>JALAZF010000159.1:0-1291785 GCA_022829125.1 Lathyrus tuberosus
CAAATTTTGTCCAACATGAACATTGAAGAGTGCACTACAAGGAATAACTTTGATGTTGAAAATTTTCTCATTTGGAGCTTTCTTCTTGGAGAAATTAGGGTTGACTTCTGGCCCACCACATGCTTGTTGAAATGACTGCGTGCATGACCTGAAAATTCTTGGTCATGGCCTAGTTTTGGCCTACTTTCCTCCAACTTTGATCAATCATATCTCTCTCAATTTTTATCCAATGGAGATGTTCTGCACATGGATTTGAAGCTTAAAACAAGACCTTTCATTGAGGCAGAGTGGAATTTTCATTTGGTGCTCCAAATTTAAATGGCCTTGGTTCAAACTCTGATGCAAAATGGCCAAAACTTGCTATTTTTAGTAACCCTTCTTCATCCAAAAATGGCAACTTTCCAAATCTTAATTTTTTCATGATTCCTTTGGAGTTTCTTGATCAAATTTTGTACATTGGTCACATATAACATGAATTTCATGAATTTGGCTTTAAAAAGTCAAGAGTTGACTTTTTCCTCTGATTATTTGACTTGGCCCCAAATCCCCTGATTTTTGATCTTTCTTCCAATTGAATCACTTCTAAAACCAATTGAGATGCAATCTTCCACATCCCTATACCTAGGGACATATAGAATACCATGACATCAAGTTTTGCCCAAAAAAGCAAAGATTCCCTGATTTAACTGGAAACCCTAATTTTGGCCCCCTCTGGTTAGGAGATAAAAGTGCAGTCTTCAATTTCCAATTCCTCAGAGTATGTTGTGTATCCTCTTAAAGGATGATGAGAAATGCCACTTGGGAATGATTTTGAATCAATGAGCTATCTCTTTTGAGGGTTTTCCTTCAATTTTGGACTTCTTGCATAGTGTAGGATGTAATGCTTCAATCTCCCATTGTATCTCTTATCCTTGAGGTTGTGGATGATCAATTGAGGTAGTATGAGACATGAGAGACCTCTTGGCTTGCCTTGAGACCACTTGATTGACCTTTTTGTGCTTTGAATGATTCCTTGATTGTCCACCTTCCACCTGATCACATGCCCTAATGGTAAGAAGGATGCCATGCTTCATTTTTCTATGTTAAATGCAATGTAATGTTAATGAGGTGGATATGATATGATAAATGATAATGCCATGCTATGATGACAAAGAGGGAGAGCAAATTTTGGGGTATTACAGATACGTAAGTACATGATGTTATCTATTTTAATTTCTGGGCCTAAACAACTAGGGAATGACATAGACGTATACTTGACACCTTTAATCGAAGACTTAAATATTTTGTGGGAGAACGGTGTGGAGGTTTATGATGGATTTAGGAAAGAAAGTTTCAATTTAAGAGCGATGTTGTTTGGCACAATTAATGATTTTCCAACATAGAGAAATCTATCAGGGTATAGCATTAAAGGTCAATGTGCGAGTCCTATTTGTGAAGAAAGCACAGATTGGACGCGATTGAAATTTTGTCAGAAGAATGTATTTCTCGGTCATCGTAGATTTTTAAATTCTAATCATCACTACCGTGGGTGGAGAAAAGCATTCAATGGAAATCCATAACAAGGTAGAGCTCTACCTACATTAACAGGTGACCAAATTTTTGAAAAGGTGAAAGATATGAGTACTCAGTTTGGCAAGCCTTTTGCACATACGCTTGTCAAACGTGGGTGGAAGAAGAGGTCAATTTTGTTTGAATTGCTATATTGGAAGTCGTTGTATGTAAGACATTTTCTTGATGTTATGCATAATGAAAAAATGTATTTGAAAGTGTTATTGGTACGTTACTCAATATACAAGGAAAGTCTAAGGATGACCTTAAAGCAAGAAAGGACTTGATAGCGATGGGAATAAGAAATGAATTAGGACCCTTGAAGAAAGGAAAACGAACATATCTACCACCTGCTACTTATACTCTATCTAGAAAGGAGAAAAAGATATTATGTAAGTTTCTAAGTGAAGTTAAAGTTCTAGAAGGATATTCTTCAGATTCTAGAAGACTTGTGTCTATGAAAGACCTCAAGTTAAAGAGTTTAAAGACACGTGATTGCCATGTTATAATGGAACATTTTCTACCAATAGGTATACGTTCTATTTTTCCAGAAAAAGTAAGAAGCGCAATAACTAAATTGTGTTTTTTCTTCAGGTCAATTTGTAGTAATGTGATCGATCCTGCGATCTTACCAACATTGCAAAAAGAAGTAGTTATTACTTTGTGTGAGCTTGAAAGGGTATGTGAAAAACCGAAGTTGACCAGAGGGTTGTAATGTTGAACAATATATTGTTGAAGAAGCGATTGAGTTTTGTACTGAATATTTGTCCAATGTTCAATCCATTGGACTCCCCAAATCCCATATTGTCGAAAAAAAAAGAAGGAAAACAGTTAATTGGAAATAAAATTTGTGACAGTATCAAGGGCTGAACGGGAGCAAGTGCATTTCTATATTCTACACAATGATAATGAGGTTGAGCGGTATGTTGAAATGCACAAGGATGTTCTCCGAGGTTTAAATCCGAATAGAAATGAAAATTGGATAGTACGAGAGCACAATCGAAGTTTTATAGCATGGTTTAAGGATCGTATTTATTTAAAGTTTTATTTAGGACCCGCTTCAATAACAGAAAGGTTGATATGTTTAGCATATGGTCCAAGTTTGCATGTGTTTTCTTATAGTGCATACGTATTTAATGGATACACATTTTATACCAAAGAACAAGATGATAACAGTACTATGTAAAATAGTTGTGTCACCGTGGTAGCTGAAGCAATGCACATTTCAAGTGTGAAGGACTTAAACCCCAAATATGCAAATCTTTCATATTTTGGGGTTATCGAGCGCATTTGGGTATTTGATTATGAGAAGTTTCAGATTCCTATTTTTGGTTGCAAGTGGGTTGAAAATAATAGTGTCATACGAATGGATAAGTCAGGATTTTTGCAAGTGAATCTTAATAGGATGGGGTACAAACATGAGCCTTTTATTCTAACCTCTCAAGCTAAACAAGTGTTCTATGTCACTGATACAACAAGTACGAAATGGTATATAGTGCATTTATCTAACAAAGTAATTGATGATAACATTGGAGATCAAGGTGATATTGATGTTGAGAATGAATCGTATATTATAAATGATCAAGATGAGAATATTATAGCGAATGAATCATATATTAGAAATGATCATAATGAGGGAATTTGGATCAATCCATTCGTCTGTGTTGTTAAGAGACAAGTAAATCATATTCCAACCAAGAAAAGAAAGAGATGTTAGTGAAAAAGGTACTAGTAAAATTATATATTCTATCATTCAATAAAATTGTATATTTGTCATTTTATATATTCAATGGATTATGGATTTTTATATTTGTCATTTCATATTTATGTTTTTCTTTATTACAAGTCAAATGGCTAGTAACGAGGAAAACTCAGATGATACTTCTAAGAATGATGGAAATGAATCAGTTCATGGAGTGGAAAGAGATATTACACGAGGAATAACTATTATGAAGGGAATCATTTGAGCAAGAGATAAAGGAATAAAATATGTCGTACATTGGAATGCAACAGACCAACTAGTTGAGCCTAACATTGCAATGTTGACAAGTTAAATTGGTGCACTTGTTAGTTCGCAAATTCCAATCACTTGTGATAATTGGAGAACTCCATTGTTGAAACCCACTAAAGAAAAAATATGGAGTGAGATACAGGTACCATATGTGATGTTATTTGTTTTTGTTGACGATTATGTCTTTAAATTACTTATACTAACACACATTATGTATGTTTTTACGTATAGGTCTTTTAACATTGGTGACGACAAAAAAATACTGTCTTCAATTGGCCGGAAGAAGACTCAGAGGGTTTCGAGCATTTTTAACAAACAAGTTTCTTAAGGATGCCCAAGGAAATTTTATTGAAGAAAAACATCCAAAGAAGTATGCAGATTTGATTTCAACTGAAGAATGGGAAACTTTTGTAGCCAAACGAAGAACCCAAGAATTCCATGTAATGTTAATTTATCATGAACATTGTATTATATACTTGTTCCACGGGTGTGCTTATATGACTTAAACTTGTTTATCTAGGACGTGAGTGACATAAATCGCCAACGAGCCTCAAAACCCGCGTATCCATACAAAAAAAAGGCATTTGGGATATGCACGCTTACAGCAAAGAATAGTAAGTATATATAAATGCTATGATATACTTGTTCCCCATGTGTTATAATTGATCTTATAATTTGTCTTAATATGTAGTTATAAGAGGAGAAAAGTGAAGAATCGTCTCTTCCGTAACATGTTTTGTGGAAGGCTGCTCGTGTGGGTAAGGATGAAGTTGTTAAGGAAGATGTTCAACAAGGTTTTGAGCAATATGTAAGTATAACATTATTTCTTTAATTAAATCAAAAGTTTATTAACATATAATATTTATGCTTTTTAATACCCACTAATCTTTTTCCATATGAATATGAATTTCAGGAGAATCTATCTCAGTCTTTAACTCTAGCTGAAGACCATGATTGTAGGAGCATACTAAGTCAAGTATTAAATATTCCTGAGTAATCCGGTCATGTGAGGGATAAGAGATTTGGGGTCACTCCAACAACCTTGTATAAGCATCCAAATAGTAAAAGTCCTAGTAATAAACAAGTGATGGAATTGTTGGAGGAATTAAAAGCTCAAATTCGTGAATTGCAAAAGGATAAAGAAAGATATATGTCAGAAAGGTGCGGTTCAGAGTTTAAAGATACTAGTGACAAAGATAATATCAATTGTAATTTTCAACAGAAAACTCCCGAGGTAGTTATATATATTATTATGAAATTAAATTAGCACAATTTTTTTAATTGACATATATACACATTAACAATTTCATATTTATTATTAGTTTAGGGCATTTCACCTTGTCAACTCTATTTATCGTCACCGACTTATCGCATGGTTGGCAAGGGAAAAGTGCATAACACTTAGGGAGATGTACTTCACCATAAACCGCTCCCTGTTTGTTTTTTGAAAGTATCGATTGATATTGCTTTAGAGGGGGATGCATTATTACCTATACCGGACGATGTTTCAGATGCAACATTGGTGGGAGACGTAATAGGATCGTATGTTGCATGGTCGTCAAACCTCATTTTCGTTGATGATGAGGTATGTTGAAAACCATTATGAACCTTTTAGTATTCAAATGTTTTACGAGCCATGTAAGTTATTCTTACATTTACGTACATTTTATTTACATGGTAATGTTAGACTCTTACAAAATCCAAATCAAAAGATAAGGGGATTGTGCGGCACACCGAGTCAGTTGCATCAAAAAAAGAGGTACATTGATATATATGCATAGAAAATGTTAATTCTATCCTCTGAATTCAAAAGCTTCATGATCTTATACTTTACCTAACTTATATGATTTTTCAGATTCATGCTCAAGAGTTGCAACAAGTCAGCAAGAATAAGAAGCCTGAATTTAGCAACATGTCCAACAAAAAAAAAGGATCCTGCGAAGGCCGAGCCTAAAAACTCATTTATTCCTCGATTTAGGTTGTGCCTTAAAACATATGTAGGAACAAAAAATGTGATGGAAGCTGATATTCGTGAAATACCTGGAGGAAGGTATTTTTGGTTTTTCTTATACCGAAACAATTGCTAAAGAGGATTGGGTCAGATTTTTCACCATTCTGAATTAGGCATCGGTGTTATGAGTTCATACATCAGGTACTGCGATCAATTTTATTTAATTAAGTGAACAATTTATTTACTCATTTCAATGAATATTCTAATGTTGATTATGTTTTTATTTAAGGTTCTTGTATGACAAATTGATGTGCTTGCGTCAATTTACAGAAAGATTCTCTTTCTTATCTCCCAGCTGTATCAACGCACGGTTAATCGATCAAAGTCCAAATGCAGTCAAAGATCACTTAGTCAATGCATTTATTGCCAACAAAGATACAGAAAAGTTGTATGTTTTACCATATAATACTGGCCATGGTATAAATTGCGGTTATTTCGTATTGAGATTTATGAAAGAAACTATTCATTTGGATCAAATAGAGATTCCAAACATGGTATTGATTTATAAGTTAGGATTTATTTTAATATTTAATGGATATTTCATCTAATTAATTAGTTTTAACTAAATCATGCATATTATGTTATATTATGTAGTACTTTGATGAATTCAAGTGTGTTACTTACTCAAAAGATAAACTGGAATAAATTAAGGAAGAATGGTGTTAATACACTCTTGAGATGAGAATTATATAAGGTATACTGTCTTTCTTTCTTTTGTGTGAAATTTATGGTCCTTAGAGATTTTTGTTTTTCTGATGTTCTGTACTAGATAGGAATAGTTCTGGAAGTTGTTGTATAGTTTTGGAAGATGTTGTATAGTTCTGGAAGTTGTTGTGAA
Source organism: Lathyrus tuberosus (assembly GCA_022829125.1). Taxonomy (NCBI): domain Eukaryota; kingdom Viridiplantae; phylum Streptophyta; class Magnoliopsida; order Fabales; family Fabaceae; genus Lathyrus; species Lathyrus tuberosus. The sequence goes on from JALAZF010000159.1 coordinate 6,409, forward strand.
TTGAGGATTGATAGAATTTGTAATTATGTTTGATGAATCTTTATAAGTTAAAGGTTTTGGAAGTGGATCTGTTGTTATTAGAATTATGGATGTTTTCTTGGTGTATGAGGTTTGTGTTGAATTATAATGGTTATAAGGTTTATGTGTTGAATTATAATGGTTATAAGGTTTATGAGTTGAATTATAATGGTATATATATGTTGAATTATAATGGTATATAAGGCCTATGTGTTGAAATAAAGGCTTGTGTTGAATTATAAAGGTTTGTGATAAGTTTTGATAAAAATTTGAATTATAATGGTGTCGCTCCCGGGATTTTCATCCTAGTACAAACGCGAAAGTGGCACCAAACAGAGTCGCCAGCAATGTGTATTTATCCCGAGAGAGGGAAAGGAAACACCGCATAAACCTGAAGGAAGGAAAGAGCATGGTCTTGCGACCAAGAGAATGGGTAAGGGAGTCGGTTACGCGAGAGGAAGGTATTAGCACCCCCTCGCGTCCATCGTACCCGATGGGATCCACGCTTGCTTGTCTCGATCAAAGGGTGATAGAAAAGGATACTGGAAAAGGAACTGAAAGAAAGAAAGGAGAAAGAATGGAAAAGGAACGAGAAACAAATGTAGGGAAAATAAAAGAAGTGCTCGAATGGGCCCTACCCCACTGCCTACGTATCTCATCGGGAGCATGAGAATCAGAGCGACGTAGTTCCCCTCACTAGGGATGTTTGTGTTTTTTTAGAGAACGGCTTACGCTCTGGCTCAGGTGTTGCAGGCTCGCTGGTCCGAGTGCGTTACCATCTTGCAAGAGAACGAGTAGGAGCGCGTTCGTGCGTTGAGAAGGAATGAGATGAGAAAAGAATTCCCGAAGGAAAAGACGTTATTGTTTGTTTTTGTCTTTTAAGAGTTTTTTATTTGTTTGCATATGATAGTGTATCTAAATCTTAGTCATTGGAATGTGTGCATTCTCACATTCCAAGATGGAATGGGTAAGAAAGCACACTAAGAGTGAAGAAGACCCCCACACTTAGTTCCAATTGTCAAGGTTCAAACACACTAGCGTATTTGTGTTTATTAAGTGTTTTTGTTGATTAAGAAATGAAGAAGTGTTTTTTATTATTTGTACCTTCAACAAGTATTGCATTTAAGTCCCTCATACAAGATCAAATGTTTAACACATTGACCCAAGATGGGCTATATGCTACACATTCTAAGATTATAAGAGAAGACCCCTTATAATCTTTTCTTTATATGAAAGGCCTAAATGCAATAAATGCCTACCTTTATTAGATATTTTTGTATTTTCTTTGAGATGAGAAAAGAGACTCAAGAGAGGAGAAAGGTAAAATCTATGGGGAGACTAAGACACACCCTAGTGTTAGCATGCTTGGAAGTCCTAAGGTTTAGTGTGGCATGAGAAACCTAAACTAAAAGAGACAGAGGGATAGCACTACCTAATGCATATCCTACCTCACTTTAATCAAAGATTAAAGTTGAGCTAGGGTCCCAAGGGGTGTGAGAAAATTCTACACAAAGCATTATATCATGCTATTCATAAAAGAGAAATAAAAAATTAATCAACAACGAGCAATTGAAATTATGGTCCACAACCAAATTAGAATTAAAATGCTAAGTAAAAGTCAAGATTAAATTCTAACAAGAAAAGTTAATCTAAATGAATATCAAAATCAAGATTTAAAACCAATCAAGAATATTCACAAAAATTAAAATGCTAATTAAGCAAGATTAAATTCTGAGTAAAAGTTAGTCTAAAATTAATACTAGGATTAATCCTAAAATTAGTTCAAGTACAATCTAAACTAATCCTAAAAACAATATATCCTAAAGTTAATTCTAGAATCAAAACTAATATTAGAACTAAAACTAATTCCACTTAATTTCTAATTAAAAATAAAATTCTAATTAGCAAAATTCTAAAGTTGACTAATCACTAAAGGTGTGTTAACCAAACTTAGGATTAAGAGCTAAAATCAAAACCAAAGTTAAATTCTAAATCCCTAATTAAAATCTAATTTCTAAAACTAAATCTAATTTCTAAAATTATTATCCTAATTAATTTCTAATTAAAGATCTAATTCTACAATTAATCTCTAAGTCTAAAAACTAAATTCTAAACTTAAAATAAATCTAACTAAACTACAACCTAAGTCAAAAAAATTAATTGCTAATGAAACTAACTTTCTAAATTTAATTAATAAAAGTAATCAGAGGGGGTGCAAACGATGAATCAGGAGAGGTAGAAAGCAATCCCAGTCGTATGGGCCTTGCCATAGGCCCAAGAAGCCTCTTCTTACAGCTAGGGGGTGCGGAGAGTGAACTGGTGGTGTAAAGAAATGGGGCGAAAGGGCTTGAGGTGTGAGGCCCAAGTACTTATCCATGTCCAGGAGGGGGGTGTACGAGTGATTAATGGGTGATGGATAGAAATTTGGTGTGTGAGCTTAGGCGAGTTTAACACCAAAACGACATGAGTCTCTTAAAAACCCTAAGTTCTCAACCTCATCTTCTACTTCTCTTTCAAAACCGCCGCCGCTCTCCTTACGCAGTCCATCTCTTCACTCCGGCCACCATAACAAACTCTGTCGCACCGAATCTCTCTTGCTCATCCCCTCCTTCAATTTCGTGTAACCTCCTCCGTCTCCTTCTTCTTTGCAACGAAATGCCGGCGACCTCCATCAACCACAACAACAGATCCTTCTTCAACCGGCGACGTTTCTCCGTAATGCATCTCTCTTCTCCGAGCTTCATCCGTCTCTCGTCAACTCTCCTTCGAAAACATCGGCGGTTAACTTCGTTATCTCACCGTGGCCTCGAGCCGGCAGCGGCGAAGCCCTTCCTACCTCAACCACAATCGGCAATCGGCCAACGCCCTCTCGTCTCAACACAAATGAAAGTACGAATAAAAAACTATGCACATGAAGTCGAATCGAAGCAATCTAAATCATGAATAAAGAACTCACAGCAAGAATCGCGTACAACAACGACGAGCGGAGATATAGATTGACGTACCTACCGGAGAACCGTCCGGTGCGTCTTCAGATCGGAGACTACGAAGAGAACACCAGAGGTACATTTCAGGTATGCGTAATTTTCTCTGTTCTTCGCTTTCAATTTGCCTTCTCTTCTCCGAATATGTTGAGTCTCCTTGCGTTTTCTCCTTGTACGATCTACTCTTGTTCACTCTTGGTTCTTGTGATGTACCGGTTGAATTCCGTTCTTCTTCTTTTTTTTCGAGATTCTTTTTCTCTTCTTCTGCTTCTGAATTTTTTTCTGAAACTCTGCGTAACTCTAATTGTTGCAGAATTTGAACTGAAGTGGAATTGTGAATTCTTTGAGATTTGCGAGGTTGCTGAATCGCTGTGTAGTTGATGAATTCTTGATTTTGCAGGAGATTAGTGTGTGATAATGTTGCAGGTTGATGAAGGTGAAAGAATTGAAGAATTTGTTGCAGAGAAAAATGGTGGAGAGTGGAAGAATGAGAATTGAAAATGGAAGATGAAGATTGGGAAATTGTGCAGAATCAAGAAGAGAGTTGAAGAATGAAGGTGGTAATGACTTTATAGTAGAGATCAAGGGAGTGTAAAATGGTATTTACACACTGAAATTCAGTTAGAGTTTGTTAGAGTGGGTTAAAATCTGTTAGTGAGGTTTGGGATCCAAGGTTCTGTTATGGCACTGTTAGAGAAATTGGATTGGGAAGTGAAATTCTGTTAGTTTTTTCTGTTATAGGTTCTGTTAGGAGTTATGACAGTTGGTTAGGGACTAAAAATCAATTAGGAAAATTGTTAGGGAATGTGTAAGAGAGGGTTTTTTCTGTTATAGGAATTGGAGGTCAGAAGTGGTTAGCAATTGTTTCTGGTGTGTAAACTGATACTCGGTAACTGAATTTGTCACTAAGAATTTCTCTCGATTGCTATGTATTTGTAACTTGGCTTTATGATTTGCTGTTATGTATTGAATCAGTTAGGGGTGAAAAAGTCTATTTTCTGGTGGGTTTTTCTTTTCCAATTCTGTTATACGTTCATCTCTTGCTGTCAATTTCTGCTAAGAATTTGTTTTAGTGATGGTGAATATTTCAGCTGTTCTGTTATCCCCACTGATACGGGATGACGCTGTGTAATTATCGCCCATTTATTCACACTGCTATGAAGTTAAATTCCTGCAGCATACTGTTTTTTTTTACTAATATGCCTTGCAACAAGTGTATTTATAGTAAAGAGATGTGATAAAAAATCTCCAACCATTTGAACTATGACAGTACAATAAGCCACAGGATGTGAGTCAGCAACGATAAAAATCCAACGCTATTTGGATAAGATTGTTTTTTCACATAGCTTGAAAACCCAAGACAGTTATTTTGGGACCCAATACACTGCCACTTCATCATTTCTATACATATGAAAAACCTGATCCTCAGTCCTCTTTAACTTATCACAACGACGTTCTATCCTTATTCGCCAACTTTTACCTTGCCCAAAGAGCACATTCCCTGGGAATTGTTTCTATCCTTATTTGGAAGATTGAATTTTGTGGCAAGCCTACACGAACTTCGTCCTTGGGAACACAACCAAGTGGAAAAGACGTCGACTCAGCTGGGACTGTGATAGGAAGTAAGTTTGATCCTTTACCATGTCTTGAAGTAGTTTTAGAATAGAAGGGCCATCCATTTTATCCACAAACGAATGGACAACCTTCGCATAATGGCCAGAGGCAACATAGTCAAAATCTATACCGCCAATTGCATCCAGAAAATGCACCAAATTTTATTCTTGTATTGCAAAGAACATCATCTCGTGTGCTTTCACAAAGAGCAACAAGGCGAATTCTTTCTCCAACCCACTTCTTGATTCCAGCTTCCCAATTGCTGACTAGACTGGTAGGAGTTACAATGATAGCCTTTCTTCAGGAAAACTTGGTATAAGGTCAGCAACCTCTCTCATCCTCACGACATTGGCAACAGAAGACCCACCAAATTTCATAACAAAATTGCAACTGTTTTCAATTTCTTCCACCTTCTCCACCATTATGCCTAGTCCATTTTAATGAACAACAAGACACCTTTGCCTTGAATCTCATTAACTTGCACTATACTTCAATACGACTCCACAGCAAACTTGACATGACTTTTGAAATGTGGTACTAAATGTAGAACTTGCACTTTCTAGTAACAACCAATTGAAATTGTACTTTGAAGTTGTCTTCCTTGAAATTGTCTTCTTTTATTTGTTCTTGTACTCCACGCTCATCTTTATGATATCTAGTTTAGGAACCTTTGAATGTGATATAGGACTTGAAGTACCACAAGAACACCTTGACATGAGATCCAAAAACTCCTCGCTTGATAAACACGCCCAAACACAGGAAATGTGAAACCATCTTAAGATGTACATTGGATGGAGAAGTTTTACTCTTGTCCTTTGCCTTTGAACTGTCCATACCTTGAGACAACTGATCCCATGCCTCAGGAGCACATGCAAATTTATGAATGAGTTATGACCTACTGGATATGCAGGATGAACGCAAAGCGAAAGCCAGAAAAAGGTAGGGCAAATTTTGGGGTGCTACAGCTGCCCCTATTCAATCAACTTGGACCTGAAAGGATGATAGCAACTGCTTTCAGACATTCAAGGTACAAGGTGATTGAATACAAAAAAGGACCGCAAAATTTGCAAACCGCCGGGAGAAACAATAGAACTAGAGCCCAGTCACACTTCGTCAAAGGAATCTGACGGAAAGACAACGTACCCAGAGAACCACATCGTCAAAGGGGTTTGACGGAAAGAAGAATGAAACCCGACTGAAAGGACACATCGTCATAGGGATGACGACAAGAAGACTCACCTGAAAGGACACATCGTCATAGGAATGACGACAAGAAGACTCAACTGAAGGAACACATTGTCATAGGGATGACAGGAGGAAACCTGGCCAAAGGAGCACATTGTCATAGGGATGACAGAAAGAAGACTCGACCAACGGAAACACATATTGTCATAGGGATAACACATTGTCATAGGGATGACAGAAAGAAAATACCACCGTAGGAACACATTGTTATAGGGATAACACATTGTCATAGGGATGACAGAAAGAAGATTCCACCGTAGGAACACATTGTTATAGGGATAACACATTGTCATAGGGATGACAGAAAGAAAATTCCACCGTAGGAACATATCGTCATGGGGATGACGGAAAGAAAATCTGAACATATCCGAAGGTACGAAACCTGAGCTCGGAACACTTCGTCAAAGGGTTGACGGAAAGAAACTGAAAACATCCGAAGGTACGAAACCTGAGCTCGGCACACATCGTCAAAGGGTTGACGGAAAGAAATTGAAAATATCCGAAGGTACGAAACCTGAGCTCGGAACACATCGTCAAAGGGTTGACGGGAAGAAATTGAAAATATCTGAAGGTACGAAACCTGAGCTCGGAACACATCGTCAAAGGGTTGACGGAAAGAAATTGAAAATATCCGAAGGTACGAAACCTGAGCTCGGAACACATCGTCAAAGGGTTGACGGGAAGAAAACTCAACCAAAGGAGACACATTGTCATAGGGATGACAGAAAGAATACCTGACTTAGGGATCACATTGTCATAGGGATGACAGAAAGAAAACCATACGCAGAAACACATCATCAAAGGGGTTTGATGGAAAGGAAACCTGACCGAAATGCCATCATCAAGGGGTTGATGGACAATGACTGGTCGAGGGTAAGATCGACGTATGATCTACGACCCAAAAGAAAGGTAACCGGCTGGGTTGATTGTAATGTCTGGTGGGATATGTCATCGTCTTGATTGGGAGTTAATTCGGGCATTCGCGCAAGGTACCCAATCTGGCTTATGCTTCGCACGCATATGTTTGAATTTCTTTCTATGGCGTAATGCTCCATACGAAATGGAAATGCTACGCGATTTGAGGATGCAATGATAACTATATGCAAAAATGCTGACGCATGCTCGGGCTGCCGGGAAAGGAGGATGTGCCAAGTACAATCGAACTTTGCTGGCTATGACAGGTGAAACCTGATGGTGATTATTTTTCAAAGGCGAAACCTTTCTAGGTACCAATGGGGATTGGATTTTGAAGGAAGTGCCAATAGGGATTGGACTTTTCTTTAAAGGGGACGCCAATAGGGATAAGGCTTCAGTTTTTTGAAATATGCCAGCAAAGTGGGCTGTGGAAGGGTGCCGAGCACGGTTGGGCTATGGATTTGCTGTTTGGTTTTACAAGGCTTCATGCAATGGTATATTGATGATATGCGATGATGATTATGCCACAATGTTTATGATATGCAACAGGACCACTCCAGCAAAATAAATGCTGAAGAGACGAGGCTAACTCCGTTGGGGAATAACAAACTGAATCGCCTTCAGTGTCATAACTGCTCGAGATCCCGACTAAGCCTCCATTCTGCAGGAAAGTGTGAACAACAAACTTCTGCTGGAGAAACATCCCAGGAATCTGCTGAAGAAAAGTGCCAATGACAATCGACCTTGGACTTGCTGGGGAAAGCTAACCACTATCCAAAAATATGCTTGGGGACAATGATTGATGATATCAGCTCTGCTAGGGGACCAGATCAGACTTGCTCCTCTGTTGGGAATTTACTTTCTATCCTTACTCCGTTGGGGAGATGAAAATCCTAGTTGGAAGACAATCCGTTGCAACATGCTGAGAAAGAGTCCCTAGAGATCTGCTGGGGAAACCCAAAGCAATTCCACGGTAGTCTGCTGAGGAATAAGACTGTCAATCTTAGGATAAGTGTCATAATGCCCCATGTTAGGCGAACTTTCCTTTTGACGACTCCGTTGGGGATAATGAGTTTACCACAAACCCTGCTGGGGAAAACCGCTTTAAAGCATCTCGTGCTGGGGAACGTCTCTTGAGAGGATTTTACAGAAGACCAAACGTCCTCAAACTCTACCGGGGATAATAGATCTGAAACACCTCCTGCCGGGGAAATTCCAAATGTCCCATGCTTGGGAGAGTCAACAACTTTCTTTTTGCCCCAAGACTGATCTGAAGAAATTGTCATAAGAGGATTTTACAGAAGATTAAACATCATCAAACTCCTGGCAACTTCACTGGGGATTGACCATCAACTTCGGTGTCTGTGAAGCAAATTTACTGGGGACGTCACGTGTCAGCTATCAACATGAACCCGCAAACGTGATATGACCAAAAGAGGTGCCCCGATGCAGCATAACCTGTAAATGAACATGTCTTTAGGATGTCTCGTGAAGATCCGATATATATGCCCCATGGATTTTGATTAACTGCCCTCCGGAGAGAATAACTTTTTGTGCTTTTGGGGTGGCCTGCCCCGGCTTTGAAATGATTTATGCCCCTGACTGTTTAAACTGTGGAGGAGTTCCTCTAACTGACTAACCTTCGAGAGATTTCCTAAATCTCGACTTGATTGCCCCAGATTAACTGAATCTTGGAAGGAATCGCCCATTTGATATGACTTGCCCCGGCTCGACGAAGTACTCGGGCACTTTGCATCTTAGATTGATCAATCTTTCAATTGTAGAAACTTTCCTGATTAAGCACTTACTCACAAGTAAAACAGTTCAATTTGAAAAGATAACTCTAATGCAATGCATATGACAATTTTGAAATCCAAGTTTATTCACCAGAAAAATATTATGACGTGTAGTGAACGAATCACTTATTAGAATGTCACATCGATACCAACATGAGTGGTAAGAGAATCCTTTTGGGAGTCAGAACTGACGCAATTTTAACCGAAGTATGCTTTCGAAACAACCCTGCTTCAATTAGGTCTTTCGAAGGTTGTAACGTGGCCTGGTTCGCGGTTTAAGAAAGCAAGGATATAAGGCTCAAAGTTTTGTTTTAACCCACCCAATCTTATTGATGTTCTCCAGTCCTACGTTCAGCTAACTCGACATAAGCGCTCACCTTTCAAAAGGGTTAATGAATGATATGAGGATAGAAGGAACCCACACGGTTTTTGGAGTGACAGTCACCCCTTTTGTCCTTGGTGTCTGTATTCACACGATTTGTTTTTTCCTCGAGGATTTTTTCTTTTTTAATCCTTTTCGCTTTTCGTTCTTTTTTGTTTTTTTTTTTCCCTGATTTTTGCCTGGACTGATTCTTTTGAATTTTTCGCTTTTGAAGTCCAGCGGGATGCCCTAACTTTTGCCTAAGTCACTTGTTTTCAAGTCTTGACTTAGCGGGCTTTTTCCTTTTTGATATTTTTCTTTGATTCTTTTTCTTCTTCCTTTTTTTTTTTTTGAACAAATCGTATGACACTGGCTTGTCTTGACTTGTAAAGGGTTGTGACCGTCTCACTCTTCGGTTGGTGAGGGATAACCACTGTGATTTGATCCTCGAATTGGATACTCCTTTTGAAATTTGAACGCTCGGTCAAATTAACTGACACCTACCCTGCCCCGGGTTATTATTGGGGGTTTTTTCGTTTACAGAAAGAAACTCCTACTACTAGGCTCAACGGGGTTTGCAAGGGATTATCTTCCTTATGTCTCCGGTGTTTAGGAATTTGAAACAATGCCTGTACATCATCAACAGGGTTTTGTTCAAAAGCATACAATTGGAAGTTCTGCGTCTTTGAATTTCATCATCCTCCCTCGGATCCTGCTTAAACAAATGTTAGATACCAATAAAGAAAAGTATGAGTGAACACGACTGGATTTAACTAAAACATGCATATTCATTTCATTATCATTATCAATCGAAAACAGACGAGTTTTACAAATGAGTTTGCACTTTTTAGCAGAAAAGAAACTACAAATGCAAAGAAATGACATGATCTAAATGGTCGCCAGCTTCGAGGAACTGGGCCTTCCAAGATTGATTTGCTAATGAGCTGGCCATCTTCAAAATTGCTCATCGAAGTCAGTCTGATAATCATCTGCACAACAGCTCTCAGTGAATTCTTCCATAACCTGAACTGATGAACCCACATGACTGGATGACGGAGGATTGTTAATCTGAATACCCTGAGGCGTGAATGAGAACATATTGAAGTCAAGTAGCGTCTGAACCTTGCTCCTAAGCACCTTACAGTCTTCAGTTGAATGCCCGTGTGCCCCAGCGTGGTAATCACAACGGGCATTGGCATCAAAACCTGGTGGATACGGAAAAGGTACTGGCTTCAACTCCTTCGGCACTATCAATCCACCTTTGATCAAATCTGGCAACATCTGACTATACGACATTGGCAAATGAGTGAAATTCCTCTCTGGCTTCCTTGGCCTTTGTCGGGGGTGCTGACGTGGCTGACGGTGATATGATCTTTGACTCTGCGGAGGTCTCTGATTTGCAGAAGAAAACTGTCCCTGATATGAAGACCCATAAGATTGCTGACTCTGAACAGTTGATATGTCTGAACACTGAGAACGAGGTGGTGAAGATTCCTGCATGGAACTATTTTCTTCCTCGAATTCTTCTTGAGAACTAACAACTGATTCATTTTCATTAGCTTGGAAGTTCGAGAGGCCTTGGAGCTTTCCACACTTGAGCAGGCTCTCGATACGTTCTCCCACCATCACCAGGTCAGAAAATTTTGTTGCCCCAATGGCAATCATCCTTTCCAAGTACGGCCCTTGCAAGGTATCCATGAACAAATCAACTAATTCTCTATCCGAAAGTGGCGGTTGAACACGAGCGGCTAACTCTCTCCATCTCTGAGCATACTCTCGGAATGATTCATTATCTGCCTGAGAAAAGTCTTGCAAATGCATCCGGTTGGGAGCCATGTTAAGATTATAACTGTACTGCTTCACAAAGGCGTTGGCTAGATCTGACCATGATCGGATGCTACCACTCTGCAACTGCATATACTAATACAAAGATGCCCCACTTAGACTGTCTTGGAAACAGTGGATCATGAGCTTATCGTTGTCGACATGTGAGGTCATTCTTCTGCAGAACATCACCAAATGTAGCCTCGGACAGCTATCTCCTTTGTATTGCTCAAACTTCGGCATTTTAAACTTTGGAGGCATTACCAGGCCAGACACCAAACACATGCTCGAAGCATTCAAATCGAGAGTATCACGCCTCTCCAGGGCTTTAATTTTCTCGTCCAACACATGGTATCTTTCATCATCAATAGATCGTGGATCCTTAGGGTTCATCTTTGAAACTACCCCTTGGACATCTGGCACGGAGAAGGCAAAGCTCTGATAGTCGGTGGCCTCAAGAGAAGAAGAATGTCCCTCTCGGATGATGGTTCGCTCGTGTATAGCATGATTCTCAACCGGGATCTGCACAGGCTGAGCTTGAGCAACATTGCTCACCGGAGGTGGATTGACATTCTCATTTCTTTGAATATTGGCCTCTCCCCTTGTCATGACGGCCATAGCTTCCATAAGTTGGTCCAACTGACTCTTCATTAGCTCAACATCGGCCCTAGTCACAAACTGATTCTGTTCCCCAGAGTTCATGATTCTTCCAGAAGCTGATTCAGGTCCAATATAAAAGTCGGGAAATCAAAATGCAGTTTAGATAAAGGATGGATGAGCTCACTGGTCTGGCCTGGAGAAGGATATGCAAAATGATGCAAGATGCAAATGCAATGCAATAGTATGAATGCAATAAGACATGGGATCAAAGCTTCCACATAGTCTGAATAATCACTGTGTTGTGTTGATGACTGAATAGGTTCATGAGTCTGTTCTGAAGAGAATACCAGAATACCAGAATACCGGATGATCAGAATACCAGAATACCAGGCTGATAAGTCCACACTGATAGGAAATCCAGAATACCGGGTAGGATGAAGGTTACGGTTACCTGCAAACCTGTAAACAACCTGCCCCTCTCACATGTGGGTACTAGGATGTTCAGTATCCCGGGCTCTCAGGTCGAGAAATGATGATACGTTCACCATTTCTGGTTTGGCATCATCATCAATCGAGGAGGCCTCAACTGATTCTCCAAAACGAAAGGTCCTCAGCTTTTGGCACTGAGGTCGAGAAGCAATAGTACATTCATCCCTTGGGGTACAGTACTATCGCCAATCGAAGAGTGCCTCCACTGATTCTCTTTCAAAAAGGATATCCTATAGCAAGTTCCCAGCATTGGGTCCTCGGATCGAGAATGCGCAATGGGTTTGCCACAGAATGTGGTCTGCCACTGTCACATCTCAGGAGGAGTGCCACAACTGAGTCCTCGGGAATGGTCACCAGAGTCGACAGTTCTCTAGATCAACACCCTAACATGTGCAAGACGCACACGTCAGAATGCGTCCCAAGATAGCCTCGTCCGGCTGTGAATTTCGTGAATACCCAACGCACTCCATACGGCACGTAGGTCCCACTACTCTCCACTCTAATCCTAAGTGTATACTCAAGCCTGTGTAATGGGCTTATCTCTCAGAAATCCCATCCCGCCAAACAGAAAACAGCACAGTCCAACATAGCATAATATATGAAATGTAAATGCTAACATGCTGTAAATATAGTACCAGTAATAAAACACAATAAACAGCAAATACAATACAATAGTAAACACCCAATGAAAGAAAAGCAAACAAGCGCTAGGATTGACTCGCCGATACTGAAACTGATGGTCATTATCCCCAGCAGATTCGCCAGCTGTCGCTCCCGGGATTTTCATCCTAGTACAAACGCGAAAGTGGCACCAAACAGAGTCGCCAGCAATGTGTATTTATCCCGAGAGAGGGAAAGGAAACACCGCATAAACCTGAAGGAAGGAAAGAGCATGGTCTTGCGACCAAGAGAATGGGTAAGGGAGTCGGTTACGCGAGAGGAAGGTATTAGCACCCCCTCGCGTCCATCGTACCCGATGGGATCCACGCTTGCTTGTCTCGATCAAAGGGTGATAGAAAAGGATATTGGAAAAGGAACTGAAAGAAAGAAAGGAGAAAGAATGGAAAAGGAACGAGAAACAAATGTAGGGAAAATAAAAGAAGTGCTCGAATGGGCCCTACCCCACTGCCTACGTATCTCATCTGGAGCATGAGAATCAGAGCGACGTAGTTCCCCTCACTAGGGATGTTTGTGTTTTTTTAGAGAACGGCTTACGCTCTGGCTCAGGTGTTGCAGGCTCGCTGGTCCGAGTGCGTTACCATCTTGCAAGAGAACGAGTAGGAGCGCGTTCGTGCGTTGAGAAGGAATGAGATGAGAAAAGAATTCCCGAAGGAAAAGACGTTATTGTTTGTTTTTGTCTTTTAAGAGTTTTTTATTTGTTTGCATATGATAGTGTATCTGAATCTTAGTCATTGGAATGTGTGCATTCTCACATTCCAAGATGGAATGGGTAAGAAAGCACACTAAGAGTGAAGAAGACCCCCACACTTAGTTCCAATTGTCAAGGTTCAAACACACTAGCGTATTTGTGTTTATTAAGTGTTTTTGTTGATTAAGAAATGAAGAAGTGGTTTTTATTATTTGTACCTTCAACAAGTATTGCATTTAAGTCCCTCATACAAGATCAAATGTTTAACACATTGACCCAAGATGGGCTATATGCTACACATTCTAAGATTATAAGAGAAGACCCCTTATAATCTTTTCTTTATATGAAAGGCCTAAATGCAATAAATGCCTACCTTTATTAGATATTTTTGTATTTTCTTTGAGATGAGAAAAGAGACTCAAGAGAGGAGAAAGGTAAAATCTATGGGGAGACTAAGACACACCCTAGTGTTAGCATGCTTGGAAGTCCTAAGGTTTAGTGTGGCATGAGAAACCTAAACTAAAAGAGACAGAGGGATAGCACTACCTAATGCATATCCTACCTCACTTTAATCAAAGATTAAAGTTGAGCTAGGGTCCCAAGGGGTGTGAGAAAATTCTACACAAAGCATTATATCATGCTATTCATAAAAGAGAAATAAAAAATTAATCAACAACGAGCAATTGAAATTATGGTCCACAACCAAATTAGAATTAAAATGCTAAGTAAAAGTCAAGATTAAATTCTAACAAGAAAAGTTAATCTAAATGAATATCAAAATCAAGATTTAAAACCAATCAAGAATATTCACAAAAATTAAAATGCTAATTAAGCAAGATTAAATTCTGAGTAAAAGTTAGTCTAAAATTAATACTAGGATTAATCCTAAAATTAGTTCAAGTACAATCTAAACTAATCCTAAAAACAATATATCCTAAAGTTAATTCTAGAATCAAAACTAATATTAGAACTAAAACTAATTCCACTTAATTTCTAATTAAAAATAAAATTCTAATTAGCAAAATTCTAAAGTTGACTAATCACTAAAGGTGTGTTAACCAAACTTAGGATTAAGAGCTAAAATCAAAACCAAAGTTAAATTCTAAATCCCTAATTAAAATCTAATTTCTAAAACTAAATCTAATTTCTAAAATTATTATCCTAATTAATTTCTAATTAAAGATCTAATTCTACAATTAATCTCTAAGTCTAAAAACTAAATTCTAAACTTAAAATAAATCTAACTAAACTACAACCTAAGTCAAAAAAATTAATTGCTAATGAAACTAACTTTCTAAATTTAATTAATAAAAGTAATCAGAGGGGGTGCAAACGATGAATCAGGAGAGGTAGAAAGCAATCCCAGTCGTATGGGCCTTGCCATAGGCCCAAGAAGCCTCTTCTTACAGCTAGGGGGTGCGGAGAGTGAACTGGTGGTGTAAAGAAATGGGGCGAAAGGGCTTGAGGTGTGAGGCCCAAGTACTTATCCATGTCCAGGAGGGGGGTGTACGAGTGATTAATGGGTGATGGATAGAAATTTGGTGTGTGAGCTTAGGCGAGTTTAACACCAAAACGACATGAGTCTCTTAAAAACCCTAAGTTCTCAACCTCATCTTCTACTTCTCTTTCAAAACCGCCGCCGCTCTCCTTACGCAGTCCATCTCTTCACTCCGGCCACCATAACAAACTCTGTCGCACCGAATCTCTCTTGCTCATCCCCTCCTTCAATTTCGTGTAACCTCCTCCGTCTCCTTCTTCTTTGCAACGAAATGCCGACGACCTCCATCAACCACAACAACAGATCCTTCTTCAACCAGCGACGTTTCTCCGTAATGCATCTCTCTTCTCCGAGCTTCATCCGTCTCTCGTCAACTCTCCTTCGAAAACATCGGCGGTTAACTTCGTTATCTCACCGTGGCCTCGAGCCGGCAGCGGCGAAGCCCTTCCTACCTCAACCACAATCGGCAATCGGCCAACGCCCTCTCGTCTCAACACAAATGAAAGTACGAATAAAAAACTATGCACATGAAGTCGAATCGAAGCAATCTAAATCATGAATAAAGAACTCACAGCAAGAATCGCGTACAACAACGACGAGCGGAGATATAGATTGACGTACCTACCGGAGAACCGTCCGGTGCGTCTTCAGATCGGAGACTACGAAGAGAACACCAGAGGTACATTTCAGGTATGCGTAATTTTCTCTGTTCTTCGCTTTTAATTTGCCTTCTCTTCTCCGAATATGTTGAGTCTCCTTGCGTTTTCTCCTTGTACGATCTACTCTTGTTCACTCTTGGTTCTTGTGATGTACCGGTTGAATTCCGTTCTTCTTCTTTTTTTTTGAGATTCTTTTTCTCTTCTTCTGCTTCTGAATTTTTTTCTGAAACTCTGCGTAACTCTAATTGTTGCAGAATTTGAACTGAAGTGGAATTGTGAATTCTTTGAGATTTGCGAGGTTGCTGAATCGCTGTGTAGTTGATGAATTCTTGATTTTGCAGGAGATTAGTGTGTGATAATGTTGCAGGTTGATGAAGGTGAAAGAATTGAAGAATTTGTTGCAGAGAAAAATGGTGGAGAGTGGAAGAATGAGAATTGAAAATGGAAGATGAAGATTGGGAAATTGTGCAGAATCAAGAAGAGAGTTGAAGAATGAAGGTGGTAATGACTTTATAGTAGAGATCAAGGGAGTGTAAAATGGTATTTACACACTGAAATTCAGTTAGAGTTTGTTAGAGTGGGTTAAAATCTGTTAGTGAGGTTTGGGATCCAAGGTTCTGTTATGGCACTGTTAGAGAAATTGGATTGGGAAGTGAAATTCTGTTAGTTTTTTCTGTTATAGGTTCTGTTAGGAGTTATGACAGTTGGTTAGGGACTAAAAATCAATTAGGAAAATTGTTAGGGAATGTGTAAGAGAGGGTTTTTTCTGTTATAGGAATTGGAGGTCAGAAGTGGTTAGCAATTGTTTCTGGTGTGTAAACTGATACTCGGTAACTGAATTTGTCACTAAGAATTTCTCTCGATTGCTATGTATTTGTAACTTGGCTTTATGATTTGCTGTTATGTATTGAATCAGTTAGGGGTGAAAAAGTCTGTTTTCTGGTGGGTTTTTCTTTTCCAATTCTGTTATACGTTCATCTCTTGCTGTCAATTTCTGCTAAGAATTTGTTTTAGTGATGGTGAATATTTCAGTTGTTCTGTTATCCCCACTGATACGGGATGACGCTGTGTAATTATCGCCCATTTATTCACACTGCTATGAAGTTAAATTCCTGCAGCATACTGTTTTTTTTTACTAATATGCCTTGCAACAAGTGTATTTATAGTAAAGAGATGTGATAAAAAATCTCCAACCATTTGAACTATGACAGTACAATAAGCCACAGGATGTGAGTCAGCAACGATAAAAATCCAACGCTATTTGGATAAGATTGTTTTTTCACATAGCTTGAAAACCCAAGACAGTTATTTTGGGACCCAATACACTGCCACTTCATCATTTCTATACATATGAAAAACCTGATCCTCAGTCCTCTTTAACTTATCACAACGACGTTCTATCCTTATTCGCCAACTTTTACCTTGCCCAAAGAGCACATTCCCTGGGAATTGTTTCTATCCTTATTTGGAAGATTGAATTTTGTGGCAAGCCTACACGAACTTCGTCCTTGGGAACACAACCAAGTGGAAAAGACGTCGACTCAGCTGGGACTGTGATAGGAAGTAAGTTTGATCCTTTACCATGTCTTGAAGTAGTTTTAGAATAGAAGGGCCATCCATTTTATCCACAAACGAATGGACAACCTTCGCATAATGGCCAGAGGCAACATAGTCAAAATCTATACCGCCAATTGCATCCAGAAAATGCACCAAATTTTATTCTTGTATTGCAAAGAACATCATCTCGTGTGCTTTCACAAAGAGCAACAAGGCGAATTCTTTCTCCAACCCACTTCTTGATTCCAGCTTCCCAATTGCTGACTAGACTGGTAGGAGTTACAATGATAGCCTTTCTTCAGGAAAACTTGGTATAAGGTCAGCAACCTCTCTCATCCTCACGACATTGGCAACAGAAGACCCACCAAATTTCATAACAAAATTGCAACTGTTTTCAATTTCTTCCACCTTCTCCACCATTATGCCTAGTCCATTTTAATGAACAACAAGACACCTTTGCCTTGAATCTCATTAACTTGCACTATACTTCAATACGACTCCACAACAAACTTGACATGACTTTTGAAATGTGGTACTAAATGTAGAACTTGCACTTTCTAGTAACAACCAATTGAAATTGTACTTTGAAGTTGTCTTCCTTGAAATTGTCTTCTTTTATTTGTTCTTGTACTCCACGCTCATCTTTATGATATCTAGTTTAGGAACCTTTGAATGTGATATAGGACTTGAAGTACCACAAGAACACCTTGACATGAGATCCAAAAACTCCTCGCTTGATAAACACGCCCAAACACAGGAAATGTGAAACCATCTTAAGATGTACATTGGATGGAGAAGTTTTACTCTTGTCCTTTGCCTTTGAACTGTCCATACCTTGAGACAACTGATCCCATGCCTCAGGAGCACATGCAAATGTATGAATGAGTTATGACCTACTGGATATGCAGGATGAACGCAAAGCGAAAGCCAGAAAAAGGTAGGGCAAATTTTGGGGTGCTACAAATGGTTTGTGCTTCCCTTTTATAATTAAAATATAAGACTTATACCAACGCTTTTAACAAAAAAACGCTTCCTAAAAAAGTGCACAATAGACAGCGCTTATAAAAAAAATGCTTCCGAAAAAAGTGCTTTTTAAAAAAGTGATTATAAAAAGCTCTATTTACGTGGAGAAAAGAAATCGCTTTGTAAAAAAAGCGCTTCCTAAAGTGGATAAAAGAAAGCGCTTTTAAAGAAAGTGCTGCCCAAAATAGAAAGAAAAGATACATTAGATAGCGCTTTTAAAAGCGCTTCCTAAAAGGGGGCAAAAGAAAGCGCTTTCCATGAAAAAGCGCTGTCTAAAATAGAAAGAAAAGATACATTAGACAGCGCTTTTAAAATCGTTGCCTAAAGGGGGACAAAAGAAAGCGATTTTCATGAAAAAGCGTTGCTTAAAGGTGACATTAGAGAGCGCTTTTAAACAGAACCGCTGCATAAAGGGGACCTAAGGCATCATTTTCGCATTTAAAAAAAGCGTTGTCTTTACCTACAGCAGCGCCACTTTAGGTTGCGCTTTAAGCGTTGCTAAAGGCAAAAAAAAACGTTGTCTTTGTATTATATGGCGTAGTGTGGTAGGATTGTCCCCGAACTAAACAAACTCAAAATCACCATATGGACCTGGCCAAACCTCTTCCCTGTGGGGGTCTATATCTTACGCATCAAGACCCCTTAGACTTACTTCAACTTCTGCCTCTAAGGTTACGACCGATGCCAAAAGGTACTTCAGGATGATCTCCTTGATCCGCTTCACCTTATTCACGTCAGTGTTCAACGTGACTGGCCTTTCTTATGTGTTGTTCTAAGTCTCCTTCAAGTGGATAAGGGATTTCACCGCATCTAACAAATCTCCATTGTCTATGCCTAGAGAACGATGCAAGAACTTTTTTTGTCTAAAAGGAATTCGGTTAAGTGCAATCAGTGATGGAAACCACATGAATTAGAGGGAGGTGAAAGTTTGGAATTTAATTGATCTTCTCCCGACCTATAAATCTTAATTCGATCCAACGTTACTACGCCAAATATCAGCGTTAAATATAATTATAAAGCAATCGTCGAAAGACATGTGCTAGATGACACGATATAAAAGAATTCGTCAATCAATATTATCTAATGACCAATGGATTTATGAGATGTGTTGAAGGTTTTGGACATGGCTAACGGAGTTACGTCTTTGCTTCTTTTGTCGTTGTTACATATCTAATTTTAGATTGTGCCTTAGTCATTTGAGCCTTTGACCGGACTAGAATATATATATATATATATATATATATATATATATATATATATATATATATATATATATATATATATATATATATATATATATATATATATATATATATATATATATATATATATATATCAATTGTGAAAAATGAGAACTATCATTATCAATTGTCGGATTTAATTAGCGTTCAAGATTTAAAAATTCTATATAAAGAACAACACACTTAATCTTTTTTTAGTAAACTTATTATTTAAATAATCAATAAAAAGATATTCTTACCAAAAATATGTATTTTATGATCACTAAATCGTTATTAAAATATTTGTTATAAACATACTTAATTTTTATTTGGATATTATTATAAAATATAATTCAAATGTATTTTCTATTTTTATTTAAATTTAAATTATCTAAACTATAACTATTTTTCAAAACTAAAAGAAAAGTTTTAAATTAAAACTTCTGGAAAATAATATTAATTTAAACATAACAAAAAATACAAGTTGTTTACTCATCTTCTTAGTATTAAAATTATTTTTATATAAAATCAGGTCATATAACTTATTTAAAAAAAATCACTCTTTGAATTTTAATTTCATGAAATAAACCAGTTTAACATTGTATCTCACATTTTATAGAATCATATTTTTTTTTCAAAATTTATTATGTTAAATAAATTGTTATAAACTAACTATTAAAACTAAACAAGACTCTCAATATTTTAATAATAATTTAATTATTACAGTAAATTACTATTAAAATATTAAAAAATTTGTTTGGTATTAAAACTAAGTCTAGGACAATTTATTTATCATAATAATTTGTGAAAAAAGTATTCTATAAAATACGAGATACAACATTAAAGCATATTTATTTAATTAAATAAATTATTTAAGAGTGGGGTATTTTTTAAACTATATGAGATAATTTTGGTTTCAAAAAAATTTTGACTCTAAAAAAATGATTAAACCATTTATGTTTCTAACTATTTTAAAACTAATATTATTTTTAAGAAGTTTTATTTTCAAATTTTTATTTAAGTTTTGAAAAATATTTATGTTTTAGATAATTTTTATTTTAAATAAAAAAAATAAAATATATTTGAGTATATTTTATGATAATATCCTAACTAAATATTAAGGATGTTTATAAAAAATATTTTAATAACAATTTAATAATCACAATAAAAATAATTTTTGTTAAGAATTTCTTTTTATAAAATTTTATATAACAGGTGTAATAGAAAAAGATTGAATAAGGTGATATTTACATAGAATTTTTAAATCTTAAATGTTTCTTAAATTTAATAGTTGATAATAATAGTTCTCGTTTCTCGTTAAAGATATCAGCCCTTGTCGGATACGATATATATATATATATATATATATATATATATATATATATCATCCAATGAAAACTGATGCCAATTGTAAAAAATGAGACCTATCATTAGCAACTGTCAGATTTAATTAGCGTTCAAGATTTAGAAAGTCTATATAAAGAACAACATACTCAATCTTTTTCTACTAAACTTATTATTTAAATAATCTATAAATAGATATTCTTAACAACTTTCGAATTTAAATAATAGTTTTATTAATTATAGTATAATCATTTAAAAAATGTATTAAATATTTTTAAAATTTTATATAAATTACTTTAATTCTATTCCCTAAATATTTATATTATCAATATTATAATAATAATAATAATCATAATAATACTAATAATAATTATTATTATTATTATTATTGTCAATAGTCACTGGAGTATTTTTATAGAATTTTAAAAAAGTATATTTGTTCAATGTTAACTTAAAGAAAATACAGCATTTTAATCTTATAAGTATTTTGAATAAATAGAAAGCACTTCTTTTCATAATATAAAATATAGTAATTAAAACAAAAAAATGTAATTATTAATATAGGGAAATATAATTTTAATTAAAATTTATAATATAAAAAATGAAAAACAAAGATAGAGTGTACTTTTAATAAATATCTCATTAGAAACTATTGTATCTTATTTTAAAATAAAATAAATTAGATTAATTAAATTTAACAAATTCGTATTCAAATCAATTAACATAGGTCTTTTTTCTTTAAAAGATTAAGGGACAAGATTTGGTGTCAAATTAAACTATGACATTTGATTTCAATAGATTCTAACTACCTAATTAACAAACAAATAAATTAAACTTATGTAATTATTAATAAAAGTCATTATATTAAATATATTTAATAGGATGAGATATGATTTCAAAAATCATATTTACTAATGAATGATTAACTGGGTTAATAAGAGCCATTGCATCAAATATTATTTAATGGATAAGATATATTGTCAAAATTAATGTTTGACATCTATATATATATATATATATATATATATATATATATATATATATATATATATATATATATATATATATATAAATGAGAAAAAGAGTCGGTGCACTGACAGTGTAAATTATTTTTACACTGTCAACCAATGACAACCATGTATCCTACCAAATTAGCCTGTCAATTTGAAATTATTTAAATGATTTGGCACTTTAAAATATTTTGATTAGATGTATGTGTAATACTTTTTTACACTGACAGTGCACTACCATTAAACCCTATATATATATATATTCGGTGAGAGCTGATATCTTTGGTAAGAAACGAGAACTATCATTATCAACCATCAATTTTAAAAAACGTTTAAGATTTAAAAATTCAATATAAATAATACCTTACTCAATTTTTTTCAATTACACTTATTATTTAAAAAATCTATAAAAAAAGATTCTTATAAAAAATATTGTTATTATGATTATTAAATTATTATTAAAATATTTGTTATAAACATACTTAATATTTAGTTAGGATATTATCATAAAAATTTACTCAAATATATTTTATTTAAAATAAAAATCATCTAGACTATAAATATTTTTCAAAACTAAGCAAAAAAGCTCAAAATAAAACTTCTTAAAAATAATATTAGTTTTAAAATATAATTAGAAACATAAATTGTGTAATCATTTTTTTAGCTTTAAAATTTTTTTAATATAAAATTATGTCATATAGTTCTTAAAAAAAACTATCTTTCTTAAAAAATAAATTTAATTAAAAAAATAATAATTTTAATGTTGTATCTCATATTTGTCTTAAAAAAAACAAATTAGAGAAAATGTAGCATTTAATAGAAATACAAAGTTTTTGAAAATTGTTATATATGTTTAATGAGTAGTCAATATATTCTTAATACTTGTATATTTGATTTAAACTAAAAGTTATATTCAAAAAATAATTTTAGTAAATAAATTTTTATTTACAATTAAATAAACTATGTATAAATTAAAATCTTAAGAACTCGTTTAAAACTATTGAAAAATATGCATGAATATTTATAAATAATTCTCAAATACAATTTTGAAAGAATTTTTTTAAATGTTTGACTGACATGCATTGTTATGCTGAATTACACAATAAGAATAATTAAATTGATATTTTTCTTATAAAAGATTGTATTTTTTAATGAAAAAATTTCTTATTTCCAACATAACATTTATGGTATAATGTGATAACAATCATATATATTTTGTCACATATGTAAATGTGGATAAATAAACAGTATTTAATCTTATCACATTATTTTATACCATTATTAACGTGAAGAATACATTTTATTGAGAGAACAGAAACATGAATATACAAACTTTTCAAATAGAAAGTTTTATAGAAAGAAAATATTTTTAGAAAGTTTTATAGAAAGAAAATATATTTAGTAATTATTTGAATACACGGTCAAATTAAGATATTTTTGACAAAAAGTTTTGTTTTTGGTTATATTCATGTACCAATGCACCAACACATTTTCTTAACCTTCTATAATTTGCCTATAAATTATATAGCTTCTTGTTGATTACAAATATAGAAGATACCTGGGTCTTAGATTACCAACAACAATATGCAAGAATTCACAGTTATAATTGTTGGTGGTGGTCCTTCTGGCCTAGCAATCTCAGCTATACTAACACAAAACGCAATCTCGCATGTTATACTAGAAAGAGAAGATTGTAATGTTTCTCTTTGGAGAAAAAATGCTTATGATCGTTTAAACCTCCATTTAGCTAGTGAATTTTGCTCTTTACCTCTCATGTCTCATCCATCCTCAGATCCAACATACCTAACCAAAGATCAATTTCTTCAGTACATAGATAAATATGTTGATCATTTTGGCATAAAACCTCGTTATTATCGTGTTGTTGAGTCCGCTAAGTATGATGGAGTAAGGAACCAATGGATTATTGAAGCAAAAAACACATTTCAAGGTACATTGGAAGTTTATGGGGCAAAGTTTCTTGTGATTGCCTCGGGCGAAAATAGTGAAGGTTTTATTCCTAATGTGCCTGGATTAGAGAAATTTGAAGGAGAAGTGGTACACTCAAAGTACTACAAATCTGGTTCAAAATATAAATCAAAAGATGTTTTGGTTGTTGGTTGTGGTAACTCAGGTATGGAGATTGCATATGATCTTTATAAGTGGGGTGCTAACACATCCATTGTCATTCGAAATTCGGTAAAGACATTTATTTTACTTACTTTTTTCATTCAACTTAAGTTCAATAATAGTTTAATGATAAATATATATGTTGTGATGATATTAATCGTTTAAGTTTTTTTGGCAGCTTCATGTCTTCACTAGAGATATGATTCGTATAGGGATGTGGTTGGTGCAATATTTTCCTGTTTATATTGTGGATACAATCATTACACTTCAAGCTATGCTGAAATATGGTGATTTGTCAAAATACGGGATTTATCGTCCTAAAGATGGACCTTTATATATAAAAAACATTATAGGAAAATCTGTTGTTATTGATGTTGGAACAATTGAAAAGATCAAGGAAGGATCCATAAAGGTTGTTCCTTCAGGTATAAAGAAAATCGAGAAGAAGAATGTTATCTTTGAGAATAATGTGGAAAAAGAGTTTGATGCCATTGTTTTTGCTACCGGCTACAAAAGTGTGGCTAATGGATGGCTAAAGGTAGATATTTATTTTTTTTTCCTTTGGTCTTTATTCATTATTTTCTCATACTCTTTGTAATTATAAATTAAATAATTTTTTTTAGGATTACCAATACGCTCTTAATGAGAAAGGGTTCTCTAAAAATCCTTTTCCAAAACGGTGGCAGGGAGATTATGGATTATAATGTGCAGGACTAGCAAGGAACGGTTTGTTTGGAGTAAAAAAGGATGCTGAGGCAATTGCTGAAGACATTAAGCAAACTCTTAAGTTGGAGAATTAATTAGTATTACTGATTGAATAAACCTTTTATGCCCTTTAATTTCACATTTGTTAACGAAATATGGGCTAAGAATTGAACATCATGTATAACTTTTTTGAACAATTTTTTTTTCATCAATACAGGCATTTTATTTTTCATTTGTCACAATATGAATATCAATCTTTATTGTTAATAAAGTTTAACCAATAAATTGTAAATAATAAATAATAACTTCAGAACAAACACAATTTAAATAATAACTTCATAATCAAAGGTGGAATGTGTTTGACACGGTTTGGAATATCAAGATTATATTTTGGAAATGGTCTTTTATAGGTGATATTGCTAAAATCAATTGTAATTTTTACTGAGTTGTGTAAATATCCGTTGTACTACTTAGCGTAGGCTCAATTGATTTTCAATATCCTTTTTGTCGAGAGTTTTTTCTCGTTCTCTTTTGTAAACAGGTTCGAAAACCCTTAGTTCTCGTTTTCAATGAATCAACTTGCTTAAAAAAAATGATA
The DNA here is from genome assembly GCA_022829125.1 of Lathyrus tuberosus. Taxonomy (NCBI): domain Eukaryota; kingdom Viridiplantae; phylum Streptophyta; class Magnoliopsida; order Fabales; family Fabaceae; genus Lathyrus; species Lathyrus tuberosus. Next base: position 31,365 of record JALAZF010000159.1, read on the forward strand.
TGCAGTACACTAAAAAAAAAGTGATAAGGAAGTTAAAATCTTAAGACCATAGTTTTTCAACGGTTTCATTAGTATCATTAGCTTGTGTTGCATCAACAAATATTGAATCATTAGATATAATGCATTCATGTGTTCCTTCTTGATGTTTGTTTCTTACCAGGCTTAAACTTCTTATTGCATCACTCATTATTCCTAGAGGGTTGAACTTCAACTTGATTCCCTTGTTTCAAAAACATCAATAACTATAATGAAACAAAGATCAACCATAGTTGTATGAATTCCTATTCCATTTTGATCACCCCACTAATTTCCCCTACATTGTCAACTACCTTTATGTTGGGTTGCTTTTGTTTTTCCTTTGCCACTCTAAACTTTTTCAGTGTTATAGTGGTCAATTCCATTGTAGTAATTACAAAAATCAATAAGTTTTTCATATTATATTTCCATAAAGAAAGCGAAACTTATCCATTCAACTAAGGTTTTGCACCTTAACTTTTAGAAGATCAATGTTAACTAAAAGTCTGACATAATGCCCAAACGCACGATCAAAATGTGATCTGTTTAAAGTGGAATATATGAATATTGTGGCACAAATGGTGCTTGCAATTGTAAATATATTTTTATGCCTCTAGTATTCTTGAGAGAGGCCATGGACCCTAACCCAAATGAGAGTAAAGGTCTGATTAACATTGATTGGTATACTGTCAAAGGAATTATTTTTAGTGCACGCTTACTCAGATTCCACGAGTTGAGTAACTTAAATCTATGCATCAATTCTAAGATCGAAAATAAGAACTAAAATAAAATTTACCTAAAGATCTGATACCGCATTTAACATAATAAATTTTGAAAAAAATATGATTCTATAAAATATGAGATACAATATATGTTAAACTGGTTTATTTAATCAAATTAAAATTTAAAGAGTGATTTTTTTTAAACAAGTTATATGACATGATTTTATATAAAAATAATTTTAATACTAGGAAGATGAGTAAACAACTTATATTTTTTGTTATGATTAAATTAATATTATTTTTCAAAAGTTTTATTTTAAAAAATTTCTTTTAGTTTTCAAAAATAGTTATAGTTAAGATAATTTAAATTTAAATAAAAATAGACAATACATTTGAATTATATTTTATAATAATATCCAACTAAAATTTAAGTATGTTTATAAAAAATATTTTAATAACGATTTAATGATCACAAAATAAATATTTTTAATAAATTCTCTCTCAGTCAAACTTTTAGCTTTAATCTTGAGCTTTGAACAAGACACAAATAACCTTTAGCTTCAATCTTGGGCTTTGAACAAGACACCAAAACATCTCTTCTTCACATAGAATAGAAGGAACTACGATTGCTCTGATTTCCCTATTTTTCTTTAACGGGAATACGTAGGGATAAGATTGCGAAATCTTAGCGAGCACACCAATCAAAAACTTTAGGTCCAATACGAGCACACCAATCAAAAACTTTAGGTCCAGTACCTTCACACATTCATCAAAACATCGGCAAGCCCGACATCAACAAAAATTCTCTCTCTCTCTCAAACACTCCCAAAGGAAAAACTTTCCCAACCCATAACAGATAAACACCGGTAAGTAGAAAGCAGTAAGGATAATTGCTAACAACCTGTAGATAACCACATATAGGATAGGTAATTGACAACTCTCCATCGTATAACCTGACCCCGAACTCCCCGAATCTCTTAGCGTTTGTTCAGTTAAACATTCGCGTGCAAGGTTAGTTTTAGATAGCTTCCCTTTCCTTTCCAGCTTCACAGTATAAATAAGAAATCAGAAAGTAGCACCCCATCCCTACCATTGCGGTGAGGATAAACCCTACAGCGATAAGGTGGTCGCGTCACCAACAAAAATCGCATGCTACACATATTCCAACCAAGAAAAGAAAGAGATGTTAGTGAAAAAAGGTACTAGTAAAATTATATATTCTGTCATTCAATAAAATTGTATATTTGTCATTTTATCTATTCAATGGATTATGGATTATGGATTTTTATATTTGTCATTTCATATTTATGTTTTTCTTTATTACAGGTCAAATGGCTAGTAACGAGGAAAACTCGCATGATACTTCTAAGAATGATGGTAATGAATCAGTTTATGCTGTGGAAAGAGATATTACACGTGGAATAACTATTATGAAGGGAATCATTTGTTCAAGAGATAAAGGAATACAATATGACGTACATTGGAATGCAACAGACCAACTAGTTGAGCCTAACAGTGCAATGTTGACAAGTTACATTGGTGCACTTGTTCGTTCGCAAATTCCAATCACTTGTGATAATTGGAGAACTATATCGTTGAAACCCACTAAAGAAAAAATATGGAGTGAGATACAGATACCATATGTGATGTTATTTGTTTTTGTTGACGATTATGTCTTTAAATTACTTATACTAACACACACTATGTATGTTTTTACGTAGAGGTCTTTTAACATTGGTGACGACTGAAAAAAATATTGTCTTCAATTGGCCGAAAGAAGACTCAGAGGGTTTCGAGCATTTTTAACAAACAAGTTTCTTAAGGATGCCCAAAGCAATTTTATTGAAGCAAAACATCCAAAGAAGTATGCAGATTTGATTTCACCTGAAGAATGGGAAACTTTTGTAGCCAAACGAAGAACCCAAGAATTCCATGTAATGTTAATTTATCATGAACATTGTATTATATACTTGTTCCACGGGTATTCTTATATGACTTAAACTTGTTTATCTAGGATGTGAGTGACATAAATCGCCAACGAGCCTCAAAACCCGTGCATCCATACATAAAAGGGCATTTGGGATATGCACGCTTACAGCAAAGAATAGTAAGTATATATAAATGCTATCATATACTTGTTCCCCATGTGTTATAATTGATCTTATTATTTCTCTTAATATGTAGTTAGAAGAAGAGAAAAGTGAAGAATCATCTCTTCCGTAACATGTTTTGTGGAAGGCTGCTTGTGTGGGTAAGGATGGAGTTGTTAAGGAAGATGTTCAACAAGTTTTTGAGCAATATGTAAGTATAACATTATTTCTTTAATTAAATCAAAAATTTATTAACATATAATATTTATGCTTTTTAATATCCACTAATCTTTTTCGATATGCATATGAATTTCAGGAGAATCTATCTCAGCCTTTAACTCTAGCTGAAGACCATGATTGTAGGAGCATACTAAGTCGAGTATTAAATGTTCCTGAGTATTCCGATCGTGTGAGAGATAAGGGATTTGGGGTCACTCCAACAACCTTGTATAAGCATCCAAATAGTAAAAGTCCTAGTAATAAACAAGTGATGGAATTGTTGGAGGAATTAAAAGCTCAAATTCGTGAATTGCAAAAGGATAAAGAAAGATATATGTCAGAAAGGTGCGGTTCAGAGTTTAAAGATACTAGTGACAAAGATAATATCAATTGTAATTTTCAACAGAAAACTCCCGAGGTAGTTATATATATTATTATGAAATTAAATTAGCACAATTTTTTTAATTGACATATATACACATTAACAATTTCATATTTATTATTGGTTTAGGGCATTTCACCTTGTCAACTCTATTTATCGTCACCGACTTATCGCATGGTTGGCAAGGGAAAAGTGCATAACACTTAGGGAGATGTACTTCACCATAAACCGCTCCCTGTTTGTTTTTTGAAAGTATCGATTGATATTGCTTTAGAGGGGGATGCATTATTACCTATACCGGACGATGTTTCAGATGCAACATTGGTGGGAGACGTAATAGGATCGTATGTTGCATGGTCGTCAAACCTCATTTTCGTAGATGATGAGGTATGTTGAAAACCATTATGAACCTTTTAGTATTCAAATGTTTTACGAGCCATGTAAGTTATTCTTACATTTACGTACATTTTATTTACATGGTAATATTAGACTCCTACAAAATCCAAATCAAAAGATAAGGGGATTGTGCGGCACACCGAGTCAGTTGCATCAAAAAAAGAGGTACATTGATATATATGCATAGAAAATGTTAATTCTATCCTCTGAATTCAAAAGCTTCATGATCTTATACATTACCTAACTTATATGATTTTTCAGATTCATGCTCAAGAGTTGCAACAAGTCAGCAAGAATAAGAAGCCTGAATTTAGCAACATGTCCAACAAAAAAAAGGATCCTGCGAAGGCCGAGCCTAAAAACTCATTTATTCCTCGATTTAGGTTGTGCCTTAAAACATATGTAGGAACAACAAATGTGATGGAAGCTGATATTCGTGAAATACCTGGAGGAAGGTATTTTTGGTTTTTCTTATACCGAAACAATTGCTAAAGAGGATTGGGTCAGATTTTTCACCATTCTGAATTAGGCATCGGTGTTATGAGTTCATACATCAGGTACTGCGATCAATTTTATTTAATTAAGTGAACAATTTATTTACTCATTTCAATGAATATTCTAATGTTGATTATGTTTTTATTTAAGGTTCTTGTATGACAAATTGATGCGCTCGCGTCAATTTACAGAAAGATTCTCTTTCTTATCTCCCAGCTGTATCAACGCACGGTTAATCGATCAAAGTCCAAATGCAGTCAAAGATCACTTAGTCAATGCATTTATTGCCAACAAAGATACAGAAAAGTTGTATCTTTTACCATATAATACTGGCCATGGTATAAATTGCGGTTATTTCGTATTGAGATTTATGAAAGAAACTATTCATTTGGATCAAATAGAGATTCCAAACATGGTATTGATTTATAAGTTAGGATTTATTTTAATATTTAATGGATATTTCATCTAATTAATTAGTTTTAACTAAATCATGCATATTATGTTATATTATGTAGTACTTTGATGAATTCAAGTGTGTTACTTACTCAAAAGATAAACTGGAATAAATTAAGGAAGAATGGTGTTAATACACTCTTGAGATGAGAATTATATAAGGTATACTGTCTTTCTTTCTTTTGTGTGAAATTTATGGTCCTTAGAGATTTTTGTTTTTCTGATGTTCTGTACTAGATAGGAATAGTTCTGGAAGTTGTTGTATAGTTTTGGAAGATGTTGTATAGTTCTGGAAGTTGTTGTGAATTGAGGATTGATAGAATTTGTAATTATGTTTGATGAATCTTTATAAGTTAAAGGTTTTGGAAGTGGATCTGTTGTTATTAGAATTATGGATGTTTTCTTGGTGTATGAGGTTTGTGTTGAATTATAATGGTTATAAGGTTTATGTGTTGAATTATAATGGTTATAAGGTTTATGAGTTGAATTATAATGGTATATATATGTTGAATTATAATGGTATATAAGGCCTATGTGTTGAAATAAAGGCTTGTGTTGAATTATAAAGGTTTGTGATAAGTTTTGATAAAAATTTGAATTATAATGGTTTGTGCTTCCCTTTTATAATTAAAATATAAGACTTATACCAACGCTTTTAACAAAAAAACGCTTCCTAAAAAAGTGCACAATAGACAGCGCTTATAAAAAAAATGCTTCCGAAAAAAGTGCTTTTTAAAAAAGTGATTATAAAAAGCTCTATTTATGTGGAGAAAAGAAATCGCTTTGTAAAAAAAGTGCTTCCTAAAGTGGATAAAAGAAAGCGCTTTTAAAGAAAGTGCTGCCCAAAATAGAAAGAAAAGATACATTAGATAGCGCTTTTAAAAGCGCTTCCTAAAAGGGGGCAAAAGAAAGCGCTTTCCATGAAAAAGCGCTGTCTAAAATAGAAAGAAAAGATACATTAGACAGCGCTTTTAAAATCGTTGCCTAAAGGGGGACAAAAGAAAGCGATTTTCATGAAAAAGCGCTGCTTAAAGGTGACATTAGAGAGCGCTTTTAAACAGAACCGCTGCATAAAGGGGACCTAAGGCATCATTTTCGCATTTAAAAAAAGCGTTGTCTTTACCTACAGCAGCGCCACTTTAGGTTGCGCTTTAAGCGTTGCTAAAGGCAAAAAAAAATGTTGTCTTTGTATTATATGGCGTAGTGTGGTAGGATTGTCCCCGAACTAAACAAACTCAAAATCACCATATGGACCTGGCCAAACCTCTTCCCTGTGGGGGTCTATATCTTACGCATCAAGACCCCTTAGACTTACTTCAACTTCTGCCTCTAAGGTTACGACCGATGCCAAAAGGTACTTCAGGATGATCTCCTTGATCCGCTTCACCTTATTCACGTCAGTGTTCAACGTGACTGGCCTTTCTTATGTGTTGTTCTAAGTCTCCTTCAAGTGGATCAGGGATTCCACCGCATCTAACAAATCTCCATTGTCTATGCCTAGAGAACGATGCAAGAACTTTTTTTGTCTAAAAGGAATTCGGTTAAGTGCAATCAGTGATGGAAACCACATGAATTAGAGGAAGGTGAAAGTTTGGAATTTAATTGATCTTCTCCCGACCTATAAATCTTAATTCGATCCAACGTTACTATGCCAAATATCAGCGTTAAATATAATTATAAAGCAATCGTCGAAAGACATGTGCTAGATGACACGATATAAAAGAATTCGTCAATCAATATTATCTAATGACCAATGGATTTATGAGATGTGTTGAAGGTTTTGGACATGGCTAACGGAGTTACGTCTTTGCTTCTTTTGTCGTTGTTACATATCTAATTTTAGATTGTGCCTTAGTCATTTGAGCCTTTGACCGGACTAGAATATATATATATATATGATCGTACCTGGATCAGACAGTTACAGGTGGCCAACGACGTCCGTTGAGCTCTGGCTCCGGTGAGGTTGAAGTACGGCGGGGGGGGGGGGGGGGGGGGGGGGGGTGTACCTGCAAGGTACTCCGACGCTCAAGTTAGGGAGTGCACAGAGTAACAGCAAATACAAAGAGTGAAAAAAGTGACTTAACCTGACCCTCTCAAGTGAGAGGGTATTTATAGAGAGCCCCCAGCGCGGGGGCCAACGGTTACTTGTATTGGGCTGGATTGTCAGCCCCAATCCAAGTAACTGCCAGGGCTTACGTGGCGTAGTGAAGACCAGCACGTGGTCTTCGCCCTGGGGTAACCGTCCCTAGATTTTCGGGATTAGGGCAGACCGAATCCTGCGGAAGCGGGAGGTTACTTGGAACATGTCCACGTGGTACGGACCGTTAGACACTCCTCGCGGGGGAGGAGTCTTCTGTGTCGAGGACCAACCAGCCGTACGACGGACATGGCCTTGCGGGGAGGGACCAGGTCTGCCGAGGAGTGGTATGTGGCATTCTCGCGGGGGAGAAGCTGGTATGTCGGGGAGGTACCTCTCCGCCGGGATGCGAGGTCCTCCTGTCCTGTTGACCTAGATGCCCGACACTGCAAAGTGCTCGAGGGGAACGTTGGTCTGCTTGCAGCAGTTAAGGGCCCCGCGGAAGGGTCTTAGTGGGCCTCCCCATGCTATATGGGTTGGGCCTGCTTGACTGTTGGGCAGCCTCGGCCCAGTCCAGAACAGGAGCCCCCCAAGTCGTTGCTCTGAGGTGGCAGAGTGATGACTTAAGGGTTATTATATGTCGAGGATCCGCTAAGAGAGAAACCGAGGAGGTCGATATCCTATGCAAAATTCATTCGGCCGGATGAGTGTCGGGTGTCGGACAGATGTGTCCGGTCGTATGGTCGGGGGGATGAAGGGTTTCGGATTCAAAGCGCTGGGGAAACCCGAAACGACACGCGTGGGGAGACGGGTGGCTGCATGCGTGCCACGTGTTGCCTGCCATCATTACCTAGGGGGCTAGGGCGGCTGGCTAGGGTAGCGCACTCGAGTGCCCTACGCCCCTCGGGTCTCGCGAGAATCGCTTATAAAAGCCGCTCCCCTCGCTCATTCTTCACTTTTCCGCTTCTCTCTCAAGAAACTTTCTCCCTCTCTCTCTAACCTCTTCCGTCGTAGCTCGCCGTCGTCAATCGTCGGGCACTCTCTACCGGAAGCATTTCCTCCGCTAGGACCGCCGTTCGCCGCCGTACCAGAGCCGGAAACCTCCGTGCCGGAACCCTACACCGCCGCTTACCAGGTATTTGCTTCAAACCGGACCTTTATTTTGCGTTTTTCTTCGATTTTAACCAGTGTAGGACGTTTCCTTGGTGAATTGATGACATTCCCATGAGAAACGAAGGGATTCCCGGCGATTACGGCGGGAATCTTTAGTTGTGGAGAGGGAGAGTGCGAAGATTCTTGCTCGCTTTTGATGAATACCTCGGGGATCAGGGACGAACACGTCGGGGATCCGTTGAATGTCTCGGGGTCCTTGATAATCAGTGTATTTGTTAGTGCCGCGGGGACACGGGGCAGAACCTTCCAGGGAGACGATGAGTTCCCCAGTGGGCAAGTTGATCCTTGGTCGATCTCGTCGGGGAGTTGAGAAAGCCTTGCCCCTTCTTCGCCCGTTCGCTTGAACAGCGGTGGAGGGGTGAATTTGATACGACCAATCGAATTCACCGTTTCCTTCTGCTTTTCAGGTAAATGGACGATTTGGCTGCAGAGGTGGCCGCAGGATATTTCGAGGAAAACGACGACGACCAGCCTGACTCCCCCATGGCTCACATGGCCTTTGCGCAGGAGAGGCCGCTTGAGGACTGGGTCTGTAGCGAAGCCCTTGAGATGTCGTCCATCTTCGTGTACCCAGATGTGGGCGATGCTTTTTGTACCGTCGAGCACAGACTAATCGGAAGTGGTCAATCCTGGAAGGTGTTTCGTCCCGAGGAGCATCACCGGATATGCTCCCCTTACCGGGGAATGCGGGTCCCCTTGTACGAGTTTATGTTCGAGAAGGCGGGGTGGAGGTTGCCTTTCACGGATTTTCAGGAGGGGATCTTTGACTGGTTGAAGTTGGCCCCTTCGCAGATTCATCCGAACTCGCTGGCCTTCATCCGGGCTTTCGAGCTCGTATGCAAATATTTGGAGATCGTGCCGACCGTTCGCCTTTTCTTCCGCATATTCCACCTCCAACGGTCGTCGGTAGAAGGTCGACACGGCTGGGTGTCCTTCAAGCAGAGCAAGGCGTTGTTCCACACTTACTTGGATTCCATCCGGGATTTCAAGTTCCGCTATTTCTATGTGAAGCCGGTCACCCTCGAGGCGATATATTCATTGTACCGGAAAGTCACCCGCGAGGTCGACGGCCGTTCCGAGGAGGTGCTGGTGCCGAAGTTTCCTCTGTACTGGACGGAGGAACACTTTAAGAAGGGAGTTGACAAGTATAAAATGAAACATGTTCAGATGGAGGCCTACGAGCGGGAAGCCTACGATAAAATCGTAGCTTTCGTCGACAGCTTTACAGAGGCTCGACATGAGACGCTGGACGGCCAGCCTATAATAGGTGCAGATGGGCAGGTGAAGAAAGAACGTCGCCTGATAAACACCCGCGTTCTGCTCGAGACCTTCTCCGACGAGGAGGCCATCGAATTTTTAGGTGGTGAAATGCCCTGGTTTTATTTCTTCCTCGTATCTGTGTTTCTCGCTTTACTAACGCTTTCTTTTGCAGGAACAATGGCCGGAGCCGAGGAGAGGTTGAAGAAACTAAAAGCGAAGAGGGCCCGGGAAGCGCAGGCCCGGGAAGAAGCATCGCGCTCCAAAGATCAGGAAGTTGCCCACTCTGGGGCCCCGCACGAGGGTGTTTCCACGGCCGCTGTCCGCGAAGGATCCACTCTGTCCCAGCCTGCTGCCTCTGTATCGGGGACCGCGGGTGACCGCGGAACTCCTGCGGGAAGCCAATCCCCGGCTACCCAAGGGACTCCGAAGAGGCAGCGCGTTGCGGAGGTCGTCGACCTGGGTGGTGAAGATAGTCCCCCGGTTCCTTCCAGCTTTGACCTTCCCCCCTGCCATCAAAAACCTCACTTCTTCTCCGAGGTCACTTATCCTCGCTCCCTTCCCTCCGAGATCCAAACCGTGTTGGGGACCGCACCTGAAGTGAGGAGGAAGATGCTTTTTGAGGACCTGTCGGCCGTCATGCGTATCTGCTTGACTGCCCTCATTCTAAATGACGAGACCCGCCCTGCTGGTGAACTGGCCCGCCTGCAGGAGGCGCTGGATACCTTGGGCGCTGAGATGCTCGGCATGCGCAAGGAGCTAAAAGAGTGCCGAGATCTGAACAAAGAGCAAGGCAAGCAGCAGCAATTGGTCGAGGCCAAGCTTAAGGAAGCCGAGGAGACAAAGAAGAGCCACCTTGCCCGAATCGCTGAGCTGGAGTTGGAGGAGAAGCGGCTTAAGGTAAGAATTGCCGAGCTGGAAGATGCGGTGCGGCCAGCCGAAGGGGAGACTGAGGAGGACAAACTCCTGACCACTCGTGCGGCGTTTGTGGCGCAGCTCCGGAAGCTTGAGCAGGATCTCCGAGTGTCCGAGGATGATTCTATCGAAACTGCGGGTATAGGGTTCCGCAGTGCCGTGGCGCAACTTCGGGTTCTCAACCCCGACCTTGTCATCGAAGGGATCGACCCCGACGCTGAGGTGGTGGATGGCCAGATCGTGTATCCTCTGCGGGAGAACGACATTCATGCGCACGAGGAGCCCGACGGGACCGCAGCTGAGTAGGTTTTTATCTTTGTTTTGGTCGGCCTGCGAGCCGTTTTGTTTCGTCCGGTTTGTGGGCTTAGCTGATGTACTTTTTGCACAATGGTTATTTTCGCCCGGCTTGTGGGCTCATATTTGTAACTTTTTGGACCAAGTGTTTTGCCCGCTATTCGTACTTTATAATATCTCTTTGTTAATTTTCCTTGTGTGTGATGTGGTGTTTGTTATACTTTATTGTTTGTTATACTTTATTTTTTCCCAAGTAATAAGGCTTCGGGATTTGCTCAACCTTGATCGTCCCGGACCGCGTGGAGAGCTGGTCGGGCGGCCGGAGGAGTACTCCGACCTTCAACGAGGCTAAGAGCTCGGTCGAGGTCCTAGTCTCGTGGCATGAACTTCCCATCGCGAGCTAGGTGTTATGCCCGGTTGGCACGACGACGGTGGGCCTCGATCGAGGTATCCCCGCCGGATCAAATGTCCTCGCGCACACACAACGCGGTCTCTGATCATCGTGTTCTTATAGGGGTGTCGCGCTTGTACCCCAGCGCGTCCCCGTATCGCGGTGCTAGTCATCCGCGGGCAGTGTTTAACTGTAATATTGTTTTAGCTTTTCAGCGTTCCATGGTCGAGCAAGTTCTTCGCCGTGCAGATTTTCGAGGAAATAGGCTCCTGTCCCCGTTTTCGCGCGGACGCGGTACGGGCCCTCCCAGTTCGCGGCGAGTTTGCCTTCTCGCGAGTCTTTCTGGTTCCTTCGTAGGACGAGGGTGCCCACCTGAAAATCACGTTTAATGACACTGTCATTATAACGTAGTGTTATTTTTTGTTTAAGTGACGCCTCTCGGAGAGAAGCGCCCGAGCGTGTTTCCTCCACGAAGTCGAGTTCTTCCCTCAAGGCTTCGTCGTTCGTGTTCCCGTCGAGGGGGGTTTCCGTCCTCCTCGAGGGTTCTCTGATCTCCACGGGGATCACTGCCTCCGTTCCATAAGTCAAACGAAAGGGGGTCTCCCCGGTCGTGGAGTGTGGGGTTGTTCGGTAGGCCCAGAGAACGCTGTGTAGCTCTTCGACCCACCGTTGTTTGGCGTCGCCCAGTCTCCGTCTTAATCCTCGAAGGATCACTCTGTTAGTGGCCTCAGCCTGCCCGTTCGTTTGAGGGTGCTCGACCGACGTGAAGTGCTGCTTCGTGCCTAGTTTTGTGACGAAGTCTTGGAAGTTCCTGTCGGTGAACTGGGTTCCGTTGTCTGTGACGATGGCTTGAGGCACTCTGAACCGGGCGAGGATATTTCTTTTGTAGAAACGAAGTATGTTGAAAGCAGTGATTTTGGCCAATGCTTCTGCTTCAATCCACTTTGTGAAGTAATCTACCCCGACGATGAGGTATTTGTTTTGATACGACCCCTGGACGAAAGGCCCGAGGATATCCATCCCCCACCATGCGAACGGCCACGGGGAGGATAGCGTCGTGAGTTCGCTAGGGGGAGCGAGGTGCATGTCCCCGTGCCGCTGGCATTTATCGCACTTCTTGACGTGCTCCTTGGCGTCTTGTTGCATGGTCGGCCAGTAATATCCTGCCCGGAGTGCTTTCCGAGCTAGCGATCGTCCGCCTAGGTGCTGCGCATTGATTCCCTCGTGGATCTCCTGGAGTATGCCGGGGACCTTGGTATCTTCGATACATCTGAGGAGGGGAATAGAGAATCCTCGCCGGTATAGCTTATCCTCGACTATAGTGTACGAGCATGCCCGTCTCTTGACCATTCTAGCTTCTTTGGGGTCTTCGGGCAGTTTGCCCGTCATGAGGTATTCGTATACCGGGGTCATCCAGCAGCTGCTGTCCCCGATGGCGTTGATATTCGAAACCATACCAGGTTTATCGACGCTCGGGTGGGAAAGGAACTCTTGTATGACGGACTTGTTTCCGCCTTTCTTTTTCGTGCTTGCTAATTTTGACAGGACGTCTGCCCGGGCATTATGCTCCCGGGGAATGTGAGTCACTTCTGCCGAGGTGAACTTCTTCATCTTCTCTTTTACCAAGGCCAAGTATTCTATGAGACTGTCGTTCTTGGCTTGGTACTCTCCCCGGACTTGCGAGGCTACGAGCTGGGAATCGGTGAATAGCTTGACCTCCTTGGCGCCAAGGTCCTCAGCCAGCCTGAGTCCCGCAAGGAAGGCCTCGTATTCGGCTTGGTTATTCGAAGTCGGGAAAGCCAGTTCGAGGGACACCTCGATGAGGATGCCTTCCTCGTTTTCGAGGATGATTCCCGCTCCGCTTCCTTTCGGGCTGGATGCTCCGTCAACATATATTATCCATTTCTGCGACCCGTTGGCTGAGGGTTCTAGGACGGTCATCTCTGCTACAAAGTCGGCCAGCACTTGTGCCTTCAAGGCTTTCCTCCCTTCGTATTGGATGTCGAATTCGGCCAGCTCGAGCGACCACCTGAGCATCCTCCCCGCCATATCTGGTCGTCCGAGGAGTTGCCTGATCGGCTGGTTGGTCCTCACGACGACGGTATGGGCGAGGAAGTAGTGGCGGAGTCTTCTGGCCGCGATGACGAGGCCCAGTGTGACTTTCTCGATCTGTTGATACCTGAGCTCGGGGCCTTGGAGAGCTTTGCTCGTGAAGTAAACTGGCTTCTGTCCGTCTGGTGTTTCCCGAATGAGGACGGCGCTGACCGCTTCGCTCGTGATCGCAAGATACAAGAAGAGTGTTTCCCCGTTCTCGGGTCGCGAGAGGACCGGGGGTTGCGATAGGACTTGTTTCAAATGTGCGAGCGCTTGTTCGCATTCCTCGCTCCACTCAAACTCTGCTTTTTGCCGGATGAGTTTGAAAAAGGGGAGTGCGTACTGTGCGGATTTGGCGACGAACCGGGAAAGGGCGGTGAGCATTCCGTTCAATGATTGTATTGACTTCTTCGAGCCCGGAGTAGGGAGCTCGGGAAAGGCTCTACACTTGTCGGGGTTTGCCTCGATTCCTCGTTCCGTGAGGTAAAATCCGAGGAACTTTCCTGCCCGGACACCGAAGGTGCATTTGTCGGGATTAAACCTCATACGGCATCTTCTCGCCGTGTCGAACACCTTCTTGAGGTGCACGGCGTGGTTGACTTCTTCTGCAGACTTGACGATCATGTCGTCCATGTAGACTTCGAGCATGTCTCCTATTTCAGTCCGAAAGACCTTGTTCATCATCCGCTGGTAGGTCGCACCGGCATTCTTCAGACCGAAAGGCATTACATTGTAGTAGTAGTTGCCCGACGCGGTCATGAAGGCTGTGTGTTGCTTGTCGACCTTGTCCATGGGAATTTGGTTGTATCCTGAATAGGCGTCCATGAAAGACAGTAGTTTGTAACCTGCAGAATTGTCGACCAGTTGGTCGATGTTAGGCAAGGGGTAACAGTCTTTCGGGCAAGCCCGGTTAAGATCAGTATAATCAACGCACATTCTCCATTTTCCATTATTTTTCTTAACAAGTACAACGTTGGACAGCCATGTCGTGTATTTGGCTTCCGAAATAAAATTTGCCTCTAGGAGGTCTTTTACAGCTTTCTCAGCAGCCTCCACTTTCTCGGGAGACTGCTTGCGCCTACGCTGTGCTACGGCCCTAGCGGCCGGATCTACTGCGAGCTGATGGCAAGCCACCTCGGGGTCGAGGCCAGGCATATCGGATGCGCTCCACGCGAAGAGGTCAGCGTTCTCCCTCAGACATGCTTTAAGCTGCTCTTTGGCTAGGTCGGGGATCCTGGTGCCGATCTTCACGTTGCGATCTGGACTGCCTCCGACGGCCACGAGCTCGAACTCTCCATCTGGGATGGGGCGTATTGGGTGGAGAGGCTGCCCGTTGTTTTCCGCCCGGTGGTCGTGGTCTTCGACTCTGTCTTCATTGGGCTCGCCGGAGAACCTACTGTCGAGGTCGACCGCGTTGACGCGCGGGAGAGGTATCTGTCCGACGTCCTGGGGTGGTTTGGCCACGGCCTTAGGTTTGGGACCAATGGAACTTAGGCCCTTGACGGCGGCATCGAAGCATCTCCTAGCCGCGTCGATGTCCCCGTGCATCGTCACTACCCGTCCTCTCCTCGTGTAGTACTTCATTTTGAGGTGGACCGTTGACGGGACCGCCGTGAGTTCAGCAAGGGTGGTCCTTCCGAGGATGCAGTTGTAGAGGGATGGGCATTCCACCACTAGGAAACGGATCTTCACCTGTCGGGCCGTGTCTTCGGTCCCGAACGTAACCATCAGCTCCACGTAACCCCATGGTCTGGTGGTGGATCCATTGAACCCCTGTAGGTCTGACCCGACGTACGGGGTCAAATGCCTCTCGTCCAGCTGAAGGGTCCCGAACAGATGAGAATACATGATGTCGACCGAGCTCCCCTGGTCGACTAGGATTCTTCGGACGTCAAAGTTTGCCATTTGGGCCCTGACCAGGAGGGGAATAGTGGCGTTTGGTGCTCCCCCGGGGAGTTCTTCGAGGTAGAAGGTGATGGGATTGGAGTTTCCTCGTACTTTCTCGAGGGTGGTCGCCTTTGACGATGTCGCGGATTCCAGTTCGTCAAACTTTCGTTTGATCGACCCAACCGATATTTTCCCGGGGTCTCCTCCGGAGATAACCATTGCTTTGGGGAAGCCTTCCCAGGTACTACGGGCCGTGACGGGGCCTTCGTCGGGGAAGGTCGCCCACATGTTGCGGATTGCCTCTTCGCCCTCGATGATTGGGGGGACGAAGAAGTCCTCGGGCCGAGTGACGCTGAGGGCGACCTGAAGCTGGCTGTCGGCGGGAGGGGGTGTTGTCTCCTCGACGTTCTGTGATTCCTTTGAGCTGGTACGAGGAGGATCATTCTGCTGGGCATATTTCTTCAAGTGCCCTTCTTTGATGAGAATCTCAATGGCATCCTTGAGGTGGATGCAATCCTCGGTGACATGCCCGTGGCTTCTGTGGAACCTGCAGTACTTAGATTTGTCAACGTTTGGTTTGGGAGCCGCGGGCTTCGAGAAGCGAACTCCTCCTTTCACAAACTCGGAATTCTGGCAGTCTGAGAGGATCCGAGACCGAGAAGTGTTGAGCGGCGTGTACTCCGTGAATCGGCCAGCTGGCCCGCGCTGTTCCCGGGGATCTCGATTGCGATTTTCCTTCCTCTTTTCTCCTCCCCGCCGGGGAGAAGCGTCATCGTCTTTGTGGCCGCGGGGGCCTTCTCTGTGTCTTGTCTCAAGAGCGATCTGGGCTGCTTCCGTCTCTTCGAGCTCGATGTACTTCTGGGCTCGAGCGAGAAGGTCCTCGAGACGCCTGGGTCTTCGGAGGCCAATGGATTTGGCAAAGTCCGACCCGGCGCGTAGTCCGTGAATAATTAAGTATTTCTTCATGTCGTCGGTCGTGTGGACCTCGACGGCTTCCTTGTTAAACCTCTCAATGTAATTTCGGAGGGATTCGTTCCTCCCTTGGAAGATTTTCTCTAGGGCAGCCTCTGTCTTTGGGTGCCGACGAGATGCGGTGAAGTGTTTGGTGAAGCGTTGTTTCAGCTGCTTCCACGACGTGATCGAACCAGGTTCCAGGCCCTTGTACCACGTCATGGCTCCCTTCCGTAAGGTAGTGGGGAACAGCCGGCACCTGATGGCTCCCCTGACGTTTCGAAAGTCGAGCATCGCTTCGAAATTCTCCACGTGATCGTCGGGGTCGGTCAGCCCGTCATAGGTCCCCAAGTGTGGAGGTTTCTCCATGCCTGGAGGGATTGGGGCGTCCATGATTTCCCATGACAAGGGGGTCCTTTGGTCCTCGTCGTCGCTATCAGCCGGGGATCTCGAAGGTGATCGATGGTGCCGTGGAGGAGAGTTCCTCGACCGGTTCTTTGGTCTCTCTTCGGTCTGCTTGGACTTCTTGGAGGTGGCGGAGGCCCTGGGCTCCTTCCGGGGCGGGGAACGAGGGCGTTTCTGGGTGATTGCCGGCTGGGGGCGCTCGAGACGCGGTCGACGACCATGGCGTACGGGCGACGGTGTCCGAGAATCTTCGGAAGGGGTCCTTCGCGGGGAAGGGGAGAGGCGAGGTGACTGGGGGTGACGATGTCTTCGCGGGGAAGATCGTCGTGTACGTCCCTGCTCCAAGGCTTCAATTCTGGTGTTCTGCTGCGCGATCAGCTGATTGGTCTGGTTGATCAACGCAAATAGGGCCACGGTGCTTGGGTCCGCGTTGGGCGGTGGAGCCACTGGCTGGAGAGGGGTTTGCTGGTCGTCCGTGCGGACGACGTTGATAGTCGCATCCTGTGAGTCCGGGGAGGCGGTCTGTCCGTCCCTTATGTCGCCTTCGTCGCCGTGGAGGATGACGGCGTCCTCACGGTGGTTCCCGTTCTCCAGTTGCGCGAGCACGGTGTCCAGAGCCTGGTTGACGGTCGGATTGGCCATGTTGGTGATGAATAGAGGAAGCTTTGGTTTATCGAGGAGAAAACGGGGAAGCTTATAAAGTTCCCACGAGCGGCGCCACTGATCGTACCTGGATCAGACAGTTACAGGTGGCCAACGACGTCCGTTGAGCTCCGGCTCCGGTGAGGTTGAAGTACGGCGGGGGGTGTACCTGCAAGGTACTCCGACGCTCAAGTTAGGGAGTGCACAGAGTAACAGCAAATACAAAGAGTGAAAAAAGTGACTTAACCTGACCCTCTCAAGTGAGAGGGTATTTATAGAGAGCCCCCAGCGCGGGGCCAACGGTTACTTGTATTGGGCTGGATTGTCAGGCCCAATCCAAGTAACTGCCAGGGCTTACGTGGCGTAGTGAAGACCAGCACGTGGTCTTCGCCCTGGGGTAACCGTCCCTAGATTTCCGGGATTAGGGCAGACCGAATCCTGCGGAAGCGGGAGGTTACTTGGAACGTGTCCACGTGGTACGGACCGTTAGACACTCCTCGCGGGGGAGGAGTCTTCTGTGTCGAGGACCAACCAGCCGTACGACGGACATGGCCTTGCGGGGAGGGACCAGGTCTGCCGAGGAGTGGTATGTGGCATTCTCGCAGGGGAGAAGCTGGTATGTCGGGGAGGTACCTCTCCGCCGGGATGCGAGGTCCTCCTGTCCTGTTGACCTAGATGCCCGACACTGCAAAGTGCTCGAGGGGAATGTTGGTCTGCTTGCAGCAGTCAAGGGCCCCGCGGAGGGGTCTTAGTGGGCCTCCCCATGCTATATGGGTTAGGCCTGCTCGACTGTTGGGCAGCCTCGGCCCAGTCCAGAACAATATATATATATATATATATATATATATATATATATATATATATATATATATATATATATATATATATATATATCAATTGTGAAAAATGAGAACTATCATTATCAATTGTCGGATTTAATTAGCGTTCAAGATTTAAAAATTCTATATAAAGAACAACACACTTAATCTTTTTTTAGTAAACTTATTATTTAAATAATCAATAAAAAGATATTCTTACCAAAAATATGTATTTTATGATCACTAAATCGTTATTAAAATATTTGTTATAAACATACTTAATTTTTATTTGGATATTATTATAAAATATAATTCAAATGTATTTTCTATTTTTATTTAAATTTAAATTATCTAAACTATAACTATTTTTCAAAACTAAAAGAAAAGTTTTAAATTAAAACTTCTGGAAAATAATATTAATTTAAACATAACAAAAAATACAAGTTGTTTACTCATCTTCTTAGTATTAAAATTATTTTTATATAAAATCAGGTCATATAACTTATTTAAAAAAAATCACTCTTTGAATTTTAATTTCATGAAATAAACCAGTTTAACATTGTATCTCACATTTTATAGAATCATATTTTTTTTTCAAAATTTATTATGTTAAATAAATTGTTATAAACTAACTATTAAAACTAAACAAGACTCTCAATATTTTAATAATAATTTAATTATTACAGTAAATTACTATTAAAATATTAAAAAAATTGTTTGGTATTAAAACTAAGTCTAGGACAATTTATTTATCATAATAATTTGTGAAAAAAGTATTCTATAAAATACGAGATACAACATTAAAGCATATTTATTTAATTAAATAAATTATTTAAGAGTGGGGTATTTTTTAAACTATATGAGATAATTTTGGTTTCAAAAAAATTTTGACTCTAAAAAAATGATTAAACCATTTATGTTTCTAACTATTTTAAAACTAATATTATTTTTAAGAAGTTTTATTTTCAAATTTTATTTAAGTTTTGAAAAATATTTATGTTTTAGATAATTTTTATTTTAAATAAAAAAAATAAAATATATTTGAGTATATTTTATGATAATATCCTAACTAAATATTAAGGATGTTTATAAAAAATATTTTAATAACAATTTAATAATCACAATAAAAATAATTTTTGTTAAGAATTTCTTTTTATAAAATTTTATATAACAGGTGTAATAGAAAAAGATTGAATAAGGTGATATTTACATAGAATTTTTAAATCTTAAATGTTTCTTAAATTTAATAGTTGATAATAATAGTTCTCGTTTCTCGTTAAAGATATCAGCCCTTGTCGGATACGATATATATATCATCCAATGAAAACTGATGCCAATTGTAAAAAATGAGACCTATCATTAGCAACCGTCAGATTTAATTAGCGTTCAAGATTTAGAAAGTCTATATAAAGAACAACATACTCAATCTTTTTCTACTAAACTTATTATTTAAATAATCTATAAATAGATATTCTTAACATCTTTCGAATTTAAATAATAGTTTTATTAATTATAGTATAATCATTTAAAAAATGTATTAAATATTTTTAAAATTTTATATAAATTACTTTAATTCTATTCCCTAAATATTTATATTATCAATATTATAATAATAATAATAATCATAATAATACTAATAATTATTATTATTATTATTATTATTGTCAATAGTCACTAGAGTATTTTTATAGAATTTTAAAAAAGTATATTTGTTCAATGTTAACTTAAAGAAAATACAGCATTTTAATCTTATAAGTATTTTGAATAAATAGAAAGCACTTCTTTTCATAATATAAAATATAGTAATTAAAAAAAAAAATGTAATTATTAATATAGGGAAATATAATTTTAATTAAAATTTATAATATAAAAAATGAAAAACAAAGATAGAGTGTACTTTTAATAAATATCTCATTAGAAACTATTGTATCTTATTTTAAAATAAAATAAATTAGATTAATTAAATTTAACAAATTCGTATTCAAATCAATTAACATAGGTCTTTTTTCTTTAAAAGATTAAGGGACAAGATTTGGTGTCAAATTAAACTATGACATTTGATTTCAATAGATTCTAACTACCTAATTAACAAACAAATAAATTAAACTTATGTAATTATTAATAAAAGTCATTATATTAAATATATTTAATAGGATGAGATATGATTTCAAAAATCATATTTACTAATGAATGATTAACTGGGTTAATAAGAGCCATTGCATCAAATATTATTTAATGGATAAGATATATTGTCAAAATTAATGTTTGACATCTATATATATATATATATATAAATGAGAAAAAGAGTCGGTGCACTGACAGTGTAAATTATTTTTACACTGTCAACCAATGACAACCATGTATCCTACCAAATCAGCCTGTCAATTTGAAATTATTTAAATGATTTGACACTTTAAAATATTTTGATTAGATGTATGTATAATACTTTTTTACACTGACAGTGCACTACCATTAAACCCTATATATATATATATATATATTCGGTGAGAGCTGATATCTTTGGTAAGAAACGAGAACTATCATTATCAACCATCAATTTTAAAAAACGTTTAAGATTTAAAAATTCAATATAAATAATACCTTACTCAATTTTTTTCAATTACACTTATTATTTAAAAAATCTATAAAAAAAAATTCTTATAAAAAATATTGTTATTATGATTATTAAATTATTATTAAAATATTTGTTATAAACATACTTAATATTTAGTTAGGATATTATCATAAAAATTTACTCAAATATATTTTATTTAAAATAAAAATCATCTAGACTATAAATATTTTTCAAAACTAAGCAAAAAAGCTCAAAATAAAACTTCTTAAAAATAATATTAGTTTTAAAATATAATTAGAAACATAAATTGTGTAATCATTTTTTTAGCTTTAAAATTTTTTTAATATAAAATTATGTCATATAGTTCTTAAAAAAAACTATCTTTCTTAAAAAATAAATTTAATTAAAAAAATAATAATTTTAATGTTGTATCTCATATTTGTCTTAAAAAAAACAAATTAGAGAAAATGTAGCATTTCATAGAAATACAAAGTTTTTGAAAATTGTTATATATGTTTAATGAGTAGTCAATATATTCTTAATACTTGTATATTTGATTTAAACTAAAAGTTATATTCAAAAAATAATTTTAGTAAATAAATTTTTATTTACAATTAAATAAACTATGTATAAATTAAAATCTTAAGAACTCGTTTAAAACTATTGAAAAATATGCATGAATATTTATAAATAATTCTCAAATACAATTTTGAAAGAATTTTTTTAAATGTTTGACTGACATGCATTGTTATGCTGAATTACACAATAAGAATAATTAAATTGATATTTTTCTTATAAAAGATTGTATTTTTTAATGAAAAAATTTCTTATTTCCAACATAACATTTATGGTATAATGTGATAACAATCATATATATTTTGTCACATATGTAAATGTGGATAAATAAACAGTATTTAATCTTATCACATTATTTTATACCATTATTAACGTGAAGAATACATTTTATTGAGAGAACAGAAACATGAATATACAAACTTTTCAAATAGAAAGTTTTATAGAAAGAAAATATTTTTCGAAAGTTTTATAGAAAGAAAATATATTTAGTAATTATTTGAATACACGGTCAAATTAAGATATTTTTGACAAAAAAGTTTTGTTTTTGGTTATATTCATGTACCAATGCACCAACACATTTTCTTAACCTTCTATAATTTGCCTATAAATTATATAGCTTCTTGTTGATTACAAATATAGAAGATACCTGGGTCTTAGATTACCAACAACAATATGCAAGAATTCACAGTTATAATTGTTGGTGGTGGTCCTTCTGGCCTAGCAATCTCAGCTATACTAACACAAAACGCAATCTCGCATGTTATACTAGAAAGAGAAGATTGTAATGTTTCTCTTTGGAGAAAAAATGCTTATAATCGTTTAAACCTCCATTTAGCTAGTGAATTTTGCTCTTTACCTCTCATGTCTCATCCATCCTCAGATCCAACATACCTAACCAAAGATCAATTTCTGCAGTACATAGATAAATATGTTGATCATTTTGGCATAAAACCTCGTTATTATCGTGTTGTTGAGTCCGCTAAGTATGATGGAGTAAGGAACCAATGGATTATTGAAGCAAAAAACACATTTCAAGGTACATTGGAAGTTTATGGGGCAAAGTTTCTTGTGATTGCCTCGGGCGAAAATAGTGAAGGTTTTATTCCTAATGTGCCTGGATTAGAGAAATTTGAAGGAGAAGTGGTACACTCAAAGTACTACAAATCTGGTTCAAAATATAAATCAAAAGATGTTTTGGTTGTTGGTTGTGGTAACTCAGGTATGGAGATTGCATATGATCTTTATAAGTGGGGTGCTAACACATTCATTGTCATTCGAAATTCGGTAAAGACATTTATTTTACTTACTTTTTTCATTCAACTTAAGTTCAATAATAGATTAATGATAAATATATATGTTGTGATGATATTAATCGTTTAAGTTTTTTTGGCAGCTTCATGTCTTCACTAGAGATATGATTCGTATAGGGATGTGGTTGGTGCAATATTTTCCTGTTTATATTGTGGATACAATCATTACACTTCAAGCTATGCTGAAATATGGTGATTTGTCAAAATACGGGATTTATCGTCCTAAAGATGGACCTTTATATATAAAATAAAAAACATTATAGGAAAATCTGTTGTTATTGATGTTGGAACAATTGAAAAGATCAAGGAAGGATCCATAAAGGTTGTTCCTTCAGGTATAAAGAAAATCGAGAAGAAGAATGTTATCTTTGAGAATAATGTGGAAAAAGAGTTTGATGCCATTGTTTTTGCTACCGGCTACAAAAGTGTGGCTAATGGATGGCTAAAGGTAGATATTTATTTTTTTTTCCTTTGGTCTTTATTCATTATTTTCTCATACTCTTTGTAATTATAAATTAAATGATTTTTTTTAGGATTACCAATACGCTCTTAATGAGAAAGGGTTCTCTAAAAATCCTTTTCCAAAACGGTGGCAGGGAGATTATGGATTATAATGTGCAGGACTAGCAAGGAACGGTTTGTTTGGAGTAAAAAAGGATGCTGAGGCAATTGCTGAAGACATTAAGCAAACTCTTAAGTTGGAGAATTAATTAGTATTACTGATTGAATAAACCTTTTATGCCCTTTAATTTCACATTTGTTAACGAAATATGGGCTAAGAATTGAACATCATGTATAACTTTTTTGAACAATTTTTTTTTCATCAATACAGGCATTTTATTTTTCATTTGTCACAATATGAATATCAATCTTTATTGTTAATAAAGTTTAACCAATAAATTGTAAATAATAAATAATAACTTCAGAACAAACACAATTTAAATAATAACTTCATAATCAAAGTGGAATGTGTTTGACACGGTTTGGAATATCAAGATTATATTTTGGAAATGGTCTTTTATAGGTGATATTGCTAAAATCAATTGTAATTTTTACTGAGTTGTGTAAATATCCGTTGTACTACTTAGCGTAGGCTCAATTGATTTTCAATATCCTTTTTGTCGAGAGTTTTTTCTCGTTCTCTTTTGTAAACAGGTTCGAAAACCCTTAGTTCTCGTTTTCAATGAATCAACTTGCTTAAAAAAAATGATATGTAGTACACTAAAAAAAAAGTGATAAGGAAGTTAAAATCTTAAGACCATAGTTTTTCAACGGTTTCATTAGTATCATTAGCTTGTGTTGCATCAACAAATATTGAATCATTAGATATAATGCATTCATGTGTTCCTTCTTGATGTTTGTTTCTTACCAGGCTTAAACTTCTTTTTGCATCACTCATTATTCCTAGAGGGTTGAACTTCAACTTGATTCCCTTGTTTCAAAAACATCAATAACTATAATGAAACAAAGATCAACCATAGTTGTATGAATTCCTATTCCATTTTGATCACCCCACTAATTTCCCCTACATTGTCAACTACCTTTATGTTGGGTTGCTTTTGTTTTTCCTTTGCCACTCTAAACTTTTTCAGTGTTATAGTGGTCAATTCCATTGTAGTAATTACAAAAATCAATTAGTTTTTCATATTATATTTCCATAAAGAAAGCGAAACTTATCCATTCAACTAAGGTTTTGCACCTTAACTTTTAGAAGATCAATGTTAACTAAAAGTCTGACATAATGCCCAAACGCACGATCAAAATGTGATCTGTTTAAAGTGGAATATATGAATATTGTGGCACAAATGGTGCTTGCAATTGTAAATATATTTTTATGCCTCTAGTATTCTTGAGAGAGGCCATGGACCCTAACCCAAATGAGAGTAAAGGTCTGATTAACATTGATTGGTATACTGTCAAAGGAATTATTTTTAGTGCACGCTTACTCAGATTCCACGAGTTGAGTAACTTAAATCTATGCATCAATTCTAAGATCGAAAATAAGAACTAAAATAAAATTTACCTAAAGATCTGATACCGCATTTAACATAATAAATTTTGAAAAAAATATGATTCTATAAAATATGAGA
This sequence comes from Lathyrus tuberosus, assembly GCA_022829125.1. Taxonomy (NCBI): domain Eukaryota; kingdom Viridiplantae; phylum Streptophyta; class Magnoliopsida; order Fabales; family Fabaceae; genus Lathyrus; species Lathyrus tuberosus. The sequence goes on from JALAZF010000159.1 coordinate 55,592, forward strand.
TACAATATATGTTAAACTGGTTTATTTAATCAAATTAAAATTTAAAGAGTGATTTTTTTTAAACAAGTTATATGACATGATTTTATATAAAAATAATTTTAATACTAGGAAGATGAGTAAACAACTTATATTTTTTGTTATGATTAAATTAATATTATTTTTCAAAAGTTTTATTTTAAAAAATTTCTTTTAGTTTTCAAAAATAGTTATAGTTAAGATAATTTAAATTTAAATAAAAATAGACAATACATTTGAATTATATTTTATAATAATATCCAACTAAAATTTAAGTATGTTTATAAAAAATATTTTAATAACGATTTAATGATCACAAAATAAATATTTTTAATAAATTCTCTCTCAGTCAAACTTTTAGCTTTAATCTTGGGCTTTGAACAAGACACAAATAACCTTTAGCTTCAATCTTGGGCTTTGAACAAGACACCAAAACATCTCTTCTTCACATAGAATAGAAGGAACTACGATTGCTCTGATTTCCCTATTTTTCTTTAACGGGAATACGTAGGGATAAGATTGCGAAATCTTAGCGAGCACACCAATCAAAAACTTTAGGTCCAATACGAGCACACCAATCAAAAACTTTAGGTCCAGTACCTTCACACATTCATCAAAACATCGGCAAGCCCGACATCAACAAAAATTCTCTCTCTCTCTCAAACACTCCCAAAGGAAAAACTTTCCCAACCCATAACAGATAAACACCGGTAAGTAGAAAGCAGTAAGGATAATTGCTAACAACCTGTAGATAACCACATATAGGATGGGTAATTGACAACTCTCCATCGTATAACCTGACCCCGAACTCCCCGAATCTCTTAGCGTTTGTTCAGTTAAACATTCGCGTGCAAGGTTAGTTTTAGATAGCTTCCCTTTCCTTTCCAGCTTCACAGTATAAATAAGAAATCAGAAAGTAGCACCCCATCCCTACCATTGCGGTGAGGATAAACCCTACAGCGAAAAGGTGGTCGCGTCACCAACAAAAATCGCATGCTACACATATTCCAACCAAGAAAAGAAAGAGATGTTAGTGAAAAAAGGTACTAGTAAAATTATATATTCTGTCATTCAATAAAATTGTATATTTGTCATTTTATCTATTCAATGGATTATGGATTATGGATTTTTATATTTGTCATTTCATATTTATGTTTTTCTTTATTACAGGTCAAATGGCTAGTAACGAGGAAAACTCGCATGATACTTCTAAGAATGATGGTAATGAATCAGTTTATGCTGTGGAAAGAGATATTACACGTGGAATAACTATTATGAAGGGAATCATTTGTTCAAGAGATAAAGGAATACAATATGACGTACATTGGAATGCAACAGATCAACTAGTTGAGCCTAGCAGTGCAATGTTGACAAGTTACATTGGTGCACTTGTTCGTTCGCAAATTCCAATCACTTGTGATAATTGGAGAACGATATCGTTGAAACCCACTAAAGAAAAAATATGGAGTGAGATACAGATACCATATGTGATGTTATTTGTTTTTGTTGACGATTATGTCTTTAAATTACTTATACTAACACACACTATGTATGTTTTTACGTAGAGGTCTTTTAACATTGGTGACGACTGAAAAAAATATTGTCTTCAATTGGCCGAAAGAAGACTCAGAGGGTTTCGAGCATTTTTAACAAACAAGTTTCTTAAGGATGCCCAAAGCAATTTTATTGAAGCAAAACATCCAAAGAAGTATGCAGATTTGATTTCACCTGAAGAATGGGAAACTTTTGTAGCCAAACGAAGAACCCAAGAATTCCATGTAATGTTAATTTATCATGAACATTGTATTATATACTTGTTCCACGGGTATTCTTATATGACTTAAACTTGTTTATCTAGGATGTGAGTGACATAAATCGCCAACGAGCCTCAAAACCCGTGCATCCATACATAAAAGGGCATTTGGGATATGCACGCTTACAGCAAAGAATAGTAAGTATATATAAATGCTATCATATACTTGTTCCCCATGTGTTATAATTGATCTTATTATTTCTCTTAATATGTAGTTAGAAGAAGAGAAAAGTGAAGAATCATCTCTTCCGTAACATGTTTTGTGGAAGGCTGCCCGTGTGGGTAACGATGGAGTTGTTAAGGAAGATGTTCAACAAGTTTTTGAGCAATATGTAAGTATAACATTATTTCTTTAATTAAATCAAAAATTTATTAACATATAATATTTATGCTTTTTAATATCCACTAATCTTTTTCGATATGCATATGAATTTCAGGAGAATCTATCTCAGCCTTTAACTCTAGCTGAAGACCATGATTGTAGGAGCATACTAAGTCGAGTATTAAATGTTCCTGAGTATTCCGGTCGTGTGAGAGATAAGGGATTTGGGGTCACTCCAACAACCTTGTATAAGCATCCAAAGAGTAAAAGTCCTAGCAATAAACAAGTGATGGAATCGTTGGAGGAATTAAAAGCTCAAATTCGTGAATTGCAAAAGGATAAAGAAAGATATATGTCAGAAAGGCGCGGTTCAGAGTTTAAAGATGCTAGTGACAAAGATAGTATCAATTGTAATTTTCAACAGAAAATTCCCGAGGTAATTATATATATTATTATGAAATTAAATTAGCACAATTTTTTTAATTGACATATATACACATTAACAATTTCATATTTATTATTGGTTTAGGGCATTTCACCTTGTTAGCTCTATTTATCGTCACCGACTTATTGCATGGTTGGCAAGGGAAAAGTGTATAACACTTTGGGAGATGTTCTTCACCATAAACCGCTCCCTGTTGGTTTTTTGAAAGTATCGATTGATATTGCTTTCGAGGGGGATGCGTTATTACCTATACCGGACGATGTTTCAGATGCAACATTTGTGGGAGACGCAATAGGATCGTATGTTGCATGGCCGTCAAACCTCATTTTCATAGATGATGAGGTATGTTGAAAACCATTATGAACCTTTTAGTATTCAAATATTTTACGAGCCATGTAAGTTATTCTTACATTTACGTACATTTTACTTACATGGTAATCTTAGACTCCTACAAAATCCAAATCAAAAGATAAGGGGATTGTGCGGCACACCGAGTCAGTTGCATCAAAAAAAGAGGTGCATTGATATATATGCATAGAAAATGTTAATTCTATCCTTCGAATTCAAAAGCTTCATGATCTTACACATTACCTAACTTATATGATTTTTAGATTCATGCTCAAGAGTTGCAACAACTCAGCAAGAATAAGAAGCCTGAATTTAGCAACATGTCCAACAAAAAAAATGGATCTTGCGAAGACCGAGCCTAAAAAAGCATTTATTCCTCGATTTAGGTTGTGCCTTGAAACATATGTAGGAACAACAAATGTGGTGGAAACTGATATTCGTGAAATACCTGGAGGAAGGTATTTTTTGTTTTTCTTATACCGAAACAATTGTTAAAGAGGATTGGATCAGTTTTTTCAACATTCTGAATTAGGCATTGGTGTTATGAATTCATACATCAGGTACTCCGATCAATTTTATTTAATTAATTAAAAAATTTATTTACTCATTTCAATGAATATTCTAATGTTGATTTTGTTTTTATTTAAGGTTCTTGTATGACAAATTGATGTGCCCGCGTCAATTGACAGAAAGCTTCTCTTTCTTATCTCCCAGCTGTATCAACGCACGGTTAATCGATCAAAGTCCAAATGCAGTCAAAGATCACTTAGTCGATGCATTTATTGCCAACAAAGATACAGAAAAGTTGTATCTTTTACCATATAATAGTGGCCATGGGTTAGATTTTCATTCTAACTTCAATTATTATAATTTTTCATTTTTTGACGTTGTGTAGAAATTTTCTATCTAAACTTTTCTTTTATTTTACAGTGGATACTGGTTATTGGTTGCAATTAATCTGATAAAAGAAATAGTATATTATCTGGATTCGTTAGATGGTGATCAAACAAAATACCCAAATATGAAGAAGATGGTTGATACGTAAGTGATGAGATTGTTCTAAATATTCGTGTGTGTATTTACTTATTTATGTGATATTGTTCTAAATATTCATTTATATTATGTTAGAGCTATACAAATATTCCGATCACAAATACAAGCTTGTGTACCAAAGAGTAAAGCCAACAACATTACATGGATCAGAGTGCATGTATATTTTCACAATTTTGATTATAATAGTGATGCTACTTGATAAAACAAGTTAAACTATATATCCTGATATATATTCGTATTATTTTCTATGTGTAATGTCCTCATCAGCATAATGGTATAGATTGCGGTTATTTCGTATTGAGGTTTATGAAAAAAACTATTCATTTAGATCAAATAGAGATTCCAAACATGGTATGGATTTATAAGTTAGGATTTATTTTAATATTTAACGGATGTTTCATCTAATTAATTAGTTTTAACTAAATCATGCATATTATGTTATATTATGTAGTACTTTGATGAATTCAAGTGTGCTACTTACTCAAAAGATAAACTGGAAGAAAATAAGGAGGAATAATGTCAATACACTCTTGAGATGAGAATTATATAAGGTATACTGTCTTTCTTTCTTTTGTGTGAAATTTATGGTCCTTAGAGATTTTTGTTTTTGTGATGTTCTGTACTGGATAGGAATAGTTCTGGAAGTTGTTGTATAGTTTTGGAAGATGTTGTATAGTTCTGGAAGTTGTTGTGAATTGAGGATTGATGGAATTTGTAATTATGTTTGGTGAATCTTTAGAAGTTAAAGGTTTTGGAAGTTGATCTGTTGTTATTAGAATTATGAATGTTTTCTTGGTGTATGAGGTTGGTGTTGAATTATAATGGTTATAAGGTTTATGTGTTGAATTATAATGGTTATAAGGTTTATGTGTTGAATTATAATGGTATATATATGTTGAATTATAATGGTATATAAGGCCTATGTGTTGAAATAAAGGCTTGTGTTGAATTATAAAGGTTTGTGATAAGTTTTGATAAAAATTTAAATTATAAACGTTTGTCCTTCCATTTTATAATTAAAATATAAGACTTATGCCTACACTTTTAACAAAAAACGCTTCCTAAAAAAGTGCACAATAAAAAGTGCTTATAAAAAGCGCTATTTACGTGGAGAAAAGAAAGCGCTTTGTGAAAAAAGCGCTGCCTAAAGTGGATAAAAGAAAGCGCTTTTAAAGAAAGTTCTGCCTAAAATAGAAAGAAAAGATACATTAGACAGCGCTTTTAAAAGCGCTACCTAAAGGGGGGCAAAAGAAAGCGCTTTCCATGAAAAAGCGCTGCCTAAAATAGAAAGAAAAGATACATTAGACAACATTTTTAAAATCGCTGCCTAAAGGGGGACAAAAGAAAGCGATTTTCATGAAAAAGTGCTGCTTAAAGGTGACATTAGAGACTGCTTTTAAACAGAACCGCTGCCTAAAGGGGACCTAAGACATCGTTTTTGCTTTTAAAAAAAGCGATGTCTTTACCTACAGCAGCGCCACTTTAGGCAGCGCTTTTAAGCGTTGCTAAAGGCAAAAAAAAGCGTTGTCTTTGTATTATATGGCGTAGTCTGGTAGGATTGTCCCCGAACTAAACAAACTCGAAATCACCATATGGAGCTGGCCAAACCTCTTCCATGTGGGGGGTCTATATCTTACGCATCAAGACCCCTTAGACTTACTTCAGCTTCTGCCTCTAAGGTTACGGCCGATGCCAAAAGGTATTTCTGGATGATCTCCTTGATCCGATTCACCTCATTCACATCAGTGTTCAACGTGACTGACCTTTCTTATGTCTTGTTCTAAGTCACCTTCAAGTGGATCAGGGATTCCACCGCATCTAATCTCTCTTGGAAAGACCTTCCTAGGATACTTCTAAAGGCCTTTGACATTGTATTTCCAAAAATTTGAGGATTATCTTTATTTCGGATGTTCATTCTATAAAATTCATCGTCAAATCTTTAGTTACTTGAGGACAAGTTATCAAATCGTTGAACGCTAACAGATCTCGTATGCTATACATACTCAATCCATTTGCTAGATACCTAATAAATCCATTGTCTATACGTAGAGGACGATGCAAAAATCGTCTAAAAGGAATTCGGTTAAGTGCAATCAGTGATGGAAACCACATGAATTAGAGGGAGGTGAAAGTTTGGAATTTAATTGATCTTCTCCCAACCCATAAATCTTAATTAAATCCAACGTTACTACGCCAAATATCAGCGTTAAATATAATTATAAATCAATCGTCGAAGGACATGTGCTAGATGACACAATTTCAAAGAATTCGTCAATCAATGTTATCTAATGACCAATGGATTTATGAGATGTGTTGAAGGTTTTGGACATGGCTAGCAGAGTTACGTTTCTGCTTCTTTTGTTGTTGTTACATATCTAATTTTAGATTGTGCCTTAGTCATTTGAGCCTTTGAACGGACTAGAATATATATATATATATATATATATATATATATATATATATGGGAAATGCTAACACACACCCAAGATTGGTGGGCCCCACACAAAAATATACTACATTTATTTTCTTTATTTTTTTTCTCTTCATCTTTCTAATGTGGGGCCCATCCAAAATTGGTGGGCCCCACACAAAAATACACTAAGGTGTATGAATAAATTTATGTCAGTGCTTGTTAATGGTAGTGCCACTCGAGATTTTAGGGTCACTAGGGGACTTCGACAGGGTGACCCTTTGTCTCCATATCTGTTCACCATTGTAGCAGAAGGTTTTGCAGTGCTGGTTCGGAGAGCTGTAAAGGAGGTCTTTTTCAAATGAATAGGTATTGGTAATAGGGGGTCAGTTGAGCTGCTCCAATATGCAGACGATACGGTTCTTGTAGGAGAAGGATCTTGGAGGAATTTATGGGCAATCAAAGCAATTCTCAAGGGATTTCAGTTGGTCTCAGGTTTGAATGTAAATTATAGGAAAAGTCCGTTGTATGGAATTGGTTTGGAAGATGGTTTTTTTAGAGCGGCTGCAACTTTTCTAGGAGTTCAAATTGACGGGTTTCCGTTTAAGTTTCTAGGTGTATATGTAGGAGGCAATCATAGACGATTTTCTTTTTGGAAGCCTATGCTTGATAAGGTTCAGATGCGGCTTGCGAGTTGGAAGGGTAGATTTTTATCACTGGCAGGCAGGGCAACGTTAATCAACTCTGTTTTATCCAACATTCCAACGCATTTCATGTCGGTTTACCTTATGCCTACTAAAGTGTTGCAAGCATTGAAGAGCATTCAGCGTAAATTTTTATGGTACGGATCTGGTAAAGAAAGGGGCATATCTTGGATTGAATGGAAAGTAATATGTCAACCAAAGGAGGAGGGGGTTTGGGCATAAAGAATGTTAGAAGCTTTAACATTGCATTGGTAGCAAAATGGTTATGGAAATTAATGAAATTGAAAGGCAGGTTGTGGCATGGTTTGATTGAAGCAAGATATCATGATTATATTTCGGACTTTCACGTGGGCGTATTGCCTAGCTATTCAACAGGTTCGTCATTGTGGTGGCGCGATATTTTTGGTATTCTAAAGAAGTTTGGAAATGATGGATTTATGAAGAATATTGGATACAAGGTAAATAGAGGAAATGAAGCTCTGTTCTAGTTTTCACAGTGGTGTGGCAATGATTCTCTTGTGCATCTGTTTCCTAATTTGTGGGAGAAAGCAAGTAACAAATTTGGAAGGGTTGTGGATTTTGTGAATCACGAAGACATATGCGGGTATTGGAAGGTGGATTTCAATGAGACGGAATGGACGGAAGACAACAAGTTGGAGAGGGAGGCGCTGGAAGTAATACTGTATGAACAAAGATGTAGTCCCACTGTTGTAGATGATTGCGTGTGGTTGGGTGACGAGCAGCAAAGTTTCTCAGTTCGCAGTGTGTACAAGGTGGTGGTGGAGGCACAATGTGTTCGTCTATATGGTGAGGAGCAGCAGGCAGCTTTTAAGATGGTATGTCTTCTTCATCTCCTCCTAAAGTTCAGACCTTTGGTTGGAGGTTTATTCATTATAGGTTACCATCGCGAGTTAATTTGTGTAAACGTGGCATTTTATCTTATGAGCATAACAACACAAGTCCGTTATGCTTTTCAAGAGACGAAACCGCGTTTCATGTTCTGTTTGAATGTGGAAAAACGAAGGAAATATATATATATATATATATATATATATATATATATATATATATATAGCATCCGATGAAAACTGATGTCAATTGTAAAAAACGAGAACTATCATTATCAACTGTCAAATTTAATTAGCGTTCAAGATTTAAAATTCTATATAATGAACGTACAACATACTCAATCTTTTTCTACTAAACTTATTATTTAAATAATCTATAAATAGATACTCTTAACATCTTTCGAATTTAAATAATAGTTTTATTAATTATAGTATAATCATTTTAAAAATGTATTAAATATTTTAAAAACTTTATATAAATTACTTTGATCCTATTCTCTAAATATTTTTATTATCAATATTATAATAATAATAATAATAATAATAATAATAATAATAATAATAATAATAATAATAATTTGACAGTTAATATTCAATAAACTAAAAGTTATATATTTGATTAAACTAAAAGTTATATTCAATAAATAATTTGAGTAAATAAATTTTTATTTACAATTAAATAAACTATGTATAAATTAAAATCTTAAGAACTCTTATAAAACTATTGCAAAATATGCATGAATATTTATAAATTATTTTTACACTGTCAACCAATGACAACTATGTATCCTGCCAAATCAGCCTGTAAATTTTAAATTATTTAAATGATTTGGCACTTAAAAATATTTTGATTAGATGTATGTGTAATACTTTTTTACACTGACAGTACACTACCATTAAACCCTATATATATATATATATATATATATATATATATATATATATATATATATATATTCGGTGAGAGCTGATATCTTTTGTAAGAAACGAGAGCTATCATTATCAACCATCAAATTTAAAAAACATTTAAGATTTAAAAATTCAATATAAATAATACCTTACTCAATTTTTTTCAATTACACTTATTATTTAAAAAATCTATAAAAAAAGATTCTTATAAAAAATATTGTTATTATGATTATTAAATTCTTATTAAAATATTTGTTATAAACATACTTAATATTTAGTTAGGATATTATCATAAAATATACTCAAATATATTTTATTTAAAATAAAAATCATCTAAACTATAAATATTTTTCAAAACTAAGCAAAAAAGCTCAAAATAAAACTTCTTAAAAATAATATTAGTTTTAAAATATAATTTGAAACATAAATTGTGTAATCATTTTTTTAGCTTTAAAATTTTTTTAATATAAAATTATGTCATATAGTTTTAAAAAAAAAACTATCTTTCTTAAAAAATAAATTTAATTAAAAAAATAACTTTAATGTTGTATCTCATATTTGTCTTAAAAAAACAAATTAGAGAAAATGTAGCATTTCATAGAAATACAAAGTTTTTGAAAATTGTTATATATGTTTAATGAGTAGTCAATATATTCTTAATACTTGTATATTTGATTTAAACTAAAAGTTATTTTAAAAAAATAATTTTAGTAAATAAGTTTTTATTTACAATTAAATAAACTATGTATAAATTAAAATCTTAAGAACTCGTTTAAAACTATTGAAAAATATGCATGAATATTTATAAATAATTCTCAAATACAATTTTGAAAGAATTTTTTTAAATGTTTAACTGACATGCATTGTTATGCTGAATTACACAATAAGAATAATTAAATTGATATTTTTCTTATAAAAGATTGTATTTTTTAATGAAAAAATTTCTTATTTCCAACATAACATTTTTGGTATAATGTGATAACAATCATATATATTTTGTCACATATGTAAAAGTGGATAAATAAACAGTATTTAATCTTATCACATTATTTTATACCATTATTAACGTGAAGAATACATTTTATTGAGAGAACAGAAACATGAATATACAAACTTTTCACATAGAAAGTTTTATAGAAAGAAAATATTTTTAAAAAGTTTTATAGAAAGAAAATATATTTAGTAATTATTTGAATACACGGTCAAATTAAGATATTTTTGAAAAAAATTTTGTTATAATTCATGTACCAATGCACCAACACATTTTCTTAACCTTCTATAATTTGCCTATAAATAATATAGCTTCTTGTTGATCACAAATATTGAAGATACCTGGGTCTTGGATTACCAACAACAATATGCAAGAATTCACAGTTATAATTGTTGGTAGTGGTCCTTCTGGCCTAGCAATCTCAGCTATACTAACACAAAATGCAATCTCGCATGTTATACTAGAAAGAGAAGATTATAATGTTTCTCTTTGGAGAAAATATGCTTATGATCGTTTAAACCTCCATTTAGTTAGTGAATTTTGCTCTTTACCTCTCATGTCTCATCCATCCTCGGGTCCAACATACCTAACCAAAGATCAATTTCTTCAGTACATAGATAAATATGTTGATCATTTTGGCCTAAAACCTCGTTATTATCGTGTTGTTGAGTCCGCTAAGTATGATGGAGTAAGGAACCAATGGATTATTGAAGCAAAAAAACACCTTTCAAGGTACATTGGAAGTTTATGGGGCAAAGTTTCTTGTGATTGCCTCGGGCGAAAATAGTGAAGGTTTTATTTCTAATGTGCCTGGATTAGAGATATTTGAAGGAGAAGTGGTACACTCAAAGTACTACAAATCTGGTTCAAAATATAAATCAAAAGATATTTTGGTTGTTGGTTGTGGTAACTCAGGTAAGGAGTTTGCATATGATCTTCATAACTGGGGTTCTAACACATCCATTGTCATTCGAAATCCGGTAAAAACATTTATTTTACTTACTTTTTTCATTCAACTTAAGTTCAATAATAGTTTAATGATAAATATACAGGTTGTGATGATACTAATTGTTTAAGTTTTTTTGGCAGCTTCATGTCTTCACTAGAGATATGATTCGTATAGGGATGTGGTTGGTGGAATATTTTCCCGTTTATATTGTGGATACAATCATTACACTTCAAGCTAAGCTGAAATATGGTGATTTGTCAAAATACGGGATTTATCGTCCTAAAGATGGACCTTTATATATAAAAAACATTACAGGAAAATCTGTTGTTATTGATGTTGGAACCATTCAAAAGATCAAGGAAGGATCCATAAAGGTTGTTCCTTCAGGTATAAAGAAAATCGAGAAGAAGAATGTTGTCTTTGAAAATAATGTGGAAAAAGAGTTTGATGCCATTGTTTTTGCTATCGGCTACAAAAGTGTGGCTAATGGATGGCTAAAGGTAGATATTTGTTTTTTTTTCCTTTGGTCTTTATTCATTATTTTCTCATACTCCTTGTAATTATAAATTAAATGATTTTTTTAGGACTACCAATACGCTCTTAATGAAAAAGGGTTCCCTAAATATCCTTTTCCAAATCATTGGAAGGGAGATTATGGATTATACTGTGCAGGACTAGCAAGAAAAGGTTTGTTTGGAGTAAAAAAGGATGCTGAAGCAATTGCTGAAGACATTAAGCAAATTCTTAAGTTGGAGAATTAATTAGTATTTCTAATTAAATAAACCTTTTATGCCCTTTAATTTCACATTTGTTAACGAAATATGGGTTGAGAATTGAACATCATGTATAACTTTTTCGAACAAATTGTTTTTCATCAATAAAGGCATTTTATTTTTCATTTGTCACAATATAAATATCAATCTTTATAGTTAATAAAGTTTAACCAATAAATTGTAAATAATAAATAATAACTTCAAAACAAACACAGTTTAAATATGATATGTGGTACACTAAAAAAAGAGTGATAAGGAAGTTAAAATCTTAAGACCATAGTTTTTCAACGGTTTCATTAGTATCATTAGCTTGTGTTGCATCAACAAACGTTGAATCATTAGATATAATGCATTCATATGTTCCTTCTTGATGTTTGTTTCTTATCAGGTTTAAACTTCTTTTTGCACCACTCAGTGTCCCTAGAGGGTTGAACTTCAACTTGATTCCCTTTATTTTTTTTAATAAACAAATATATTCATATAAGGATACAATAGGGGTATCAGAACCCATTACAAAAACTGACCGTAAAACCACCCTTACAGAAAATCTATAGGCGATTTAAACCAGTCGTAGTAATTACAAGTAAAATTGTATTTTCTACCAATCCATCTACAAGCTATAATCACGATCTTATAAACTATAGACTCTTGTGTCCAAAAAACGTCGTTAAACAAAAGATCATTCCTAACCTTCCACAGATACCAACAAACAATAAGCCATATACCTATTGCATTTTTTACTGCCACACCTGTGGTATGTAAGGACGATGTCCAACTTCTGAGATGTTCCAACATCGAACCACCCAATGAAACCGAAACTCCGAGCCATCCAAGAATATTCTTCCATACCAAGATTGTTTTTGGACTGTGAAAAAATAAGTGAGTAGCAGTTTCTTCCACTTGAAAATAAATCGGACAGGCTGTTTCATAAGGTGAAGTAATCAGACGACGAACACTTAGGTTGTCTCTCGTAGGAAGCTGGTCGTGAATAAGACGTCACCCGAACACCACCGTTTTGATTGGTGAGGAAGCAGACCATAACAATTTAAACGCTGCTGACAAATCATGAGAGATATTGTGAGATATTGACTTCCTATCATACAAGAAATCGTAAACGGAATGAACAAAAAATTCTGCATCAGCTAGCTTTCAAGAGAAACCATCTGTATCCTCGCTACGCGGCACAATTTGATGAATTAATTGTTGTAAACTCTCCAATTGGTGTAATAACTGATGATTTTCAATAACCTCCAGAAATTCAACCTTCCACTGCCACTCCGTGCCAACCCAACTGCCATTGTCAGACACCAAGCTTCTTGGGTAAACTGCAATATTGTGAAGATCTGGGAATAAGGTAGTCAAAGGTCTGCTATCACACCAAGCAGAATACCAGAATGAAGTAAGTTTTCCATTTCCAACAGACACAACCAGATTAAGAAAGAAGGAATCGTTGCCAAAATTATCAGCGAGGCGAACAATATCTCGCCACCATAAAGAAGCCATGACAGGTCCAGCTCTGAACTCTCCACGCACTAAGTTAGCCATCACAGCCCCATATCTAGCCTACAATATATCAAACCAAATATGATTCCTTGAACTCAAAATTTTCCAAATCCATTTCGCTATAAGAGCCTCATTCAAACATTGAACATCCAAAATGTCCAACCCCCCTAACTCCTTTGGTTTACACACCGTCCTCTAAGAAATCCAAGCAATACCATCCTTAAGCGTAGACCCATTCCACAAGAATTTCTGCTGAAGAGATGTTATAATTTTAATAACTTTTGATGGCATCCGGTAAAAGGACAGGTAATGGATTGGTAGATTTGTAAGCCTTGATTTGATCAACGTAGTTCTACCCCCCATAGATAGAAATCTTCCTTTCCAAGAAGCTAATCTGGCTAGGACCTTGTGAATCACCGGTTTCCAAAATGATATTAGCCTATGGTTCCCGCCTATTTGAATACCAAGAAATTTGAACGGACAGTTTTGAATTTTGCAGGCAAGAAATCTTTCACCAACTTTCAAAAAGGAATCTTCGACGCCATATCCAATGATGCTACTCTTGTTAAAACTAATCTCTAGACCCGATGATATTTGAAACCCTCTCAAAATGACTTTGAACGCCCAAAGATTTCTCCAAGTAGCTTCACCTATAAGGACAGTGTCATCGGCGTATTGGAGCAATTTTATAGAATCCATATGATTAATTTTGAAGCCTTGATATAATCCTACTTCCTCCGCTTTCTTAATCATAGACACCAATCCTTCAGCAGCCATGGCGAATAAGTAAGGTGATAGAGGATCACCCTGCCGAAGCCCACGAGTAACTTGAAAGTCACGCGAAGGGCTGCCATTGACGATCACAGACATAAAACTATTGAACACTGATCTTTCTATCCATCGCATAAACTTACAGCCGATCCCCATACTCTTCATTACCTGACGAATATAGGACCATTCAGTACAGTCATAAGCTTTTGTAAAATTGACTTTAAGGATTAAGCTTTTGTGGTTGCTCTTTTTTGAATAGTCTACTATTTCGTTCAATGCAAGAACTCCATTGAGTAGATTTCTCCCCGCAACAAAAGCAGTCTGAGATAGGGATATAATGTTGTCCATAACTCTCTTTAGTTTACCTGCAAATAACTTCGCAATCACCTTATAAACACAACCCACTAAACAGATTGGACGGTACTCATCGAGATTACTAGGATTGTCGCTCTTTGGAATAAGAACCAAAAAAGAGGAAGCTAACGCCTTTGGAAGTTTAGCTTCGACAAAATATTCTTTAATGCATCCTGTGAAGTCATATCCCACAATATCCCAACATTTTTGGAAGAAATCCAAATTGAAACCATCGGTACCCGAGCTTCTATCACCTTTGCATTGAAATACTGCCTCTTTAATCTCAACTTCTGTAAAATCTACTTCCAGCATATTTCTTTCCATTTCTGAAATTTTCTTGAAAAATTTAGACTTGATGCGAGTTAGAGGTCTGTTTGTAGCTGTTAGCCTCTTTTCAAAATGGCCTGCTATAGCTTCCTTTACCCCCTCAACATCTTCCACTATTCTGCCTTCAACTGTCACCTTAGTAATCGAGTTCATTAGATTTCGATGTCGAATCGTCGAGTGGAAGAAGGTAGTATTTTGATCTCCATCTTCAATCCATCTTGTTCCAGCCTTTTGGTGAAGCAAACTCTCTTTTTTTCTCAGGAGCTTCCAAATCTCATCTTCAGCGTTTTTTCTCATCTTAAGATGTTGATCTTTCATTGAATAATCAATATCTGCCAATATATCTTTTGTGTTGTTTAGAATCTCCCTATTCTCATCCACGCTTGTGTATATCCAACCAAATACACTTCTGTTCCAGCATCTAAGTTTTGTCCGTAGAGCCTGCAATTTCATGGACAAAATAAAGATGTGACTGCCACGAAAATTAAGACCCTCCCAAGCTTGTTTAATGAATTGTAAAAACTGAGGATGTTGGAACCAGCACCGGAGCATACGAAAAGGTTTGGGACCCCAATTGACATTTCTCATTGATAACCACACCGGCCTGTGATCGGAGATGTTCCGTTTATCCACTTTTTTCCAAGTCTCATTCCACCCGTTCAATAAACCAATCGATATCAGAAATCGGTCGATTCTGCTACAAGCCTCCCCAGCAGGGTTGAGCCAAGTAAATCGATTCCCAGAAGTAGTTAAATCTATGCACCCAGTCAATTGAATGAAGTCTTCAAATTCCAACATCAATTTCATATTGTGGTAATCACTTCCTTTTTTCTCATTTGCATTTTTGATGGCGTTGAAATCGCCACCAATAACCCACTCTCCAACTTCTTGTTTAGCTTTTAGGTTTAAAATGTTGCTCCAGAGTTGCCTTTTCGCATTATTACTACATGATGAGTATATATTTATAAAGTAGCATAATTTGTTCTTCCACAAAGCTTTAAGACCCAGAAATCCATCTCCCTTGTAACTGCATATTGGATCTAGAACACCTTTTTTCCAGATAGTAAGAATCCCACCCGACATACCTTCAGAATTTGACGCAGACCACTGACATTTCTCGTTGCCGCACAATTTTTGAACAATGTCATCTGTCATCATTTCACATTTTGTCTCTTGAATGAATGCAATGTCTGCCCCTCCCTTCTTCAGCAATTCTCGAATTTTGCATTTCTTTATCGAACTCTTACACCCTCTCACATTATAGGTTACTATATTCATAAAGGATCGATAGCTGCCTCCTTCATATTTTTCTTCCCATTTCTTTCTTCTTCTTCTAAGTTACGAATGATAGACTCAAACGCCTCTTCATCTTCATCTGCTTCTATGCCAAGTTTCTTGATAGAATTCCACACACGATTAGGAAGACCAGTTAACTTCTTCTTGATTCTGGAGTTACTACGCAGTATCTCTTTGTCTCCAATAGATCCATAACTCTGTCTACTTGAACCATCTGAGAAACATGCTATTGAGTCGCTTAAATCCGGGGAAGGAGTCTCACAAACATGAGATATCGAACTAGGTAATGCATTATCAGCTAACAACAGAGACGCATAATATGATGGTGTGTATGGAATCTTCAAGCTCCTATAAATATCTCCCAAAGATTTCTTCCTTTGTACCAAGTTTTTATGCCCCAACGAATATATAATCCTCTGTCCAACAACAGAGTTATTGTTCATGCAACCTAATTCCTCACAGATTGTATCTGTTGTTAAAACTCCATTCACTTCCTTGTAATTTCCTTCAACAACAAAAGGTGTACTTTTTCCATTGACTTTATTGGCCTGCAAATCATCTTTTGACAGCTGAACAGTCCTATTCTCATAAGACTGTAAGCCTTTATCAATAGGACTGCCATCAGTTGAAAGGTTAACATCGTGAGAGGGCCCACCAAGGTCGTGGCTATTATGTAAAAACTCACGTTCCAATAAACGTGTATCAGACGTTTTACTGATAATGCCCGAATCCCTATGAACAACTTTATTGATATTCTCCTTCCTTTGGTCATTATAGAGCACCTTTTCACCTACTCTATAGGTGCCAACATTTGACTCTAGGTTAATGTTCGTTGGACGAATTCAGCTTGTAACGTCTCTTCCACCTCGCTACCAGACGAATCCACTTCTGAACTATCTTCACAGCTGTCCATGAAGGATCTACAAAACTTCTTTGGACAACAAGAAGGAGCTTCTTCGACCAGCTTAATACGGAACATTTGTTTGTTAACTTCAATATTGACAACTTCATTTAATTTCATGGCAAATTTTGTTCTAATAAGGATTCTGGCAACATCGAATTTTTCATGTTTTTGTGTTTCAGCATCAGCTTTAACAAAAGCACCAACAGTTCTTGCTAAAAACTTGAAAAACTTGTCGCCCCATACATGGCATGGTAAACCGAATATGTTGATCCATGTCATCCTCTCACCGTCCACATCTGAAGGACTCCAAGGATGAATGTCTATGAACCACTTCTCCACCCATTCTTTGTCTTCCTCAATCATCTTCTTGATATCCCCTGTAACCTCCTCTTCTAGTAATACCAAGTTCGCCCCCATAGGGGTAGCTTTGATTTTAAAATACCCTTCTATATGGAGCGCTCCTGTATCTCGTAAGATTGACCTGGATTTTCCACTTTACCCACAAATGCTAGTTGGAACCGTTCTATCTCCTCATCCTTGACATTGAACATGAGATGGGCAAAGTTTGGCTTGTCTTCCATATACATCTTCTTAATCTCCTTTTGATTCATAACTCCTTTAGTTATCTACACATAGGATTTTTTGTCATTCCAATATTTTGCTTTCTGTAATGTCTTTGTCTCATGATCCTTGTTCCAATGCTTAACCTCTGACCTAGTTTTCGTATTCTCCGTAACCTTAAGCCTATCGCCTCTTTGGAACAGCGGTGTATTTACAAATATCTTCCTGCCATTAAGGACAATATTGTCCAATTCAATGGCAAAGAGATGTTCATCGAACACCTTCTTAAAACGAACAAAGCCGAATCTCTTTCCTCTTTTGTCAAGTCTGGGCTGAATGAACACTTCTATGACTAATCTGAATTCCTTAAATACAGTGAACATCTCTTTAGCTTCATAAGAGTTTGGAAATTTCGTGAAGAAGAAAGAGGAAATGTTACTAGCGTCAGATTCAGTCATTTTGCTTCCATTGGCTCTCCAAACAGATCTCCTTGCAATGATCTCCTTATTTGTCTTCGCTTTCCTGGGTTGTTCCCTCCCATTATCTAAACCCATCTTTGATTCCAGAGAAATACACCAGCAGATTCCGTTTCACAAACACACCAAACAAGCTCAATATCCGAAATCGAAGACGAATATCTCACCCCCAGAAACCAGAGTACACCAGCAGTTCGAACTCGGACTTCGCCACATAAGAAGAAGGACGAAGTTATCAAGGATTGAGGCCTCTCTGTGCAAAGTAGCCCCAAAGGGAGGAAGGTCCCTAACCCTAAGGTTAGGACTTTAAACCAAACCTTTTGAACCTACTAGATTAGCACCCAATCCGAGCTAACCCAAAGTCCAGATAATATTTAAAACTAGAATATTAGTGTACCTGATACATGTTTCTGAGATAATAGTTGAAGAAGGTGTAGCGTTTTGTGTTTTTCTGATTGAAAATGCTAAAGAACCTAAAACTAGAGAGAAGTGAGAGTTTCTCTCTCTAAAATGCTAGGTTTCCTTGTTTCAAAAACATCAATAACTATAATGAAACAAAGATCAACCATAGTTGTATGAATTCCTATTCCATTTTGTTTTTCCTTTGCCACTGATAAACTTTTTTAGTGTCTCCCTTTTGTTTCCTTTTGACTTTGTCCATATCCGCCCCAACTTTCCTCACAATTGTCAATTTTATTGTAGTAATTACAAAAATCAATAAGTTTTTCATATTATATTTCCATAAAAAAAAGCGAAACTTATCCATATTCAACTAAGATTTTGCACCTTAACTCTTTTAGAAGATCAATGTTAACTAAAAGTCTGACATAATGCCCAAATGCACAATCAAAATGTGATTTGTATGAATATTAGGGCACAAATGGTGCTTGCAATTGTAAAAATATTTGTATGCCTTTAGTATTCTTGAGAAAGGCCATCGACCCTAACTCAAATGAGAGTAAAGGTATAATTAACATTGGTTGGTATACAATCTCTTGTCAAAGGAATTATTTTTAGTACACGCTTACTCAGGTTCCAAGAATTGTGTAACCTAAATCTGTGCATCAATTCTAAGATCGAAAATAAGAACTAAAATAAAATTTACCTAAAGATCTGATACCGCATTTAACCTAATAAATTTTGAAAAAAATATGATTCTATAAAATATGAGATACAATATATGTTAAACTGGTTTATTTAATCAAATTAAAATTTAAAGAGTGATTTTTTTTAAATAAGTTATATGACATGATTTTATATAAAAATAATTTTAATACTAGGAAGATGAGTAAACAACTTATATTTTTTGTTATGTTTAAATTAATATTATTTTTCAAAAGTTTTATTTTAAAAAATTTCTTTTAGTTTTGAAAAATAGTTATAGTTTAGATAATTTAAATTTAAATAAAAATAGACAATACATTTGAATTATATTTTATAATAATATCCAACTAAAAATTAGGTATGTTTATAACAAATATTTTAATAACGATTTAATGATCACAAAATAAATATTTTTGGTAAGAATATCTTTTTATAGATTATTTAATTAATAAGTTTAATACACAAAGATTGAGTATGTTGTTCTTTATATAGAATTTTTAATTCTTGAATGCTAATTAAATTTGACAGTTGATAATGATAGTTCTCGTTTTTCACAATTGACATCAGTTCTCATCGAATGATATATATATATATATATATATATATATATATATATATATATATATATATATATATATATATATATATATATATATATATATATATATATTTTGATTGCTATATTTGATAAAATAATAATAAATATTTGTATAATATAGTTATTTGATGTTAAAAAAATCTATAAAAATAATTTAATTGTTTGTCATATATCTTATAATGCACTAAATATATATTTTTTCTTAAAATATAACATAAATTAAATTTTGCCATAGACTAAATAAGTTATAAAGAAATGTTAAAAAAATCTATAAAAATAATTTAATTGTTTATCATATATCTTAAAATGCACTAAATATATATTTTTTCTTAAAATATAACATAAATTAAATTTTGCCATAGACTAAATAAGTTATAAAGAAAGAGGATCACGAAAAGAGAAATTAATCTAGTCAATTAATTTCAATGGATTAAAAATGAATGGTTATGATTATTTGTTTTGGTTTCTCATGTAGATATCATTTCTCATAGGATACATTAGTATATATATATATATATATATATATATATATATATATATATATATATATATATATATATATATATATATGTTCTGGACTGGGTCGAGGCTGCCCAACAGTCGAGCAGGCCCAACCCATACAGCCTGGGGAGGCCCAATAAGACCCTTCTGCGGGGCACATGACTGCCACGAGCAAGCCACAGTTTCGCCGGGCACTTTGACAGTGTCGGGCGCTTGGGACAATAGGACAGGAGGACCTCGCACCCTGCTGAGAGGTACCTCCCCGACATATCAGCTTCTCCCCGCGAGAATGCCACGCATCACTCCTCGACAGACATGGCTCCTCCCCGCGAGGCCATGTCCGTTCTACGGGCTTAACTAGTCCTCGACACAGAAGGCTCCTCCCCCGCGGGGAGCACCCAACGGTCCATCCCGCATGGACACGTTCCAAGTAACCTCCCACTTCCGAAAGATTCGGTCTGCCCTACTCCCGGAAATCTAGGAGCAGTTACTCTAGGGCGAAGACTACGTGCTGGTCTTCACTACTACTCATAAGCCCTAGCAGTTACTTGGAGTGGGCCTAGTTGATCCAGCCCATTGCAGGTAACCGTTGGCCCTGCGCTGGGGGCTCTCTATAAATACCCTCTCATTTGAGAGGGTCAGGTTAGACACTTTTTTCCTACCATTTGCACTTTCTGTACTTGATGATATTCTGTGCACTCTCTCACTTGAGCGTCGGAGTACCTTGCAGGTACACCCCCCCCCCCCCCCCCGCGCCGTCTCTCATCACCATCGGAGCTGCCGTTCCAGACGCCGTTGGCCACTATCACTGTCTGATCCAGGTACGATCAGTGGCGCCGTATGTGGGAACCATAAGCTTCCCCATTTTTCTGTTCGATAAACCAAAGCTTTCTCCGTTCAACAACCATCATGGCCAACCCGTCGGCGAATCAAGCTCTAGACAACATTATTGCCCAGCTTAGCACTGGCAACTAAGGCGACAACAACTCTGCCCGACTTGTCGCAGAGAACGACGTCAGAGACGGACAAACCGCTTCTCCATCTTCCGAAGAAGTGGAGTACGAGACAGCTCACCAAGGCGGACAGGAAACCGTCCTTCAGCCCGCTTTCCAGCCCGTGGACCCGCCGCCAAATGCGGATCCGAGCACTGCTGCTCTGTTTGCGTTGGTCAATCAGACCAACCAGATGATCTTCAACCAGAACATCCGGATCGAGGCGCTAGAGAAAAGTCGTGGGCGGTCTTCCCCGCGAAGGCACCGACCACCACCATTTCCAAGACGCTCACTGTCTCCGGAGGCATCTCGCAGCCCCTCCCCGGTTCCCAGGAGTCGCATACCACGCTTGGAGCGCACTCAGCCAGAGAATCCTCAGAAACGCCACCGCTCCCCGCCACCAAAGGGACCAGTTCGCTCCTCGAAAAACAAAAGGAGTAGACCGGATGCCGAGGAGCCCAGAGACCGCCCGAAGGACCACTCCCCAAGACGTCACCACGTTCAGGGACAACAATCCCCCTCTGTGTCCCCGAGAGCCAGCGAGGATGACGATTACCGGACCCCTCTGGCCAGGAACATCATGGACGCCCCCATTCCTAGGGGCCTGGAGAGGCCCCCATCCTTAGGGACATATGACGGGACATCTGACCCTGACGACCATGTAGAGAGTTTCGAGGCTCTGCTCGATTTCAGGAATGTCTCCGGCGCTATCTAATGCCGGTTATTCCCTACGACTCTTCGGAAAGGGGCAATGGCTTGGTACAAGAACCTAGCATCTGAGTCGATCACGTCGTGGAGAGTCCTGAGGGAGCGTTTCAGGAAACATTTTATGGCTTCTCGTCGACACCCGAAGACGATAGCCTCCCTAGAAGCCATCTTTTAGGGGAAAGATGAACCTCTCCGGAGCTACATCGAGAGGTTCAACAAGGAAGCGGTTGAAATTAAATCCACGTGACCGACCACATCAAGATGTACCTCATCATCAAGGGTTTGCGGCTAGGGTCCAAGTTCGCAGAATCAGTTGGACTACACCGTCCCCGCACCTTTGCAGGCCTCCTCGAGAAGGCTCAGTCACATATTGAGTTTGAGGAAGCTGAAGCCGCGCAAATTGCCCTCGATTCGAGGCGCAGAGAAGGCCCCCGCGGCAACAAGGACGAAGACTCCCCTCCACCCAGGCGAGGCGGAGACAGGAGAAGGGAAGACTCCCCCCACCTAGGCGAGGTGGGGAAAGGAAGAAAGAAGCCCAGACCAAGGAGCCCCGCGAGTCACAGGGACCGTCTGGCCTTTTCAAAGATTACACACCGCTGAACGTGTCCCGCTCGCGCATCTTCAGCGACTGTGCCAATTCAGAGTTCGTCGAAGGGGGAATCCGCTTCCCGAAACTGGCGGCCTCCAAACCAAATGCTGACAAGTCCAAGTATTGCCGGTTCCATCGCAGTCACGGGCACGTTACCGAAGATTGCGTCCACCTTAAGGATGCAATCGAAACGCTGATTAAAGAAGGGTACCTGAAGAAGTACGCCAAGCAGCAAGAGGCCCCCCGCCCCAGCGGCCAGGAGGCCCAGAATGTCGAGGAGTCAACGCCCTCTCCCAACAACAGATCGCTGCAAGTCACGTTGAGCATCACGCGACCTGAAGACTTCGGTTTTTCAGGAGAACTCGACAGCCCGGAAGTCGTCTGAGACATGTGGAAGAACTTCCCGGCAGAGGACTCGATAAGTGCCCGAAGCACCTGGGAGTCTTTCCCCCAAGCCCTGGTCATATCGGGCGGAACCCCTGACCGTTTGACCGTGGGGTCAATAAAAAGAAAGTTCGATGAACTGAAAGCAACCACTCCTCGGGCCCCTACCCTCGAGAGAGTTAAAGGAAGATCAAATCCGATTACCTTCTACCTCGAGGAACTTCCCGGTGGGGCGCCGAACGCCAACATCCCCCTCCTAATCCGGGCACAGATGGCCAACTTTGACGTCCACAGAATTTTGGTCGACCAGGGGAGCTCGGTGGACATCATGTACGTCCACCTCTTCGAGACCCTCCAGCTGACCAAGCAACACCTGTCCCTGTACGTAGGATCAGACCTACAAGGCTTCAACGGCGCGACTACCCGACCGTGGGGCTTCGTGGAATTGATGGTCACTTTCGGGATTGAGGAAACCGCCAGACAGGTGAAGACGCGTTTCTTGGTGGTGGACTGCCCGTCCCTCTACAACTGCATAATGGGGAGGACCACGTTGGCGGAACTAACGGCCGTACCATCAACGGTCCACCTGAAGATGAAATACTACACGAAGCACGGGCGTGTGGTCACTCTCCACAGGGACATCAACGCGGCCAGAAGATGTTTCGACGCAACAATCAGGGGTCTAAGTGTCGTTGGCGGCATCAAATCTAAGACTCAGGTCGAGACACCTCCAGATGTCGTGCAGGCTCCGCTCCCGCCGGTCAGCGCGGTCGACCTTGACAGCAGATTTCCCGGGGAACAGAAAGAAGCTGCAGGCGAGGACCTCCCAGTCGAAGTCAACAGGCAGCCTCTCCACCCAACGCACCCCGTCCCAGATGGAGATTTCGAGCTGGTTCCTCTCGGCGACAGCCCCGACCGAAGCGTGAAGATTGGCTCTGGACTCCCCGACCTGGCGAAGAGGCAACTGAAGGCATGCCTCCGAGAAAATGCAGATTTGTTCGCCTGGAGTGCTGCAGAGATGCCCGGACTGGACCCTGAAGTAGCTTGTCATCAGCTGACCATAGATCCAGCCGCTAGGGCTGTAGCTCAACGTAGGCGTAGGCAGTCTCCAGAAAAAATGGAGGCTGCTGAAAAAGATGTAAAAGACCTCCTAGAGGCAAACTTTATTTCCGAGGCCAAGTACACAACTTGGCTCTTAAATATTGTACTCGTTAAGAAAAATAGTGGAAAATGGAGAATGTGCATTGACTACACGAATCTTAACCGGGCATGCCCGAAAGACTCTTACCCTTTACCTAACATCGACCAGTTGGTCGACAATTCTGCAGGGTTCAAATTACTATCCTTCATGGATGCCTACTCGGGGTACAACCAAAACCCCATGGACGAGGCCGACAAGCAGCATACCGCTTTCATGACCGAGTCAAGCAACTACTACTATAACGTAATGCCCTTCGGCTTGAAAAATGTTGGCGCCACCTACCAACGAATGATGAACAAGGTCTTCCGGGCAGATATCGGCACCGTACTCGAGGTTTACATGGACGACATGATCGTCAAATCTGCGGAAGAAGTTGACCATGCCGCTCACCTCAAGAAAGTGTTCGACACGGCGAGGAAATGTCGCATGAGGTTCAACCCCGACAAGTGCACCTTCGGTGTTCGCGCAGGGAAGTTCCTCGGCTTCTACCTCACGGAGAGGGGCATCGAGGCGAACCCCGACAACTGTAGGGCATTCTCCGAAATCCCTACCCCGAACTCGAAGAAGTCGATCCAGTCACTCAACGGAATACTGACTGCTCTCTCCCGTTTCGTAGCCAAATCTGCCCAATACGCACTCCCCTTTTTCAAGCTTCTTCGACAGAAGGCGACTTTTGAATGGAGTGAAGAATGCGAACAAGCCCTCCTCCATCTAAAACAAGTCTTGTCACAACCCCCGGTCTTGTCCCGACCAGATACCGGGGAAACACTTTTCTTATACCTGGTCGTCACCGGCGAAGCGGTGAGTGCTGTCCTTATACGGGAGACCCCCGACGGATAGAAACCGATTTATTTCACGAGCAGAGCCCTTCAAGGCCCCGAGCTCAGATACCAACAGATTGAAAAGGTCACCTTGGCCCTCGTATCTGCAGCCAGAAAATTACGTCATTACTTCCTGGGCCACACAATCGTGGTAAGGACAGAGCAGCCCATCAGACAGCTCCTCAGTCGACCAGATATGGCGGGGAGAATTCTCCGGTGGTCCCTCGAGCTATCCGAGTTCGACCTTCGATACGAAGGAAGAAAAGCCTTGAAGTCCCAAGTACTGGCCGACTTCGTAGCGAAAATGACCGTCCCTGAATCCTCGACCGATGGCTCCCAGAAGTGGACGATTTACGTCGACGGGGCCTCCAGTGCAAAAGGTAGCGGAGCGAGCATTATCCTCGAAAATGAGCAGGGCATCTTGATAGAGGTCTCCCTTGAACTATCCTTCAAGACATCGAATAACCAAGCCGAGTACGAGGCCTTCCTCGCGGGACTTCGACTGGCGGAAGACCTTGGCGCAAAAAAAGTCAAGATCTTTACAGACTCCCAGCTCGTAGCATCGCAGGTTCGGGGAGAATTCCAGGCCAAAAATGATAGTCTCATCGAGTACCTAACCTTGGTACAAGAAAAGTTGAAGAAATTTGTCTCTGCGGAGGTGGCTCACATCCCGCTCGAGCACAACACTCGAGCAGACGTGCTCTCCAAGCTTGCGAGCACCAAGAAAAAATGAGGGAACAAATCAGTTATCCAGGAGATACTGACCCAGCCGAGCATAAACAAAATCGCACCAACAACCGAGGTCAACGCAATCGGGGACGCAAACTGTTGGATGACCCCGGTTTACGAATACGTGACGATGGGCAAATTGCCCGACGACCCTAAAAAAGCAGGGATAGTCAAAAGGCGGGCATGCGCATATACCGTCGTTGAGGGCAAGCTATACCGTCGAGGATTCTCCATTCCCTTACTCCGGTGTGTCGAAGAAAACAAAGTTTCGGGGATCCTCCAAGAAATCCACGAAGGGATCAACGCCCAGCACCTCGGCGGAAGGTCCCTAGCCCGAAAAGCGCTCCGAGCGGGGTATTATTGGCCCACTATGCAACATGATGCAAAGGAGCACATTAAGAAATGTGACCGTTGGCAAAGACACGGAGACATGCACCTCACTCCTCCAAACGAGCTTAAGTCATTGTCGTCCCCGTGGCCGTTTGCGTGGTGGGGAATGGATATCCTCGGACCTTTCGTCATGGGGTCGTACCAAAACAAGTACCTCATCGTCGGAGTGGATTACTTCACGAAGTGGATTGAGGCCGAGGCGCTGGCCAAGATCACTGCTTTCAACATACTCCGTTTCTACAAAAGAAACATCCTCGCCCGATTCGGTGTGCCCCAAGCCATTGTCACCGACAATGGGACACAGTTCACCGACAGGAACTTCCAAGACTTCGTCGCCAAATTGGGCACAAAACAGCACTTCACGTCGGTTGAACACCCGCAAACCAATGGGCAGGCCGAAGCGGCGAACAGAGTAATACTCCGGGGACTGAAGCGACGACTCGGCGAAGCCAAACAACGGTGGGTCGAGGAGTTGCACAACGTCCTATTGGCATACCGAACAACCCCACACTCCACGACCGAGGAGACCCCGTTTCGTCTAACGTACGGAACCGAGGCAGTTATCCCCGTGGAGATCAGGGAACCCTCGAGGAGGACAGAAGCTCCCCTCGACGAAGAAGCAAACAACAAAGCCCTGCGAGAGGAACTCGACCTTGTCGAAGAGATAAGGACCGGTGCTTCCCTCCGAGAAGCCTATTTAAAACAGAAAATAACTCTGCGTTATAACGACAAAGTTATCAAACGGGACTTCCAAGTAGGCAGTCTTGTTTTACAAAGGAATCAGAAAGATTCACGTGAAGGAAAGCTGGCCGCAAACTGGGAGGGCCCATACCGCGTGACCGCAAAGACGGGAACGGGCGCCTATTACCTCGGGAACCTCCACGGTGAACAACTTGCTCGACCATGAAATGCTGAGAAGCTCAAGCAATACTACAGTTAGACACTGTCCGCGACATTACAACATCGCGACCACGGGGGCGTGCAACGGTACATGTGCGACACCTCTATACAACACACGACGGCCAAAAACCACGAAGTTTGTGCGTGAGACTTTTTGGCCCGACGGGGAGGCCACAATCGAGCTCCGTCGTCGATGTACCAATTAGGCAGAACACCCAGCTCGCGATGGGAAGTTCACGCCACGAAGCTAAGACCTCGACCGACCTCTTAGCCTCGTTGACGGTCGGAGTACAACCCCCGACCGCTCGACTAGTTCT
This sequence comes from Lathyrus tuberosus, assembly GCA_022829125.1. Classification (NCBI taxonomy): domain Eukaryota; kingdom Viridiplantae; phylum Streptophyta; class Magnoliopsida; order Fabales; family Fabaceae; genus Lathyrus; species Lathyrus tuberosus. Next base: position 82,598 of record JALAZF010000159.1, read on the forward strand.
CTTCATAGTCGAGGATCATCAGAGTCGAGAAAACCCCCAAGGCGCCAACTATCTCAACTACTTAGGCAAAAATAAGTAACGTATAAAATATCACACACAAGCAAAATCAATAAAGAGGCATAGCGAAGTATGAAAATCGAGTGAAGCCCTTAGTACAAATGTTACATATATGAGTCCACAAACCGGGCAAAAATAACCATTGTGCTAATATTACATCAAATAAGCCCACAAGCCGGGAAAAAACAACAAAATGGCACGCAGGCCGAGCAAACTATATCCCTACTCTGCGGCAGTCTCAGCGGCGTCCGACCCACCTCCCTCGTTGGCGTCTCCTCCTTTCCCGGGCGGAACTATCCGGCCGTCGACCACCTCGAAGTCAGCATCTGCCCCATCGGTCGCCAGGTCGGGTTTTAGGACCCAAAGCTGCGCCACCGCATTCCGGAACCCTATGCCCGCAGTTTCAAGAGCATCATCCTCAGCTAGCCGGAGATCCTGCTCGAGTTTCCTGAGTTGGGCCACCAGCGCTGCTCGAGTGGTTAGGAGCCTGTCCTCTTTGGTTTCGCCTTCAGCTGGCCGCACAACATCCTCTAACTCGGCGACGCTCTCCTTGACTCGCTTATCCTCTGGCTCCAGCTCGGCGATCCGGGCAAGGTGGCCTCTCTCCGCTTCCTCGACTTCCTTTAGCTTGGTCTCAGCCCGCTGCTGCTCGCTTTGTTCTTTGTTCAGGTCCCTGCATTCCTTCAACTCTTTGCGCAGGTCGAGCATCTCAGCATCCAATTTCTCGAGCTTTTCCTGCAGTCGAGAAAGTTCAGCGGCGGGGCGAGTCTCATCGTTCAAGACAATGGCAGTCGAGCAGAGCCGCATGACCGCAGACAGGTCCTCGAAGATTGTCTTCCCCCTCGTTTCCGCAGCGGCCCCCAGCACAGCTTGGACTTCAGATGGAGGGACGCGAGGATAGATGACCTCGGAGAAGAAGCGGGGCTTTTGATGGTATGGTGGGAGATCAAAGAAGGAGGCGGGGGACTGTCTTCACCGCCCTGGTCGACGATCTCTGCATTCGAAACCCGTTGTCGTTTCGGCGTCCCTTGAGCACCCGGAGACTGACTCCCAGTAGGAGGTGTCTGCCTGCCCGAAACCCCAAATACGGTCGCAGCCGGCTGAGATTGGCTGGAACCCTCAGGCATCGCGGCGGAGGAAACACCCTCAGGCACGACCCCAGAAGAAGCGACATCTTGACCCTTTGAACGAGATGCCTCTCCCCGGGCCTGCTCTTCCCGAGCCCTTTTCGCCTTCAACTTTTTGAGTCTCTCCTCGGCTCCGGCCAATTTTCATGCAAAAAGAAAAGAAAACATTAGTAAGGCAAGGTAAACATACGCGAGGAAGGGTAAGATCGTGGACGTTTTCACCACCTAATAACTCGACTGCTTCTTCGTCGGAGAATGTTTCGACCAGAGCACGGGTATTGACCAAACGGCGCTGTTTCTTCACCTGCCCGTCTGCTCCCGTTATAGGCTGACCGTCCAGCGTTTCGTGCTGAGCCTCGTTGAAGCTCTCGACGAACGCGACGATTTTGTCATAGGCTGCCCGATCGTCGACGTCCAGCTGATTATGTCTCACCTTTTATTTGTCAACCCCCTTTTTGAAGTGTTCCTCCGTCCAGTATAGGGGGAACCTCGGCTCCAGAACCTCCTCGGGGACACCTTCGACCTCCCGGGAAACTTTCCGGTACAATGAGTGTATAGCCCTGAGGGTGACCGGCTTCACGAAGTAGTAGCGGAACTTGAAGTCTCGGATGGAATCTAAATACGTGTGGAACAGAGCTTTGCTCTGCTTGAAGGACACCCATCCGTGTCATCCACCGGCCGACGACCTTTGAAGGTGGAATATCCGGAAGAAGAGGGACACTGTCGGAACTATCTGTAAGTGCTTACATACGAGCTCGAAGGCCCAGATGAAGGCCAGCGAGTTTGGGTGAATCTGCGAAGGGGTCAACTTCAACCAGGCGAAGATCCCCTCTTGTAAGTCCGTGAAGGGCAGCCTCCACCCCGCCTGGTCGAACATGAATTCATATAACGGGATGCGCATTCCCCGGTACGGTGAACATATCCGATGATGCTCCTCTGGGCGGAAAACCTTCCAGGATTTGTCGGACCCGATAAGCCTGTGCTCGACGGTGCAGAACGCGTCGTCCATGTCTTTGTAGACAAAGATAGACGACATATCCAGGGTTTCCTCGCAGACCCACTCCTCGAGCGGGCGCTCCTGTGCGAAAGCAATGTGGGCCATAGGGGATTCGGGTTGGTCGTCTTCCTCGAAGGATCCTACGGCCACCTTCGCAGCCAAATCGTCCATTTACCTTAAAAGCAGAAGGAAACGGTGAATTCGATGGGTCGTATCAAATTCACCCCTCCACCGCTGTTCAAGCGAACGGGCGAGGAAGGGGCAAGGCTCTCTCGGTTCCCTGACATAACCGGCCAAAGATCAACATGTTCGCCGGGGAACTCATCGCCTCCCCGGAAGATTCTGCCCCCGTGTTCCCGCGACAATAACAAAAAGAGTGATTATTGGGGACCCCGAGACATTCAACGTGTCCCCGACATGTTCATCCCTGGTCCCCAAAATATTCAACAAAAGTGGGTGAAACCCGTAGCACCCCCTCTTTCAACAGCTAAAGATTCTCGCCGTATTCTCCAGGAATCCTTTCATTTCTCGTGGGAACATCGTCAGTTCACCAAGGAAATGCTATACACTAGTTGAAATTAAAGAAAAACGCAAGAGAAAGGTCGGTTTTGGAGCAAGTACCTGGTAAGCGACGGTTTAGGGTTCCGGCACGGAGTTTCCGGCGGTTTGCGGCGGCGAACGGCTATTGTAGAAGAGATTAGGTTTTCGGCACGGGGTGTCCGGCGGTTGACGGCGGCGAACTGTTGCTGCTGAAGGTAGAGAGAGAGAGAGGGATTGTTGAGAGAGAAACGGAAAAGTGGGAAATGAACGAGGGGAGCGGCTTTTATAAATAGTTCTCGCAGAACTCGAGGGGCATAGGGCACTCGAGTGTGCTACCCTAGCCAGCCGCCCTAGCCTCCCTAGGTAATAATGGCAGGCAACATGTGGCACGCATGTAGCCGCTCATCTTCCCACGCGTGTCGTTTCAGTTCTACCCAACGTTTCGAATATGAAACCCCTCATCTCCTCGTCGTTACGACCAGACACAGTTGTTCGATGCCCGACTTATGTGCGACCTTGGGACCGTCGAGCACGATAATGGCATCCCCGGTTCCTCTCTTGGTGTATCCTCGACATGCAAATAACCCTTAAGTCATTACTCTGACATCTCAGAGCAACGACTTGGGGGGATCCTGTTCTAGACTGGGCCGAGGCTGCCCAACAGTCGAGCAGACCCAACCCATACAGCCTGGGGAGGCCCAATAAGACCCTTCTACGGGGCACGTGACTGCCACGAGCAAGCCACAGTTTCGCCGGGCACTTTGACAGTGTCGGGCGCTTGGGACAATAGGACAGGAGGACCTCGCACCCTGCTGAGAGGTACCTCCCCGACATATCAGATTCTCCCCGCGAGAATGCCACGCATCACTCCTCGACGGACATGGCTCCTCCCCGCGAGGCCATGTCCGTTCTACGGGCTTAACTCGTCCTCGACACAGAAGGCTCCTCCCCCGCGGGGAGCACCCAACGGTCCATCCTGCATGGACACGTTCCAAGTAACCTCCCACTTCCGAAAGATTCGGTCTTCCCTACTCCCGAAAATCTAGGAGCAGTTACTCTAGGGCGAAGACCACGTGCTGGTCTTCACTACTACACGTAAGCCCTAGCAGTTACTTGGAGTGGGCCTAGTTGATCCAGCCCATTGCAGGTAACCGTTGGCCCCGCGCTGGGGGCTCTCTATAAATACCCTCTTATTTGAGAGGGTCAGGTTGAACACTTTTTTCCTACCATTCGCACTTTCTGTACTTGCTGATATTCTGTGCACTCTCTCACTTGAGCGTCGGAGTACCTTACAGGTACAACCCCCCCCCCCCCCCCCCCCCCCGCCGTCTCTCATCACCATCGGAGCTGCCGTTCCAGACGTCGTTGTCCACTATCACTGTCTGATCCAGGTACGACCAATATATATATTGATCGTACCTGGATCAGACAGTTACTGGTGGCCAACGACGTCCGTTGAGCTCCGGCTCCGGTGAGGTTGAAGGACGGGGGGGGGTGTACCTGCAAGGTACTCTGACGCTCAAGTTAGGGAGTGCACAGAGTAACAGCAAATACAAGAAGAGTGAGAAAAGTGACTTAACCTGACCCTCTCAAGTGAGAGGGTATTTATAGAGAACCCCCAGCGCGGGGCCAACGGTTACTTGCATTGGGCTGGATTGTCAGGCCCAATCCAAGTAACTGCCAGGGCTTACGTGGCGTAGTGAAGACCGGCACGTAGTCTTCGCCCTGGGGTAACCGCTCCTAGATTTCCGGGACTAGGGCAGACCGAATCCTTCGGGAGTGGAGTGGTTACTTGGAACGTGTCTACATGGTACGGACCGTTAGACACTCCTCGCTGGGGAAGAGCCTTCTGTGTCGAGGACCCGTCAAACCGTACGACGGACATGGCCTCGCGGGGAGGAGCCATGTCTGTCGAGGAGTGATATGCGGTATTCTCGCGGGGGAGAAGCCGGTATGTCGGGGATGTACCTATCCGCCGGGGTGCGAGGTCCTCCTGCCCTGTTGGCCCAAGTGCCCGACACTGAAGTGCTCGGGGGGAACGTTGGTATGCTTGCAGCAGTCAAGTGCCCCGCAGAGGGGTCTTATTGGGCCTCCCCATGCTATATGGGTTGGGCCTGCTCGACTGTTGGGCAGCCTCGGCCCAGTCCAGAACAGGAGCCCCCCAAGTCGTTGCTCTGGGGTGGCAAAGTAATGACTTAAGGGTTATTGGCATGTCGAGGATACGCCAAGGGAGGAACCGAGGAGGTCGTTCTCATGTGCGAAATTCCTTCGGCCGGATGAGCGTCGGGCGTCGGACAGATGTGTCTGGTCGTATGGTCCGGGAGATGAAGGGTTTCAGATTCGAAGCGTTGGGGAAAACCGAAACGACACGCGTGGGGAGATGGGCGGCTGCATGCGTGCCACGTGTCGCCTGCCATTATTACCTAGGGAGGCTAGGACGGCTGGCTAGGGTAGCGCACTCGAGTGCCCTATGCCCCTCGAGTCTCACGAGAACCGCTTTTAAAAGCCGCTCCCCTCGCTCATTTTTCACTTTTCCGCTTCTCTCTTAAGAATCATTCTCCTTCTCTCTCTAACCTCTTCCGTCGTAGCTCGCTGCCGTCAATCACCGGGCACTCTCTGCCGGAAGCCTTTCCTCCGCTACGACAGCCGTTCGCCGCCGTACCATTGCCGGAAACTCCGTGTCGGAACCCTACACCGCCGCTTACCAGGTATTTTCTTCAAACCGGACCTTTATTTTGCGTTTTTCTTCAATTTTAACTAGTGTAGGACGTTTCCTTGGTGAATTGATGATATTCCCATGAGAAACGAAGGGATTCCTGGCGAATACGACGGGAATCTTTAGTTGTCGAGGGAGAGAGTGCGAAGAGTTTTGCTCGCTTTTGATGAATATCTCGGGGATCAGGGACGAACACGTCGGGGACCCGTTGAATGTCTCGGGGGTCCTTAATAATCAGTATATTTGTTAGTGCCGCGGGGACACGGGGCAGGACCTTCCGGGGAGACGATGAGTTCCCCGGTGGGCAAGTTGATCCTCGGCCGATCGCGCCGGGGAGTTGAGAAAGCCTTGCCCCTTCCTCGCCCGTTCGCTTGAACAGCGGTGGAGGGGTGAATTTGATACGACCAATCGAATTCACCGTTTCCTTCTGCTTTTCAGGTAAATGGACGATTTGGCTGCGGAGGTGGCCGTATGATATTTCGAGGAAAACGACGACGACCAGCCCGACTCCCCCATGGCTCACATGGCCTTTGCGCAAGAGAGACCGCTCGAGGATTGGGTCTGTAACGAAGCCCTGGAGATGTCGTCCATCTTCGTGTACCCAGATGTGGACGATGCTTTTTGCACCGTCGAGCACCAACTAATCGGAAGTGGCCAATCCTAGAAGGTTTTTCGTCCTGAGGAGCATCACCGGATATGCTCCCCTTACCGGGGAATGCGAGTCCCCTTATACGAGTTTATGTTCGAGAAGGCGGGGTCGAGGCTGCCTTTCACGGATTTACAGGAGGGGATCTTTGACTGGTTGAAGTTGGCCCCTTCGCAGATTCATCCGAACTCGCTGGCCTTCATCCGGGCCTTCGAGCTCGTATGCAAATATTTGGAGATCGTGCCGACCGTTCGCCTTTTCTTCCGCGTATTCCACCTCCAACGGTCGTCGGCCGGAGGTCGACACGACTGGGTGTCCTTCAAGCAGAGCAAGGCACTGTTCCACACTTACTTGGATTCCATCCGGGATTTCAAGTTCCGCTATTTCTACGTGAAGCCGGTCACCCTCGAGGCGATATATTCATTGTACCGGAAAGTCACCCGCGAGGTCGACGGCCGTTCCGAGGAGGTGCTGGAGCCAAAGTTTCCTCTATACTGGACGGAGGAACATTTTAAGAAGGGAGTTGACAAATATAAAAAGAAGCCTGTTCAGATGGAGGCCTACGAGCGGGAAGCCTACGATAAAATCGTAGCTTTCGTTGACAGTTTTACCGAAGCTCGACACGAGACGCTGGACGGCCAGCCTATAATAGGTGCAGATGGGCAGGTGAAGAAAGAACGTCGCCTGATAAACACCCGCGTTCTGCTCGAGACCTTCTCCGACGAGGAAGCCATCGAATTGTTAGGTGGTGAAAACGTCCTCGCTTTAGGTCTTCCTCGCATCTGTGTTTCTCGCTTTACTAACATTTTCTTTCCTTTTGCAGGAACAATGGCCGGAGCCGAGGAGAGGTTGAAGAAGCTGAAAGCGAAGAGGGCCCGGGAAGCGTAGGCCCGGGAAGAGGCGTCGCGCTCAAAAGATCAAAACGTTGTCCCTTCTGAGGCCCCGCACGAGGGTGTTTCCACGGCCGCCGCCCCCGAAGGATCCAATCAGTCTCAGCCTGCTGCCGCTGTGTCGGGGACCGCGGGTGGTCGCACAACTCCTGCGGGAAGCCAATCCCCGGCAACACAAGGGACTCCGAAGAGGCAACGCGTTGCGGAGGTCGTCGACCTGGGTGGTGAAGACAGTCCCCCGGTTCCTTCCAGCTTTGACCTTCCCCCTTGCCATCAAAAACCTCACTTCTTCTCCGAGGTCACTTATCCTCGCACCCTTCCCTCCGAGATCGAAACTGTGCTGGGGACTGCTACTGAAGTGAGGAGGAAGATGATTTTTGAGGACCTGTCGGCCGTCATGCGTATCTGCTCGACTGCTATCATTCTCAATGACGAGACCTGCCCTGCTGCTGAACTTGCCCGCCTGCAGGAAAAGCTGGACACCTTGGGCGCTGAGATGCTCGGTATGCGCAAGGAACTAAAAGAGTGCCGAGATCTGAACAAAGAGCAACGCGAGCAGCAGCAGCGGGTCGAGGCCAAGCTTAAGGAAGCCGAGGAGACGGAGAGAGGCCACCTTGCCCGAATCGCTGAGCTGGAGTTGGAGGAGAAGCGGCTTAAGGAAAAGATTGCCGAGTTGGAAGATGTTGTACGGCCGGCCGAGGGGGAAACTGAGGAAGACAGGCTCCTAACCACTCGTGCAGCGTTAGTGGCCCATCTCCGGAAGATCGAACAGGATCTCCGGTTGTCCGAGGATGATGCTATTGAAACCGCGGGTATAGGGTTCCGCAGTGCCGTGGCTCAGCTTCGGGTTCTCAACCCTGATCTCGTCACCGAAGGGATTGACCCCGACGCTGAGGTGGTGGATGGCCAGATCGTGCATCCTCTGCGGGAGAACGACATTCAAGTGCACGAGGAGCCTGACGGGGCCGCAGCTGAGTAGGTTTTTTAATTTTGTTTTTGTCGGCCTGCGAGCCGTTTTGTTTTCGCCCAGCTTGTGGGCTTAGTTAATGTACTATTTGCACCATGGTTATTTTTGCCCGGCTTGTGGGCTTATATTTGCAACTTTTTTGTACTAAGGGTTTTGCCCCATATTTGTACTTCGTAATACCTCTTTATTGATTTTGATCGTGTGTGATGTGTTATTTGTTATACTTTATTTTTGCCCAAGTAATAAGGCTTTGGGATTTGCTCGACTTAAACAGTCCCTGACCGCGTGGAGAGCTGGTCGGGCGGTCGGAGGAGGACTCCGACCTTCAACGAGGCTAAGAGCTCGGTCGAGGTCCTAGTCTCGTGGCATGAACTTCCCATCGCGAGCTGGGTGTTATGCCCGGTTGGCACGACGACGGTGGGCCTCGATCGAGGTATCCCTGCCGGATCAAATGTCCTCGCGCACACACAACGCGGTCTCTGATCGTCGTGTTCTTATAGGGGTGTCGCGCTTGTACCCTAGCGCGTCCCCGTAATCGCGGTGCTAGTGAACCGCGGGCAGTGTTTAATTGTAATATTGTTTTAGCTTTTCAGCGTTCCATGGTCGAGCAAGTTCTTCCCCGTGCAGATTTTCGAGGAAATAGGCTCCTGTCCCCGTTTTCGCGCGGACGCGGTACGGGCCCTCCCAGTTCGCGGCGAGTTTGCCTTCTCGCGAGTCTTTCTGGTTCCTTCATAGGACGAGGGTGCCCACCTGAAAATCACGTTTAATGACTCTGTCGTTATAACGTAGTGTTATTTTTTGTTTAAGTGACGCCTCTCGGAGAGAAGCGCCCGAGCGTGTTTCCTCGACGAAGTCGAGTTCTTCCCTCAAGGCTTCATCGTTCGCGTTCCCGTCGAGGGCGGCTTCCGTCCTCCTCGAGGGTTCTCTGATCTCCACGGGGATCACTGCCTCCGTTCCATAGGTCAAACGGAAAGGGGTCTCCCCGGTCGTGGAGTGTGGGGTTGTTCGAAAGGCCCAGAGAACGCTATGTAGCTCTTCGACCCACCGTTGTTTGGCGTCGCCCAGTAGCCGTCTTAATCCTCGAAGGATCACTCTGTTCGTGGCCTCAGCCTGTCCGTTCGTTTGAGGGTGCTCGACCGACGTGAAGTGCCGCTTCGTGCCTAGTTTTGTGACGAAGTCCTGGAAGTTCCTGTCGGTGAACTGGGTTCCGTTGTCGGTGACGATGGCTTGAGGTACTCCGAACCGGGCGAGGATATTTCTTTTGCAGAAACGTAGTATGTTGAAGGCAGTGATTTTGGCCAATGCTTCTGCTTCAATCCACTTCGTGAAGTAATCTACCCCGACGATGAGGTATTTGTTTTGATATGACCCCTGGACGAAAGGTCCAAGGATATCCATCCCCCACCATGCGAACGGCCACGGGGAGGATAACGACGTGAGCTCGCTGGGAGGAGCGAGGTGCATGTCCCCGTGCCGTTGGAATTTATCGCTCTTCTTGACGTGCTCCTTGGCGTCTTGTTGCATGGTGGGCCAGTAATATCCTGCCCGGAGTGCCTTACGAGCTAGCGATCGTCCGCCGAGGTGCTGCGCATTGATTCCCTCATGGATCTCCTAGAGTATGCCGGGGACCTTGGTATCCTCGACACATCTGAGGAGGGGAATAGAGAATCCTCGCCGGTATAGCTTATCCTCGACGATAGTGTACGAGCACGCCCGTCTCTTGACCATTCTTGCTTCTTTGGGATCTTCGGGGAGTTTGCCCGTCGTGAGGTATTCGTATACCGGGGTCATCCAGCAATCGCTGTCCCCGATGGCGTTGATGTCCAAAACCATGCCTAGTTTGTCAATGCTCGGGCGGGAAAGGACCTCTTGTATGACGGACTTGTTCCCGCCTTTCTTTTTCGTGCTTGCCAATTTTGACAAGACGTCCGCTCGGGCATTATGCTCCCGGGGAATGTGAGTCACTTCCGCCGAGGTGAACTTTTTCATCTTCTCTTTTACCAAGGCCAAGTATTCTATGAGACTGTCGTTCTTGGCTTGGTACTCTCCTCGGACTTGCGAGGCTACGAGCTGGGAATCGGTGAAAAGTTTGACCTCTTTGGCGCCAAGGTCCTCGGCCAGCCTGAGTCCCGCGAGGAAGGCCTCGTATTCGGCTTGGTTGTTCGAAGTCGGGAATGACAGTTTGAGGGACACCTCGATGAGGATGCCTTCCTCGTTTTCGAGGATGATTCCCGCTCCGCTTCCTTTCGGGCTGGATGCTCCGTCGACATAGATTGTCCATTTCTGTGACCCGTTGGTTGAGGGTTCCGGGACGGTCATCTCTGCTACAAAGTCGGCCAGTACCTGTGCCTTCAAGGCTTTCCTCCCTTCATATCGGATGTCGAATTCGGCCAGCTCGAGTGACCACCTGAGCATCCTCCCTGCCATATCCGGTTGTCTGAGGAGTTGCCTGATCGGGTGGTCGGTCCTCACGACGACGGTATGGGCGAGGAAGTAGTGGCGTAGTCTTCTGGCCGCGGTAATGAGGCCCAGTGTGACTTTCTCGATCTGCTGATACCTGAGCTCGGGGCCTTGGAGAGCTTTGCTCGTGAAGTAAACTGGCTTCTGTCCGTCCGGGGTTTCACGAATGAGGACGGCGCTGACCGCTTCGCTTGTGATCGCAAGATATAAGAAGAGTGTTTCCCCGTTCTCGGGTCGCGAGAGGACCAGGGGTTGCGATAGGACTTGTTTCAAGTGTGCGAGTGCTTGTTCGCATTCCTCGCTCCACTCAAACTCCGCTTTTTGTCGGAGAAGTTTGAAAAATGGGAGTGCGTATTGTGCAGATTTGGCGACGAACCGGGAAAGGGAGGTGAGCATTCCGTTCAATGATTGTATTGACTTCTTTGAGCCCGGAGTAGGGAGCTCGGAAAAGGCTCTACACTTGTCAGGGTTTGCCTCGATTCCTCGTTCCGTGAGGTAAAATCCGAGGAACTTTCCCGCCCGGACACCGAAGGTGAATTTGTCGGGATTAAACCTCATGCGGCATCTTCTCGCCGTGTCGAACACCTTCTGGAGGTGTGCGGCGTGGTTGACTTCTTCTGCAGACTTGATGATTATGTCGTCCATGTAGACTTCGAGCATGTCGCCGATTTCAGTCCGGAAGACCTTGTTCATCATCCGTTGATAGGTCGCACCGGCATTCTTCAGACCGAAGGGCATTACGTTGTAATAGTAGTTGCCTGACGTGGTCATGAAGGCCGTGTGTTGCTTGTCAACCTTGTCCATGGGAATTTGGTTGTATCCTGAATTGGCGTCCATGAAAGATAGTAGTTTGTAACCTGCAGAATTGTCGACCAGTTGGTCGATGTTAGGCAAGGGATAACAGTCTTTCGGGCAAGACCGGTTGAGATCGGTATAATCAACGCACATTCTCCATTTTCCATTATTTTTCTTAACAAGTACAACGTTGGACAGCCATGTCGTGTATTTGGCTTCCGAAATAAAATTTGCCTCTAGGAGGTCTTTTACAGCTTTCTCAGCAGCCTCCGCTTTCTCGGGAGACTGCTTACGCCTACATTGTGCTATGGCCTTAGCGGCCGGATCTACTGCGAGCTGATGGCAAGCCACCTCGGGGTCGAGGCCAGGCATCTCGGATGCGCTCCACGCGAAGAAGTCAGCGTTCTCCCTCAGACGTGCTTTCAGCTGCTCTTTGGCTAGGCCGGGGATCCCGGTGCCGATCTTCACGTTGCGATCTGGGTCGTCTCCGAGGGCCACGAGCTCGAAATCCCCATCTGGGATGGGGCGCACTGGGTGGAGAGGCTGCCCGTTGTTTTCCGCCTGGTGGTCGGGGTCTTCGACTCTGTCTTCATCGGGCTCGCCGGAGAACCTGCTGTCGAGGTCAACCGCGATGACGCGCGGGAGAGGTACCTGTCCGACGTCCGGGGGTGGTTTGGCCACGGCCTTAGGTTTGGGACCAATGGAACTTAGGCCCTTGACGGTGGCGTCGAAGCATCTTCTGGCCGCGTCGATGTCCCCGTGCATCGTCACTACTCGTCCCCTCCTCGTGTAGTACTTCATTTTGAGGTGGACCGTCGACGGGACCGCCGTGAGTTTAGCAAGGGTGGTCCTTCCGAGGATGCAGTTGTAAAGGGATGGGCATTCAACCACCAGGAAACGGATCTTCACCTGTCGGGCCGTGTCTTCGGCCCCGAACGTAACCATTAGCTCCACGTAACCCCATGGTCTGGTGGTGGTTCCATTGAACCCCTGTAGGTCTGACCCGACGTACGGGGTCAAATGCCTCTCGTCCAGCTGAAGGGTCCGAACAAATGAGAATACATGATGTCGACCGAGCTCCCCTGGTCGACTAGGATTCTTTGGACGTCAAAGTTCTCCATTTGTGCCCTGACCAGGAGGGGAATAGTGGCGTTTGGTGCTCCCCCGGGGAGTTCCTCGAGGTAGAAGGTGATGGGATTGGAGTTTCCCCGCACTTTCTCGAGGGTGGTCGCCTTCTACGATGTCGCGGATTCCAGTTCGTCAAACTTCCGTTTGATCGACCCAACCGATATTTTCCCGGGATCGCCTCCGGAGATAACCATTGCTTTGGGGAAGCCTTCCCAGGTACTGCGGGCCGTGACGGGGCCCTCGTCGGGGAAAGTTGCCCACATGTTGCGGATTGCCTCTTCGCCCTAGATGATTGGGGGGACGAAGAAGTCCTCTGGTCGAGTGACGCTGAGGGCGACCTGAAGCTGGACGTCGCCGGGAGGAGGTGTTGCCTCCTCGACGTTCTGTGCTCCCTTTGAGCTGGGACGAGGAGGGTCATTCTGTTGGGCATACTTCTTCAAGTACCCTTCTTTGATGAGAATCTCAATGGCATCCTTGAGGTGGATGCAATCTTCGGTCACGTGCCCGTGGCTTCGGTGGAACCTGCAGTACTTAGATTTGTCAACGTTTGATTTGGGAGCCGCGGGCTTTGGGAAGCGAACTCCTCCTTTCATAAACTCGGAATTCTGGCAGTCTGAGAGGATCCGAGACCGGGAAGTGTTGAGCGGCGTGTACTCCGTGAATCGGCCAGCTGGCCCGCGCTGTTCCCGGGGATCTCGATTGCGGTTTTCTTTTTTCTCCTCCCCGTCGGGGAGAAGCATCATCGTCTTTGTGGCCGCGGGGGCCTTCTCTGCGTCTCGTCTCAAGAGCGATCTGGGCTGCTTCCGTCTCTTCGAGTTCGATGTACTTCTGGGCCCGAGCGAAAAGGTCCTCGAGACGCCGGGGTCTTCGGAGGCCAATGGATTTGGCAAAGTCCGACTCGGCGCGTAGTCCGTGAATAATTAAGTATTTCTTCATGTCGTCGGTCATATGGACCTCGACGGCTTCCTTGTTAAACCTCTCAATGTAATTTCGAAGGGATTCATTCCTCCCTTGGAAGATCTTTTCTAGGGCAGCCTCTGTCTTCGGGTGTCGACGAGACGCGGTGAAGTGTTTGGTGAAGCGTTGCTTCAGTTGTTTCCATGACGTGATCGAACCAGGTTCCAAACCCTTGTACCATGTCATGGCTCCCTTCCGCAAGGTGGTGGGGAATAGCCTGCACCTGATGGCTCCCCTGACGTTTCGGAAGTCGAGCATCGCTTCGAAACTCTCCACGTGATCGTCGGGGTCGGTCAGCCCGTCGTAGGTCCCCAATGGTGGAGGTTTCTCCATGCCTGGAGGGATTGGGGCGTCCATGATTTCCCACGACAAGGGGGTCCTTTGGTTCTCGTCGTCGCTACCAGCCGGGGATCTCGAAGGTGACCGATGGTGCCGTGGAGGGGAGTTCCTTGAACGGTTCTTTGGTCTCTCTTCGGTCTGCTTGGACTTCTTGGAGATGGTAGAGGCCCTGGGTTCCTTCCGAGACGGGGAACGAGGGCATTTCTGGGTGATCGCCGGCTGGGGTCGCTCGAGACGAGGTCGTCGACCATGGCGTACGGGCGACGGAGTCCGGGAATCTTCGGAAGGGGTCCTTCGCGGGGAAGGAGAGCGGCGAGGTGACGGGGGACGGCGATGTCTTCGCGGGGAAGATCGTTGTGCCCGTCCTTGCTCCAGGGCTTCGATTCTGGTGTTCTGCTGCGCGATCAGCTGATTGGTCTGGTTGATCAATGCAAACAGGGCCACGGTGCTTGGGTCCGCGTTGGGCGGCGGAGCCACTGGCTGGAGAGGGGTTTGCTGGTCGTCCGTGCGGACGACGTTGATGGTCGCATCCTGGGAGTCCGGGGAGGCGGTCTGTCCGTCCCTTATGTCGCCTTCGTCGCCGTGGAGGATGATGGCGTCCTCACGGTGGCTCCCGTTCTCCAGTTGCGCGAGCACGGTGTCCAAAGCCTGGTTGACGGTCGGATTGGCCATGTTGGTGATGAATAGAGGAAGCTTTGGTTTATCGAGGAGAAAACGGGGAAGCTTATAGAGTTCCCACAGACGGCGCCACTGATTGTACCTGGATCAGACAGTTACTGGTGGCCAACGACGTCCGTTGAGCTCCGGCTCCGGTGAGGTTGAAGGACGGGGCGGGGGGGGGGGGGGTGTACCTGCAAGGTACTCCGACGCTCAAGTTAGGGAGTGCACAGAGTAACAGCAAATACAAGAAGAGTGAGAAAAGTGACTTAACCTGACCCTCTCAAGTGAGAGGGTATTTATAGAGAACCCCCAGCGCGGGGCCAACGGTTACTTGCATTGGGATGGATTGTCAGGCCCAATCCAAGTAACTGCCAGGGCTTACGTGGCGTAGTGAAGACCGGCGCGTGGTCTTCGCCCTGGGGTAACCGCTCCTAGATTTCCGGGACTAGGGCAGACCGAATCCTTCGGGAGTGGAGTGGTTACTTGGAACGTGTCTACGTGGTACGGACTGTTAGACACTCCTCGCTGGGGAGGAGCCTTCTGTGTCGAGGACCCGTCAAACCGTACGACGGACATGGCCTCGCGGGGAGGAGCCATGTCTGTCGAGGAGTGATGTGCGGTATTCTCGCGGGGGAGAAGCCGGTATGTCGGGGATGTACCTATCCGCCGGGGTGCGAGGTCCTCCTGCCCTGTTGGCCCAAGTGCCTGACACTGAAGTGCTCGGGGGGAACGTTGGTATGCTTGCAGCAGTCAAGTGCCCCGCAGAGGGGTCTTATTGGGCCTCCCCATGCTATATGGGTTGGGCCTGCTCGACTGTTGGGCAGCCTCGGCCCAGTCCAGAACACACACACACACACATATATATATATATATATATATATATATATATATATATATATATATATATATTCGGTGAGAGTTGATATCTTTTGTAAGAAACGAGAACTATCATTATCAACCATCAAATTTAATAAACCTTAAGATTTGAAAATTCAATATAAATAACACCTTACTCAATTTTTTTCAATTACACTTATTATTTAAAAAATCTATAAAGAGAGATTCTTATCAAAAATATTTTTATCATGATTATTAAATTATTATTAAAATATTTGTTATAAACATACTTAATATTTAGTTAGAATATTATCATAAAATATACTCAAATATATTTTATTTTTTATTTAAAATAAAAATTATCTAAACTATAAATATTTATCAAAACTTAGAGAAAAAGTTCAAAATGAAACTTTTTAATAATAATATTAGTTTTAAAATATAATTAGAAACATAAATTGTGTAATCATTGTTTTAGCTTTAAAATTTTTTTAATATAAATTTATGTCATATTGTTTTTAATGTTACTTTAATAATAAAACAATATCACTCTTAAAAAATAAATTTAATTAAAAAAATTACTTTAATGTTTTATCTCATATTTGTCTTTAAAAAAAAAGTAAACGAATTAGAGAAAATGTAGCATTTCATATAAATACAAAGTTTTTCAAAATTGTTATATATGTTTAATGAGTAGTCAATATATTCCTAATACTTGTATATTTGATTTAAACTAAAAGTTATATTCAAAAAATAATTTGAGTAAATAAATTTATATTTACAATTAAATAAACTATGTATAAATTAAAATCTTAAGAACTTGTTTAAAACTATTGAAAAATATGCATGAATATTTATAAATAATTCTCAAATACAATTTTGAAAGAATTTTTTTAAATGTTTGACTGACATGCATTGTTATTAGGGGTGGAAATAAGCCAAGTCGACTAACAGGGGCCTACGGCCTAGCTTACGTAGGTCAAGGGCAGGCCAGATTTTTTTTTAAATTGAAAAGGCCTAGGCTTTTTATAAGCCTATTTAGCTAAATAGGCTAGGCCGTAGGCCATACAAAAGCCTTGTAAGCCTATCAGGCCGACCTACTTATTAAACATGAATGAATTTATTGTTTTTATATTGTATTTTATACTTTATATTAAAATAAAAAATTAAACTTAGTTATTTTAAAGAACATATAAAATTAAGTTGAAAGAAATCCTATGAATATTGTTATAAGGTGTTTCATAAGTTCTCTCAAACAAAACATCTCACAAAATTTATATTACTAGGTAAGTTCAGATAAGTCAATGGAAACAAACATTTAGTCTCATTGTACTTTTGATTCTTTAGTCTATTTAAATTTTAATTGAATTTCTTATTTACATATGTTCAAATGATATATGCTTTTTAAGTAGGCTAATAGGTCAATCAGGCCGTCGAAAAGGTCAGGCTCAAGCCAAAAAATAAGTCTTTGCTAGGCTAAAGGCCAGACTTAGGCTTTGAATTTTCTAGCATGCCAGACTCAGGTTTGGCAAAGCTTAGCTCGGCCCAACATATTTCCACCCCTAATTATTATGCTGAATTACACAATAAGAATAATTAAATTGATATTTTTTTATAAAAGATTGTTTTTTTAATGAAAAAATTACATATTTCCAACATAACATTTATGGTATAATGTGATAAGGATGATATATATTTTGTCACATATGTAAATGCGGATAAATAAACAGTATTTAATCTTATCACTTTATTTTATACCATTATTAACGTGAATAATACATTTTATTGAGAGAACAGAAACATGAATATACATATTTTTCATATAGAAAGTTTTATAGAAAGAAAATATTTTTAGAAAGTTTTATAGAAAGAAAATATATTTTGTAATTATCTGAATACACGGTTAAATTAAGATATTTTGGACAAAAAGTTGTTTTTTATTATATTCATGTACCAATGCACCAACACATTTTCTTAACTTTGGATACTTTGTCTATAAATTATATTAGGGATGTAAATGGATATATATGGGGACGGATACTATGAATGCCGTATCCACTTGATATTCATATTCATTCCATATTCATGCGGGTATCCGTTAAGTGGATAATCTACGAGTTTTATAATATCCGCGGATATTTATAGATATCCATGAATAATATTTTTTTATAAAAATATTTTTAACTTCTTTTAAAGACACCAAAAAATTTTATCACATAAGATCCATACAATTTGTTGTTAATTTAAGAATAAAATTTCATCACATTAATTTTCTTCTTATTCACCAAAACATAATTAGATCCAAATATAATATCCAGACATTTCGTTTTTAACCAAACAAATAAAAAATATTGTGATTGTGAATTATGATGGAAGAGCGGATGACGGTGGAGTAGGAAGGAAGACACTAGTTCGACAGAGGAATGACGATACAAGTTGGTTGGACTATGAAATTGTTGAAATGAGGTATGAAGTATTGAAGAGTTTAAATATGAAATGACTAATAGATTTGAATGAAATGTGAAAGGTTTTCTTCAATTTTTTTTTAAAAAAGAAAGAAATATAAGAAAACTGGTTTTTTTAGAAGATGAAAAGATAAGGTATAATAAACTAATTGTGAGATATTGGATCGAACTCTAGTGTAACATGTTGTGAAGTCTGCCCACATGTTGTTGTCGAAGACCTACATGCTGTAGTCAAAGTGTGTTCTAGTATATAGTTGTCGAATTGTCCCTTGTGTTAAGGATCCAATTGTTTAAGTTAGCTTGTATCTTAAGTTAGCTTGTAATGGGTAATTGTTAAAAGGCCCATTAGTTTAGTATATTAGGTTTTAGGGTTAATGAAGTTTTTGGTCCTCATAAATATCTCAATTTCACTTTTAGTCCCTCCAAAAATTTCCTTCAAAGAATGGTCCTCATAAAATTTTTAATTTTAACTTTTGGTCCCTCCTGCCAATTAGAGACGGTTTTTACAACTTAGAGACAGAATTAGCGACGGTTTTAACCGGTTTTAGCGACGGTTTTTTATTTAGCGACGGAAATGGCGACGGTTTTAGCGACGATTTTGGCAGGAGGGACCAAAAGTTAAAATTAAAAATTTTATGAGGACCATTCTTTGAAGGAAATTTTGGAGGGACTAAAAGTGAAATATTAGATATTTAAGAGGACCAAAAACTTCATTAACCCTAGGTTTTATTATAAATAGCATATTAGTCTCTCATCTTGTGGTGTGACAAAACCTAATTAAGGTGAGAGGGTTATTTGTTATTCTTCAGTACTTGTAATCTGTTTTATAAAGAAAGTAAAGAATAACAGTTATAACCAATCTTTGTTGTTTTTCTTTGTTTTTCCTTGTTAACCCTAACCCTGGTGTGTTTTTTGCCTATAACGAATCCGTTTATACTTTTTTTCAAGGCATCATAATTCACAACAAATTGGTGCGGTGTGCGTGAAAATGATGCCTTCAACAAAGTAAGAGATTGAAAAGTTCATCGGAGTGAACGATTTTAGTCTGTGGCGCTTGAAGATGAAAGCCCTACTAGTTCAGCAGGGTTGTTTGGAAGCGTTGAAGGGAAAGGCAGCCATGGGTGATCCGTTAACCAAAAAAGAAAGTACGGCCATGATAAAGAAAGCCCACAGCGCAATATTGTTGAGCCTTGGTGATAAGGTTCTTCGACAGGTATCAAAGGAGACTACGACATCAGGTTTATGGTTGAAACTTGAAAGTTTGTACATGACCAAATCTCTGGTGAATCGACTCTACCTGAAGCAAGCTTTGTATTCATTCAAGATGAGTGAAGACAAAGTGTTGGCTGAGCAGTTGGATATGTCCAACAAGCTGATCATTGATCTTGAAAATATTGATGTGAAGATCGATGATGAAGATCAAGCACTATTGTTGTTGTGCGCGTTGCCCAGAACACATGCTCACTTCAAAGAAACTCTCCTGTATGGAAGAGAGTCCCTGAGCTTTGAAGAAGTTCAATCAGCCTTGTATTCTAAGGACCTGAACGAATGAAAGGAGCATAAACCTTCGGCGGTGGGTGAAGGTTTGACCGTTAAGGGAAAATTCTCACGAAGGATGGTAAGTTCGACAAGAAGAAAGGTAAAAGTCAGCAGAAGTCATATAGTGGCGAAGCATCTGGTATTCATTGCTATCACTGTAAGAAGAAGGGTCACTCAAGAAAGGTGTGCCCGTAATGCCTGAAAGATCATGGAGGTAAGCATAATGGCAACGCAGCCATTGTTCAGGATGACTTTGAATCATCTGATGTCCTTGTGGTTTCAAGCAGCGACTCAAAAAAAGAGTGGATTATGGATTCAGGTTTCACTTGGCACATGACTCCAAACAGAGAATTTTTCGAGGAGCTATGTGATCAAGATGGTGGATCAGTTTTATTGGGAAACAACAAAGCTTGCAAAATTACAGGTATTTGATTTGTGAGATTCAAGCTCCATGATGAGTCAATAAGGATATTGACTGAAGTCAGGTATGTACCTGATTTGAAGAGAAATTTGATTTTTCTTGGTGAATTCGACAAGAAGGGATATGTTTTTCAAGGAGAGAAAAGTATCCTAAGAGTCATAAAGGGGTCGAAGGAAGTCTTGAGGGCGTGAAGAAACAAGACTTGTATACCCTTGAGGCTGAAGTTGTAAGTGGTTCGAAAAATGTTGCATCCACGAAACCGTTGTCGAAAACAGAAAATTGGCACATGAGATTGGGCCATGTCAGTGAAAGGGGTCTGGTCGAATTGGAGAAAAAAAATCTGCTTGGAGGAGACAAAGTCGAAAAGCTAAAATTTTGTGAACCCTGTGTACTTGGAAAATCTTGCAGAGTGAAGTTCAACAAAGGCAAACAAAGAACTCATGGATCCCTTGATTACATCCATGCTAATCTTTTGGGGCCTGCAAGGTGTCCATCAGATTCAGGAGCAAGGTATTTTCTATCCATAGTCGATGATTATTCTAGAAAGTTATGGGTATTCATCCAGAAGACTAAGGATGAAACTTTTGAGAATTTCAAAGGTTGGAAGACTCTGGTCGAAAATTAGACTGGCAGAAAGGTCAAGAGGTTGAGAACCAACAATGGCCTTGAATTTTTCAATGAGGCGTTCGACAACTTTTGTGCTACCTCAGGTATTGCAAGGCACAAAACTACTGCAGGTACTCCACAAAAAAATGGTTTGTCAGAAAGGTTTAATCGAACTATTTTGGAAAGAGTCAGATGTATGTTGACTAGTGTTGGGTTACAGAAGGTGTTTTGGGCTGAGGCTGTTTTGACAACAACATATCTGTTAAACAGATGTCCTTTGACTGCGTTAGATATAAAGAAACCTAAATAAGTTTGGTCGGGACATCCAACTAGTCTCGACAGACTGAGAGTATTTGGCTGTGTGGACTATGCGCACATTAGGCAAGACAAGGTCGAACCTAGAGCTCTGAAATGCATGTTCATGGGATACCTTGAAGGAGTCAAAGCTTATAGGCTATGGTGCCTAGAGCCAGGTCACAGGAGGGGTATCACCAGTCGAGATGTAGTTTTCAATGACGCTGAGATGACTTTCAAGAAAACTGATGATGCTGACGAAGAGCTGGAATAGAAAGAGATTCCTGTTGAGGTGGAGCATGTTGATGCTGAATTGGGTATCCCAGATGAAGTCGAAGAAGAAGAAGAAGAAGATGGTTTTGAAGAAGAGGGGAATGATGATGACTACCTGCTAGCAAGAGACATGTCTAGGAGAGTCATCAAGCCACCTCAGAGACTTGGGTATGCAGATCTTATAGCTTATGCCTTAATCTCTGCAAGTGAGGTTCTCGACGAAGAACATATAGACTATAAGGAAGTTATGAGGAGTCAAAAGAAG
Source organism: Lathyrus tuberosus (assembly GCA_022829125.1). Classification (NCBI taxonomy): domain Eukaryota; kingdom Viridiplantae; phylum Streptophyta; class Magnoliopsida; order Fabales; family Fabaceae; genus Lathyrus; species Lathyrus tuberosus. The sequence goes on from JALAZF010000159.1 coordinate 103,577, forward strand.
ACTGAATTGCTTAAGGCCATGGATGATGAGATGAAATCTCTTCATGATAACAACACATGGGAACTCATCAAGAAACCTGCTGGAGCCAGGTTAGTCAGCTGTAAATGGATTTTCAAAGGTAAGGAAGGAATCGAATGAGTGGCGTCGAAGAGATACAAGGCAAGATTGGTAGTTAGGGAGTTCACTCAGAAAGAAGGTGTCGACTTCAATGATATGTTCTCTCTTATTGTGAAGCGCAGATCCATTCAAATGTTTCTTCTCACAGTGGCACAGTTCGACCTTGAACTGGAACAGATGGATGTGAAAACTACGTTCTTGTATTGTGATCTATATGAAACAAACCTGAAGAGGCAACCTGAAGGGTATGTCAAAAGGGGGAAGGAAGATTATGTGTGCAAGGTAAAGAGATCTTTATATGGACTGAAACAATCTCCTAGACAGTGGAATAGGAGATTCGACAAGTTCATGGCACGCATAAGTTTCATTAGAAGTTAGTTCGACCACTGTGTTTACTTTAGATTTCAACCTGGTAATTCATTTTTTATTTTGTTGCTTTATGTGGATGATATTCTAATAGCAAGCAACAATGTCGAAGATGTAATGAGGATGAAAGCAGAACTCTATGGATTTCGAAATGAAGGATCTGGGAGATGCGTCCAGGATTCTTGGGATTGACATCCGAAGAGATAGAAAGCAGTCGAAATTATGCTTATATCAAGAGGAATACCTATGGAAGATTCTCAAAAAGTATGGTATGTCGAATTCAAAGCCAGTTGTGACTTCGACAAACCCTTAATTCAAGCTGAGTATAGATCAGTGTCCCAGTAGTGATGTCGAAAGAGCTTATATGAATAGCATTCAATATGCTAATATAGTGGGTTCTTTGATGTATGATATGGTCTGCACTAGACCCGACATAGCATATGCAGTAACTCTTGTAAGCAGGTACATGGTGAATCCTGGAAAGGCTCACTGGAAAGTATTGAAGTGGATTCTAAGGTACATAAATGGGTCTCTGAATAGAGTCCTAATTTATGGTGGAGCCTTGGGTGAAGATAGTAAAACAGAAATCGAAGGATATGTCGAATCTGATTATGCAGGTTGTATGGATTCTAGAAAATCTATTTCTGGCACAGGAATAAGTTGGAAAGCAACACTTCAGAGGTTGTTGCCTTATCAACCACTGAAGCGAAATATATCGCCCTAACTGAAGTTGTGAAGGAAGCTTTGTGGCTTGAAGGTTTTGCAAATGAGCTAAAATTTCAAGGTCGAGTTATCACTGTTAAAAGTGATAGTTAAAGTGCAATACACCTGTCGAATAATTCAGCCTATCATGAGCGAACCAAGCACATTGATGTGAGGCTACATTTTGTCAGAGGGTTAATCGAGCGTGGAGATGTCCAAGTGTTGAAGGTTTCGATAAATCATAATGTTGCTTATATGATCACCAAGACATTGCCCAACTGCAAGTTTTTCCACTGTAAAACTAGTTTGTTTCTTTATGTTAGAGTTAGATCCAAGGTGGAGATTTGTGAGATATTGGATCGAACTCTAGTGTAGCATGACATCGAAGTCTCACATGTTGTTGTCGAAGACCTACATGCTGTAGTCGAAGTGTGTTCTAGTATGTAGTTGTCGAATTGGGCCTTGTGTTAAGGATCCAATTGTTTAAGTTAGCTTGTACCTTAAGTTAGCTTGTATTGGGTAATTGTTAAAAGGCCCATTAGTTTAGTATTTTAGGTTTTATTATAAATAGCATACTAGTCTCTCATCTTGTGGTGTGACAAAACCTAATTAGGGTGAGAGGGTTACTTGTTATTCTTGAGTACTTGTAATCTGTTTTATAGAGAAAGTAAAGAATAGGAGTTATAACCAATCCTTGTTATTTTTATTTGTTTTTTCTTGTTAACCCTAACCCTGGTGTGTTTCTTGCCTATGACGATACCGTTTATACTTTGTTTCAAAGCATCATAATTCACAACACTAATGATATTTAAATGATTTTTATAATTTATTAACAAATATGGATATCCGCAGGTATGGATATCATTAAACTCGTATCCATATCCATTAACAAACAGGTATTTAAATATCCATTTATTTTATCCGTGGATATCCATTAAGCTACCCGTCTCATATCCGTGACAGGTTTTATCTGCAGATATCCGCGGGTACGAATTTTTTTTCCATCCCTAAATTCTATAGCTTCTTGTTGATTAAAAATATTGAAGATACTTGGGTATTAGATTACCAACAACAATATGCAAGAATTCACAGCTGTAATTGTTGGTGGTGGTCCTTCTGGCCTAGCATTCTCAACTTTACTGACACAAAACTCAATCTCGCATGTTATACTAGAAAAAGAATATTGTAATGCTTCCCTTCAGAGAAAAAATGGTTATGATCGTTTAAACCACTATTTAGCTAGTGAGTTTTGCTATTTGCCTCTCATGTCTCATTCACGCTCGGGTCCAACACACCTAACCAAAGATCAATTTCTTCAATACATAGATAAATATGTCGATCATTTTGGCATAAGACCTCGTTATTATCGTGTTTTTGAGTCTTCTAAGTATGATGGAGTAAGGAACAAATGGACTATTGAAGCAAAAAACACCTTTCAATGTACATTGGAAGTTTATGGGGAAAAGATTCTTGTGATTTCCTCGGGCGAAAATAGTGAAGGTTATATTCCTAATGTGCCTGGATTAGAGAAATTCGAAGGAGAGGTGGTACACTCTAAGTACTACAAATATGGTTCAAAATATAAATCAAAAGATGTTTTGGTTGTTGGTTGTGGTAACTCAGGAATGGAGATTGCATATGATCTTCATAACTGGGGTGCTAACACATCCATTGTCATTCGAAATCCGGTAATGACATTTACTTTACTTACTTTTTTTCATTCAACTTAGGTTCAATAATAGTTTAATAAAAAATATACATGTTGTGATGATATTAATCGTTTTTTTTTTTTGCAGCTTCATGTCTTCACTAGAGATATGATTCGTACAGGGATGTAGTTGGTGCAATATTTTCCCGTTTATATAGTGGATACAATCATTACACTTCAAGCTAAACTAAAATATGGTGATTTGTCAAAATACAGGATTTATCGTCCTAAAGATTGACCTTTATATATAAAAAAACATTACAAGAAAATTTGTTGTTATTGATGTTGGAACCATTGAAAATATCCAGGAAGGATCCATAAAGGTTGTTCCTTCAGGTATAAAGAAAACCGAGAAGAAGAATGTTATCTTTGAAAATAATGTGGAAAAAGAATTTGATGCCATTGTTTTTGCTACCGGCTACAAAAGTGTGGCTAATGGATGGATAAAGGTAGATATTTGTTTTTGTTTTCCTTTGCTCTTTATTCATTATTTTCTTATACTCCTCGTAATTATAAACTAAATGATTTTTTTAGGATTACCAATACACACTTAATGAGAAAGAAATCCCTAAAAATCCTTTTCTAAAACATTGGAAGGAAGATCATTGATTATACTGTACAGGACTAGGAAGGAAAGGTTTGTTTAGAGTTAAAAAGGATGATGAGGCAATTGTTTTTTTTTTATAAGCAAAATGGGATTAAATTAAAAAGCACTAGGGGTGCTTAAACCCAACAAGTACAAACAAGAGAACACAACAATAACAAAGACAACCAACAAGGAAACAAAAACAAGACAACCTACTCAAAGAACACTAGAAGCCACTAGTAGGATCCGAGCACCATTCCGACCAAGACAAGCTCGAACCGTTACTAAATAACACCGAGAACCAATCCCATGAAAGCTTTTTCACAATCCCCAATCCATCGATGTTAACCAAAAATCTACCGTTGAAAAGAATCTCATTCCTACTATTCCAAATCACCCACACCATAGCTAAGCCAAATAACCAACCCAAATCCTTCTTCCAAACCATCTTACATTTCATGTCAAAAAGAATTAGCCAATCCAAAATAGACAAAGACAAAGGGGTAACATCGACCCGAAGCCACAAACAAAGCAACTCCAACCATCTTCTAGCAATCGAGCAACCAAAGAAAAGATGATCCAAGTTTTCTTCAACACGAAAACAAAGAGGGCAAACCAAAGAATGTGTTCCCACCAAAATACCACGTTTTGACAATTCCAATTTGGTTGGAAGTCTATTCCAAATTAATCTCCAACCAAATATTGCAATTTTGCTAGGAACTTTAGAAAGCCAAAGACGATTCAAAGCCAAGGTAATAACATCATTTAACTCCGAATTTCTAGAGTCACAAGACAAAATAGAAAGATAGGCATTACTAACCGAAAAACCTTTTGTACTTTTCCACCACACCACCCCGTCCTCCACCGAAGAATTAGGTTGCACATCTCGGAGAAACTCAATCAACGCAATCCGTTGCAATGCTGCCCCGGAATTGTTCGGACAACCAAAGGAAGGAATCAACCACCTCCACTCATCCCCACTCCAAAAACCCATATCCGACACCTTGGCATGATGGTTGCCAACCCAAGAAAAAAGATCCGGAAAAAGATTGTGGAGAGAAGAAGTACCTAACCACCTATCATACCAAAATTCCAAAAACAACCCCGATCCAAGCTTGAAGGAAATAGAATTTGAGAACCAATTTGAATCCTTGTCAATAGTGCATAAATCCCTCCACCAAAGAGAAACTTTACTTCTAGAATGAAAGGAAGGAGCTTGAAACATAGCTCTTTTGATATCTCCATACCTGCAAGAAAGAAAGTTAGTCCATAAAGAATTTTGTTCGTTGAAAAATCTTGAAATGAAAATTTGGAAATTCAATATCTTATAATAACTAAAATTAACAAAAGATTTGATCATATTATAAAATGCACACACACACACACACACACACACACACATACTATCATACCAAAATTCCAAAAACAACCCCGATCCAAGCTTGAAGGAAATAGAATTTGAGAACCAATTTGAATCCTTGTCAATAGTGCATAAATCCCTCCACCAAAGACATTAGTAAAAATCTTAAGTTGGAGAATTAATTAATATTATCGATTGAATAAGCCTTATATGCCCTTTAATTTCACATTTGCTAACGAAATAAGGACTGAGAATTGAAGATCATGTATAACTTTTTCGAACAAAAATTTTCTCATCAATAAAGGCATTTTATTTTTCATTTGTCACAATATGAATATCAATATTTATAATTAATAAAGTTTAACCTATAAATTGTAAATAATAAATAATAACTTCAAAACAAACAAAGATGAAATATGATACATGGTATACGAAAAAAAAAGGGTGATAAGGAAGTTAAAATCTTAAGACCATTTTTTTCTAACGGTTTCATTAGTATCATTAGCTTGTGTTGCACCAACAAATGTTGAATCATTAGATATAATACATTCATTTGTTCGTTCTTGATTTTTGTTTCTTACGGGTGCTTAAATGTCTTTTTGCATCACTTATTGTCCCTAGAGAGTTGAACTTCAACTTGATTCCCTTGTTTCAAAAACATTCGTATTATTTGTGATAATACCTCTGCAATTTATTTATCTAAAAATACTATTTTGCACTTCAGAGCTAAAAACATTGAAATCAAACACCATTATATAAGGGATTATGTTTCGAAAGGTGTAATAAATTTAAAATTTATAGATACAGATCATAAATGGGCTAATATCTTCATAAAATCCTTGTTGAAGATATATTTGTTTTTATTATGAAAATTTTGAAAATGGAACTTTGTCGAAAATAAAACAAATATTTTCTAAATATATGTAGAATTTGGAGAGTCAAAATAAAACTCTTAGATAAATTGGGTCTGAAACAGTTAGCCCACTTAAATTAGAAGGTTTTTTAGGTTAGAAGGTCCAAAGTCAGAACCCTTATGGGATTTTCTATCTTTTGGACTCTGAGTTCTTGAAATTAATAGTGACCCATTGGGATACTATTTCTTGGTTATAGAGAAAATCATTTCATTTCGCCTCCCATGTCAATTTGAGTGTGGTTTTTAAAATTTTGTTTTATTTTATTACTCTTTGTTTTTATCCCACGATGTACTCACTTCTCACACACAAAACTTGGCTGAAATAGTTAAAAATATATCTTCAACATCAAATGGCTCATTTAGAATTTGTTAATGGCAAGAAACGACTTATCAAAAGCTTTGAGGAAAACATATTATTATTCAAAGAAAAATCATTACATGATTAAGGATCTGCTTAAAGTCAAGCAAGAGTACAATCAGACTGCATCTAGGTGCCAACCACCCATTCAAAGAAAGTTTAACCAATTCTCATCAACATCTGATATATTGCTTTCAGCTGGTTTCCTCCTCTTCCTAAGGGTTTTCATCTTTTAAACTGGATTATTTCCTACATTGGAAGCTCTAGCAGATGAACTAGAGTGTATCTTGGTAATTTTAGAGGATTTTGACTCATCATCTTTGGGATTCTTCTTATCATCGTTGTGCTCACAAATAGTCATGTTGATCTTAATAGAAGAACATTTACTAGAATTCTTTGATGAGTTACTCATGACTTGAGAAAAATGGAGATGAGATAAAATGAAAAGGAGAAGTTTAAGATCATGTCTTTAACGAAGTCTCTTTTATAAAGAGTGTTGGGATTAAGCAAAATATCATGTATTTATTATGCCCCAATGAAAAAAGGAGAGATAATCAACGTTTGGTTTTCAAAGCACATCTTCCTAAGATTTTATAGCTCATGATTAGACCAACTCAAGATCTAAAGAGGTGTTATTGACCATTAAAGCCTACTTATCACTATTTTCACTATTTTCTTACAAGTTTCATTTTATTATGCTGTGTATTTTCAAAAATCTTTTAAAAAGTTTTTTTTGTTCCTTTTCAATGCTCTGTAATAACAATACATGCATCAATCAAAATGAATATCAAAGCGTATTCAACCATAAGCATACATGAACCATGTTTCATTCACATGTGAAGACAATTGTTGCTACTACAGTCAAATACTTTATGCATGTCATCAGAATCTTGGCTAAAGACCCTGGTTAATATAGATAGAAGATTCCCTAGTTAAACCTCGACAATATGTATTCTTTTCATTTAATTTCGGTAGTAGATTCCCTGGCTAATCTCAGTAGTATATTTCCCAATAGTCCTAGGCAGAAGGTCTTTCCCCGAAGAATATCGACAGTAGATTCCCTGGCTAATCTCGACAGAAGATTTCCTAGTAGACCTAGGCAGTAGGTACATCTCTCTCAAAGAGAATCTCGGCAGTAGATTCCCTGGTTGATCTTGGCAGAAGATTTCCTAGTATGCCTCGACAATAGGTATATATCTCTCAAAGTGAATCTTGGTAGTAGATTCCCTGGTTGATCTCAGCAAAAGATTTCCCAGTAGGCCTCGACGGTAGGTATATATCTATCAAAGTGAATCTCGACAGTAGATTCCTTGGTTGATTTTGGCAGAAGATTTCCCAGTAGGCCTCGACAGTAGGTATATTTCTCTCAAAGTGAATATTGACAGTAGATTCCCTGTTTGATCTCGATAGAAGATTTCCCAATAGACCTCGGCTGTAGGTATTTTCTCAACAAAACCTCGGAAGTAGGTATCTCCTAGTGAGTCTCTGTAGTAGACTCCCTAATGAGTTTCTTTTCAATCTTCCCCAAGGAACATCGACAATAGTCTTCCCCGGTGGAACTTCTTAGAAGATTATTCTCGAAGAACATGCAAGAAGTCATAGTAGTCGATCACTTATCTCCCATTAATTTCACGTTGCATTTCCATTCACCAATAAAGGCATCTTGCCAAGACTTATTTCATGTCATTTCATGAATGTCAGCATTTGCATATCATGACCATTCATATATCATGCATAAAAGCAACTTCAAATCATGCATAATAAAAGTGTAATTTGCGCTCATTTTGCATTGATCCTGTTCTCTTTGGTTGGTCCTATATCCCTTGACCTTAAAAGTCCAATTTTTCTTGGAGCCCTTAAATCCTAGCTAGGTTTTCGCAGGGGTAAAATCCATCTAGCATTCTTCATTTTATAGTCCACCACCGTCCGACATTCTGTTATTTCTTTTCCACGGCAATTTGTTATCCCTGGTAAGTCTTCACCCATTCGTCTTTTCCATTTTCCCGTGGATTTCCATTACCATGTCTCCGTCATTCCCCATAGGTATGATCATCATCCATCATAAAAATAATTCTAGGGTTCATTTCGTCTCACATCATATTCCTAGCGAACCAAAACAAAAGAATGAAAAAAGTCATTCATGCGTACCTTCATAACATATCATATCATGTCATATGCATTCAGGGATAAAATTTGGGTATTTTTTGTATTGAACAATCTCCCACCACGATCATATGAAGAGTATCCTTCTTTATATTCTCTGGTTGAAGATACTTAAATAGGGGAAACTGTCATACCCCAGATTTGACCCTAAGTCGCCGAATCAATACATTTATCATTACTTTAACATCATCTGCATAACATAACATGCATTTCATCATGCATAATGCCTAAAATATCAACCAGAATAAATTTTTAGATTTACAGACAGACCATTCAAACTGATCCTCAATTGTGCGTAAAATTAACGGACGGAAAATTCCAAAATCGAGCTTGCAGACGTCAATTTTATTAATCTATGGTTCACAGAGTTTAACATGGTGTGCTTATTTTATTTTTTCGACTACTTTTTCGAGTGTATTTTAATCATTTTGAGCCTTTTAACCGGTCAATTTTTATTTTAAAATTTGAGAAAAACCTGTTTATTTCCGAGAGGTTTATTTCTCGCTGATCATTTTGGTGCACTCAATTTATTTTTTGAGCATTTTTGCGTCCGACTTTTATTAATTTTTTATTCGTTTAATTTTTAGTTTTTTGTCAAAATATTTGAAATAATTAAATAGGATTAGCGGTGTTTTTATTTTAAGTTTATTTTAATTATTTTTAATTGTATGAATTTATTTTAAGTATATAAAAACCCCATTTGTCATCATATATAATAGGGCCAATAACTGAACCCTCTTTTTTTATAAAAAGAAGTGGTTTCCACAAATATAGGAAAAAATAAAAATTAGAAGGAACACGCCATCCTCTATTCTCTCTCTCTCTCTCTCTCTCTCTCTCTCTCTCTCTCTCTCTCTCTCTCTCTCTCTCTCAAAGCTGGCAAGCGTGTTAAAGAAGGAGGGGACCATTTTTTAGTCTACACAAAAAACCCACCAATCAATAAACCTCTCTCTCAAGCGCGTGGCAAAGAAAGAAGAAGAAAATGGTTTTCTCAAATTAGTAAACCCAAACGCGCCCTTGAATTTTGATCATCCACTTGATACATTGCTTGACTCACCCACTCACACAAGATAACACACCCATCTCTCACTAAAGAAAGAAAAACATTCTTTTATCTCACGAAATGCATAGACCACATTAGACCCCTTCACTACGCCAGAAATGAGTTTTGGCAGCACTACATAGACAACGCTTTTTCCCAAAAGCGCTGCTATACGTTTTAAAAAAACAAAAAAAAATAACGCTGAAATAAAGCGCTGCTAAAGGGGGACTTTAGAAAACTCTTTAGAAAAGCGCTGCTATAGGCCAGATGTAGGGTACACTTTAGAAAGCACTTTGAGGAAAGCGCTGCTATAGGATAACATTACAAAGCACTTTTGAAAAGCGCTGCTATAGGATAACATTTAGCCAGCGCTTTATAAAAGCGCTTTTAAAGGCCATTCGTACACCACACATTAGCCAGCGCTTTTAAAACAGAAAGCGATGCTAAAGGCAAAAGCGCTGCTATAAGTCTTTTAGTTAAAAAAATAAAACATATTTTCTTCAAAAACCCTAAGTATTTCAAACACTTCTCTCTCGTGAACTCCCTCCCTCTCGTAATCTCTCTGTTGACGAAGCTTCCTCTCTCTCTCTCTCTGCTCACTCCGCCGTAACTCCCTCCACCGTACTGTGACGAAGCTCCGTCTCTCTCTGCTCCCTCCGCCATTGCCGGAATACGCCGCCGTTTTGAACAAGGTGGAGAAGAAAAGCCTTCTGAAATAGTGAGTAAGGTTTTACTTTTTCATCATTTCATTTTTCATAATTTCATTTTCCTCTCATGGTGGTTTTCTTAAGTTGTTCATTGCGTCTTTGTTAGTTTGCTTACTGCTATTGTGAACATTGTGTTTGATATTGTAAATATTGGTTTGTTTGATTTCGATTGTTGATTGCCTATCCGTTTGCGTATCTGTATCGATTTCACTCACAACTTTGTGAATTTACAAGTTATTGATAGTTAGTGTTTTGATGCTACTACAATCCAGGTTATACAATTAAGAAAGATTACCATTTAATTCATTCCATTAAGATTGATGTTGAAACCGAGAGCATATCAGGTTCATTGTTTATAATTGTGTATAAAGTGACTTTGAACTTAATCCCTCCTTTTTCTTGAAGTTCTATTTGCATGTTTGTGGGTATGAAATGGCTTTGAGTAAATGGAATGAGAAAAAGAAATGGAAGAATTATTAGTCTAACAATTTAAATGAGAGAATTTGTTTATTGCTCTTCATAGTACAAAGTCCATTTAAAATGAGGAACCCTTACATCATATTGAAGAATACTTTTAGAAAACTTTAGATAATTTAAATAAACATTTCAATTTAGTAATAATGTATGTTTGCTTAGCTTTATAAATTTCTTTTTTAATAATTTTTAAAATATTATAAGTTTTTATATTCTTCTTTTCGAAATACTAAGCCCTATAAGTTTGTTTAGCTTTATAAGTTTTTTAATATAATTGTGTCATTTTATATTGATGTTTTTCTCTATTACAGGTGAAATGGCTAGTAACGAGGAAAATTCACATGATACTTCAAAAAATGATGGACATGGAACAATTCAAGAAGCGGAAGGAGATATTACACGAGGAGTAACTATTATGAAGAACATCATTCGTGTTAGAGATAAAGGATTAAAATATGACGTTCATTGGAATAATACGAACCAACTTATTGAGCTTAACGGAGCAATGTTGACAAGTTACATTGGTACACTTATTCGTTCGCATATTCCAATTACTTGTGATAATTGGAGAAATCCATCATTGAAACCCGCCAAAGAAAAGATATGGAGTGAGATACAGGTACCATATGTGATGTTATTTGTTTTTGTTGCCGATTATGTCTTTAAATTACTAATTATATTATTTGTTTTTGTAGATGTCTTTTAATATTAGTGATGACCGAAAGAAGTGTTGTATTCAATTAGCCGGAAAAAGACTCAGAGGGTTTCGAGCATTTCTATCAAACAAGTATCTTAAGGATGCCGAAGAAAAGTTTATTGAAGCAGAACGTCAGATGAAGTATGTGGACTTGATTTCACCTGAAGAATGGGAAACTTTTGTAGCCAAAAGAAGAACCGAAGCATTCTAGGAGTTGAGTGGCGTAAATCGCCAAAGAGCATCAAAACCCGTGTATCCATACAGGAAGGAGCGTTTGGGATATGCATGCTTACAGCAAAAAATAGTAAGTATATATAAATGCTTTGATTTACTTGCTTCCCATGTGTTATAATTGATTTTATTATTTGTCTTAATGTGTAGTTAGAAGAAGAGAAAAGTGAAGAAACATGTGTTTCAGAACATGTTTTGTGGAAGGCTGCTCGTGTGGGAAAAGATGGAGTTGTTACGGAAAATGTTCAACAAGTTTTTGAGCAATGTGTAAGTATAATATTATGCGTTTTATACCCCACTTATTAACATATATATAATATTTATGTTTTTTAATCCCCACTAATATTTTTTGATATTCATGCATATGAATTCCAGGAGACTCTGTCTCAGTCCGTAACTCTAGGTGAAGATCAGGATTGCAGGAGCATACTTAGTTGAGTATTAAATGTTCCTGAGTATTCCGGTCGTGTGAGGGGTAAGGGATTTGGGGTCACTCCATCATCCTTTTATAAGCATCCAAAGAGCTAAAATCCTAGCAATAAACAAGTGATGGAAGCCATGGAAGAATTAAGAGCTCAAGTCCGTGAATTACAAAAGGATAAGGAAAAATATATGTCAGAAAGACGTGGTTCAGAGTTTAATGATACTAGTGACAAAGGTAGTATCAATTGTCAACAGAAACTTCCCGAGGTAATTATATATGCTTATTATAAAATTAATTTAGCACAAATTTTTCAATGGGGACAACTTCATTACCCACCACAAAAAGTTGGGTAGTGTACCTTCAACCAATCCACTAATGCCATATCATTTAATTATACTTAATTATTTATTTATTATTTTAAATTTTGTAGATTTCCAATGCAATTTACTCTAATTTACTCTATGGGTAACTCTACCCAACTTTTTGAAGTGGGTAGATAAGAATTCACCTTTTTCAATATATACACATTAAAAGTGTTAATTCTATATTCAAATGTTTTACTAACTTATATGATTTTTAGATTCATGCCCAAGAGTTGCAAAAAACAAGAAGTCAGAATAGGAAGCCAGAATTAGGCAACACGTCCAACCAAAAAAAGATTCTTGCAAGGACCGGGACAAAAAAACAATTGTATCTCGATTTAGGTCGTCTCTTGAAACACTTGTAGGAACATCGAATTTGATGGAGGGTGGTATTCGTGAAATACCTATGGAGGAAGGTATTTTCGGTTATTCTTATTCAGAAACAATTTCTAAAGAGGATTTGGATCAGATTTTTAATCATTCTGAATTAGGCATCGGTGTTATGCATACATACATCAGGTATTCTAGTTAACTCTCTTTAATTATTTAAACAATTTATTTACTCATTTCAATGAATAATCTAATGTTTATTATGTTTTTATTTAAGGTTCTTGTATGAGAAATTGGTACGCCCGCATCAATTGTCAGAAAGATTCGCTTTCTTATCTGCCAACTGTATCAATGCACCGTTAATTGCAATGAATCCAACTTCAGTATAATCTCACTTAGTCGAAAGATTCATGGCCAGCATAGATACAGAAAAGTTGTATCTTTTACCATATAATACTGGCAATGGGTTAGATTTGCATTCTTACTTCATTTATTATTATTTTTCGTTTTTTGATGTTGCGTATAAAATTACTATATCGATAGTTTTGTTTTATTTTACAGTGGACACTGGTTGTTGGTTGCGATAAATCCGATAAGAGAAATAGTGTATTATGTGGATTCGTTAGATGGTGATGTAGATAAATACCCGGATATGAAGACGATAATTGATACGCAAGTGAAATTGTTCTAAATATTCATGTGTATTTATTTATTAATTTATTAATTTATTTAAGTGAGATTGTTCTAAATATTCGTTTATATTATGTTAGAGGTATACAAATATTTCGATCACAAAGAGGAGCCCAAGTATCAAAGAGTAAGTCAACCAACATTACATGGATCAGAGTGGAGGTATATTTTCACAATTTTTCTTATAATAGTGATGCTACTTGATAAAACAAGTTAGACTATATATCCTGATATATATTCTTATTTTTTTTCTCTGTGTATTGTCCTCGTCAAAAAAATGGTATAGATTGCGGTTATTTCGTTTTGAGGTTTATGGAAGAAATCATTCATTTGGATCAAATAGAGATTCCAATCATGGTATGGATTTATAACTTAGGAGTTATTTTAACATTTATCGGATATTTGATATAATTAATTACTTTTAAATAAATCATGCATATTATGTTATATTATGTAGTATTTTGATGAATTCAAGTGTGCTACTTACTCCAAAGTACAATTGGAAGAAATTAAGGAGGATTGATGTCAATACCTTATTGAGCAGAGAATCATATAAGGTATGGAAGTTGGAAGTTGTTATATATACTTTGTATAGTTTTGGAAGTTGTTGTATATAATGGTTATTTTATTTTGGAAGTGGAATGATTATATGGTGTATGAATAGTTGTTATTAGAATGGTTAATTAATTTGGAAGTTGCCGACCATAAGTTGAATATTAGAATGGTTAATTGATAAAGTCTTGTGTATAATTATGAAATATAAGGCCTATATATGGTGATTGAAGTATATAATTATGTAGTATTGTGAATTGAAGTATATAAGGCCTATGTTGAATAAAGGCTTGTGAATTGAAGTATATAATTATGATAAGTTTTGATAAAAAAATTATGTTATACAGGTTTGTTAATATACAGGTCTATTATAAGATTTTTTTTAAAAAAGCTTTCTTAAAAAAAGGAATTTTAGCAGCGCTTTTGACAAAAAACACATCCAAAACAAATAATTTTTAAAACAATTTACGTGTACAAAAGACGACACTTTTACTGAAAAAACACTGCCAAAAGTGGAACTAAAGAAAGCACTTTTCCAAAAAAAAGCGTTGCGTAAAGTATTAAGAAGAGACACATTAGAAAGCGCTTTAAAAAGTGCTGCCTAAGAGGGGGAAAAAACCAGCGCTTTTTCCAAAAAAAGCGCTGCCTAAAGTTGGAAAATAATACACATTAGGCAGCGCTTTAAAAAGCGTTGTCTAAAGGGGACCTAAGGCAACTCTTTTGCATTTACAAAAGCGTTGTCTTTACCTTTAGCAGCGCCACCTTTGGCAGCGCTGCTAAAGGCAAAAAAAAGTGTTGCTAAAGGTCTTTTTTGGCGTAGTGCTTCTTCATTCTAAAAGTTTTTTTACTGTAAATTGAAAAGAACAAAAACAATAAGACATTCTTTATTCTCCACCTTCCCTTCTGCTACATCATCACCCTCTCCACTATATACTTCTCTCACTAAACACTACAAAACCCTCCATAAGCTTTCCCTCACTCACCGTGTAACATACCTTTTCACCATATCACCACCACAAGCCATCCATACAAACCACAATGAACTCACAACTCTCTCTTGTTTCAAAACTACAACACACTTCATTCCCTACAACAACCATTATCATAACCAAACTTCACCACCAAAACCTCCACATGATACACCACTTATAACCATTCACACCACAAAACTACTACTTACTACATCAATCTCATGCACCATAAACATTTTCCCTTCACATATCAACATATATGATAAGATAGAACACACACTATTTTTCTTAGATCTAGGGTTTCTTCCAAAATACACACAAAACATAAAAGAAGGAGAGAAAATTATAAAAATTTCAACTTGATTCATACTTCTTCCAACAAGTCACTAGCTTAAATACAAAGCATAATTTCTAATGGGCTGAATACAAAGCAGGCCCAATTAGATAAGACAGCATAATAATAATAATAATGCTAAAATTTAAGAAAACCCTATTATTATAATTTGTAGTCTACCATCCACTTGGGCTTATTTTTAATCCTATTGGGCCTGCTAACAGTATTGTCCGACCCAAGGACATCCTTGTCCTCAAGGATGGGTGTTGGAGGTTGCTTGGACTGTTTGAATGACGAGGCCCAAGGCGTAGGCCCACCACTTGCTGACTGAAGAGGCGCTGAAGATTGAATAGAATAGGGAATGGAAATTGGAACGGTAACATTGGGTTTTATGTATTGGAAACACGTGAGGGAGTGGTGGGGACAGGTTGGATAAGTGAGCTGTCAAGCATTGGTTGGGGAAAAGGATTTTTTGAAGATATGGGCGGTGGAAGTGAAGAGATAAGTGTTGGATTAGATGAAAGTGGCTGTCCAAAGTCAGACGCATGCACACGGTTTCCCACGGACTGCAATTTCACGTGGGTGGGAATCTCAAGTACAGCCATATCTTGGGATGTATTGTTAAGTGGACCAGAATTTCCTCTCTCAGTTATTTGCATCTTCTCCTTTTCGTCTCTCTCCCTTTCATTGTTGGTCTTATTTTTCTTCAAAACACCACACTTCTCCCTATTCTGAGCCACAACATTAGAACTAGCATGATGAATCAAATGCCTTTCTTCCTCGATGGCGACTCTTGGTGTTGGCGTTTCAATTTGTTCTTCCGATTTGAGCGTTGGTGAGGCTTCTGTGTTTACCACTTGTACCATTTGATTATCTTTGTGAAGTTCTAATCCTCTTGTTGAATGTTTTTCAGAAGAATCATTTTTTTCACTTGCATGAAGCGGATCCGAGTATACGGTGTCGAATTCAGGAGGGATCGGACCGAAAGTTGGTGAATCTGACCTTGCATGGAAGGTTCTCAGCTGAGAAACATGGAAGACGGGATGGATCTTTGATGAAGAAGGGAGTTCCAACTTGTACGCAACTTTTCCTATGCGACTCAGTATTTTGAAGGGACCAAAGTACTTTTTGGCAAGTTTGTTCGAAACACGGCGTTGAACGGATGTCTGTCTGTATGGTTGCAGTTTAAGCAACACCAGGTCTCCCACTCTAAAGGTAACGTCTGAACGTTTTTTGTTACTTTGATCCTCCATGGTTTTTCTGCTCTTCTCCAGATTATGTTTCAACTGGTTTAACATTTCTTCTCTTTGTTGTAAGGACATATCAAGTGCCTCAAGCGTCACAGATCCGGAAGTGTAATGCGGAAAGGACGGAGGAGATCTACCGTAAAGGGCTTCAAACGGAGTCATCTTGATTGCACTATGGAAGGTGGTGTTGTGCCAATATTCCGCTAAGTGTGAGTATTTAAACCACTGTTTGGGTTGTTCACTAGTAAAACACCGTAGATATGTCTCTAAACAACGGTTGGTAACTTCTGTTTGCCCGTCTGTTTCAGGATGGTAGGCGGTGCTGTATTTCAAGGTGGTGCCTTGAGAGCGAAACAACTCTTTCCAGAAGGAGCTGAGGAACAGTGGGTCTCGATCTGAGACTATCGAGTTTGGAATGTCGTGTAACCGACAAATCTCGACGGAGAAGCGTAGAGCCAAGTCCTTTGCTGAGTATTTTGTTGGAAGGCCTATGAAATGGCAGAATTTTGTGAGTCTGTCACAGATTACCCAGATCGCTGTGTGACCAAAAGAACTTGGTAAGTGGGTTATGAAATCCATGCTTAAGTCATCCCAAACCTTTGTTGGAACCGGTAATGGTTGTAGTAATCCCTGTTTACGTGTTGTAAGGTTCTTATTTTGTTGACAGACTAAGTATTGTTGACAAAACTGTTTTGTATCTTTGTAGATCCCTGGCCAGAGAAAAGAAGAAGAGATGCGTGCAAGAGTTGGCTGGAAACTAGAGTGACCGGCTGTGGGAGTAGTGTGAAATTCCTTCAGGAGATTGTGTCTTAACTCGTCCACCTGTGGTATGTAGATTTTATTTTTGTAGAATAGAAGTCCGTCCTTAAACTGAAAACATGGCTGGGCTGAAGGCTCTTCCCAAACTTTGTCTCTAAGTTTCTGACCTTCTGTGTTCTTTTCATAGTGTTGTCTGAGCTGGTCTAGCAAAAGAGGAACTGGTGAAGAGATGGAGAGGAGAATGGCAGCTTCTTCTGAATGCATTCGGCTCAAGGCATCAGCAACTTGGTTCGATTTACCAGGTTTGTAAAAAATTTCGAAGTTGAACCCTTGCAATTTAGCAGCCCATTTCTGTTGTTCAGGGGTTTGAATATTTTGCACCAACAAACTTTTTAAGCTCTTTTGATCAGTATATATGTGAAAATGCCTCCCAATTAAATATTGACACCATTTTTTCACAGATTCCGTAATGGCGTACATCTCGCGAACATACACCGAAGAAGCTTGAAGACGGTTGCACATTTTCTTGCTGAAGAATGCCAGTGGATGGCCTTGCTGAGATAGGACTCCACCAATAGCAACAGCTGAAGCGTCGGTCTCCAGAACAAAAGTTTGGGAGAAGTCAGGAAGGCACAAGACCGGAGTTTCCGTCATCTTTTTCTTTAATGTTGTAAATGCAATGTCTGCTGATGTACTCCAATGTAATTTACTGCAACGCAATAAATCGGTGAGGGGAGCGGCGAGAGAGGCGTAATGTCATACAAAACGACGATAAAAGCCGGTGAGACCTAAAAAACCCCTGAGTTGCGTGAGTGAACGTGGCCTCGGCCAATCATTGATTGCTTGAATTTTCGCTGGATCTGGGGTTACACCTTTCGTAGAGATAACATGACCTAGGTAATCAATAGAAGGGACAGCAAAAACACATTTGGACAATTTGGCATAAAACTGGTTACATAACAGCAACTCTAAAATCAACTTTAAATGGTGTGTATGATCAGCAATGCAAGAACTATAAATGAGAATATCATCAAAAAAACAAGTACAAACCGACGTAGGTATGGCCTCAATAAATCATTCATCGCCGCTTGAAAAGAACTAGGAGCATTAGTAAGGCCAAATGGCATAACTAAAAACTCGTAGTGCCCATCAAACGTTCTGAACGCTGTTTTGTGTGTGTCTTCGGAAGCTACCCGGATTTGGTGGTAACCAGATCGTAGGTCGATCTTAGAGAAAATAGTTGCGGATCCTAACTCATCAAAGAGTTCATCAATTGTAGGGATAGGGAAATGGTCATGGACTGTTACTGCATTTAACGCTCTATAGTCAACACAAAATCTCCAAGAGCCATCTTTTTTTCGTACTAAGAGCACTGGTGAGGAATATGGACTATTGCTTGGCTTAATGATTCCTTCCTTTAACATGTCATGGATGATGGTGGTCATGGCCTCTTTTTGGGAGTGTGGGTAACGGTACGGTTTGACATTAATTGGGGCTGTGTTAGGTATGATAGGTATATGATGGTCATGAAAACGAGAGGGGGGTAGGCCGTGGGGTAGTTGAAAGATAGCTGAGTAGGACTGCAGAATTTTTTTGACTTGTGTGGGAAGTGTTGATGGAAGTGAGTCAAGAGGGTTTTGATTGGTAATTGGCTGGTTGATGTCGGTGTCATCGGAAGGCTGGTATAACAAGAGGTGAATTGAAGCAATGGAATCTGTTTGCATAAGGTGACAAAGTTGGTTGTATGAGGATTGGGTGGGTAAGGACTTTTGGTCGCCTGTGATTGTAATGGCATTGTTTTTATACGTGAAAGATAATTTTGGGATGGAAAAATCAGCCATTATAGGGCCAAGGGTTCTCAACCACTCCATGTCTAGCACAACATCAGCCCCTTCAATTGGTAACAAATGGAAAGGTATGTGGAACAGGTTGTTTTGTAATGTGATCGGGACTTGAGGACAAAGTCCAGAGCAAGATAATTTGGATCCGTTACCCACCATTACAGAAAAATTACGAATAGGTTTGGTTGGGATTTTGAGGTGTTGGGCGATGTGAGGCTGTAGAATATTATGGGTGCTGCCGGTGTCAATTAAGACAGTGACGGTAAGGCCATTTAACATGCCGGTGAATTTGAGTGTCTTGGGTGACAATTGACCAATAGCAGCTTGTGGTGAGAGTTGAAAGTAAGTATCATCCACTTCAGTAGAAGTGTTATTGATTTCCACCGTGTCCTCCAATGTGTTTGAGGATTCCAACCCAATTTGAGTTTCCTCGTCTTCAACGAGTAAAAGAAATTTGCCGGTTGAGCAACGGTGGCCTGGGATAAATTTTTCGTCGCAATTTAAACAAAGACCTTGTGCACGACGCTCTTGAAGTTGAGCGTTAGAAAGCTTCCGAATTGGAAGTTTGGTGGGTTGGTTAGTTGCAGCAGTTTTTGGGGCTTGGTTGGGTTGTTGTGCTGTTTGTGTGGCAGTAATAAATTTGTGAGGGGTGTTGGAAAGAAATTTTGGGTATTTAGGTTTTGCATCCTTTAGTTTAGACTCAATTAATTTTGCTAATCCAATGGCTTGGGATATAGAAGTGGGTTTGTGGATAGCAATTTCATTCTGAATTTCCGAAGCTAAACCAGAAATAAAACAATTAAGGATGGCTTCTTGTGATAATCCAACTACTTGAGTACCCAATTTTTCGAAAGCTGCTTGATATTCCACCACAGAACCAACTTGCTTTAATTTAAATAATTCTGCCTGATGATTTGCATATGTTGATGGACCAAAACGCAGTTCCAATGCCTTAGTAAAAGAAGGCCAATCACTTAACAAATGGCTTTGATACATCCATTTGTACCATCCCAAAGCCTCACCTTTCATGTAAAATGACATCATAGCAAGTCTATTATCAGGTGGCAATTGATAAAAATCAAAAAATTGGTCTGCTTGAAATAGCCATTCTAATGGGTTTGAGCCATCAAACATGGGAAGTTCTAATTTGGGAGTTCGAAAGGGTGGTAAAGGGTTGTTGGGTAGAATATTTGGGTAGGGTATATGCTGGTGGAACATTGGGGTATGATAATTTTGTGTGGTTGGAACGTTGTTTGTTTGAGTGATGTAGGGTGAAGAAAAAAATCTAGGTATATATATGGGTAGGGATAGGTCTGATTGGGAAAGTGGTAAAATGGGGTTGAAGTAGGCTGTTAGGGATAGTAGAGGAAAGCAACGATGTGTAGGGCTGGGTGAATTGAGGGGAATGTAAGGAGGTGGGTGCAGAAGTTATATTGGGGCTATGAATAGTAGCAGAATTAGGTATAAATTGGGAAATCTGACTTACACTTGAAGGGGACGTTGCTGCTGCTGCGTGAACAGTAGTTGCGGTCGGATGAACAGTAGCGGTTGTGGCGGCTGCTGCAACAGTGGTAGCTTGCGGCTGCTCCCTTTGAAGAGCAAGTTTGTTTAGCATACCCATGATGTTTTCATACCTAGAATCTGAGATTTGTTTCTCATTGTCCATACGTGTTTGAATGAGCTCCAAATCTGCAGTGGTTTTATCAAACCTCTCATCCATTTGTTGTTGAGCTTCACTCATTGCTTTGTCTAGATGCAAATGAGCAGTTTGAACAGCCTCTTCTACAATGTCTCTAGGGTTGGGTGGTTTGGGGGGAGGAGCCATGAATACAAGGGATGAAAGCACCAATTTGATAAGATAGAACACACACTATTTTTCTTAGATCTAGGGTTTCTTCCAAAATACACACAAAACATAAAAGGAGAGAAAATTATAAAAATTTCAACTTGATTCATACTTCTTCCAACAAGTCACTAGCTTAAATACAAAGCATAATTTCTAATGGGCTGAATACAAAGTAGGCCCAATTAGATAAGACAGCATAATAATAATAATGATAATAATAATGCTAAAATTTAAGAAAACCCTATTATTATAATTTGTAGTCTACCATCCACTTGGGCTTATTTTTAATCCTATTGGGCCTGCTAACAATATACC
This sequence comes from Lathyrus tuberosus, assembly GCA_022829125.1. NCBI lineage: Eukaryota > Viridiplantae > Streptophyta > Magnoliopsida > Fabales > Fabaceae > Lathyrus > Lathyrus tuberosus. Next base: position 124,672 of record JALAZF010000159.1, read on the forward strand.
TCTTTTTTTTAAGAAAAAAAATTGAAACTCATTCCATGAGCATCACTTGACTTCACCTCAAATAAGTCTCCATTCACCTTGTCTTCTTCATGATGCAGTAACAAACCTTTCACTCCTGCACCATCAAACAACACAAATTATTACACCCTTGCACACAACACTATGATTCCCATCTTGCTTCACTAAAAAAAAACAATTTTTCCTTCATAATTCTTAAAACCAACACCCATAGCAGCCCCCATAACCACCTTAGACCACCCACTTTCGACCTCCGAAACCACTGTAAACAGTAGTACGAATCCATTTTCTTCCCCTTCCATCGAATCTCACTATTATGTTTCCAACCTCCTCATCTTCTTTGCTAAACCATTCTAAACCTCCGCGATTGCTACTATAAACCACTACATTAAACAACCCCTACCACACAGGATCTACAAAGCTTAAACTCACACCTATTCAACCTCCATACTCCTACTTTCATTTCAGTCGTGAAAATCCACAAAAGAACCACTACGTTCTACCATGAGATTCACCAAACCCCCTTCACCACACAGCTACACAAAATACCTACAAGCTCCCTCTCATAACACAAACTCCCCCTTACATTGCTCACGATTTCGTTTCCTCTGTTTTGTTTCAAAAAGGCGTGACTGAATGAGATATAATAAGAGTTTGTTTTCCATTTTATTTATTTATTATTATTAAATACCACCTCAAGTGTCATTGTCTTGGTGGCTTTTCAAAATTCAAAAAAGGCATGATACTCTCTTTTCAAAATTCGGTGACGCCACCCCCACTCTCCGCACACAGTTTTATTTTTTCAACATAATTAATTTCAAAATCCATTTAAAAATAAATATAATAATTGTCAAACCTTATTATAAATCAAACATAATATCTTTTTTAAAATAAACACAAGTTGGGAACCCTCGAATAATCGGTCACGAGCCATGCGTTTTGGGTTAACCGTTCATTCTTTCTTTCGTTCTTAAAGCACTTAATTAACATGGACAAATAAGGGTCGTTGGGGCTTAACTTGGACAAATAAGGGTCGTTGGGGTCTAGCATTCTGGCGTAACTCTTTGAACTATTGATTCCAAGACACATGTCCTGTTCTTATCAAACATTCGTTTTCCATCAAACAATTTTCTTAAAAACCTTGAATGAAAAAGGACCGTTTGTATCTTGCATTTCAGTGGAACCCCGAATGATTGATCCCGAGGCTTGTTTCTCGTTCTCATCAAACGTTTGTGATTCACCTATAAAATACATCTAACCAATCAAATTCTTTTTTCTCTCCGTCGTGCGATCTCAAAAACCTTTTCATAAACGAAAAAATTTATGTCTTAAGATAACGCAAAGAAATGCTTTATCTAGAACCGTTGACTTGAGATAAATGGCGTTTTCCCATGAATGATGATACCTAGAAATCCATTAAATGCGATGCAAACGCCCGCTCCTCACCTGTTTTGGTAAAACAATTTTTTCTGTCGATTAATACAAGATAGCTTCCGCTAATATCGACCAACAAACAAATATTTTCTACCCAGAACTACGTATTTATGCCTTAAATTCTCTATTGCAACTGAAAATACGTAGGAGCAGGATTGCGAAATCTTGTCAGGCACCCTAATAAAAAATATTTTTTAGTCCTAAACATATTAATAAGAAAACCCAAAACATTTTCTCTTTTCTTTCTTTTTTCTCTCTCAAATAAGTAAAATATTGCAAACTAACATCATGCTAACATTCATTCGACACTAACTAAATGAGTCCCATTGAATACAACAGATGTGAGAGGTGTTTATACCTGCCCTTTGAGTAACCGACTCCTGAACTCTGATTTGGTTGCGACGACCAATAAACATGGTCGTTCTTTTAGGGGTTTTATTGATATTTACTCTTTTGCTCTTTGAGAATAAACAAAGTTCGATGACAACTCTGTTAAGACAATCCTATGAACGTGCAATTACGATTCACGAAATCGTGTTCTCATTTTTCGAGATACGACATTCACTAACCTCATTATCATTGTGTTCTAGCCCATTCAAAGTACGAAGACTTTAATGAATTAATTGTGTATAATTGCACATGATTTCAACCAAAAGCTGTTGATGTAATTGTCTGAGAATAACTTATTTAAATTTTATTTATTCAATCAATCTATTAAATTAATTTATTAGAGCCTTTAATATATACGTCAATCATTGCTGAATTTTACAATAGATCTCAATATATTTCAAACAGTAAAGAATCTAGTATTAATGTTAAATAAATTGAATCTAACATTACAATTCATAATTAAGAAATTTGTATGTTTTTCTATGATAAGCAAATTTAAAAATAAATTTGTCTTGAATTTGTAATTGTGCCAATTGTCAATGATATTAAGTTTTACGTCATAATTCATATTCGATCTTGGGACCTTATTTATAAACCCCAAAAGTACAATTATTTAAAACTGTCTTAAGATTAAAAGAATTTTGAAATTTGACTTAAGTGTAATAAAATTTTTATTATAAGGTTTAAAAAACATTTTTATTAAATACTTAATAAAATCAATAAAAATACTAATTTGATTGATCTATGAATGGAATAATAAAAAGGTAACATGGTCATAATTTAAAAAAAAACATCATTTTTCTAAAAAACTTTAAGATTGCAAGGGTGAGGGTTTGTAAGAGTCTCTTTCCCACTTGTTTTTAGAGAGAGACTCTCCAACTTCTTTCTAAGAACTTACTGTGTCCCTTCATTTCTTATTCTATCCATAGGGTAAGAAGTCTAATCCCCAATTTCTGCTGGTTTCCTGCCCAAGGTGGTCGCTCATCTCCTCCACAGTGGAGGTTGCTTTTTCCTCTTCTCACCCATACTGTTCGTATCGGAAGTCTGTATTCACCCGGCCCCATAGCACTTCAAAGGAGGTATATTGCACAAATCAGATTAACCACTTGAGTCTTAATGGATAAGTGGAGAAATACCCAATTATCCAAGGAAGAAGAAGAAGGAATAGTTGCGGATGCTGAAGAAGTTTGTGAAGGTGAAGTATTTCAACGAACACTTTCAAGGAAGTTATGGACCGACAACAGTTTCAACATGAGAGTGTTTATCAGTATGATTACAGGTGCATGGAAGTTAAGAAATCCAGTTGATGTTCAAGAGTTAAACAAAAACCTTTTTTTCTCTTTCGCTTCACCGCTAAGAGAGATCTAGAAAACTTTCTGAAAAGCGGACCTTGTAGTTTTGACAGAAACATACTCATCCTGAGTTGTATATCAGGTGAAGAACAGCCTTCGGATTTGAACCTGCACTATGGATCCTTTTGGGTACGAATCTATGAACTCCCTCTCTTGCTCCATACTGAAGCCATGGCAAAGAAGCTAGGAGGTATCTTGGGAGAAATTTGAAGAGATGAATACGAAGGAAGCTCACAAAAATGGCAGATTTTTTAGAGTCAAAGCTAGAATAGATCTTAAGAAGCCTTTAAAGAGAGGTACTATGGTACGCTTTAAAGAAAAGAACTTGCGTGTCCACTTCAAGTACAAACGTCTCCCTACTTTCTGCTTTGTTTGTGGAAGAATATGCCATCAAATAAAAGATTACGAAGCTGTTGGAGATTTAGGTGAAGAAGGTTTTGAAGACTTAGACGAACATGACTTGTCATTTGGAACTTGGTTAAGAGCCTCTCCTCTCCCAAGGGCACAAGAGGAACCAAATATGAAGGAGTTTAACTCTAGTTTGTGTAGCAGAAGTCTGTTCAATACCTCATCAAATCAAAGTAGATGTAAAGCAATAAGGAAAGGGAAGGAATGAGATGAAGGGGAAGTGGAACAAGGAGGATTTCGTCATCAGGAGATACTGAGACTTGAACCTTCGTCAACAAAAAAAAAAAAACCAGAAGCTAAGAGACCAGAAGGAAAAGCGTATCTAGAAGTGAAAGCTATGGCAGAGACACTAGGAGCTGTAGACATATTGAATACAAGGAATTATCATAAGTTAAACCATGATTCAGGTAAGAGCAAAAGGAGGAAATGGACGAGGAGGAAAAACACAAGGAAGGCGAATCCAGAAGAGGCTAAACAGCTGGAAGTTGATAGTGGTAAGCGCAATTTAGTTGATGTCATGATTTTAGATGGAACTATTGAAATGAGTGGAATAGGAGAGAAGAAACTAAGAGGGCAGTAATTACCAACGAATGAGATTACTAAAAAACCAGAGGTGGTGTTGGATGACCAACACCGCCTAAAGCAATGAAAATACTGAGTTGGAACTACAGGGGTTTTGGGAGCCCCTGTGCAGTTCGAGCCATGATAAGGCTCATTCGTGTTGAAAACCCTAACCTGGTTTTTCTGATAGAAACTAGGCTTAGAAAAGAGGAGATTCAGAAAATTAAAGCTAAAGCAGGGTTTGATTGTTGTATTAGTGTTGATTGTGTTGGACAGGGGCGCGAAAGGGCTGGTGGTATTCTTCTTTTGTGGCAAGACAGGTTCTAGGTTGACATTACATCCTTCTCCACAAATCACATTAGTGGATCTGTGAAGGAATCCCAAGATGGATGCACCTGGTATTTCAATGGTATATATGGCTACCCAAAAGAACATAACAAGAGGAACACTTGGTTGCTTTTGCAAGATTTGATTAGGAAAGGAGGGGGGAAGGTCATCTATTTTGGGGACTTTAATGATGTGGTTGTTGCTGATGAGAAGAAGGGAGGGAATACTAGAACTCATAATCAGCTTTCTTGTGGACATGATGCCCTCGAGTCTTGTGGTCTTTTAGATATGGGTTATAAGGGTTATCCTTTCACTTGGACAAATGGTAGGGTAGGTGGGGATAATATACAATGTCGTCTTGATAGAGCCATTGCTTCAAACACTTTTATCAATAAATTTTCACCAGTGAAAGTTAGCCATCTTCTAAGGTATGGCTCGGACCATGCTGCCATCAAAATAACTCTGGAAGATGATACAGTAGATAAGAGAAGGAAAAAGAATTGTCTGTTTAGGTTTGAAGAAGTTTGGTCCAAAGACCCTGTAGTACCCTAAATTTTGACCAGTGTTTTTTTCTTTTTGGGATTTTTTTGTGTGCCACCATGGGGGTGTCATTTAGATGTCATTTGGGCTTTTGGGGTTTGTTAGTACTTTTAGGCCTATTTTTGGGTTTGGTTTGATAAGGGGCTTTTTTATAATTAGTTAGATTTAAAAAAAAAATTAGATTAATTCTACGTTATTTAGAATTTAGTTTATGGCTAAATGTTAGGAAGAAAAGTTTTTGTTAGAATTAATTAGGTTTTATTTTAGAGTTAACATTTTAAATTTTATTAGATAATAAGTATCATTTTTGGATTATTTAAAGAAATTTTTTAAGGGTCATTAGGATTAATGGATTTTTTAGAAGTTAAGGATTTTTATTTTAGTAATTAGGGTATTTAATGATATGAATATTAAGGTGTCATTTTTTATGATTATCATTAATTATTTCTTTTTTAGCTCAGTTATTGATTAGTATTATCGTTTTATTTTTTGTCTACTATTTATTTTAGTAATAGGTTTTGATATCATTATTCTTTATTATTGTATTTTTTGTTTTTTTAACATTATTGATTAAGTGGATTAATGTTAAGAATAAAAGAATTCTCGTTTTATTTTTTTTATGGATATTGGTTTATGTGGTTATTTTTTTTATTTGTTTATCTTTTATTATTATTATTTTTATTATTTTTTATTCTGAGTCAAAATTGTTGACCCAAAGGGTCATCTCCTTCCCTCTTGCTCAAACCCTAACTTGCGCAGAAATTGGAAGAGTGGATCTAACATAATCAATTGTTATTATTCTTCAAATCAATTACAACAGAAATCAATCAATTATAGATCAAACCCTATTTCTAAGTACACCATAAAATCCAATCAAATCAAAAAATGAAAATTACAATCAAATTGAATCCAATCGGATTCAAATATTCATAAACTGAATTAATTTAAGTGAACTCTAAGACCTAAGTCTAATCGCGTATATAAACAAAGGAAATTATAAAAAAGGGGGGCAAACTACAAACCATACGATAAAAAGTTGTTGTTCTTCACACATCGAAGAACAACAACACTAAAACCCCACAATTTAAAAACCTAATATCCTTAAAGTTGTGGTTCTTGACATCAGAGGACAACAACACTAAAACCCTCAACAATATTAAACCCTAAACCTTCAACATCCCTCAAATGTAAAAAAAGGTAAACCTTAAACCCTCCACAATATTAAACCCTAAACCTTCAACATCCCTCAAAGCAAAAAAAAAAGGTAAACCTTAAACCCTCAGTAATATTAAACTCTATACCTTCAACATCCCTCAAAGGCACAAAGGAAATCAAAAGAAGGGGAAAAGGTACAAGGGAAAAAGGCAAAAGAAGGGAAAAAGGCACAAGAAGGGGAAAAAGCACAAGAAGGGGAAAAGGCACAAGGGAAGGGAAAGAAGGGAAAAAGGAAAAAGAAGGGAAAAAGCACAAAGGCAAAGGAAAGAAAAGAAGAGACGAAGAAGCTTAAATTGGTCACGACAAGGGGAGGTAACTCGAATACTTAGCTTATTTTTTTATTGTTGTGTGTTGCTGTTGATTGATTGGGTTTTTAGGGATATTCTGGAAAAGTTAGGGCTAGGGTTCTTGATTCATACCAAAGGGTTAGGGTTCTTGGGGAAAAGGGTTAGGGTTCATATTGAATTAAGGGATTAATTAGGATTAAGGGATTAATCCCCTTCTTGTGCCTTTTTCCCTTCTTTTGCATTTTTCCCTTGGGATTAATCCTCTATACCATAACCCTAATCTCCTTCAACATCCCTTGGGGTTTTAATTAATTTAATTAAATTAAATCTTTAATTTAATTATTAATTGGGGATTAAGGGATTAATTAGGAGATTAGGGTTTACTATTATGGAAAAATATAATTAGGGATTTTAGAATTGTTATTTTATTTTCTAGGGATTTATTTAGGGTTTTAAAAATTTAATTTAATTATTTAATTAGGTTAATTTTTAATTAGGATTTAGAAATAGGGTTTTAGGGTTTTTAATAATTAAATTAATAACTTAATTTAATTATTTAATTAGGTTAATTTTTAATTAGAATTTAGAAATAAGATTTTAGGGTTTTTTGTATAATTAAATTAATAATTTAATTTAATTATTTAATTAGGTTAATTTTTAATTAGGATTTAAGAAATAAGATTTTAGGGTTTTTTGTATAATTAAATTAATAACTTAATTGAATTGTTTAATTGGGTTAAATTTTAATTTAGGATTTAAAAGGAATAGGGTTTAGGGATTTTAAATAATTAAATTACTAACCTAATTTAATTGTTTAATTAGATTTTAATTTTTAATTAGGGTTTAGAAATAGGGTTTTAGGGTTCTAATAATTAAATTAATAACTTTATTTAATTATTTAATTAGTTTAAATTTTATTTAGGGTTAGAAGTAGGATTTTAGGGTTTTAATAATTAAATTAATAACTTAATTTAATTATTTAATTAGGATAAATATTTAGGTGTTTTTTAATTTTTGGTTGTTTTCATAATAAACAGTTTTATATATTGGAAATAATTTAATTAAGAGAATATGGATTAAATTTTGTGTAGGAATTTTATTTAGGAATTTTTGGGGTGGGGTTTAAGTTTATATTTTATATATTTACAACATTTTGTTTATTCTTTTTGAAAAGTGGAAATTTATTTTTATTCAGGAATTTTATTTGTGAAGTTATTTATGATTTTTAGGGTAATTTTGGGTTCGGTTATTATTTCTTTTTTTTAATTTATAATTTATATGTTTGAAATATTTTGTTTATCCTTCTTTGTAAAAAAAATAGAATGATGATAGTAGGTTTTTGGGGATTTTGGTTGGATAAGGTATATTTGGGAAATTGAGAATTTTACTAAAAAAAAACTTGGGTTAGGGTTTATTATAAAAAAAAATTTTATTATTGATTTTATGTGGAAAATATGGGCTTGGGATAAAAATAAATTAAAGTGAATTTAATTTAATTTTGGGGAGTTAAATTCTTTATTTAGGGATTACGTTAAAGATCTTTTTGGGATAACGTGGGGAATTGTTTTGCTATATTTTTAGCATAAATGTTATTTTGGGTTTTATAAAATTGATGGAATTTGAGGATTTTATTGTGTTTTTATAAGGGATTTTTAAGGATTTAAATTTGGGATAAATGTAACACCCACATATAAAATCCATACATCAAAGCATAAATTATATATATAAATCCAAGTATTTGGTATTGAAAATACAACAAGTTCCTAGCTAACACATTATACACATAAATGCCTCTAATACAACACGAAAGCTAAGGCATTACATATACAAGATGTTCCAACAAGATAAAAACTAAGAACTAGATCAATGCAATGATCTCAAAATAGAACGTCATAGCGGAAGCCATGCCATCTCAAAATCTACGAACCGGAAGGAAAAGTCAAACTACTTTATCCTTACCCGTCGCCGAACCTGTGATGTAATCAACAACAGTGGGGTGAGATACATCAAATCTCAGTGAGTTCCCTATCTTATGGATTCTCTCGGATTATTTATGGTTCTAACAATCCTAGCTCAAGTCCGGGGGAAGGGAAGTGACTTTGAGCACACACACACTATATGGAAACATGCTATGAGTTCATCAACCCACAATATCACTAATCGATAACCATACCAAGGTACTTCCTATTCCCGTTCGCTTCTACGTCTAGAAGGCGATTCGAGTCATAAGTCCTTGTAATCTACTTGACATACGAATGGATTCGGGTTCTACGGGCCTTATACCGTTATGAACCGTCGCTTCTCACGGGCCTTATACCGTCACAAGCCTACGCTCCATGGGCGCCATTCGTACAGTACGGGGAATCAAACCTGCCAAGTAGTTGTGCATCCATTTCAGAGGAGTCCGAGACTCATGAAACTACACTCAAATAAATAATCCGGTTACGACTACGTGATCATACACAACACCACGATTGTATTCGACAATCATAGGCTATAATGCCTCTCGGCCTCACATGCCGGTTCAAATCCACAAAGGTTAACCACATGTTCCATACTAGTGTTTCCAACTTCTAAATTCTCCTATAGTTCATAAGGGTTTTCCTCACTCTTACTATTTTCCTTTTTTTTTATCTTTCATGCATTTCCAATCACAACATATTCACAACATAAAAGGATAGGTAAACACAATTTAAAACATTGTTTACATAAATTATCAAATGATTTCCACTTCGGGTTCCTCCGATTATTTAATCGGGCAATCAAAACGACAATGCCTTATCGTCATCATAAAGGTCATTTCTCCAGCTTTCTAATGATATGCTGAACATTCAAAACGGACCACCGGATCAAAAGATATGGCGAGAACAAGTTATATAAAAAAAATAACACAGCTCGCCCCGGGCTCGCTAGGCGAACGAGCTGGCGAGCCTTCGCCTTCGCCTTTGCTAGGCGAGCAAGCTGGCGAGTAATTAAACAGAAAACTCCCAGACCTAAAACACCATAAGTTCGCTGGGCGAACGTCTGGCGAACCTTCGCCTCCACCTTCGCTAGGCGAATGTGCCAGCGAGTACCAAGACAGTAAGTTCCCAAATTCAAAACACACTAAGTTCGCTAGGCGAACATGCCAGCGAATCTTCGCTAGGCGAACGTTCGGGTTCGCTTGGCGAACCCTCGATTGCTGTTCGCTGGGCTTCGCCCCAGGTTCGCTAGGCGAACCCTGCGAACCAGAACTTCTCCCAACTGCTGCAACTCCATCAAATCCACATTTTTCTCCATCAAAACATAACCCAACATCCCACAACAGTCAAGACATAATGCAAACATGATAACAAGCCTATAACAACATTTATAGCAAGAATCAACCATAAAATTCCATATTTTCATAATCTAACCTAAATCCAAAAACTCTCTAGAGCTCTCTACAATGGTACTAACTAGAACCCACCTTCAAATAGAGCAAGATGAAGATGATTGAGAAGTTTGGATGAAGATTGGATGATGATCTTGATGGTTCTTGAGCTTTTCTTCAACTTTCCTCTTCTTCTCTTTTTCTCTCTAACTTTCTCTATGTCTTACTATCCTTGGCAAATGGGAGGAAAAGAAATATAGTAACTTAGCATTAGAAATAATACTACTAAAAGTCCAAAAAGTCTCTCAAGTCCAAATTAAATAAATGTCTCCGAAACAATTAATATTTATTGGATCAATCCTAAGTACCGAAGTTACTCTAATTATTTTATCAAATAATTTCTCAGAGCAACCGGACTCAATTAATCACAATGCAATATTATTCGGTGTCATAAAATACGGGGTATTACATCCTCCCCCCCTTAAATAGAAATTTGTCCTCGAATTTAAAAATCACCTGAAAAGATGAGGGTAAGCATCTCGCACTTCCGATTCAAGTTCCCAAGTTGCATCTCCCGGATGCGTTACATCCCACTGCACCTTAACGAGAGGAATGTCCTTGTTCCTTAATACCTTCATTTCTCTTCCCACAATGCGGCTCGGTTGAGGTTCAAACGTCAAATCCGCTTCTATTTCAAGAGTATCCGGTAGAATCGGCTGAAGAGGATCTGGAACAAATCTCCGAAGCTGAGATACATGAAAAACATCATGCATTTCCGACAGAGAAGGCGGTAAGGCCAACCTGTACGCTACTTCACCAATCCTTTCTAAGATCTGATACGGTCCTACGTATCTCGGGCTTAACTTGCGTGACTTAAATGGTCCTTTCAATCTCAATCTAGGAGTAACTTTCAAAAACACATGGTCACCTTCTTCAAATTCTAAAGGTCTCCTTCGATTGTCTGCATAACTCTTTTGTCGATCTTGGGCTTGCTTAATTTTCTCGCGAATCATCCGAATCTTCTCTGTAGTCTCTTGGATGATTTCGGGTCCTAAGATTCTATCTTCCCCAACTTCTGCCCAACACAAGGGTGTTCTACATTTTCGGCCATTCAACGCTTCATACGGAGCCATACCGATACTAGCATGATAACTATTGTTATAGGAAAACTCAATCAATGGTAGAAGTTCTTTCCAATTCCCTTTACTTTCTAACACACAAGCTCTCAACATATCTTCCATCGTTTGTATCGTTCGCTCAGTCTGTCCATCCGTCTGCGGATGATTAGACGTGCTCAAACGCAACTCCGTCCCCATAGCTTGTTGAAAGACTTTCCAAAACCTTGAGGTAAACTTCGGATCTCTATCCTACACAATATTAGAAGGAATACCGTGCAATCTTACAATTTCCGCAATAAACAACCTCGCAAGGTGACTTGCCTTGAAAGTAGTCTTCACGGCCAAGAAGTGCGCAGATTTCGTTAGTCGATCCACAATCACCCAAATTGAATCATAACCACCTTGCGTACGGGGCAAACCTACTGCAAAGTCCATAGAAATGTTATCCCATTTCCAAACTGGGATTTCTAAAGGTTGCAACATACCGCCCGGTCTTTGGTGTTCAATCTTAACCTGTTGGCATACTGCACATTCTGACACACACATTGCAACATCCTTTTTCATTCCGGCCCACCAATAGTCCTTCTTCAAATCTTGATACATCTTCGAAGAACCAGGATGTATCGTAAAAGTACCTTTATGAGCTTCATCCAAAATCTTTCTTCTTAACATTACATCATTCGGAACGCAAATTCTTTGGTCGAACATAATAATTCCGTCGGTAGCCTGAATAAAACCCGGTAGAAGTAACACTTCTTGCAACTTCTCGTCTGCCATTTGACCTTGGTGAATCTCAACTCTCAGAGTAGAATTGACATTCAAATTTTCCATAATCACACCATCTTGGGTCCATACAAACTGAAGATTAAGATCTCTAAAATTCTCCAACAAGGCATACTCCAAACTCATCAATTTCGCGCCATGAACTAATTTCCGACTTAACGCATCTGCTACCTTATTCGCTTTTCCTGGATGATACTTCAAATCTAAATCATAATCTTTTAAGTACTCCATCCATCTTCGTTGTCGCATATTTAACTCCTTTTGGTCAAACAAATACCTCAAACTCTTATGGTCACTGAACATTTCAAAATGTACACCATACAAATAATGCCGCCACACCTTCAGGGTAAAAATAACCGCCGCCAATTCCAAATCGTGAGTTGGATAATTCTGTTCATGGATTTTCAATTGTCGGGAGGCATAAGCTACCACTTGACCGCCTTGCATCAGGACACCTCCCAATCCCATTTTAGAAGCATCACAAAACACTTCATAAGAGTTGTTAGGATCAGGAATGATTAACACCGGAGCCGTTGTCAATCTCTCCTTCAACTTCATGAAACTTTGCTCACAACCTGAATCCCACTCAAAAGCAAAATCCTTACGAGTAAGTTTCGTCATCGGTAAAGCTAACTTAGAGAACCCTTCAATGAACCTCCTATAGTAACCTGCCAGCCCTAAGAAACTTCTGACTTCTGAGGCATTTCTCGGCCTCTCCCAATTTATCACTGCTTCTACCTTCGACGGATCCACCGCTACACCACCCTGGGATATAACGTGACCAAGAAACTTAACTTCTGCCATCCAAAATTCACACATACTTAATTTAGCAAAAAGTTGCTTCTCTTGCAACACAGATAACACAATTCTCAGATGTTCCTCGTGCTCTTGTGAAGTACGAGAATAAATAAGAATATCGTCAATGAAGATTACCACGAACTGGTCCAAGTAAGCTTGAAATATTCGGTTCATGTAATCCATAAAAACGGCTGGAGCATTTGTCACACCGAAAGGCATCACTAAGAATTCGTAATGGCCATAACGGGTCCTAAATGCAGTCTTAGGTACATCGAAACTCTTCACTCGGATTTGGTGATAACCTGACCTCAAATCAATCTTCGAGAACACACAGGCTCCTTTCAATTGATCTAAAAGGTCGTCTATCCTGGGCAAGGGATACTTGTTCTTAATGGTGACTTTATTCAACTGACGATAATCGATGCACATCCGCATCCCACCGTCCTTCTTCTTCACTAGCAAAACAGCGGCTCCCCACGGAGAAACACTAGGCCGCACAAAATGTTTCGCCATGAGTTCTTCTAACTGATCTTTTAATTCCCTTAACTCCTTCGGTGCCATCCGATACGGAGAAACGGATATAGGAGCTGTTCCCGGTACCAGGTCAATAGAAAATTCCACTTCCCTCTCCGGAGGAAGAGAAGTGACATCTTCGGGGAAAACTTCAGAAAATTCGCAAACTACGGGAATGTCCATAACCTGAAGGTCGCTACTCCCTTCCTTGGTGAGAACCAACATAACCGAATTCTCTTCTTCAAACAAGAGATTTATCATACCAACCGTACCTTCTAGAATAGTTGTTAAAACATCCTTTGGTGTAGCCTCAATAGACGGAATGATGATAAGCTTCTCCTCACACCCAATAAAAATCGAATTAGCAGAAAGCCAATCCATTCCCAACACGACATCCACTTTCTTAAGCGATAGACAAATAAGGTCAATCTGAAAAACTCTATCATTCACAGATAGCACACAATTTTCACACATCAAAGGTGTCTCAACCATTTCATCCATGGTGGTAGTGACCACCATAGGAGGAGACAAAGGAACGGACCGCAACCCAAGTCGCTTCGTACATTGCACTGATACAAAAGAATGTGTAGCTCCGCAATCAAATAAAACAAAACAAGGAAAACCGTTAACTAGGCACGTACCAGCAATCAATGAATTGTCACTCTTCTTCTTCCTTGCATCCAAGGTATAAACCCTTCCTGGTGTCTGAGTCCTATTCTGAGGACAATCTCTCTTCAGATGACCCATCTTCTGACATTGATAACACTTCACATTGTCTATGCCACACCTTCCATAATGCATCTTTCCACAAGTGCGACACACCGGAAATGCACTCGCCCTTGTATCTTGCACCTGTTTCCCCTTGAAGGATTGTGGTCTAGGCCTAAATGATTGATTAGACCTTCCACGATCACCTTGAGTTGCCCGACTTGCTACACTTTCATCTCGAACCTTTTTCAAACTATGTTCTGCCACATAGCATTGTCTTAACACCTCAGCATAAGTAGTGAACTCCCTCTGAGAGACACTATGGGATATTTCAGCTCGAAATAAGGGATAAGGGATTAAGGGATAAAACTCTCCATCTGAGAGTATAAACAATGGACAATGGATTTTAAGGGATAAAACTCTCCATCCGAGAGTATAAACAATGGAGAAGGGATTTTAAGGGATAGAACTCTCCATCCGAGAGTATAAACAAGGGATAAGGGATTTAAGGGATAGAACTCCGTATCTAGGAGTATAAATAATAGATTTAAGGGATAGAACTCCTTGTCTAGGAGTATAAATATAGATAAAGGGATAGAACTCCTTATCTAGGAGTATAAATAATGGATAAGGGATAGAACTCCATGTCTAGGAGTATAAATAATAGATTAAGGGATAGAACTCCTTGTCTAGGAGTATAAATAATAGATTAAGGGATAAAACTCCTTGTCTAGGAGTATAAATAATAGATTAAGGGATAGAACTCCATGTCTAGGAGTATAAATAATAGATTAAGGGATAGAACTCCTCATCTAGGAGTATAAATAATAGATTTAAGGGATATAACTCTTTATCCAAGAGTATAAATAGTGGATTGGGTTTGGGATTAGGGTTAGGAATATGATTAGGGGGTAGGAATAGGGGAGGTGAACTACAGTTACTCTGATCCTTCAAAATTGAAGGTACGTAGGCATAGGGTTGTAAACCCTAGCGAGTACAATAATAAAAAACTTAGGATTTTTGTAAATAAATATAAAGTCAAACATTAAAATAACAAACAAACATACCCTAGAACTTAAGGAGGATCCCATTGAGTACAATGGAGGTGAGGGGTGCCTAACACCTTCCCCTCACTTAACCGACTCCCGAACCTTAGGAATCTCTACCCTTAGGATTAGGATTTTAAGTTTATCATTATTTTCCTTAAAAAATATGATGGCGACTCGAAAATTTTTAGCCGGCCGCGACAGCTGACGACTCTGCTGGGGACGCCTCCCTAAAGAGAGTCCCTCCTAACCATAGGTTCTAGGGTCCTTGTTTGTTTTGGGTGTTTACTGTTTTTAATTTTTGTTGTTTTTTATTATTATTGTGATTCATTTTATGTTTTTATTTATTATATCTGTCTATAATAATTTTTTTATTTTTGTCATCATGCATTGGATTGGGGCAAATAAGGTGTGAAGCTAAAGCCCAAGCTTGGAGTATAACCCTAGATTAGGACGTGGAACATAAATGTTTTTGGGGGGGGATGCGATATCCCCAACAATTCATTGATGCCACACTCAGAATAGATCCTTCCAAAGGTGTCCTCATGAAAGGGCTAGCCCCTAACGTAGAGGATGATTTGGATGTGGTCCGAGACTCTGAGAACTTTTAGCCTACCCCTTACCAACTCATGGAGGCCCTATGTATTCAACCCTCAAGGGTTGTTACTAGGGTCCTACCCAGATGAGACTTATCCCGAAGGATTACCATAGGAAGGCTTGCTCCTTCTCATGGTAAAACAAGGGTATAGTCTGTACATTATAGGGTCGTTATGCTGTCCAAACTTTTATATCCTACATGTGAGGGGATTGGGTAGATAAGCTTTAGATCTAAACCTATCATAGGGAGCTTACCTAGTTAGGGTCATGCTTGCATTTTCACCTTACCCTAACCAACTAAAAAACAAAGTGTCCATGTCATCATGCATTTAAAAACATTTTTTGCATATATGCATTTTTGTGGGGAATTTCAAGATGCGTTGTAGGAATATGGGAAAGATTGATTCAAATAAAAGGTCTACCCTACGCATCAGAATGCTAAGTGCTGATTTACAAAGCCTCAAAGACCTTCAAGACTTAATATGCTCAAAGGATGGTTATATAGAAGTATGGATGGGTCCTCGATCTTTTAGGGACTCCTAGAATGGTAGAGGCCATAACTACTCTTGCACAATTCTAGGATCCTCCTCTATGTGACTTCCCCTTCAAGGATTTTCAACTAGCTCTTACGCTATACTTGGATTTACAAGGAGAAGAAAAAAACTTACAAGGGGCATGAGGGGAAAAAAAAAAGTGAAAAAGCAACCAAAAAAAACAAAAAAAAAACATAAAAAAAAAACATAAAAGGAAAAAGGGTCAAGCCTAAAGACTTAGCTGTTCCTGTTGAGGATCTATTATCTCACCACAAGGAGGATAGGGAAATGCAAGGTTACTTGGAGGAGTTTTAAGAAGGCATTGGGGCATCTATTTAGTTTACGCCTTCTTAAGTCCAGGATTTTCCATTTTTGGGATCGTTATGGGTTATTCCCGAGGAACTATTGTTATAAGTTTGGAAGGCATTTTGGATTTGGGGATTCGCTAATGGATTTGATATGCTATGTGTATGGGTTTCATCCTTTGGATATATTTATCTATAACTTCAGTGGATTTTGGAATTCCCCCCCAAATAAAATTTTAAAATTATTTAGCATACATCATGCATATTCATACATTCATCACCAACATGCATTCAACATAAAGAAAAAGGAACAAAAGAATCATTTTTTTGAAAACTTCGTCTCAGGGTCATTGAGCATAACAATCTGACTTCCCGACCTCACACTCGAGCGTACCAAAGAGAAGCTATGGATCAGATGGAAAAGGATATGGTTACTCTAAAAGGAGAAATGGATACTGTCAAGGAGAACGTGGAAGAAATGAAAAGCCAGATTGATCAACTGACACTTGTCGTCCAGAGTTTGATAGCCAGAAGAACCGAGTCAACCCATCAAAGGAAGGTTCCTACTCCTTCCCTCCATGTTGAAGACAATAGCCCTCTACTAGGGTTTGTCCATGATCTGGAACGTAAGGAGACTGAAACTACTAATCACAAAACTGTTGACCAACCTCTCGAGGGAACTGTCCCTCCACCTATTTCCAATGGGGCACCTCGTACTACTTATAGACCTACCCCACGTGAGAACTACGCATACGAGGATGAAAATCCGAGACAAGCACTACTACGAAAAACCCATTTAACAACGGTTGGGAATGACATATAATGACGCGGGCGAAGGCGTTGTTATGTAGATTGTCGTTGTAAGTTCGTTGTTTCTACAACGGTCTAGAAACTGTTGTTGAAAGGCAGGACGCACGCCATATATCACAACGGTTATGATAATAAACCGTTGCGATACATACACTTAAGTTCTGGGTTCGAAACCCATCAGTAGCGAATTTATATAAAACATAAATTACTTATGATATCGGTTACAATATATAACCGTTGTTGTAAGTATCCTAAGTTTATTATATTAAATGTAGATTGCTTGTTTTCCAAACACCTCACTAAATAAAAATACATGGATTAAATTTGATGAAGATGTCTATAATCTGCAAATTAAACTGTTCTTCAAAACCAACTTAAACAAACCAATGTTGTTTTCTGATTGCATTCGTCTCATCGTGCATTTCACGCTCTTTTACATATATCGTGGTTTATTGATCTGACTCCTTCGATATATCGCTATCTTCGATTATAGTTAAATTTCCATAAGATAAACAAGACATTGGATAATTTGCCTCATCTTTGATTTAACTATATTGGAAGATGGCGATGCATCTAAGGAGAGAGATCATTATACCATAATCTATATATAAAAGAACTTGAGATAAATGATGAGAGGCATGCAATCAGAAAACAACATTGGTTTGTTTAAGTTGGTTTTCAAATATAACTTAATTTGCAGATTATAAGTATCTATGTCAAATTAACTGAATGTATTTTAAGTGAGGGTTAGTGAAGCAAACAATCTACATAGAATATAATAAACTCAAACAAAATTCTATACCAGATCCAGATATTATAAACTCATATAATACGCTTGCTACCACCAGTAAACTTTAAGTGAGGGTTAGTTAAACAAACAATGTAAATAGAATATGATAAACTCAAACAACATTCTATACCAGATCCAGAAATTATAAACTGATATAATACGCTTGCTTCCACCAGCATCATCACCCTGTATCATCCCCTTAACCTGAAAGGAAACAAAGCAAACTTCAAAAATGAGCATCCTCAGTTGAAAACAAACCCTAAAACCATAATCCAGTGATGAGTAAAGAGAGGAACAGGAATAACGCACCTTTTAATGAAACTAATCGTGGAACAGGAATCAATTATGATGTTGAACTAGTTTGGGAAGCCATGAAAAAGAAATATAAGGAGGAAGAAGCTTACACAAAAGCTTCATACTTCTTATACTTCTTTTCATTGCTTCTAAAACTAGATAAAGTTTGCTTACACTGTTGTTTCTTCATTTACTAACATCTTGTTCATGATGCTATGAAAAAAAGGTACAAGGTGGATGAAGTTTCCATCATAGCTTCATGCTTCTTCTACATTTTTCCATAGCAACACAAACATTATGAAGTTTCCAAAGTATGGTCTTTGTTAAGGTAGTGAAAACGAATCTGAAAAACTGAGAACAATCAACAAAAACAACATGCAACAAACGAGATAATGGGAAATATCTAACAATAGATGGAAGAAGAAGAATACCTTAATGTATGAAGCACAAGATTCACGGCTAATGGTGAAAACGAAGAGAAAAAATGGGTTCTAGGGTTTCACTTTGAAGGCAACGGCGTTACTGTCAATTAAGTGAAAGTTATTTCGCTTATATATGGGTAAACTATTTCACAACAGTTAACAATAACAACCGTATAGATATGTATTTATTTATTATAAATATATCACTACGGTTTACCAGAATAATCGTAGTGATAACCCTTTTATCTGTGAATTTTAAAATAAATAAAAACCGTATACATAGGTATTTATTTATTATAAATATATCACTACGGTTAACCAGAAGAACCATAGTGATAACCCTTTTATTTATGAATTTAAAAATAAATAAAAAAGAAAATGTGCGCCTTAACTTCTAACTTAATGCATCTGCAGTTTAAACATCAACAATGTAATTCACAATGCATCTGCAGTTTAAACATCAACAATGTAATTCGAACCCTAATTCAACTATTACACTTCATAAGAAAGTAAATATTAAACATAAAGGAGACAAAAAAACATAACATCTTGATATTTCCAGAAAATATCTCTGATTTCAGTTTGTTCTTCAAATTCTTGTTCTTTTTCTTTAAATCCTCATACATAACCTTCAGATAGCCCACAACTTCCAACTCTGACTTCATAATGCTCTCATCGTCATTTCCATCTCTTTCTCCCACGTCTTCATCCCATATGAACAAATTACATGTTTCATCGCTCCTCCAAAATGGACATCTCCAAAAAAGCCTTCCTTTATTATGTCCCTTCTTGCATTGATACGAAACCATACGACCATCACAACCACAAAAATTTCCAGATCGAGATTTTACACTGGAACAAGACATAGAAACACCTTTGAATGATTTTGTCTTCAAATGTGACATTGCAACACCTTAAAGTAGAACACTTTGTTGTTGTTGTTGTCTTCTTACCGACAATGGTGACGGCGTTGGTGTTAGGGTTGTTTCAATGGATAAATTGATATATATACTTGGTGTTTAAAATACATAAAAAGAAGCTTCAATTTGTAACAATGGTTTTGATAAATATCCGTCGTGATACCATTATTATTTTTTAGTTAAATATTAATAAAACTTAAAAAGGGAGCATTTACATCAAAGGGATAAACTATTTTAGGGTGATGAGGTTCGAACCCATGATAGCTAGATTGTATCACCACGGTTTTCATAAAAACCGTTATTATACCCTTGAGATTTCTAATTAAAATAATGCGCGCCCATCCAGTACACACTATAAGAACGGTGTATAGGATGTCGTTGTAAACCTGGCGTTGCTATTTTGCCGTTTTGTAGTAGTGAAGGGGCCCTCAAAAATAAAGGAACCACTGTTAGGGAAAGGAGAAGGATTGACGATAAGTACAAAGCACTTGAGGAATGGCTAAAGGTCGTGGAGGGATTCAATGTTCTTGGAGTGGATGCCTTGGAAATGTGTCTGGTGTCCAATATGGTCATACCTCCTAAGTTTAAGGCACCTAACTTCGAGGTGTATAAAGGAGTTAGTTGTCCCAAAAGCCACATCCAGATGTTTTCCCGAAAGATGGGGGCTCATGCTAAAAGTGAAAAGCTGATGATGCATGTTTTCCAAGATAGCCTTAGTGGGGCATCCTTGGATTGGTACATGTAACTGGAAGGGACTCACATCAAGAACTGGGAGGATCTGGCAAGTGCCTTTATAAGGCAATACCAATATAATGTAGACATGGCCCCTGATCGCATACAATTACAAAACATGTCTCAAAAAGGGGACGAATCTCTTAAGGAGTATGCCCAGAGATGGAGGGAGCTAGCCTCTCGTGTTCAACCTCCATTGCGGGAAAGCGAGCTAGTAGATACATTCATGGGAACTCTGCAAGGACTATACTATGAAAGGATGATTGAGGCATCCTCAACGGGATTCACTAACTTGGTTATCATTGGAGAAAGAATTGAGAACGATTTAAAGACAGGAAAGATTGGGCAGTCATCCTCCGACTAACATGACAATAAGGGGTACCTCGAAAACAACTCAAAAGAAAATGATGTCAGTGTTATAGACCCTAAAGATCCAAATCTGGAAGATAATGCATTACCGGGGCACATTGGGGCAACAGTCAACGCCATCGAAGAGATGGGGGATGAATTCCTTATTAATAAGGGAGACATAACAAACTGGGGCAAACAATGGGAGTCACCTGAGGAGAAGGATTTGTTTGGGCTGGGTTACAAACCAGCTAATGAAGGGTTAGAAGGCGATTTCCATGGTGTGGGATTCGGAATTTGGGATCATGTGGCTTTAATGGAAGAGGAAGAGAAGAATGCCTAATTTTGACAATTGGAGAACCATCGGGATTTCTGGGATGATTTTTGTTTCGAAGTAATTTACTTTTCCCTTAAAATAATAATAAGTCCCTTGCTATGCCCAAGGCAAGTGGATAAAGCTTTGTAGGGCCACCTTTATTTCATTGGATTATTTCTATCAATAAAATTGTATTTTGTTTTCAATCAAGATCTTTTTTCTTTCATTTTCTGTTTATACAAAATGGCAATATACCTTCTTTCATTACTTTCATTTCTAGCACTTCATTCCAAAAGGAAAATCTCCCTCGTGCAAATTTAAAAATGGACCTATTAAAAATGACACCACTATAATCTCGAATGACTTCGAATTGCCGATTAACCAAGCGGAAGAGGGTGATGAGGACGAGTGTGAGCTTCCCGAAGAGTTAGCCAGACTGTTGAGGCAAGAGGACAAGGAAATACAACCTCATCAGGAACCAGTGGATGTGATCAATCTGGGAACTGAGGAAGATAGGAAAGAGGTCAAAGTTGTGCTTCTCCGGATAAGGATATAAAGGAAAGACTGATCGAGCTATTGCAAGGATACTCCGACGTGTTTGCATGGTCATACCAAGATACGCCAGGGCTTGATACAAGCATCTTCGAGCACAAACCACTACTCAAACTAGAATGCACGCCAATCAAGCAAAAGCTGAGGAGGACTAGATCAGATATGATCCTCCAGATCAGGGAAGAAGTCAAGAAGCAATTCGACTTTTTGTCACAAGGTAACGCCTGTTGGGATAAAGAACGTAGGAGTAACTTATCAAAGGACTATGGTAATATAGGGCATAAGGAGATAGAGGTTCATATGGATGATACGATTACCAAGTCACAAAAGGAAGAAGATCACATAACTAACTTACAAAGTTGTGGGATCAGTTTAGGATATTCAAGTTACGACTAAATCCTACAAGGTGTACTTATGGAATCAGATCTGGAAATGATAGGGTCCATGGTCAGTCAAAGGGGAATAAATGACAAAATGAAAGTCGATCAAGGGATGCCAGCTCCAAGGATAAAAAAAAGGAAGTCCATGGATTTTTGGGAGATATCTCCCACCTTACAACTACTTGTGAGCCAATCTTCAAGCTACTCAGAAAAGGAGCAAATCATTGAATGGAATGAAGATTGTCAAAAGGATTTCAAGCGGATCAAGGAATATTTGCAAAATCCACCTATATTGGTGCCACCAGTCCCAAGGAGACCACTCGTAATGTACTTAACAAAATTTGAGAATCCAATGGACTGTGGAACTTTGGACTCCTATAAAGGACATGGATCCACTACGCCAAACAAGGGAAAAGAGGGCGCTTTTTTTGTCTATGACAGCGCTTAAAAGCGTTGTCTAAGGCTGCGCTGTCGTAGGTAAAGACAACACTTTTTTTATTTATGAAAAAGCGCTCTCTAAAAGGGGGGCTTTAGACAGCGCTTTCAAAAACGTTGTCTAACGTATACGTTTAAAATTTTAAAGAATTTTTTTATATACTTTAGAGAGCGCTTTTTTCTTCAAAAGCGCTCTATAAAGGGGGACTTTAGACAGCGCTTTTGAAAGCGCTGTCTAATGTATACGTATAATGATTTTTTTATATACCTTTAGAGAGCGCTTTTTCCTTAAAAGCGCTCTCTAAAGGGGGACTTTAGACAACGCTTTTCAAAGCGCTGTCTAATGTATACGTATAAAATTTTAGATTTTTTTTATATACCTTTAGACAGCGCTTTTTTCTCAAAAGCGCTGTCTTTTGTCTACGTATAATTTTGAAGATTTTTTAAAAAAATCCCATTTTAACCATTTTTTTTATGCAGCAACCTGTATAATTCACATTTCCATAAACCTGTATAATTCACATTTCAATAAACCAGTATGGATACGCATTTCCATTAACAAATTCTATTTCAAAACTAGAATTTACATTAATGCAGAATTCACACAATTCCTTATATTGTATGGTTTCAAACCTGTATAGAATTTGTACATTTCAATAAACTAGAATTTACATGCAGAATTTGCACAAATTCTATTGTATGGTTTCAAACCTGTATAGAATTTACATTTCAATAAACTAGAATTTACATTCACAAAACTATACATTCAAGAAAGAATTCTTCTTGCAATAAAGAATTCGCACAATTCCTCCTTAATATCTTGCAATTGTTTCCTCGTGTAATAAGGACATGCCATATCATCGAAATACTACATAACAAAACAAAATACGCATTATTTAGTTAAAAATAATAAATTATATGACATATCCGATAAATATTAAAATAAATCCTAAGTTATAAAACCATGCATACCATAATAGGAATCTCCAATTGTTTCATTTGAAGGATTTCTCTCATGAACCTCAAAACGAAGTACCCGCAGTCTATGCCATTACGCTGACGAGGGCACTACACATAGACAAACAAATAAGAAATAATATATAGATGTTTTGTGTTATCAAGTAGAATCACTAATAAGAAATATTGTGAAAATTAATATACCTCCACTTTGACCCATGGAATATTGGTTGCTCTAGCCCGTGCTACTCGAGTCTCTCTTTGTGCACGATATAGTAGTATAGCTCTATAAAAGAAAAACGTAAACTTAGAACAATGTCACAGAAATAATTAAATATACAAATACACACGAATATTTCGAACAATCTCACTTACGTGTCAACCACATCCTTCATATTCTGATATGTGGACCAATCAGTATCCAATGAATTAAGATAATAGACCACTTCTGTTATAGGATTAATGGCAACCAACAACCAGTGTCCACTGTAAAATATAACAAAAGTTTAGATGGATAATTTCTATGCAAAAGATACAAATTAAAGATTAGAATGGAATTAGAATGAAAATCTTACCCGTTTCTAGTATTATACAGTAAAAGAAACAGACTTTCTGTGTTGCTGGCCAAAAATCGCTCAAGTAAGTGGTCTCTTACTTCAATTGCATTCATACCAATTCTCGGTGCATTAAAAAGGCTGCAAGAGAAGAAACAGAATATGTTTGACAATTCCGTCCCCCGCATGAATTTTTCATACATGCACCTTAAATAAAAACATAATAAACATTAGACTATTTTCATTGAAATGTGTAAATAAATTGTTCAACTAAATAAATAATAGAGTGATTGGAGTACCAGATGTATGAATGCATAACACCGATGCCTAATTCAGTATGCTTGAATATCTGGTCCATGTCCTCTTTTCCGATTATCTCGGAATGCGGAAAACCAAAAACACCTTCGACGATGTTTATTCGACGAATAGCACCATCCATCAAATCTGACATTGTCATAAGTGTTTCTAGACACGACTGAAAGCGAGCACTTTTTTCCTGCACAGTCCTTGTAGGAGCTTTTTTCTTGCCGGTCTGTTGTGAAGCATGAGCAGGAACCTAACAATCATATAAGTTAGGTAAAGTAGAAAATCATGAAACTTTTGAATTCGGATAATAGAATAACACTTAAAAGCTACCTCTCTGTGTGATTCAACAGACTCGTTTTGCCGCAAAACCCCTTTATTCTTAGCTGCGGGTTTTGTAGGAGTCTAACATTACCATGTAAAAAAAATGTAAGTAATGGTTCATAATGATTTTCATAATCGTTCAGAATTGACATTTGAATACTAAAAGATTCGTAATGGTTTTCAACATACCTCATCACCTATGGAAATGAGGTCTAACGACCATGCAACAAACGAACCTATTGCATCCCGCAGCAATGTAACCTCTGAAACCGAGTTAGGTATGGATAGTACCGCATTCGTATCTAAAGCGATATCAACCGACACTTTCAGATATCCATTAGGGAGCGGTTAATGGTGAAGTAACGCTCCCACAAGGTTATGCACTTTTCCCTTGCCAACCATGTGATAAGTCGGTAACGACAAATACAGCTGGCAAGATGAAATGCCCTGAAGCAATAATAAATATGTAACCGTTAATATGTATAAAGGTCAATTAAAATAAATGTGTTAATTTAATTAAAATAAATATGTGCTAATTACCTCGGGAATTTTATTTGGAGAATTGATACTAGCTTTGTCACTAGTATCTTTCAAACCGGAACCGCGCTTTTCCGCCTCATATCTCTCTTTATCCTGTTGCAATTCACGGACTTGCGCTTGTAGTGCCATCATCAATTGCATGACTTCTTGGTTGCTGGGATTTTTTCTCTTTGGTTGCTTATACAGGGAAGATGGAGTCACACCAAATCCTTTACCTCTCACCCGACCTGGATACTCAGGAACATTTAGTACTCGACTAAGAATGCTCCTGCAATCATCCTCATCTGTGGGTAAGAATTTAGATAGATTCTCCTTAAATTCATTGACAAATCGAAAATTATTAGTGGGGATTAAAAATTAATTATATTTTAATAAAATTTTGATTAACTTTGAGACATAATGTTATACTTACACATTCGTCATAAACATGCTGAACATCTTCTCTAACAGCTCCATCCTTACCCATGCGAGCTTCCTTCCACAAAACATGGTTCGGAAGTGATGATTCTTCACTTTTAGACTCTTCTAACTACACATTTAGTTAAATAATAAGTTCATCAATTATAACACAATAATACAATTAATAAAATCATAGCATTAATATATACTTACCAATTTTTGTTGTAACCGTGCATATCCCAAACACCCTTTTCTGTATGGATACGCGGGTTTTGATGCTCTTTCGCGATTAATGGCACTCAATTTCTGGATAGAAAAATTTAAGTCATATTAAAACAAACTAATGAAACAAATATATAATACAATCAATAGACATGACAAGATAACATTACATTGAATTCTTCGGTTTTCCGTTTGGCTACAAAAATGCCCCATTCTTCCGGTGTAATCACATCCGCATACAACAGTGGAAGTTCTGCTTCAACAAATTTTTTGTCCTCATCCCTAAGATATTTGTTTTATAATAAGGCTCTAAACTCTCTGTGTCTCTTTACGGTCAATTGAAGACAATACTTTTTCCGGCTTTCTTCAATATTAAAGGACCTCTACGAAAAAACATACACATATAAACATAAGTAAATTAAAGACTTAATCGTCAACAAAAATCTAATAACATCAATCATATTTGGTAAGTACCTGTATCTCAGTCCATATCTTTTCTTTACCGGCATCCAACGATTTACTCCTCCAATTATCACTAGTGACTGGAATGTGCTGACGGACAAGTGAACCAATGTATGAAGACAACATTGAACCGTTAGGCTTAACTAGTTGGTTCTCGTCACTCCAATGTACATCAAATTTCGTCCCTTTATCTCTAGCACAGATGATTGACTTCATAATGGTTTTTCCTTGTTTTATTTCATGTTCTACTTTCGAAGCTTCATTCTGAGCTTCATGTGTATCATGTGTCTCGTGCGTATCTTCCTGGTTACTAGACATTTGACCTGTAAGAAAGAAAAAAACAAAAATTAAATGACAAATATAAAAATCCATAATCCTAATCCATTGAATGATATTCAAAGGAACTTCAATTACTTATCAAACACATAGACCGGAATAAAATTTCTGGTATTATTGTTGCAAGGAATAATATTCCTAAGATTATAAATTTATTCCTTTAAACAAATGCACCCTTAAGGTTCAGCTCTGGCTAAACTTTTGTTATCAGTGTTACTTGAATATTTTGCAAATAAATCATTCTTTAATTTTTCAAAAATTCCTAAAGTAAAGAGTGTGCTTTAGATCAAAATTGAATTAAAATATACATATAAATAAATATGTAGAATAAAATGTGATAATTAATATGATCCATTTTAAAATTTCAATTGTATGATTATTTAGAAAATGTAAATAAATTGTTAAAGTAATTGAGAAGACTAAAATAATATATAAAATATAATGTGACTCATTTAAAAAACATGAATGAGTTTTATGGATGTGTAAGCTCTAAAAATGTCACTTTGGATGCAATGTAACAAGATGATAAGCAAATATGTGCACGATCTAGTGTCTACTCAAAAACAAACAAATGAATGAACAATAGGGGGAGAAATCTCGTAATCTTCAAAAATCTTCTTAATCATAGATAAGAAAATGTGAGTAATTTCTTTTTTAGTACAGAAAATAACAAAGTTTTTTTATAAAATCACTACCTTCCCAAACACAAATAAATTAAAATTGTGAGGCAACAGATTTCATGTTGTAACGACAAAATCTTTCTAACAAATCTATAATCTAATAACAAACAAATGACAATTGGATCAATAGTTTAAATCTACAAAACCTAGAACTATTATTAATCTGTCATAAACATCATAGTACTTGAACTTATTAAACAACAGGATTGACTAAAATCAAGAACAGTGCTCCACTCAACTTATTAACAAAAGACACAAGAACGGTGCTGAGAAAATACCATGATAATGTTAGGATATTTTGATTACTTTTTCACTCATCAACTTAAAAAATTCTGGGTACAGAGAATTGAAGCAACAACAACATTCTGATATAGGGCAACAACAACAGCAACACGACAACATCGACAACACAATGAGGCTAGGGCAACAACAACAGAATGCAAAGACGAATGCAAACACGTACCTTATTCGTTTTCAGAGGATAAGAGAATAAGAACAACAACAACAACAACAACAACAACAACAACAACAACAACAACAACGTTTTCACGAATAGAATGCAACAATGACGGCAACAGTGACGACAACGGTGACGGCAACGGTGACGGCAATGGGAATGCAAGAACGACGGCAATGGCAATGCAAGAACGAAAGCAAGGGTTTCAGTAGAAGAAACGGTCGAGAGAAGAAAATGAATAGAAGTGTCTGAAAATGTTTAGAAATTGTTTTATATTTTAATTCGTAAATGACCTTAGAGGGCGCTTTTCAGAAAGCGCTTTCTTATGTGCTGCCTATAAGAGCGCTTTCCTTAGAAAGCGCTTTCTAAAGTGAAAAGAATTTAAGACCAATAAGAGCGCTTTTCTGAAAGCGCTTTCTAAGGTTACCTTTAGACAGCGCTTTTTAAAAGCGCTGTCTAAAGTAATACCTATAGCAGCGCTTTCCAAAAAGCGCTTTCTAAGGTGGCATCCATTTATGGCATTTAACAGCGCTTTTTAAAAGCGCTTTCTAAAGCCAGTCTTTTACGGCGCTTTTTTTTAGCGAAATTTTTTTATTCTTTTTAGTAGCGCTTTTTTATAAAAGCGCTGTCTTTTTGGTGCTGTCTATTCCTATTTTTGGCGTAGTGATCTCGAGGGAATCTTATACTGGCATAAGGATAGGGGCTATCAATTGGGGTGAAAATTCATCGTCTAGGATCTTAAAGGAAGCTAAACTGGATAAGGCAGAATGGGTGCAAATTAGGCTCGCTCAGCTAAACCTCGTATAAGGGAAACGTGTGGCGAGGGGCAGTTATATCCACAGGGAATTAAGAGAGTGAAATTCGTCCTCGCCTACGCGAAGAAGGAGACTTGGGGTTAAGGAAAATATTACCCATCCATAAAGACCACCACGTCAAATGGACCCCACCCTATGAAGTGCCATATGTCGTGAAGAGTGCCTCCTCTGGCGGAGCACTAATCTTAACAACCGTGGATGGAGCGGATTTACCACGACCGGTGAACTCCGATTCGGTCAAAAATGCTATGCCTAGAAAAAGAGGATAAAAGCTCGCTAGGTCAAAAACCCTAAAGGGCGACTTAGGCAAAAATTAGGGCATCCCGGTGGATTGAAAACTCGAAAGAGCGATCCAGGCAAAAATTAGGGACTTGGATAAAAATGATACCCGACAGGTCGAAAACCCTAAAGGGTGGCTTTGTCGAAAAAAATGGTATATCAGCCCGGTGGACTAAGACTCTAAAAAGAGCGATCCAGGTAAAAGTTAGGGATATCCAAAAGGCATATGACTGAAAACACTCAAGTCACCCTGTAACAGGAATTCAGAAGGGAACGATCATTCCAGCCGTCATCTTCAGAAGCAAAGTGTCGTGATCTTGGAGTCTTAGGGATATTAGCTGGTGTTAAATTTAATAGGAACATAAATAAACTTGTTTTCTTATTGCCATTTCACATTTTTTTGGATTTTCAGTAATATATCCTTATGAGAATTACCCTCCTTACTTATCATTGCCCATTTTCGGGCCAAATTTGAATAAAATTTGTTTTTCAAATATATTTCTTTGCCTCCTGAATCATTCTGCTTGATTACAAGATGTCGATTAATTGTGAAATAATGCATTGAAATATTGGGTATAAATAAAAGCTTTGAAAAGGGAAAATGGATTTTACTTCGATTTTTGGGATCATCAAAGGGATCATATTCTTCCAAAGCAGGATATAGGGTCTATACACTGACAGGAATATACGTTACAACCTAACCAACATGGGAGGTTATTTAATGGCATGTTAAACAGGAACCAAGGATATCATGGCTTACTACAATTATCACAAAGTTTCAAGGGCTAGGGAGTCAGGGCGTTATGGGAAATTATTATTGCAGACAAAAACATGTAGTGCATATCATAAAAGAGACGTTAGCCCAAATAATGCATCATATATAAAAGCACGCATACATGCACTCACATACGCAAACATGCATACATGCATAGAGTTCATAATCACCAAAGGGATTTACCAAAGGGATTTCACCAGAGGATTTTTATCAGGGGATTGCGTCAAGGGATTTTTATTTAAACATCAAGGGATTTTATCAAAGGAGTTATCAAGGGGTTCCACTAAAAAAGGTTTTTCAAGGGATTCAATCCGGTATTTCGTCAGGGGTCTATTACCAGGGATTTTGGGATATCAACTTAGCACCTATCAGGTTCTGCGGTTAAAATTAGGGTCCTTCTTGTATTTAATCGTCTCCTCCTCAAAAGGAGGAAGGCTAATCGACATCATCCTTTGATTCAAAGCCGATTAAATAGGGGCAGCTGTAGTATCCTAAATTTTGACCAGTGTTTTTTTTCTTTTTGGGATTTTTTTGTGTGCCACCAAGGGGGTGTCATTTAGATGTCATTTGGGCTTTTGGGGTTTGTTAGTACTTTTAGGCCTATTTTTGGGTTTGGTTTGATAAGGGGCTTTTTTATAATTAGTTAGATTTAAAAAAAAATTACATTAATTCTACGTTATTTAGAATTTAGTTTATGGCTAAATGTTAGGAAGAAAAGTTTTTGTTAGAATTAATTAGGTTTTATTTTAGAGTTAATATTTTAAATTTTATTAGATAATAAGTATCATTTTTGGATTATTTAAAGAAATTTTTTAAGGGTCATTAGGATTAATGGATTTTTTAGAAGTTAAGGATTTTTATTTTAGTAATTAGGGTATTTAATGATATGAATATTAAGGTATCATTTTTTATGATTATCATTAATTATTTCTGTTAGTTCTTGGATTGGCTAGAATTTTGGTAAAACAAAGTTGTTTGTTCAATGTTGATGTCATATGGCAGATGTCTTAACACACTAGTGCAAAAAGAAGAATATAATTTTAAAATTTACACCTGTTACACTAAAAACGGGTGTAAATAAGAAATACAATGACAATTTTGTAAATAAAATGTCATTTTAAATATTTACATGTGACAATAAACACTTTATTTTTAAAAAATGGGTGTAAATACAAAATATTATTATAATCAAATCTCTATTACTCCCGTTAAATTTTAAAAGAGTGTAAATTTAGATGTCAAATATTAAAATTCTACAAAAAAAAATATTTTTTTAATTAAATTAAAAATAAAACTTATATTTTTATTAATGAAATATAATAATAAAATGCACTTTCCAAAATATTTGGTATATACTAAAACAGTCTCTTAATCAAAATAAAAAAATTTGACTAAAAAATAAATTCTTTCTCAATTCAATAAAAGAAAACCCTAAACCCTGAACGTAATAGCTTTAATCGGCTTCGAACCAATCCACAATTCACTTTTTTTTCTTTTCTATTGGTAATCTCTTACGAACTCAAACATGAATGGTGGAGCCTTGGAAATGAATTCTTCATGAAAACTAGTGGGAAATCTGTGCGTCCGCACGGGTTCTGGTGTGGACTGTGCATACGTCGCCCGTTAGGTTATGGAAAAAAAAAAGAAAAAGTAATATTTTTGTTTTGACAGTATTTAGAAATAAATTTGAATAAGTAGTAAAGATGATTTCGTCTAAAAATAAATTGAAATGAAAATAATAAGTTTTGTTTTAACATTATTTATAAAAATACTAAAATGAATAGTAAAATTTGGCCCGTTTGTAAAAGTATGAGAATGAATGTTTTTATTTTGTGATAATGTTTATAAAATGTTTCCCGAAAAACATTATGTATTTTTTTCGTATATAAAAAAGAAATGTTTATTGAAAGTAATTATAAATATATTAGAATAAATGGTAAAGGTTTTCCCAATTATAAAAATATTTAAATTAAAATATTATTTTTGTTTTGACATAAGTTATAGTTATATTTGAATAAAAAGTAAAGTTTTTCCCGTTTAAAAAAAAAGTTTATAAGAATAATATTAAATTTAAGATTAAATAGCAATAAATGTAGAAGATGAAATGTAGACGAAAATATGTTAAATAAAATGATTTTAAAATAAGACAAATATTTTATAAGAGAGAATAAAAATTTAGAAAAAAAAGTAAATATTTTATATTATTTTTTGCGAATTGTTATGATATATTTTAAAAAAAGACTGATAAAGTTCTATTGTTCTAATTTTGGATAAGTAGTAACGTTGATCCCGTTTATACTTTATAACAATAGTGTTTTTCCCGTATATAAAATGGTTTTCCCGTTTGTTTAGACAATATGTATAACTTATGTTTTTAAAAATAATAAGTAAGAGTATGAGAGTTAACAAAAATTCAAATGAAAATAATTAGTTTTGTTTTGATATAATTTATAATAATTTTCGAATGAATATTAGAGTTTTTACCGTTTGTAAATATATGAAAACGAATATTTATAGTTGTTGACAATATTTATAACTTATAAAAATATTTATAAAAAAATGAATAATTATTTACCGTTTATGAAATTATTTATAATTGATTGTGTCTGTAAGTGTGAATTTAGATATAAGTGTAAAATTAATAAGTGTAAAATTATTAAAATAAAAAGTATTATGGTAAAAAAATTAATAATTTTTGACCGTTTATAAAATTATTTATAATTGATTGTGTCTGTAAGTGTGAATTTAGATATAAGTGTAAAATTTACCGTTTATAAAATGAATAAGTGTAAAATTATTAAAATAAAAAGTATTATGGTGATAATGACCCGTAACATAGAAAATGAATTGTATATAATATTATTCAATTTGATATAATAAATTATTAATTTTATGGAAATAAGAAAATAAATAATAATATAAATACTGAATATGATAAAATATGATAAAATCATAACATTAAAATATATAATAATATAAGTACTGAATTGTCGAAACAACTAAGTACAAAGAATCACAACGGAAATTTTCAAAGTTAATAATCGAATGTAAAACTCCTGGATGTCATAAAGTTGTCCCAGTTGTAGTCGTGGTCATCGTCATCATCAGAATCAAAGATGTCATATTCCGGTTCTTCATCATCATCATCATCCGGATCAAATCAGTTAACCCTTCTACCCGTTCTTCCTGATCTCCCGAATCGTCTCCTCTTTCGTGTTTGTCGCACAGCACAGGCCCTAGGTAGCTGTAGGATAAGACCAGTAAGAGATTATTGTTAAGAACATGAACAAAATATAATTCCCGTGACATGAAGAGAAAAAATAACGCACGATGATGACAATGTTCAAGAAGGGGCACGAAGAGCCTGGAATAAACAGAAACATATCGTGGGTACCTGATGACGACGGTCTACATGGGGAGGTTGTTGGTGCGGCAATGGGTGCTCTTGATCGACAGGTGGTTCATTCTCAGGAAGTGGTTGGATGTCAGCAGCTGGTGTTATTTGGATAGGGGCATCGACCTTTTGCTGCGTCTATTAATAAAAAAAATGGTTGAAAGGGGAAGAAAGAAAATTGGAGAGATATATGTAGATGTTGAAAAACGAAGTAGGTAAATTAGGAGCCGAACCTGCTTTGGTGGTTGGACCTGAGATGTCTGTTGCAATGCCGTTGATGGTTGTATTGGAGGTGCGGTCAGCATGTCAGAAGGCTGTGAAACATGGACGATGTTGTTTGTCGCCATAGAAATAGTGCTACTTTTCTAATTTGTAGTTTGTGTTGTTGAGAGAAGTGGGTTGTTTATATAGTTTGGAATGAGACTGTTAATCTTCTCCCTGCACTCGGTAATGCAAAAGCATTAATGATGTTGAAAATTTAATAGTGGAATATAGGGAGGCAAAATAATAAGTAGGGTGATGGTCAAGAGTAATGAAAACTTGAAAAGTTTGAGAAGTTGAAAAGTTGGCAAAATTTAAAGATAAAATTGTAAACGAAATGATTTTATTTTCTACCTGATAATAATTTTGAATGATTCCATTTATTGCACGTTTGGGTATATGGGTTATTGAGAATTGTTGACGCATTCGGAGATTTTTCCTACCCGCCAAGTGGTACGATTCACCAGATCTAAAGATCAAACCGGACAAAAATTATAAGCTTCCTTCATGTCAAACAAAATTAAAAACATAAGAAACGCATGACATATGTACGGTGGATGTATTACGTAATACGAACACAGTGATAAGTTACGAAGTTATGGCTTGATACTCATCATACCTTTGCACTATAGGTTGACCCCTGGTGTAAAATGGTTTTGTATCCATACGACAAATCATATTGATTGAATTCTTCATGAAGAAATTAAAAGTATGCGGCAGCATTATTTAGTTTCCCATCCAATCCATATCAGATAATGTATGTCGAAGCCTTGCTTTATTAACCTGCTGGTGAGCAACTGTATGTTCCGCAAAATACAAAATATCATTAAACATAATAAGTAACATTACGAATTCATTTATTTTCCGACATAGCAATAACTTGGTATTTTACTTATAAATCATTAGTTGTTGTTGATGACAAAGGAAGTTAGTAACCCAGACATCAAAGTTGAAGAACCTGAAAAACAAAATTAGACCAAAGTCAAAAGAAATGGGGAGGATTTCGATAGTGTTCGTATGTTACAGAATGAGTTGAAAACTATGATTTTGTTGAAATAAAATGATAAACTAAAATAGTAATGTTTCACAATTGTTGATGTCGACGTCTTTGAAAGGTATCTCACACGAAAGAAGAAGGCGCTGCATTGGTTCCATAAGAAATTACTATCAGTTTCAAAGAAAAAATCAGGGTTTGGGTTTATTAGATGCAACTGGGCCAAAAAACCAAAATAAATATACTTAACATATAGTACGTAATTGAACATGGTATATAAGTAATGTGTGACCTCAAGAACCATGTATGTGTTGATGACAAAACAAAAATGAATTGAACAACTTCACAATTCCTTGCCAGGTTGATGAATACTTAGTGTTATAGTTCTGCCCTAGTTTCAGCCATAACCTTCAGCATATCAATAATTTGCAAAGCTTAAGTACGTTGAGCAAAAGCAAGTATACAACACTAACCAATGCGATTATACAAAAAAGAAACCATAAAATTGATAACTGGAAAGGAGAAGTTATAGGATAGTTATGAGAACAAAGAGTAAGTAAGATATAATTACAATATCATCAGAAAAGATGCTAAAGAATCAAGATTTCTCACATTTAATAAAGGTACTTCTACTTGACCACGCAGGTAATGGCTCAAGTTAGTCAACTAATCCATATATATTTGGTTAAGAATACATCTTGACATGCAAGTACTTTAGATTAGAAGACAATTTAGCAAACAAAATCAAGAAGCAGAAACAAAACTGTAAGTGCAGTGAACGATAGTTTGCAAACCTGTGACAGGAACCAGGATCGGCCACGCCAGAAACGATATAGGAACAAAGATTTGAAGTCTGAAAAAAAAAGAACATAAACAAAATATCAGGGATCATATTCACCAATGTGGTATTCAATTTCAAACAGTATCCAAAATGAAAATCCTCAACTAAACAACAGAATCCAATCCAGCATGATCAATAAGGTCAGGCCCCGCCATTCTAAGTGCAGGTGGCATTCAATTCAAAAACCTAACATATGGCCTCCAATCTAAATTAAGAACCTTTGTCACAAAGGCTCCTTCATGCAACAGATCAGTTCTTAAACCCTTGAGATACCATTTGGGAAACTATATACTATCATTGAATGGCTGAAGCCTCAAAATAGAAAATGCCACAGAGATGATACATGCACTGAAAAAAACAACCTTACCTTTCAAGCATGAATTTGGTACTGAGGTTGCAAGCATGAATTTGCACCTTACCAGGATGAGAGCAAAAAATATTAATCCCAGCTGCAACCCCAATATGTATAACTAATATATGACATCAACAACTAAATCCCTGTCATCAAAATCAAAGAAAAAGTTGGGATTAGGGTTTATCAGTTTCAATTTGCATAAATATATGACATCAACAACTATATCTCTATCATTCAACATTTAATGGAACTCATACCTAAAGGACCTCCTTCTCTGTCTACCCGATTGAGTTTTTCGCGCATCCCCCTCCATCAGCGTGAGCCAACACATCGAAAACTGAAACAACAGGATTAGTTGTTAAACCCTTGAGATACCATTTCGGAAAGTATACCCTATCATTCAATGGTTGAAGCCTCAAAATAGAAAATGCCACAGAGAGGATACATGCACTGAAAAAAACAAGCTTACCTTTCAAGCATGAATTTGGTACTGAGGTTGCAAGCATGAATTTGCACCTTACCAGGATGAGAGTAGAAAATATTAATCCCAGCTGCAACCCCAATATGTTAAACTGTATCCATCATTTCTCCCTGTAGAACAAATCACAACTCTCGTGAGAACCAAATAAACCAATTGAATAGGCAAAATTACAGATTAACTAATACATACTGTAATAAACATAAGCATAACACTTAATTTCCAAAATATTGAGAGCAAAAATATATAACTAATATATGACATCAACAACTATATCCCTGTCATCAAAATCAAAGAAAAAGTTGGGATTAGGGTTTATCAGTTTCAATTTGCATAAATATATGACATCAACAACTATATCCCTATCATTCAACATTTAATGGAACTCATACCTAAACGACCTCCCTCTCTGTCTACCCGATTGAGTTTTCCGGGAATCCCCCTCCATCAGCGTGAACCAACACATCAAAACCTGAAACAACAAACACTAAATCAGAAGAAATTCCAAAAAAAACAAAAAACCCTAAAATGACACGTTGAGGAAGAGGGTGACGATGTTGTTACATTACGAAGGTTCAGGAAGACGAAGAAGAAGACAAGATTGCCGACGATGAAGGAGAAGGACCTTCGGTCCATAGGCGAGAGGGTGAAAGAGAAAAGATAGAGACAGAAAGATGACGGTAAATGAGGAGAGAGAGAAAGTGGGAATGGGAAAATGTTTGAAATTTGACTTAAAGTGGTAATTGAGAAAAGCAAGGCCAAAATGTGTGGGAGATAGCTTTAGAAGCTGACATGTGTAAAAAAGGGTAAAAAAGTAATTGTAATGGTATAAGATCATCTTATATGGTAAATTTGCTTTACTTTTCATTGTCCACTCTCTGTCTTTTTATTCCAATAAACGTCTCTAATCTCACAGCGACAAAAAACTCGTAGGTAATCGTAGTGTATGACGAGAGCTTCAGAACTATTCCGCAACAGGAGGGACCGATTAGGATGATTATCTCTGTAACTACAGTCACTACAACGTCTGCCGCATCCTTCACCCGGTACGGTTCCTATTTTCCATTACTTCTTACATATACATTTAACTGATACTCTTAATTTAGAAAGTATCACATGTTTGTAATGTTTATCAAATTGTTTATGTTGAGATAAAATTGATACCTTGAATTAGGGTTCTGTTGTGGTTATTATCGGTATCGTGAAGTTTGATCAACTGAATTCCTGTTTGTTAGGAGCGTGCATCTGATAGATTTGATGCGAGGTTTCGTCGGTCTCTGTTTCATGATAACTTTGATTCTGGAGAATAGATTTCACCTTTATATTAATCATTGCATTTAAAGATCTTATTTCAGTTTTATTAGTGGAAGAGCGAGACCGGATTCTAGTGTATTAGATCCTTGTAGCAAAAGTATTTTCGACAGTATAGTCAGGATGCATGTTCCACACGGCGATGATACCATCACTCTGTCCTTGTTGCCGATGTTAGAACAATGTCCGCGTAACCACCACCTCATAGGGACTGATAATAAAGTGTATGGTGAATCCAAAGAAAGTTAAAATGGTTGCTAAAGAAATTTGGAGAGAACTTTATGAGATGCTTATCACCGATAATGTCTTGCATTTTGCTATTCTTCCAGAAGCTTCCTTCGGTGCCGATACTTACCTCTCGTCTGTCACCACTATCACTGATGTCGAAATCACCACCGATTTGCAGGTTTCACTTTATCTCATTTTATCATTTACTCATTTTGGCTAAATTCATGAACAATTATTTTTTATTTTTTCTATATAGAACTAGATTAGGGACGTTATTATCATTATATTATACTTATGTCAAATTCATGGATTTAAGTGCTAGGAACTGAATCGAATTTATTGACTATGTGGCTACATTGCTTTTTCGTTTTCTTATCTGTTCTAATTGGAATGTTGTGAACCTTATTTAGTTTCATGACCGTGATGTATTGATGTGGCTGTGGTATATTGCTATGTGATTTTTTTAACTCAATAACTTTAGTGGAGGTAGTTAAGGTGTATATATCGGTTTTCGAG
Organism: Lathyrus tuberosus; assembly: GCA_022829125.1. Taxonomy (NCBI): domain Eukaryota; kingdom Viridiplantae; phylum Streptophyta; class Magnoliopsida; order Fabales; family Fabaceae; genus Lathyrus; species Lathyrus tuberosus. The sequence continues at coordinate 162,437 of JALAZF010000159.1, forward strand.
ATGAAAGAGGGAAGCAAGTAGCCATGGCGGGGTTGAAGTCAAAGGCTAAATATGTTTGAAGTGAGTTGGGGAAGCGTATGAAGTTGCGGTTAATGCCTGAGATACGCTTTTTTGAAGATGAATCAGTTAACAGGGGAAGTAGGGTAAGAATTATTAAATTTACTGTTTGTTTTTACGGTTATACATATTACATGTATGTGTATGCAATGCATACAATTGAAAGTTTGTATTGTTCCTACTTTGTCTGTCTTTACTGTATCTCAGTTTCTTCTCTATTGACAATCAAATTTTCCTCCTGACTTCTATTAGCGTTGCTTGATTCTGGGTCAACATTCCAATACCTAATGGGTGTGGTCTTAGAGTTTGAAGTGGTTTGTTGCTTGCCTTTTTCTTATGATTGCTAATTTCATCTGGAATTTATAATTTATGAGGGCCAACTAGAATAGGCTAAACCTGAATGTTGTTTCTATTACCACAGTATCGTACATTACTTAGTCTTGCTACTGCACTCCCAACTCATTACCTAAGATTTATATTTTATTGCAATGACAGTCATATCCTTGGTACAAAAGTTGCTCTCTCTGTAACCATCCATCACTATAAACTATTATATCTAGTGTCATTGACCAACTTGTCCAAAAGCTTAAGTTGTTTAGTGATAGCACTCACAAATGATTTTATATCTCTAATTTGCTCTCTTGTGAATAAACCTTTAAGCTTACAAGTGGGACAATAAATTCACCTAATAATGACATTTCCTTTGTTTTATTATGTTAACTTTCGGTAGCTCCTGTTTGGTAGCTCCTATTCAAGGTAAACATGTAATAAAACAAAAACATTGTATGAATATTGGATAAGAGTTAGTTAGTACCAGTACTATATAGAAGAAAATTTAGTAAGTTAAACAAGTATTTTATTTTTCCCAACTTGGTAGCATTACAAATCCAGTTGTAATATTGGCATCCAGTTCAACATAGCCATTTAGATAATACTACCAAACTATACCTTTAACTTTTGCATCATTTGTAGTGAACCTTAGCACAATTGTGCTATATAATAATTTGACATAGATTAGAAATATAAAGAGGTATTTGTTATTATACTCAATTCAATATGACATAAATACATATTGGTACCGGCCAGGGACAGACAACTCTCACCACAAGACAGTTTAACTATATTAGTAACACACTCACATCTTCACAACAATGTGTCTTTGTATTCTCTCATTCAACTAGACAATGTGTGAAGCTATAAAATGAAGAGTTCTTAATAGCGGAGTGGCCGATCCCAAAAATAAGATAGCGGGATAAGTTTTGTTGACCTTTTAGAATTGACTATTTTTTGGACTAAATATATAAATAATCTATACAAATAAATTATTTTGGGTGAACAATTAAAAAGAATATTAAATTAGCACACAAAAGTTTTATAAAAATAAAATTAAAAAAATAAAATAGATTAAACAGTTAATTATTTCTTCTGATATATTTATTATTATTTTTATTATTAAATGTTTTTGTTTTTATTAAATTTTACTAACACATTCTAACTTTGGACATTAATTCTTTTGAAACTGTATGGTTCTGTATAGAAGGTCAAATGACTTTTATTTACTTTAGCAGTTGTATGATTGAATATATGTATAAAAGTGCATATATTCAATAATGACGAGGATATAAGTCCTCTTCTCCACCACCACCAACAACATAAAGCACCTGAACAACCAACACAGTAGGAACTTTTTCATCTATGGATCACCGATGTTGTTCCCATGGCCCATGGAAGCGTAATGGGCCAACCCATTCCATGTTCTCCTAGGAATTCCAGCGTATGTGCTTGTCTTGGCCAAAGCAATCATTTTTGTAGCAGTGATTAGGAAGTTTGTAAGTTTCTTTCTGAGTTTTTTAGGTTTTTACAATTCACAGTTTTTTTTATTCATTTTTTGTTTTTAATTCGATTTACACTGTGTTGCATATTTAAATTGTCTTATGTAGAAACCAATCAAAGGATATGCTTTTTAAATGTGAGTCCAGATGAAGTTATAAGGAGTCTATTTTATAACAAAAATAACAACTCACCTATCACAATTTTTTTCTATGCATCAGACAAATATAATTCCTTGAAATGTAGAAGCACAAGGGTTGAGTAAGTATAGTTCTCTGTTGTTTTATAATTCCTTCTCTTACTCCCTTCACTCAAGGAATAAACACTGAGAAACCAAATCATTCAAAATGCAGAATAAATAGAAAAGTTGTTACTAACCTTATTTGCATTTCCATATTTTTGTTGTTGTGTTCTATGCTAAAACTATTATGTTGCTCAGATACATTAGGAGGGGTAAACTAACATAGTTTATTTATATGGAATGTGTACTTTGGCCCAGGAGCAAGAAAGAGCATTACTTGAAGCACTCGGTAAACTATTGAACTTGTTAGAGGAGGGGGGTAATGATCTTTTCTTTATATTCTTACTTAACTTCCTCTATAACTTGTTTTTGCAAATTTATGTGTGAACATTTGGTTTTAAATCATACAAATGGAACCATTGGTTGGGAATTGGCACTTTAAATCATCCAAATGGAACCAATGGTTGGGAATTGACACGTGTTACGTCTCCTAGTTCGAATGAGAATGCTACAGCAGCTAGCAAATTGGTATGCTTTTTTCTTCAATCTTCCCTCAGTCCCTTGCTTGCACATATGCTTTCTATTTCTGTTGATAAGCGAGATTATCTATTCGGTATTCAGGCTAGAGGTTTGGACCTGGTTACATTAGACAACCTATACGACGACGCACTCAGAAGAATGGCTGCTCCACCTTCAGTTCAAATGGCAGCTATGTCCAACCAACAACAATCTTTCATGTATCAACAACAATAGCAAACTATTTATAGTTGAAAATTATGTTGGTTTTGTCATTGTGGAAATAGGTCTAATTGTTTAGAAAATGGAATTCATTTGATTTAGTGAGAATTACATGAATTATATGTTTGTTTTGGTTGTGCTTTTTGTTTACCAAATGTTTAGATATATACAAAAATATTTGATTAAATGCAATAGGTTTAAATCAAATTAAATATAATATAATTATTAAAATAAAACAATTATATTCTATTTAAAGAAAATAGGGTGTAAACTTGTCAACATCTATGGTAAAATCTGGTAGTATATCATGAAAATAGGGTGTAAACTTGTCAACATCCATGGTAAAATCGAGTGTAAATTTGTCAACATCTATGGTAAAATCGGGTGTAATATATCATATTTTTACACTCTATTTAAATAAAATAGGGTGTAAATTTGTCAATATCCAGAGTAAACATTGCTCATTTTACACCCGATTTTTATCAAATGGGGAGTAAATAAGTTTAATTTAAATGAAATTATTTAAAATTTTATACCAGTTTTTTAAAACAGTGTGTAATATTACATATTTATACATTCATTTTAAACAAAAAAGGGTGTAATATACCATCTATAAATGTATACATGTAAACATTTACACCCGATTTCTATAAAATAGGGTGTAATATACCATCTATAAATGTATATATATATAAACATTTACACCCAATTTCAACAAAAAAAGGGTATAATATAACATTTATTTACACCCATTTTAAAACGGGTGTAAATTCGTCAGACATTTCTCACCCGTTGAATTCACACCCTCTAAAAACGGGTGTAAAATGTAAAAAAAAACGGGTGTAAATTACTCTTTCTGCACTAGTGACATTGAGTCTTAACATTGGTTAATGTTATATTTATAAGTTGTTGAAGTGTTGAAGTCTGATGTCACATGCGATGTCATGACATCAGATATGCAGTTTATTAAAACATCGGGTTTGAGATGTTTTTAGGGTTAAGCGTATTAGCTGGAATTTGGGAGAGCTGTTAGAGTTATTGGATGCGAATATCTTGGAAAAGATATTTTCTGTTGCAAACAGATTTGATGCAGATTTGTAGGAGTGTTTAAAGGCTGAAGATTTAAAAAGATTTTGAGAGAAAATCTGGTTTGAAGATTCAGTTTTAAATAACAAATCAGGTCAGATATTGTAGGAGGTCCAAGCCCAAATCAAATAGCTATATAAAGCGCATCAATCCTGAAGGAAAAGGAACGAAGAAAGAGAGCTAAAGACTGAGAGTCGTTTGTGTCTTCGTGTATGTGTTGTAAACCATTCTAGTGTGAATTGGTGTTGTTGTTTTGAGTTGTTCTTGATCAAAGTTGTGAAGCAGAATCAAGTTGTGTTTTTCAAAGTGTGTGATCTTTGAATTATATCACTGAAGTGATTTAGGAAGTGAGTAGTGTTCTCATACCTAAGTGGTCTCTTAGGTAGAAAGTTCATTAGGTAGAGATTAAGTTTAGGAGATGTCAACTGGGTTGTTGAGTCTGTAAATTAATTCTACTAATAGTGAAATTCCTTCTTGGCTTGGTAGCCCTCAGAGTAAGTTGTTTAACTGAACTGGGTGAACAATTCTTTGTGTACTCTTCTGTTGTTTTATATTGTCCATTGCAGAGTGTGTTGGTGTGACATCACACGTAACATCACATATCTGGTACCAGAATTTCAATTGGTATCAGAGCAGGCATCCTGCTCTGCATCTGTGTGAGATCTAGGGCTGATACTTTCTGGTAAGATGGACAAGGAAATTGGTGGATTTGTGAATAGACCCCCTATTCTGGATGGCTCTAATTATGATTATTGGAAGCCAAGGATGATTACCTTTTTGAAATCCTTGGACAGCAGGGCTTGGAAGGCTATCATAAAAGAATGGAAGGCACCTGTTGTTGTTGAGAAAGATGATGCTGGGAACGAAATAGAAGGCAGCTCAAAACTGAAACCTGAAGAAGAATGGACCAAGGAAGAAGATGAGCTTTCCCTTGGTAATTCTAAAGCTCTAAATGCTATTTTCAATGGAGTTGATAAGAACATCTTCAGGTTGATCAACACCTGTGAAGTTGCTAAGGAAGCTTGGGACATCTTAAAGACTACTCATGAAGGAACCTCAAAGATTAAGATGTCAAGACTTCAACTTCTGAAATCAAAGTTTGAAAGTCTAAAGATGAAGGAAGATGAAACTATTCATGATTTTCACATGAGTATTCTTGAGCTGTCTAATGCCTCTAGTGCTCTTGGAGAAAAGATGACTGAAGAAAAGCTGGTGAGGAAAATCCTTAGGTCCCTTCCCAAGAGATATAAGATGAAGGTGACTGCAATTGAAGAAGCTCAAGACATCAGCAAAATGAGAGTTGATGAGCTAATTGGATCTCTTCAAACTTTTGAGTTAGGGTTGAATGAAGAGGAACCTGAAAAGAAGACCAAGAGTATAGCCTTGGTATCTAATACTTAAGAAGAGAAGAAAGGGAATGGTACTGAATCTCAGGAGGAGCTATCTCAGGCTATTTCTATGCTGGGAAGACAGTTTAACAAGGTGTTCAAGAGAATGAATGGAAACTAGTAACCTAATGTTAAGAACATCTCCTCTGACATCAGCAAGTCAAAAGAAAAGGATGAAGAGAAAACTGCTCAAGACAAAGGGATCCAGTGCTTTGAGTGTGAAGGTTATGGGCATGTCAAGAAAGAATGTCCTACATTCTTTATGAAGCAGAAGAAGGGCATATGACTGTTTCCTGGTCTGATACTGACAGTGAAAGTGAAGAAGAGTCAGCCAAGCATCACTACTAGAAAGTTGTGTTTTATCTTCGAATTTAGCCTCGGCCACCGACACCAATGCTAATTAGCCTCGGCCACGTCCACGCTAATCAAACACAAAAAAGCCATTCAATAGTTATATTTTAACATTATTTTAATTTAATTTAATAGACATGGCTTTGCCGCGACTAGTTTTTTTTAATTTTTTTTTAATTTTTTTAATATATTAGACACGGTTTAGCCAACGCTACATATTATTTTATTTTCCAAAACATATTGTTTTATCTAATAGACACAGAGCATTCGAGGCTAAATATTAAACTTTAATTTTTATTATTTTGTAGACTCACTGAGGCTAAATATTAAATTATATTTTTATTACTAATTAGACACGGATTTTTTGAGGGTTTAATATTTTATTAAGGTATTTTTAATTTTATTTAGTAGACACGGTTAAACCGAGGCTAATTATTAAATATTTTTTTATTTGTATTATTAATTAGACACGATTGATTCAAAGCTATTTAAATAATAAAAAATATTAGACACGGACTAACCGAGGCTAACTATTAAAAAATATTAGACACGGTCAAACCGAGGCTAACTATTAAAAAATAAAAATGCTTTTAACCCCAAAATTTATTTTCCCTCTCTCTTCTTTTCAGCTTTCCCTCTTTCTTTTAACCCCAAAATTTTCCTCTTTCTTTTAACCCTAAACGTAACCTAAAATTTCACTTCGAACATCAGTGAAGATCATCATCATTAAGGTTCAATACGACTTCACTTCGAACTCAGGTACTCTTCTGATTTCACTTCGAACTCAGGTACTCTTCTGATTTCAAATTTCTCTTCTATCATCATTAAGGTTCAATACGATTTCGTTTTTCTTACTACTTTTCATCTCTTCGCGTTAGATAGTTGAGAGATGGGGTGATTTTCTGCTCTTGCTTTTGAAAGAACTGTGGATTGAGGAACTCGTGTGTTTGCTTCTACAACTCGTGTATGTTTTTCTTTCGTCCCTATGCTTTTCAATTCATGTGTATTTATAGGCTCAAAATGCAATTAACTTTTGATTTCAATTTTTCTTGAAATAAATAACTCGTGAGTGTGAAGTTGAAGTTGAAGTTTTGTGGTTAACGATGTCGTTTTAGCGTTTTAGGATGCAAACGTAGTAGCAGTAGTAACAGAGAAATTTATTATTGTGTTGCGGCAACAATAGTAGGTATCGTGTTGCGGCAACACTAGTAGTAGCAGTAGAAAACACAAATCACTATCAGCTTGGTGGAATCTGAATCAACTTTCATTAACAATAAAAAGTAGAATGAAAGAAAGAAATCCCAAACAAATTTTTGAAAACAAATTCCATTGTAGTGGTTTGAATAGGTATGTCGTTTAAACTCTAGAATTGGAGAAAGGAAGTTTGATAATGAGTAAAACACTATAAAGAAATTTTTTCAATCTAATTGATAATTCTATCAGGTTTTTTTGGATGATAATTTGATGAACTATATGCAATTTGGATGATGTGTCATTGTAATTTGTTGAGCTATTAGGGTGCATATTGTTTTGGTATGATATTTATTTTGTCTGGATTCTTTTGTTTTGAGCAACTATTATATCTTCAAAAAGTATATGGAAATGTTAGATGCATTGTATAAAGACATTTTCTTAACGTATTGGACAATATATTGCATAACAAAGTATGCTAAAAAGATATCAATAAAAAAACATTGCTGGTTTTTTGTTGTTGTTAATGTTGCATTATTAGAGATCAATTAATGCAATTGCAATAAAGTAGGACTTCGAATGCAAATACAAACAATGGAATTAAAGTTTAAAACAATTCCTCCACTTGACTTTAGAATTGTTTAATATAAGATCAATAATAGAATGAAGCACACACTTGATGCAAGATTCTCAAACAAAGTAACATGGTTTTACACACATCAATAGTAGAAAACACAAATCACTATCAGCTTGGTGGAATCTGAATCAGCTTTCATTAACAATAAAAAAATGAGCCACAACATTCACAAATTATGTATACACATTTTTGTGAGCATAACATAGGACACAGTCCTAAAAAAATAGAGACCTTTGATTCATATCTGATTGATACACTTGATAGAAAAACAAAACAGTGTTATATATTCATCATCTGTTGTTGTACCTTTGATTCTATGACCTTGTTCTGTTGTAAAACTCATCATGTTTTGTTTTGGAAATTGATCAATGGAAGAAACCTTTGTTGTCTTCCCATATACTTTTGAGTTTGATGAGTTTTTGTGACCTATAACTTGGTTTTGTTAAGATGAAGAGTTTGGTTTCACCAACAGGTTTAAGCTAAGAAGATTATGAGATTAAGTGCAATTTGAAAGAGGAGCAATAAGCTTCTTTGATAGTGTTTGTTTTGTTTATTATAAAATTTGTATTTAAAAATGCTATATTTGGGTTAAGAACATGAGATTCTTAAAGATATAACTTTTTGTAAATTAATTAACAAGAATATATAACTATTACAATTCGATGGCTATTTAATTGCCAATTTTTGCGGCATAATAAGAGATTGATGTTTTCAAAGGAACAGATAGATCGAATCAGATTCTATAAAGACTTGAAGAAATATACAAACTTCATTTTACAACTTGTAATTTACAATCACATCATATCATACTAGTTTCCTATGCTACTTGAGGGTGCTCTTGAACATAATTGCTGGCTGAAAAGACCATAATGTCCTTGGCCTTTTCAGCTGGAATATCATCAAATACAAGTACTACCTCCGTCCCTAATTATAAGACCCTGTTGAGTTTTTTTCTTGTCCCTTTTTATAAGACCCTCTTCAACTTTCAAAATGCATTAATTATTCTTTTCCAAACATACCCCTAATTATATTACATATTTTTTTTGCACTCTGTAATAAATACAATTACATACACATTAATTATTTCTCTCTCCTTAGGATAAACTTGTAAAATTATACAAAATAGTCAATAAATTTAATATTCTAACCAAATTTCTTAATTCCCGTGTTCTTCTCAACGGGGTCTTATATTTAGGGACGGAGGTAGTATTAATTTGTATAATTTGTTTAATGGTTTCACTTTACTAACTGCAGGATTTCTGAATTTTTTCGCTTCTCAACATAGCACACTTCAATACAACCATTGATTCTGCTTCTTAATTCAAATTTCGAAACCAGGTAATATATATATCTCTCTCTATGAACTTATTATTCCGCCATAATAATAAATATAGGCTGATATGTGGTGTTTTCCGCGCTAAAATAGCACTGCAAAGCGGCCGGTGTGGTGGAATATCCGCCATCAAGTCTAAAATGTTGTGTGAATTTTCTGTTTTTATTAGCACCAAAATTTATAAACATGCATATGGCTTGTAAAATCAGAAGCACTTGTAGAATTAGAAGTACTTGTAGAATCAAAAGAATGGTTACTAGTAGTGATGATTCTTATTACATGTGATGTGCATTTTCATCTCTGATTCCTAAGTTTTTCTGTTACAGAATAGTAGTTAGATCATCATTAGTGATTGGGGAAGCCTACATGCTTTGAGAATTGTTAGTCACCTCACCACCACTAACAGTTTGTTATAATTCATACTTATAACTTTAGTATATAGTTAGGAAGTCATCAAAGAAGCGGCAAGCATACGGTTCTACCAGAGTAGTAAAAAGTATCATTTTGTTTACGATATAATGGATTAAGGAACTCACATATTTCATAATTAGTTAAAATTATGATCTTCAATGTATTCCGAGTTTTTGGGGTTGTTTTTTGTTGTAGCTATGACTACTTCTTTTTTGTTTCAATCTATGTAATATTTGGATATTTGTTACTTCAAATGTTCTATGTTAAAGAATTAGGTCTTTTTGCTTCTGAATTTTATGTGTCATTTGCTTATTATCTATATTTTGTTGCATGTGCTTTTTTTGGTTATTTTTTGAAGGAGAAGACATGATATGGTTTGTGATCTTGATAAAATTGATTGAAGGAGATCACATGACATGACATAATTGTTATCTATTTGACTGATCTATTGCCAAACAAGGTCAGTATCTATAGATTATAGACACACATAATTGTTATCTTCTCCATGGAAACACATTATTGTTATCTTCCTATTGCAGAGAAAACAAAGACAGGGACGAAGAAAGCCAAGTGTGCGGTTGTTCAGGAAAAGGATGTTACCGTAGAGAGAACGAGAAGACTGCTGCAAAGGATGTTGCACCAAAGGCTTCTCAGCATTAGGTTATCTTCTCTATATCCATACCTTTTATTACACTTTTTTATCATTTTATTATGTATAAGCTATAAATTGAATTTTGATTTTAGGAAGGTGAAGAAGTTTTGCCATCATCAGAGCCAACATGTATCAGTCTTCAGCATAAGTTTATTGTTGTAAGTAAATTTGTTGGGAAATGAAAAGGTCCTAAAAGCTGCATTACTTCCTTTCTGTCGGGGCTCTGTTATGAAACATAGTTGGGTTTTTGGGGCTGCTTCAACACTGATTTTATTTGACTTCACATAGACCAACATACACCTTTAAAAAAATTAGTATGTACACTACTGTAACTTTGAGTGCATGCAGCATGCTTATTTGAAATCTGTGAATGCTTATTTTTATTTGAAATCTCCTTAATAAACTTTCACACAAACTGCTGTAACTGCTTCCACAGAAACTGTGAAGATAACTCCAACGATGAATCGGACGCGCATGATGGTTTCAGCGCTTCCAACGGTTTCAACTATTCACCTTCTGATGCATCTGAAATCCTCAAGGTAATTGATGCTTGTTTGAATTTGAGCAACGGAATTTGGCGTTTTAAAATAATTAAAAAACAAAACGTTTCTGAAACTCTGAAACTCTTTTTTTATTTTCATTTTGGATAGGGTTTTTTATTTTCACAAAATCTGAATTTAATTGCAGTTAAAATTAAGTTGAGTTGTTTGTTGGTTGAAAACAGTATAATTATATGACCATATTGGTATCGTGTTGATGCAGGTCCATATGGAATGCACATGGAAATGATGTGGTGATGATTTCCTATTTGATCAGGTATTCAAAGTTTAGATTTATTTTTCTACAATTCTAATCCAACTCTTGCAATTCTGAGATGCAAGTTCAGGACTTGTACTGCTTGTTTCAGTTTCTGACACTATTGAATTGGCAGATAAATGAGCTTAGGAAAGATATCTTTATTCCTGACTATTGTTTTGCTGGTGGAGGGGAGCTAAGATCTCTCAATGCTTGGTTTGGTCCAGCTAGAACAGTAACACCATTACACCATGATCCACATCATAACATACTTGCACAGGTATTTCCGTTGTATACTCTTAAAAATTGTATGCTTGTATTGAACAATGCAAATTAAAGCTGCTAGTTAAACCCTCCCTTCCCCTGGGCCCTACACGAAATAAAATCATATTAGATGCCCCTTGATGTTATGGCTCTTGTTTGTTTTGAGTACTTGTAACTTGTAAGCATTTGTAAGCATTTATTACTGAAATAGAGATCCTTAAGTCCAACTTCGATCAATACAATTATCGAACAATCTATTCATTCTTCAAATTAAGCTAAACCATTAACTACCACTTGTACATATTTGATTACATTTTTTATTTTGTCACTATTAACCAGTCATAAAGATTGAAGCCTAAGGGGTCATTGACTGGGGTTAAAGTGGTGACTGGTTTGGCCGTGGTTTTTGAGGATGATAAACCATAGATAAAATTTATATATGACTGTATAACAGCTCTAATTCTATCCCCTTCTGTTTTTTCTTGAAGTGTGGATGTTTTCTTTTTTGCTTATATGAAATTAAATAAAGTTGGGATATAGATTTCCGTCTTTTACTTTTATTATTTGATACTTACAATTTACAATAATATTAATAGTTTCTTTTTTTTGACACTGAAGTTCATCTGTGGTATCCGTGGCCATGCTTCGAATCTTCGGCACTGATATTGCTGAACTTCCTTTGGTTGCAACAAGTAACAAGTGATGGAGAATCAAGTGATGAGGAACTGACTTTTGAGGAGTTAGCAGCCTCCTATCAAGAGTTATGTCTGAAGAGTGCAGAGGTTTGTCAAGAAAGTGAGAAACAAAAGAAACAAATTGCTCAGCTTGAGACAGTTAAAGTTGATCTTGAAAATGAAGTCTTGTTGGTTAAATCTCAACTTGATCAAATGACAAAATCTGTTAGAATGTTGCACAGTGGATCTGATACTCTTGATAAGATCCTTCAGGCAGAAAAGGTAGCAGGAGACAAATCTGGCTTAGGATTTGTTGTTGAGGAGAAGGTTTCTACTGAAGCTAGTACTTCAGGAACCAAAAAGGACATGTCTAAACCAATGTCTCAACATAACAAAAAGAGGCATAATCTCAAATCCAAGCAGGTTGCTCACCAACAACCTCAAAATGTTGGGAAAAGGTATGCTCATGGTCCTCATCAAAAGAAGGTTCATACTTCTGGAGCTAGGAAGTATATGCCTCCTCAATACCATAGGAGCATGCAGACTTCTAGGTTTAACATGTTCCATCAGATGTCTCAACATCAAGGGAATATGTATGGCTTTTGACCTAATAATGCAGTGCCTCATTGTTATGGTAGAAGGAAGCCACATCATCATAGAAGACAACCTAAGAGACAGAATCCTCCCTACAGAAGATAGGCAAACTATGGAAGCAGACAACCCCAGTACTTTGGATGACAGCCACAACAGTTTCATCATCAAGGTGGCAGGAAGTTTAATCACTTTAGAGAAGAGGATAAAAGAGTTAGGTGTTTCTATTGTGGAAGTTTTGGCCATATGCTACATTCTTGCTTTAAGCTGCATGGCTATCCCGAATCTGTCCATCAACCTAGACAGAATCAGAACAAATCTAAGGCTGTTAAAAAATGGGTTCCTAAAGCTGCTGTTACATGTCTATTGGCCCACACATCTGATAGACATTCTGTTAAGGATGGTTGGTACTTTGACAGTGGCTGTTCAAAGCATATGACAGTGTTCAAAAATCATTTGGTGGATATCAAGACTTGCTCCACAAATGATGTTACTTTTGGTAATGGAGAGAAAGGGGAAGTAAAAGGAGTTGGAAAATTGAGGTGTCATGATGGACCAAATTTGGAAAATGTTCTTTTTGTCAAAGGATTGACTGCTATTTTGATTAGCATTAGTCAACTATGTGATGAAGGATACAAGGTCAGCTACACTAAAGACGAGTGTTTAGTGACTAATGGGAAGAATGAGGGTGTTATGAAGGGAGTCAGATCCATAGATAACTGTTATCTATGGGTACCACAAGAGACCAGCTCATCAAGTGATGTTAAGGTTGATGTTGTGGCATCAGACTGTAACATTAGTTGTAAAGACTTAAGCAGAAAATTGAGCATATTGAAGTTAGTGGCTTATGGAGTGAATTTATTAAAATTCAAAAATTTAAAAGGAAATGTGTTTTGGTGGGGAAAATTCATTTATTGGCTTTTAAGTGATCCACAAAATCAGGCTCCATACTTTAGGTTATCAGATCCTATTGTAGCTATCACACGCTTCATCAAACACCATACCCCTAGACGGTTCGTCTCCTTCTCCGTCAACAAAAGTAGCAATCCTTCCCTGATCCTCAGTTACTTCACTGGAACAATGTCAAAACAAGCATCATCCCCTTCAAAGAAGTCTGCTTCAAAAATTTCTTCTCATGAAAAAGCTAGGGTTTTGACGAACACGGGTTCTGCTGAAGAAGCTTTGAATGTAGCACCCATCTCCATGATGGTTCCTGAATCTGGTAAGTCAAGACCTTCCAAACTTCAACCCAAAAGGCCTACACCTAAAATTGATGATAGTGAAACTAGGAGGTTATTCACTAGCATACTTTTTAAAGAGAAATATGCAACTGGGTCTTCCAACCCTCAAGCTGTTGAAGAGAGGTTTGATGTTGATCGCAGTCTTAATCAAATTGCCACCAAAATTTTGGATAAGGGTTTATCTGTAAAAGGCATTTCTATTCCCCTTAGACAAATGCCTGCTAAAAAGGAGGCCATGCAAAGTGCTGATACAAATCTTCACAAACTGGCTATGTCTGTCATTAAAGATGCTGAAGAAGGTGTTGAAGAAGAAGGTGTTAATGAGGAAGCTGATGTTGAAACAAATGTCAGAACATCGCCTGATAGGGATGTTGAAACTAGCCCTGGTGGAAAGAAGAATGAAGATGTGGTAAATGTTGTTGACCTGTCTGATGATGAAGTGATTGGAAATGATGTACCTAGTCTTGCCAAAAGACTTAAAACTAGAAAAGGAAAGAATGTGGAATCTTCTCCTAAGAAGTCAGCTGAAGGAAAGAAGAAAAAGACTTCTGTTGTTGGTCTAACAAAAACATGGAGTAAAGTTGTTGTGAATCCCTGAAAGAGGAAGTTGTTGGAAGAATCTGAATTAGAGTATGATGTTGAGGATGATGTTCAAGACATCACTCCTATAAGAAAGTCAATCTTGAAGAGAATTGCTGACAAGATACCTGATGTTCCTGTTGACAACATTTCATTCCATTATGCAAGCAGTGCTTCCATGTGGAAATTTGTTTGTCAAAGAAGACTTGCTCTTGAAAGAGAAATTGGCAAAGAAGCTATGGAAATTAAAGAAGTCATAAAGGTGATAAAGGTTGCTGGATTGATGACGACTGTTTGTGGGTTCTCCAAGTGTTATGACAGTCTGGTTAAGGACTTTATGGTTAACATTCCTGTGAATATTTCTGACAAAAGAAGTGTGGATTTCATGAAAGTGTTTGTTAGAGGCAAATGTATTGAGTTCTCTCCTGAGGTTATCAACAACTACCTAGGAAGAAAAGAAGAAGAGTTTACAGAGTTAGAAGTTACTGATAATGATGTCTGCAAGGAGATAACTGCTGGTCAAGTAAAGGTGTGGCCCTTGAAAGGAAAATTGACAACTAGCAAACTTAGTGTTAAGTATGTTATCTTGCACAGAATTGGAGCTGCAAATTGGGGGCCTACTAATCATAAAACCACAACAGCTGTGGGATTAGGAAGGTTCATTTATGTTGTTGGCACTAAGAAGAAATTTGACTATGGATCATATATCTTTGAATAGACTGTGAAACATGCCACCACTAATGCTATCAAAATGCCTATAGCATTCCCATCTCTCATTTGTGGAGTAATTCTGAAACAACATCCTGGCATATTGACAAGTTCAGACACAGCCTGCAAGAGGGAGTCTACATTATCTCTGCATCCAAAATTGTTTGTTGGGAGTCATGTTCCAGACATTGTCTAAACATCAGATGCTGGTGTCAAGAAGAAAAGTACCAAAGTTGATTTGCTTGCAGAATTGAAGGCTACTTGCAAGGATCTGGACATTGTGATCAGTACCAGCATGACTAGAAAGATGGAAATTGAGAAGCTGGTCCAGTCCTTGGAACAGGATGATAATGATGATGTTCATGTCAATGCTGAAGGTGTCAATTTCGAGGAAGATGATGAGGATGATGAATATGGGCCTAGCTCTGATGAAGATTAAGTTTCTTTTGTTGTTTCTGCTAGATAGTAGTTTTTTTTGCTTGTGTTGTTTTACACTTGATGTGTTTGGTCTGTAACCTGAATATTATGTTTTAAGCACTTTTTATGTTTTTGTTCTATGATTTGTCTTGTCTTGAATGCTGACTTTAGAGTGACAATGAGAGCTAGCTTAGGACTAACTGGTAGTTAGTAGGTGTTTGTCCAATTATGGCTAAAAAGGGGGAGAGTTAGCCAAGCCTAGGTGTGGTTGTGAATCCTGTTTCTGCCTGTTTCTGATGTGGTGCAGAACTTGAGGGGGAGAGTGTTTGTGCAGCTGTATGCTGGTTGTGGTTTTGAGGGGGAGCTTGACTCGTTGCTGAGCTGATGGAGTATGTATGTGCAGCATTTTGAAGTATGTTTTGAAGGAGTGCTGCTAGGTGTTTTTAACATTTTTCAATTTTTATCCGCTGCTGAAGTCTCTGATGTTGCAGAGATTGTTTTAGCCAAAATTAGCCAAAGGGGGAGATTGTTAGTTCTTGGATTGGCTAGAATTTTGGTAAAACAAAGTTGTTTGTTCAATGTTGATGTCATATGGTTGATGTCTTAACATTGAGTCTTAACATTGGTTAATGTTATATTTATAAGTTGTTGAAGTGTTGAAGTCTGATGTCACATGCGATGTCATGACATCAGATATGCAGTTTATTAAAACATCAGGTATGAGATGTTTTTAGGGTTAAGCTGTAGCGAGCGATTTTGGACGCGGTTCTTAAGCGCTGGTCGCTCTCTGCGGTTGAGCTTAAACTACAAGTCGATTCATTTTTTATCCTATTGTAAGCTGACTAAGGAAGGGAAATAGATGTCTCCAATTAACCCTGCTTGCATACTGAGTTTGAACAGCGGTCTGTTAGGTTACGAATGCTACAATGTGGGGGGCCTTCATACTGGTTATTTGTATTTTCGCCAATACGGTTTTCTTTCATTTTATCTAGACAGAGGGTTTCTGACAGGGAATAAGGATCTGGATGTTTTTGAATTACTGCTTTTGAGTGATGGGATTTGGGTTTTTTGTTGATTGTGCTCGCTAAGATAATTTTCTTTCGATCTTATGCCTACTTATTCCCGTTTACCGAAACAGGGAAATCAGAGCGTTCGTAGTTCCTCCTAGTCTATGGGAGGAAATGGGTGTTTTGGTGTCTTGTTCAAAGCCCAAGACGTGAAGCGAAAGGTTGTTTGTATCTTGTTCAAAGCCCAAGATGTGAAGCTGAAAGGTCTCAACTTTAGAGAGAATTCGTCATCTCTAAAGAGGGGTAAAGAAGAATTACTTTAACTGGGATACGCGGATCCTAGCAATGCCATAATTTCCGAAGAAGGGGTTTTTAACCTGAAGGAGAAGACTTTAACTCAGTGTAGAGCAATGCTATCTTTCCTTAGGAATTTTTCATGCTAAAAGAAGGACAGTGGCATGGATATAGATGATCCAGAGGCTTGCCGCTTACAGCGATTAGATGAAAGGGAAGGAGTTGTTGATGTTTGTGTACTGTGAACGAGGCACAGGTTTGATGCTAAAAGGTTGATTGGATCAACCAGTGGTTTTCTTATACAAATCATAAGAGGAGGCTATTGGCCCAACAAGAGGGAGTTTTTGTATCTCGTATGAAGCCCGAGATGGAGGCTAAAGGTTTGACTCAATAAGAGAATCTTTTATACTCAACAAGAGAGTGATTTTGTATCTCGTACGAAGCCCGAGATGGAGGCTAAAATTTGTTTGGCTCAATAAGAGCCTTTTTATATCTCGTATAAAGCCCGAGATGGAGGCGAAAAGGGTGATTGACTCAACGGGGGAGTCTCTTGGTATCTCGTATAAAGCCCGAGAGAGAGGCTAAAAGGTTTGCTCCGCTGGGGAGAATCATTGTACAAAGCCCAAGAGGAGGCTAGTGTAACTGTTTCAGTTGAGTGACAGATCCAGTATACTGATTTAGAAAGAGAAAATCAGTTCTTATATGAGTAACACTGTACTCGAGGATTTGGTTTGAGGACCCGGGTTATTTCCTGTTTCTTTAAGGAAAGGGGAAATCCAAAGGGTATTGAGATTATCCGAGTCTGCAAGTTTTCTTCCTATCTAACGAAAGGGTGCTTGAGAATGTCTTTGAGACTCAAGGAAAATAGACTGTCCAAGTCTAGAGTTTCATCTTTTGTACTATGCTTTGAGAAACAGTAGTAGACTCTATAAAAGGACTGATCTATTGACATGAATAAGTTCTGTTTCTATACCTCTAGGAGGTCGTCGGGACAATTTGTACGAAGCCTAAGAGGAGGCTGGAAGCTTTTAAGAAGCCGATCGGTCCTTGTATTAAGCCCAAGAGGAGGCTATCATTCCCGGAGGAAGAGATCATTATACGAAGCCTAAGAGGAGGCTGTCAATACTTCCATGAAGCCGACGGGTCCTTGTACAACGCCCAAGAGGAGGCGAGGTTGCTTATAGGAAGCCTGTGGGTCCTTGTACGATGCCCAAGAGGAGGCCGATGCTTTTAAGAAGCCTGTGGGTCCCCAAACCCCGAGAAATTCAAGGCAAGCTATTCACAAGGAATAGAGCAAGTCAGGAAAGTTCGAGAATTTGGAAGAAACTCAAAGATGCCATTCACAGAGAATACATTTCATCTTTGGGAGTAGAGTTTCTTGACAATTCCTAATGAGGACAACCGAAGAGAAGACTGTATCTGGTGATCCTATTTGGGATCTAGCTGTCTATTTCTATGAACAAACGAAACGACTTTACCTAGTGCTAGACGTAGTTGCCGGGGAAACTCTGATATCTATACTATTATTACACAGTCGATATGAGTTTATGAAAGGAGACTTACAGTGAGCAGCCCCACAATACAGTTATATGATATGAAAGCAGTAAATGAAAGCGGGTAAACACTTACTCGGTTGTAGAGCTTCCATGCTGTTTGGTTAGTTGTTCAACAAAGAAAAATTGAAAACAACAATATATTCAAAATCAAAGGAGAAAGTGCTTTGAAAAGGAAAGATTTGGGGCTTACAGCTCAAGGAGAAGCCCATATGGTTTTTGAAAAGGCGACGATCGTGCTGTTTACTTGTACAGAGGGACTTATATAATAAGTGAGGCCCAGAAAAGGTTTTCTGTACAGAGGGATGGGTCGTACACTCTCTCAAGAGGCCCAAAAAAGTCTTAAAGAAAAAGAGTGGGGCTTATAACACGAGGGTAGGCCCAGATGGTTTTTCGTTTAAAATGGCGATCGCGTCGAGGTTTTCTTTTAACGCAAAGGGACTTATACAATAAGTGAGGCCCAAAGTGATTTTGGTTAAAAGGGGGATTGGGTCTTACACTCTAATAGAGGCCCAAAAAGTTTTGAATGGGTCTTATAGCTCCAGGAGAAGCCCAAATGATTTTTGAAAAGGCGACGATCGTGCCGTTTACTTGTACAGAGGGACTTATACAATAAGTGAGGCCCAAAAAGTTTTGTACAAAGGGGGTGTGGGTCTTACACTCTCTCAAGAGGCCCAAAAAGTTTTAAAAAGTTTATGATCTTGGACCAATGTTCCAAAAAATCAGGTTTCCTCCTACAAAATGATTGAAATCAAATTTGGGTTAGAAAATGAAAAGAAAAGAAACCTTTTAAATGCTAAAAAACACATAAAACATTAATTCTTTTCAAAAATATCAAATATAGGAAATAAATAATATTTTTGGGATTTTTTGGTAGAATCAAATATTTAAACATTTTTGTGAATTATTGCAAAAAGAACCAATAAAAAATGATAAAAATTGAAGGAGTTATTAATTTTTCAAATCATTAAAAATAATAGTATGAAAAATAATAAAATAAACAAGTGATAAAAAGAAGTCTGGGGCGAGGGGGATTCGAACCCCAGACCTCTCGCTTGCAAATACACATAAAACCAGCTGATGAACCGCTGGGGCGCAATGCCAATTCAAATAATATATGGCAAGGGAAAACTATATAGCAAACTTGGTTGGTTTTCTGAAAATGGCGCCATGGCCATCTTCTTCCCCGAGCTCGTGCATGAAGCACCTTATCTCACTCATCTCTCAACCATTGGACATGATTCAAACACCAAACTCGTGCGTTTTTTCACAAGGAACAAGATGGCAATACCCAATTTTATTCATTTTCAGTGTGGAGTGAAATAATCATGATGAACACAGATGAACCCTAATTTGCAAAAGCAATCGTGCAGGCATGGTTATGAGGTCTATGATCAAATTTATTGAGGCAAAACAATCAACACATGATGGTAATCAAATGGCAAAATTATCATGCGAGGAAATATGCATGGATCATGGAGTTTGAGTTTGAAGCTCACCTTGATGCAAGATGAAATGGAACTTTGCCCAGATGGTGTTCCAGTCGTGAATTGATGATCCCTACAGCTTCAATGGGTGTTATGGAGTGTGTTGCAAGCTTTGGAACACTTTGAAATTCTCTGGATCAAGCTGGAGACCTCCACCTGCAAAATTGAAGCATAATGGCTTGGTTGAAGAGTGATTTTGAGTTGGGAGTGTTACAGATGGTGTTTAAGCACTTGGACACCTCAAATACATCATATGTGATGTGTTTGAGCAATTGGAATTGATTGCTTATGGCTGCAACTCAAAACCCGATAGTGGTTACTCAAAAACAAGAAAACTTAAAGTTCAAGAAAGAATGAGAGAAAGCAGTGCTGTAACTGGCTTTGGTGTGAGTTGAATGATCCATTGAGATCTCTATTTATAGGTGATCAACTCTTGTCTTGGAGGAATAGTGAATGGCAGCTGGATCAGATCACATTTGCATGGATTGGCTTGGCATAAATGCCTCTTGAACTAGGCATAACAGCTGCTCCAAATAGATCAGCTATGCCTTGACTGAAATCACATTCTTCAGATGTTTTTAATGTTGTTTAATCAGAGAACTTGACTGAGGAGAGTGAGAATCTTGACAATGCACTATTCCACATAAATGCACTTTGAATTCAAGGCAAAATGTGCCAAAGTGGATGAATTTCAAGTTGGAAGGTTCCTTGGCTTTTTGACTCAGCCCTATCAGTTGGATCAGTTGGTTCATGGTCAGATTAAAGGCATATGGCATATTGATCACTCCTCTTGACCCAAAAATCGTGTATGGCATAAAACTCCCAAATTGACTTTTCATGGCAGCCTTGACATGGCATGTTGAGGCAGCCATAATTCTTGGCACAAGTGGATTGGTTTCATGCTATTGAGTTGCTTGGATTCTTGGCAACATTTGCAACAACATTGATCTTTAACTTTGGAACTGATTCAGCTTGCATCTATGTGCAAAAATCCCACAAGTTTTGGTGTTTCAACAAAAATCTGTCTTAGACAGAATTTTTCTAAGTGTTGGAAAATGCTATTCTTTCACATTTTCAGCCACTTTGGCTCACTCATATCTCAAAATCCATAATGAATTGGAGTTAGGCCTAGTTGAAGTTTTTGTAGAGGGCAGTGGGATCTACAAATCAAGCTTTGGATGGAAAAATTTGGCCCTATGGTTTAGGAGTTATGGTCCTCCAAAGTTGGTACCCTAGCCACTTTATTTTTATCTTAGAAATTTTTCTAAGTTATTATGGTTACCCCTTTTACAAGTTATCCCACTTTCTTTGATTTTTCTTGATGAATGATGATTCAAATCATACATTAACATCATTTTAGGGTTAAAAATCCAATTTTGTGAAAAATCTCAAAAAGTCAAAGTTGACTTATGTGCACAGTTGACTTTTTAGCAGATGAATTCCAAACTGTACAATTCTTCAGGAAATCATGTCCTTGAACTAAATCAAACTTAATGGACATGTTCCATGGGTGTCATAGGGTATATTTATTCATGTCCTAGGGCTTGGGAGCATGTCCAGGTCAAAATTCAAAGTTACAGTTGACTTTTCTCTCGAAACCCTAATTGTGGTGCAAATGAAGTTGAGACTTGTTACTCAAGCTTCTTGTATCAATCCATTGTTCTAAATGGATCAATATGGTATATTGGAGACCTCAAATCATGTCTTGAGGTCTTGGCTCATGGTTTGTCCCAAAAGTCAACTTAGGGGTGAATTAGGTCAAGAAACCCTAATTCCTGATTTTTGATGTATGCACCCCCTTGAGCAAAATTGACTTGATGCTTGGGTTCCTAAGGTTCCATGGAGTGTATTAGGTTATGTTTTGGATCATTGGCTTGTGCCCAGATGAAATTCCCCATCTGGAGGCCCTGGGCCATCAAAACCCTAATTTGGTGACACTGTCGATCTGGAGGCTTGATCCACCTAGAAGGGAGCAGCTTTATGCTTAATCCTTGAAGTGGGAGTCCTTTGGATGCTTTGTGGATGTTTTAGAGGTTAGACAAGTTGAAGATCAAGTCATTCCTTGATTGATCCTTTGTCTAAGAGCTCTGAGAGGGCTTGAAACCCTAATTCTGATTGTAGTGGATGCTCAACAATTCCTTGAGGAGATTGATGAGGCATGATGATTCATCCATATTGTGATGATGATTTGCACAATGATGGGAATCTAAGTGGTCAAAATTTGGGGTATGACAGATGCCCCTATTTAATCTTCTTGGACACGAAGGTGCGAATGACGAAGGTATTCGGGCATTCGGGGTGCAAGAGGATTAAATATCGGAATATCCGAAATTTTGATGGCTATGAATGGCAGCTTGCGCATTCATCTTCTTTTGCTAAACAATGATGCTTAGAAAAGGTGAACTTCCCCTCGATCCTGGTTTCCTACCAAGGAACTGGTCTTAGTTTCTGATTCAAACTTCCCCTCGATCCTGGTTTCCTACCAAGGAACTGGTCTTAGTTTCTGATTTAAACTTCCCCTCGATCCTGGTTTCTAACCAAGGAACTGGTCTTAGTTTCTTTTGTCAATAAACTTTATTGACAAGGGACGCTATTCGTAGCGGTTTCCTCAAACTTCTCGCCTAATTTTCCTGGAGAGAGGCCATTTGACGGAAAAAGTTTTGATGTCAGACTTGCTGGGGAACCCAATCGTCTGAATTGTAGAGGTGCACAAACTTCTCTGTTGGAGACGCCATTTGTCGATTCTACTGGGGAAAGCGAGTCTCTTGAGAAACTGCTTCGCTTGGGGATATTGCATCATACTTTTCTCGGGATCTTCCCGGAGAAATGCCATATAATGGGATCCAATTTTGAAGTGCCGATGACCTTTTCATCAGTGGCTTTTCGGAGAAACACTGATGTACTGCCGAATCTCTGCTTAAGAGGCTTTCCCTAGGGATTTTCCTTAATCCGGGAAAGCAAGGATATCATCTTCAATGGCGAAGAGTGACATCTGTTGAAGGTTCTCTGATGTTTAAGAGGTTCAAGTTATCAAAGTGGTCGGGTGAAGACTCTGATCTTAGAGATACACTGGTAGCGAGATTGTTCAGACACAACAATTCCTGACGAGGACAAAGGCTGACAGCTCGATTGAGAAGACGGTTATCACGGCAGGATAAGACCGACTCAAGTGATAGTGATGCAATATGAAATGTGAATGCAAATAAAAAATGCATGATGTATGTATGTATATGCTGACAAAACAGACGCGACATACAGACTAATAGATGAACACGATTGAATACTCGGCCATCGCGGGGCGAAGAAGTACAGTTGGTTCAAAATAGCAATTTCACCTTACTTAGGAGAGATAGTCCCTGTCGGGAGCTATGTTAATCGGGCTTAGGAGATGAGAACTCGGCCGAAGCATGTCAGACGAAACAAGGTCTCTGACACAGTTGATCCCTTCATTCAGGCGCACTGGCTTAGAAGGAGTACTTTGATTCTGCACTTTGAGGCTCGCTTACTTCTGGAGAAGCGACCGATGTTCTTCTGATGTTCAACAGTCAAAAGAAAAGTCATCTTTAATTTAAAAGTAGAAAAAGTTTTAACAAGTAAATTTATTTTGTTTTATTTCAAGAATCACTGATTAAGTTAAACAACGTCGTTCTGGAAAGCTAAAACAAGTAAAAATTATAAACAAAAGCACAAGGGCTCAAATTTTATTGATAAGATGGAGATCAGCCAAACGCGTGATTCCAAAGAGTATTTACAAAGTTAGAAAATGGTAATTTACAGGGAAAAGGGATACGTTGAAACATAACGACCACTATCCTTCTACCAACTTTGAATTCTGGGCATCCTGAGCTTCTATCGAAGATGACCTTGACTGGAGTTATCCTCCGATGGATGATGTAACTGCTGCTGAGGGACTTGCCTCTGTTGAACATAGTTACTTGCCATTATCCCTAATTTTTGCCTGGATTGTACTTTGATGTTTCCAATCCACCGGGATGATTTTTTCTTGTCTCTAACTTTTGCCTGGACCGCCCTTTCGGGTTTTCAATCCACCGAGACATTTTTTTTTTTTTAGTTTAGGCGAAGTATTTCTTGACTACATCAACATTCGTGGGGTAGGAAAATTCCTCTCCGTCCATGGTTGCAAGTCTCAAGGCGCCGCCTGAGAAAGCTTTCGTGACCACATAGGGGCCATCATAATTCGGAGTCCATTTGCCTTGCGAATCAGAGAGAAATGATTGTATCTTCTTGAGCACGAGGTCTCCTTTCCTGAAGACACGAGGTCTGACCTTTTTGTCAAACGCCTTCTTCATTCTTTGTTGATATAACTGACCGTGGCATAGTGCCGTTATTCTCTTTTCTTCGATCAGATTTAGTTCGTCGTGTCGGCTTTGACACTATTCAGCTTCGGTGAGCTTAGCTTCCATCAATACCCGGATTGATGGGATCTCTACTTCTATGGGGAGCACTGCTTCCATGCCATACACTAGAGAGAAAAGGGTTGCCCCTGTTGAAGTGCGGACAGATGTACGATAACCGTGAAGAGCAAAAGGCAGCATCTCGTGCCAATCTTTGTAGGTTACAACCATCTTTTGAACAATCCTCTTGATGTTCTTGTTAGCCGCTTCTACCGTTCCATTCATCTTGGGTCGGTAGGGAGATGAGTTATGGTGTTCAATCTTGAACTCTGCGCACAACTCCTTCATCATCTTATTGTTCAAGTTAGATCCATTATCCGTAATGATCTGGCTTGGAACACCATAACGACAGATGATATTGTTTTTGATAAATCGGACCACCACTTGTCGGGTAACATTAGCGTACGACGCTGCTTCGACCCACTTGGTGAAATAGTCAATGGCTACCAGAATGAACCGATGTCCGTTTGAAGCCTTAGGTTCAATCAAGCCAATTATGTCGATTCCCCATATGGAAAAAGGCCATGGGGAAGAAAGAACTTTGAGATGCGTTGGCGGTAGATGAATTTTGTCGGAGTATATCTGACACTTGTGACACCTCCTCATGTACTTGTAGCAGTCGGATTCCATGGTCAACCAATAGTACCCGGCTCTGAGAATTTTTCTCGCCATTGTGTGTCCGTTGGCATGAGTGCCAAAGGATCCTTCATGAATTTCTTTCATAAGCATGTCTGCTTCTGGTCCGTCGACGCATCGGAGCAAGACCATGTCAAAATTCCTCTTATAAAGAGTGTCACCGCTCAGGAAGAAGCTTCCAGCTAGCCTTCTGAGGGTTTTCCGGTCTTTTCTGAGTGCCTCAGGTGGGTACTCTTGTTTCTGAAGGAAGCATTTGATATCGTGATACCAAGGTCTGTCGTCTATGACTTCTTCAATTGAGAAGACGTAGGCGGGCCTTTCAAGGCGCATAACGTCAATCTTAGGTAGGTCATTCCATCGACCTACTCTAATCATGGAAGAGAGAGTGGCTAAGGCATCAGCCATGTGATTCTCACCACGAGGGATGTGATGAAACTCAACTCTGTTGAAGAAGGGTAACAACCTTCTTGCATAGTCTTTGTAAGGAATCAATCCTGATTGGTATGTGTTCCAATCTCCTGTTATCTGATTGATAACCAAGGCTGAATCGCCGTATACGTCCAAGTTTTTGATCCTTAAATCAATCGCTTCCTCGAGACCCATAATACAAGCTTCGTATTCGGCCTCGTTGTTCGTACATTTAAACATAAGTCTGGCAGTGAAAGGAATGTGGGTACCCTGAGGGGTAACAATGATTGCCCCAATTCCGTTTCAATAATGATTAATTGCTCTGTCAAAGATTAGTCCCCATTGGGAACCCGGTTCTGGCCCTTCACTGGGTAACGGTTCATCACAATCTTTCATTTTGAGATACATGACATCTTCGTCTGGGAAGTCAAACCCGATTAATTCTTGATCGTCAATCGGTTGATGAGCCAAATGATCGGCTAAAATACTTCCTTTAACGGGTTTCTGAGCGTGGTACTCTATGTCATATTCTGATAGTAACATCTTCCAACGGGCAATCCTTCCCGTGAGAGCAGGTTTTTCAAATACGTACTTGATTGGATCCATTTCGGAGACCAACCAAGTAGTATGACGAATCATGTACTGGTGAAGACGTTTGGCTGCCCAAGCCAAAGCGCAGCAAGTTTTCTCAAGCATCGTGTACCGAGTTTCACAGTCGGTAAACTTCTTGCCCAGATAGTAAATGGAAGACTCTTTCCTTTTGGTTTCGTCTTGCTGGCCAAGTACACATCCCATTGAGTCCTCTAGGACTGTGAGATAAATTATCAGTGGTCTTCCTTCCACTGGTGGTGATAGAATCAGAGGATTCAACAGATATTCCTTAATGCTGTCGAAAGCAGTTTGGCAGTCTTCTGACCAAACGCAATCCTGGTTCTTTTTCAGTAATTTGAAGATCGGCGCACACGTGGCGGTCATAAGGAATATGAATCTGGAGATGTAGTTCAAACGTCCCAGGAATCCTCTAACTTGTTTTTCAGTTTTCGGAGAAGGCATTTCTTGAATGGCCTTGACCTTGTCAGGATCAACTTCAATTCCTTTCTGGCTGACGATGAACCCTAGTAGTTTCCCCGAACGGACACCGAAGGTGCACTTGTTGGGATTCAAGCGGAGCTTGAATTTTCTTAAACGTTCGAACAATTTTGACAGATGTTCAACGTGCTCATCCTCTATTTTTGATTTTGCAATCAAATCATCAACATATACCTCGATTTCTTTATGTATCATGTCATGAAACAGAGTAGTCATGGCCCTTTGATAAGTTGCCCCGGCATTCTTCAAACGGAACGACATTACCTTGTAACAAAAGGTACCCCATGGGGTAATGAACGAAGTTTTCTCCATGTCTTTCGGCGCCATTTTGATCTGGTTATAGCCCGAGAATCCATCCATGAAGGAGAAAACTTTGAACTTTGTTGTGCTGTCTACCAGCATGTCAATGTGTGGTAAAGGAAAGTCGTCCTTTGGACTTGCCTTGTTCAGATCTCTGTAATCTACACACATTCTGACCTTTCCGTCCTTTTTAGGAACGGGTACGATGTTGGCTAACCATTGAGGATATTCAGATGTAGCGAGGAAACCCGCGTCGATCTGTTTCTGTACCTCCACTTTTATTTGGATTGCCATGTTCGGGTGAGTTCGTCTCAACCTTTGCTTTACTGGCGGACATTCCGACCTCAACGGTAAATGATGTTCCACGATGCTGGTATCCAACCCTGGCATATCCTGATAGGACCAAACGAATACATCGGGGAATTCTCTGAGAAGCTTTATCAACTCTCTCTGGCAGTTGGACTGAGCAGTGCTCCAATCCTGATTTCTTTTCTCTCTTTTTCTGAACCCAAGTTTACCGTTTCCAACGGCTCTTTGTAAGGTTCAATGGACCTTTCCTCTTGTCTGAGTAATCGGGAGATCTCTTCTGGAATTTCGTTGTCAACTTCTTCTTCAGCCCCAAATACCGGGAACCCAAAGTCGGGAGAAGGCATCAGATCGTATGTTTCAACGGGGTGTAAAACAAGCAATCTGCATGACGTGATGATTCCTGTTTAGAAGAGATAGAGAAAATGCAAGTGTGTGCAGTGTTTTGATTTTACTGCTTGTTTATTATCGATTTGTTTTTTAGGATTACCATTTTATGAAAAAAGCAAAAAGAGAAAACAACAATTAATGCGGAAATTACAGAACGACGTTATTTTATTAATGCACAAGTCGGTTCTTAAAACTACAGCCCTATAAAACAAAACTCAGTCGCTTTGGGCAAAGCGAAGAGGGAAATTTACAGAAAGCGAGCCCTATCAAAACATCTGTTTCACCTGGGCAGGGTGAAAGGTTTAAAGATGGCAATTACTTTGACTGATGAACGACCTTCGGAACCTCGACGGCAACCCATTGGCGGCGAACTCCTCGGTGAATCACAAAGTCTGGCACCTTCCTTGATTTGTCTTCAGAAATGACGATGATTTTTGGTGGAGCAGGATCATTGGAATCTGTCTCCCAGGCAGAGTTGTCGTAGGAGGATTCCTCTGTTGCATTTTGCATAGTATTCGTGCTCTCAGCCGCATCTCCTCATCCAGTTGGCTGGATATCTTCGAGCCGGATACGAGAGCTTTCGGGAGCGGTGTACTTGACCATGAAGTCGTATTTTCCACTTGGTTCTCCCAGAGTGTCCCAAACTTCTTTGGAACTGGAGGAGTCATCCCTCTCGATGACGTTGACCTCAGGAAAAGCGTAGTTGATGAATCAAGTCCTGCAAACGTTACAAATTCATTGTCATGTTGAGTAGTTTCTGAATGACCTGAGTGTTGATCCCATGACATGGTGGGGACACAGGTATTCTGTTCAATAATGCTCAGCTGAGTCTCATTACTCGGCTGACTTTCTTGCCCCAAGTCTCCTGGATAAGGTTGCCACATTGGCAGACCATCCATCGGGCCATAGTAGGTAGAGTCAAAGTTATCTTTCATCAAAGTGTCTTCCTCTAATGAGTTTGGAGGAGCACGACATCCTTCCGGATCACAACCTCCGTATATCATTTCGACGTCTGACCTGGGTATAAATCTCGGACTCTGTGCGGGATAGCAAAATGGAATTTGCGTTTCGTCCTGCGACACATAACCGTCCTTGTTAAGATAGGACTTCCATTCCTCATCTATATCAAAGGGATCCTCTTCATTGATAGCATGGACTACTTGAGTCACTGGTTGGAGGAAACCTCCACTACGGAAGAAGTTCTGAATGGGATGAAGACTTTCATCGCCGGCAGCCGTCTGGGTACAGGTTGCAGAAAAACCAAGACCCTTATTTGTTTTATTGTCAATAGGAATGACAAGCTGTCCCCATCCTTTTGTATCGGTACTCTCGACCATTTTGATAGCATCCTTGTATGAGGAAATCGATGTTCCTCCTTCGGATTGATTGTCCTTGATCACCGATAGTGCTTGGAACTGCATTCCAATAACCTCCTCAGGTTCTATACCAGCAGATGATGACAAGTTACTCACGAGCAGAGCCTGTTCCCCACAGACTGTGACAAGTTGATCGTTCTGGACGAACTTTAGCTTTTGGTGGGGAATCGAGGTGACCGCTCCAGCCTGATGTATCCAAGGTCTTCCTAATAAACAACTGTATGTTTCCCGGATGTCCATGACCTGGAAAGTGACTTGAAAAGTATGAGGACCAATAGTTATGGGAAGATCAACTTCGCCAATAACTGCTTTTCGGGATCCGTCGAATGCTTTGACGACGACCTCGCTGATTCTCATCGGAGGGCCCTTGAATGATAATTACATCAAAGTGGACTTCGGCATAACATTCAGGGCTGACCCTGTGTCTACCAGTACGCTGGCTAAAGCATCGTCCTGGCAGTTAATTGTAATGTTGAGCGCCATGTTATGACGGCGACCCTCTTCGGGTAATTCCTCATCACTAAATCCCAAATTGTTGCAGGAAGTGATGTTAGAGACAATGTTATCGAACTGTCTGATTGTTACATCCTGTTCCACAAAGGCCTGCTCTAATACTTTCTGTAAAGCCTCCCTGTGCGCTTCTGAACTGAGTAACAGTGATAATACTGAGATCTTTGAAGGAGTTTGTAACAGCTGATCAACAATGTTGTATTCACTCCTCTAGATGAGCTTTAGCATCTCATCTTTGTCTTTCGACAGGTCAGGATTTCTGGATTGACCGACTGGTGGATTAGGAACTTCTGTCTGAAATTCCTTTTCTTTGTTGGACTCTCCAACTCCTTGGTTGAAGATTCGACCGCTCCGTGTTACACGACTGATGTCTGCAATATTCACGACGGAGGGTAATGGAATTTCCTTTCCATTTTCAATTGTTGTTGCACCGTATTTGTAAGGGATCGCCTTAGCTGATTCATACGGTAATGGTCCCGGCAGATAGATGACAATGGGAACCTTCTGATTTTTTTGACCATCATAAGTAATCTCAATTCGTTCCTGGTTGGGAACTCTAGACTCATCAAGTATAGGGATGATGGCAAAAACATCCCTGGTCCTGTGATGACCAGAGATCGTGACAACATCCTCAACTTGCTCAGCAAGGTAGTTCGGCGACCAATTGATGGGTCCTGAACCTGGATATGGACGAATTTCTCCACGATCGACTTGACCCTGAAGAGCTGCTCTCACAAGGTAACACCCTTGGTTACTTTCTGAACAGACGCCACAACTGTCATAGTTGTGTGGGGGCACCTGGCCACGCCCACTTTGAATACAATGTAACCTCACTAGGTTAGCTTCCACTGATCGGACCTCCTGACTTTGACGCCGAGTGGGATTTCTATTACTGATACTAATCTGCTGAGTATCTTCATCCATATAGATTGGCATCCACTAGTGATTTAACAAGTGCTGAAGTGCCTCCTGGACAAGGGTACAACCCTGATCATTTTCGCAACCCGCTTTACAGCTATGATAGTCATGTGAGATCAGGAATCCGAGTCGGACCTGCTCAGCATGTAACTCCACCAGGTTGGTATTCATCACACGAATATCGAAAACCTGAACCATGTTGATTTGATAGGGATTCCTATCATGGTAGTCTTGGATCCATCCAAGATCCATCTGACGCTGGAGGGCCTCTTGTATGAAAGAGCATCCCTTTTTGTTTACCGAGCAAGTCAGACAGGAACTGTAATCGTGCCGTGGCAGATTATGATACTGGCTTTGCCTTGAATGCATCGCCACCAAGTTGACATTCATCACACGGATGTCGTGGTTCTGAATGATGTTGGAATTCGTGTAGACCATGTTAACTCCACGAACTCTGTGCTCTTGGATCCATCCGAGATCCATCTGTTCCTGTAGGGCTGATTGCACTACCGAACATCCTTGATTACTTTTAGAGCAGATATCACACTGGTGATAATTATGGGGTGGCACATGGCCATATCCACTCTGTCTACAATGCATCTTGACCAGATTGGTCCTCAATAAGAGTACATCATGAATTTGATAGACATTGTTAGATTCTTTCTCAATTAAATTGACCGTAGCTTTCTCGTGTTGAGGCAGCGGGTTCGTGAGAACATTGGGATTCATATCTTTGAAAGATAAGAGCCCGCTCGTAACAAGCTTTTGCACGTCAGATTTGAAATTGAGGCAATTCTCTATGTTATGCCCCGATCCTCCTTGATGATAACGGCATGTCTGATCCGCTTTAAACCAGAAAGGCAGATTTTCCGGTACTGTAAGAGGAGACTTAGTCTGGATGTGCCCCTTAGCCAGTAGTAACGGAAACAGTTCTGCATACGACATGGGTATAGGATCAAACCCTGATGATCATTTTGTACGATTGTTATTATATGGAGGACGAGCCTGCTGAAGAGGCTGTTGAGTCCTTTGCTGATTAGGTTGTCTCTGCGCAACCTGAGGTTGATACGTAGGAACAGGCGCAGGGCCGATAGCAGGAGTTACCGCTGCTACTGGTTGATAACGACGCCTTTGCTTTCCGAGAGAGATATTCCCAATATCTTGCTCTTTTTTCTTAGGGAGAGCACTACCGTATTTTTTAGTACCGCTCGTTGATCCAGTGTCTTTTACCAAACGTCCTTCCCGGACGGCTTCCTCAAGACGTACACCCATACCGACCATTTTGGTGAAATCACTGGGCGCACTGGCGACCATTCGGCCATAGTAAAATGAGATTAAGGTTTTTAAGAAGATCTTTGTCATCTCTTTTTCCTCAAGAGGTGGACAAATTTGAGCGGCAATTTCACGCCACCTTTGAGCATACTCCTTAAAGGTTTCCTTGTCCTTTTGCGACATCGATCTGAGTTGATCTCTGTCCGGTGCCATGTCCAAATTATACTTATAATGCTGAACGAAGGCAGTGCCAAGATCTCTGAATGTGCTGATCGTGGCACGGTTTAAACCCATGTACCATTTTAAGGCGGCACCGGTTAAACTATCCTGAAAGTAGTGAATCAGCAGGTCCTGATTCTCCGTCTGAGCTGACATCCGTCGAGCGTACATTGTCAAATGACTTTGAGGGCAAGAGTTACCCTTGTACTTTTCAAAGTCAGCCACTTGGAACTTGTGCGGAACTTTCACATTGGGGACCAGACAAAGGTCTGCAGCGTCCTTTCCAAAAAGATCCTAACCGCGAATGGCTTGCAGTTCCTTCTGCATTTCCAAGAACTGTTCCTGGAATTCATCCATTCGGTCAAACATAGTTTCCTTCTTCCCAGAAGGTATCAGTGGAATCTGTCCTTCCGGGACAGAATGCACCACAGGGGGTGGTACCGTAACTACGGCATTGAATCTTGGCGTTTCCCGAAGTTTGTAACCTTCAGGGGTCTTCAATACGCCTCTGGCATATTCGCTTTCCCGAAGTTTGTAACCTTCAGAACCAGCGGCTCCTACAGAAGTTCCCTGATCTTCAACGATCGGCGGAACATATCCTTCCGGGATATAATTAACAGGCATGCCCCAGGGACAATCTTTCGGCATCTGATACCTGGGATCGAACTTCTCCACTATGGGCATTGAGGTGATCTCTGAGATCATAGTCCTTTGTAGCTGAGCTTCTTCCATGGCTTGCATGTCGTTACGAAGCTTTCTCATATCCTCTCACAGAGCGTCGATCTCTTCTCTCAACTCTCTGTTTTCTTCCTCAAGATCATCCATCTTTTTCTGACGACTGGCCCGAGTATTGTACGAATGAGACAGTTTGACTCTAGAACCGATACACAAATGTGAGATTCGTAGGTAAGGAGAATACGCGATGTGAGAATGATAAAATGCAATGATTTATATTAATTGTTTGTTGATTTAATCAAAATAAACTTCGACAATTAGATTGTAAATATCAAACAGTGGGGAAACCCCTTTTTATTGAAATTCAAAGGATTACAGAAATGGAAATACAGTAGATTACAAGGTGCGGAAACAGAAACCTAAGCTAATGGATCCTGGTACTTCCTCTTCTTTGACCGGGGCTCTTGGGTCGTTGTCGGGTTGTCATTCCTTTGCCAGGTGAAAGGAGTGAGCAAATTCCTTTGGTCATCTTGATTCTCTACAGCATGTTGCTCTAAAATTTCAATCAGAGCATCTTTCTCCTTCAGTAGTTGCTGTATTTGGATACACTCTATGTTGAGGGTGCGGTACTTGTTCTTCCAAGACCTCTTCTCCTTTTGAACTTTGTTGAGAGTAACCTGAAGCTTTTCAGTTTCCGTCATGAAGTACATGACAGACTCCCTCGGCAGAAGAATTCCGTAACGAGGATAAGGCATCTTTAGCTTGAGAGCTCTAGTTTTTACCCAATGGAGATAAGTCTCCACCGAGACATAGTCCGGTTTTCCTAGAGACTCTCGCCCTTTCTTATGAACGTGCTTCCAAGCATGCACTATTTCCATCTTCAGTGCTCTGTCGTTTTCTCCTTCCTTGAAGAAAAGACCTTCCAGATGAACATCCAGCGGGGTGTGTCTCATCGGGTATCCAAATTGACGAAGAACCAATGTCGGATGGTAGTTGATTCCTCCTTTAGTTCCTATGAGGGGTACGTTGGGGAAGTTTCCACAACGATCAATGATCCTGGTCCCATCATAAATCCTAATGCACCAATCTATATCAGAGTTGGTAAGAGACATGATCTTCTGCGACCAGCGTAAGGCACTCTTGCAATCCCAAAAAGTAGCAGACTTAGGCAAATGGGAGATAAACCATTTGTAAAGCAAAGGTACACAACATGTGATCTCCCCTCCACTGTACAAATTTCCTAAGTGTACAGAATGATACGCATTTGCGAGCAATGTCGGCACAAGGTTTCCAATGAGAAAAACCTTAATAGCGTTGATATCAACGAAATTATTAATGTTGGGAAACAAAAATAACCCGTAGGTGAGCAAGACAAAGATGCTTTCAAAAGCAGTACCGTTCCCTATACTAGCGAAGTACAGAGCCTTCTTTGTTAAGAACTGGGCTGGCAAACCTTGGATGCCACCCTTGGTAGTCAGGTGAGTCCTGACCTCAGACTCGTCCAAATGAATTGCTCTTGCAATGGTCTGATTCTTTGGAATTGCTTCCAGTCCAGAAAATGGAGCTCGATCAGTGATATGTAAATCCAACAGATGAGAATACTCCTCCAGCGTTGGTGCTAGCTGGTAATCCGGGAATGTGAAACAGTGATAAACCGAATCGTAGAACTGAACGAGTACATCCATGATTCCCTCAATCACATGGACTCTTAACAGTGATAGTAAACCACCGTGTTTGGCTCTGAAAGCCTCTTGGTTTGTGATCATTCTCGCTAAACCTCTCAGATCCTCTAGTTTTGGAGCCTTGAAGGTATACTGGTGAGTCCTCCTTCTACCAAAATCCATCGGTGCAATCCTTTTCTCTGATATTTGCAATCTCAGTCTTAGTTTAATTTGAAAAACAGAGAGACTAGAAGAGAATTTTTTTTTGAATGTTTTAATGTTTTTTTTTTAAATGAATGCATGACTGCAGCACACAAAAACATAGAAAAAACATGGGGTCAGAGGGTCGTTGTCATGAAGTCAAGGCTCTACCCATCCCCAAAGGTTTACTAAGGTGATTTTTGTACCTGTACTCATTATCATTAGCTCCTCCCAGGAAGGCAGACAACAAGCGGATCGCCAGCGAGTTGTGTGCAATCTTAGAGTAAGTGCTATTCACCGAGAATAGATCACCAGCCTCAAATGAGGGTAGTATCGCGTAATAACTATTTCCGATAGCTTCCGCACTACGAAAGGGTTGGCTTTTCTAGGTGTATACTCAATCTTTCCACATACGGCATCACCCGCATTCCCAGTAGCAGAAAAATAAACACGTATAGAAATTAGGAAAAGCAGTACATATATTTGTCTTAATCATCCTAGACCTAATGAAGCTAAGGATCCTAAGTTCCTAACAGAAATGGGTTCCCCGGCGGAAGCCCCAATCTGTGGTATTCACACAAGTGAAAACAAAGAAAGAAAGAACAGCCCCACGGTGGGTGCCACTTTTTCTGTTGCGAGCGATTTTGGACGCGGTTCTTAAGCGCTGGTCGCTCTCTGAGGTTGAGCTTAAACTACAGGTCGATTCATTTTTTATCCTATTGTAAGCTGACTAAGGAAGGGAAATAGATGTCTCCAATTAACCCTGCTTACATACTGAGTTTGAACAGCGGTCTGTTAGGTTACAAATGCTACAATGTGGGGGGCCTTCGTACTGGTTATTTGTATTTTCGTCAATACGGTTTTCTTTCTTTTTATCTAGACAGAGGGTTTCTGACAGGGAATAAGGATCTGGATGTTTTTGAATTACTGCTTTTGAGTGATGGGATTTGGGTTTTTTGTGGATTGTGCTCGCTAAGATCATTTTCTTTCGATCTTATGCCTACGTATTCCCGTTTACCGAAACAGGGAAATCAGAGCGTTCGTAGTTCCTCCTAGTCTATGGGAGGAAATTGGTGTTTTGGTGTCTTGTTCAAAGCCCAAGACGTGAAGCGAAAAGGTTGTTTGTATCTTGTTCAAAGCCCAAGATACGAAGCTGAAAGGTCTCGACTTTAGAGAGAATTTGTCGTCTCTAAAGAGGGGAGAAGGAGAATTACTTTAACTGGGATACACGGATCCTAGCAATTCCATAATTTCCTAAGAAGGGGTTTTTAACCTGAAGCGAAAAGACTTTAACTCAGTGTAGAGCAATGCTATCTTTCCTTAGGAATTTT
This sequence comes from Lathyrus tuberosus, assembly GCA_022829125.1. NCBI lineage: Eukaryota > Viridiplantae > Streptophyta > Magnoliopsida > Fabales > Fabaceae > Lathyrus > Lathyrus tuberosus. Next base: position 197,669 of record JALAZF010000159.1, read on the forward strand.
TCATGCTAAAAGAAGGACAGTGGCATGGATATAGATGATCCAGAGGCTTGCCGCATACAGCGATTAGATGAAAGGGAAGGAGTTGTTGATGTTTGTTTACTGTGAACGAGGCACAACTTTGATGCTAAAAGGTTGATTGGATCAACCAATGGTTTTCTTATATAAAGCCTAAGAGGAGGCTATTGGCCCAACAAGAGGGAGTTTTTGTATCTCGTATGAAGCCCGAGATGGAGGCTAAAGGTTTGACTCAACAAGAGAATCTTTTATACTCAAGAAGAGAGTGATTTTGTATCTTGTATGAAGCCCGAGATGGAGGCTAAAATTTGTTTGGCTCAATAAGAGCCTTTTTGTATCTCGTATAAAGCCCAAGATGGAGGCGAAAAGGGTGATTGACTCAACGAGGGAGTCTCTTGGTATCTCGTATAAAGCCCGAGAGAGAGGCTAAAAGGTTTGCTCCGCTGGGGAGAATCATTGTACAAAGCCCAAGAGGAGGCTAGTGTAACTGTTTCAGTTGAGTGACAGATCCAGTATACTGATTTTGAAAGAGAAAATCAGTTCTTATATGAGTAACACTGTACTCGAGGATTTGGTTCAAGGACCCGGGTTATTTCCTGTTTCTTTAAGGAAAGGGGAAATCCAAAGGGTATTGAGATTATCCGAGTTTGCAAGTTTTCTTCCTATCTAACGAAAGGGTGCTTGAGAATGTCTTTGAGACTCAAGGAAAATAGACTGTCCAAGTCTAGAGTTTCATCTTTTGTACTATGCTTTGAGAAACAGTAGTAGACTCTATAAAAGGACTGATCTATTGACATGACTAAGTTCTGTTCCTATACCTCTAGGAGGTCGTCGGGACAATTTGTACGAAGCCCAAGAGGAGGCTGGAAGCTTTTAAGAAGCCGATCGGTCCTTGTATTAAGCTCAAGAGGAGGCTATCATTCCCGGAGGAAGAGATCATTATACGAAGCCTAAGAGGAGGCTGTCAATACTTCTATGAAGCCGACGGGTCCTTGTACAACGCCCAAGAGGTGGCGAGGTTGCTTATAGGAAGCCTGTGGGTCCTTGTACGATGCCCAAGAGGAGGCCGATGCTTTTAAGAAGCCCGTGGGTCCCCAAACCCCGAGAAATTCAAGGCAAGCTATTCACAAGGAATAGAGCAAGTCAGGAAAGTTCGAGAATTTGGAAGAAACTCAAAGATGCCATTCATGGAGAATACATTTCATCTTTGGGAGTAGAGTTTCTTGACAATTCCTAATAAGGACAGCCGAAGAGAAGACTGTATCTGGTGATCCTATTTGGGATCTAGCTGTCTATTTATATGAACAAACGAAACGGCTTTACCTAGTGCTAGACGTAGTTGCCGGGGAAACTCTGGTATCTATACTATTATTACACAGTCGATATGAGTTTATGAAAGGAGACTTACAGTGAGCAGCCCCACAATACAGTTATATGACATGAAAGCAGTAAATGAAAGCGTAAAAACACTTACTCGGTTGTAGAGCTTCCATGCTGTTTGGTTAGTTGTTCAACAAAGAAAAATTGAAAACAACAATATATTCAAAATCAAAGGAGAAAGTGCTTTGAAAAAGAAAGATTTGGGGCTTACAGCTCAAGGAGAGGCCCAGGGTTTTATCAGTGAGCGCACTGATGAATTTGTACAGATGGTCTTATACAAGTGACTGTGGCCCAAAAAAGGTTTTCTGTACACAGGGATGGATCTTACACTCTCTCAAGAGGCCCAAAAAGTTTTAAAGAAAAAGAGTGGGGCTTATAACACGAGGGTAGGCCCAGATGGTTTTTCGTTTAAAATGGCGATCGCGCCGAGGTTTTCTTTTAACGCAAAGAGACTTATACAATAAGTGAGGCCCAAAGTGATTTTGGTTAAAAGGGGGATTGGGTCTTACACTCTAATAGAGGCCCAAAAAGTTTTGAATGGGTCTTATAGCTCAAGGAGAAGCCCAAATTCTTTTTGAAAAGGCGACGATCGCGCCGTTTACTTGTACAGAGGGACTTATACAATAAGTGAGGCCCAAAAAGTTTTGTACAAGGGGGGTGTGGGTCTTACACTCTCTCAAGAGGCCCAAAAAGTTTTGAAAAGTTGATGAGGGTTGAATTGATTCAAAACCCTAATTTGTTTTCAAAATGTACTTTTAATTGAACAAAAATTCAATTAAAATGATTAATATTTGTTAAATACATGAAAACAAATTATGATCTTGGACCAATGTTCCAAAAAATCAGGTTTCCTCCTACAAAATGATTGAAATCAAATTAGGGTTAGAAAATGAAAAGAAAAGAAACCTTTTAAATGCTAAAAAACACATAAAACATTAATTCTTTTCAAAAATATCAAATATAGGAAATAAATAATATTTTTGGGATTTTTTGGTAGAATCAAATATTTAAACATTTTTGTGAATTATTGCAAAAAGAACCAATCAAAAATGATAAATATTGAAGGAGTTATTAATTTTTCAAATCATTAAAAATAATAGTATGAAAAATAATAAAATAAACAAGTGATAAAAAGAAGTCTGGGGCGAGGGGGATTCGAACCCCAGACCTCTCGCTTGCCAATACACACAAAACCAGCTGATGAACCGCTGGGGCGCAATGCCAATTCAAAAAATATATGGCAAGGGAAAACTATATAGAAAACTTGGTTGGTTTTCTGAAAATGGCGCCATGGCCATCTTCTTCCCCGAGCTCGTGCATGAAGCACCTTATCTCACTCATCTCTCAACCATTGGACATGATTCCAACACCAAACTCGTGCGTTTTTTCACAAGGAACAAGATGGCAATACCCAATTTTATTCATTTTCAGTGTGGAGTGAAATAATCATGATGAACACAGATGAACCCTAATTTGCAAAAGCAATCGTGCAGGCATGGTTATGAGGTCTATGATCAAATTTATTGAGGCAAAACAATCAACACATGATGGTAATCAAATGGAAAAATTATCATGCGAGGAAATATGCATGGATCATGGAGTTTGAGTTTGAAGCTCACCTTGATGCAAGCTAAAATGGAACTTTGCCCAGATGGTGTTCCAGTCGTGAATTGATGATCCCTACAGCTTCAATGGATGTTATGGAGTGTGTTGCAAGCTTTGGAACACTTTGAAATTCTCTGGATCAAGCTGGAGACCTCCACCTGCAAAATTGAAGCATAATGGCTTGGTTGAAGAGTGATTTTGAGCTGGGAGTGTTACAGATGGTGTTTAAGCACTTGGACACCTCAAATACATCATATGTGATGTGTTTGAGCAATTGGAATTGATTGCTTATGGCTGCAACTCAAAACCCAATAGTGGTTACTCAAAAACAAGAAAACTTGAAGTTCAAGAAAGAATGAGAGAAAGCAGTGCTGTAACTGGCTTTGGTGTGAGTTGAATGATCCATTGAGACCTCTATTTATAGGTGATCAACTCTTGTCTTGGAGGAATAGTGAATGGCAGCTGGATCAGATCACATTTGCATGGATTGGCTTGGCATAATTGCCTTTTGAACTAGGCATAACAGCTGCTCCAAATAGATCAGTTATGCCTTGAATGAAATCACATTCTTCAGATGTTTTTAATGTTGTTTAATCAGAGAACTTGACTGAGGAGAGTGAGAATCTTGACAATGCACTATTCCACATAAATGCACTTTGAATTCAAGGCAAAATGTGCCAAAGTGGATGAATTTCAAGTTGGAAGGTCCTTGACTTTTTGACTCAGCCCTATCAGTTGGATCAGTTGGTTCACGGTCAGATTAAAGGCATGTGGCATATTGATCACTCCTCTTGACCCAAAAATCATGTATGGCACAAAACTCCCAAACTGACTTTTCATGGCAGCCTTGACATGGCATGTTGAGGCAGCCATAATTCTTGGCACAAGTGGATTGGTTTCATGCTATTGAGTTGCTTGGATTCTTGGCAACATTTGCAACAACATTGATGTTTAACTTTGGAACTGCTTCAACTTGCATCTATGTGCAAAAATCCCACAAGTTTTGGTGTTTCAACAAAAATCTGTCTTAGACAGAATTTTTCTAAGTGTTGGAAAATGGTATTCTTTCACATTTTCAGCCACTTTGGCTCACTCATAGCTCAAAATCCATAATGAATTGGATTTAGGCCTAGTTGAAGTTTTTGTATAGGGCAGTGAGATCTACAAATCAAGCTTTGGATGGAAAAATTTGGCCTTATGGTTTAGGAGTTATGGTCCTCCAAAGTTGGTACCCTAGCCACTTTATTTTTAACTTAGAAATGTTTCTAAGTTATTATGGTTACCCCTTTTACAAGTTATCCCACTTTCTTTGATTTTTCTTGATGAATGATGATTCAAATCATACATTAACATCATTTTAGGGTTAAAAATCCAATTTTGTGAAAAATCTCAAAAAGTCAAAGTTAACTTTTGTGCACAGTTGACTTTTTAGCAGATGAATTCCAAACTGTGCAATTCTTCAGAAAATCATGTCCTTGACCTAAATCAAACTTGATGGACATGTTCCATGGGTGTCATAGGGTATATTTATTCATGTCCTAGGGCTTGGGAGCATGTCCAGGTCAAAAGTCAAAGTTACAGTTGACTTTTCTCGCGAAACCCTAATTGTGGTGCAGATGAAGTTGAGACTTGTTACTCAAGCTTCTTGGATCAATATGGTATATTGGGGACCCTCAAATCATGTCTTGAGGACTTGGCTCATGGTTTGTCCCAAAAGTCAACTTAGGGGTGAATTAGGTCAAGAAACCCTAATTCCTGATTTTTGATGTATGCATCCCCTTGAGCAAAATTGACTTGATGCTTGGGTTCCTAAGGTTCCATGGAGTATATTAGGTTATGTTTTGGATCATTGGCTTGTGCCCAGATGAAATTCCCCATCTGGAGGCCCTGGGCGATCAAAACCCTAATTTGGTGACACTGTCGATCTAGAGGCTTGATCCACCTACAAGGGAGCAGCTTTGTGCTTAATCCTTGAAGTGGGAGTCCTTTGGATCCTTTGTGTATGTTTGAGAGGTAAGAAAAGTTGAAGATCAAGTCATTCCTTGATTGATCCTTTGTCTAAGAGCTCTGAGAGGGCTTGAAACCCTAATTCTGATTGTAGTGGATGCTCAACAATTCCTTGAGGAGATTGATGAGGCATGATGATTCATCCATATTGTGATGATGATTTGCACAATGATGGGAATCTAAGTGGTCAAAATTTGGGGTATGACATAAGCGTATTAGCTGGAATTTGGGAGAGCTGTTAGAGTTATTGGATGTGAATATCTCGGAGAAGATATGTTCTGTTGCAAACAGATTTGATGCAGATTTGTAGGAGTGTTTAAAGGTTGAAGATTTAAAAAGATTTTGAGAGAAAATCTGGTTTGAAGATTCAGTTTTAAATAAAAAATCAGGTCAGATATTGTAGGAGGTCCAAGCCCAAATGAAATAGCTATATAAAGCGCATCAATCCGGAAGGAAAAGGAACGAAGAAAGAGAGCTAAAGACTGAGAGTCGTTTGTGTCTTCGTGTATGTGTTGTAAACCATTCTAGTGTGAATTGGTGTTGTTGTTTTGAGTTGTTCTTGATCAAAGCTGTGAAGCAGAATCAAGTTGTGTTTTTCAAAGTGTGTGATCTTTGAATTATATCACTGAAGTGATTTAGGAAGTGAGTAGTGTTCTCATACCTAAGTGGTCTCTTAGGTAGAAAGTTCATTAGGTAGAGATTAAGTTTAGGAGATGTCAACTGGGTTGTTGAGTCTGTAAATTAATTCTACTAATAGTGAAATTCCTTCCTGGCTTGGTAGCCCCCAGAGTAAGTTGTTTAACTGAACTGGGTGAACAATTCTTTGTGTACTCTTCTGTTGTTTTATATTGTCCATTGCAGAGTGTGTTGTTGTGACATCACACGTAACATCACATATCTGGTACCAGAATTTCAATTTCTTTTTTAGCTCAGTTATTGATTAGTATTATCGTTTTATTTTTTGTCTACTATTTATTTTAGTAATAGGTTTTGATATCATTATTCTTTATTATTGTATTTTTTGTTTTTTTAACATTATTGATTAAGTGGATTAATGTTAAGAATAAAAGAATTCCCGTTTTATTTTTTTTATGGATATTGGTTTATGTGGTTATATTTTTTATTTGTTTTATCTTTTATTATTATTATTTTTATTATTTTTTATTCTGAGTCAAAATTGTTGATCCAAAGGGTCATCTCCTTCCCCCTTGCTCAAACCCTAATTTGCGCAGAAATTGGAAGAATGGATCTAACAGAATCAATTGTTATTATTCTTCAAATCAATTACAACACAAATCAATCAATTATAGATCAAACCCTATTTCTAAGTACAACATAAAATCCAATCAAATCAAAAAATGAAAATTACAATCAAATTGAATCCAATCGGATTCAAATATTCCTAAACTGAATTAATCTAAGTGAACTCTAAGACCTAATTCTAATCACGTATATAAACAAAGGAAATTATAAAAAAGGGGGGCAAACTACAAACCATACGATAAAAAGTTGTTGTTCTTCACACATCGAAGAACAACAACACTAAAACCCCACAATTTAAAAACCTAATATCCTTAAAGTTGTGGTTCTTAACATCAGAGGACAACAACACGAAAACCCTCGACAATATTAAACCCTAAACATTCGACATCCCTCAAAGGCAAAAAAAAGTAAACCTTAAACCCTCAACAATATTAAACCCTAAACCTTCAACATCCCTCAAAGCAAAAAAAGGTAAACCTTAAACCCTCAATAATATTAAACCATATACCTTCAACATCCCTCAAAGGCACAAAGGAAAGCAAAAGAAGGGGAATAGGTACAAGGGAAAAAGGCAAAAGAAGGGAAAAAGGCACAAGAAGGGGAAAAGGCACAGGGGAAGGGAAAGAAGGGAAAAAGGAAAAATAAGGGAAAAAACACAAAGGCAAAGGAAAGAAAAGAAGGGATGAAGCAACTTAAATTGGTCACGACAAGGGGAGGTAACTCGAATACTTAGCTTATTTTTTTATTGTTGTGTGTTGCTGTTGATTGATTGGGTTTTTAGGGATATTCTGGAAAAGTTAGGGCTAGAGTTCTTGGTTCATACCAAAGGGTTTGGGTTCTTGGGGAAAAGGGTTAGGGTTCATATTGAACCCTTGGGGTTTTAATTAATTTAATTAAATTAAATCCTTAATTTAATTATTAATTGGGGATTAAAGGATTAATTAGGGGATTAGGGTTTACTATTATGGAAAAATATAATTAGGGATTTTAGAATTGTTATTTTATTTTCTAGGGATTTATTTAGGGTTTTAATAATTTAATTTAATTATTTAATTAGGTTAATTTTTAATTAGGATTTAGAAATAGGGTTTTAGGGTTTTTAATAATTAAATTAATAACTTAATTTAATTATTTAATTAAGTTAATTTTTAATTAGGATTTAGAAATAAGATTTTAGGGTTTTTTGTATAATTAAATTAATAATTTAATTTAATTATTTAATTAGGTTAATTTTTAATTAGGATTTAGAAATAAGATTTTAGGGTTTTTTGTATAATTAAATTAATAACTTAATTGAATTGTTTAATTGGGTTAAATTTTAATTTAGGATTTATAAGGAATAGGGTTTAGGGATTTTAAATAATTAAATTACTAACCTAATTTAATTGTTTAATTAGATTTTAATTTTTAATTAGGGTTTAGAAATAGGGTTTTAGGGTTCTAATAATTAAATTAGTAACTTAATTTAATTATTTAATTAGGTTAAATTTTATTTAGGGTTAGAAGTAGGATTTTAGGGTTTTAATAATTAAATTATTAACTTAATTTAATTATTTAATTAGGATAAATATTTAGGTGTTTTTTAATTTTTGGTTGTTTTCATAATAAACTGTTTTATATATTGGAAATAATTTATTTAAGAGAATATGGATTTAATTTTGTGTAGGAATTTTATTTAGGAATTTTTGGGGTGGGGTTTAAGTTTATATTTTATATATTTACAACATTTTGTTTATTCTTTTTGAAAAGTGGAAATTTATTTTTATTCAGGAATTTTATTTATGAAGTTATTTATGATTTTTAGGGTAATTTTGGGTTTGGTTATTATTTCTTTTTTTTTTATTTATAATTTATATGTTTGAAATATTTTGTTTATCCTTCTTTGTAAAAAAAATAGAATGATGATAGTAGGTTTTTGGGGATTTTGGTTGGATAAGGTATATTTGGGAAATTGGGAACTTTACTAAAAAAAACTTGGGTTAGGGTTAATTATAAACTTTTTTTTAATTATTGATTTTATGTGGAAAATTTGGGTTTGGGATAACAATAAATTAAAGTGAATTTAATTTAATTTTGGGGAGTTAAATTCTTTATTTAGGGATTACGTTAAAGATCTTTTTGGGATAATTTGGGGAATTGTTTTGCTATATTTTTAGCATAAATGTTATTTTGGGTTTTATAAAATTGATGGAATTTGAGGATTTTATTGTGTTTTTATAAGGGATATCTAAGGGATTTTTAAGGATTTAAATTTGGGATAAAACTCTTGGTCCAAGAGTCTAAATAAGGGATAAGGGATTAAGGGATAAAACTCTCTATCCGAGAGTATAAACAATGGACAAGGGATTTTAATGGATAAAACTCTCCATCCGAGAGTATAAACAATGGACAAGGGATTTTAAGGGATAGAACTCTCCATCCGAGAGTATAAACAAGGGATAAGGGATTTAAGGGATAAAGCTCCTTATCTAGGAGTATAAATAATAGATTTAAGGGATAGAACTCCTTGTCTACGAGTATAAATATAGATAAAAGGATAGAACTCCTTATCTAGGAGTATAAATAATGGATAAGGGATAGAACTCCATGTCTAGGAGTATAAATAATAGATTAAGGGATAGAACTCCTTGTCTAGGAGTATAAATAATAGATTAAGGGATAAAACTCCTTGTCTAGGAGTATAAATAATAGATTAAGGGATAAAACTCCATGTCTAGTAGTATAAATAATAGATTAAGGGATAAAACTCCTCATCTAGGAGTATAAATAATAGATTTAAGGGATATAACTCTTTATCCAAGAGTATAAATAATGGATTGGGTTTGGGATTAGGGTTAGGAATAGGATTAGGGGGAAGGAATAGGGGAGGTGAACTACGGTTACTCTGATCCTTCAAAATTGAAGGTACGTAGGCATAGGGTTGTAAACCCTTGCGAGTACAATAATAAAAAACTTAGGATTTTTGTAAATAAATATAAAGTCAAACATTAAAATAACAAACAAACATACCCTAGAACTTAAGGAGGATCCCATTGAGTACAATGGAGGTGAGGGGTGCCTAACAGCTTCCCCTCACTTAACCGACTCCCGAACCTTAGGAATCTCTACCCTTAGGATTAGGATTTTAGGTTTATCATTATTTTCCTTAAAAAATATGATGGCGACTCGATATTTTTGCCGGCCGCGATAGACCCTAGATGTGAGAAATATGTATCCCAGATTTGGAACAACAGGTCTGTTCAAACAGCAAACAAACTCCATGACCTGCAGGGTTTGAGTGAATATTTCAAGAAGTATAAGATAAGCTCTATAACACAGGAAGTTAGAAGGCTGGAAGGGTTGTTGAAAGATGAAGCTAGAGGGGATGCTGATGCAAAATCTATTCAAACATACAAAGCTATAGAAAATTAGAGAAATAGATTGCTCAAGTTTGAAGAGGTGATTTGGAGGCAGAAGAGCAAGGCTATTTGGCTTCAACATAGAGACAAGAATAAAAAGTTCTTTCATAAAAAGGCTTTCCAGAGAAGGAGAACCAATACCATAAATAAGTTGAAGTATGCAAATGGGGTTTGGTTGAAAGAAGATAACAATTGTGAGAGAATTTTGACAAACTACTTCTTGGAACTTTTCACTTCCTCAAATCCAACCAGCATTGAAGAAGTTTGTAGTGTAGTTCAAAGTAAGCTTAAATCTTGGCATGTCAGTTGGTGCAGTGAACCTTTTACCCTCCAAGAATTTAAGGAAGCTCTCAACCAAATGGACATCCTTAAGGCTCTAGGACCAGATGGTCTGCCAACTCTTTTCTTCCAAAAGTTCTGGCAGATTGTAGGAGGAGAGGTGGGAAAGTTTGTGTTAGATATCTTGAATCATGGCAAGGACCCTGGTGCGATCAACTCCACTCATATAGTCCTTATCTCAACGTGCAAAAATCTCAGCTTTCCAAAAGATTTTAGACCAATAAGTCTTTGCAATGTTGTGATGAAGATGGTAACAAAAACAATTGCAAACAGAATTAAAAACATTTTACCTGAAATCATTGATGAGGAGCAAAGTGGCTTTGTGCAAGAGAGTCTGATTACTGATAATGCCCTTGTGGCTATGGAGTTCTTTCACTGGCTCAAGAAAAAGTAGAAAGGCAAACATGGTCACATGGCTCTCAAGCTCGATATGTCAAAAGCTTACGATCGTTTGGAGTGATGTTTTGTAAAAAAGGTGATGTCTACAATAGGTTTCCCCAGCCATCTGGTAGACCTTATTGAGATATGTATTTCAACTGTCTCTTATAAGGTTCTCCTAAATGGTCAGTAGTGTAATGGTTTTAACCCTGGTAGGGGACTCCGTCAAGGTGATCCCCTATCACCTTATCTATTCATTCTATGTGATGATGTTTTTTCAAGTCTAATAAAAAAGAAAGTGTTTGAAGGCAAGATTCATGGTTTGAAGATAGCTAGGAAGTATCCTTATGTTTCCCATCAATTTTTTGCAGATGATAGCTTACTTTTCGCTAGAGCCAATTTGGGTGAAGCTGCCAAAGTGGTGGAGATTCTACACTTGTACCAGTAGGCATCAGGTCAAGTTGTTAACCTGGACAAATCTGAGGCTTTATTCAGTCAAAATGTGTAAGAAGATGTTAGAATTCTGATTTAGTCAAGGATGGGAGTAAAGATTGTTGATAGCCACTCTAGATATCTAAGATTACCTGTTGTCTGGGGTAGGTCTAAGAAAGAGGTTTTTTCTATGGTGGTGGAACGTGTTTGGAAGGAGATCAATGTCTGGAAGGAAAAATTCCTTTCAAGGGCAGGGAGATAGGTTCTCATCAAAGCAGTAGCCTAAGCTATACCAAGCTATATCATGAGCGGCTACAGAATCCTTGAAGGAGTGTGCAGAGATATAGAGATCTTAATTGCCATATTCTGGTGGGGAGCTAAGGATGGAGAAAGAAAACTGCATTGGCTTAGATGGGACAAGATGGCAAGGGCGAAGAAGGACGGAGGTATAGGATTTTGTGACATTGCCGAATTCAATACCAGCCTTTTGGGAAAACAATATTGGCGGCTGATTAAAAATGTTGATTCCTTAGCTGGTAGAGTCCTAAAGAGCAGATACTTTCCAAAATGTAACATTGAAGACATCCCAATTGGTTTCAACCCAAGCTATGCGTAGAGAAGCATCCTGAGTGCTAGAAAGATTGTACAATTGGGTTCTCGATGGAGAATTGGAAATGGTAGATCAGTTTCTATACTAAAAGACAGATGGATTCCTGCTAATCAAGTTATTGTCACAGCTTGCAAATCAAGTTATGAAAAAACATTCTAATCAGGTTATTGTTACAACTTGAAAATCTGAAGCTATCATTACTGACCCTACGGTGGCTGAGATGAGGGCTATTACTTAGGGCTTGGAAATTGCTTTGAAGTTTAAAGTAAACAAGTTGCTTATCCAGTCTGATGCTTCAAATGTGGTGGACTGCATTAATGGAAGTAAAGATTCAACTATTCTAAACCCTTTAGCTGAAGATTGTAGAATGTTTTTTAGGAATTTATCTCTTTGTTCTGTCATGTTCATTATTAGATATCAAAACCTCCTAGCTCATAATCTTGTTAGAGTTGGGAGGGTTCTAGGTTCTAAGACTTGGCTTGGGGAGTGTCCTTTTCTTGACACCCAAGGCTCCTTTGTTCCTTCTTCTGTTTCATAATGAAATTGTTTTCTCATAAAAAAAAAGGGTGATGGTATGTACTCTCTAAATTGGAGAATAATAAAAAAAATTTAATTGATATGCATTAAAAAAGTAAAATGATTTTACAGTAACAGTTCATCATAGACGTTGGATGTTTAAAAATGATTAATCTTTATTTTAACCGTCTAGAAAATAATATAAACAAATAGTTGTGATAAATTGATGAAAACATTTTATTCCAAAAACACATAACAATTAATCTCTAATTGAAATGTATGTAAATTTTGACCATAATTTTATTTGTTTATATATTCTCAGTTAATATGATTCTCATTATATCACTAACAATTTTGATGTGAAAAGTGTATGCTACATGAGTAAAAAAAAATTTATGCCATGTCGTATGAATATGAGAAATTTCAACTTTATTAAACTATGAGAGGTAATATATATATATATATATATATATATATATATATATATATATATATATATATATTTTGAGCCGGTCAAAGGCCCAAATAGCAAATAGGTAAGATCCAATTCACTTCAAAACTATTTCATGTGGTCCAAGGTATAAATAAGTTTATATGAGAAAGCAAGATGCATTCTCTAATTTCCATTCTTCATTATACTCATCTTGAATCTTGAATCAACTTGGTTGTTGGAGTGCTACCCATGCAGGTCCACCATGTGCTACCGTATCGGAGATCTGCACCACCGGTTTAAGAGGTTTAACTCGCCACCTACATCCATTTATGGTTACTTAAATGAACAATGGCGACGTCTTTCAGAATTGAATTTTGATTCAAATGATTTTCGAGATTTTAGATTCAATCTCCGATTTACTTGTTCGTAACCACCTCAGGTCACCGAATCAAGAGCATTCAAAATCAAACACAGAGATTCGACGCATTTGATCCAGTCGGTTATCATTTCAGCTACGATTCACCAGATGTCTAGGTCTTTAATTCCTCTTGGGAACTCTACGAAGTAGAATAATAAAGGACCCTAGATCCAAATCTTGACCTACATCGGAAACACCAGAAAGTGAAGGCAATTTCCTTAGAGATCATGTCATGGTTTCATGGTACATCTTCTGATCTAATGTCGGTGCTATTTCCCACTGCCAATGCAATACTTGTCGAGGCAACATCGAAGATATGGCGAGTTCATAGTTAATGAAGAGCACAAATCTGGTACCAAAGCGCATACTATATGTACCTATGGATCTTTATCCGGCCTTAGGACAAGTCTAGTAGGTCATGACAAAACAGGTCGTCTTAACTGCATTTTTTCTCATCACTTAGCTCAGGAAAGAAGTTGATTCCAATGATGACCATCTGTTAAGCCACCAATTTTATAGAACCTTAAGGCATTGCATTAATGATGCGTGCTTTCCGCAAGTATACGGAATACGTCAGAGTAATATAAAGGATTATCGATCCCACAGAGACCAATGTCAATCTATCGATTACTATTGTTACGTTGTTTATCTAAGGCTAATAGAATCAGTATAAAGTGCGCAGGCAAAAAAGAATAAAGAGTAAAAACGAATTCAGATAAATGACACTGGTATGTAATTTACATTGATCAAACAGTACTCCTATTGTCTAAATAGAGACACTTACCGGGCAATATTTTCTTCTTTGAAAAAGAGTTAATTAAAAAGGAATCGCCGGGTTAGCGTGATCGGAACCGAACCTACCCTTTAATCTATACCAGCCGCTCACGTTGCACCGGTCGCGTATTGCGTTAAAGTGACGAAATCCTATTTTATATAACCACCTCTAAAACTCGGTTAAAAAGTGCTTTTGATTGGAAACATTTAATATCAAAGGGTTTCCGGCATATGCTCGGCCAACCGGATCCTAACTCAATAAACGCGTCCGAAAATAGTTTTAAAATTAGTTTCTAATAATATTAAATTTCCATGATTAATTAACAAAGCGCTTTCGCTATTTTTATTAATTAAAAACTAACCAACGTTTATCGTAAGTATCCGACGACTTTCGATCTTACCCGACATAGTCACGATTATAACTCAAAGAGAAACACGGTCCCATTTGTGTAACAGCCGATCAAGTTAAGTTCAGAAAAGTTGTATTAAAACCAAAACACCCCCTAAAGTATTTATACAAAAACAACATACGGAGTACCGTTGGAACGAAGGTCCTCGCATCCCAGCACAATGGATTTAGCTAGACAAGATTATGGTAAACATGGCAGGAAATAGATATGCGGGATAAATCATTTAAAAACATGTAAAGGGTGCGATTGATTTTCAAAGACGAGAACGAAAGTGTCACGCTTAAGTTCGGTTTGAAAACAAGTCTTTTAAGGTAAAGAAATTTAAAATGGACAATGCGATAAAGTAAAGAATATAAAGAAGTGCGGGAAAGTAAATGAATTTAAAGCAAGGCGGAAAGTAAAGAAAGTAAAGCGGTGCGGGAAAGTAAATAAAGTAAAGACGATGCGAGTAAATAAAAAGCGAATTGAATATTAACCTGCTCCAAACAGGAGACTTCAATCTGGTACAATGCTGAAAGTAAATCTGACTTGGAAAGTAAAATGGCGGCAAGATAAATCTACTTCTAAAGTGCTCCAATCTCGATTACAACAATGGTGCAATAACCCCTCGATGTGACGGATTATCGCTTTAAACAAACTGAATTTATGCCTAGGCTGTAACTAAGAAAGAATGAAAAACAAATGGAAACTCAAGGCCTATTTATAGTGAAGGAACCCTTGGAAGTTACACAAAACCTTCAGAAATCGTGTGGAGGGAATTTCTCTAGTCATGGCCACCTCCCTTAACCGCCTTTGACCAAGGTGAGTTTGTGAAGATGGCACGCGCCGTCTATCCATGGCGCCCACCATGTGTGAAAATGGGGGAAGACGTGGTCTTCTGCCCGTTGAGACGTGGGTAAAACCATACACGTCATAGCGCCCTCCTTGGCGTCTGCCATGTGAAACGCCGTTTGTGTATTTTCCACCAAAATCTTCTGGTTCTTGCTCTTTTCGCTTCTTTTCTTCACGAAAGGCTCCACTAAGGCACTTTAGCCGAAAAAAACATAAAAGAGAGACATAATGCATGAAAAACAGTAAATAAACTATAATAAGCATGTGCAATCCGAGTCAAATACGCGGTGTGTTTCGGTGTTATCAAATTCTCCCACACTTGAACCTTTGCTTGTCCTCAAGCAAAACTCATATAAGCATAAAGGATAAACAAAAACACACAAGGATTAAATCTAGGTTAGAGACATTAGAATCGATCAAGACTGCTTCGATAGGTACTAGTTTGTGAACCAAGTATATCGTGGTAACACTTTCCGCATATTGTGGTCATAAGTTTCTCTCTTATACGAACGAATCCATATCATGACATTATACTTAGGCCTATTTTACTCATTCCATTCTCACCCCCTTTTCATTTAGGCGTAATCACATTAAGCCCTTTATCTAGTACTTGCATGGTGAACAAACCTGTTGGTGATCCTGAACCATATTTGTGCCAAAATTTGATTCTTTTTGCACTTTAACACAGAGGCATAAGCATAATTTTTGGAAGTCTTGCTACCGTTGGGCTAAATAACCAGGTGAGGGTTACCTAACTTAGAAGACGGATCCTTTTCAAATTACTTGCTTTTATTATATATATATTTTTTCTCTTTCTTTTTTTCTTTTGGGATCATTCACCAATTTGCATCGGTTTGTTCACTTACCAGTGACTAAGATGGTGCTGACTGCTGAAATAAACTACTTGGGGAGTGAATTTTAAAGGTGAGATTTTAAGGCCACATCATAATAAGTATCTGGATAGGGTCCTATAATTGAGAAAATTATGGTGTTAAAACGATATCGATTTTTCATAAGTTTTCCCAAGTTTCTGCATATGATCTTAACTTGTCTAACAACCCAAATATTTTAAAAATAAATGTTGTTTACCTATCAAAATTTTTTGTTAGGGCTCAAGAAATGGGGGAAATAGACAAAACTACACAAATGACTCGTCAAGCACAAGTATTATTTATGTTAAGTAAAAATAAACTAGAAATATACTAGAGAAAAAAACTAGAAAGCGATAAAATGAAAACATAAAGGAAATATGAAAATGGTAAATACCTCCTCCCACACTTAAACTAAACTTTGTCCCCAATGTTTCGATAAAAGGTGGAAAAAATGTAGGTTGAACCTGGATAACGCTAGTGCTGGCCGCTAGTACCCTCTCTTCCCTGCTCTGAACGTCGGGGGTGACGGCTCCTGCTGCGGTGTCAGACACTCTGTGAGATCTCAAGCTGGTGAATCCTAAATCTAGTGAGGCATTAGACTCTCGGAGTTCACGGAGGTTTCCCATTATGGAACCCTGAGTAGCCTCCACTAGCCCAAATCGTCTGTCAAGGTAGGTCTGCTGATGCTGCTGCTGAGATGCTACGGCGAGCTGAAACTCTAAAATAGAATGCATGGATTGCTCAGTCTGCCGCTGCTGCTCACGTATGAAGTCCATCATGTCCTGTTGCTGCTCATACATGGCATAGAACAGGCCATCACGCTCTTCTTCGCGAGCTTGTTGTGCCCTCCACATCTCTTCAGTAAATTAAAATCCTGTAGGAGTACCTGCAGAAGGGTTAGTAAAGAGTGGAGTGTATGCAGGTGATGCATGTGGATGGGTGTATTATGAACGGGAGACTGATTTATCCGCTCATACTCATCATCGGTTCCGTCATCCTCGTCCTCTAGGACGTTTGGTGGAACTGGGCCGAGAAAGGGTGCAGCTTGTAAATCATAAATCCAGTTTCTTCTAAGTCACACATCGGTGCGACGGTAACTGGGTAAAACAACACTTGGGACAACTACATTATGAACCATAAGGGTGTAGTCTTCTTCCTTCCCCACTTTGCACAATATCATATCTCTTAAAAATTTTAAACTTATTGTGCGTAGTGGGAGGGGTTCCAATGTAGCTAACTCAGTGTGCAACTCAAAAGCACGTGCAATGGAGGTAATTAATCCTCCAAATGCAATAGTTCCGCCCTTTCTCACAGTGGTACACATGTGCACTATCATGAAAGGGACGACGTTTAACCTTCTCTGTAAGAGGGCAGCCTGTAAAAAGATCAACTCCTTAGAATTTAATTTATTCAAATTTTCTCGGGCAAAAAACAGTAGATGCCAACAGAAGCCTAAAAACACGTACGGTCGGGTTGTGGATATCTGAGGCCAAGTTGCCTTCGAAAGAGTTTGTGATACGACCTGTAAGATCATTCCACAGTTGGAATGCCTCAACCTGCCAGTTAGTTTCCAAAGGTGTCTCGCAGATAGCACCTTCTCCGTGAGGGAGTCCTAACATACTCGCAAGGTGGTCGGTAGTGACCTCATATTCTTTATTAAACATCCTAAATGTCACAGTACCGGCGGTGCTAGCGGTATTAGGACTAACATTATAAGTCAGGGAACTCAAAAATTCTCTGGTCAGCCTCTCAAAGGTAGGTTCCCTACGAGTAAAAATGTCATGCAGTCCTAAATTTTCTGACATATAGAAAACACTATGATAAATCCCTAAACTATATAGGCAGTCAGTGTCGATGTCTCTTGTCGCAAAAATTTCGCGTCTCAGCAGTGCTTCAAATTTTCCTCTCTGCCTATTCCCCGCTCTTCCTTCTCGAAAAATGACCCCTTTGTACTCCATTTCCGCCATTGGTGAAGCTTCTTGAGGATAAATGGGTTTTTTTTTGGCAAAGAATGGTGAGATGTGAATTAGTGGAGTTTTTGATGAAAGTTTGGATCTTTATAGGTGGAAAGTTAATGGGGTAGTGGAATGGTAGTGGGTTTGATGATTAAGTGGGTGGTTAATGGGATTTAGTGGGTTTTTAAGTGAGGTCAAAAATGGAGAAAGTGGGGAAGAAGATGAGTAGAATCTGAAAAATGGGGGGGTTTTCATATTCTGTCTCGTGTAAGGCTTCAGACCCCATGAGGGAGATGGCGCCCGCCATCTTTGTATTTTGGGGCTAGACGGAATTTGGGCCTTGGTTTGGGTTTTTTGCTTTTTTCTTTGTTTGGGGGTGTATGTAGCATCTTCTGAGATTTCTCTTAGCATTTGTACATGCAAGAAATGTAAATGATAAATAAAAACATGGTATGCAACATAAATCAAATTAAAAAGAAAAGAAAATGCACTATAAACAATAATTTGCAAATTTTTTAAATTTTCACTAATAAAAAATAGTATCGTGATAATTGCATTTAGTAGGTGAATGTAATGTATCAAAATACTTTGATAAAATAATGAGCATAATAGTAATAAGTCTGATAACAGAAATAAAGTGCAGAAATAAATAAATCGATCAAAAACAAGATAATGTTTGATAAAGGCGAATAAAAGTAAAAATAATAATGGTAATGATGCGGTATCTCCCCCACACGTTGTGTGAGCAATGTCATCAGTGATCCAAAAAGGTCTTCTATAATGATTGGCGACAGACACCCTAATTTATATGTGGACAGGATGCCTTCATCTTTGCAAGCTGACATCTGAGACTGTAGATTTCCTGATATGGGCAATTAATCTCAGCAGCATGAGTGGAATCAGAGTCCTCCTTCAGAATGGTGAATTCGGTAAGCTCTTCGCGAAGAGATATTATCTCCTTGCGCATAGTGTCGAACTCAGAATAAATGTCGCGTCTCTGCAGATTAACATCAGAAGAGTATATTGTAGTCCTTTCTGGGAGGGGTGTAGGATAGTATTCAAGAACAGGTGGTGATTTGGGTTTATTGGGTGTCTCATCCTGGGCCTCTAAGGGGTATGACCAGTTCTCTTTATTTTGGACATTGGTTCGGGTAGGATGGGGTAGTCCAAAGTAATGGATGGTGTAATCATCAAATAGGATTTTATAATGTTCTGGGCTAAAATAGTCTCTCCTAATTAGGCCACTGTCTAGGGAATGGTCTAGGTCAATCAAGGTACAGCCACAATAAACGGTGAGGTGAGATAATTTGCTAATGATACCTAAGGCATAGGCGATGTGTGTCACTATTCCTCCTACGTGGATAAGTCCCTCGGTGGATCTGGCAATCATGTTGAGGCGGTTTATTAGGAAATTTCCGCTGGCTACAGGACGTGACTGGGTGGTGCAAAAGAGCATAAGAATTTCTTCAGCACTTACATGTTTATCGGTTTCACCTTTTCCCTAGAAGGTTTGGGCCAAAATCATCTGAAAATACCTAAAACCTGGGTTATGAATTTTGTTTGACAACTGGGTAGAGGGATCAGGGCCTCCTCCACTAGTGATCTCACTCTAGAACTTATCCAACTCATCCTGCATAACATCACACTTAGGGAATTCATGTACAGTATTAAGACCACACTAAAATCCCAGCAGGTTAGCAAAATATTTGTTGGTTAAAGTATATTCATTTCCAAACAATCTGAAATTAATGCGGCCTCTTTTGGAACCTCTACCAACATAGGGTTCATAGATAAGTGTGATGAGGAATTCAAGGGTGAGGTGTCTGTAGGTCACATTCATTGCATCAGAGTATTCATCTCATTGGAGTTGGCGGCAAAGATATCTCACACTAGCTTCGAGGCCTAAGGATTCTAGGCACCTAGGGTCAAGGTATCTGGTAGGAAGCATTGGTCACTCAAAAAGGACCACAAATCTTTTCTTCTGAATGTCATCTCTAAACACAACATGCATATCGTCGAAGTGTCGCATCCTGAAAAACAAGGTTAGTGGAGAATGCTATCGAAGGTGATGGATCTGAAACTTGAAACATGAATATCACACAAGTTAGTCCTGTTAAGCAGATAAAAAGAAATAATTAATTCACCTTTTAAGGGTAACACATAAATAAATAAATACGAGAAAGCAATAAAAATGGTCGTGGGTTGCCTCCCACGCAGCGCTTGTTTAACGTCATTAGCTAGACGATTATGAAAATTAATCGGTAGATGTAGCAATGGGGGATTCGATCAATGTGTGACCAGGGTAGTAGGTAGGGATATCACCACTGTAATAATGTTTCAATCGTTGTCCGTTTACCAAAAATGGCTACATGAATTTTCTTTTATCTCCACTGCCCCAGATCTTAGGACTTTAGTAACCTCGTAGGGACCAGTCCATCTAGAGCATAACTTACCAGTGAACAATCATAATCTAGAATTAAAAAGAAGTATCGGGTTGCCTATGTTAAACTCTTTCTTAGAAATCATTCTGGCATGCCATGCTTTAGTCCTTTCTTTATATATGATGGCATTTTCATAAGCATCGCGACGTATTTCTTCTAATTCTAAATATCTAGAATGCGTTTGCTACCTGCTGCTAGGTAATCCATATTAAGGGCTTTGATGGGCCAATAGGCTTTATGTTCCAGCTCAAAGGGTAACTGACAAGACTTTCCATAAACCAATTGGTAAGGGGTTGTTCCTATAGGGGTTTTGAAAGCGGTTCTATAAGCCCATAAGGCTTCTTGTAATCTTAACGACCAATCCTTTCTGGATATAGAGATGGTTTTTTCTAGGATTTGCTTAATCTCCCTATTTGACACATCTACTTGTCCGCTGGTTTGCGGATGATAGGGTGTTGCTACTCTATGTTTAACTCCATATTTATTTAAAAGATTATCGAATATCCTTGATATGAAGTGCGATCCGACATTGCTTATAACTAGGCGAGGTGCTCCAAATCTAGGGAATATGTTATTTTTGAATAATTTAATACCCACACGAGTGTCATTGGTGGGTGAAGCTACAACCTCGACCCACTTAGACACGTAGTCAATTGCCACTAAGATATACTTATTTCCCATCGAGGTTGGAAAGGGTCCCATGAAATCTACTCCCCAAACATCGAAGAGCTCTACTTCTTGGATATTTTTCAAGGGCATCTCATCACGTCTAGAGACATTTTTAGTGCGTTGACACCGGTCACATCTGACAATGTAGGCATGGGCGTCGCGCCATAGTGTTGGCCAATAAAGGCCTGCTTGAAATATTTTGGCAAAAGTCTTGGATGTTCCTGCATGTCCACCATAAGGTGCAGAGTGACAATGTTTAATTATGTTTTCTACCTCCTCTTCAGGGACGCAACGTCGAAATAGACCGTCTTCACCTCTTTTGAATAGTAGGGGTTCATCCCAACAAAAATGATTTACGTCACGAAAGAACTTCTTCTTTTGTTGGTAGTTGAGGTCAGGGGGTATAATATCGGCGGCTAAGTAGTTTACAAAGTCAGCGTACCTTGGTACGTTTGAGACTGCTAAGTCTTTCTCAAGGTCTTGTTCAGAATAAGAGTCAGGGTTACCACTATCATTGGTTCTAATAGTGGCTATAAGTTTATCGTAAGCAAAATCATCGTTTATCAGAATTAGATCTAGTTTTAGGTATTCTAGCCTCAAAGGTGTTCAACGACCACATTTTCGGTGCCTTTCTTATCACAAATCTCCAAATCAAACTCTTGTAGCAAAAGGATCTAGCGAAGTAATCTAGGCTTAGCGTCCTTCTTGCTTAAAAGATATCGGATTGCGGCGTGATCAGTTTAGATTATGATCTTGGCTCCGACTAGATAAGATCGAAATTTGTTAATAGCGAAAACTACTGCCAGGAGCTTTTTTTCGGTCGTGGCATAATTTAATTGGGTGGCGTCTAATGTTCTACTCGCGTAATAAATTACATGCAGTTTATTTTCTTTCCTCTATCCTAAAACAGCGCCAACAGCGTAGTCGCTCGCATCGCACATAATTTTGAAACGTTGGTTCCAATCAGGAGGTTGTATAATAGTTGCAGAAATCAATGCTTGTTTAAGAAGCTTAAAGGCTTCGAGACATTTGTCATCAAAATTGAACTTAATGTCTTTCATTAGAAGGCCGGTCAAGGGTTTGGTTATCTTAGAGAAGTCCTTAATAAAGCATCGGTAAAAACCGGCGTGTCTAAGAAAGTTTCGGATTTCTCTAACTGTCTTTGGTGGTGGCAGGTTTTCTATAACCTCTATTTTAGCTTTATCAACTTCTATGCCTCTTTTAGGCACTATGTGTCCTAGCACTATTCCTTCGGTAACCATAAAATGGCATTTCTCCCCGTTTAGAACGAGATTGACCTCTACGCATCGTTCCAGAATTCTTTCAAGGTTAGTTAGTCAGTTTATAAAACTAGATCCACATACCCAGAAACCATCCATGATTTCGTCAAGGAAATCTGCGAAGATTGACATCATACACCGTTGAAAAGTGGTTGGGGCATTGCATAGTCTGAATGGCATTTGTCGATAGGCAAATGTTCCATATGGGCACGTAAAGGTTGTTTTCTCTTGATCATCAGGGTGAATAGGAATTTGGAAAAATCTCGAGTACCCATCTAAATAGCAAAAGTTAGAATGTCTTGCCAGACGTTCAAGCATTTGATCTATGAACGGAAAAGGGAAATGGTCCTTCCTAGTTGCTTTGATGAGTTTTCTATAATATATACACATACGCCAACCGTTTTTTACACGTTTCGCTACTTGTTCACCTTTTTCGTTTTGTACTACTGTGACACCTCCCTTCTTAGGTACCACATGTACAGGAGTTACCCACTTACTGTAAAAAATTTGGTAAATTATCCCTACCTCTAGTAACTTCAACACTTCCTTTTTTACCACATCACTCATTATGGGATTTATCCTTCTTTGATGTTCTCTCGAAGGTTTGGAATCGTCCTCCAGCATAATCCGACGCATGCACACGGATGGGCTTATCCCTATAAGATCAGAAATGTTATAACCTAGAGCCCTGGGATATTTTCTTAAGACATCCAAGAGTTGATTGGTTTCATCACCTTCTAAGGTGGTGCTAACTATCACTGGACGATTTAGTTCTTCATCCAAAAATTCGTATCTCAGATTCTTAGGTAATTCCTTGAGTTCTACTGCTGGTTTCTTAGGGCAAGGCATATGGTTTGGGGTGAGTGCTAAGCATTCGTAGAGACTGTCGTCAATATAAGGTTCACTTAACTTTTCAAACCCATCGTCCTCCATGATGGGGGTTAAGGGTAATTTAATTATTTCCACCGGGTCTGTTTGGTCTAACTCTCTTATGCATTCATCAATGATATCGATGGCTTAACATGAGTCATCTATGGCTGGTGCCATTAGGAATTTAGATAGTATAAATTCTACTTTTTCATCTCCTACTTCGAAGGTCATTTTTCCTATTTTGACATCTATTATAGCTCCAGCTGTTGATAAGAAAGGTCTACCTAGATGGATCGGGATTTCGTTGTCCTCTTTTATTTCCATGACGACAAAATTTTTAGGGATATAGAGTTATCCTATCCTAACTAGGATGTCTTCCAAAATGCCTATTGGATATTTAATTGATCTATCGTCTAATTAAAGAGGCATCCTAGTTGGTTGCATTTCTCCTAGGTTCAATCTATTACAAACAGCTAAGGGCATTAGGCTTACATTGGCTCCTAAGTCCAAAAGTTCTTTGTCGATGACATGATTTCCTAAAACACAGGGTATAGAAAAACTTCAGAGGTCTTTTTCCTTTTTGGCCAGCTTATTCTCTGCAATAGAGTTGCACTCTAAGCGTTTAGGATCATCAAGTCTTCGTTTGTTGGTCAAGATATCTTTTAGGAATTTGGCATAAGAGGCTATTTGGGTAATAGCTTCGGTGAATGGAATCTCAATGTGGAGTTTCTCAATCATTTTCACGAACTTCTTATTTTGGTTGTCTAATTTGGTTTGTTTAAGTCTTTGTGGGTATGGAATTGGAGGTTTGTAAGGTGGGGGTGGTATGTAAACTTCATTATCCTCTTCTCCCTCCTTATCTTTAACCTCTTCATCTTTCTATTTCTCAGACTCTACTGGTTTCTCTATTTAATTCTCAGGTGTGGTCGCAACATTCCTAGGGGGTTCTGGATTTTTCAACCTAGGGTTTACCGGTTCGGCATAGGTAGTTCCGCTCCGTAGGGAAATATCATTTGCGTGCCACTTGGGGTTAGGTTCAGGTTGTCCAGGAAATTGTCCTCCTAGTGTGGCTTAAGTAGCCTGCTTTTGTGCCACTTGAGAGATCTGAGTCTCCAGTATTTTATTGTGGATAATGATGGAAACGACCTTGGTGGTTAACTGAGTAATTAATCCATTCATGTGAATGTTCCGGTTCATGAACTCCTTGTTTTACTGGGCTTGGGAGGAAATGAAACCTTCCAACATTTTCTCAAGATGTGATTTTTGAGGTGTAGCTTGCACAGGTTGATTCGGTCTTGGGGCTTGGTAAACTGGCTGTCTTTGGGGGTGTAGTAGCCTGAGTAGGGTTAGTATTCTTATTGGAAAAATTGGGGTGATTCCTCCATCCAGGGTTATAGGTATTTGAATAGGGATTGACATGGGATTAATTGACCTGATCTGTGTTTGCTTCAGTCAAAAGATGGCATTCAACCATAGTATGCCCTTGGGTTCCACAGATTTCGCATCCGGGTTGAACTGAGGCTACGGTGCCCGTAGGATTAATCATTAGACTTTCAACTTTTTGGGCTATGGCATCCACTTTAACTTTCATATGGTCGAGGCAACCAAATTTGGTAAATACCTCCTTTGGTCTCTTTCTTCTCTACCGGAGTTCGTTCTGTTCCCCATTGATAATGGTTTTGTGCCATATCTTCAATGAGAGCGCAGGCTTTGGGGTAAGGTTTGTTCATCAGAGCGCCACCGGCGGTAGCGTCTATGGTCATCTTTGTGTTATATATGAGTCCATTATAAAAGTTGTGAATTATAAGCCATTGTTCTAGACCATGGTGTGGACAAGCTCTTAATAGCTCTTTGTATCTTTCCCACGCGTCGAAGAGTGATTCTCCATCTTGTTGATTGAATCTGGTTATTTGGTTTCGTAGGACAGCGGTCTTACTCGGTGGAAAATATCTAGCTAGGAATACTTTCTTAAGGTCATTCCAAGTGGTTATTGAATTTGCTAGAAGGGATTCTAACCTTGATCGGGCTTTATCTCTGAGGGAAAAGGGAAATAGTCTTAGACGTATCCCCTCAGGGGAAGCACCGTTTGTTTTTAAAGTGTCAGCTACTTGAATGAAAACCTTTAAGTGTTGGTTCGGGTTCTCTGTAGGGAGACCTGCGAAGTAGTTCTGTTGCACTAGTTGCAATAGGGAAGGTTTTAATTCGAAGTTGTTAACTTGAATGGTCGGGTTTATAATACTAGAGTGGGGTTCTTCGTTGGATGGCAAGGCGAAGTCCTTAAGTGGTCTTTGGTTTTGTTCTCTGCCATTGCTCTTCTAATCCTGTTGAGCAAAAGACGGGCTCGAGCGTATCTTTCAGGTTCAGCTATTGGATCAACTAAGTTTTCGGTACTGCGAGATCTTCGCATCGACCAGCTAAGTATAAGGGCTGCCTTAGTCTACACGGTGTAACAACAGGGTACGAAATTTGACATAGTTGGTCCCCTACAACGGTGCCAAAACATGACGCGTGCTTTCCACAAGTATACAGAATACGTCAGAGTAATATAAAAGATTATCGATCACACAGAGATCAATGTCAATCTATCGATTACTATTGTTATGTTGTTTATCTAAGGCTAATAGAATCAGTATAAAGTGCGCAGGCAAAAGAGAATAAAGAGTAAAAATGAATTCAGATAAATGGCACTGGTATATAATTCACATCGATTAAACAGTACTCCTATTGTCTAAACGGAGACACTTACGGGGCAATATTTTCTTCTTTGAAAAAGAGTTAATTAAAAAGGAACCCCCGCATTAGCGTGATCGGAACCGGACCTACCCTCTAATCTATACCGGCCGCTCATGCTGCACCGGTCGCGTATTGCGTTAAAGTTACGAAGTCCTTTTTTTATATAACCACCTCTAAAACTCGGTTAAAAAGTGCTTTTGATCGGAAACATTTAATATCAAAGAGTTTCCGGCATATGCTCGGCCAACTAGATCCTAACTCTATAAACGCATTCGAAAATAGTTTTAAAATCACTTTCTAATAATATTAAATTTCCATGATTAATTAACAAAGCTCTTTCGCTGTTTTTATTAATTAAAAACTAACATACTTTTATCGTAAGTATCAGACGACTTTCGATCTTACCCGACATAGTCACGGTTATTACTCAAATAGAAACACGGTCCCATTTGCGTAACGGCCGATCAAGTTAAGTTCAAAAAAGTTGTATTAAAACCAAAACACCCCCTAAAGTATTTCTACAAAAACAACATATGGAGTACCGTTGGAACGACGGTCCTCACATCCCAACACAATGGATTTAGCTAGACAAGATTATGGTAAATATGGTAGGAAATAGATATGCGGAATAAATCATTTAAAAACGTGTAAAGGGTGCGATTGATTTTCAAAGACGAGAACGAAAGTGTCACGCTTAAGTTCGGTTTGAAAACAAGTCTTTTAAGGTAAAGAAATTTAAAATGGACAGTGCGATAAAGTAAAGAATGTAAAGCAGTGCGGGAAAGTAAATGAATTTAAAGCAAGGCGGAAAGTAAAGAAAGTAAAGCGGTGCGGGAAAGTAAATAAAGTAAAGATGATGCGAGTAAATAAAGAGCAAATTGAATAATAAACCTGCTCCAAATAGGAGACTTCAATCTGTTACAATGCTGAAAGTAAATCTGACTTGGAAAGTAAAATGGCGGCAAGATAAATCTACTTCTAAAGTGCTCCAATCTCGATTACAACAATGGTGCAATAACCCCTCGATTTGACGGATTATCGCATTAAACAAACTGAATTTATGCCTATGCTGTAACTAAGAAAGGATGAAAAACAAATGGAAACTCAAGGCCTATTTATAGTGTGGGAACCCTTGGAAGTTACACAAAACGTTCAGAAATCATGTGGAGGGAATATCTCTAGACATTGCCACCTCCCTTAACCACCTTTGACCAAGGCGAGTTTGTGAAGACGGCGCCCTCCGTCTATCCATGGCGCCCACCGTGTGTGAAAATGGGGGAAGACGTGGTCTTCTGCCCGTTGAGATGTGGGTAAAACCCTACACGTCATAGCGTCCTCCTTGGCGCCCGTCATGTGAAACGCCGTGTGTGTACTTTCCACCAAAATCTTTCGGTTCTTGCTTTTTTTGCTTCTTTTCTTCACGAAAGGCTCCACTAAGGCACTTTACCTGAAAACAACATAAAACAGAGACATAATGCATGAAAAACAGAAAATAAACTATAATAACCATATGCAATCCGAGTCAAATACGCAGTGTGTTTTGGTGTTATCAATTAACAAACATAAATGATTGAAGAACAAGAAGGATGAACAAACTACATCCTTGGGTTGCCCGGTAGATGCAACGGTTTCCACCGAGGCCGGAACCCACATGAGGTAGCTCGAAATGACCCCCTGACTAAGGTAGCAAGGAAACTAAGTCTCCTTAAAGGAATCTTAGGTTAGAAATTATCTCCATCCCTTCGCTTGTCATAAGTGTTCCTCAGAAATGTTACCACATGAAAAGAGCAGTGGACATTTATGAAAGGAACTTCAGCGTTGTGCGACCATGTTCCTGACCTTAAGAGGCCCGACCATAATCCCACAGACTAGCTATAGCTGTGTTATAGTTAAAGGTTTACTTATCCAGTCATTGTTTTGTCTCATTATAGTAAATTCACTTCATTATGAACGAAAATACTTGTCTGCTATATTTTCCTATTGGTCTCTTTTTTGTCTATCTCTCTTTAGGATCCTAAAGGCGAGGAGGCAAAGATTACGTGTATGTATGCATATTAGATACAGACTTGCAACTCGCTCATGAACACCTACAAATACCGGTGATCCACAACCCTTTCATTGTAGAGATGTTGAGTGAATCATGGAATTACAACAATGTACTAAAAGCTAAAGTTGTAATGGTGCAACAACAAAGCAAAATAATGCATGAATTATTGAGATAAAAATACTTGTATAGATATTATTCATTACATCCAAGTCATAATTGCCTGCGAAATGTTATAAGAAAAAAGGCAATACAAATAAAAAGAAATGGTAAATCCTAAGTATCTGGTGCCAAGGTCTCAAAAATACCATCTTGAACCCTCTCGAGATCATCGTGGAAGGGGTTCAACCCTTCAACGAGAATCTTAGCAGTAGGGCAGAACCTCTTCTCCTGTTTCATAACCCGATCGTGGATCCCGAACATGACTTTCATAGTCTTTTAGAGAGAATCCTGGAGCATCATATTTAGACCAACAACCTTGTCCTCAAGAGAATTTAGAGACTTAAATTGAGCCT
Source organism: Lathyrus tuberosus (assembly GCA_022829125.1). NCBI lineage: Eukaryota > Viridiplantae > Streptophyta > Magnoliopsida > Fabales > Fabaceae > Lathyrus > Lathyrus tuberosus. Next base: position 225,857 of record JALAZF010000159.1, read on the forward strand.
CAGCCTCCTGAAGAATAGTTTTCTTATTCTTCTCAGAACGACGGTTCATTTTAGTAGCTGATTCAGAGGCATCCTAACAAAGATTCTCCTATGCCTTATGAGAAGTCTCTAGCTTGGTTACTCGAGCTTCTAGAGTATTAGGGGAGTTGTGGATCATCACCTCATCTTGTAAAAATATAGAAAGCTTGACCTTATTCTAGTGACTAACCAAACCCTTTTAAAGATCCTGGAACATCCGCTCCATAACTTCTCACTTCCTCTTCCCAGTATCAATTTCCTTGGATGGATTTCGAAGAGCCAAAACATCTCCTCTTCCAGCATCGACAAGGGAGAATAGAGAGGAAACCTGATATATGTTGTGGGTGACCTTAGAAACAAGGTCTTTGTTCTCTCCCTCAAAGAGATTTTGGACGATGAACATGTCAGACATCGAGACGGTAACAACAACCTCCTCAGAAGTTCACGCAAGATGGGACGTTGAAACGTCGGGCATCAGCAAGAAAGGAGTAACCTCCCCTAAATTATTTCCCTGGAATAGTCAAGTTGGCTTAGGAGAGCATTTTTCTGGGGGAGAAGATTTGTCTTCATTTTTGAACCTCTTTGTTAACACTAGGTACGGTGGCACATATTCCTCCATAGTCAAAGTGGTCACAACATCAACAAGTTGGTAAACCTCAGGTACAAGAGTAGAAGCCTCAACAACCAATATGTGAGCAGGGGTTGGAATAAGTGTAGTGGTCGTCAGAGGGGGAATAACATCTTTAATGCCTTAAGCATTAACAAGGGCATATAACATCTTCAACATATCCATTTATATGCAAAATGCAATCACACATGTCAAGAAAAAACCCATTAAGAATCTATCGTCACCAAAAATATATTTCCTTTCTTCCCGGATGACCGCACTCACATTGGCGTAGATATCAATTTGTATTTTGCTTACTTTGATAGGGGGTACCTCATCGGAGCTAAAACCTTCCTCATAGTCAAGCCCCTAAAACTAATATTGTAGGTCTTCCTTCATCCCCGCCTTATTAGGGGAAAAAAGACCCAGCCTAATGCAGTAAAAATGGATGTCTCGATTGAAATGAGATGAAGACCAGAACTTTAGAAACAAACTCATACAAAATATAGAAGATGCAGTAGGGGATTATTACAAAGTGTGATGGGCCTCTAAAGTAGTGATGGGCCTCACCAGTACAAAGTGTCCTATTACTGGCTGAAATGGTTGAACTAAAGATTCTCCAGATAGAAACTAATGAGCCCTTAGTCATGAAAGTTGTCCTGAAAGGAGCATAGTAGTTGGATCAAATTAAGGAACAATCCAAGGGAAGGTTTCTAAGATCTATGCTCAGTACACAAGTGGAATACCCTCATGTAAGATCGAGACTTTGGATGAAGCTAGAATGGAGAAACTTTCAAATGTTTTAGGGAGGCCACTTCAAAGTTAGAAAAGGCAACCTCAATCCTATCCTTGTAAACAACAATTCATAAAGCGGGACCGCAAAGTCATCGAAGGAGCTAAATATCCTCTTCTCTAGTCCCAAAGGATGAACTGACCAGTCTTGAGGATCACCAATCACGAGGCCATCAACCTCTATTTCCACCTCAATATTCAAGAAAGATATGGTACCTACCACCATGATCTCTACCCAACTATACTTAATTGCATCGGTTGGCTTCACTAACGTCAATCATTTTCAGGATAAAGTATCGATCATAGGATATTTGTTGGGAGTGATCCAAGATAGTGCGTCTAGATGACCTCAAAGATCCAAATAGGCTTTCACTTTAGCATCATTGGGTTCATAAATGTTGGTTCTGAGGAAAATTTGGATGTAACTTTTAGCGCGTTCTCTCATTTGCTGATTGGCCTATATGTCCTCCTCAATTAAGATTGGATGGGCATAGAGACCTCGACGAGATGCTCCTCTATACTGATGTTTGACAAGAGAGCTTCTAATGAGTCGCATGAAGAAGCTTCCTCTCTTCGGAATCCCTAGACACTATTTATGAGTCAGAATCATGAGATAATGATATCACTTCTGGTCCCTAGCGATCATGATCAAGAGGAGGGAGATGAGAATTTGGGGATGTCCCCATTCTCAAGGAAGACAAAGGTTACCTCTCAAAACTGTTCATCAAGTTGACTATACTATCACTCATCCTGATTAGAAAATAGGAAATGTTGAAGATAAAAGCTTGGGTTGAGGAGGGAACATGTCTTTGTGAGATTGATGAAGCATATATACCGTAGTCAAGGAACTGCAATCATCTTGATTAATGCTCTCAAATAGGAAGAGGAGATTGTGTTTTTCAATAAAGTGTATGTGAATAAGCTCTAAGGACAAAGAATTCAAAATGATTCCAAAACGCTCAACTCGTCCTATTTACATACGAGAGCGGTTAGATGATGCATATAAGCTAAAGAAAGGAGTTGTGAAATCAACAATTAGATTTATCCTCAAGGATACATGCAAACTGGAGTGCACTCAAGTGCACTCAACATAAGTGTTAGAAGGAGGCGAATAAATGTTTCAATTATGAAACACATTTAATAATATTGTTTTCCATTGCACTTGCAACTAACTCCAAACATTTCAGCTCACCTCGAACAGCATCTTAAAGGCCGACCAAGATCATTAAAGGCTTTCCTGTTTCACTCGGTGCCCGACAAAACCTTGGGATAAATTGTTTGGGGCCGACCAAAGGCCCAAATAAAATTAGGTATATGGTATAGAAGATTTAGAGTTTTAAATTGAATAATCGTGTAAACTATTTTACACAATAAGAGCATGTCATTTAACCTCTAATATGTTGAGTAATTCTATTCAACCTATAATATAAGCAATTTAAAAAAAATTATAAGAAAAATTAAAATTTTATCTTCATTTAAAGTGAAATTATATACAAAATTACATTTAATTAACTTTGTCTCTTATTTTTTCAATAATCAATAATAAATTAATATTATTTTGATTTAGTTACAATTTTTGTCCATATATCTCACCTGATTTACTCAATAATTAACTTTGCATATTATTTTGACTCTCAATTTTAAATTATAAAGAAACTCATATATATATATATATATATATATATATATATATATATATATATATATATATATATATATATATTATAAAAAATGTGTTCTTGTCTTAGGTTACTCTAACATTTTGACTCTACAACATCGCAAGAAAACCATTATAAAATCTGAAAATTTGCTGCTTTTGTCTATGAAAACAATTTTCTTATCGTGCCAAACCGAGGCATTACTTTTTCCTCGTGCAACGGTTTTTTTTTTACCCAATGGCAATACCATGAAACCATTATATTAGTTTTCTTTGGAGAACGCTTTCCAAAAGAAACGCTTGTACTCTGTTTTCAGGTAAATATCGTTGCAATTGAGGTGTTTTTAGGAAACAGTTGTTTTATGGGATATAACAATTGTTTGTTGTCGTAGTTCATTGGAAACCGTTCTAATAGTTTGAGTGCTTGAATTATCTACATGACTATTGATGAAATTGTTGATGAAATTATTGAAGAATTGCTATGAATCATGATGAATATAAGTTTGTAATATGTTAATGGTTGCAATAAAATTTTCTGTTATTAAATTCGTATTCTAGTTTATTTGATAGTGAAAAAATTGGTTGGAGTCATGTAGGGAGGGTTGGGGATGAAGAGGATGATGAAAGTTAGGAGAAAACTAAGATTTCTGGAAAATTTTATGATGACAATTGATTGACATCTGATGAAAATTGATTGTAGGCTGTTATTTTTGGAAATTTTGCCTATGACAATCGATTGACATTAGATGACAATCAATTGCAATTGTGTTTTTTTGGAAAAATTTTACATGACAGTCGTTTGTCAAGAAAAAAAGAATTGATTGTTTAGCCTAAAAACGTTTTTGTTGTATTGTCCGATGATTTTGGTTGTATTTTTCGCTCGATAGGTCCAAATGAAACGCCGTTCGGAGCGTTGGAAAGCTTACAAGCGGAGATACCTCATGGTAGTGCATGGTGACTTAATTGAGTCATAGTCTTGTGTCCAATGTAGAGATGTATATAATGACACGTATGATTAATTAGTGAATCGTTGTGTTTGCTTAATGATGTGTTGATGTTATACTTAATTAGCACGCAATTGACGAGGTCTTATTATTTGGTGTTGTCTATTGATTGCCGTAAATTTGATTACTTATTGAGTATGGTGAATGATGTTGTGCATAATGGTGAAATATGCATGGTGATAATTTTGGTGATTCTTTTGGTGATAATACATGTTGTTGCGAGTCATGCATCATGGTGTACGGGCTTCGGTCCTGTTTTGGTGTGATATGGTTATATGGTGGGGATTTAGGAGCGAGCAGCTAGTTCTAGATGTAAGTCAGTGAAGCGTTACTTATCGTGATAATAACGATTTGGTGTGCTCTGGTCCTACGGTGGTTATTCAAGAGCAAGATGGACCTGTGTAGTCCATAAATGGTACCATGTACATAAGTGTCACGTTTTGTCGTGAGTCGCATTCTCTATACATATATGTGCATGTTTTTATGAATTGGTATAAGACTATGTTGTTGATTGTGTAATGAATGTGTGTTTCTGTTATATGTTCTCTATTTTAGCATTATTTACACTATTTATATTGAATGTTATTTCTCACCCCCTTTACTTCATGTTGTCCACCATTGACATGTTGTAGATACTTAAGTGTGATCTTTGTTACTGTGCATGGAAGGGGGCTTGTTAGAGCTACTCTTCTCTTTTATTGTATGTTATTTCTCACCCCCTTTACTTCATGTTGTCCACCATTGACATGTTGTAGATACACAAGAGTGATCTTTGTTACTGTGTGTGGAAGAGGGCTTGTTAGAGCTACTCTTCTCTTTTATTTCTCGCTTTATAATACATTAGTGGTTTTTAGTGCTCTGATCGTGTAACATCGGGGGCGAGAATTATTATGTTCCTAAAATTGATGTTGTTTGTTGTTTTGAAGTTCATTACTTTAATATGAAGTTGTTATGAAATCTTTTTTCCTCTGTATAATTTCAAATTTTTTGATATTTTTCAAAGGGTTGTAGTTGGTGACACCTTAAATTATAGTGCAAATCTTCTTAAAAAAGTTTTGGGGTTTAGGGTGTTACAGCCAGCACGTCTCTCTTGAAGAATTTTACGAAATTTTCTATCGTGATATTTGTTAACGCCTTGGCCTTAACCCATTTAGTAAATTGATCTATATCTATGATAAGGTATCTGAACTTCCCCGATGTAGGGGAGAAGGGTACGAGGATATCCACCCCTACTACGAAAATGGATAGGGAAATGTCAATATATGTAGCTTGGTGGCTAGGGGATTGAACACATTTTCATGCCTCTGACACTGGTTGCATTTTTCACTTATTCTTAGGCATATCGGTCCATGGTTAGCAAGTAGTACATTGCTCTTAGAACCTTATTTTCTAGTACCATTACCCCCAGGTGCTTATAAAAAATTTCTTCATGAAATTCCAAGAGGATGTAGTCGGCCTCTACTTTCGCAAAGCACCTCAGTAACGACGTAGACAAGAGCCTCTTGTACAAAGTTCCTTCAATCACGATGTGTTCACTATCCATCCTCTTCACCAAAGTTGCTTTAGGCGGATATGGTGGAAGGATTCTAGAATCACTATATTGAAGAATTGGCATGATCCAAGAATGTGGAGAGGCCTCGTTCACAACTGCTACCATCTTCTCATTGTATTCGATGTTGAGGTCTTTTTAGTTTATTGAACTAAAGAGTGCTTGGCACCAGGACCTCTGGTGCTGGCCAACTGAGATATGATATCGGCTTGGTTATTCTCCTTCTATGGCACACGGGAAATCTTGAATGCTTTAAACATAAGCAGCTTATCGACAACTAACTTGGGGTATCACTTGGGCAAACAGACCTTTTCTTGAGCCTCTCCTCTTATTTAGGAAACAACCAACTGGGAATCTGTTCGCAACTTGATGCATTATGCCCCCATTTTCCATGTGAATGTGATCCCGACAACGACAACTTCATATTCAGCATGGTTGTTAGCGGTCAGGAACTCTAACCTCAAGGACACTTCTACAACCATCACAGAGATGTTTTCTAAAATTACACCCTCACCACTTCCTCTGCTGTTAGACAAACCGTCCGTGAATACAACCTAGGTGTGGTTTGGTTCTAGGGGCACACGATTAATATTGGCTAGAAAGTATGTGAACAACTGGGCTTTCAAAGCCTTCCTTTCCTCGAAGGACACCTTGAATTCATACAATTTGATGGTCGACCTCGTTAGACACCTGACTAGATCATGTCGGTACAACACAGGTTTTAGAGGTAAATCAGTCTAAACTTTTATAGAATGTGTGAGGAAGTATCGATGTAACTTGCATAATGTTGTTACTAACACCCAGGATGCCTTTTCGATCTTTTGGTATCGTGTTTTTATGCCCTCCAGATATTTAGAGATGAAGTACACATAGCTCTAGTTTGTATCAGATTCTCTAATAAAAATGACACCTATAACTTCTTCAACAACAACTATGTACATATAAAAGACTTCCCATGGAAGTGTCTTGGTAAGTAATAGGGGTGAGGCTAAGGATTTCTTTAAAGATTCAAACGCTTCTTCATAATAAGTTGTCCATTCGAAATCAGTATTTTTCCTTAAAGGTGTGATTAGTTGTAAAGAGAAAGTGAGAAGAGATAAATAGGTGAGAGAGTGTAAGAGAAGAGAGAATAGGTAAGAAATAGCTAAGATTTATAAGGTTGTTTGTTATAAGAGAAATGTGAGAGAAATAGAAGAGAAAGAAGTGTGCAAAATTTTGAAAAGAAAAAATTATTCGTACTATAAAAATATATAAATCTTATATATTTAACATCAATAAGAGAATGTGAGGGCAAGTAAGGAATAAAGTTTTAAAAAAAGTATATTTCTCCTTTCTTCTGAGTTTAGGGGAGATTGGAAAAAGTAGTGGGACCCACATAATTTTAATCTCTCTTCTCAATTTCTCACCAAACGAATCAACAGAAATGATAAGTTTCCCTTCAATTTCTCTATCACCAACTTCTCTCTTTCCTACTTCATCTAAGACAACCACACTCTAACAGTCGGTATAAAGATAAGGCGTGATGTGCAAATTTTGAAATGAATCTGTTCAAAGCCGTCAACATACTATTCAACTTCTGAACTTCCCTTTTTGGCATAGGCGAGATGATTCATGTTACAACCTCACTCTTATATGGGTTCGCCTTGATTCCTCGCTCTGTCAAATAGAAGCCTAGGAATTTTCCGGCCCTTACCTCGTAAGTGAACTTCTTTGGGATGAGTCACATTTTATATCCCCGAACCTTATTGAATACCTTCTGAAGGTTTTGAGTGTGAAGTTTTTAACATTCCAATTTTACAATCATATCGTCCATATACTCTTCCAGCACCTCCTATATTTCTTCTTGGAAGATGTTGTTCATTATTGTCTAGTAGTTCACATCAGCGTTCACTAGCCGAAAGGGCATGGGGTTTAGCTAATAATTGGCATGCTCAATCATGAAGGTTGTCTTTACCCGGTCGAGTCCAAACATACGAATTTCAACAAAACCGCAAATAGGCGTCTATGAATAAAAACAACTAATATCCAACTTAATTGTCTACAAGCTTTTCAATGTCTAAGAGAGGATAAAAATCCTTAGAAAAACTTTGTTAGGACAAGTGTAATGGACACTTATCCTCTAATTTCTCGAGGCATTCTTTACTAAAACAACATTAGAAAACATTCCTTATACTTAGCTTCAGAAATAAACTTTGCATCTAATAGGTCCTTAACCGTGTTGGCATTGGCTTCAGCTTTTTCTGGGGATTGCCTCCTCCGACACTAACAAGCATAGAGAACGCCCACGTCCACATTTAACTGGTGGCATGTTACGCTAGGATCAATGTTGGACATCTCATGCGGGGTTAGAGCAAGAAGATAGGCACTATATTGGAGGCATTCAATCAGAGCGGTTCTTACTTAAAAAACGGAAGTCATACGCTTATTCAAGTGGATCGAGGATGCCGTTGCATTTAGTCTCACTTGGAAAGGCCTCCATAAGATACCTCTAAAGGCCTTTGACACTGTATTTCCAAAAAGTTGAGGATTATCTATATTTCGGATTCTCATTCTCTAATAGTCATCGTCAAATCTTTAGTTCCTTTAGGAAGAGTCATCGAATTGTTGAATGCTTACAGGTCTCCTCCGTTATACATACTCATATTCATTTGTTAGATACCTAACAAATCCATAGTCTCCGCGTAGAGGACGTTGCAAGAACTTTTTTTTTCCTAAAAGGAATTCGGTTAAGTTGCGATCTGCGATGGAAACCACACGAATTAAAGGGAGATCAAAGTTTGGAATTTCAATGATCTTCTCACGATCCATAAATCCTAATTCCAATCGATCGTTACTTCACTGAATATCATCGGCAACTACAAGTATAAAGCAATCTACCGAAGGACATGTGCTAGATGACGCAATATCACAGAATTCGTCAATCAGTGTTATCTAATGACCAATGGGTTTATGAGATGTGTTGAAGGTCTTGGACATGGTTACCAAAGTTACATCTTTGCGTCTTCTGTTGTTGTTGTTACATATCTAAGTTTAGAATGGGCCCTAATCATTTGAGCCTTTGGTTGGCCTAGAATATATATATATATATATATATATATATATATGAATAAATTACAGTAAATATACATTTCATAGAAATACAATGTTTTTCAAATTGTTATATATGTTTATGAGTAATCAATATATTTAGATCACGAATACGAATAATTGTATATTAGATTTAAACTAAAAGTAAATTCAAATAGTAATTTGAGTAAATAAATTTTATTTACATAATACATAAACTATGTTGTCTAAATTAAAAACTTAAGAACTTGTTGAAAATTATTGAAAAATATGCCTGAATATTTATCAATAATTATTGAATATTTGACTGACATGCATTTGTTATGTTACACCGGCAGAATAGTTAAGTTGGTATTATTTATAAAAGAGTATCTTTTTAATGAAAAAATTACATATTTCCAACATAACATTTATGGTATAATGTGTTAACGATCATATATATTTTTGCCACATATGTAAATGTGGATAAGTACAGTATTTAATCTTATCACATTATTTTATACCATTATTAACGTAAAGAATACATTTTATTCAGAGAATAGAAACATGAATATACACATTTTTCATATAGAAAGTTTTATAGAAAGAAAATATTTTTAGAAAGTTTTATAGAAAGAAAATATTTTTAGCAATTATCTAAATACACAGTCAAATTAAGATATTTTGGACAAAAAGTTGTTATACATTCATGTACCAATGCACCAACACATTTTCTTAACCTTGTATACTTTGCCTATAAATTCTATAGCTTCTTGTTGATTAAAAATATTGAAGATATTTGGGTCTTAGATTACCAACAATAATATGCAAGAATTCACAGTTGTAATTGTTGGTGGTGGTCCTTCTGGCCTAGCAATCTCAGCTTTACTGACACAAAATGCAATCTCGCATGTTATATTAGAAAAAGAAGATTGTAATGCTTCTCTTTGGAGAAAAAATGCTTATGATCGTTTAAACCTTCATTTAGCTAGTGAGTTTTGCTCTTTACCTCTCATGTCTCATCCATCCTCGGGTCCAACATACCTAACTAAAGATCAATTTCTTCAATACATAGATAAATATGTCGATCATTTTGGCATAAAACCTCGTTATTATCGTGTTGTTGAGTCTGCTAAGTATGATGGAGTAAGGAACAAATGGACTATTGAAGCAAAAAACACCTTTCAAGGTACATTGGAAGTTTATAGGGCAAAGTTTCTTGTGATTGCCTCGGGCGAAAATAGTGAAGGTTATATTCCTAATGTGCCTGGATTAGAGAAATTCGAAGGAGAGGTGGTACACTCCAAGTACTACAAATCTGGTTCAAAATATAAATCAAAAGATGTTTTGGTTGTTGGTTGTGGTAACTCAGGAATGGAGATTGCATATGATCTTCATAACTGGGGTGCTAACACATCCATTGTCATTCGAAATCCGGTAAAGACATTTGCTTTACTTACTTTTTTTCATTCAACTTAGGTTCAATAATAGTTTAATTATAAATATACATGTTGTGATAATAATAATTGTTTAATTTTTTTTTGCAGCTTCATGTCTTCACTAGAGATATGATTCGTACAGGGATGTGGTTGGTGCAATATTTTCCCGTTTATATTGTGGATACAATCATTACACTTCAAGCTAAGCTCAAATATGGGGATTTGTCAAAATACGGGATTTATCGTCCTAAAGATGGACCTTTATATATAAAAAACATTACAGGAAAATCTGCTGTTATTGATGTTGGAACCATTGGAAAGATCAAGGAAGGATCCATAAAGGTTGTTCCTTCAGGTATAAAGAAAATCGAGAAGAAGAATGTTATCTTTGAAAATAATGTGGAAAAAGAGTTTGATGCCATTGTTTTTGCTACCGGCTACAAAAGTGTGGCTAATGGATGGCTAAAGGTAGATATTTGTTTTTGTTTTCCTTTGGTCTTTATTCATTATTTTCTCATACTCCTTGTAATTATAAACTAATTGAATTTTTTTAGGATTACCAATACGCTCTTAATGAGAAAGGGTTCCCTAAAAATCCTTTTCCAAAACATTGGAAAGGAGATTATGGATTATACTGTGCAGGACTAGCAAAGAAAGGTTTGTTTGGAGTAAAAATGGATGCTGAGGCAATTACTGAAGACATTAAGCAAACTCTTAAGTTGGAGAATTAATTAGTATTATCCATTGAATAAGCCTTTTATGCCCTTTAATTTCACATTTGTTAACAAAATATGGGCTGAGAATTGAAGATCATGTATAACTTTTTCGAACAAAATTTCTCTCATCAATAAAGGCATTTTATTTTTCATTTGTCATAATATGAATATCAATATTTATAATTAATAAAGTTTAACCTATAAATTGTAAATGATAAATAAAAACTTCAAAACAAACACAACTGAAATATGATATGCGGTACACGAAAAAAAAAAGAGTGATAAGGAAGTTAAAATCTTAAGACCTTAGCTTTTCAATGGTTTCATTAGTATCATTAGCTTGTGTTGCACCAACAAACACTGAATAATTAGATATAATGCATTTATTTGTTCTTTCTTGATGTTGGTTTCTTACGGGGATTAAACGTCTTTTTGCATTACTCATTGTCCCTAGAGGGTTGAACTTCAACTTGATTTCCTTGTTTCAAAAAATATTCCTATTATTTGTGATAATAGTTATGCAATTTATTTATCTAAGAATACCATTTTGCACTTCAGAGATAAAAACATTGAAATCAAACACCATTTTATAAGGGATGATGTTTCGAAAGGTGTAATAAATTTAAAATGTATAGATACATACTATAAATGGGCTGATATCTTCACAAAATCTTTGTTGAAGATATTTTGTTTTTATTTTGAAAATTTTGAAAATGAAACTTTGTCGAAAATAAAACAAATATTTTTTAAATATGTGTAGAGTTTGGAGAGTCAAAATAATACTCTATGATAAATTGGGTCTGAAACAGTTACCCCACTTAAGTTAGAAGGCTCTTTAGGTTAGAAGGTTCAAAGTCAGAACCCTTATGGGATTTTCTATCTTTCGTGCTCTGAGTTCTTAAAATTAATAGTGACCCATTGGGATACTATTTCTTAGTTAAAGAGAAAATAATTTCATTTCGCCTCCCTTGTAAAATTGAGTGTGGTTTTTTTAAAATTTGTTTTTTTTATTATTGTTTCTTTTTAACCCATGATGCACTCACTTCTCACACACAACTTGGCTGAAATAGTTAAAAACATATCTTCGACATCAAATGGCTCATTTAGAATTTGTTAATGGCAAGAAACGACTTATCAAAAGCTTTGAGGAAAAAATATTATTATTCAAAGGAAAATCATTACATGATTAAGGATTAGCTCAAAGTCAAGCAAGAGTACAATCAGACTGAATCTAGGTGTCAACCACCCATTCAAAGAAAGTTTAACCTATCCTCATCAGCATCTGATCTACTGCGTGCAGCCGGTTTCCTCCTCTTCCTAAGGGTCTTCATCTTTAAAACTAAATTCCCTCCAACATTGGAAGCTCCAGCAGATGAACTAGAGTGTATCTTGGTAATTTTAGAGGATTTGAACTCATCATCTTTGGGATTCTTCTTATCATCGTTGTGCTTACAAATAGTCTTGTTAATCTTAATAGAAGAACATTTATTAGAATTCTTTGATGAGTTACTCATGACTTGATAAAAATGGAGATGAGACAAAATGAAAAGGAGAATTTTATGATCATGTCTTTAACGAAGTATCTTTTATAAAGAGTGTTGGGATTAAGCAAAATATTATGTATTTATTATGCCCCAATGAACAAAGGAGAGATATTCAATGTTTGGTCTTCAAAGCACATCGTCCTAAGATTTTATAGCTCCAGATTAGACCAACTCGAGATCTAAAGAGGTGTTATTGACCATTAAATCCTACTTATCACTATTTTCTTACAAGTTTGATTTTATTATGTTGTGTATTTTCAAAAATCTTTTTAAAAGTTTTTTTTGTTCCTTTTCAATTCTCTGTAATAATGTATTCTAACGAGCGTGCCTTGTTGTGTGTCTTGTTACAAATGCTATTATTACAGCTTGCATTGGAAATCGTTGAGTCTCTTTTCTGTTTAGCTTTTTACCTACTTCCTTCCTAATCTCTTTAACCCTTTTCCCTCCCTATTTAAACTCCTCCTCAACTTTCACTCCTCATTAAATTTTGCATTTGCTCAAAAACCCTTTCTAAAAACTTTATTTTCCTTCATCTCGTTCTAAAACCAATATGTCTTCAAACACTATTTGTGGTGTATCATGTCCTATATCTATATCCTATGAGAAATACATTGACTTTGTTGAGTTCAGAAGTCAAGGTCTTGATCTTTCAAGTGATCTCTCTTCTCTGAAATGGGAATAATACTTTGACATGCTCGACGAATCCATCTATCTAATTCATGTGATAGAATTTTGGACAACTGTGTCCTTTAAACAGCTAGGGAAAAATGCTTCAAGTATCCAGTCCAATGTCTTTGGTATTCACATCATTATCACTCCTGTTTTGATTGCTAAAACAATCAAGTGTAAGAAGACCGATGTCTGTATGGATATGTACAACAGGATAATTCACTTTATTAAAGACATTCCACAGAAGATCCTTTCCACCTAAAATAAGGTTGCAAGTGTTTCCCCATCCTTCCCAAGGCATAAATATAGCATCAACTGTTGGTGTTAAACATTCACCCACGTGAAGAAGATCTAGAAACACTCACTTATGATAACAAGCATCTAATCTTCTTCATCATGTCAAGGATCAAAGTTAACCTCCCTCTCACTATTTTCAACTTTCTTAAGAAAAATATGATTACCTCTCATGAGGGAATGTATTTTCTCATTCCTTTTGGACGAGTTCTTTATGAACCCTTCCATCAAAAAGAGATAGTGAAGAAAGTGAAGGATGTTAGGTTTACTGAGGCTCTCGAGACCCACTGGAGTCTGAAGCTTGAAGTAGATGAAGGCAAGTCTGGTGTTGGACCCTCTACCACCTAGTTTCTCCTTTCCTTTCTTTTGTTTTGTTTTTCTTATTTTGTATTTTATTATTATTATTATTATTATTATTATTATTATTATTATTATTATTATTATTATTATTATTATCATTAATGAAGTTATGCTTATTTTTATTTTTTGTTCTATATTACCTTGATTGCATTTACTTCGTTTTTGAGTTATATCATTTATCTTTATATTTTTTTATTGATGAAAAAGGGGAAGAAAAAGAAATACGATTTTGATATATCTTGAAACCATAGTAAATCCCAAACATGCTAGTATCATATTGATTATTTTTTTACTTCAAACTTTTTTGGTATCAAACTCATTGGGAGCTTACAAACCGCACTCTGAAAAAGCTAAGAAATTTTTTGATTAATATAAAACTCAAGGGGAGCTGACAGACCTATCTCTGGTGTTTTAAAGATGTTGATTATCTAATAAAATTTTTTCATCAAAATACATGGATTTGTCATCATAAAAAGAGGGAAATTGTTGGAACAAGTTTGGTTCTACAACTATCTTTGAGTTTTAATGATAACAAAGTGTAGAAAACAATTGTGTACTCTTACTATTTTGCTAAGTGCGCAGATAAGAGAAAACTGATTCTGGTATTAAAGACGACCAGACACTGAAATAAGACATACTATGAACTAAAGGTTCAATCAATAGTGCTTTTACAAGGACGTCAAACATCTGAATTCCCAAGTCAACGCTTCTGAAAATAAACTATCTAGATAGACTCTTAAAAATACTATGACTATTCAAGCATCTGAATTCTCAGAACTCTAAACTCCGTAGACTCTGAAGTCTCATTCTCACCAGGTTCTGAAGACAAGTTATGCACTCTACTATAGCTTCATCAACTTTAATTCGAATCCTCTAACTAGAAGTTTATATCCGCGAGTCAACGAATGATTGAAGTGACAGAAGTACCAAAGCAAAATCTACTTTCTACTGAAAAGGGTTGTACTCTATTCCTACAAAGTTCCCCATGTCCCATCATCCTCACCAACTCTCTACTGCAAGCGCTACTATTATATTGTAAAATGAAGTGACATTAATACAACTTTTATATTGAGTATATTCCAATGTCACCCTCTAACACATATATTATTTCGTATATAAAGAGGTCATGGAAGCTTGGAAGTAGAACAAGACAACATACAACACTGCATATGGTTGCAGAACGCTCATACGTAAAAAGGAAAAATAAAAGTGTTTTCACTCTGAGAAAACCTTCACGTTCATACACGTTTGAACACTTTTTGAAATATTTCTTAAGTTTATTATTTGTTTTAAACTTGTGTATTAGCTTATCTAGAATCACATTGTAAACAAAACCTTGTTTATCTTAACCTTTGATTAATTTCCTTGAGAGACTAATTTTAGTCAAAATTTTCAAGAAGTCATTGACAATTAGTCTTTGAGTTGTATTTCCTTGAGAGACTAGGTTATAGTTAGAATTCTCAATAAGTCTTAGACAAATTGTCTTTGAGTTGTTGTAATTAGTTTGATTATTGGATTAAGTCTTTATTGAGATGGAAAAATCAATCAGGTGGGTGGACTGGACGTAGCTTTGTTAACAGCGAACTAGGATAAAAATATTTGTATTTTATATCTTTATCTTATCGCTGTTGTTTGTGTTCTTGGGTTGCAAAAGTTTTAAATCTAGTAACCCAATTAACATCCCTTTTTCTTCTGTTTCTTGAACCTTCACATTCCTCACCGCCTAAGCTTTATTTCTCTTAAATATATCACATACTAATCTCGTGTAATCTGCAAGAAAAATAAAAAGATAGTTAGGAAAAAAAGGCTAGGAGGACAATGAGACAACTAAAAGACATTTCCCTCTTCTCACCAAAAAATATTGTTCATTTCTTGAACATTGGTTGCTTCTATGATGGACTAAGTGTCAATATACCACTTTTGTAGCTTATATGGTACATCAACAAGGCTTGCATCATCTTTGTATTGTTCCTTTCTTTCAGCATCCCCTGTTCCAATTTTAGATAATCAAAAGGAAGATTGTAACTTTTCAGATGTCATAAGAAATGGTCTTGGGCCAAGTATTTCCTAATCTCGTTCTCGCATTTCACCGGCTCTAAAGTAGGGGACAAGAGGGACCATCCTCAGGTAGAATGTATAAAGAGCAATGATCCTTAAATAGTCATCCTTAAAATTCTTCTAGCTCAGGAGGTAATCACCAAACACATTCAATGAATGAAAAAGCGGGAGAAACCCTTGCCCTTTTCTACTCTAGCCGAAGTGTGTGTCATATTGAAGAGGTTGAAGAATAATCTCACGAATGTCACTCCTCCCATGAACTTGCACCGATACTGAAATACCTTATTAAATCCCCAAGCTATCGGGTGCACATGGGACAAAGAAATCCTCAAGTGATTTAAAACATTCATCTCAAAACCATTAAAAAGTAGTATAAACTTCAATCTGAAAAAATAGAAATTCATAAAAAGATATAGAACACCCGTTGAAATAACTACACACCCTCTTGCCAGGGTCAATGGGAGAAACAAACAAGTCAGAAGATGGCCATACTTCCAAATAAGCATCCTCCAAGCACTAGCATCGTGGATGGTTAAATTCATCCTCATTTGTTGAGTCTCACCCCATCAATATTGAGCAGGATCAACAAGCAACACGACCTTTTCGGTCCTTTTAAGCCATGTCTATCTCATTGGTAACAAAAATATAATGTGTTAGAACAAGATTTGTTCATGACATATTTTCCTTAGATTTTGATGAAAATAAAGTATTGAAAGAACAATGGTTTAATTGTGTGTTACATGTGTGCAGGTTCTAATACTTGTAAATATTGTGGTCAGAATGTGTTCTACATTAAGCACAATTGAAAAGTTGCTAAATTGCTAGCTTCTGGTGGCAGAATCTGAAGAACACTTGCTAAGTGATGTCTGACGAAGACTCTGAAGCCGAAGGCCTCAACATCAGAAGAAGAAACGTTATTGTCTCTAAACATAGTGAATGTAAATTGGCATCTAGTACCATTCAGAGTTGGTGATAAAGTTGAAGTTGTCCGTACTGCAGAAAGTAAGTTGTATTGTCAAATCAGTTTGTCAGCTTGAGTTAAAGATTGCAAGGCTCAAGAAAAGCTAAGATGCTTTATGGATATTGACTCTCAACGGCCCAATTAGTACAAGATCTCTTGAAGACTCAACGGTTAGACATGTTACGCATTGGATCAAGATCTTCTGGTGTATCTATCTTCAACGGCTCTTGTACTATGGAGTAACAACCAAGACTCTTGATCAAGTTACCTCTTCAATGTATAGTTTCTGAAAAGGATATAAATATGGGTGAAGGTTCAAACTGAATCTTTAACAAGGATTAACCAGAAGAAGGAGTAACAAGATCAACAGTTATCAACTCATTGTATATGCAAATTTTTCTGATGTAGGCATTAATTGTAAAAGCATTAAGATTTCTTAACATTGAATATCTTAGAAATCTTAAGAGCTTTACGTCTTTGTTATGGTGATTTCCCGTACCTCTAATACTTGTATCATGTATACCATGTTTTCTATTCTGCTGAGCTTGTTCAGCAGTTTATATAAAAAGTCTTGTGCCATTGGGTTACAAGCAAGGAAGTCTCGAGCCAAGATGCTTGAGCCACATAACTCTCTTGCTATGTGCTTGAGCTGTGTAAGTCTTAATTAAGTGGATTGATTAAGAAGAAGTATTATATCATTGGGATACAAGCAAGGAAGTCTAGAGCTAAGATGCTTGAGCCACGTAAGTCTCTTTCTAGGAGCTTGAGCAATGAAAGTCTTAATCAAGTAGATTGATTAAGCAGGAAAGTCTTGAGCCAGTATGTCTTTAGCAGGATAGTTTAATGCAAGAAATTAGGAGCAGTAAGTCTTGTCCAGTGGGGGTGCAAGCAAATAAAGGCTCGTTTCATGTGACCTGGAGCTGAAGTCTTGGGCCTGAGGGCTTGAGAAGGAATGCTCAGTACATGGAATTTGGAGCAGTAAGTCTTGGCCAATGGGGTACAAGCAGAGAGACTCGTTTCATGTGACTAGGAGCAGAAGTCTTGGGTGAGGAGCCCGAGCAAGGAAATATTGGGTGTGGAACCTGAGCAGGAAAGTCTCGAGTCAGGAGCTTGAGCAGAAGTCTTGGACCTTGGGTCTGAGCAGGTGTAAAAGTCTTATGCAGAATGCATAAGCGATTATAATCATGATTTGATTATAGTAAAAATCACTTGTGAGGCAAGGGGACTAGACTACTCTCAGTTACGGGAGGAACAAGTATAAATCTTTGTGTCTTCTGCTATTATTTATTTGCTTCAGTTAACATTCCGCTGCTAAGAATTAACCAGAATCTGAAAACCAGTTTAGATTCTGAACTCTGATTAGATGCAAACTAAGAAAACGAAAAAGAAAATTCAACCCCTCTTCTTGTGTACTTTTCTCATCTTCAATTGTATCAGAGCCTGGTCTATGCTTAACACTTAACAGTGGCACAGATAATGATCCAATAAGAAAAGTATGTCTATTAAAGACTTTCCTTCAAGAAGGAATCAGGTGCCACATGGAAAATATTATACTATTTTTCCTACCATATTCAAAGGGTGATTCCACTGAATTTAAATGATGGAAAAAGCAAAACATATTTTTAACTGATTGGTCTTGATAAAAGGGATTATTAAGGTCAATAGAATATCCTTTCAAAAGGTATTACCATAGAAGTTGATGGCGTAGAGATAATCTATTAAAAGTCTCAATCACCATCTTAGAAGAAGCTTATAGAATATCTTCAGAGGTAGTTGCTCTATCTCACTTCTGAGTATATCAACATCATTGATATGTCTGATGCTCGGACTATCTCTAAATTCTTGTGCTCAGATTTGTGGGAATCAGTTTTGAAGCTTGTTCTAGTTACACTTCATCTAATCTTTCAACCAAATTCTGAAAAGATTGATTTAGATTCGAACCCGGGGTCACATTTATTCAAGAAGTTATACAACTTGAATTTGTTATGGTCTGTTGGTTTATCTTGCAAATCTTGAGGAAAAGAAATAAAATTAAATGATGAAAAGCTATCTAACAGATCACCTTTCTTGAAGCTTGATTCCTTGAAGTATCTGATGATAAGGAACTTATATTTCTTATCTGAAGTACTTAATCAATTGGATGGCCATAATATCTGTTGATAAAAGAGTAACTTCAGAAGCTTCTAAAGTACTTGTACTTCAACTGATCTCCCAGATCTGAAAGCAAGAAGAAATACTACTAGAACCTAATGCCAGTTAATCTTCATTTCATATTATTTTGAAGATGACATTAGTGCAGGATTCAGATAAAAGAGTAATTTGGCTCTGCCAGTCATTGCTGCTTCTGAAGAAGTATCTGAGTCCTGAAATAAAAATCAAGTATTGAAGAGAAATAGTTTATGTCAAATCTATCTTTCTTCAATATTTGATAATAAGGAGTCTGTTATTCAATGTGATATCATTCCTTGCTCCTTGGTTGAGGGTCATCATGGAATTTGTATTAAGAGTCATCATGATGTTCTTTAATTTGTTTTATGACATTCTCTGATAGCTAAAATCATCTGGTTCTGTGCTTATCAAAGATCTCAGAGTCTTGTGTCAAGATAATGAAATTGATGATTCTGCTAAGAACAAGATCTTGTCCATATTATGGTTTATTCTAGACTGATACTCTGGAATGAATCATGGTACTGCTATCAGAATGTGGAATAAGGAAAAGGAAATCATATATGAACATTTGTGAATGGTCTCATAGAAATATGAGTGTCATGATCTAAATGTAATTGTTGGAGATATCAAGGGAAGAAGCAAAGGCATCTTCCATGGAAATTATCAAAGGTTGTTCACAACATTTGATGGAAGAAGAGCCCACAACCCAGACTCAAGTGCTAGAGGTACTGACTTTAGTGAGAGAAGTGAAGTCATTGGTTTAACAGCCATTAAATCAAAATCCACTCAAAATAGTGTTCAGACTCTAGAGTCAAGTCTGAATACTGATACGAGTCTGACCGAGAAAAAAACAAAAAAGGGTATGCTTGTTCTTTCCTAGCTTATCTCTTGACTCAATGAGATATTTGAGTAGATGTAAACATAATGTTTCTGTTAGATGACTAGAGAAGCTCTTCTGAAAAAAGATCTTCAGACATCTTTAAGAAGAAACTATGTTGTGTTTACCTATTCTATATATTTCATTAAGCCAGCTGATGATCATATTTATGAAAACATTTCCTCACTTTTTGTGATGTTACTGTTGTTTGTTAGCTGTCAAAGAAAACAATTCAATATTCGTTTATCACTCATGACTCTGATTTCGAGGAGAAGTGTTGGTTTTTAATAGAATCTTAGAGACTAGTGACTAACAGAAGATATCCATCTTTCTCAGTCTAGTTCCACTAGATTCTGATGGTTGATAGCTTCTGAAAGTTGTAAGATTCTATGATTCGGAAAATGATTCTTTACTTCTGATAAAGCAATTTAAGTAAAAGGTTTTCCAAGAACCTTTGGGTAATGATGTTTTCTTTTGGATACTTACTTTCATTATCCCCTGACTTGTGAAACATCATTTTTGTCCTTCTTCTGACAAGATTCTTATTCCTTTAGGAATCTTGTTCAGTTCTCTTTTTTTTATTTATTTTCTATGTGTGGTTGTGTGCTGATCAAGCCAAACTTGAGATGAGTTTCCTAGTCAATTCTTCTTTGAATCAACTGGTAGTCATTAATGAAAAGTTTATGGATTTTGATGAGTTGCTTAAGTTAGGTTTTAACTTCTGGAAGACTGTGTATGAACAAGGATGGAATGCATACTTTGAGATGCTCTGTGGTTTCATCTAATTTTTCCAAGCAAATATTGAGAAGTCGACATACTAGATTCAGACCAAAAGTCACAACTATTCAAGAAGTCAAAAACTTGATAATGCTGAGTCTTGAATGTTTGATTGGCAATATTCAAAGTTAAGAAATGGAATTAGATGAAGAAAAGTTGTCAAAGAGATCAACCTTCCTCAATCCTATTGAAGAAAATTCCTATGGAATGTCCATTGATGAGGAATTTGTCTTCCTTATTAAAGGATTCTTTTAGCCGGCTAAATAGAGTGTGATATATGTTGATGGAAGAGTAACTTTAGAAGCTTATGAAATATTCATATTTCAACTGATTATCCCAATCTTAAGAACAAGGAGAAAGGCTACCAGATAGAAAAATCCAAAAAGAAAATGTCAGAGATCTTAAAAGCATATTCTAATGAAGCTGACAAAGTTAAGGATTCAGAATCCGATGAAAAGTGAAATCTGGTATTGCTGGCCATTACATTTTCTAAAGAAGCATCTGAATCCAGGAATAAATCAAATATTGAAGAGAAAGAGTAATGTCTAAGCTATCTTGCTTTAATATTGATAATAAGGAGTCTGCTTCTATAGATTAAATCTTAAGTGACTCCATTGCTCCTAAGGAAATGGAAGGCTATCATAGAATCTGTATTAAAGGACAATTTTGTGAGAAACCTTTCATTTCTTCTTTTGTTTTTTGGAAATACTATACCAAAGCTGAAAACCTATTTTATGCTAACCTCTGATAGCAAACACTATCTGTTTTTATGCTAGTTAGAAAATTCAAAATCAAGGATTATCAAGTCAAAAGATTTAATCCAAGACAATGAAATCAAAGACTCTTCTAAGAACATGATTTTGTTAAGTGCCATAACTCATCCTAGGCTCTGTTTTGGAATGAATCTTGGTACTACTATCAGACTAAGGCACGAAGTTAAAGAAAGTCTGTCAGGACTATCATTTTTGGACCCACAGAAATATGGGTACCAAAATCCTAAATTGTATTTGCTGCAGGTATCACAGAATAAAGGAGCAAGGATTCTTCCATGACACTTGATCAATGGTTGCCTACAACTTGTGATGGAAGAAAAGACTACACACCAAAATAAAAAACTAAAGAATGCAAGAAGTATGGAGTTTGGAGAAAAAAGTGGAATCATTGGTTCAACTGCCTTGACTCATAATCCACTTGAAGACAAGATTCAGATTCCATGGTCAAATTTGAATACTTGCCTGAAGCCCAGCCAAGAAAAACTAAAAAAAAGGTATATTCTATTCTTTACTCTTGCAAAATTCTTAACTAAATGAACTATTTAAGTATGAGTGAATACAAAGTCTCTGTTAGATCTCTATAGAAATTCTTTTTGTTGTCAACAAAAGAATCTTCAAAAATCTTTGAAAAGAAACTATGTTGTATTTGACTATACTGAATATTTAATTAACTAGATGATGATCAGTTTTATGGAAACAGTATTCTCACATTTTGTGATAATACTAGTGCTAGTTAGTAGTCAAAGAAACTAATTCAATATTTATAAATCAAGAATGACTCGAGTTTCAAGTGAAAATGCTTGACTCGGAATAGAATATCAAAAAATGATAACTAACAGAAGTTGTCTCACTCGAAGTCTAATCCTACTAGACTTTGATGACAAATACCTTCTGAAAAATTGTCAGTCTCTGAGATTCAGAAAAGGAATCTTTACTTCTGATAAAGCAGTTTAAGTAAGAATTATTTTAAAAACCTGTCTTACTTAAAATTATATAAAATTGAAAATCACTTAGTATGTTCAAGAAGTGTGCTAGGTAAGGACCCTTGAGTAATGATGTTTTCTTATTTTATATGTCTATGGTCTCTATCCCTTGTCTTTGTGAAACATCATTTCGTGTCACCTTTTTTGTCCCTCTGACAAGATTCTTATTCCTCTATGGTCAGAATCTTGTTCAGATCTTTTCTTTTTATTTGTTTTCCTTTTGTGTGTTGATCAAACCAAACCTGAGATGAATTCTATTGTAAATTCTCCTTTGAATCAACTAGTTGTCATTAATGAAAAGTTTGTGGATTTTGAAGAGCTGTTTAAGCTAGGTTTTAACTTCTGGAAGAATTTTTCTGAACAAGGTTGGAATGGATATTTTGATATGCTCTATAGTTTTACTTATCCAAATCTTGTCAAAGAATTTTGGGTTAATGTTTCCATGGTCGAGCTAAATTCTGAGTATGTTATTCTTTCCAAGGTGTATGGTGTTTCTATTACAGTAACCTTTAAGATGATTACTAATGTAATCAACTGTGAGGAGATTAGAGAAATCCCTAGTACTCTTGTTTGGTAATACTATCTTCCTACTTGGCGTACTTTTGTTGATCCATCAAGCCTCTCTCAAGTCTCTAACCTTCGTCCTGATGCAATTATTTGGAATCAGTTTCTGAACTCAATTCAGACTTGAAGATTGATCTTCCACAAATTATGTTTGACTATATGAAGAAGACTCTTTCATCCTTTCACAAGGGAAATACTTTCTTCGTTCCTTATGGACGAGTTCTTTCTGAAAGATTAATCCAACAGGGAGTCGTCATAAGTTCAGAGGATGATTCTTCTAAAATCCGGAGAGAAAATCTTAAAGCTATCTATGAGAGATTTTGATGTTGGATTTCTCCAAATATATGTCTTGTAATTGTTGAACATCTTATATTAAGCAATCTTGTTGTCAAAAATTTGTTCATATTCTTGTTCTTGTTCTTGTGTGCCTTAACTGTTATATGTGCATTATTTATGTTGTTTGAAAAATAAAAATTATGATTAAAGTTCAAAAAAACTTGCAACATACTCATTGAAATATTGGTAGCCATTACATATTATCAAAAACTTTCTAGACATCTAGATTTGTTGTAAGGAATTCCCTAGGCTCATCTCACATATATATACTATTTAAATAGTCCTCCCAATCTTGCTTTACAAACTCAACAACCCCCTTCCTCAGAAGATTTCTCCATTTTGACCTTGAAGTTCTTTTTCTTCTCTGTGTCTCAACAAAGGTTGTTGTAGATGTATGTGCCTCTGAAGAAATTTGCTTATTGTTTGAAGATGCTTCAATTGCTACATGCTTCTCGTTTGCTTGAGTTACTGCTTTCAGTATTGCTTCCTTTCTAAAATCTCTCCTTGGAACTCATATTTTCTTTTGCTTATACATTTTTGGTGTTCTAAAGATTAAGTGATTCAGAAAGATAGTTTGCTGAACATTTTATAGAGTCTATTCATTCGTTATCTTGAGTGTTTAGAGTTTCAATATTGATTAGTCAAATCAATATTTTAACGTCTGACTCTTGGGAAATGATGTCTAGTATGTACTCCTAATAAAGATTCTCTTAAGATAAGTGTAAATGTCATAGTAACAGTTATTCATTGGTTTTATTATTTCATTTGTTCTTCTTTTTTACTTCGTTTATGTATTTGTCAGAAAATCAAAGGGAAAAATAAAAATTGTACGCATGCAAATTTAATATTGGACAAAATATTTTTTCATTGATAAAAAGGGATTACAAATAAGGATAGAGAATAATAAGATTACATTAATCTAAAGCCTCTAATGCCTTACGACCTACAGAGTTTCCCCAATCACAGTCAGGCTCATCCTCATCCTCAGAATCTGGAATAACCATCTGAAAGATTACTTCGTCTATGCTCTTCTTCTTCTTCATTTATTTCTTCTTAGGTTTCAAAATAGATGCTGATGAGCCTGCTTCAGAAGGTTTCACTGTAGTTGATGATGAACCCTTCTCAAAAGACTTCAGTAGAGCAGACGAGGATCCAGTTTTAGAAGCTTCAGAACTTGCTAGTTTATGAAGATTTTGTTTCTCCAGACTAGTAGTATCCTCTAAAATTTATGTAATGATAGAGATGTTAGTGCTCTCAGATGTTGCTCTGAAGGATGTTTGATGAAAATGACTTATGCTTTGGGTGCTTTTATAGTGGAGTCTGGGTAACCCAAATGATCCTTGGAAGTGTTACGACCAATAACTATTAAAGATGCACAATAAAAGCTTTTAATGCTCTCTATTACTTGAATCGTTTTCTCTTCCTTGGGAACCGATCATGTAATTATGATCTGCTTTACATTTATGAATGTCTTTCTTTTCGTATTTCTTTTTTATTCTTTTTGACGTGACAAATGGGGGAGAAAGATATATAAGTATTTAATAAAGAATCTGAACACGTTCAGTTTAAATGTTGTTTATCTTAATCATTTTTAAAATTATGTTATTTCAGTTATTTATTTTCCCAGGAGATATATTTTAGTTTTCTTGTATATAGAACCAAGGAGGAACTTACAACCCTCAACTTTGGACTATTAGACTCAGAGGGAGCTTACAAACCTCAGACTCTGATGTTACTAAAAAATTAAAATAGTCCAACAGTGTTTTATTTTAGTTTTCTTGTATATAGAACTAAGGAGGAGCTTACAAACACCAACCTTGGACTATTAGACTCAGAGGGAGCATACAAACCTCTGACTCTGATGTTGCTAAGAAAATTAAAATAACCCAACATTGATTTATTTGAGTTTTCTTGAATATAGAACTTAGCGGAAGCTTATAAACCTCAACCTTTAACTATTAGACTCATGGAGAGCTTACGAACCTCAGACTCTGACGTTGCCAAGAAAATTAAAATAGTCTAACATTGTTCTTTAAATACTTATGTTTGTAATCATTAAAATGGGAGAGATTGTTATAACAAGATTTGTTCATGACATATATCCTTTGGGTTTTGATGATAACAAAGTGTTGAAAGAACAATGGTGTTATCTAATGTGTGATCTAAGATTGTAGATTCTAAAGGTCAAGAAGAAATCATTCAGAATCTGATATAAGGACGCACTTGAGAGAAGCTGAGTTACTGGCTTTTGGTGGTTTAGAACTGATGCACATTATTAAGTGAAGTCTAATAATATAAGTTTGCATATACTCTGAGGATGAAGATATCAGCATCAGAAGACCAATGTATTATCTCTACACTTAGTGAATGTATCAGCTTCTAGTGATCATTCAGAACCAAGGACTAAGCTAAGTTATCTGTACTACATATAGCAAGCTACAATGTCAAATCAGTTTGTCACCTAGAGTTTGTGCTCACATGGCTCAAGAAGAGTTGACATGCTTTACGGATATCTACTCTCAACGGATCTATAGTACAAGATCACAAGGAAGACGATATGGTTAAAAGAGTTACACAATGGATAAAGATCTTTTGGTGTATCTATCTTCAACGTCTCTTATACTATGGAGTAACAAAGACACTTATACACGTTATTTCTTCCAACTCTATCATTCTACAACTGCTACATAAGTAGCTGAAGATTCAATCTGGAACCAACAAGGAACAAGGTCAATAAAGAAGGAGAGCCAAGAAGAAAGAAGCATTTCACGCTACTATCATAATGGAAGAGTAACAAGATCAACAATGGCAACACAATCGAGTATGTAGATTTTCTGTTATATGTTATAAATTGTACAAAGCCTTAAGATTTCTTAAACATTGAATATCTTAGAAATTTTTAAGTGTTGTTATATTTGTTATGGTTATTTACCTCGTACCTATGATTATGTATCAAGTACACCTTGTTCTCTATTTTGTTAAACATGTTGTTTAGTAGTTTAGATAAAGTCTCTTCCTATGTGCTTGAGCATCAAAGTATCTTGCTATGAGCTTGAGCCAAGTAAGTCTTCTGCTATGTGCGAGAGAATTGAAATCTTAATCAGTTGTTGATTGAGCAAGACAGTATTGGACTGGAGGTCTAAGCAGAAGTCTTGAATCTATGGGATATGAGCAACGAAGTCTTAGACCATGGTTCTGAGCAGAAGTCTTGAATCTATGGGATTTGAGCAGGGAAGTCTTGGACCGTGGGTCTGAGCAGAAGTCCTGAACCCGATGGGTTTAAGCATGAAGTCTTGGATTCGTGGAATCTAAGTAGGAAGTCTTGGGCTGAGGGTCTAAGTAGGAAGTCTTAAAGCTGAGAGATTTAAGCGGGAAGTCTTAGCAGAAAAGTCAAGCTGAGGGTCTGAGCAGAAAAGTCTTATGTCGGGGGCATAAGAAATTGTAATCATGATTTGATTATAATGAAAAATCTCTTGTGCTGCAAGGGGACTGGACTACTCTCAGTTTGGGAGGAACAAGGATAAATCTCTGTATGTTCTGTTATTATTTATTTTCTTCTGTTATTATTCTGCTGCAACTTATAATCAGAATCTGAACATGGTTTAGAATGTGAACTCTGTTCATAAGCAAAGAAGAAATGCATAACACAATTCAACCCCACTTCTTGTGTATTTTTCTCACCTTTACCCACTGATCAAAAAACCCCTTTCTCAGGCGCGTGGCCTTGAAAGAAGAAGAAAATAGTTTTCTCAAATTAGTAAACCCAAATGCGCCCTTGAATTTTGATCATCCACTTGATAAATTGCCTGACTTACCCACTCACACAAGATAACACACTCAACTCTGACTAAAGAAAGAAAAACATTTTTCTATCTCACGAAATTCATATACCACATTAGATCCCTTCTTCTTTCTAAAAGGTTTTTCTATAAATTTAAAAGAACAAAAACAACAACATATTCTTCATTCTCAACCTTGCCCTCAACTACATCATCACCCTCTCTACTATGTACTACTCTCACTAAACACTACACAACCCTCCATAAGCTCTCCCTCACTCACCATGTAACGTACCTTTTCACAATATCACCACCACAAGCCATCCATACAAACCACCATAAAACCCACAACTCTACTACTTGCTACATCCATCTCATGCACCATAAACATTTTCCCTTCATATATCATCACATACCTCTCTTATTTTTTTAAATGATTTTTCATACTCCTTCCATGAGCATTAGTTGATTTAACCTTAAATAAGTCTCTATTCACCTTGTCTTCTTCATGATGCAGTAACACAAACCTTTCACTCCTGCATCATCAAACAACACAAACCGTTACACCCTTGCACACAACACCATGAGTCCCATCTTGCTTCACTAACCAAACCAACTTTTCCTTCGTACCTCTTAAAACCAACACCTATAGCATCCCCCATAACCACCTTAGACAACCCACTTTCGACCTCCAAAACCACCGTGAACAGTAAGTACACTCCATTTTCTTCCCTCTTCATCAAATCTCACTATTTGTTTCCAACATCCTTGTCTTCTTCACTAAACCATTCTAAACTGCCACAACTACTACTATAAACCACTATACTAATCGTGAAACTCCAAACAACCCTTACACAAGATCTGCAAAGCTTAAACTCACATGTATTCAACCTCCATACTCCTCCTTTCATTTTCGTCGTGAAAAGCCACAAAAGAACCACCAAGTTCTACCACGAGATTGACCAATCCGCCTTCACCATAAAGCTACACAAAAAACCGTTCTACAAGCTTCCTTCCATAACACAAACTCACCCTTTCATTGCAGATGATTTCGTTTCCTCTCTTTTGTTTCAAAAAGGTGTGAATGAATCTATAACATATATAAAGGCAAAACATGGTGTTTTGGTGTAGCCTATATCTCTACCAATTTTACCCTTACTTTAATATATAACTTACTCAATAACTTCCATTACTTCCTACATAACTTCCTATCTAACTTCCTACTATTAGCTTCCTATTTAACTTCCATTTAAAATTAATATTAGATAAAAAAATATCATTTAAATTTTTACGTGTGTGTATTAAAAAAGCGGACAGACGGGCACGCACATGCCCGTCTGGACGCTAGTGAGAGATAATAAGAGTTTGTTTTCCATATTTTTTATTTTTTATTTTTAAATACACCCCCACGTGTCAGTGTCTTGTTGGTGGCTTTTCAAAATTCAAAAAAAGCATGATACTCTCTTTTCAAAAATTTGGGACGCTGCCCCCACTCTTCTCATGCATTTTTTATTTTTTTCATTTTTCTTTCTTTTCTTATTTTAACATTTAGAAAATTTTATCTCATACGCTACTTTTATGCTTATATCCCTACATTTTATAAAAAATACTAATTTTTCCTTTATATATTTTGAAGTAATTTATTATTTTATTTTTTAAATATTTTTTTGTGTAGCGGAAGACTTTGCAAAAGAGTTCTGGTAGTCATTTTCTAACCTATTTTTTGTGTACCGGAAGACTTTGTAAAAGAGTTCCGGTAGTCATTTTTTAACCTATTTTTGTGTACCAGAAGACTTTGCAAAAGAGTTCCGGTAGTCAATTTTTGTGTATCGGAATACTTTACAAAAGAGTTCCGGTAGTCATTTTTTAAACTTTTTTTTGTGTTCCGGAAGACTTTGCAAAAGAGTTCCGGTAGTCTTTTTTGTGTACCGGAAGACTTTGCAAAAGAGTTTTGGTAGTAATTTTTTAGAATATTTTTTTAAATTTTATTTTGTGTACCGGAAGACTTTGCAAAAGAGTTCCGGTAGTCAATTTTTGTGTACCGGAAGATTTTACAAAAGAGTTCTGGTAGTCATTTTTTAAACTTTTTTTGTGTACCGGAAGACTTTGCAAAAGAGTTACGGTAGTCAATTTTTGTGTACCGGAAGACTTTGCAAAAGAGTTCCGGTAGTCATTTTTTGGAATATTTTTTAAAATTTTATTTTGTGTACCGGAAGACTTTGCAAAAGAGTTCCGGTAGTCAATTTTTGTCTACCGGAAGACTTTACAAAAGAGTTCCGGTAGTCATTTTTTAAAATATTTTTTAACTTTTATTTTGTGTACCGGAACTCTTTTGCAAAGTCTTCCGGTATGCAAAATAAAATTTAAAAAGTAGAATAATAAATTAGTTAAAAATATATAAGGATAAAATTGATATTTTTTATAAAATGTAGGGGTATAGAAATAAAAGTAAGGGTATGAGGTAAAATTTTCTAACATTTATCTCCTTATTTTAGAGTTTAATTATTAGTTAGGGTGGGCTCAATTGGTTTTTGAGGTTTACACTTTTTTTCTATGTTTGCACCTGTGCCCTTGTTTTGCATCTGTCTCATGGTGGTTATTTTTAAGTTTTTTATTTTTTATTTTACTATTTTCATTTGTTTGGTATTTAACTTAATCGAGTGTTTAATTGATTAGTGGTTTAGATTTTTTTTAATTGATAGGTAGAATTTTTTATTACTTTATTTCATTATGTTTAGTAATTTATTTAGGTCATCTCTATCCAAGTTCATATCCTCATATGTAAATAATTATATTAACATTTCATCACAATTAATTTCAAAATCCATTTCAAAATAAATATAATAATTTTCAAAACTTTTTAAAAATCAAACATAATATCTTTTTCTAAATAAACACGAAAGAAGAGGACCATTGGAATCTAGCATTTCGGTGGGAACCCTCAAATGATCAGTCCTGAGCCATTCGTTTTGGACTAACCGTTCATTCTTTCTTTCATTCTTAAATCACATAGTTTACCTGGACAAATAAGGGTCGTTGGGATCTAGCATTCTGGCGTAACTCTTTGAACAATTTATTCCAAGACACATATCTTGTTCTTATCGAGCGTTCGTTGTGCATCAAACAATTTTCTTAAAAACCTTAAATGAAAAAGAATCGTTGGAATCTAGCATTCTGGTGGAACCCCGAATGATTGGTCCTGAGGCTTGTGCCTCATTCTCATCAAATGTTCGTCATTCACTTATAAAATACATCCTATCAATCAAACTCTTTTTTCTCCCGCCGTGCGATCTCAAAAACCTTTTAATAAATGAAAGAAATTTTTTCTTAAGATGATGCAAAGCAATGCTCCATCCACAACCGTTAAGTTGAGATACGTGGCATTTTTCCGTGAATGTTGTTACCTAGAAATCCATTCAATGTGATGCAAACGCCCGCTCCTCACTTATTTTGTTAAAACAATATTTTTTGTTGATTAACACAAGATAACTTTTGCTAAAATTGACCAACAAATAAACAATTTCCACCCATTAATACGTAAGCCTTGAATTCTATATTGCACCTGAAGATACATCAGAGCAGGATTGCGAAATCTTGTCAGACACCCTAATCAAAAATCTTCATTTTAGTCCTAGACATATTTATAAGAAAATCCAAAACATTTTCTCTTTTCTTTCTTCTTTCTCTCTCAAATAAGTAGAAAATTGTAAACTAACATCATGCTAACATTCATTCGACACTAACTAAATGGGTCCCATTGAATACGACGGATGTGAAGGGTGGTAATACCTTCCCATTGCATAACTGACTCCTGAAGCCTAATTTGGTTGCGACGACGAATAATCATGGTCGTTCTTTTAGGGATTTTATAGATATTTTCCATTTCCCTCTTTGGGAATAAATAAAGTTCGGTGGCGACTCTGTTATGTCCATCTCGCGGGCGTGTGATTGAGCATCTTGAGGTGGTGTTCTCATTTTTGGTGGTACGAGAGATGGCGACTCTGCTGGGTGTCAAAACCTAATTCTTACCCCTAATATCCCCCCTTATCTACATTTTTGTAATGCATCAAGATCCCAAACTTGGTTGTCCCCTAACCATCTCATCTTTGGGTTGCCTTTGCAGAGATCATCAAGCACCGCTTTGTGTCTTTAATCATTTTTTGCACTTATATGCTTTATAATTAACTAACCACTAATCAAAATACAAAAATAGATGCCTTGTCCCTTTTGTTTCTTTTTCAAGGAAGGTTTTGGAATCAATAGCATCAAGTGATTGTCTCCTTAGTTAGGGTTTGAGTTCCGGAAGTCAAAGTGTGGTCAACCCTTGATTTTCAAAGCCCATTCATCAAAGCATAACCTCTAATATCAAAGCATAGGGTCTCAAGCATCATTCAACTTCATTTGATCAAAGTTATTTCAAAGTTTTATAGCTTGTTTCTCAAGAAACTTCAAAGGTTCATGTGTTTATTTCCATGCCTTCATCAACAAGTTTCCTCAAGCCATTGCAAGTTTCATCTAGGGACAATCATGAGTACATCATTTTGAGTTCATATGATCATCAATGTGCCTTGAAATTCAAGAAAAAGTCCAAGGTTGCAAGTTTGTCCAAGGAGGTTTGACCTAAAAGTCAAGTACAAGTTCAAAATATCATAACTTCTTCATACTTCAACATTTTTGAGTGCTTCTATGGGAAACTGACTCTTCTTGACATCTCATCCAACTTCTCTTCACAAGTCAAGAGCCAATTATGCTTAGAAGATGATAAAAAGTTTGGAAACATCAGAAGTTATTTTGTGGACTTAGAAAATTTTGACCTAAGATTCAAGTATGGCAGGCCTATGTTCTAAAGATCATAACTTCTTCAATTTTCAACTTTTATGGGTGATTCTCTTTTCCAAATAGCCTTCTTGATGTCCTATACGACTTTCATTTAGAGGTCAGACATCAATTCATGCTCTAGGGACCTCAAATCTTGAAAGCCATTTGCACACAAAACTAGGTCATGACCTGTTTGACCTAATGCCAGACCTAATTTTCAGTGGTTTTTTCTCAACTTTCCAGCTTACCATTTTCTTATCAAGCATCCAATTGAAGTGGTTCTTTTTGCATTGTGTTCTACTTCATGAAAGGAACATTTGGCTTAAGAAAAATCACAAAAACGCACAAGGGAATTCCATTTGGCCTCAGTTGGAACAAGATGACATCGACTCTGCTTTGACTGTGACCTATAATTTCGGAAATAACCCAAAATTCACATGGGACCACTTTGCACACGTGAAAACTTGTTTGTTGTGATGAAACGCGTCTGGTAAAACACAAAACGTCTTGGATTGCTCAGCAAATCACACATTCCACATCTCACTTCACATGGATTGTATATGGAAAATTCCCAACTTGATTCACACGAATTCCATCCCATTTCACATGTGTGAGCTTCTGTTTTCATTTCCTATAAATGGAGGGTCGTTCTACACTGAAAACCAAGCTTTGACAACCAAAAAAACTCTGCTGCTTTGAAGCTCAAAACCTCTCAAAACCATAAGTTCGAAATCTTGTTTTCACTTCATTTCAACTCAAATTCTTCACCCTGAATCCATCACCAATCTCTTCTGAAGCTGTGTGAACCATTATAGAAGCTTGACGTGCCTTGCAACTCTCAAACTGATTCCACCTTTTTCAAGCTTTGAAGCTCATTTGGGAAAGGTAGATACGAGTTTCTTTTTCACTCAAACAAGTTGACATTCCCTTCGCCTTGTTCCACTGATCATTTCCCCTAACCTAACTGGAATTTATTCTTCATATATGGAATTTAATTTTACTTTGAAGCTCGTTAGGGTTTGTGTTTGTTTCTACAAATTCTCCTTGCTCAGATAAAAATAATTGATCTGAAGCAAGTAGACATGGACGGTGATGTGTGATGAAACTAAAACGTTCATGGTTTAAGCTTAAAAACACGACTTCATGACTTGCTAAACCCTTGGCTGGAGGTTGAAGACAATGGTCTTCAAGCGCTCTAGAGGGAAATTTCAAATCTTGGCCAATCAAAGCACGCCACCTCTTCTAGCCGTTAACATTTAATTTAATTTTTGTTTTATTTATTTTTTTATTTCATTTTCTTTTAAAAGATCATAAAAAATAGCTCCTAATTGATTTTACACTCAAATTTTTTTTCATAATTTTATAAATATATTTTCTATCTTATGTGCATTTTTTCACATTTTTATTCCATATTTCGATCATTTTCATTATTTTTCACATTTCTCATGCATTTTAATTTGTTGAAAATACTTTTATACATTTTAAATTCTCCAAAAAAATATTATATGATCCTTGACTTGTTTCTGACTTATCTTGATTTTCTTGAGCTTTTAGTTGTTGTTTAGAGGCTTCATTTTCATTTTCTCTTTTATTTCCATTTAAAAATCATTTTAAAAACCATGCATTTTTATTTGTTTAATAATGCACTTTAGCTTGGTTATTGGTTGTTGCATTGGATCATGGTTTCTTGATCAAAGTTTTCCTCAATTTCAATGGACTTTGGGTGTTGATGAGGTTGGATGAATCTTCCTCAATTCAAATCTATCATTAAATGAATAATTGATTCATTTTTGGTGCTTTGGGTTGATGATAGGTTTAGTGCCTTAATCCACCAAGAAAGTTGATTGAAATTGATGATAAATGGATCTTAAGCCTTGATTCAATTTGGTTTCTCTCTTCATCTCTCCTTCTGTTTCTTTTTCTTTTTTCTTTTCTCTTGATCAATTGGAGGATTTGGTGTCCATCTTGTTCATGATGTTCGGATTGCTACTTGATGAACTTTCATCATTTCAAATCTACCATTCAATTGAGCAATGATCATTGGAGGTACTTTGGATTGATGGATAAGTTTGTCCTAAGTGGTCATGAAGGATGCTTGATGTAATGGACCAATCTCCTTGCCTTAGTATTGGATCCCTCCTTGGTTTTTACTTGTGCTACATGTTTTAGGAGTATGATTTCTATCATATCTCTAACATGTATGGTACATAAAGTGTTATTGACCGGACTCCCACAGTATGATCTTCCTAATAGATTATGTTACGATTGCTTAACATAGCGCTAAATTTTTCCCGAATCGATTCATTAATTTTAACATCAATACTAACAATATTATTGTGCTAACTTTTACTTTATGCCATTTACTTTTCTTGCCCTTTTACTTCTTGTCATTTAATTTCTTGATCTTTACTTTTCATGCCTTTACTTTTAGCATTTACATTTCATATTGTTTATGTTTATGCTTAATTTTTTCTTTGTCCATTTGGACATTTATTTTCTTTCAAAGACATTAATGAAGGAAAAACACCCTAAAAACTTTTAATCTCTCTTGGACTATGGCTACTATCCTTTACTTGACTTGGAGTTTGAACCTATGGACTTAGAATTAGGGTTTCCCATGCTTGGAGTTTTCTTAACTGAAACTTGGAAGTTTATCTGATACCATGCTATGCCTGAGACCTTGAGTTCCCCTGACATCTATGGCCTTGAATCAAGCTTGGAGGATTTATCTGTTTCTTTGTGACTTTATTTGTCTGGATTCTCTTGTGATTATCTGCTTGTTGTTTTTGTCTAACTCAAAGGAATGGGATTTTGGTATTGACTTTTGTCAGGTGCTGGCTAGATTCTGGTTAGTACACTTGAACACACTTTTGCTTTATTGATTTTATTAGGAAAGTCTCTTCATCTCCTCCACTTCTTAAATTTACAAAATTTTCTCCCTTTTTCAAAACCTTCTTGCTTTCAAACTTGAACCGCTTTCTCAATAAACCTTGAATTTTTCAAGTGATTTTCAAACTCTTTTTCTTTATTAAATGCTAATTCATCTTAAGCATATCAAAACAATTTCAAAAGACATAAAAAACACACAACTCATTCAAACTATTTTGTGCCCTTTGTGCACTTTTCTTTTTAAAACCTTTTCTCAAGGATTAGACATGAGTCATTTTCATAGTTGAGATGTGATTCTCCTATCCCCACTGTAATGATTGAAATGATGTTGATTCTTTTCCACTTGAGAGAGTTAGTGGCATACTTGTTGATTTCTATCCAAGTTGGAGCCCTTCTTAAAAGTTGAGTTTTCTGCTTAAAATGACAAAGTGTTTTTCCATTTAAAATCAATCAAAACAAATTATTTTGTTATTTTTACCACGAATTCTGAGGTTTTGATCCTCCATTGCACTTTGTCGGTACGTCGGCACGAGGCTCGCGAAGTATTGCCAAACACAAAAAAAACCCTTAAAAAATATTTCTCTTTTCATTTCCCCAATCTTTTGCAAATAACCAATTTTAAGCCAAACACATATTTTCAAGTGGTTCCTATAGAGTACTATAGATGTTTAGGGTGCTAACACCTTCCCATTGCATAACCAACCCCCTTACCCTTGTCTCTTTGTTTTATTAGTTTTGTTTTAAAACTTCTGTGGGTTTTATTTGCTATTTTCTCATTCCCTTTGGAAACAATAAAGTGTGATGGCAACTCTTGCTTTGTGAGTTAAGTTAACCAATATCATAATCTCCAATTTTACACCGCTACAAAAAAGTGGCGACTCTGCTGGGGAGAATAGTCCCTAGTGGGTTTAGCCTAACTTGTTTATCTGTGTTTTATTATTATTTGTTGTTTGTTTTGTTTTTTTCGTGCTTGGTGATCTTTGAGTGGTGAGATAAGTTCTATACCCGAACTTGAGGGTACTTGAGATAGGATGGTGGTATAGTCATGTTTGGCTTACGTGGAGTTAATCCTTTATAAGCTGACTTGAGATCCCCAACTCAGTGGAGGCCTCCTTGAAGGTAATAATGCTTAACAAGTGAGTTGTGAAGGCATTATTACTTTCTACCTGAGAACCCGAGAAGCTGAGGACCTTAGAACCCTTTAACCCATCTTAGCCTTTTAGGACGTAGTGCGGTGACCATTCAGGTGTAGACTTGGATTAGTTGTTACGCGATACTACACTCAAACGAGTTTCTCTTGAGAATATTATTAGCCAACGAGTAGTCGTTTAAGCTGGTAATTTCTAAAAGATGGAATCATGACTCTGGGAACTTTGTAGAACCTTGTTGTACAAGTGATTTACCCCTTAGTACATACCTTGTGGGTGGTTCTTACCCTTGACTCCATGCTTGTAATATCGAACCTTTGAACCTTGTTTGTGATCTTGTTTGTGATTGTTTCATAATCATGCACTCATGCATTCATGAACATCCTATTTCCCTTAGTTTTCAAGGAACTTAGAGATTCTTTTTGCAAACATCGCATGCATTGTGATCATGGATATTAGAAGGAGAAACACTTAGAAGTACAATTTTAAAGCTCTTGATCTTAAAGAGTTGAGAAAGTTAGCATCCTTAGTGGTTGATCATGTGGATTTCAAAGCTCGCTATGGAATACTTTTGGCTATTCTCTCCACCAATGGTGAAGACAGAATTCTTAATACTCTAGTGTAGTTTTATGAACCTATCCACTGGTGCTTCACTTTTTCAGATTATCAGTTTATGCCAACCTTGGAAAAGTATGCTTATCTTGTGGGTGTGCCAGTTTCTGATAAAGCTCCTTTTAGTGGTTTGGAGGAGGTTCCCAAATCACAAGTCATTGGAGCAGCTATTCACTTGAGGAAGTCTAATGTAGATGCCAATCTTATTGTCAAAGGAGGTATTCAAGGGTCGACTTCAAAGTTCTTGATTGAGAAAACTTATTTTCTTGCTAGTGCTGGTAGCATGAAGGCTTTTTAGGGTATCTTAGCCTTGATCATTTATGGGTTGGTCTTATTCCCTAACATTGACAACTTTGTTGATGTTAATGTTATTCGGATCTTCTTGATATGGAATCCTGTTCCGAATTTTCTTGGTGATACTTATTTCTCTATCCATCATAAGACTTCCAAGGGTAATTGAAGTATTGTATGTTGGGCACCTCTACTGTACAAGTGGTTTATTTCGCACTTGGCGCAGTCTCCTATCTTCAAGGAAAACAAGAGTTGTTTGAGGTGGTCTATAAGGATCATGTCCCTTACCAATTCTAAAATCACTTGGTATTCTTCCGTATATGATAATGTCAAAATAATTGATAGTTGTAGGGAATTCTCTATGGTACCTCTTCTTGGTACACAAGGAGGAATCAACTCCAACCCTAGTTGAGCAAGACGTCATCTTGGGTATACCTTGAAAGATAAACTTGATAAGATTTTTTTGGAGGGTTTATTTTTCCAAGAAGGGAAGGATACTCAAGTTTTGAAGAATACGATGGCTCATGGTTGGCACAATATCCATACAAAGGGGAAGAGTGAGCTTGGAAAACAAAAGTATAGCTTTGGAACCTTATACTCTTTGGGTGAAGGAGAGAGCAAAAGAGCTCAAGATGCCATATGCTTATGAGAAGCCCATGTCTCCAATGGTTTCCAAACCACCTACCATTCCTACTGAATATGTGAAAGAACTTCAAGAAGCTTTAGCCAAGATGAAGCAAGAGAGGGATATTTAGGAAGGCAAACTTCATGCTTCAAACTTTGAGAAGATAGAGTTGCATAAATAGTTGAAAGAAAAATATGATTTGATAGAGTTTCTTGAGCAACATGTTGTGAAGAGGCAGAGAGAGGATTTATTTTTCTCTAGTATTCCACCATCTCATCCTCATACTTCAGGTGCTTGGAAGGGTATTGTGGATCAGCTGGTGTTAGAGAAAGATACTATGAAGGAAACTTATGAGATGGAGATCAAGTGGCTTAGAATGAAGTATCAGCTTGGAGTTGGATCGTCTTCGGATGTGGTTCCTTAGGACCCTTGGGATCTAACTTTTTCCTCTTGTATTTAGGATCTTTTGAAACTTGTACTTCAAATTGTAATCATTTCCACATATCAATGAAATGAGAATTTTTCAGTATTTCAAAAGTGTTATTTCTTTATGATGTTTGCAATCTCAAAGTTCCTTGAAAAATTAAATGAAAGCATTTACACCACATATCATGCATCATTTTTGGTCTTGCTTTTGAGAGTTTTACAGGTGTCTTATTGCTTTTCTCTTGGTATTCTCAGAAGCTAAGATGTATCACCCATACAACACTCGAGCTAACTGTTAAAGGAAAATGGATCATCTAGAGAAAGAAAATCGAGAACTCTGCAAAGAAGTTACAACCCTAAGGGATGGGATGGAAAACCTCAATGCTTTGGTTGAATATTTGGTCGCTCTACAAAATCAATCTCCTCTTCCTCCTCCTACTCCTCAGGCAACTCAGCCTCAAGCTATTGTGATTTCTGAAGTTATGTCAGTTCCTGTTTCTGTGGCCCCAATCAGTGTTCCACCATATCAAATAGACAATGCTTATCCTTGGGGCATGCCTTTGAATTTTTTACCAGAAGGTTATAGGCCCCCTATTGAGGTTCCTACAGTATAACCTGTCA
The DNA here is from genome assembly GCA_022829125.1 of Lathyrus tuberosus. Lineage (NCBI taxonomy): Eukaryota > Viridiplantae > Streptophyta > Magnoliopsida > Fabales > Fabaceae > Lathyrus > Lathyrus tuberosus. The sequence goes on from JALAZF010000159.1 coordinate 264,258, forward strand.
TGACTGTTCCTCCACCTGTGGTTCATATTTTTCCACAAACTGAAGAGCCTATTTTTCATTCTGAGCACAATGAAAGCATGGGTGTTTATGAAAGGATGGACGAATTCCAAGACCAGTTCCAAGATATGCAGAAGGAGATTAAAGCTTTAAGAGGGAAATAATTGTTTGGGAAGAACGCTCATGACTTGTGCCTCATTCCCAATGTGAAGATTCTTGCCAAATTTAAAGTCCCTAATTTTGAGAAATATAAGGGGAATACTTGTCCTCAAAGTCACCTTGTGATGTAGGCAAGGAAAATGTCCACTCATATAGATAATCATCAGCTTCTAATCCACTATTTTCAAGATAGACTAACAGACGTTGTTCTTAAATGATACATGGGATTAGACAATACTCAGATTCGCACTTTCAATGACTTGGGGGAAGCGTTTATTCGACAATACAAATATAATCTGAATATGGCACCGGACCGAGATCAACTTCGTGCTATGTCGCAAAAGGAAAAAGAAACTTTCAAGGAATACCCCCAGAGGTGGCGTGAAACTGCTGCTCGGATTAGTCTTCCTTTGGAAGAAAAAGAGATGACAAAGATATCAACCACAATTGAAATTGCTACTCAGATTAGTCCTCCTCTTAGTCCTCCGGTTGCTCAAGCGACTCCAGCTTATCAACCCCAATTTCAAAAATGAACTCATCAATAACATAATCAATAGAACTACACTCAGAAGAAAGCTCAGGTTAATCTGATTCCCATGACGTATGCTGAATTGTATCTTGCTCTTGTACAAAAGATTCTTGTAAAAACTAGAGATCCACAGGCTGTTCCAAAAGATCTCCCTTGGTGGTATAAATAAAATCATTTTTGTACTTACCATCAAGGGGAACCTGGTCATGACATCAAGAATTGTTTTGTACTAAAGGCTAAAATTCAGAGATTAATTCGAAGTGGTTTTCTGTCCTTTAAGGATCTTGGACCCAATGTCCAAGCTAATCTGTTGCCCAAACATGGAGGTGCCAATGTGAATATGGTAGATGGTTCTCCTGGAAACTATCGTGTCTTTGATGTTAATTTGAGTAGAAGATCTTTGGTTGATTTGCACATCAGTTAGTGTAGACTCGGTTATTATGAGGATGATAATGCTGCTTACTGAATTTGTTCAAGAAATCCTCGAGGATGCTCTATGGTGAAGAGAGATCTTCAAGAAATGTTGGATCAGAGGCTTATCCAGATTACTCGAGGAAGGGTTGATGTTGATCATGAAGTGGATGTCATAGTTCCTCATTTTAATATACCTGAGCCAATTGAAATTGCTTATAACAGCTGGAAGTCGTATGTATCTCCTTTGATTATTTGTCTGCCTGGTCATACTCTCAATGATTTTGACAAGGATGTTCCTTACATATCTAATGCTACTATGATTGAAGATGGAAATAAGGCGACCATTCCATCACTCTCTTCAGTTGTCAATATTGTCGATGTTAGTCGGGTGACCCATAGTGGTCGTGTATTTGCTGCTGCACCTCTTAAGAAGGTTGATGATGTCTCTGCTAGTAAGTCAATTCAATTTAAAATTCCTGTCGTACAATCTGAATCTGGATTTGTAACAGGGCACTCTAGTGGTTAAAATCAGAATTCCGATGATGAATTTTTGAATCTGATTAAAAAGAGTGAATGCAAGGTTGTTGATCAACTTCTTTAAACTCCATCCAAATTTTTTGTCTTATCTTTGTTGATGAATTCTGAAGTTCACAGATAGGCTTTGTGGAAGGTTTTAGAACAAGCTTATGTAGACCATGATGTTACCATTGATCAATTCGATGGTATTGTTGGCAACATAACTGCTTGCAAAAATTTGAGCTTCAGTGATGAAGAAATACCTGAGGAAGGAAGGAACCACAATATGGCATTGTACATTTCAATGAATTGTCAAAAAAGATGCATTATCCAACGTGTTGGTAGATACTGGTTCCTCTATGAATGTAATGCCAAAGTCCATTATATCAAGGCTTTCTTATCAAGGCACTGCGATGCAATGCAACATAGTTATTGTCAAGTCTTTCGATGGATCCAGAAAACTGTTATAGGGGAAGTTGATCTCCCCGTAAAGATAGGACCTCAACCCTTTAGAATTGCATTCCAAGTTATAGACTTTCATCCTGCATATAGTTTCTTGTTGGGTCGGCCGTGGATCCATGAAGCTGGGGCAGTCACTACGACTTTGCATCAAAAGCTAAAATCTGTGAAAAATGGAAAGTTGGTCGTAGTAGGTGGTGAGCAAGCCATATTGGTGAGTCATCTTTCATCTTTCTCTTATATTGATGCTGATAGAGCTATAGGAATTTCGTTTCAAGCTCTTTCTACTGTTGACAATACTGCTAAGAAGAATGAGGCATCCATTTCTTTCCTGAAAGATACACAACAAGTTGTGGAAATCGTCCAATCTATTGGTTGGGGCAGAATTGTTGAGCTTACTGAGAACAAAAATAGATGGTTTGGGATTTTCTCCTGGTGCAACTAGAAGAGAGTTGAAGTGCAATCAAGAAATATTCCACAGTACTGGGTTTATTCATTTTGGAGATCAAACTGCTGCTGCTATTATTGAAGATGATTCAGAGCAAGACATGCCAAACTTCCTGACGCACTGAGTGATCTGCAAAAATTGGAAGGTTGTTGATATTCCTTCTATTGTGCATGTTTCAAAGTAATTTGTTTTTTGTTTTCAAAGATCCTTTCACTATGCCCAAGGTGAAAGTGACTATGTGAGGGCTTTGTTTCAAATTTTTAATATCATGAATAAAATGTTATTTTGCTTATCCATACGTGTTTTTTTTATCTTTTTACTTTCCTGGAAAATGGTAACCTAAAAACCAAAAGATAATAAAAATAATTTCAATATTTTCATAATACTCGTGCATTTATCTATTTGCTAAACTCAAGCATATATCATTGTGCAGATTGATTCATGATAAACCCATTGAAAACAATGTCCCCATGCTCTCTCCCATCTTTGAATTCTCTGTGTTTGAAGCTGAAGAAGAGAGTGTTAAGGAAATTCCTGATGATATTTCTCGGTTTCTTGAGCATGAAGAGAGAACCATCCAGACTTATACAGAGCCCGTGGAAGTGATCAACTTGGGCTCTAAAGAAGACAAGAAAGAAGTCAAGATTAGGGAGCTGCTTCGGCCAGATGTTAAGAAGAGGATGGTAGAGCTTCTTAAAGAATATGTGGATGTGTTTGCTTGGTCTTATCAGGATATGCTAGGTTTTGATAAAGATATTGTGGAGCATAGATTGCCTTTAAAGCCAGAATGTCCACCAGTCAAGCAGAAGTTGAGAAAAACTCATCCGATATGACTGTTAAAATCAAAGAGGAGGTTCAAAAGCAGATCGATGCAGGTTTTCTTGTTACCGTCGAATATCCTCAATAGGTGGCCAATATTGTTCCTGTTCCAAAGAAAGATGGTAAAGTCAAGATGTGTGTTGATTACAAAGATTTGAATAAAGCTAGTCCAAAAGATGATTTTCCATTGCCACATATTGATATGTTGTAGATAATACGACTAAATTCAATATCTTCTTCTTTATGGATGATTTTTACGATTATAATCAAATTAAAATGACACCTGAGGATATGAAAAAAAAATATTTATTACACCCTGGGGAACATTCTGCTATAGAGTGATGCCCTTCAGTTTGAAAAATGCTGGTGCAATGTACCAGAGAGCCATGACTACTCTTTTCCATGATATGATGCACAAAGAGATAGATGTCTATGTTGATGATATGATTGCTAAGTCGAAGATTGAGGAAGATCGTGTTGAGTATTTGTTGAAATTGTTTCAGCATTTAAGAAAGCTTAAACTTCGCTTGAATCCTAATAAATGTTTTTTTGGTGTCCGTTCAGGAAAGCTTTTGGGTTTCAATGTCAGCCAAAAGGGTATTGAGGTAGACCCTGATAAAGTGAGAGTTATTCAAGAAATGCCTGCACCCAAGATGGAAAAACAAGTTAGAGGATTCCTTGGGCGTTTAAATTACATTTCTAGATTTATATCTCAAATGACTGCCACTTTTGGGCCGATCTTCAACCATTTTCATGAGGACCAAGGTTGTGTTTGGAGGAGGAATGTCAGAAAGTTTTTGATAGCATTAAGGAGTATCTGCTTGAAACTCTTATCTTGTCTCCTCCAGTGGAAGGAAGACCTTTGATCATGTATTTAACTGTGTTGGAAGAATCCATGGGTTGGGTCCTTGGTCAACAAGATAAAATTGGTAGAAAAGAGTATGCCATCTATTATTTGAGTAAAACGTTCACAGATTATGAGTCTCGGTACTCAATGTTTGAAAGAACATGTTGTGCTTTGACCTGTGATGCTAAACGTCTATGTCGGTATATGATAAATCATACCACTTGGTTGATATCCAAAATGGATCCAATCAAGTACATTTTTGAAAAGCCTGCTTTGACTGGGAGGATTGCTCGTTGGAAAATGTTGTTATCTGAATATGATATTGAGTATCGTACTCAAAAAGCAATTAAAAGATGTGTTTTGGCTGATCATTTGGCTCACCAACCAATTGATGATCACCAATCCATCAGGTATGACTTCCCTAATGAAGATGTTATTTATTTGAGAGCCAAAGATTGTGATGAATTGTTACCCGAAGAAGGACCAAATCCTGAATCCCGATGCGGTTTAGTGTTTGATGGAGCTGTTAATGCTTATGGTAATGGAATTAGGGCAATCATTATTTCTCCTCAGGGTTCTCATATCCCTTTCACTGCAAGGTTGATGTTTGAATGTACGAACAACATGGCCGAATATGAAGCTTGTATCATGGGTCTTGAAGAAGCCATTGATTTGATAATTAAAATCCTTGATGTGTATAGAGATTCAGCCCTGTTGATTAATCAGATTATAGGAGAATGGGAGACTCGTCAACCTGGTTTGATTCCTTACAAAGATTATGCAAGTAGGTTGTTGACTTTCTTTAATAAAGTTGAGTTGCATCATATACCTCGTGAAGAGAATCAGATGGCAGATGCTTTGGCCACTTTGTATTTTATGATTAAAGTGAATCGTTGGAATGATGCGCCTAAGATCAATGTTATATGCCTTGATAGACCCGCTCATTTGTTTATGGAAAAAGAAGTTACAGACAATAAGTATTTGTATCATGATATTAAATGTTTCCTCCAAAGTCAGGAATACCCACTTGGGGCGTCCAACAAAGATAAGAAAACTTTGAGAAGACTGAATGGCAATTTTTTTCTGAGTAAAGATGTGTTGTATAAGAGAAAATTTAACATGGTCTTGCTCAGATGCGTGGATATACATGAAGCAAACATGTTAATGCAATAAATTCATGAAGGATCCTTTGGTACTCATGCCAACGAACATGCAATGGCTAAAATGATATTAAGAGCAAGTTACTATCGGTCGACAATATAATTTGATTGTTGTAAATATGTGAAGAAGTGTCATAAGTATCATATTTATGCTGATAAGATTCATGTGCCTCAGACTCTTCTCAATGTTATTTCATCTCCATGGCCTTTCTCTATGTGGGGAATCGACATGATTGGTGTGATTGAGCCCAAAGCTTCGAACGGACATCATTTCATTCTAGTGGCTATTGATTATTTCACCAAGTGAGTTGAAGCAGCATCTTATGCTAATATGACCAAACAGGTTGTGGTCAGGTTTATCGAGAAACAAATTATCTGTCGATATGGGATTTCCAGCAAGATCATTACTAATAATGGATCGAATTTGAACAATAAGATGATGAAAGAGCTGTATGATGACTTCAAGATTGAACATTATAACTCTTCTCGTTACAAACCTAAGATGAATGGGTTTGTTGAAGCTACGAATAAGAACATTAAGAAGATTATCCAAAAGATAGTTGTGACATACAAATATTGGCATGAGATGCTCCCTTTTGCTTTGCATGGATATCGTACATTCGTCTGCACTTCAACAAGGGCAACCCCTTTCTCACTTGTGTATGGTATGAAAGAAGTGCTCCCTGTAGAGGTTGAGATTCCATAAATGTGAGTCTTAATGGAAGCCAAGTTGTCTGAGGCTGAATGGTGTCAAAGCAGATATGATCAATTAAATTTGATTGAAGAAAAGAGAATGATGACTTTGTGTCATGGTCAGTTATATCAGCAAAGAATGAAGAAAGCTTTTGATAAGAAGGTCTGAACTCGTGCTCAAAAAGATCTTGTCTTTTAACACTAATTCTAGGGGCAAGTGGACTCCTAATTATGAAGGCCCATATGTTGTTAAGAAAGCCTTCTCTGGCGGTGCATTAACTCTTACAATTATGGATGGTGAGGAGCTCTCTCGTCCTGTGAATGTCAATGCAGTCAAGAAATACTGCGCCTAAAAAGTAAAAGAATAACTCGCTAAGTTGAAAACTCGAAAGGGCGACTTAGGCAAAAAAGAGTGTCTCGGTGGATTGAAAACCCGAAAGGGCGGTCTAGGAAAAAGTTAGAGACATAAACATAAAATTATTATCCCTGTAGATTGAAAACCCAAAAAAGCAATCAAGGCAAAAGTTTGGGATTATGGCAAGTAACTGCATCAGGCCAGACTTGATCACTTGAAGCAACATTTCCCTTCAAGGATTCTCATTCTCATCATTCTCGACAGAAGTTTTGAGCACAGTGGAATTTAAAGTTGTTAGGGAGAATAGCGGACATCGTATTTCAATGTAGCCCTTTCCTTTATTTACCATTTTCCAACTTTGTAATGATCCATGGAGTCATGCCATTTGCGGACTACCATCCTATTAATTAAATTAGTTCCTTTATCCATTTGTTTGAAATTCTTATATTCAGAACAATATTTCCTACTAACTGGTGTTGAGATAGAAGTCAACTATTGGATTCTCTCACCTTGTGTTGAGTTTTAAAATCCCCCGCAGGGTGACTTTTTGCTTCAATGTTAACCTCTTAGTCCCCCCTGCAAATCCAAGATGTTTTCCTCAAAGTTTGTTTATCCCCGAAGGATTTTCTTTGATAATCCCCATCCAGGTCTGCATTTCCCTCAGCGGAGTTTGTGCAACTATTACTGTTGGTTTTGGAAGAATTTTCGTGGTGTCAATCCTCAACAAATCCATATTCTCCCATATTGAAGCTTTATGTAAAGAAATGTTTTTCCTCTCGAAGGTTGTCTTTTGGAAGATTCTTGTTATGTTTACTCTAAATAATCTTTCCATCCCCTTAGCAAAGTTGATACAAGTATTCCCTGACGAGTTTTCTTTGTGTGTGTCCTCAGCAGGTCTTCATCCTTCTGCAACAGAGTTTGTGTGGATTTTATTTTCCCCAAGATGATTTTGGAAGATTTGTGTTGCTGCGTTTCCCCATGGAATCTTTCCATTCCCTTGAAATGAACTTCATGTTGTTATTCCCTCAGTGGATTATTGATGTTAGAAGGTTGAACATTGGGTTTCTTCTCAAGCAGTATCTTCCTCTTTCTAGAGATGTGAGCCCTGAAGAAGGACTTCATTCTTTTAGTGGCTTCTGTTTATCTCCGACTGAACTCTAGCAGAGCTTTTAGTATAATTTCCAGTGATATTTCCATCTTGTTGAGATTTATCCAAGTATTCAGTTGTACTGTGGTGATTGCTCATCCCTAATTTATATTTGTGCTTGTTTTATCAGCATATGCATACATGCATACATTCATTCATACACACATCATGCATAGTTGAATGAAGATTCATGCTCATCCTGCACTTTTTGGTGTTTCCTATCCACTCTCTCTGGTGTTGTTATCCCCATAGAGTGTGTGTATACTCTCTCCAATAGCGTGTCTACCTTAAGCAGAAAGCGTATATCCTTTTTAATTCCCCATTGAATTTATTCCAAATGGGAGGGTTTTGCTTTAGTTTTCCTTTCCAGCCCATTACCTGGATGGAATTACTCCCTAGTTGAGTTATTTCCTCATTGGGTAGAGTCTTGTTTGACCATTTCTCTCCAGTTTATTCCTGGATTGAATTTGGGTCTCCTGCAGCAATTATTTTGAAGCTCTCTAGGCTGTGAAACCTAGATGATGAGAAGGCATTTATTTTGCACCTTTGAGGATTTATTTTCCTCAGCAGAAATATGTTTATGATTCCCCATCTAAAGATGAAGTTTTTGTCTCCCTAGCAGTGTGATGATAACACTCTCTTGGAACCTTTGCTTGACAACAAGTGGAAATCTCTTTATACGAGAAGTTATTATGTTCCCAACATGGTAAGCTTTACTGGGTAACAAGTGGCAGTCTCTTTGAGAAGCTTGTGTTGCTATTTCAACCTTTACAACTAATAAGAGGCAGTCTCTCTTGAGAAGCTTATCTGTTCTTGGTGGTTCTTTTACATTTGCAATTACAAGTGGCAGTCTCTTTGAGAAGCTTGTTTGCTATTTTCAACTTTTGTGTGACTTCAAGTGGCGGTCTCTTTATTTGAGCAGCTTGTATGTCCCCAAATATCAATTTGTATCTTCACATTAAATGGAATCTCTATAGTTTATCCTCAATAAAGAAGTTTATTGTGAAATCCTTGATCCTCATCCAATCAAGTGAAGCCCTGAACTTGTTATTTGAACAGGTGGCATCTCTTTATTTGAGAAACCTGTTGCGACTCCATCAACTTTTCCATCAAATGGGATTTCTATGGTATTCCTGTTAGAGAAGTTTTTCGTGAAACCCTTATTATCACCAACAAATGGCTGACTCTTTATTTGAGAAGTCTGTTATGCAATCTAACCTACCCGTATCTCTTTTGTAGATTCCCAATAGAGTTATTGATCCCTAATTCCTAGCGGAGACAACTTGTATTTGGTCCTTTTACAAGTGAGAGGCTTGATTAAAGAAGAAACTGTGACCCATTCTTGGCTGATGACCAGAGATTTTGGAGGTTTGCGCTAATCCCTAGACGGTGGCAGTCCCTTTAGCCAAGACAACTTTTATTTGGTCCTTTTTCAAGTTTGAAACTTAATTAAAGTAGTTGAGCCCTATCCTAATAGTGAAATCTTGTTATCAATTCGACTTAGTTCGTTATTTGAACATGTTTTTATCTCCTTAATTGAGAATCCTGTTGTGATCCAGTGAATCTTTCATCCCCAATAGATGGTTGTCTCTTTATTTGAGAAGTCTGTTGTGTGGTTTGACCTGCTCACATCTTTTTTTAGTATCTCCGGCAGAATCATTGTTTATATCCATCAAGTGGCTATCCTTTGTGAAGCTTGTCCGTTACCCTTTTCAAGTTTGAAACTTGATTAAAGAAGAAGTTGAGACCTATTAAAATAGCGGAAGCTTATTATCATGTTAATCTTTATCTACCTAGGAGTTTATTCTCCAGTAGAACAAATGACTTTCCTTTTGAGGATCCCCGGTGGAGTCCATATCCTCTTCTTTTGTCTCACTACCTATTCAAGGTTTCATTCCCCCAATAGAGTCAATTATCCTTTGCCTCTCCGGGTTTATTCCCCTATGGAGTGGGTATATCATTTTTCTTTTTGTACTGTTAAGTTTCCCTCAGTGGAATCTTACTTTGTTGTTTGCTCTAACTGTGTTTTGGTTTATTTCCACGCATAGTTATTCCCGAGTCGAGTATTTCCCCAGTGATTTATTTTTCTGGTGGACCTCCTCTTTTCTTCTTTATCTCTAGTAATTTCAAGTCGTAGCTTCACCTACGCACTTTTCCCATATCTTGTGGAATTTTATATTCCCCAGCAGGGTCTCTTCTTGTTTTTCCCCTGCGGAGTTTCTTTTTCCTTTGCTAATTTTCTCCATCAGTAGTTTGTCTCCTGTGGTACCTTTCTCCACAGAGTATTGTTCGTGCATTCATATCATATTCATTTTGGGGTATCTTAGTGTAACGCCCCGAATATTTAATTATTTATTTAATTAAATGTTTAATTATTTATTTGTGATTATTCGGTTAATTTTGTGTTGAGGAGATTTAATTGGTAAGTTGGTATTTAAGTTGGTTTAGTCGTAGGATTATATTAGAAATAATATAATTAAAATATTATTAAGTAATTTCCGATTAATTGATGAATATGTCGATTATGTGGTTAAGTCGGTAAGTTGATAGTCGGGTATAAATTAGTCGGGAACTTAATATTATGAATAATATTAATTTAGTAGAATTATTAATTTAAATACTTGAGTTTAGTTATGTGTGGAAATAGCAATTTCTAAGTGACTAGTAGTAAGCCCATTAAGACATAGTGACCCATTATTTTATTAAGTCTCTAGTTTATGTTAAAGTAGTAAAAACAAAAGCTAAAACCTAAAAGAAAAGAGAAGAAAAGCTCCGAACTGTGATTTAGGGAGAAGAAGGCGAGAAAATTGCTACCGGTGTCAAGAATCAAGAAATTCGAGCTACCTTCGATCCAATCAGGTAAGGGTGGGGTTCGAATTTTATAACCGAGAGAATGATAGTTAGTATGTAGGAATTGAGATTTATATAATTTTTCACTATGTGGTATTTATTGGATTGAAATTGGTATATTATAGAGACCCATTATTATTTGATAGGGCAATTAGAAACCATATTTCAATGCCATAGCCTGTAGCGATGTATTTTCTTCTGGTACTGTAGCAATTGTTGACTTGTTTTGCTTGAATAGTATAAAGTTCCTTTTTCAACTAAGGGCTTGTGATATTCATATATAATGATTGAAAGGAGGGGATTAGATAATATATATATATATATATATATATATATATATATATATATGTATGCAAATGGAAGAATTCAAGAAACAAAAAAAAAAATCGCAGCATGAATATATATGTTGGATGTGGGGGCGGCCACTTGTGTTGGTAGTGGCATAGCTTTTGAACTCCACCTCACTTCCTATTCATACACAGGAACACCAAAAGAAGAAAACTATCAAATTTTTATAATTATATATGGGACACGTGGGGCGGCCATTAGTAGTAGGGGAATTCCATCTTAATTGTTTTCTTGGCTACAGGTGTGTATGTAGCATAACCTTCCTTGCATTTTCCATGCGCTACAGGAAGTGGTAGGTAGCATGGTTTTGATTAATTTTGTTTAGTTAATCAATATATAAATATATAATTGAAGTGGAGTTAGGAGTATATGATGGAAAGATAGATTATTGGATATTAGTTGATTGGTAAGTTTTAACAGGAAATTGTGGATTAGTAAAAAAAAAAAACTGGCAGCATAGCAGTTAGTATAATTTAATGTATAACTTAATATATGAGTTAGTAACAGTATTTGAGTTAATATAATTTAGTCACAGTTAGCTTAATTGGTAGCAGAAAGTAAATTGGTAGCAGGATTGGGACAGAAACAGTGTCGAGAGCAAAATTAAGCGGTATATTTAGTTGCCCAGAATCGAATGAAAATTTTCGGGGAAGTTCGTATATACGAGTAGATACGTGAATGGTATTTATTTTTGTCAAATTAAGTTGATTGCGTGGAATTGCAGGTACAGTTGATTGAATTGGCTTTGTCCCAAAATATGGACATGTTTTTGTTGGAGGCTTAAATAGCCAAAATTGAAAGTTGTTTATGTTGTGCTGAGTTGTAATTGTTGTGTTGATGTTTTTAATTGTATGTCGTTCATATGTCACATACATTGCATTGTTTAAGTTGGCCTTGATGGCATTGATTAAGTTGGCCCTTGATGGCACCTGTTTAAGTTGAAAATTGCCTCGATAGTTGGCATATGTTTAAGTTGGGAGTTCTACTCCGAAATGGTACCACATGCATATGCATAAGTTGAGTCGCATTGAGTCGTATTAATGGTTTTGTTGTTATGATGAATGTTGATTGGTTGTGATATGGTTGTTAGTTGTGAAGTGGTGAAACTTGTATGATTCAAATTCTAATATATTAATTATCATACTTTTGATTATATTATTGGATATCTCACCCTTTCTTTGTTTCGCCATTGCCTTTATATTGGTAACGTGCAGGTAATCCGGAATGAAGGGAGCCTACCTTCATTAGTTCGAGTCGGTGGTTGTCGCTCTGATACGTAGCACTCGGGGGGATAATCACGTGTTTTTCCTATTGATTGAATTATGTTTACGTTGCTGAATTTTATATTGTTTTTATTAAAGGCTTACATTTGAAGTTGTTTTATGTTGGATGAAGATGCTTTAACTATTTGAATGGTAAAGACTTGTGAATTGGGAGTTGTTGTTTTGTTGAATTCAAAATTAAGAAAATTTTATGTTGAACTTATGAATCCGCTGCATGAAAGTTAAAGTTGTTATACTTTAAAGACTAAACAGGTTTGAATCAGTTATCCGTAGAATTATATTAGTTATGTATGATTTACAGGTGATCGTATGATATGTTAAAGGTGAAATGAATATCACATCCTGTATGTTGTAATTTTATACTCTTATATTGTATAATTACGTTGGGTAGAATCAGGGTGTTACATTAGTGGTATCAGAGCAGGTCGGTCCGTCCGACCAAGTTGTCGAGTCGTAGTGTAGTTTATCAATCGAGTATTGTTAATTAGTTCTAATAGTTGTTTATGTTGCAGTGATAAGTTGAGATGGCTGGAAGGAACGATGCTGCAATGGCTGTTGCAATGCAAGCAATGGCTCAAGCTGTGCAGAATTTACCGAACTCTGACGAGAATGATGGATCTCGTAGCTTGGCGACATTTCAGAGAGGGAATCCGCCTACCTTCAAGGGCAAGTATGATCCTGATGGAGCGTTGGATTGGTTGAAAGAGATTGAGAGGATCTTCCGGGTGATGGACTGTACTCCAGCGTAGAAGGTTCGTTATGGGACTCATATGCTAGCAGTCGAAGCTGATGACTGGTGGCTAGAGACTCGTTAAAGGTTGGAGACTACAGGTGAAGTTATCACTTGGGATGTGTTCCGAAGGGAGTTTATGAGGAAGTATTATCCAGAGGATGTCCGTGGTAAGAAGCAGATTGAGTTTCTTGAGCTGAAACAAGGAACTATGTCAGTTACTGATTATGCTGCGAAGTTTGTTGAGCTGGCTAAGTTTTATCCGTACTATACCGGTGATGATGCTGAGTTTTCTAAATGCATCAAATTTGAGAGCGGGTTGCGCTCTGAAATCAAGAATGCTATTGGGTATCAGAAGATTCGTGTCTTTTCTGATTTGGTCGATAGTTGCAGGATTTATGAAGAGGACAACAATGCTCACTACAAGACTGTTAGTGATAGAAGAGGCAAGCAACAGCAGAACCGTGGTAAGCCTTATGATGCCCCAGCTGGAAAAGGTAAACAGAGAGCGAATGAGGGCAAGAAGACTAGTAGGGGAGATGCTCCTGCTGGCATAACTTGTTTTAATTGCGGGAAACCTGGCCATAAGAGTACTGCGTGCAATAAAGAGGTGAAGAAATGTTTTCGTTGTGGTAAGATGGGGCATACTATGTCTGAATGTAAGCATAAGGAGATGGTGTGTTTTAATTGTGGTGAAGAGGGGCATATTGGTAATCAGTGTCCGAAGCCAAAGAAAGCTCAGACCGAAAAAGTGTTCGCGTTAGCAGGAACTCAGACAGCTAATGAGGACAGACTTATCAGAGGTACATGTTTCATTAATAGTACTCCTTTAATTACTATTATTGACACTGTTGCTACTCATTGTTTTGTTTCTGCTGATTGTGTTCAAAGATTGGGTCTTAAATTGTCTACTATGAATGGAGAATTAATCGTCGAGATTCCAGCTAAAGGATCGGTGACTACTTCTCTTGTGTGTTTAAGGTGTCCTTTATCGATCTTCGATAAAGACTTTTATGTTGATTTGGTTTGTTTGCCGTTGACCGGAATGGATGTAATCCTAGGCATGAACTGGTTAGAGTATAACTATGTTCATATAAACTGTTATCACAAGTCGGTGAGGTTTTCTACTCCAGAAGAGGAAGGAGTTGGATTGATGTCTTTAAGAGAGTTGCAGAAATTGATGAAGGAGGAAGCTCAGATGTTTTCATTGATGGCAACGCTGTCCATTGAGAGTAAAGCAAAGATTGATGAATTGCAAGTGGTGAATAAATTTCCTGAAGTTTTCCCTGATGAAATTCCTGATGTGCCGCCTGAGAGAGAGGTTGAATTCGGAATTGATCTTGTACCTGGTACTAGACCTGTTTCGATGGCACCGTACAGAATGTCGGCATCCGAGTTGGCTGAATTAAAGAAGCAATTGGAGGAGTTACTTGAAAAGAAATTTGTGAGACCAAGTGTATCGCCGTGGGGAGCTCCAGTGTTGTTAGTAAAGAATAAAGATGGGATTATGAGACTTTGTGTTGATTATAGACAGCTGAATAAAGTGACAATTAAGAACAAGTACCCACTTCCAAGAATAGATGATTTGATGGATCAATTGGTAGGTGCTCGTGTGTTTAGCAAGATTGATTTGAGATCGGGCTATCATCAGATTAAAGTGAAAGATGAGGATATTCAGAAGACAGCGTTCAGAACACGGTATGGACACTATGAGTATTCGGTGATGCCTTTCGGTGTCACAAATGCGCCGGGAGTATTCATAGAATACATGAACCGCATTTTTCATACTTATCTGGATCGTTTTGTGGTTGTATTCATTGATGATATTCTGATTTAATCTAAGTCAGAAGAAGAGCATAAGGAACATTTGAGAACAGTGTTGGGAGTTTTGAAAGACAAGAAGTTGTATGCGAAGCTGTCCAAGTGCGAATTCTGGTTGAAAGAAGTCAGCTTTCTTGGTCATGTGATTTCGGGTAGTGGTATTGCTGTGGATCCATCTAAAGTAGGGGCTGTTTTAGAATGGGAAACTCTGAAGTCAGCTACCGAGATTAGAAGTTTCTTGGGATTAGCTGGTTATTATAGACGGTTTATTGAAGGGTTTTCTAAGTTGGCACCTCCGTTAACTAGATTAACTTGTAAAAGTAAAGCTTTTGTGTGGGATGTTCAGTGCGAAGAGAGTTTTACAGAATTGAAGAAGAGGTTGACGTCGGCCCCGGTTTTGACATTACCGAATCCAGGAGAACCGTTTGTGGTTTATTTTGATGCTTCGTTGATGGGTTTAGGAGGTGTGCTTATGCAGAATAATAAAGTAATTGCTTATGCGTCTCGACAGTTGAGAACTCATGAAGGGAATTATCCTATGCATGATTTGGAACTTACTGCAGTGGTTTTTGTGCTGAAGATTTGGAGGCATTATCTCTATGGCTCTAGATTTGAAGTTTATAGTGATCATAAGAGCTTAAAATATTTGTTTGATCAGAAAGAGTTGAATATGAGACAGCGCAGGTGGTTGGAACTACTAATGGATTATGATTTCGGTTTGAACTATCACCCAGGAAAAGCTAATGTAGTGGCTGATGCTTTAAGCCGAAAGACTTTACATATGTCAGCAATGATGGCTAAAGAATTAGAATTAATTGAACAATTTAGAGATATGAGTTTAGTTTGTGAAGTGAAGCCGCAGAGTATTACTCTGGGAATGTTGAAGATTAGCAATGATTTTCTGGGCAGTATTCGAGAATCTCAGAAGTTAGATGTGAAATTGGTAGATTCGATGGTTGGAATCGATCAGTCTGGGAATAATGATTTTAAGTTGGATATGCATGGTGTGTTGAGATTCCGCGATCGGATTTGTATTCCTGATGATGCAAATATGAAAAAGATGATTCTTGAGGAAGGTCACAGGAGCAATTTGAGTATTCATCCGGGAGCTACAAAGATGTATCACGACTTGAAGAAATTGTTTTGGTGGCCTGGGATGAAGCGCGATGTGGCGCAATTTGTGTATGCGTGTTTAACCTGTCAAAAGTCGAAAGTTGAGCATCAGAAACCTGCAGGGTTGATGCAACCGTTGGAAATTCCAGAATGGAAATGGGACAACATTTCTATGGACTTTGTGACAGGGTTACCTAATACCTTAAGAGGACATGATTCGATATGGGTAATTGTTGATAGGCTTACGAAGTCGGCTCATTTTATACCTATTAACGTCACTTTTCCAGTGTCGAAGTTGGCGAAGATTTATATTCGTGTAATTGTGAAGCTGCATGGTGTTCCTTTGAGTATTGTGTCGGATAGAGATCCGAGGTTTACTTCTGATTTTTGGAAGAGTTTGCAAGAAGCGTTGGGTTCTAAGTTGAGGTTGAGTTCGGCATATCACCCTCAGACGGATGGTCAAACTGAGAGGACTATTCAGTCGTTGGAGGATTTGTTGCGAGCATGTGTTCTTGAGCAGGGGGTTCGTGGGACACCCATCTGCCGTTAATAGAGTTCACTTATAATAACAGTTACCATTCTAGTATCGGAATGGCACCTTTCGAAGCGTTGTATGGTCGGAGATGTAGGACTCCTTTATGTTGGCATGAATCCGGAGAAAGTATAGTGCTTGGACCGGAAGTTGTTCGGGAGACTACTGAAAAGGTGAAGTTGATCCGAGAAAAGATGAAAGCTTCCCAAAGTAGACAGAAGAGTTATCATGATAAGCGAAGGAAGGATTTAGAATTTCAAGCTGGTGACCATGTATTTTTTAGAGTCATGCCTGTGATTGGTGTCGGACGAGCTTTGAAGTCTAAGAAGCTCACTCCTCGTTTTATCGGTCCGTATCAGATTTTGGACAGAGTTGGAAAAGTTGCTTATCGGGCGGCATTACCGTCAAATATTTCGAATTTGCACGATGTGTTTCATGTGTCACAACTCCGGAAGTATATTTCAGATCCATCTCATGTGGTTAGTATGGATGACGTGCAAGTACGGGATAATCTTACCGTGGAAACGATGCATGTACGAATTGCGGAACGTGAGATGAAGACCCTAAGAGGAAAGGAAATTGCCTTGGTGAAAGTTGTCTGGTTGGGAGCTGCTGGAGAAAGCATGACATGGGAATTGGAGAGCAATATGCGAGACTCCTATCCCGATTTGTTTGAATCAGGTAAATTTTCGAGGACGAAAATATTCTAAGTAGGAGAGAGTTGTAACGCCCCGAATATTTAATTATTTATTTAATTAAATGTTTAATTATTTATTTTTGATTATTCGGTTAATTTTGTGTTGAGGAGATTTAATTGGTAAGTTGGTATTTAAGTTGGTTTAGTTGTAGGATTATATTAGAAATAATATAATTAAAATATTATTAAGTAATTTCTGAATAATTGATGAATATGTCGATTATGTGGTTAAGTCGGTAAGTTGATAGTCGGGTATAAATTAGTCGGGAACTTAATATTATAAATAATATTAGTTTAGTAGAATTATTAATTTAAATACTTGAGTTTAGTTATGTGTGGAAATAACAATTTCTAAGTGACTAGTAGTGACCCATTATTTTATTAAGTCTCTAGTTTATGTTAAAGTAGTAAAAACAAAAGCTAAAACCTAAAAGAAAAGAGAAGAAAAGCTCCGAACTGTGATTTAGGGAGAAGAAGACGAGAAAATTGCTACCGGTGTCAAGAATCAAGAAATTCGAGCTACCTTCGATCCAATCAGGTAAGGGTGGGGTTCGAATTTTATAACCGGGAGAATGATAGTTAGTATGAGGAATTGAGATTTATATAATTTTTCACTATGTGGTATTTATTGGATTGAAATTGGTATATTATAGAGACCCATTATTATTTGATAGGGAAATTAGAAACCATATTTCAATGCCATAGCCTGTAGCGATGTATTTTCTTCTGGTACTGTAGCAATTGTTGACTTGTTTTGCTTGAATAGTATAAAGTTCCTTTTTCAACTAAGGGCTTGTGATATTCATATATAATGATTGAAAGGTGGGGATTAGATAATATATATATGTATGCAAATAGAAGAATTCAAGAAACAAAAAAAAAAAAGAAAATCGCAGCATGTATATATATGTTGGATGTGGGGGAGGCCATTTGTATTGGTAGTGGCATAGCTTTTGAACTCCACCTCACTTCCTATTCATGCGTAGGAACACCAAAAGAAGAAAACTATCAAATTTTTATAATTATATATGGGACACGTGGGGCGGCCATTAGTAGTAGGGGAATTCCATCTTAATTCTTTTCTTGGCTACAGGTGTGTATGTAGCATAACCTTCCTTGCATTTTCCATTCGCTACAGGAAGTGGTAGGTAGCATGGTTTTGATTAATTTTGTTTAGTTAATCAATATATAAATATATAATTGAAGTGGAGTTAGGAGTATATGATGGAAAGATAGATTATTGGACATTAGTTGATTGGTAAGTTTTAGCAGGAAATTGTGGATTAGTAAAAAAAAAATGGCAGCATAGCAGTTAGTATAATTTAATGTATAACTTAATATATCAGTTAGTAACAGTATTTGAGTTAATATAATTTAGTCACAGTTAGCTTAATTGGTAGCAGAAAGTAAACTGGTAGCAGGATTGGGACAGTAACATAGTCGAGAGCAAAATTAAGCGGTATATTTAGTTGCCCGGAATCGAATGAAAATTTTCGGGGAAGTTCGTATATACGAGTAGATACGTGAATGGTATTTATTTTTGTTAAATTAAGTTGATTGCGTGGAATTGCAGGTACAGTTGATTGAATTGGTTTTGTCCCAAAATATGGACATGTTTTTGTTGGAGGCTTAAATAGCCAAAATTGAAAGTTGTTTATGTTATGCTGAGTTGTAATTGTTGTGTTGATGTTGTTAATTGTATGTCGTTCATATGTCGCATACATTGCATTGTTTAAGTTGGCCTTGATTGCATTGATTAAGTTGGCCCTTGATGGCACCTGTTTAAGTTGAAAATTGCCTCGATAATCTGGCATATGTTTAAGTTGGGAGTTCTACTCCGAAATGGTACCACATGCATCTGCATAAGTTGAGTCGCATTGAGTCGTATTAATGGTTTTGTTGTTATGATGAATGTTGATTGGTTGTGATATGGTTGTTAGTTGTGAAGTGGTGAAACTTGTATGATTCAAATTCTAATATATTAATTATCATACTTTTGATTATATTATTGGATATCTCACCCTTTCTTTGTTTCGTCGTTGCCTTTATATTGGTAACGTGCAGGTAATCCGGAATGAAGGGAGCCTACCTTCATTAGTTCGAGTCGGTGGTTGTCGCTCTGATACATAGCACTCGGGGGGATAATCGCGTGTTTTTCCTATTGATTGAATTATGTTTAAGTTGCTGAATTTTATATTGTTTTTATTAAAGGCTTACATTTGAAGTTGTTTTATGTTGGATGAAGATGCTTTAACTATTTGAATGGTAAAGACTTGTGAATTGGGAGTTGTTGTTTTGTTGAATTCAAAATTAAGAAAATTTTATGTTGAACTTATGAATCCGCTGCATGAAAGTTAAAGTTGTTATATTTTAAAGACTAAACAGGTTCGAATCAGTTATCCGTAGAATTATATTAGTTATGTATGATTTACAGGTGATCGTATGATATGTTAAAGGTGAAATGAATGTGACATCCTGTATGTTGTAATTTTAAACTCTGATATTATATAATTACGTTGGGTAGAATCAGGGTGTTACACTTAGGGTCAAAAATTGGGTCTTCTGTATTTAAGTCTCTTCAATCTTGTGGAGACGAAGATGTCAATCTTCATTTCTCCGGATAGAAGAAACTTAAATAGGGGCATCTGTCATACCCTAATTTTTACCCCTAAGATCCCACCTCATTTACATCTTTGCAATGCATCAAGATCACAAACTTGGTTGTCCCTTAACCTTCTCATATTTGGGTTGCCTTTGTAGAGATCATCAAGCACCTCTTTGTGTCTTTTATCAGTTTTGTACTTATATGCTTTGTAATTCACTAACCACTAATCAAAATACAAAAATATATGCCTTGTCCCTTTTGATTCTTTTGCAAGGAAGGGTTTGGAATCAAGAGCATCCAGTGATTGTCTCCTCAGCTAGGGTTTGAGTTCCTTAACTCAAAGTGTGGTCAACCCTTGGTTATGTTGATTTCATGATTTTTCTTTAGCATGCTAATGGCTTCATTATCGGTTGTTTTTGGACTTTCCTTTCATATTTTTGTGATGAGTGTAATGATCCTGCTATGCTTTGATTTGTTACTTTGATTCTTGATGCATAATACTTGTATGTTTTTCATGAGATGATTACTTGACTTTTGTCCATGCCTTAAACTTGATACTTGATGATGATATATCCATGTGATGTTTATGCTTTAACTTGAATCTTGCTATACTTGAGATGCATGACTAATTTGACTTGCTTGGTTTTGAATAATGATCTTTTACATGTATTGATATCTTTGCACTATTGACTTGATGATTCCATGATTACATGTCTTGATGCTTGCTTTATACGTGTGTTGTTACTTGTTTATGAGTTTAACTTTGACACTTGAGGCTTTATTTTGTGTTTTATGAGTACTACCCTTATGATGTATAACTTTTTTGACATTCACTTGTGGCTTTTGAATCTTTATGATGGCTTATGTTTAAAATCTTAGGGAATGAATTATGGTTGACTTTATTTTCATGTGCGTATGTATTGTTTTCCTTTTGCATTTTCCACCCATTATGTGATTATTGTTCACCCTTTGATTGTTTACCTTAGATTGTTTACCTTAGGTTGTTTGCCCTTAGGTTGTTCACCCTTAGATGATTCACCATTAGGGTTCCCTTTTTTCTAATTTGAACCTTTTCATAAGAAACATTGACATTAGGTCCTTGACTTTTCAAACCTTTTTCTTAATAAATGCTTCAAGACATCTTAAACATATTAAAATCTTTTCATAAGACTAAAACACATAAACCATATTCAAAACTTTTGCCACTTGGATTTTTACTTTAAAACCTTTTCTCTAGAAAGATTAGACATTAGTCATCCCTAGTTGAAATGTAATTCTCCTACCCCATAACATGCTTGAGAAATATGTTAATTCTTTTCCACTTGGGGGAGGTATGAGGCTTACTTGTTGATTCTATATCCAAGTTGGAGCCCTTCCATCATTGTGATGCAAAGATCCATCTTCCACATGTTTGTGGTGGATTAGTTGAATATTTTCCTTAAGATGACAACTTGTCTCTTCTTCACTAAAATCCACCACAACAAACCCTTTTCTATTTATTCCCCGAACTATGAGGTTTTGATCCTTTATTGGTACGTAGGCACAAGACTTCAGCTCTTGCCAAACACAAAAACAATAAAAAGCACTTCTTTTCTCATCTCCCCAATCTTTTTTAGCGAACACTTTTAACTAAACACAAATAATACAAGAGGTTCCCGGAGGATACTATAGATACTTAGGGTGCTAGTACCTTCCCTTAGTATAACCAACCACCGTACCTTAGATCTATTCTCTTGCTTAGCTTTTAGTTTTACTTTATGCTTTGCATGTTTACATTGGGTTTATTCATTCTTTTCTCTTTCCCTTGGAAAAATAAAAGATCGGTGGTGACATTTGATTTTGTTAGTCTAACTAACCAAGAGCTATGGTCTCTGATTCTTCATTGTGACAATTGTTTCACCGGAGAAGACGACCGGAGAGGACGAAGGTGGTGACATGAGTTGTCCCACACTGGCACTTTGAAATGTTCTGATTGACTGATTGTAAATGTGATCTGGTGTTTGGCTCTCCGCGTGTTCCACAGTGTTCTATCACCTCAGGTGCGTTGGATCCGCCACATCAATTAATGAAGTTTGATCCAACGCGCCTTGTTTTTTTCTCTTTTTATTATTTTCTAAATTTATTTTTTAATTGCATTTATCTTCAAAAATTTATAAAAAATAGTTACATTAATATTTTTCACTCCATTTTTTTCATAGTTTTATAAAAATATTTCCTATTTTTTGAACATTTTTGTGCATTTTTATTTCATCATTTGCTATTTTTCATGATTTTCTTCTTTTTGCATTTGTTTTAAATAGTTAAAAATATTTTTAGACATTTTTAAATTCTGAAAATTGTTGTATATGATTCTTGAGTTGTTTTTTACTTTCTAGATTTTTCTTGATTATTTGTGATCTTGTTTGTTGCATCATTTACATTTTCATCTTTATTTTCCTTTTAAAATTCATTTTAAAAATCATATTAATGCATATTATTTCATTTTATTGCATTTTGTTCTTGTTTGATCTTTGTTGATTGTTTTTTGACTTAAATCTTGGTTGATTTGGTCAAGTTTCATCAAGCTCAATGGATCTTCGGTGTTGATGGGGTGAAAACCCTAATCCACCAAAATGGATGATTGATCTTGATGATAGCTTGATCAATCCTTGGATTCAATTTGTTGTTTTGGTTTCCTTGCTGCCTCTCCTTCATCTCTATTCTCTTTTTTTCTTTTGGTTGATGAAAATCTTTAGCATCATGGAATGTTGATGATCAAAGGTTTTGAATCTTCATTACTTCAAACATGTTGTTGAAGTGATCATCTGGATCACTCACTTCACTTTGGAGTAGTGATAGGTTACCTTTGATCATTGATGGAGGTTCTTGATTAAGATGAGACCATTCATTCTTTTTCTTTTTGGTGTGGAAAGCTTTAGGAGGATGACTTACATGTCATTTCTCTAGCTTGTATTAACACATAAATTGTTATTAAGTTGCCTCAGATAGTTGTGACTTCTATATAAGTCCAATTACGATTTCTTAACATAGCGATAAATTTGTCCCGAATCGGAAACTAAGCCATTTTTGTAAGTGAGATTGTCAGCCTACTAGTCTCCATGGTATTGTGTGAAATAGATTGGATCTTTTGTTATCAAAGAGAGCTAGTGGCATACTTGTTGATCTTATCCAAGTTGGAGCCCGTCTCTTGGTAATGTATGAAACCATGTTTTCATGCTTGTGGATGTCTAGTTGAGTGTTTCCAAAACATGACAAATTGGTCTATCTTTTCAAATCACTAACTTGCTAACTTTTTGCTTTATTTATTTACTTTAAAGCCATTTATTTTATGCTCTTTACTTATTACAATTTACTTTATGCTTTTGCTTTAGCATTATTGGTGTAAGCCCTATAGGCCAATACTACATGCACAATTATTATTTTATTAAATAGTGATCTCAGTGGAATCAATATCTTTTTATTACTACGAAATTATTGGTACACTTGTCGAGAATTCATCACTTACCGGGTTATTTAGCCTAACGGTGGTTGAACCTCCAACGTCATCCCAAAATGGAGAAATAAGCGCACAAAAGTGTGTAACTTCATCGAAAAATTAAAAATTAAAAATGGTGCATGAATAAAAGTTCAGACCAATCTTGTGCATGTGACGACAAAAATAATTCAAATTGCCTTAATTTGATTGTCAGAATGAAAGGGGAGGAAAAATTGAAAAAGAGACATAACCACAAAGCATAGTCAGCATGGTGTTTGAATGGGAGACTTAGGTTTGTGGCCTTACCGTGGTTAGTGTTTCTGTGAATACCTTTATTGTCAAGTGAGTACCGTTAACTTAATATTCATATGATTTTTCATGTAATGACTTGCATGATCCAAAAATTTGCATAAGCAAGCATGGTTGCTTGAGGATAAGCAACAGTCTAAGTTTAGGGGAGTTTGATGAGTGATTTTGTACTATTATTTCTGTTTGTTTTTACTTAGCATTTTACCGCTTTTTGTCTTTTTATTTTGGTTTATCATATTTTACACTTTGGTTGTGTGTTTTTACTATTTTTAGGGTCTAATGAGTGTTCGAGGTGAAAAATTATTGAAAAGGAGCAAAGCATGGAAAAACCTCAAAAGTTGAAAAATCAACATACAAAATCCAGAGGGCTGCTAAGGCCACTCGTAGAAGCCACTACATGCCGTAGAAGCAAGGCCCTATGACCCCCACCCCCCCTTTTGATGCTCTAGTACATGAACCACAAGACTGCTATAGCCACCTGTAACATCTGCTACAGCCTGTAGTAGGAGGGCGAGACACATTTTATTTCCTTCCTTTTTAGACTGATTCTCATGTTTTTAGACTTTTGGCATGTTTAGGTTGGTATATTTCGAACGTAATGACCATGGAGCAACAAGATATTGAGCCAATTTTTGGTTTTTTTTATAAAACTCAAAGTTGAAAAAGAGTTTAGGGTTCCCAGTTTTTATACTGCAATTTTATTACGTGTTTTCAATTGTCTATATACTCAAGTGTCCATTTGAGCAATTTAGATTAAAGCTATTGATTCTCGTGTTATTATTTGTTTTCAATACAATTATTTGGTTAGTTTAATTGTTTATTATGAATTCATATGTGAACATTGATTGGATTATATTTGCTCTCACCATGAGTGAGTAATCCATTCGGGACTATGGATTATGGGGATCATCTTATAACCATTTGTAAAATCTGTCATAAATCGCTTATCGCATATGTCATTAAATATATATTATATATTTAGAGTTTTGTTTGTAAATATATATTATAATATTTTAGGGCTTTGTTCGTTCATTGCTATTTGTGAGTCACTCTTGTATCACCTTGATACTAAGGCTGGACTGTTTTTAGTAGAGTTGTAATTGTGAATCACTCTAAGCTTTTAAGCAAGAATGCATTATGTTTCTTGAAGTGTGTCCTCTTCTTTGACTCTTTGCTTTACCATCAATGTTGTGTGATTGAGGGGGAGTGAGAGGGGTCTCATATCTAAGAGTGTCTTAGATAGAAATTGCACGGGTAGTGATTAGGTGCGAAGATTGTAAACCGGAGGCTGTTTACATAAGAGCTTCAAACGAATACTATTATAGTGGATTTCCTTCCTGGCTTGGTAGCCCCCAGATGCAGGTGACGTTGCACCGAACTGGGCTAACATCTTCCTTATGTTATTTATTTCTTATATCTTACTTTAAGTCGTGTAATTTTATTTGTGCTATCATGACGTCTTGACATTGCATTCGATATCTTGGTGTTCTGACATCGTATACGACATCTGTCCTCTTAGTGCTAGAATTTCATTTGGCATCAGAGCAGGTCCCCTGTTCTATTTTGGGTGAGCACCAGGGAGGTATTTTATGGTACTGTGGATAAGGAAGGAGGATTTGTCAACAAACCACCTATTTTGGATGGCACCAACTATGATTACTGGAAGGCGCGTATGGTGGCTTTTCTAAAATCTATGGATAGAAAAACGTGGAAAGAAGTTATCAAAGGTTGGCAACATCCTATTATGAATGGAAAAGATGGGAAGGACATAACTGAATTGAATCAAAAGAGGATTGGTCTAAGGAAGAATATGATATTGCTCTTGGAAACTCCAAAGCTTTGAACGCCTTGTTCAATGGGGTTGAGAAGAATATATTCAGATTAATAAGTACCTGTACCGTGGCCAAAGATGCATGTGAATCCTCATAACCACTCATGAAGGCACATCAAAAGTAAAGATGTCAAGACTTCAACTTCTCACCACCAAATTTGAGAATCTCGGGATGAAAGATGACGAGTCCAATCATGATTTTCACTTGAATATTCTTGATATTGCCAATACTTCTAGTGCCTTGGGAGAGAAGATGTCAGAGGAGAAGTTGGTTAGAAAGATTCTCAGGTCGTTGTCTAAGAAGTTTGACATGAAGGTCTCAGTGATTGAAGAAGCCAAAGACATCAGCAACATGAAAGTGAAGGAGTTTGTTGGGTCACTTCAAACCTTTGAATTGGCTATCAATGAAAGATCTGAAAAAAGAAGAACAAGAGCATAGCTTTTATCTCGAACACTAATGATGAAGAAGTTGAATGTGACATGGAGACTAGTGAAGGAATTTCTAATGCTATTGTGCTTCTTGGGAGGAAATTCAAGAAGGTGTTGAAAAGTATGGATAGGAAGCCAAGACCAGATGTCAAGAACATATCATTTGGCATCAGTAAGAACAATGATTTTCAGAGAAAATCAAGAACAGAGGAGAAGCCAAGTCAAGGAAAAGGTATTCAGTGTCATGAATGTGAGGGTTTTGGTCACATTAGATCATAATGTCCCATGTACCTCGAGAATCAAAAGTAGGGCATGTTTGTTTTTTAGTTTGATGATGATTCTGAAAGTGAACCTGATGTTGAAATTGTTAAGCATGTTACAACCCTCACTGGAAGATGTGAATCTGATGAAGATTCATGTGATGAGGATGTCTCTTATGAAGAATTAGCTGCTTCCTACAAGGAACTTTGTGTCAGTAGTGAAGATGTGTTTAAGATAGGAGAAAATCAGAAGAGAATCATAACCCAGCTGCAGGCTAAGAAAGAAATATTTTTATTTAGTATCTCTAGTCTTCAAGATGAGGTAACCCTATTGAATTCTAAACTTGAAAACATGACTAAATTAGTAAGAATGTTGAACAATAGGTCTAACATGCTAGATGAAATTATTCAAGTTGGAAAAGAGGCTGGAAGCTTAACAGGTATAGGTTTTGATTACCAATCTCAAAATAAACAACGAAACACTCTTGTTACAAAATTTATATCTGCCGAAAATGTTTCAGCATCTTGTCAGACATCATGAAACTCAAACCAAAGCCAAGTTCTTGCTCTGGAAGTGTCACTATTGTGGTAAATATGGTCACATCAAACCTTTTTTGTTACAGACTGTATGGTTATCCTCGACATCCTATGCAACCTAGGACTAATCATGTGATGAATAAAACTAAAAAGGAGTGGAAACCTAAGGTGGTTAATGTTAGTCTTATAGCCCACACTTATTTTAGAGTTTCATCTAGAAAAGACTGATACTTTGACAGTGGGTGTTCTAGACATATGAATGGGGTCAAGAAGTATTTAGTAGACATTAAGTATTATTCCATAAGTTTTGTCACGTTTGGTGATGGAGCTAAAGGTGAAATTAATGGAGTAGAATTGTTAGTGTGTACTGGACTTCCTAGACCGAATAATGTTCTTCTTATGAAAGGATTGGCTACAAATCTGATCAGTATCAGTTAGTTATGTGATCAAGGTCTAAAAGTCAATTTCACCAAGTCAGAATGTTTGGTTACCAATGAGAAGAATGATGTACTAATGAGGGGAGTCAGGTCAAACGAAAATTTCTATTTGTGGGTACCACAAGAAACTACTTATTCTTCCAAGGAAGATGAAGTAAAGTTATGGCACCAGAAGCTTGGACATATGAATCTCAAAGGTATGAATAAGATTATGTCTGAAGAAGTTGTTATAGGAATACCTAAGCTAAAAATTGAGGAAGGTAAAATATGTGGTGAGTGTTGAATTGGGAGGCAAACTAAGATGTCACATTCAATGTTGCAACGTAAGATTACTTCCAGAGTTCAAGAACTTGTTCATATGGATTTAATGAAGCTAATGCATGTTGAAAGCCTTGGTGGAAAAAGGTATGTCTACGTGGTAGTTGATGATTTTTCAAGATTTACTTAAGTGAACTTTATCAAGGAAAAATCAGACACTTTTTATGTTTTTAAAGACCTTTGTCAACGTCTTCAACGAGAGAAGGAAAATGTTATTGTTAGAATCAGAAGTGACCATGGCAAGGAATTTGAAAATGCCAAATTTTCTAAATTTTGCTCTTCTGAAGGAATTGGACATGAATTCTCATCACCCATCACTCCTCAACAAAATGGAGTTGTAGAATGCAAGAATAAAACTTTACAAGAATCAACTAGAGTCATGCTTCATGCAAAAAATATTCCTTATCGTTTTTGGGTTGAAGCCATGAACACTGCTTGCTGCATTCACAATTGTGTTACTTTGAGTGCTGGTACATCATCTACTCTCTATGAATTGTGTAAAGGAAGGAAACCTACTATCAAATATTTTCATGTGTTTGGGAGTAAATGTTACATCATGGCTAATCGAGAACAAAGGAGAAGATGGATCCCTAAAATGATGAAGGGATATTTCTTGGTTACTCTACAAACAGCAGAGCTTACAGTGTCTTTAATTCTAGAACCAAGGTCATGATGGAATCCATTAATGTTGTGGTTGATGATTCTATTATTGTGAAAGGGACTGATGTCGAAGAAGATGTTGGGACATCATATCAGCAGACTGATGCTTCAGAAAAATGTGGAAGACATTAAGTCCAACATTAAGTCAGGAAGGACTGAACCAGATAACCCTTAAGCAAACAAAGGTCCCTCTACTAGAATTTAGAAAAATCATCCAAAGGAACTTATTATTGGAAATGCTTGTTTTGTCTCGTTGGTGAACTAACTCATTTTATTGGTCTTCAAGTTAAACAAATGGATGATACAATATTCATTTCTCAGAGCAAGTATGCTAAGAATATAGTAAAGAAGTTTGTCTTAGAAAATGCTAGTCACAAAAGGACACCTGTTGCAACACACTTGAAATTAAATAAGGATGAAAAAGGTGTTGATGTGGATCAAAGTATATACAGGTGTATGATTGGTAGTCTGATGTATCTTACAGCTAGAAGACCAGACATCACTTTTGCTGTTGGAGTTTGTGTTAGATGTCAGGCTGATCCTAAAATGAGCCATATTACTCAAGTGAAGAGGATCTTGAAATACATAAATGGTACTAGTGATTATGGAAAGTTGTATTCTCATAGTCCAAATTCCATGCTAGTAGGGTATTATGATTAAGACTGGGCAGGTAGTGCTGATGATAGAAAAAGAACGTCTGGAGGTTGTTTCTTCTTGGGGAACAATCTTATCTCTTGGTTCAGCAAGAAGCAAAATGGTGTGTCCTTGTCAACTGGTGAGGCTGAGTATATTGTTGTAGGAAGCAGTTGTTCTCAAACGATTTAGATAAAGCAAATTCTAAAGGAATACAATGTCAAGCAGGGTGTCATGACATTGTACTATGATAATATGAGTGCAATCAATATATCCAAGAATCCCATTCAACATAGCAGGACAAAGCACATTGATATTCGTCACCATTTTATTAAGGATCTTGTTGAAGACAAAATTGTCTCTCTTGAGCATGTGGCCACTAAGAAGCAATTGGCAGACATATTTACTAAGGCTTTGGATGCAAATCAGTTTGAGAAGTTAAGGGGCAAATTGGGAATTTGCATGTTTGAAGATTTATAGCAATTACAAGTGTGGAGGAGTGGAAAGAATACTTTCTCTTTCCTTTATTAGGTGGTGAATCTTGTTGAGGATGCTAGTTTGATGAAGAGTGTTGTTGGTTTTGGTCACTGTTATGAGATACTGGTGAAGAAAATTATTATAAACATTTATGAAGACTGTGACAGTAAGATGAGCAAGGAGTAAAGGAAGGTTTATAACATAGGTAAATGTGTGGAGTTTTCTCTTGAAATTATCAACATGTTTATGGGTAGGAGCGAGGAGAAGCAAGCTAAGGTGGAAGTGACTAATAATGGTGTTATTCTCAGTTAGCACCCCGCACCCCTGGTATTTTAGTCAGCTCTGATGTTGCATGTAAGAGGGAATCTACTATTTATTTTCACTATAGGTTGTTTGAAGGGACACTTGTCACATACATTGTTGTGACATCTGGTAAGGTGGTGATAAAAATGTGGAAACAGATAGCAGTGCTGACATCTGTTGTGCCCTATTTTTTATTATTTCTTTTGTATCTGCTACAAAGGATGTTTTTGCTCTTGGTGAATGTATAGTTGTGTTTTCAAAATTTTCGCTAAATAGGGGGAGTAGTTGGGTAGGTTTTATTTATGCTTGATCCGCCCTTAAGGGGGAGTACTACTTGAGGGAGAGTAGTAGTTTTTGAACCTGATCTGGTGTTTAGGGGGAGCATGATGTTTTGTTGCTGACATGACTGGTGTTGATTTTTTGTTTGATGTTTGGTTGCATGTGGGGTCATACCTGATGTCTTGACATCCTGTCTGGGAGAATTTATTTTTCTCTGCAAAAAGATTCTGTTGTGAGCGTTTATTTCTCTCTGATGTGACATTCTCTGTGAGGCTGGTTTTATCATGTTTTGCTGCATATGCCTCTGATGTATCTTGGAGAAGTTCCAAGTTTGTTTCCAATTTTGTTTACTGTGAATTTTTCTTTGAAGAGGTTCTTTTGAGGTTATTGGTTGTTACAAGATATGTTTTGCAAAGGTTGTTTTATCCAAAATTTTCCAAAGGGGGAGATTGTTAGGTTGTTTGTCTTGTGATTGGAAGCATTTTGTTAAAATAAGTAAACTTGCAAGATGTCAGACCAGATGTCGTGACATGCTTGTACGACATTGTGACGTGTGGTATTGGAAGTTTTTCTTAAGCGTGATATTTCTGAAGATTCTTTGAAGATTTGTTTCACATATATCGTAGTCCAAGAAGCGTGTGTTTTCAGATGCAAAGGTCGGTTTTATCTTTGCCTTGTTTCCTAAGAAAGGTTGACATATCATTTAAGGAAACATGAGAATTGATTTTGTTGAAGATTTGATTTATATCTGCACTTTAGGAAATAATATATTATGGATTTGCATTTAATAATATATTCTCTTCAAGAATATTATGGATGTGCAATTTAATTTAGAGCGATTTGCTCATCAAGTCTATACTTTTCAAAGGTTATTTATAAGAAGTCTCAAAACCTAAATAAAGGAGCAGCCATATTTTAGTGAGAGTTTTTTAGGGTTTTGTTTGTTCATTGTTATTTGGGAGCGACTCTTGTATCACCTTGATACTAGGGCTAGACAGTTTTTAGTAGAGTTCTAATTGTGAATCACTCGTAAGCTTTTAAGCAATAGTATAATTTGTTTCTTGAAGTGTGTCTTCTTCTTTGAATGTTTGGTTTACCATCACTGTTGTGTGATTGAGGGGGAGTGAGAGGGGTCTCATAACTAAGACTGTCTTGGATAGAAATTGCATGCATAGTGATTAGGTGTGAAGATTGTAAACCGAAGGTTTTTTACATAAGAGCTTCAAACTAATACTATTATATTGGATTTCCTTCTTGGCTTATTAGCCCCTAGATGTAGGTGATGTTGCACCGAACTGGGTTAACAACTTTCTTGTATTATTTATTTCCTACATCTTACTTAAAGTCGTATATTTTTATTTTTGCTGTCACAGCGTCTTGACAATGAATTTGACATCCTGGTGTCCTGACATCACATACGACATCTATCATTTTAGTAGTCCAAGTCTGTTCTTATATGTATTCTGTCGAACTGTTTATTTTCTGTCGAATTGGGCCTTGTGTTAAGGATCCAATTGTTTAGGTTTCTTGGGCTGCAAGTTACCTAGTTAGCCTATAAATAGGCTAGTACACCCAGTTTGTTGAGTGTGGCAAATTGTGATATTCACTTGTAATCATTGTAAACGTTAATGAGAAAGTGAATAGTAAACAGAATTATATTTGCCCAATCCTTGTTGTTCCTTCTTCTTCTTCTTCTTGTTTCTTTTCCATTAAACCCTAACCCTTGTTTTTAGTTCTTGATAATTCAAGAAACCAGTTTTATACTTTGATTAAAGTCATCGTTTTTCACAACATATTGTTAACCCTCATTTTTTACGCTAGAAAGAATCAAAGCTATTTTAAGTTAAAAATTATTTTTAACGTAAAGAAGGCTTCGACCCAGTTTTGGTGAAGCCTGAGTCGAATAGGGGTTTTGGAAACCTCAAAAAATGGCTAAGTGTTGGGAGATGCTTTGACCGTGAGAATGCTGAAACGCGCGTTGCAGTTATCACATTGAGGCTGGAGGGAAAATTTCAAATGTTTGAATTTCAAAAGGATCAGTTGTTGAACGTGTGAGCAGTTGAAATGGAGAAAGGCGCCAAGAGGACACGTTTGGAAGCATAACCACCACTTAGTAGTTATTTCTTAGCACTATAAATATGAGTTATTTCTATAGAATAGGGGTGTTCGTATTTTTGTACAAGTTACTCAAAGAAACTCAAAGTACCCGCGTGTAGAGAAACGAGTTCGTGAAAATGTACGCAATGTAACACCACTTTCTTTCATCAATGCAATTTATCTTCATCATGTTTATGTTTAAGCACTTTACATTTTCCTGAACTTTACCTTTCATGTCTTAACTTTTCCTTGAATCTTTATTTTCAGTCAAGTTTATTTTAAACCTTGTTTTTACTTTCATTTAAAAGCTTTCGACATTTATCTTCTTGCATCTTTACATTCAAGCATTTAATCTTCAAGCATTTACTTTCAAAGTCTTTTATCTTCAAGTCATTTATTTTTAAAGTCATTTATCTTTCCGTATTTACTTTTGACTGCACTTTTATCAATTCCAGTCTTTATTTTCAAGAACGTGGAGTTCATTGCATTTTATCTTCAAAAGCTTTTACATCATTGCATTTACTTTTAAAGTCATTTATTTCCTCGTCATTTACTTTCGACAGTCATTTATTTTTCTGCATCTTTTACATTCAAGAACGTGGAGTTCAAGCACTTTTACATTTTTGTCATTTATCTTCGACAGTAATTTATCTTCCTGCATTTTTATCAATTCAAGTCTTTATCTTCAAGCCTTAATTTCAAAGCTTTTTACTTCTCGTCTGTTACTTTCGACGCCTTTAAATTCTGCATTCTTTATTTACAGCCTTTTAACTTCCAAGCTTTTACTTTACTGCAAGTAGTCGAACGTGGAGTTCACTTAGGTTTCTTTTTTCAGCATTGTCGAACGTGGAGTTCAGTTTACATTTCCTTTATTTCAAGTTATATTCACTCTCTCTTAAAATTTAGCACATGTCTTAGGATTTGTGTGGTCGATCCTTCAAGTTAGTCAGTTTTATTTAAAATTGATAGACCAGAGGTTGTTTACCAAAATTCACAGTAAACAAATTGGCACACCTGGTGGGACCTAGTGCTAAGTTTTATACTTTTTGTTAACCTTATCTTTCTTGGTGAAGAAATACTTTCGTTGTATGTTATTGAGAAGTGGGAAGTTAGCCACAACAAACGAAGGAATACCAAAGAGAAGATACACTAAGAGAATGGCAACTAATGCTAACCAACAAGTTGATCCTCAAGGGAGTATTTCAAACACTCGGTCAAGTAGCTGTATGGGGTCTCAGAGCACACCATCACCAGTGTCTTCGACAGGAGGACAGACGTCACCTTCATTAGTAGTGTCTAAACCAGGATCAACATGCACAAAATCATATACTCAACCTGTGATAGAATACATAGGACCACAAAGTCCTAATTCACCAACACCCCCAGGTGGAAATTCAATGTACCGGCATTTCCCTTCTCCAGGTTTTCCACATTCAGGGTCAAGGAGTCAACCTTATGGTATGCCTACATCAATGATGCAAAATCTGCAGAATGCTCCACCTTTATTTTCAGAGAATGTAGTGTCTTCGCCATTACAAGGATCAGGATCAGGGGGTCGAAACAATCAGAGTATAGGTGTTGGTTACTCCGTGCAAGCGCCTAGTCTTACAAATACATCCATAAATTGTTTGAGACAGCTGATGGATGAAAGTAACATGCAAATGGTGCATACGTTGTCTCGGACAATGGGAGAAGTTTTTCAACCCTTGATTCAGAATACGACTCAAACTAACCAATAATTGGCTACACAATTGGCACGCATGGCTGATTTCATGGGAGTACCAGCGGTGGATCGAAGAGCAACTGTTGTCGAAGATATCCCAAGATGTCATCCACGTCATGTACCTGAGGTGAACTTGGAAGATCAAGAGATGATTGATCATTTTAGGGTCGAACCACCAAGAAACCAGATGCCAATCGAGATAGAGGAAGAGCCAGTAGTGATGGTGAACAGGAACAAAAATGCTGATCAGTTCCTTAGACAAGTTCGACATCAAAATCAAGCAGAAGAAAATAATCTTTCAGCCATGGTTGAAAGGATAATGACCAGAAATGGTGTGAATCTTGGCTTCACAAGGCCAAATTATACTTCGCCTATAGTGGATTATATTCTCCAAGCAGAATTACCCCATAGGACGAAGGTTCCAAAGTTCAGCAATTTTTCAGGAGATACTACTGAATCTACTGTCGATCATGTGGCTAGGTATTTGATTGAAGCAGGCGAAATTGCAGCTGACGAAAGCCTTAGGATCAAATACTTCCCAAGTTCCCTTACCAAGAATGCCTTCACATGGTTCACTACTTTGCCTCAAAATTCCATTTAAAATTGGACCCAGTTAGAGCGTTTGTTTCATGAACAGTTCTACATGGGGCAAACTAAGATTAGTTTGAAAGAATTGGCTAGCATCAAATGCAAAGTTACTGAGCCAATTGATGATTACCTGAATAGGTTTCGACTTCTTAAAGCCAGGTGCTTTACACAAGTACCAGAACATGAGTTGGTTGAAATGGCTGCTGGGGGTCTTGATTATTCCATTAGGAAGAAATTAGATACCCAATATCTTAGAGATATGGCCCAGTTAGCTGATAGAGTCCGACAACTAGAAAGGCTAAAAGAGGAAAAGGCTAAATTCAGCAGGGGTAAAAAAGTAGCCTTTGTCGAATGTAATGAAGATGTGGAGAATTTGTATGATGAAACATCTTATTTCGACGAAAATGAGGTTGACGATGCTGAGTTAAAGCAAGGTCCACCTTATGCCTGCAAATTATTAGCTCCTTCAAATGGAAAAAATCCTGTCGAATCTAACGAAAAATTTCCTAAGAAAACATACACTTTCGACGTCACTAAATGTGACGAAATTTTTTATTTGTTAGTTAAAGATGGGCAAATGATAGTGCCTGCTGGTGCTAAGATGCCACCTTTAGAACAAAGAAAGAAAAGAGGTTTTTGTAAGTACCATAATTTTTTGGGTCACAAAAAACTTCTCAATGTTTTCTTTTCAGGGATTTGGTGCAAAATGCTATTCAAGAAGGGAGGCTAAAGTTTGGTGACAAAGGCAAAGCTCAGATGAAAATTGACTCTGACCCATTGGAAGTTGCAGAGGCTAACTATACAGAGCCTCACGAGGTTCAGATGGTCGAAGCCACAGAAGGATTTGATCAGTCAGTCAACATGGTGGAAGTCACTGAGGACTTCTCCACCAATCCTGTGGTAACTGAAGGTTTTAATAAGGCTGCGAATGGCTTGAATGCTGATGGGGCCAGTTTAATGTTGGTGACCAAAAAAGCTGCTGACAAGTTTGTTGAGATGGATAATGCTGCCAAGATATTGGATATGGCAGTAAGAGAATTAAAGATAAATGCGACTGAGGGCATTAACATGGTCGAATTTGTTGAAGAATCTGATGTTAGCTCAGGCAGTATCAGTATCAACGAGGCTATGGACAAGAACGCCCCCAAAGTCCAAGTTGTTAAAGAGTTGGAAGATAACATGCTATTGGTAGGAGAGATGATAGACATGGATGGTTGTTTGGTAGAAAACTGGATATGTATGGCTGCTGAACAATTCTTCAAGACATCTCCTGATGTTGAAAGAGTCAATGCTGAGGAAATGGTAGAAGCTGAAAAGACTGCTTGGCAGAAGGCTTCCCAAAAAGCTGCAAGAGCAGCAACAAGTGGAGGTTGTCTGGCGAAGAGCACTGAAAGTCTTGAAGCTCATTTCTCCAAGATACGCTTAAAGGATAAAATTGATGTCAATATGGTCGGAATTACAGATCAAAAAGCAGTGAGTAAGGCAGATGAACAAGAAGAGCACAACAAAATAGCTTATCCTAAGCGAGAGGAGACAATTGGGGATTTTCTGCACCGTTGCCAGAAGAAAGGTTCTGGAGTAATGCTATGTGCTAGATGCAGCGCCATTTTTTATGAGAAAGCTGCCCACAAGTTAGAAGGTGTCAAAAAAGTTGGTGGAAGCTAGGGGCAGAAGGTAAATAAAGGTCCCAGAAGTTTTGACCATAGACGACTTTCGACAAGGTTGAAAAACCAAGTACCAGGAGTTAGGCTAGGTACATTCAAACCAGCTGCGAAGGTGCCAACAGGTAGTTGGATCAAGCCTATCGAAGGAAGAGGACAGAAGAAGAAGTGGTAGAAATTTGATGTGGAAAGAGGTTCTTCATTTGAGTATAGAAAAGAGAACCATACCACCAACAAGTCAGCATACATTTCTCAAAATTACAATGGTAAAAATCCCATGTCTAGATCACAATGGCGAAGAGAGCAACATAGGCGAAAGGCTATCAGGGAGGCTCAGGTACAAGGAGAGTCAAGCACCAATATTGATAATCAGTCTGGGACAATTGAGAAGATGCCCATAAGGCGAAAGCTGTTCAATGTTTAGCCAGAGAAGAAAGTTGAAGATGATGAGAATATGACTGATAATTTTGACAGTGAGTCAACAGCTTCTCTAGATATTATTGTGAATGTGGTATCAGTGATGCCAAAAGAATTTGGTCAAGTTTCAGAGGTCGAAGACTTGGATCAAACTGCTGAATTAGAAATGTTGGCACACAAGCCTGTGTGTTATTACATCATGAACAATGGGTGCGTCGAAGAACATAATGATTTTTTTGAACGCCCCACAGAGGCAATGAAGGGTCATCTGAAGCCTCTCTACATTACTGGAAAAGTAGAAAATGTTCCTGTTAACAAAATCTTGGTGGATTGTGGTGCAACTGTTAATTTAATGCCAAGATTTTTGCTGAGCAAGATTGGGAAGTTTGAGACTGATACCAAACCCCACAACATGGTTATGTCAAACTATGAAGGAAAAGTTGGTTCCACTCTAGAAGTGATTCAAGTGGATCTTACTGTGGGAACCATTACCAGACCAACAGTGTTTATGGTCGTTGAGACGAAAGCTAACTACAATCTACTCTTGGGTAGGGAGTGGATTCATGGAATAGGTGTTGTACCTTTATCTATGCATCAAAGAATCGCCATTTGGAGACCAGATGGGATAGTTGAAAATATTGAAGCTGATCAAGGGTACTTTAAGGTGCCTATTAATCATGTGGATAGTAGACAACTTGAGAAACATTTGGCGAACATTGCTCCATGTCCTCCAGCCGACTTTGAGTTTACGCCTGAGGAAGAAACGTTTTATTGATTGTATTTACACCCTGTCGAAGGTTTCAGATGGGACAGGGAAGTACCAGGAGGAAGGTTGCCATGCTTAGGCTCACCTCCAATAGAGCCCACAGGATGGGGAAATGAATTCAGTGATCATGACTGAGTTCGAAGCTTTAAAAAGGATTTCGGCCTATGTGGCTGAAACAAAACTACAAGCGACTTTGGAAGCTGCCAATAACTATATGGCTGGCGAAGCCATTTCTGAATTTTATCAAGAAAGTCCTGGTAAGAACTTCGACCCAAAACCTCCAGCTAAGGTTGAAACTGGAGAGCAAAGCCAGAGGCTCGACGCCATCTATGAAGATGAGCCTTTGGGATTTGAGAAGGATCCGTTGGCGAATAATATCAAAATGCTAGCACAAGATCCTTTAGAAGAAGTTGAACTCAGTGAGGGGACAACCAAAAGGCCTACCTACATCAGTGCCAACCTTGATCCCCAGTTGAAGGTTGAAGTGGTTCAGTTGTTGAAAGATTTCAAGGACTGCTTCGCCTGGGATTATGATGAGATGTGTAACGCCCGTTTATTTAATTAAGTATTTAATTAAATATAATTGTAGTATGTGGTGTTGATTCGCGTCGATTTGAGTATTTGTGTCGATTTAAGTTGATTTCGGAATATCGGAATATTATGTTGATGTTTCTAAGTTGGTTCGAGTTGAATTGATTTAATAAGTTGATTTAAGTTGTGGAAGTTAATATTGAATATTTTCCGTTTATGGGTGAATATGTTGATTGAGTTGTTTGGACAATTTATGTGATAGTCGGTAAATAGTCGATTTGGTAGAGAGAAATAATATTAGAATTAATATTTGGAATTATAAGCGTATTTTATTTAAGTGGGCTTAGTCGTTGTGTTGGTAGTAGTAATTTGGAGGTGTATGAAGTGAAGCCCAAATAGAGTAAATAATGGTATTATTATTATTGGATTATTTTGGAGATTTATAATTATAATAATAATTATAATAAAAAGAAAAGTAGAGGAGGCAGTAAAGGAAGTTAGAGAAAAATAAGGAGAAGAAGTTAGGGGTATCAGTAAAGAGAAAGAGGAGAACGTGAGAAGTTGAGAACGAGGAAAAGTTGGAGAAAGAGGGATACGAGAAGTTGCCGTCGGAAAGCCAAGTCGGAAAAGTCGGTCGGAGATTCGAGCGGCCATCAATTAAGGTAAGGGTGGGATTCAATCTCTATAACCGGGTATATGGTTGACCGTATGTGGGGTTGGGTTGTATAAATTTGTGCCATGGATTAATTGTGCGTTCTTGCTGCAAATTTTAATTGAATAAGTTGTTATTTTTGTTGTATATGTGTTGGTGTGTTCGCTGTATTGCTATTGGAATTTATAAGAAAGCTGATTGTGTCGATGAAATTACTGTTGAACCTTGTTACATGTTGAAGTCGCTGTATCTGTTATATTTCTTAAATGTGTGGTGTTGGTTTGGACTGTGCGTATAAAACGATACTGCAAAAATTGGGCGAGGAAGAAAAATGAATTAAAAGTTCTCTGAATGCAAGGCATCTTGGTGGCGCAAGCCACCTGGGAAACCAAAGGGAAGTGGCGCAAGCCACATGGTCTAGGGGTGGCGCAAGCCACCTGCTCCTTTAACAAGGATGTGGCGCAAGCCACTCATTTTCTATAGCAAGGGTGGCGCAGGCCACCCATAATTTAAGGGGAAATGGCACTTTTGGTTTTTGTTGTTTCTGGCAAGTGGAACTTTAATTGCTCTAGGCATATGATTGAAATTAGTAACATGTTAGTAAATGTTGAGAGCCACCTGATGATGTGGGGGCCACCTGGTTTTGTTTTGTCTGTTTTAAGAAAAAAAATCTATATTTTAATATTTTAGGTGTTAGATATTGTTTTGATTAATTAAAATACGTAGTTAGATTAATTAGTAGATGGTTAAATGCTGATGAAGGGAAATACATGGTAGCAACTCAGGACTATCAGTAGTGTTGATTCTAACAGAAAAATGAATTTTTAGCAGGATGGTATTTTGATAGAATTGTGAGAACAGTGTTAATTTGGTGACAGAAAAATGTTGGAATCATAAAAATAGAATTTAACAGGAATAGTAGGATATTATTGGTAGCAATAATAGTAGTAAAAACAGTACCGATTTAGCCGACCGGGTGAAATTACGCGATAAAATTAGTTGTTCGGAATTTAACGAAAATTGTCGAGGTAGTTAGTAATAATTAGTAGGTGATTTTAGTCGGTTTATTTTGTTTAATTCGTGTTGTATGTGTGGATTTCTTGTACAGTTGCTTATGTGGTTTTGTCCCGGTTTGTGGGCATTTTTTAAGTCGTAGGTCGAAGGACCAATGTTGATGTTAAAGTTGTAGATCGTATGACCAACGTTGATGTATATAAGTTGCAGGCTTTTGGCCAATGTTGTTGATGTTGTTAAGTTGCAGGCCTCTGGCCAATGTTGTTGTTGTTGTATGTGATTGCTGCATTTATTGAGTCACATACATTTGCATTATTAAGTTGACCTGGATTGGCAATTTTTAAGTTGGAGCTGATGCTCACCACGTTGGCCTGGATTGGCAAAATCACTAAGTTGAAGGCTTATGCCTTGCAGATACCTCCATAACCTGGTATATTTTAAGTTGGGAGTTCTGCTCCGTTTCTAAGTTGGGAGTTTTGTTCCAATGGTACCACATGCATATGCATAGTCGAGTCGCATCCTGCGTCACATTATTTATGTTGTTTGTGTTGATTGTGTTTGTTGAAGTTGAGTAAGTTGTTCAAGTTGCTTAAGTTGATAAAGTTGTGTGCGTTGTTTAAGTTGATGAAGTCGATTATGTTGATGTTGAAGAAGTTGAATATGTTGAGTATATTTGTTGAAGTTGATGAAGGTGTTTACGTTGATTTCAGAGTTGAAGTTGGTTATGTTGATTAGGTGGATTGTAGTGATTATGTCGTAAATGTTGATATGTGTAATAAGTCGATAAAGTATGTTGATAAATTGTGGATTATAGTTAAAGTTGTGGTTGTTAATGTTAAGTTGTGATGAATTGAAGTTGTATATTATAAGTTGTTATGTTGATGTGTTGGTTGATTTAAGTTGTTGTTGTTACTAATTTGTATTGATTTGAGTTGTTTGTTGGTTGTTGTATAATTTGTCATTGAAGTGGTGAAATTTGTATGATTCCAATCAAATATACTGTTTATCATACACTTGCTTATGTTGGTTGATATCTCACCCCTTATGTTTGAATGTTACCCCTATGTTGGTAACGTGCAGGTTAGCAGAGATGAAGGTCGTTTATCTTCATTAGTTGAGTCGGTGATGTCGCTCTGATATGTAACACTCGGGGGGATGAACGCTTAGTTGCTCTGTTGTTGTTTTAAGTTGTTTCCATGAAAATATGTTGTTACTAAGTTGTTTAAGATGAACAAATGATATATCATGTATAGTTGAATATTTGAGAATCCGCTGCGTAGTTGTGAAAATTGTTTGGTTTCCAAGAATGAATAAAAGTTGTTATTATAGTTTCATCTGAATTAAAAGTGTTATGTATCGATGTACTATTTGAATTAAATGAATAAGTTTTTAAATTTGTAAAATGTGGCATCCTATTTGTGTACTTGTTGATTGAATTTTACTACTCTGATTTTCAATATATTTGCCGGGTAGAAATGGGGTGTTACATTAGTGGTATCAGAGCAGGTCGGTCCGTCCGACCAATGTTGTCTAATGTCTTTTATTCCTTAGTACTCGACATGTGTGGGAAACACTGTCGGTGCTTGTTTGTTAGTTTCTGGTCGTTGTCTGCAGGTGTTGGTTTGGATTAAGTGGGGGAGAAGCTTGTCTCCTGGACGTGTTGTTGGTATGTAGAAGTTGGTTCAAGGCGATGTTGATTGCAAGAGTGAAAATGTTGTTAAAGCGATGTTGTGCGGACCGGCGAGAGTTTAGATTCAGGAATTCGTATCGGTCGAATTTGAGAAGTGTGTGGAATATGGATGAGGAATTGGTTGAGAATAAGGAAGTATTCCAATGGAAATGATAAGTTGATGGATCAAGTCGGTAGATTAATATGCCTTGAGTATAGTCGGATTAAAGTCGAGTAATTTAGAGTTGGATGAAAAGAAAGAATTGTTGGTAGATTTTGGAGCAAGCGGGAGAGAGATGGAACTTATGTTCATCAATCTTAAATTCTGATTTTTGCAATTTTGGAGCAGCTGTCGGTAAAAGAGGCATAACTTTTTACTCGTGATTCCGATTGAAGCGGTTCTGAACTTTTTGGAAAGCTTACGAAATTTCCTACAGTTTGCATATACGATTTGTCTTCAGGAAGTTTGTGAAGAGGGAGAAGAGTGCGTTTTAATATTTGGGTCTGATGCTGATTTTTGGAAAATTCTGCATATGGAAATTCTGAACCAGTCCCGTTGTAAGGATGATAACTTTTTACTCGTAACTCGGATTCAAGCGATTCTTGAAGTGCTGGAATCTTTACGAAATTCTATTCATTTTAGAATATGATTTGGTGATTGAGAGGTCTGTATCAAAAGAGATATCTGTGGTTGAAGTTGAGCGATTACTACTGAAAAATTTGGAAAGATGAAGCCGAGTGTGAAATTTTGATAGGAATAATATGTTGGTAATTATAAGGATGTGATGGTATCTGAGAAAGCATCGAGATGAAATTTATGTTGAATAAGGAGAAATAAGTGATGATGTCATGTGATAGTAATGTTAAGAGAAAGATGGATGGTTGATTTAAAACGTTAAAAAAAAAAAAAATTTAACTTGGATGAGAGTTGTAATTGGAGCGAGCCGAGTTGGATAGTGCTTGAAGTGGTAGCGATTCCGGTGTTGGAAAATTATTTAATAATTGTGGTGTGCTACGAGCATGTATAAGAGATTATTTATTAGATTTTGGACGTTTTGGTATAATTGACGAAGTTGAAATTAAGGAAACTAAGAAGACGTTGATAAGCCTCAGAGAGTTGGCGGAGCATTGTGCTTACGGACTTTGGGCACAAGTTGTAGTACGCTATTGTGTTGGGTAATGATGGTTTATGCGACTGTTATGGTTGTCGGCTGTCTATTGACAAATTGAGGAACTGATCACCCTTAATCTCTTGTTGATAGTAGACGGAATCCTTATTGATGGATAGATATATCGTGCCAACTAGTATAGTACGTACGTTGAATTGGTTGAAGTCAAGCCAAGTGCTTGTGGATTGTTTATTTTGTCGATGTAGATTCATATATGAGCATATTAGTTGAATTTAAGGATGATGGCATGAGGTTGCGATTTAATTGATGAGTAGTATGGAAATTCGCAGTTGAGTTCTGGGTAATTTGAGAATTGAGTTGCAAATAGAAAAAGAAGTGAAGTTATAAGTTGAATTGTAAAAGTGAAACTTTTGGTTGGTAAAGATGAGTTACTTGGTTGTGTTAATTCGGATCAGAATTTATGAAGATTTGTGTCAGTATGAGTAAAAGTCGATAATTTGGTTTGTTGGATTAGTTGGAAAGGAAAAGATGATTTATCTGGTTGAAGTTAATTATACACAGATACCCTATGTTGTTGTAATGGTGTTGGGTGTTTAAGATGATTTTCGAGGAACGTGTAGATAGGAGATGGTGAAGTTGTAGTTTATGTTTGATGATAATCGGG
The DNA here is from genome assembly GCA_022829125.1 of Lathyrus tuberosus. Taxonomy (NCBI): domain Eukaryota; kingdom Viridiplantae; phylum Streptophyta; class Magnoliopsida; order Fabales; family Fabaceae; genus Lathyrus; species Lathyrus tuberosus. Next base: position 306,640 of record JALAZF010000159.1, read on the forward strand.
AAATTCGTGGAAGTACATGTATATATTATCCAAGATTTGGAAGTAGTCGTCGTTGTAATGGTGTTGAATGTTAGAGGTGTTGTCTTACGGATCTAAGTTGAAGTACTCGGTAACTACGAAAGTGTAGAATACCTGTTGGGATGGAATTTCTGAAGAGTTAAGTCGAAAGTCTTTTGTTATGTCGGTTTTGGTGATTGAGAAGTTGGGAATAGAATGGGTAGACTTGATACCTTGTAAGTAATCAGAATGCGCAGCGAACGCGTGGCATGGTGCCGTTGTTCATGTATGAGTAACAACGATGTTGGTAGTTTGGTTGTATTGAGGTCGTGGTTAAGTTGTGTGTTCTTAAGTTGTTGTGTTCTAGTTCTTAAACCGGCGAATTCTTAAGTTGGTTACTCCTTATGTTGTGATGTTAAGTTGTGAAGTGTGTTGCATGAGTAGTATTCGGGTTGTTTTCGCCGTTGATGTTATGAATTGTTTGTATTATACGTGGGCTGCCTTCGGAGATGAGGGCTGATTAGTCGGATGGAATCACATAGTCGGAGTAGTTGTATCGGATGAATTTTCGAGGACGAAAATGTTCTAAGTGGGGGAGAGTTGTAACGCCCGTTTATTTAATTAAGTATTTAATTAAATATAATTGTAGTATGTGGTGTTGATTCGCGTCGATTTGAGTATTTGTGTCGATTTAAGTTGATTCCGGAATATCGGAATATTATGTTGATGTTTCTAAGTTGGTTCGAGTTGAATTGATTTAATAAGTTGATTTAAGTTGTGGAAGTTAATATTGAATATTTTCCGTTTATGGGTGAATATGTTGATTGAGTTGTTTGGACAATTTATGTGATAGTCGGTAAATAGTCGATTTGGTAGAGAGAAATAATATTAGAATTAATATTTGGAATTATAAGCGTATTTTATTTAAGTGGGCTTAGTCATTGCGTTGGTAGTAGTAATTTGGAGGTGTATGAAGTGAAGCCCAAATAGAGTAAATAATGGTATTATTATTATTATTAGATTATTTTGGAGATTTATAATTATAATAATAATTATAATAAAAAGAAAAGTGGAGGAGGCAGTAAAGGAAGTTAGAGAAAAATAAGGAGAAGAAGTTAGGGGTATCAGTAAAGAGAAAGAGGAGAACGTGAGAAGTTGAGAACGAGGAAAAGTTGGAGAAAGAGGGATACGAGAAGTTGCCGTCGGAAAGCCAAGTCGGAAAAGTCAGTCGGAGATTCGAGCGGCCATCAATTAAGGTAAGGGTGGGGTTCAATCTCTATAATCGGGTATATGGTAGACCGTATGTGGGGTTGGGTTGTATAAATTTGTTCCATGGATTAATAGTGGGTTCTTGCTGCAAATTTTAATTGAATAAGTTGTTATTTTTGTTGTATATGTGTTGGTGAGTTCGCTGTATTGCTATTGGAATTTATAAGAAAGTTGATTGTGTCAATGATTTTACTGTTGAACCCTGTTACATGTTGAAGTCGATGTATCTGTTATATTTCTGAAATGTGTGGTGTTGGTTTGGACTGTGAGTATAAAACGATGCTGTTAAAATTGGGCGAGGAAGAAAAATGAATTAAAAGTTCTCTGAATGCAAGGTATCTTGGTGGCGCAAGCCACCTGGGAAACCAAAGGGAAGTGGCGCAAGCCACATGGTCTAGGGGTGGCGCAAGCCACCTGCTCCTTTAACAAGGATGTGGGGCAAGCCACTCATTTTCTATAGCAAGGGTGGCGCAGGCCACCCATAATTTAAGGGGAAATGACACTTTTGGTTTTTGTTGTTTCTGGCAAGTGGAACTTTAATTGCTTTAGGCATATGATTGAAATTAGTAACATGTTAGTAAATGTTGAGAGCCACCAATCCATGTTGAGAGCCACATGAAACCATGTTGAGAGCCACATGAAACCATGTTGAGAGCCACCTGATAATGTAGGGGCCACCTGGTTTTGTTTTGTCTGTTTTAAGAAAAAAAATCTATATTTTAATATTTTAGGTGTTAGATATTGTTTTGATTAATTAAAATACGTAGTTAGATTAATTAGTAGATGGTTTTATGCTGATGAAGGGAAATACATGGTAGCAACTCAGGACTATCAGTTTTGTTGATTCTAACATAAAAATGAATTTTTAGCAGGATGGTATTTTGATAGAATTGTGAGAACAGTGTTAATTTCGTGACAGAAAAATGTTGGAATCATAAAAATAGAATTTAACAGGAATAGTAGGAAATTATTGGTAGCAATAATAGTAGTAAAAATAGTACCGATTTAGCCGACCGGGTGAAATTACGCGGTAAAATTAGTTGTTCGGAATATAACGAAAATTGTCGAGGTAGTTAGTAATAATTAGTAGGTGATTTTAGTCGGTTTATTTTGTTGAATTCGTGTTGTATGTGTGGATTTCTTGTACAGTTGCTTATGTGGTTTTGTCCCGGTTTGTGGGCATTTTTTAAGTCATAGGTCGAAGGACCAATGTTGATGTTAAAGTTGTAGATCGTATGACCAACGTTGATGTATATAAGTTGCAGGCCTTTGGCCAATGTTGTTGATGTTGTTAAGTTGCAGGCCTCTGGCCAATGTTGTTGTTGTTGTATGTGATTGCTGCATTCATTGAGTCACATACATTTGCATTATTAAGTTGGCCTGGATTGGCAATTTTTAAGTTGGAGCTGATGCTCACCACGTTGGCCTGGATTGGAAAAATCACTAAGTTGAAGGCTTATGCCTTGCAGATACCTCGATAACCTGGTATATTTTAAGTTGGGAGTTCTACTCCGTTTCTAAGTTGGGAGTTTTGCTCCAATGGTACCACATGCATATGCATAGTCGAGTCGCATCCTGCGTCGCATTATTTATGTGGTTTGTGTTGATTGTGTTTGTTGAAGTTGAGTAAGTTGTTCAAGTTGCTTAAGTTGATAAAGTTGTGTGCGTTGTTTAAGTTGATGAAGTCGATTATGTTGATGTTGAAGAAGTTGAATATGTTGAGTATATTTGTTGAAGTTGATGAAGGTGTTTACGTTGATTTCAGAGTTGAAGTTGGTTATGTTGATTAGGTGGATTGTAGTGATTATGTCGTAAATGTTGATATGTGTAATAAGTCGATAAAGTATGTTGATAAATTGTGGATTATAGTTAAAGTTGTGGTTGTTGTTAAGTTGTGATGAATTGAAGTTGTATATTATAAGTTGTTATGTTGATGTGTTGGTTGATTTAAGTTGTTGTTGTTACTAATTTGTATTGATTTGAGTTGCTTGTTGGTTGTTGTATAATTTGTCGTTGAAGTGGTGAAATTTGTATGATTCCAATCAAATATACTGTTTATCATACACTTGCTTATGTTGGTTGATATATCACCCATTCTGTTTGAATGTTACCCCTATGTTGGTAACGTGCAGGTTAGCAGAGATGAATGTCGTTTATCTTCATTAGTTGAGTCGGTGATGTCGCTCTGATACGTAACACTCAGGGGGATGAACGCTTAGTTGCTCTGTTGTTGTTTTAAGTTGTTTCCATGAAAATATGTTGTTACTAAGTTGTTTAAGTTGAACAAATGATATATCATGTATAGTTGAATATTTGAGAATCCGCTGCGTAGTTGTGAAAATTATTTGGTTTCCAAGAATGAATAAAAGTTGTTATTATAGTTTCATCCGAATTAAAAGTGCTATGTATCGATGTACTATTTGATTTAAATGAATAAGTTTTTAAAGTTGTAAAATGTGGCATCCTATTTGTGTACTTGTTGATTGAAGTTTACTACTCTGATTTTCAATATATTTGCCGGGTAGAAATGGGGTGTTACAAGATGCCTGGTTTGAGCAGGGAGTTGGTCGAACACAGGTTACCTATGACACCTGGAAAAAAACCAGTCAAGCGAAATCCAAGACGGTTTGCACCAGAGATATTGTCAAAGATCAAAGAGGAAGTCGAAAGACTGCTTCGTTGCAAATTCATTCGCACGGCAAGGTATGTCGAATGGTTGGCTAATATAGTACCTGTTATTAAAAAGAATGGATCTTTGAGAGTTTGCATTTATTTTAGAGATTTAAACTCTGCAACTCCTAAAGATGAATATTCAATGCCAGTAGCAGAAATGTTAATAGATTCTGCAGCAGGACATGAATATCTTAGTATGCTGGATGGATATTCTGGCTACAACCAAATATTCCTTGCTGAGGAAGATGTTCATAAAACTGCTTTTAGATGCCCTGGAGCCTTAGGTACCTATGAATGGGTAGTGATGCCTTTTGGTCTTAAAAATGCTGGTGCCACTTATCAAAGGGCGATGAATTCAATCTTCCATGATTTTATAGACACATTCATGCAAATTTACATTGATGATATTGTTATAAAATCTATTTCTGGGAAAAGTCACATTGACCATCTTCGACTGTCCTTTGAAAGGATGAGAAAATATGGTCTTAAAATGAATCCTCTCAAATGTGCTTTTTGTGTGCAGGCAGGGTATTTCCTAGGCTTTGTGGTCCACAAGAAAAGGATCGAAATAAATCAGAATAAAACCAAAGCCATAATGGAGGCAAAAGCGCCATCAACTAAAAAGGAGTTACAGCCGTTGCTGGGCAAGATCAACTTCTTAAGAAGGTTTATATCCAACCTGAGTGGAAAAACACAAGCCTTTTCGCCATTGCTTCGTTTCAACAAAGATGGTTTTGAGTGGGGACAATTACAGCAGGAAGCCTTCGACAAAATCAAGGAGTACCTAAGCCACCCTCCAATTCTTTCACCACCTTGTAGAAACAAGAGTATGAGATTGTATATAGCTGCATCAGATAAAACTCTAGGGAGCATGTTAGCTCAGGAGGATGAAATTGGAGTCGAAAGAGCCATTTATTACCTTAGTCGAGTTTTAAATGATGCAGAAACTAGGTATAGCATGATTGAGAAGTTATGTTTATGCTTGTATTTCTCTTGTACTAAATTGAAGCAATATATAAAGCCAGTTGATGTGTATGTTTCTTCTCACTTTGATGTTGTAAAACATATGTTATCTAAGCCTATTTTGCATAGTCGAATTGGCAAATGGGCATTAGCATTAACAGAATTTTCTCTAACATATCAACCTTTAAAAGCTGTGAAAGGGCAAATAGTTGCAAACTTTATAGTTGACCACTCCATAAATGAAAATGATTTGAATTATGTTGAATTAAAATCCTGGAAGTTATACTTTGATGGATCAAGTCATAAAAATGGAACAGGAGTGGGAATATACATTATTTATCCTGAACAAATTCCAACAAAATTCAAGTACAAGGTCGAAGGACCTTGCTCTAACAATGAGGCTGAATATGAAGCATTAATTGTTGGCCTTGAAATTTTGTTAGAATTGGGGGCAACTAGAGTCGAAATAATGGGAGACTCAGAATTGGTTATAAAACAAATCACAAAGGAATATAAATGTGTTAAAGAAAATCTCATTATGTACTTTGTGATAGCCAATAGATTATTAAAGAAATTTGAGGTAGGGGCCATCCAACACATACCTAGAATAGAGAATCAAGTTGCTAATGACTTGGCTCAAATTGCCTCTGGATACAAAGTGTCGAAAGAAAATCTTTAAGAAGTAATTGAAGCAAGAGGTAAAGTGGTGGCTGTTGGATTGTGCCCATCAGACTTAGAAACAACTAAGCTTGGATGCATAGATGGCGAAAATTTTGAAATTTTTGCTATAGATAATTTGACAGATGAAGACTGGAGGAAGCCTATAGTTGAATATTTGCAAAATCCGACGGCTTCGACAGAGCGAAAAATCAGGTATCAAGCTTTAAGCTATGTACTTTTAGGTAATGAATTGTTTAAAAAGACCCCTGAGGGAGTCTTATTGAAATGCCTTAGTGAAGCAGAGGCATATTTGGCTCTTTCGATAGTACATAGTGGGGCATGTGGAGCACACCAAGTTGGCCAGAAGATGAAATGGTTGTTGTTTCGACAAGGCATGTATTGGCCGACTATGCTGAAAGATTGCATAGAATTTGCTAAGGGTTGCCAAGAATGTCAAATTCATGCTGGCATACAGCATATCCCTGCAAGTGAATTACATTCCATAGTGAAACCATGGCCTTTCAGAGGATGGGCTTTGGATATAGTGGGAGAGATTCGACCAGCAACTTCAAAGAACCAAAGATATATTTTGGTGGGAATTGATTATTTCACCAAGTGGATTGAAGCAATACCACTGGTGAACATAGGTCAAGAAGATGTTATTGGATTCATTCAAGATCACATTATTTATAGATTTGGTATTCCTGAAACAATCACTACGGATCAAGGATCAGTGTTTACTGGTAGAAAGATGCAGGAGTTTGCCAAAGAAACAGGTTTTAAGTTATTGACTTCTACACCTTATTATGCTCAGGCCAATGGGCAAGTCGAAGCTGCCAATAAGGTAGTGATTGGACTAATTAAGAAGCGTGTGAGAAAGAGGCCTAGAAATTGGCACAAGACATTAGACCAAGTTCTTTGGGCATGTCGAACATCCCCTAAAGAGGCTACTAATACTACCCCATTTCGACTTACTTTTGGTCATGACGCAGTATTGCCTGTTGAGATTTATTTACAATCTATAAGAGTTTAAAGACATCATGAGATTCCCTCTGAGGACTATTGGGAAATGATAATGAATGAATTAGTGGATTTGGACGAAGAAAGGCTTATAGCCTTGGAGTTGTTAAGAAGACAAAAGAGAAGGGTCGAAGAATCCTACAACAAAAAGGTTAAGCCTAAATCTTTTTCATGTGGAGATTTAGTTTGGAAAGTGATTTTGCCTATGGATCGAAAGGATATAACACTAGGCAAATGGTCTCCTAAGTGGGAAGGTCCATTCCAAGTCATACAAGTTTTCTTTAATGGAGCTTATGAAGTGGAAGAGTTAGACAAAGATAAAAGAATCTTGAAAGTAAATGGCAAGTATTTGAAAAAATATAAGCCTATGTTGCTAGAGATTCATATTAAAACGTAAGTTTTATTTTAAGAAAGGAAAGCCAAAATAGGCCAACTCAGGCTAATATGGCATACAAAGGAAAGGAGAATCAACATAACATCTTTCAAAGATAGGAAAGATTATTCATAATCTCTCCAGTCAATGGAGTTGAGGAAGTCCATGTAGTCTGCGTCTGGCTCATTATCATCAAACTCCTGGGTGTTGGAACGCCCTTTCTTAGAGATCCTCATGTTGGTTTCTCGCTTTTTTGCTCTGGAAGTTGCTCCAGTAGAGGCTTCAGGTTTCTTTGTTGCCTCCGTTTTCTTGGTTTCTTCAGTTTCTTTTTCCTTATCAGCTGTCTTCTTGGCTGATGACTTCTCTGAGTTGTTCATAGTTACCTTGATGAATGAACATAGTTCAGATGGAAGAGAATTTATAGAGGCGAAGTATTGATTGGATTTGCTAGTCAAACGGTGAAACCATGTGAATTATTCTTGAAAGTATGCCTGAGGGCTATGCTATAAATGTCAGTTTAAAGCTAGAGGCGTATGCCTTGGAGTTTTAAAGCTGAAAAGTTTGGCTTTCCAAGAAAAAGATAGAATGCCTTAATTGCAAATTTGACTTAGATGTGAGGCAATAAATAAAATGCATCATAATATAATATGAGTCGAAGGCAGTTAATGGCGAAATATTAAGGATTACTTAATCAATGTCAAAGGCATAAAAACTGTCATTACATAAAGGCCTGAAAAGGCCAAGAAACAAATGATGGTTAAACAAATAAAGGTTTCGAAAGTATCAGAAGGGAAGCCTCGACGCCAACTGAGCAAAGGCTTCTATGTGATGTTTGAGGCGAGCATTGCACAAAGATTCATCAAGTTTGGCTGCTGCGAGCTCTTTTTCATATCTTTGGGCTGCCTCAATACGATCCATAGCATTCTTCATTTCTTTAGCCATCTTAGTGTCGTCGAAATGTTGCAATTCACAGTTGCGTTTTTCAGCATTTTCAATTTTGGCTTGTAGCACCGTGATTTGTTGCTTCCAGGCTTCAATATCCTTCTGGTTGGAGGCTATCTCATCTTGTTTTTTCTTTTGATCAGCCTCCATACGTTCGACCTCTTCATACGACTCTTTTGCACTACACCAGGCTGAACTCTCATGACTAGATGTTTCTTCTATGGTATTCCTGATAGATGGAAGCAGCTTTATTTCTGCAGCTATTTGGTTCACCACAGCGGTTAACTCTATCAGAAAACCAGAAACGTCTGGATTAAGGGTGGTGAGCTCAAGCTTTTCAAGGGTGTCCTTCAGATAAGTGGTTGCAGTGGGGTCTGAGGCCAAAACTCTGTGAATGTCCCCCCTGAAGAATTTATTCTTTATGGCTTGGAGGATTGGTTTGGCGAAATCATCTGATGCTGGAGTCGAAGAGCCAGAATAAGAAGAACCATACTTCTGCCCCGAGTATTAATTTGGAATACTCACGTGGGTTCAACCACTTGAAGGCTGTCAGTGAGTCTTCGGGATTTGGAACGTTAGCCAAAGGTTGCTGGACCACGGGCGAAGAAGTATGGTGAGGGGTAGGATATGGTTGGTCTTCTTCCTCTTCTTCTTCTTCTGATTTTTCTCCTTCATCCTTTTCTTCTCCAGTTTCGACTGCCACTCCTCCATCATTTTCTTCAGCAGTTGGTTGGAGGTTGGCCTGGTCATCAGCTGGTTCAGGATGTGGTTCATGTGTTTCTTCAGGGGCAGCTTGTCCAGGATTGTCGTTTTGAGGTTGAGCCTCAGGACCACCTTCTTCTTCGACAACGAGTTGGTCAGTATCCATGAAGTTAGCCAGGTCGAAAAGTGGTGGACTTGAAGCATCATCATCATCAGAGTTAGAGCCATCAGTCTGTGCATTCTGTGTAGTAGTTTGGGCAGGAGGGTTGGTGGGGTCTGCAGCTAGAGGATTAGGTTGATTAATTTCACTTAAACCAGAGCCAAGATCAGATGATGGATGGTAAGTTGGTTCACCTTGGCTGTTGAGAAGTGTAGTGGTGAAACTTCCTGCAGCGTGTTGAGGGGTGGGATTGTTGATTATGTCGGTAGAAAAATTGCCCGAAGCTGGTTGAGGGTCAGGATTATTGATTATGTTTGCCTAAAGAACACAAGTGAAGAAAATGAGATTGAAAGAATTTGGGCGAAAGACGTCAGTGTAATGAAAAAATGGTGCACATACCTGAGCTTGTACAGCAGCAGGACTTGAGTTACCACTTTCATGGTCGTCAGGAGGTGTTTGGGTGGCTACCATGGAAGGTTGTTTTTCGACACCACTTGCTTTGGGTGCCTTTTCAAGTATTTTGGCCACCTTCGAAGGAGGTGGGCCAGTAGGTCCAGATGCTTTTATTGGTTTTCTTCTTTTCTTTGTAAGAACCTCCTCAGGAGATTCATCTGAAGCATCTGAAGATATAACAACAGCTGGGGCATCCTTTTTACCTTTCTTTGAAGGTGTAGGAGGTTTTCGACCAGTCTGAAAAGGTGATGCAAATGTGAGAAGTGATTCACATAATAAGAACATAGGCAAGGGATGTGAAACGTACCTGTTTGCCTTCTGGTTCTTTGCTACTTTGTGCAGCAGCAGCCCTGGCTGAAGGAGCTTTCCTAGGCACAACTGAAAGACAGTGAAAATTGTTACAAGTTAATGATTAAATGGTTAGTTATAAAGCCATGGAATAAGGGCTTCAAACCTTCATATATTTCAGATTTGACACGAACATCCTGAATTCCTATATGAAGGTGTCCTTTGAAACTGTCTAGCGTATGCTTAGTCGGAACCACTCGTTGAGCTTTTGGCTGAGACTGCTGTCGAAAAAGTTCTAAGTGTTCACCACAGACAAACCAATCTGGAAATGGAGGGGCAAGTGCCACTCCAAAATCAGCATTAGGCAGTCGAGGGAACTTTGGAGGGAAAAGTTCAAAAGCTACCTCATAACGTTTCTCACGAGGGACGTCTGAAGGGATTTTTAGTTGATCCAACTGTTGTAGAAATTTTCTCTTTAAAGGAATAGCAGCCTCGTGAATGGTCCGACCAAGATCATCTGGTCGATAGACAGTTTCAAAGTATTTTTGGAAGGCCTGTATTTCTTGGACGTGAGTGAACTTACTCTTCTTCGTCTTGTCCTACACATCAATAAAAGCTTGGTCAAGCAATGAAGAAAATTTAGCCACATCAAGAAAATGCTCATTGTAGTGCTTCGACCACCAGTGGTGGAATGATGAAGTGCATAAGAAAGAAGGCTCAAAAAACACAGGAGACAGAACTCCTCCTCTCTCATTCCAGCTGACGAGTGTACTGGTGACATCTTCTTCACCAAAGCTTGCAGTGCGAAGGATTACTTTGCCTATCTGTCACACCCCAAATTTTGACCACTTAGATTCCCATCATTGTGCAAATCATCATCACAATATGGATGGATCTTTATACCTCATCAGTCTCCCCAAAGATGGGTGAGCATTCACTACTATCAAAGATTAGGGTTTCAAGTCCTCTTTGAGCCTTAGACAAAGGATCAATCAAGGAATGACTTGATCTTCAACTTGTCTAACCTCCCAATAACCTACAATGAATCAAGAGGACTCCCACTTCAAGGATTAAGCACAAGGCTGCTCCCTTCTAGGTGGATCAAGCTTCAAGATCGACAGTGTCACCAAATTAGGGTTTTGGTCGACCAGGGCCTCCAGTTGGAAATTTTTCTCTGGGCACAAGCCAAGGATCCAAAACATAACCTAATGTACTCCATGGAACCTCATGGACCCAGTCATCAAGTCAATTTTGCCTCAGGGGATGCATACATCAAAAATCAGGAATTAGGGTTTCTTGACCTAATTCACCCCTAAGTTGACTTTTGGGACAAATCATGAGCCAAGACCTCAAGAGAAGGTTTGAGGGTCTCTAATATACCATATTGATCCATTTGGAACAATGGATTGATCCAAGAAGCTTGAGCAACAAGTTTCAATTTCCTCTGCACCACAGTTAGGGTTTCGCGGGAAAATTCAACTGTAACTTTGACTTTTGATCAGGACATGCTCCCAAACCCTAAGACATGATTCAATATACCCTATGACACCCATGGAACATGTCCATCAAGTTTGATTTAGGTCAAGTACATGATTTCCTGAAGAATTGCACAGTTTAGAATTCATTTGATAAAAAGTCAACTGTGCACAAAAGTCAACTTTGACTTTTTGAGATTTTTCACCAAAATGGATTTTTAACCCTAAATTGATGTTAATGTATGATTTGAATCATCATTCATCAAGAAAAATCAAGAAAAGTGGGATAACTTGTAAAAGGGGTAACCATAAAACTTAGAAATTTTTCTAAGTTATGGAAAAAGTACCACTAATGCACCAACTTTGGAGGACCATAACTCCTAAACCACAAGGCCATTGTGCCCCATTCAAAGCTTGATTTGTAGATCACATTACCCTCTACAAAAACTTCATACTGACCTATATCTAAATTCCTCATGGATTTTGAGTTATGGAGTGATCAAAATCAAGAAATCACACTTTGTTTCAACACTTAGTGAAAATTTCACTAAGTCAGATTTGACCTCACTTTTTGCCAAATGTAGAGGGATTTTTCACTTGGATTCAAAAGAGATCAAAACCAAACATGCTCAAACAGTTGTTGTATCATGTAAGGGCTTTCCAAAATGATCAAGAACATTACCAAATTCAACTTACACCGTGAGGTATGACATTGTCAAGTTGCCTTGCTGAAATCTGTCAAAGGCAAGGCAGATTTTGCATTTTGGCTCGATTTGCCAAAATCAGCCAAATTCAAATGCTCCTATCCACTTGGACACATCTGAGGATTGATTCTAAAGGGGACAATCACTGAGCCAAGCCTCCAAAGTCCATGGAACAAGAAATAGCATGTTGAACCTAGAATGGCCAAAATAGGGACAAGACTCCAAATTTGAATTGAAGCATTCAATGGAAGCATCAAGGTGGCATGGACTGAGCCATTCTCATCTGAAATCAGTCAAGACTTATCCAAGACCAAGGGGACCAAAGCTCTGTGCCCTAACCTCTAGTCAATGGCTAAAGGAGACTTGGATTTTCATTTGCCAACATTGGCCAAACCTACTTAGCAGTTGCCATTCACTATTCCTGGCAAAACAAACTTGCTCTACTATAAATAGAGCTCAATTGTGTTCAGTTTAAGTACACCAAAGGCCTACAACACTTGCCTTTCTCAAAATCTCTTTCTCTTGGCAAAAATGCCTTTCTTAGCAAGGTAACTATCGGGTTTTGAGTTTGAAAGCTTTTCCAACCAAACCAATCACTCACACACCTCATATACATCATGTAGAAGTGATCCAAACACTCACATAACATCTGGAACACATATTTCACTAAATCACCAGCCAATTGCTCAAGTTCTTGACAGATTTGCAGTTGAGGTACCATCTCAAGTTCCAGATCATTTCAATCCATTCCAAGCATTCATACACACTCCATGGCACCTAGGGAAGCTATCCAGATCATTGGAACCTAGCTGTAACACCTCCAACACAAATCACGATCACCAGCTGCAAGTGGTAAGCATGAGCTCTTCTAACTCTATAATCCACACAATTTTTGTTGCACAATAATTTGGCCATATGTTCATAATCATGCATGGAATGTTTTCCCTCCATTAATTGCTTTGTTTGAATCGTGTATCAAAAATCCTAGCCTTCATGCAGAAATTAGGGTTCTTGAGGTTTCTTCGTGATTTCATGTTTTATGTTTAATTTAAATGAAATTAAGTGTTATAGACATGATCGTGAGGTTGAAACGAGCATAATGATATGTGGATTACAGGATATGATTAAGTATTCAGTGAGATTGGATGGAAAACGCAAATCAGCCAAACCCAGAACACGCGCGTGTTCTTCAGCTGTTCTTGGCGCCATTTTTCACAAATTCAAATATTTGAATTTTGTGATTTTGTTTAATTGATTCAAAAATTAATTTCTCTCTGAGTTTTAATGATTTTGAGTTGATTCTTTTTTTGATAATTCACAAAAATGTTAAAATATTTTATTTTATCAAAAATTCCCAAAAATATTATTTATTTTGTATAATTTATATTTTTTCAAAGAATTAATGTTTTAATTGTTTTTAACACTTAAAATATTTTTTCCATCTTGATTTTGCAACTTTTAATGCTTTCTAATTATTTTGTAGGTGAATACTTAATTTTTGAAGCGTTAATCCAAGATCACAATTTGTTTTCCATATTTTAAACAATTTTGATCATTTTAATTGAATTTTTATTCAATTAAATACATTTTTGAAAACAAATTAGGGTTTTTGGATTAATTCAACCCTCATAAATCATTTTCAAAACTTTTTGGGCCTCTTGAGAGAGTGTAAGACCCAACCCCCTTTTTGAAAACACTTTTTGGGCCTCACTTATTGTATAAGGCCCGTTGTATTTCAAAAATCACGGTGCGATAGTCGCCTTTTCAAAATAAAACCTCTGGGCCTACCCTGGTGTTATAAGCCCCATTCTTTTCCTTTAAAACTCTTTGGGCCTCTTGAGAGAGTGTTAGACCCACCCCACTTGTACAAAAACTTTTTGGGCCTCACCTATTGTATAAGTCCCTCTGTACAAGTAAACGGTACGACCGTCATCCGTTTAAAACATCTGGGCCTACCCTCGAGTAGTAAGACCCATTTCTTTTCTTAAAACCTCTTTGGGCCTCTATTAGAGTATAAGACCCAATCCCCCTTTTAACCAAAACCATTTTGGGCCTCATCTATTGTATAAGTCCCTCTGCGTTAAAAGAAAACCTCGGCGCGATCGCCATTTTAAAAGAAAAATCATCTGGGCCTACCCTCGTGTTATAAGCCCCACTCTTTTTCTTTAAAACTTTTTGGGCCTCTATTAGAGTGTAAGACCCAGTCCCTTTGTACAGAAAACCCTTTTGGGCCACAGTCACTTGTATAAGTCCCTCTATACAAATTCAAACAGTGCGCTCACTGATAAAACCCTGGGCCTCTCCTTGAGCTGTAAGCCCCAAATCTTTCTTTTTCAAAGCACTTTCTCCTTTGATTTTGAATATACTGTTGTTTTCAATCTTTCTTTGTTGAACAACTAACCATACAGCATGGAAGCTCTACAACCGAGTAAGTGTTTATCTGCTTTCATTTACTGCTTTCCTATACATATAACTGTATTGTGGGGTTGTTTCGCTGTAAGTCTTCTTTCATAAACTCATATCAACTGTGTAATAATAGTATAGATATTTAGAGTTTCCCTGGCAACTACGTCTAGAACTAGGTGACGTCGTTTCGTTTATTCGTAGAAATAGACACCTAGATCCCCAATAGGATCACTAGATATAGTCTTCTCTTCGACTGTCCTCATTAGGAATTGTCAAGAAACTCTACTCCCAAAGATGAATGTATTCTCCGTGAATGGCATCTTTGAGTTTCTTCCAAATTCTCGAACTTTCCTGACTTGATCTATTCCTTGTGAATAGCTTGCCTTGAATTTCTCGGGGTTTGGGGACCCACGGACTTCTTAAAAGCATCGGCCTCCTCTTGGGCATTGTACAAGGACCCACAGGCTTCCTAAAAGCAACCCCGCCTCCTCTTGGGCTTAGAACAAGGACCCGTCGGCTTCTTAGAAGTATTGACAGCCTCTTCTTAGGCTTCGTATAATGATCTCTTCCTCCGGGAATGATAGCCTCCTCTTGGGCTTCATACAAGGACCGATCGGCTTCTTAAAAGCTTCTAGCCTCCTCTTGGGATTCGTACAAATTGTCCTGACGACCTCCTAGAGGTATAGGAACAGAACTTAGTCATCTTCATAGAACAGTCTTTTCAAAGAGTCTACTACTGTTTCTCAAAGCATAGTACAAAAGATGAAACTCTAGACATGGACAGTCTAATTTCCTTGAGTCTCAAAGACATTCTCAAGTAACCCCTTCGTTAAATAGGAAGAAACCCGTAGACTCGGAAAGTCTCGATACCCCTTTGGATTTCCCCGTTTCCTTAAAGAACAGGGAACAATCCCGATCCTCATATCAAACCCATGAGTACAGTGTTGCTCATATAAGAACTGATTTTCTCTTTAAAAATCAGTATACTAGACCTGTCACTTAACTGAGATAGCAAACCTTTCAGCCTCCATCTCGGGCTTCGTACGAGATACAAAGGACTCCCTCGTTGAGTCAAACAACGTTTATCCTCTCTCTCGGGCTTTGTACGAGATACATAAGGACTCCCTCGTTGAGTCAATCACCCCTTTCGCCTCCATCTCGGGCTTTGTACAAGATACAAAAAGGTTTTTATTGAGCCAAACAAATTTCAGCCTCCATCTCGGGCTTCGTACGAGATACAAAAACACTCTCTTGTTGAGTATAAAAGACTCCCTCGTTGAGTCAAACCCTTTTAGCCTCTCTCTCGGGCTTTGTACGAGACACATAAAAACTCCCTCTTGTTGGGCCAATAGCCTCCTCTTAGGCTTTGTATAAGAAAACCACTGGTTGATCCAATCAACCTTTTAGCATCAAAGTTGTGCCTCGTTCACAGTAAACAAACATAAACAACTCCTTCCCTTTTATCTAATCGCTGTAAGCGGCAAGCCTCTGGATCATCTACATCCATGCCACTGTCCTTCTTTTGGCATGAGAAATTCCTAAGGAAAGATGGCATTGCTCTACACTGAGTTAAAGTCTTCTCCTTCAGGTTAAAAACCCCTTCTTAGGAAATTAAGACATTGCTAGGATTCGCATATCCCGGTTTAAGTAATTCTCCTTTACAAACAGACAAACCCCTCTTTAGAGATGACAAATTCTCTCTAAAGTCGGAAACTTTCAGCCTCACATCTTGGGCTTTGAACAAGATACAAATAGACCCTTCAACTTCACATCTTGGGCATTGAACAAGATACAAACCACCTTTCGCTTCACGTCTTGGGCTTTGAACAAGACACCAAAACCCCATTTCCTCCCATAGAATAGGAGGAACTACGACCGCTCTGATTTCCCTGTTTCGTTAAACGGGAATATGTAGGCATAAGATCGAAAGAAAAGATCTTAGCGAGCACACTAAACAAAAACCCAAAATCCCATACTCTCACATATCTATCAAAAAGCATCAGTCCTAACATCCTAATCCTTGTTCCCCGCCAGAAAATCCCAGAGAGAAAGAAAGCAATATTGGCGAAAATACAAATAACCAGTACAAAGGCCCCCCACATTGTAGCATTCGGAACCTAACAGACCGCTGTTTAAACTCAGTATGCAAAGCAGGGTTAATTGGAGACATCTATTTCCCTTCCTTCATCAGCTTCAATAGGATAAAAAATGAATCGACATGTAGTAAACTCAACCGCAGAGAGCGACCAGTGCTTAAGAACCACGTCCAAAAAATCGCTCGCTACAGAAAAGTGGCACCCACCGTGGGGCCTATCCTTCTGTCTTCTCTTCACTTGTGTGAATACCACAGAAAGGTGACTCTGCCGGGGAGCCATTTCTGTCAGGAATATAGGATTCATAGCTTTAAAAGTCTAGGACATTAGGACAAATATATATACTGCTTTTCCTAATTGCTATACGTGTTTATTTTTCTGCTAATGGGAATGCATGTGATGCCGCATGTGGAAAGATTGAGTATACACTTAAGATAAGTGATGGCGACGAGGTCGACTATCAACCTCAGTGGAGGCATCCTAATGTAACCATTATCTCACCTAGACAATGGGTCGGTTGTGATGTCTGAGAAGCTGAGGAGCCAAACCCTTTCGTAGTGCGGAAGCTATCAAAAATAGTTGTCACGCGATACTACCCTCATTTGAGGTTGGTGATCTATTCTCGGTGAATGGCACTTACTCTAAGATTGCTTTACAACTCGCTGCCGATCCGCTTGTTGTTTTGCTTTCCTGGGAGGAGCTGATGATAATGAGTACAGGTACAAAAATCACCCTAGTAAAAACCTTTGGGGATGGGTAGAGCCTTGACTTCATGACAACGACCCTCTGACCCCATGTTTTTTCTATGTTTTTGTGTGCTGCATTCATACATTCATCTAAAAAACATTAAAACATTCAAAAAAAATTTCTCTTCTAGTCTCTCTGTGTTTTTCAAATTAAACTAAGACTGTGATTGCAAATATCAGAGAAAAGGATTACGCTAATGGATTTCGGCAGAAGGAGAACTCATAAGTATACCTTCAAGGCTCCAAAACTAGAGGATTTAAGAGGTTTGGCGAGAATGATCACAAACCAGGAGGCTTTCAGAGCCAAGTACGGAGGTATGCTACCTCTACTAAGGGTCCATATGATTGAGGGAATCATGGACGCGCTCGTTCAATTCTACGATCCAGTTTATCATTGCTTTACATTCCCGGATTACCAGCTAGAACCAACGCTGGAGGAGTATTCTCATCTGATCGATCTACACATTACTGATCAAGCTCCATTTTCTATACTGGAAGAAATTCCAAAGGATCAGACCATTGCAAGAGCAATTCATTTGGATGAGTCAGAAGTCAAGACTCACATGACTACCAAGGGTGGCATACAAGGTTTGCCAGCCCAGTTCTTAACAAAGAAAGCTATGTACTTTGCTAGTATAGGGAACGGGACTACTTTCGAAAGCATCTTTGTTTTACTCACCTACGGATTATTTTTGTTGCCCAACATTAATAACTTCGTCGATATCAACGCCATCAAGGTTTTTCTCATTGGAAACCCTGTGCCGACTTTGCTCGCAGATGCGTATCATTCTGTACACTTAGGAAATTTGTACAACGGAGGGGAGATCACATGTTGTGTACCTTTGCTTTACAAATGGTTTATCTCCCATTTGCCTAATTCTGCTGCTTTTTGGGATCATAAGAGTGCCTTACGCTGGTCGCAGAAAATCATGTCTCTCACTAACTCTGACATTGATTGGTGTAATAGGATTTATGATGGAATGAGGATCATTGATCGTTGTGGAAACTTCCCCAACATACCCCTTATAGGAACTAAGGGAGGAATCAACTATCACCCGGTATTGGTTCGTCGTTAGTTTGGATACCCAATGAGGCTTGTTCCGCACAACGCTCATCTGAAAGGTCTTTTCTTCAAGGAAGGAGAGAATGACAGAGCACTAATGATGGAAATAGTGCATGCTTGGAAATACATTCATAAGAAAGGACGGGAGTCTCTAGGAAAACCGGACTGTGTCTCGTTGGAGCCTTATCTCCACTGGGTACAAACTAGAGCTCTCAAGCTAAAGATGCCTTATCCTCATTACAGAATTCTTCCGCCAAGGGAATCTGTCATGTACTTCATGACTGAAACGGAAAAGCTCCAGGTTACTTTCAACAAAGTTCAACGGGAGAGGAGGTCTTGGAAGAACAAGTACCGCACCCTCAATGTGGAGTGTATCCAAATACAGCAACTACTGAAAGAAAAAGATGCTCTGATCGAGATTTTAGAGCAACATGTTGTGGATAATCAGGATGACCAAAGTAATTTGCTCGCTCCTTTCACCTGGCAAAGGAATGACAACCCGACAACGGCCCAAGAGCCCCGGTCAAAGAAAAGGAAGCACCAAAATCAGCACCCGAGTTCTCTCGGGACCCATTAGCTTAGGTTTATGTTTCTGCACCTTGTAATCTACTGTATTTCCACTTCTGTAATCCTTTGAATTTCAATAAAAAAGGGGTTTCCCCACTGTTTGATATTTGCAATCTAATTGTCGAAGTTTATTTTGATTAAACCAAGAAAAAAAACAATTAATATAATCATTGCATTTCATCATTCTCACATCTTGTATTCTCCTTACCTACAAATCTTACGTTTGTGTCTCGATTCTAGAGTCAAACTGTCTCATTCGTACAATACTCGGGCCAATCGTCAGAAAAAGATGGATGATCTTGAGGAAGAAAATAGAGAGTTGAAAGAAGAGATCGACGCTCTGAGAGAGGATATGAGAAAGCTTCGTATAGACATGCAAGCCATGGCAGAAGCTCAGCTACAAAGAACTATGATCTCAGAGATCATCTCAGCGCCCATAGTGGAGAAGTTCGATCCTAGGTATCAGATGCCGAAAGATCGTCCCTGGGGCATGCCTGTTAACTATATCCCGGAAGGATATGTTCCGCCGATCGTTGAAGATCAGGGAACTTCAGCAGGAGCCGCTGGTCCTGAAGGTTATAAACTTCGGGAAAGCGAAGATGCCAGAGGCATATTGAAGACCCCTGAAGGTTACAAACTTCGAGAAATGCCAAGAGTTACTGCCGTAGTTACGGTACCACCTCCTGTGGTGCACGCTGTCCCGGAAGGACAGATTCCACAGATACCTGCTGGTAAAAAGGAAACTATGTTTGACCGAATGGATGAATTCCAGGAACAGTTCTTGGAAATGCAAAAGGAATTGCAGGCCATTCGCGGTCAGAATATTTTTGGAAAGGACGCCGCAGACCTTTGTCTGGTCCCCAATGTGAAGGTTTCGCACAAATTCCAAGTGCCCGACTTTGAAAAGTACAAGGGTAACTCTTGCCCTCAAAGTCACTTGAAAATGTACGCTCGACGAATGTCAGCTCAGACTGAAAATCAGGACCTGCTGATTCATTACTTTCAGGATAGTTTAACCGGTGCCGCACTAAAATGGTACATGGGTTTAAACCGCGCCATGATCGGCACTTTCAGAGATCTTGGCACTGCCTTTGTCCAGCACTACAAATACAATTTGGACATGGCACCGGACAGAGATCAACTCAGATCAATGTCACAAAAGGACAAGGAAACCTTTAAGGAGTACGCCCAGAGATGGCGTGAAATTGCTGCTAAGATTTGTCCACCTCTTGAGGAAAAAGAGATGACAAAGATCTTCTTAAAAACCTTAAGCTCATTTTACTACGAAAGAATGGTCGCCAGTGTGCCCAGTGACTTCACTGAGATGGTGGGTATGGGAGTTCGTCTTGAGGAAGCTGTCTGAGAAGGACGTTTAACAAAAGACGCTGGACCATCAAGTAGTACAAAACAATACGGTAATGCTCTCCCTAAGAAAAAAGAGCAAGATATTGGGAATATCTCTCTCGGAAAGCAAAGGCGACGTTATCAACCAGTAGCAGCGGTAACTCCTGCTATCAATCCCGCGCCAGTTTCTACGTATCAACCTCAGGTTGCGCAGAGCCAACCTAATCAGCAAAGGACTCAACAGCCTCTTCAGCAGGCTCGTCCTCCGTACAACAACAACCGTACAACGCGGCCACCAGGATTTGATCCTATACCCGTATCGTACGCAGAACTATTTCCGTTACTACTGGCTATGGGGCACATTCAGACTAAGTCTCCTCTTACAGTACCGGAAAATCCGCCTTTTTGGTTTAAGGTGGACCAGACATGCCCTTATCATCAAGGAGGATAAGGGCATAACATAGAGACTTGTCTCAATTTCAAGTCTGACGTGCAAAAGCTTGTTAGGAGCAGGCTCTTATCTTTCAAAGATACGAATCCTAATGTTCTCACGAACCCGCTGCCTCAACATGAGAAAGCTACGGTCAACCTGATTGAGAAAGAGACCAACAATGTCTATCAAATTCACGATGTACTCTTGTTGAGGACCAATCTGGTCAAGATGCATTGTAGACAGAGTGGATATGGCCATGTGCCACCTCATAATTATCTCCAGTGTGATATCTGCTCTAAAAGCAATCAAGGATGTTCGGTAGTGCAATCAGCCCTACAGGAACAGATGAATCTCGGATGGATCCAAGAGCACCGAGTTCGTGGAGTTAACATGGTCTACACGAATTCTAATGTCATTCAAAACCACGACATCCGTGCGATGAATGTCAACTTGGTGGCGATGCACTCAAGGCAAATCCAGTATCATAATCTGCTGCGGCACGATTACAGTTCCTGTCTGACTTGCTCGGTAAACAAACAGGGATGCTCTTTCATACAAGAGGCCCTCCAGCGTCAGATGAATCTTGGATGGATCCAAGACTACCATGATAGGAACCCCTATCAAATCAACATGGTTCAGATTTTTGATATTCACGCGATGAATACCAACCTGGTAGAGTTACATGCTGAGCAGTTTCGACTCGGATTCTTAATATCACATGATTACCAAAGTTGTAAAGCGGGTTGCGAAAACGATCGAGGTTGTACCCTTGTCCAGGAGGCACTTCAGCACTTGTTAAATCACTGGTGGATGCCAATCTATATGGATGAAGATACTCAACAAATTAGTATCAATAACAAAAATCCTACTCGGCGTCAGAGTCAGGATGTCCGATTCGTGGAAGCTAACCTAGTGAGGTTACACTGTATTCAAAGTGGGCGTGGTCAGGTGCCACCACACAATTATGACCGTTGTAGAGTCTGTTCAGAAAGTAACCAAGGGTGTTACATTGTGAGAGCAGCTCTTCAGGGGCAGGTGGATCGCGGAGAGATCCGTCCATATCCAGGTTCCGGACCCATCAATTAGTCGCCGAACTACCTTGCCAATCAAATTGAGGACGTTGTCGTCAGCTATGATCATCAGAGGACTAGAGATGTTTGTGCCATCATCCCTCTGCTTGACGAGTCAAAAGTTCCCAACCGAGAACGGATCGAGATTACGTATGATGGTCAGAAAAATCAGAAGGTTCCCATAGTCATCTATTTACCGGGACCACTACCGTATGAATCAGCTAAGGCGATCCCTTACAAATACGGTGCAACAATAGTCGAGAATGGAAAGGAAATTCCATTACCCTCAGTCGTGAATATTGCAGACATCAGTCGAGTAACACGGAGTGGTCGAATCTTCAATCGAGGAGTTGGAGAACCTAACAAAGAAAAGGAACCTCAGACAGAAGTTCCTAATCCACCAGTCGGTCAATCCAGTAATCCCGACCTTTCGAAAGACAAAGATGAGATGTTGAAGCTCATCCAAAGGAGTGAATACAACATTGGTGATCAACTATTACAAACTCCTTCAAAGATCTCGGTATTATCACTGTTACTCAGTTCAGAAGCCCACAAGGAGGCTCTACAGAAAGTCTTGGAGCAAGCCTTTGTGGAACAGGATGTAACAATCGGACAGTTCGATAGCATTGTCTCTAACATCACTTCCTGCAACAATTTGGGATTTAGTGATGAGGAATTACCTGAAGAGGGTCGTCGTCATAACATGGCACTCAATATTACAGTTAACTGCCAGGACGATGCTGGTAGACACAGGGTCAGCCCTGAATGTTATGCCGAAGTCCACTTTGATGCAATTATCATTCAAAGGCCCTCCGATGAGAATCAGCGAGGCCGTCGTCAAAGCATTCGACGGATCCAGAAAAGCGGTTATCGGCGAAGTTGATCTTCCCATAACTATTGGTCCTCACACTTTCCAAGTCACTTTCCAGGTCATGGACATCCGGGCAACGTACAGTTGTTTATTAGGAAGACCTTGGATATATCAGGCTGGAGAAGTCACCTCGACCCTCCACCAAAATCTAAAGTTCGTCAAGGACGATCAACTCATCACGGTTTGTGGAGAACAAGCCTTGCTCGTGAGTAACTTATCATCATCTACTTGTGTAGAACCCGAGGAGGTTATTGGGACGCAGTTCCAAGCACCGTCGGTGAGCAAGGACAATCAATCTGAAGGAGGAACTTCGATTTCCTCATACAAAGATGCTATTAAAGCGGTAGAGAGTACCGATACCACAGGATGGGGACAGCTTGTCATTCTTATTGACAATAAAACAAAGAAAGGTCTTGGTTTTTCTGCAACCTGCACCCAGACAGTTGTACACGATGAAAGTCTTCATCCCATTCAGAACTTCTTCCATAGCGGAGGCTTCCTCCAACCAGTGACTCAAGCAGTCCATGCTATCAATGAGGAAGATTCCTCTGACACAGAGGAGGAATGGAAGTCCTATCTTAACGGGGAAGGTTATATGTCTCAGGACAAAACGCAAACTCCATTTTGCTATCCTGCACAGAGTCCGAGATTTATACCCATGTCAGACGTCGAAATGATATACGGAGGTTGCGATCCAGAAGGATGTCGTGCTCCACCAAACTCATTAGAGGAAGACACTCTGATGAAAGACAACTTTGACCACAATTACTATGGCCCGATGGATGGTCTGCCGATGTGGCAACCTTACCCAGGAAACTTGGGGCCAGAAAGTCAGTCGAGTAATGAAACTCAGCTGAACATCATTGAACAGAATACCTGTGTCCCCACCATGTCATGGGATCAACACTCAGGTCATTCAGAAACTACTCAACACGACGATGAATTTGCAACGTTTGCAGGACTGGAATTCATCAACTATGCTTTTCCCGAGGTCAACGTCATCGAGAGAGATGACTCCTCCAGTGCTAAAGAAGTGTGGGACACCTTGGGACAACCAAGTGGAAAGTTTGACTTTAGGGTCAAGTACACCGCTCCCGAAAGCTCTCGTATCAGGCTCGAAGATATCCAGTCAACTGGATGGGGAGATGCAGCTGAGAGCACAAATGCTATGCAAAATGCAACAGAGGAATCCTCCTACGACAATTCTGCCTGGGAGACAGATTCCAATGATCCTTCTCCACCAGAAATCAACGTTATTTCTGAAGACAAATCAAGGAAGGTGCCAGACTTTGTGATTCACCGACGAGTTCGCCGCCAGTGGGTTGCTGTCGATGTTCCGAAGGTCGTTCACCAGTCAAAGTAATTGCCATCTTTAACCTTTCACCCTGCCCAGGTGAAACGGATGTTTTGATAGGGCTCGCTTTCTGTAAATTTCCCTCTTCGCTTCGCCCAAAGCGACAGAGTTTTGTTTTATAGGGCTGTAGTTTCAAGATTCGACTTGTTCATTAATAAAATAACGTCGTTCTGTAAATTCCGCATTAATTGTTGTTTTCTCTTTTTGCTTTTCTCAGAAAATGGTAATCCTAAAAAAACAATTCAATAATAAAAACAAGCAGTAAAATAAAATACACTGCACACACTCTTGCATTTTCTCTATCTCTTCTAAACACGAATCATCACGTCATGCAGATTGCTTGTTTTACACCCCGTTGAAACATACGATCCGATGCCTTCTCTCGACTTTGGGTTCCCGGTATTTGGGGCTGAAGAAGAAGTTGACGGCGAAATTCCAGAAGAGATCTCCCGATTACTCAGACAAGAGGAAAGGTCCATTAAACCTTACAAAGAACCGTTGGAAACGGTAAACTTGGGTTCAAAAAAAGAGAGAAAAGAAATCAGGATTAGGGCACTGCTCAACCCATCTGCTAAAGAGAGTTTGACAAAGCTTCTCAAAGAATTCCCCGATGAATTTGCTTGGTCCTATCAGGACATGCCAGGGTTGGATACCAGCATCGTGGAACATCACTTACCGTTGAGATCGGAATGTCCGCCAGTAAAGCAAAGGTTGAGACGGACTCACATGGACATGGCCATCAAAATCAAAGAGGAGGTACAAAAACAGATCGATGCGGGTTTCCTCACTACATCTGAATATCCTCAATGGTTAGCCAACATCGTACCTGTTCCAAAAAAGGATGGAAAGGTCAGAATGTGTGTCGACTACAGGGATCTGAACAAGGCAAGTCCAAAAGACGACTTTCCTTTACCACACATTGATATGATGGTAGACAGTACAGCAAAGTTCAAAGTTTTTTCCTTCATGGATGGATTCTCGGGCTATAATCAAATCAAAATAGCGCCGAAAGACATGGAGAAAACTTCGTTCATTAACCCATGGGGGACATTTTGTTACAAGGTGATGCCGTTCGGTTTGAAGAACGCCGGGGCAACCTATCAAAGGGCCATGACTACTCTGTTTAATGACATGATACACAAAGAAATCGAGGTATATGTCGATGACATGATTGCAAAATATAAAACAAAGGAAGGGCATGTGACCCATCTGTCAAAACTATTTGAGCGGTTGCGAAAGTACAAATTCCGCTTGAATCCCAACAAGTGCACCTTCAGTGTCCGTTCAGGAAAACTCTTAGGGTTCATCGTCAGCCAGAAAGGAATTGAAGTTGATCCTGACAAGGTCAAAGCTATTCAAGAAATGCCTTCTCCAAAAACTAAAAAACAAGTCAGAGGATTCCTAGGACGTTTGAACTACATCTCCAGATTCATATTCCTTATGACCGCCACGTGTGCGCCGATTTTTAGATTACTGAAAAAGAACCAGGACTGCATTTGGTCAGAAGACTGCCACACTGCCTTTGACAGTATTAAGGAATATCTGTTGAATCTGCCGATTCTATTACCTCCAGTGGAAGGAAGACCACTGATCATTTACCTCACAGTCCTAGAGGACTCAATGGGATGTGTACTTGGCCAACAAGACGAAACCAAAAGGAAAGAGTCTGCCATTTACTATCTAAGCAAGAAGTTCACCGACTGCGAGACTCGGTACACGATGCTCGAGAAAACTTGCTGCGCTTTGGCTTGGGCAGCCAAATGTCTTCTCCAGTACATGATTTGCCACACTACTTGGTTGGTCTCCGAGATGGATCCAATCAAGTACGTCTTTGAAAAACCTGCTCTCACGGGAAGGATTGCCCGTTGGCAGATGCTACTATCAGAATATGACATAGAGTACCATGCTCAGAAAGCCGTCAAAGGAAGTATTTTAGCCGATCATTTGGCTCATCAACCGATTGACAACCAAGAATCAATCGGGTTTGACTTCCCGGACGAAGATGTCATGTATCTGAAAATGAAAGATTGCGATGAACCGCTGCCCAGTGAAGGGCCAGAACCAGGTTCCCAGTGGGGACTAATCTTTGACGGAGCAGTTAATCATTACGGAAATAGAATTGGGGCAATCATTGTTACCCCTCAGGGTACCCACATTCCTTTCACTGCCAGACTTACGTTCAAATGTACGAACAACGAGGCCGAATACGAAGCTTGTATTATGGGTCTCGAAGAAGCGATTGATTTAAGGATCAAGAACTTGGACGTATACGGCGATTCAGCCTTGGTTATTAACCAGATCACAGGAGATTGGAACACATACCAATCAGGATTGATTCCTTACAAAGACTATGCAAGAAGGTTGTTGCCATTCTTCAACAGAGTTGAGTTTCATCACATCCCTCGTGGTGAGAATCACATGGATGATGCATTAGCCACTCTCTCTTCCATGATTAGCGTAGGTCGATGGAATGACCTACCTAAGATTGACGTTATACGCCTTGAACGGCCTGCCTACATCTTTGCGATCGAAGCAGTCATAGACGACAAACCTTGGTATCACGATATCAAATGCTTCCTTCAAAAACGAGATTACCCACCTGGGGCATCCAGGAAAGATAGAAAATCCCTCAGAAGACTGGCTGGAAACTTCTTCCTGAGCGGTGATATACTCTATAAGCGGAATTTTGACATGGTCTTGCTCCGATGCGTCGACAGACCAGAAGCAGACATACTGATGAAAGAAATTCATGAAGGTTCCTTTGGCACTCATGCCAACGGACATACAATGGCGAGAAAAATTCTAAGAGCAGGGTACTACTGGTTAACCATGGAATCCGACTGCTACAAGTACATGAAGAGGTGTCACAAGTGTCAGATATACTCCGACAAAATTCATGTACCGCCAACGCATCTCAAAGTTCTTTCTTCCCCATGGCCTTTTTCCATATGGGGAATTGACTTAATTGGCTTGATTGAACCTAAGGCTTCAAACGGACGTCGGTTCATTCTAGTAGCCATTGATTACTTCACCAAGTGGGTCGAAGCAGCATCGTACGCCAATGTAACCCGACAAGTCGTGGTCAGTTTTATCAAAAACAATCTCATCTGCTGTTATGGTGTTCCAAGCCAGATCATTACAGATAATGGATCTAACTTGAACAACAAGATGATGAAGGAGTTGTGCGCAGAGTTCAAGATTGAACACCATAACTCATCTCCCTACCGACCCAAGATGAACGGAGCGGTAGAAGCGGCTAACAAGAACATCAAGAAGATCGTTCAAAAGATGGTTGTAACCTATAAAGATTGGCACGAGATGCTACCCTTTGCCCTTCACGGTTATCGTACATCTGTCCGCACTTCGACAGGGGCTACCCCTTTCTCTCTAGTGTATGGCATGGAAGCAGTGCTTCCCATAGAAGTAGAGATCCCAACAATTCGGGTATTGATGGAAGCTAAGCTCACCGAAGCTGGGTGGTGTCAAAGTCGACACGACGAACTCAATCTGATCTAAGAGAAGCGAATTATGGCACTATGCCACGATCAGTTGTATCAGTAAAGAATGAAGAAGGCGTTTAACAAAAAGGTCCGACCTCGCATCTTCAAGAAAGGAGACCTCGTGCTCAAGAAGATACAATCTTTTCTCACTGATTCTCGGGGCAAGTGGACCCCGAATTATGATGGCCCCTATGTGGTCACAAAAGCTTTCTCAGGCGGAGCCTTGAGACTTGCAACCATGGACGGAGAGGAACTTGCCTACCCCACGAATGTTGATGTAGTCAAGAAATACTTCGCCTAAACTAAAAAAAAAAAAAAAATTGTCTCGGTGGATTGAAAACCTGCAAGGGCGATCCAGGCAAAAGTTAGAGACATGAAAAAATCATCCCGGTGGATTGGAAACATCAAAGTACAATCCAGGCAAAAGTTAGGGATAATGGCAAGTAACTATGTTCAACAGAGGCAAGTCCTTTAGCAGCAGTTACATCACCCATCGGAGGAAAACTCCAGTCAAGGTCATCTTCAACAGAAGCTCAGGATGTCCCGAATTCAAAGTTGGTAAAAGGATAATGGTCGTTATATTTCAATGTAGCCCTTTTCCCTGTAAATTACCATTTTCTGAACTTTGTAAATACTCTTTTGAATCACGCGTTTGGCTGATCTCCATCTTATCAATAAAATTTGAGCCTTTGTGCTTTTGTTTGTAATTCTTATTTGTTTTAGCTTTACAGAATGACGTTGTTTAACTTAGTTAACGATTCTTGAAATGAAACAAAAATGAATTTACTTGTAAAACTTTTTCTGCTTTAAAATAAAGATGGCAATTTCTTTTGACTGTGGAACATCGAAAGAACGTCGGTCGCTTCTCCAGAAGTAAGCGAACTTCAAAGTGCATAATCAAAGTACTCCTTCTAAACCAGTATGCCTGAATGATGGATCAACTGTGTCAAAGACATTGTTTCATCTAACACCCTCGGCCGAGTTCTCATCTCCTAAGCCCGACCAACATAGCTCCCAACAGGGACTATCTCTCCTAGGCAAGGTAGAATTACTATTTTGAACCAGCGGTACTTTTTCGTCCCCAGCAGTGGTCGAGTATCCAGTCGTGTTCATCTTTTAGTCTGTATGTCGCGTCTGTTTTTTCAGCATAAACATACATACTTCATGCATTTTTTATTTGCATTTACATTTCATATTGCATCACCATCACTTGAGTCGGTCTTATCCTGTCGTGATAACCGTCCTCTCAATCGAGTTTGTCAGTTCTTGCTTCGTCAGGAAGTGTTGTGTCCGATCGAACTCGCTTCTAGTGTATCTTTAGATCAGGGATGGCAATCGACCACTTTGATAACTTGAACCTCTGAAAGACCAGAGAACCTTCAACAGATGTCACTCTTCGCCATTGAAGATGATATCCTTGCTTTCCCGGATTAAGGAAAATCCCCAGAGAAAGCCTCTTAAGCAAAGATTCGGCAGTACGCAAGTATTCCTCCGAAAAACCGCTGATGAAAAGGTCATCGGCACCTCAAAATTGGATCGCATCATATGGCGTTTCTCCGGGAAGATCCCGAGAAAAGTATGATATAATATCCCCAAGCAGAAATAGTTTCTCAAGAGACTCGCTTTCTCCAGTAGAAACAAATGGTGTCTCCAACAGAGAAGTTTGTGCACCTCTACAACTCAGACGACTGGGTTCCCCAGCAAGTCTGACATCAAAACTTTTTCCGTCAAATGGCATCTCCCCAGGAAAATTCGGCGAGAAGTTTGAGGAAAAATGCTACGGATAGCGTCCCTTGTCGATAAAGTTTATTGACAAATGAAACTAAGACCAGTTCCTTGGTAGGAAACCAGGATCGAGGGGAAGTTTAAATCGGAAACTAAGACCAGTTCCTTGGTAGGAAACCAGGATCGAGGGGAGGTTTGCATCAGAAACTAAGACTAGTTCCTTGGTAGGAAACCAGGATCGAGGGGAAGTTTATTTCAGAAACTAAGCTCAGTTCCTTGGCTGAAGACCAGGATTGAGGGGGACTTTACCTTTTCTAAGCATCATTGCTTAGCTAAAGAAGATGGATGCGTAAATTACCATTCATAGACGCCGTCAAAATTTCGGATATTCTGATATTTAATCATCTTGCACCCCGAATGCCTGAATACCTTCGCCATTCACATCTTCGTGTCCAAGAAGATTAAATAGGGGCATCTGTCACACCCAAAATTTTGACCACTTAGATTCCCATCATTGTGCAAATCATCATCACAATATGGATGGATCTTTATACCTCATCAGTCTCCCCAAAGATGGGTGAGCATTCACTACTATAAAAGATTAGGGTTTCAAGCCCTCTTTGAGCCTTAGACAAAGGATCAATCAAGGAATTACTTGATCTTCAACTTGTCTAACCTCCCAAGAACCTACAATGAATCAAGAGGACTCCCACTTCAAGGATTAAGCATAAGGCTGCTCCCTTCTAGGTGGATCAAGCTTCAAGATCGACAGTGTCACCAAATTAGGGTTTTGGTCGACCAGGGCCTCCAGTTGGAAATTTTCCTCTGGGAATAAGCCAAGGATCCAAAACATAACCTAATGTACTCCATGGAACCTCATGGACCCAGTCATCAAGTCAATTTTGCCTCAGGGGATGCATACATAAAAATGCAGGAATTAGGGTTTCTTGACCTAATTCACCCCTAAGTTGACTTTTGGGACAAATCATGAGCCAAGACCTCAAGAGAAGGTTTGAGGGTCTCTAATATACCATATTGGTCCATTTGGAACAATGGATTGATCCATGAAGCTTGAGCAACAAGTTTCAATTTCATCTGCACCACAGTTAGGGTTTCCTCGGGAAAAGTCAACTGTAACTTTGACTTTTGACCAGGACATGCTCCCAAACCCTAAGACATGATTCAATATACCCTATGACACCCATGGAACATGTCCATAAAGTTTGATTTAGGTCAAGGACATGATTTCCTGAAGAATTGCACAGTTTGGAATTCATTTGATAAAAAGTCAACTGTGCACAAAAGTCAACTTTGACTTTTTGAGATTTTTCACCAAAATGGATTTTTAACCCTAAATTGATGTTAATATATGATTTGAATCATCATTCATCAAGAAAAATCAAGAAAAGTGGGATAACTTGTAAAAGGGGTAACCATAAAACTTAGAAATTTTTCTAAGTTATGGAAAAAGTACCACTAATGCACCAACTTTGGAGGACCATAACTCCTAAACCACAAGGCCACTGCACCCCATTCAAAGCTTCATTTGTAGATCACATTACCCTCTACAAAAACTTCATACTGACCTATATCCAAATTCCTCATGGATTTTGAGTTATGGAGTGATCAAAATCAAGAAATCACACTTTGTTCCAACACTTAGTGAAAATTTCACTAAGTCAGATTTGACCTCACTTTTTGCCAAATGTAGAGGGATTTTTCACTTGGATTCAAAAGAGATCAAACCCAAACATGCTCAAATAGTTGTTGTATCATGTAAGGGGTTTCCAAAATGATCAAGAACATTACCAAATTCAACTTACACCATGAGGTATGACATTGTCAAGTTGCCTTGCTGAAATCTGTCAAAGGCAAGGCAGATTTTGCATTTTGGCTCGATTTGCCAAAATCAGCCAAATTCAAATGCTCCTATCCACTTGGATACATTTGAGAATTGATTCTAAATGGGACAATCACTGAGCCAAGCCTCCAAAGTAGATGGAACAAGAAATAGCATGTTGAACCTAGAATGACCAAAATAGGGACAAGACTCCAAATTTGGATTGAAGCATTCAATGGAAGCATCAAGGTGGCATGGACTGAGCCATTCTCATCTGAAATCAGTCAAGACTTATCCAAGACCAAGGGGACAAAAGCTCTGTGCCCTAACCTCTAGTCAATGGCTAGAGGAGACTTGGATTTTCATTTGCCAATATTGGCCAAACCTACTCAGCAGTTGCCATTCACTATTCCTGGCAAAACAAAATTGCTCTACTATAAATAGAGCTCAATTGTGTTCAGTTTAAGTACACCAAAGGCCTACAACAATTGCCTTTCTCAAAATCTCTTTCTCTTAGCAAAAATGCCTTTCGTAGCAAGGTAACTATCGGGTTTTGAGTTTGAAAGCTTTTCCAACCAAACCAATCACTCACACACCTCATATACATCATGTAGAAGTGATCCAAACACTCACATAACATCTGGAACACAGATTTCACAAAATCACCAGCCAATTGCTCAAGTTCTTGACAGATTTGCAGTTGATGTACCATCTCAAGTTCCAGATCATTTCAATCCATTCCAAGCATTCATACACACTCCATGGCACCTAGGGAAGCTATCCAGATAATTGGAACCTAGCTGTAACACCTCTAACACAAATCACGATCACCAGTTGCAAGTGGCAAGCATGAGCTCTTCTAACTCTATGATCCACACAATTTTTGCTGCACAATAATTTGGCCATATGTTCATAATCATGCATGGAATGTTTTCCCTCAATTAATTGCTTTGTTTGAATCGTGTATCAAAAATCCTAGCCTTCATGCAGAAATTAGGGTTCTTGAGGTTTCTTCGTGATTTCATGTTTTATGTTTAATTTAAATGAAATTAAGTGTTATAGACATGATCGTGAGGTTGAAACGAGCATAATGATATGTGGATTACATGATATGATTAAGTATTCAGTGAGATTGGATGGAAAACGCAAATCAGCCAAACCCAGAACACGCGCGTGTTCTTCAGCTGTTCTTGGCGCCATTTTTCACAAATTCAAATATTTGAATTTTGTGATTTTGTTTAATTGATTCAAAAATTAATTTCTCTCTGAGTTTTAATGATTTTGAGTTGATTCTTTTTTTGATAATTCACAAAAATGTTAAAATATTTTATTTTATCAAAAAATCCCAAAAATATTATTTATTTTATATAATTGATATTTTTGCAAAGAATTAATGTTTTAATTGTTTTTAACATTTAAAATATTTTTTCCATCTTGATTTTGCAACTTTTAATGCTTTCTAATTATTTTGTAGGTGAATACTTAATTTTTGAAGCATTAATCCAAGATCACAATTTGTTTTCCATATGTTAAACAATTTTGATCATTTTAATTGAATTTTTATTCAATTAAATACATTTTTGAAAACAAATTCGGGTTTTTGGATTAATTCAACCCTCATAAATCATTTTCAAAACTTTTTGGGCCTCTTGAGAGAGTGTAAGACCCAACTCCATTTTTGAAAACACTTTTTGGGCCTCACTTATTGTATAAGTCCCGTTGTATTTCAAAAATCACGGCGCAATCGTCGCCTTTTCAAAATAAAACCTCTGGGCCTACCCTCGTGTTATAAGCCCCATTCTTTTCCTTTAAAACTCTCTGGGCCTCTTGAGAGAGTGTAAGACCCACCCCACTTGTACAAAAACTTTTTGGGCCTCACCTATTGTATAAGTCCCTCTGTACAAGTAAACGGTACGACCGTCGTCCGTTTAAAACATCTGGGCCTACCCTCGAGTAGTAAGACCCATTTCTTTTCTTAAAACCTTGTTGGGCCTCTATTAGAGTATAAGACCCAATCCCCCTTTTAACCAAAACCATTTTGGGCCTCATCTATTGTATAAGTCCCTCTGCGTTAAAAGAAAACCTCGGCGCGATCGCCATTTTAAACGAAAAATCATCTGGGCCTACCCTCGTGTTATAAGCCCCACTCTTTTTCTTTAAAACTTTTTGGGCCTCTATTAGAGTGTAAGACCCAATCCCTTTGTACAGAAAACCCTTTTGGGCCACAGTCACTTGTATAAGTCCCTCTGTACAAATTCAAACAGTGTGCTCACTGATAAAACCCTGGGCCTCTCCTTGAGCTGTAAGCCCCAAATCTTTCTTTTTCAAAGCACTTTCTCCTTTGATTTTGAATATACTATTGTTTTCAATCTTTCTTTGTTGAACAACTAACCAAATGGCATGGAAGCTCTACAACCGAGTAAGTGTTTTTCCGCTTTCATTTACTGCTTTCCTATACATATAACTGTATTGTGGGGTTGTTTCACTGTAAGTCTTCTTTCATAAACTCATATCAACTGTGTAATAATAGTATAGATATTTAGAGTTTCCCCGGCAACTACGTCTAGAACTAGGTGACACCGTTTCGTTTATTCGTAGAAATAGACACCTAGATCCCCAATAGGATCACCAGATACAGTCTTCTCTTCGGCTGTCCTCATTAGGAATTATCAAGAAACTTTACTCTCAAAGATGAAAGTATTCTCCGTGAATGGCATCTTTGAGTTTCTTCCAAATTCTCGAACTTTCCTGACTTGATCTATTCCTTGTGAATAGCTTGCCTTGAATTTCTCAGGGTTTGGGGACCCACGGGCTTCTTAAAAGCATCGGCCTCCTCTTGGGCATTGTACAAGGACCCACAGGCTTCCTAAAAGCAACCCCGCCTCCTCTTGGGCTTAGTACAAGGACCCGTCGTCTTCTTAGAAGTATTGACAGCCTCGTCTTAGGCTTCGTATAATGATCTCTTCCTCTGGTAATGATAGCCTCCTCTTGGGATTCATACAAGGACCGATCGGCTTCTTAAAAGCTTCTAGCCTCCTCTTGGGCTTCGTACAAATTGTCCTGACGACCTCCTAGAGGTATAGGAACAGAACTTAGTCATCTTCATAGAACAATCCTTTCAAAGAGTCTACTACTGTTTCTCAAAGCATAGTACAAAAGATGAAACTCTAGACATGGACAGTCTAATTTCCTTGAGTCTCAAATACATTCTCAAGTGACCCCTTCGTTAAATAGGAAGAAACCCGTAGACTCGGACAGTCTCAATACCTCTTTGGATTTCCCCGTTTCCTTAAAGAACAGGGAACAATCCCGATCCTCAGATCAAACCCATGAGTACAGTGTTGCTCATATAAGAACTGATTTTCTCTTTAAAAATTAGTATACTGGACCTGTCACTTAACTGAGATAGCAAACCTTTCAGCCTCCATCTCGGGCTTCGTACGAGATACAAAGGACTCCCTCGTTGAGTCAAACAACATTTAGCCTCTCTCTCGGGCTTTGTACGAGATACATAAGGACTCCCTCGTTGAGTCAATCACCCATTTCGCCTCCATCTCGGGCTTTGTACGAGATACAAAAAGGTTCTTATTGAGCCAAACAAATTTCAGCCTCCATCTCGGGCTTCGTACGAGATACAAAAACACTCTCTTGTTGAGTATAAAAGACTCCCTCGTTGAGTCAAACCCTTTTAGCCTCTCTCTCGGGCTTTGTACGAGACACATAAAAACTCCCTCTTGTTGGGCCAATAGCCTCCTCTTAGGCTTTGTATAAGAAAACCACTGGTTGATCCAATCAACCTTTTAGCATCAAAGTTGTGCCTCGTTCACAGTAAACAAACATCAATAACTCCTTCCCTTTCATCTAATCGCTGTAAGCGGCAAGCCTCTGGATCATCTACATCCATGCCACTGTCCTTCTTTTAGCATGAGAAATTCCTAAGGAAAGATGGCATTGCTCTACACTGAGTTAAAGTCTTCTCCTTCAGGTTAAAAACCCCTTCTTAGGAAATTATGGCATTGCTAGGATTCGCATATTCCGGTTAAAGTAATTCTCCTTTACAAACAAATAAACCCCTCTTTAGAGATGACAAATTCTCTCTAAAGTCGGAAACTTTCAGCTTCACATCTTGGGCTTTGAACAAGATACAAATAGACCCTTCAGCTTCACGTCTTGGGCTTTGAACAAGATACAAACCACCTTTCGTTTCATGTCTTGGGCTTTGAACAAGACACCAAAACCCCATTTCCTCCCATAGAATAGGAGGAACTACGAACGCTCTGATTTCCCTGTTTTGGTAAACGGGAATACGTAGGCATAAGATCGAAAGAAAAGATCTTAGCGAGCACACTAAACAAAAACCCAAAATCCCATACTCTCACATATCTATTAAAAAGCATCAGTCCTAACATCCTAATCCTTGTTCCCCGCCAGAAAATCCCAGAGAGAAAGAAAGCTGTATTGGCAAAAATACAAATAACCAGTACAAAAGCCCCCCACATTGTAGCATTCGTAACCTAACAGGCCGCTGTTTAAACTCAGTATGCAAAGCAGGGTTAATTGGAGACATCTATTTCCCTTCCTTCATCAGCTTCAATAGGATAAAAAATGAATCGACCTGTAGTAAACTCAACCGTAGAGAGCGACCAGTGCTTAAGAACCACATCCAAAAATCGCTCGCTACACTTTCTTCTCATATAAACATTGAGGAAAGCTCTGGGCCAGCCCAAATTGTCGAGAGACAAGATTTGGTTGGTAAGCAATCAATGTTGATAGGCCTCTTCCCAAGTTCAGCCTTTGGATAATGAATCTGGGAATTAAAAAGGCTTCCCAAATAGCAACAGATTCATTGTCAAGAGTCTTGTGAGGATTTGTAAATGGCCTTGTAAACCACACAGGGCCATATCTTCTTTGAGCAAAGGGTGTCATGCTGGGAGTAAACTCATAGCGCTTGGTAAACATCATGATATAGCTGGTGAAGGCCCCTTGAAGGGTTTCACTATCATCATTGAGTGTAAGTTTGACCAAACGGGGCCATTCGACGCTCCTCTCCCTTATCTCAGCGGAGGCTTCGTCAACTAGCCCTTTTCTGGGAAGGCTAGCTTTAAATGTTGCATTGAGCCACAGTTGAAGCAGCCAAAGAGGTCCACTAAAGTGAACAGAACCTTGAGCTTCCATGTGCCTCAGTCGAGAAGCCCCTTCACTGATGGACTCATAAAGGTTCGCCAGGATGAGTTCACTTAAGCAGACCCCTCTGTTGCTGTGAAGCTGGTTAGCAAGGGGCAAGTACTTCTTAGCCACTTGCAAGGACTTTGTACAGAAAACATAACTCGACGGCCATACTGTGAGAAATGAAATGTGTTCTTTATCAGATACTTCATCATGACCTACGTCGAAGTAGTGTTTGATGAAGTGGGTGTAGGTGAGTTTGGAACTTGAAATGCCTATGATATCCTCAGCATCTTCTTCAGGGTTGTAAATAAGGGCATCTGGGCGAAGCCCTGTGATGGCAGCCAAGTCGAACAGTGTAGGAGTAACCATTCCACATGGCAGATGGAAGGTGTAGTGGGTGTTGTCCTAAAAATATAAGGACGCTGCCAGCATGTTAAGCAGTATGGTACGCTGGTCTTCGACAGCATAAGAAGGTCATAAATCCCTATGTTTTTCCAATGTTCAGACTTGACCCTTTCCATTTTTGCCATCCATTGGTCAAAATCCTTCAAAGGAGTAACAGCTCTTACTAGCCTTGTGCAATCAGTGAGATAGCTAACATTGATCTTGGGCAGTGGAATTTCTTCAGGAGAGGTTTCATCAGAAACGTTGATCTTGGAAAAGCTTTTTTGCCCTAATGGCCTTGTTTTCCGGTAAGAGGGGAGAAACTCACTTAGTTTCTCATTAGAAATGTCAACATTAGCTAGAGGACCAGACAATGCATAAGGTTTGTTAGAAACGACTAAAGGAATCATTACCTGAGACTTATATATGGCTCGTGCCTCTTTGGTGGTAGGTTCCGGCAGGCAACGACGATTATCCACTATTTGGGGGGCTGGGATATTTGCAAATGGAGGAATGGCTTGTTTGAATTGAGTAGCCTTGCCTCTTTGGGTTTTCTTTGGTTGAGGATTCACTTGGGAGGACGCCATTGTTAGAGAAAATGAAAAGAAGTGGTGCTTTTGTGGGTTTTGCGTGAAGAAAACTGAAAAAGAAGAGAAGGTTGCTTGAGAGTATGAAAGTGTGGAAAGTTCACCAAATGGTGAAAACGGATATTTATAGACGTTTGAAAATCCCAAGAGCCTTGGATCCACCGTTGAAGTTGGGAAGGTAGTGGGACGCGTGTCTTTCTCTTGGAAACGTGATGAGTAGTAGCAGTTATGTTCAGACTGCAAACATATATTTTCAAGAAAGGAGTTATGATGAGTGCGGCTGAAGAGACGTTTAAGGGTTTGTCATGATGGCATGATGTCATAAGCATGTGTTAAAGAAACTGAACAGTTGAGCCACTGAGTGATTAGTGGATTATTCAGTTGAAGCCATGCAAACAAGCGTCGAAATGGTTGTTGAAACAAAAAATGACCTTCTTACCAATTCTGGCGAAAGGACATTTCTTGGGGGTCAATTTGTTAACCCTCATTTTCGACGCTAGAAAGAATCAAAGCTATTTTAAGTTAAAAAATTATTTTTAACGTAAAGAAGGCTTCGACCCAGTTTTGGTGAAGCCTGAGTCGAATAGTGTAACACCCTTCTACCCCACATACAATTTCTAAAGAAATAAATCATGTTATTAGAGTATAATTCACAACCAAGGGTGTACATAATCAAAACATCATACAATTCTCATAGTCCTGTCCCGTAACACAGGTTACTCAAACATCATCAAAAGAAATCATAATCTCGCAGCGGAATCAACTTGTCATTTTAAATTCAATTAAAAACTTCATAAGAAACTTATCCAATCTAGAACAACATCATCAGTATAAAATTCCAACATAAATCAAAAGAACACGAAGTTCGCAATCCATCCCAACCCGATGTTACATGACACAGAGCAGGACACCTCTTAAACTTAAACGACATAACCGAGACACTCCAAGCTACCTCCTTCGTCACCTCGAAGCTACTCTTGGTTATCTGCAAGTTACCCACATAAGAGGCAACATTTCCAAGCAGGCAGGGTGAGAAAACATAATTCAATATAGTAATACAAAGACATGGAAATTACATAAATTAAGCAGCAACAACAACAGATCATCACTCACATTCATTCACATCATCATCAACTTAGAATTCATAATACAACTCATCACAATTAGTTAATAAGAAATGCAATGTCAACTTCAATGAAAATGCAACATATGCAATGCGGTACCGACTTTCCTCCATGCGATGGACACTGGCCATCAACCCTCCACAATGGGAGCACACCATAACAACATATCACTCCAATCCGCACGATGGGATTGAAGCTACCAATAGGCCGAAGCCCCATCATAAAAATATGCCATGAGATGCAATGATGCTAACCCCCGCATTTCATTCAAATATCGACATGTGCATCATTCATTTCATCTCAACAACATTCATCATAAAAATCATAGTTAATCAATTATATATCATCAATACTTCGACCCTAAAGAAACAACACGAGAAAACAGCGAGAAACTTCAAGAAAACAGCAAAAATATGGGACAACCAGCAGTCTGACACGGCCGCCCGTGTCCTGTGACACTGCCTGTGTCAGAAGAACTGGGACACGATTCCAAAACATAAAAAAAAAGTAGCAAGTCAGCAGCCTGACACGGCCACCCGTGTCCTGTGACACGGCCCATGCCAGAAGCCCTAGGACCAATTTCCAAAAACCAATTTTTCATTCACGACCAGCAAGCTGACACGGTCGCCTGTGTCCTGTGACACGGCCCGTGTCAGGAGCTCTGCAACAACAATTTTATTTTTCTCAACCAGTAGGCTGACTCGGGTGCCCGTGTTGTGTGACACGGCCCGTGTCAGGATGCGACAAAACCCAATTTTTTTTCCGAAAAGTGTTTTTCTGCGTTTTTAACTTTGATTACTCCAAAAATCAATGTTCTACACGAAAATTGATCAAAAACACTCACAAAGCACACATATAGTAATATGCATCAATCAAACTCATCATATTTTCATCAAATTACTCATTCTACATCAAAAATCATCTAAATCAACACAACTCATGCAATCCCTAATCTATTCATCTCCAATTCCTATAAAACTATAAGAAATTATGAACTCTCCCCATACCTTAGAATAATCCGAAGCTTTTCCTTCCTTCTTCAAGATTCTTTGAGAATTCCTCAAGCCCTAGTTCTCCTTCTGCCCTCTTCTCTGCTTCAGTTTCCTTCACCAAAAACACGATCAGTTAGAATGATCGTTCCTTTTCCCCTTCTTGGTCATACATTCCAGTTTAGGAACTTACCATCCTATCCTCACTTATTCTCCAATAAGACCACATTGCCCTTCCTCATTTTATTTTAAATTTTAATAATAACAATAATAACATAAATAATACATGATTATTCCTTTTATTAAAATTACTCAAATTGCATCTTTTAATCCATAATTCTCCAAAATCGTCACAAACCCCCTTAATTCCTTCCAAATTAATTAAATAAATAATTAAATAAATAATTTAGATTTTTCGGGTCGTTACAACTCTCCCCTACTTTAAGAATTTTCGTCCTCGAAAATTACCTGAACTAAACAGAGTCGGATACGACTCCTTCATCTGATCTTCACGCTCCCAAGTCCAACTATCACCAGCTAGTCCGCCCCACAATACTTTCACTAAAGCAATCTCTTTACCTCAGAGTTGCTTCAATTCTCGACCATCAATCCTCACAGGCAAAGCTTCTACTGTCAGGTTATCTCTTACCTGAACGTTATCCATCTGAATTACATGTGACAGATCCGGAATATACTTCCTCAACTGCGACACATGAAACACATCATGCAAATTTGCAAGTGACGGTGGTAAAGCCACCCGATAGGCAACCTCTCATATTCTCTGCATAATCTGATATGGACCAACAAAGCGCGGAGTGAGCTTTCTAGACTTCAAAGCTCGTCCCACACCAGTTATCGGCGTAACCCTTAAGAATACGTGGTCTCCTTCTTGGAATTCGAGTGCTTGTCTCCTCTTATCATGGTACCTCTTCTGACGACTCTGCGACGTCTTCATTTTATCCCGAGTCATTTTAATCTTCTCCGCTGTCTCTTGAACAATCTCAGGTCCAAGTACAATACTCTCTCCCGACTCATACCAACACAATGGAGTTCGACAACGTCTACCATACAACGCCTCATAAGGAGCCATTCCAATACTAGCATGAAAACTATTGTTGTATGTAAACTCGATCAACGGCAAGTGACTATCCCAAGATCCTCCTTGATCCAGTACACAAGCTCTCAACAAATCCTCTAAAGATTGGATTGTTCTTTCCGACTGACCATCTGTCTGCGGGTGATAAGCAGAACTCATCCTCAACTTAGTACCCAAAGCATCCTGTAGACTCTTCCAAAATCGTGACGTAAACCGCGGATCTCTATCCGATACAATACTCGAAGGTGTTCCATGCAACCTTAAGATTTCCTCAATATAAATTTTGGCTAACTTCTGCATAGAGTAATTAATTCTCATTGGCAAGAAATGCGCCGACTTAGTTAACCTATCCACAATCACCCATATCGAGTCATTACCTCTTGCAGTCTTTGGTAACCCAGTCACAAAATCCATGGAAATGCTATCCCACTTCCATTCAGGAACATTCAACGGCTGCATCATACCTGAAGGCTTCTGATGTTCAATCTTGGACTTCTGGCAAGTCAAACATGCATACACAAATTCAGCAATATCTCTTT
The DNA here is from genome assembly GCA_022829125.1 of Lathyrus tuberosus. Classification (NCBI taxonomy): domain Eukaryota; kingdom Viridiplantae; phylum Streptophyta; class Magnoliopsida; order Fabales; family Fabaceae; genus Lathyrus; species Lathyrus tuberosus. The sequence continues at coordinate 347,219 of JALAZF010000159.1, forward strand.
TCATACCTGGCCACCAAAACAATCTACGAAGGTCTTGATACATCTTCATAGCACCTGGATGAATACTCAATTGACTTCTATGTCCTTCCTCCAGAATACTCTTTTTGATTCCAGAAATATCAGGAACACACACTCTATCTCGAAACCTCAAAACTCCGTCTTCATCAATTCGGAATTCACCGCCATTACCTTGATTAATCTTCATTATTTGGTCAACTAATTTCAAATCAGATTTATGACCTTCCCGAATTTCCTCCAAAATTCCACTAGTCAGCTTTAACATGCCCAATTTCACACTATCAGCGGTCGTCTCACACAACAAACTCATGTCTCTGAATTTCTCAATCATTTCAAGTTCTTTCACCATAAGCATTGAAATATGCAACGACTTTCTACTCAAAGCATCAGCCACTACGTTTGCTTTACCTGGATGATAATTCAAATCGAACTCAAAATCCTTTAACAATTCTAGCCACCTTCTCTGCCTCATGTTTAACTCTTTCTGATCGAATAAGTATTTCAAACTTTTATGATCACTGAATACCTCAAATTTCGAACCAAAAAGATAATGCCTCCAAATCTTCAGCACAAATACTACAGCAGCCAACTCTAAGTCGTGCGTAGGGTAATTCCTCTCGTGGACTCTTAACTGTCTAGAAGCATAAGCGACCACTTTACCATTTTGCATTAAAACTCCACCAAGGCCCATCTTTGAGGCATCACAGTAAACCACAAAGGACTCATTCGGGTCTGGCAAAACTAAAACCAGAGCCGTTGTCAACCTTTTCTTTAGTTCTACAAAACATTCTTCACAAGTAACATCCCACACATACGCTCGCCCCTTTCGAGTCAATTGCGTCAAAGGCAAGGCCAACCTAGAAAAACCTTCGATGAACTTACGATAATAACCAGCCAATCCAAGAAAACTACGGATCTCCGTAGAAGACTTCGGGGTCTCCCACTGCAACACCGCATCAATCTTCGAGGGATCCACAGAAATTCCACCACTTGAAATCACATGGCCTAGGAAACTCACTTCCTTCAACCAGAATTCGCACTTCGACGACTTAGCATATAATTTCTTCTTTCTCAACACTTGTAACACAATCCTCAAATGTTCTGCATGCTCTTCTTCTGATTTAGAATATACTAAGATGTCATCTATGAAAACCACCACAAACTTATCAAGATATTCATGAAAGATTCTGTTCATATACTCCATGAACACACCAGGCGCGTTACAAACTCCGAATAGCATCACCGTATATTCATAATGACCATACCTCGTCCTGAAAGCTGTTTTCGGAATATCATCAGCTTTAACTCTAATCTGATGATAACCGGACCTCAGATCAATCTTACTGAACATACAAGCACCTACGAGTTGATCCATTAAATCGTCGATTCTCGGAAGCAGATATTTATTCTTAATGGTCATCTTATTCAACTGCCGATAATAGACACACAATCTCATACTACCGTCTTTCTTCTTAACGAGCAACACCGGAGCACCCCACGGAGAAACACTAGGTCGAATAAACTTCTTTTCCAACAATTCTTCTAGTTGTTTCTTCAGCTCATTCAATTCCGAAGCAGACATCCGATAAGGAGCCATCGAAACTGGACTCGTACCTGGTATTAAGTCCACAGCAAACTCAACTTCACGTTCCGGAGGTAAATCACTTATATCCTCAGGAAACACATCTTGAAACTCACAAACCACAGGCAACCCAGCACTGACGGCTACACCATCCGCTGGCAACGATGCAAACACTGCGAACATCAACGCTTCATCTAATAAAAGTCCATCCACTTGTTTAGCAGATAAGAACATTAGTTCACCATCCTCACCTAACTCTGGAAACTTCACAGTCTTGTTATAGCAATTAATGTGAACGTAGTTGAACTCCAACCAGTTCATACCAAGGATAACATCGATTTGGTGCAAAGGTAAGCACACCAAATCCATCACAAAATCCTTCTCAAAGATTGTCAAAGGACACTTCAAACAAACAAGCATGGTAGTCACCGAACTATTAGCCGGAGTCTCTATTATCATATTACCATTCATGTTAGACAGATTCAACCCCAATCTAGTAGCACACTCAAGAGAGATAAATGAATGCGTAGCTCCAGTATCAATAATAGCAATCAACTCAACATTGTTAATAAAACAAGTACCTCGAATTAAGTTGTCATTCTTGGGAACTTCTGAGCCAGCCAAAGCAAACACTCTTCCAGTAGTCTGGGCAGCAGTAGCAGTCTTCTTTGGTTTCTGGCATTGAGTACTGATATGCCCCTGTTCGCCACAATTGAAATAGGTCGGACCCTCATTCGGACAATCACCAATTCTATGCCCAGTCTTGCCACAACGGTAACATCTCAGAACTTTGTTAGTACACACATCAGCTTTGTGACCTGACTCCCCACACTTGTAGCACTTAGCAGGTGCATTAGCGGCTCCCCTACTTGACTTCTTCTCATCTGATACCTTCTGCTTCCCTTTATCACCTGGGCTCGCATAAGGTTTTCCTCTAAACTGACCCTTATCTTTCTTTTCACTTAGCTGTTTGTAGTGAGCAGATCGAGCTCGACTATCTTCATCGTAGATCCTACTCTTATCCACCAGTTCCGCATACCTGCGAATCTGTTGGCATCCAATCCCTTGCTTAATCTCTGGTCTCAGCCCGTTCTCAAACTTGAGACACTTAGAAAGTTCAGCATCTGCACGGTTGTAATGAGGACAAAACTTCACAAGCCTCTCAAATTTGGCAGCATACTCCGCCACAGTCATATTCCCTTGCTTCAATTCAATGAATTCCACTTCCATCTTACCATGAGCATCTTCAGGAAAATACTTGCCCAGAAATTCCTATTTGAACACATTCCAAGTCACCGCAGTGCCAACATCTTCCAACCTCTGACGAGTGTTATCCCACCAGTCCTCAACCTCCTCTTCCAGCATATGCGTTCTGAACTGCACTTGTTGTGCATCAGAGCACCCCATCACTCTAAAAATCTTCTCAATCGCCTTGAGCCACTTTTGTGCGCTCGCCGAATCATGAGTCCCTTCAAACTTCGGTGGGTTATTCCTCTGAAACATCTCCAACGTACGAAACTCATCAGGAGCATGGTTCCGAGCAAGAGCTGCAATAGCATCAGCAAGAGCGTGTGTGTTGTTTCCAGCCATTCTGTACAACTCTCACCCCGTCAGAAAAAAAAACAAACAAATAATCGTTGACAAGTAACGACTGACAACAGACTGACTACACAAAACTTGGCCGGACAGACCGACCTGCTCTGATACCACTAATGTAACACCCTTCTACCCCACATACAATTTCTAAAGAAATAAATCATGTTATCAGAGTATAATTCACAACCAAGGGTGTACATAATCAAAACATCATACAATTCTCATAGTCCTGTCCTGTAACACGGGTTACTCAAACATCATCAAAAGAAATCATAATCTCGCAGCGGAATCAACTTGTCATTTTAAATTCAATTGAAAACTTCATAAGAAACTTATCCAATCTAGAACAACATCATCAGTATAAAATTCCAACATAAATCAAAAGAACACGAAGTTCGCAATCCATCCCAACCTGATGTTACATGACACAGAGCAGGACACCTCTTAAACTTAAACGACATAACCGAGACACTCCAAGCTACCTCCTTCGTCACCTCGAAGCTACTCTTGGTTATCTGCAAGTGACCCACATAAGAGGCAACATTTCTAAGCAGGCAGGGTGAGAAAACATAATTCAATATAGTAATACAAAGACCTGGAAATTACATAAATTAAGCAGCAACAACAACAGATCATCACTCACATTCATTCACATCATCATCAACTTAGAATTCATAATACAACTCATCACAATTACTTCATAAGAAATGCAATGTCAACTTCAATGAAAATGCAACATATTCATTGCGGTACCGACTTTCCTCCATGCGATGGACACTGGCCATCAACCCTCCACAATGGGAGCACACCATAACAACATATCACTCCAATCCGCACGATGGGATTGAAGCTACCAATAGGCCGAAGCCCCATCATAAAAATATGCCATGAGATGCAATGATGTTAACCCCCTCATTTCATTCAAATATCGACATGTGCATCATTCATTTCATCTCAATAACATTCATCATGAAAATCATAGTTCATCAATTATATATCATCAATACTTCGACCCTAAAGAAACAACACGAGAAAACAGCGAGAAACTTCAAGAAAACAGCAAAAATATGGGACAACCAGCAGTCTGACACGGCCGCCCGTGTCCTGTGACACTGCCTGTGTCAGAAGAACTGGGACACGATTCCAAAACATAAAAAAAAAGTAGCAAGTCAGCAGCCTGACACGGCCACCCGTGTCCTGTGACACGGCCCATGCCAGAAGCCCTGGGACCAATTTCCAAAAACCAATTTTTCATTCACGACCAGCAAGCTGACACGGTCGCCTGTGTCCTGTGACACGGCCCGTGTCAGGAGCTCTGCAACAACAATTTTATTTTTCTCAACCAGTAGGCTGACTCGGGTGCCCGTGTTGTGTGACACGGCCCGTGTCAGGATGCGACAAAACCCAATTTTTTTTCCGAAAAGTGTTTTTCTGCGTTTTTAACTTTGATTACTCCAAAAATCAATGTTCTACACGAAAATTGATCAAAAACACTCACAAAGCACACATATAGTAATATGCATCAATCAAACTCATCATATTTTCATCAAATTACTCATTCTACATCAAAAATCATCTAAATCAACACAACTCATGCAATCCCTAATCTATTCATCTCCAATTCCTATAAAACTATAATAAATTATGAACTCTCCCCATACCTTAGAATAATCCGAAGCTTTTCCTTCCTTCTTCAAGATTCTTCGAGAATTCCTCAAGCCCTAGTTCTCCTTCTGCCCTCTTCTCTACTTCAGTTTCCTTCACCAAAAACACGATCAGTTAGAATGATCGTTCCTTTTCCCCTTCTTGGTCATACATTCCAGTTTAGGAACTTCCCATCCTATCCTCACTTATTCTCCAATAAGACCACATTGCCCTTCCTCATTTTATTTTAAATTTTAATAATAACAATAATAACATAAATAATACATGATTATTCCTTTTATTAAAATTACTCAAATTGCATCTTTTAATCCATAATTCTCCAAAATCGTCACAAACCCCCTTAATTCCTTCCAAATTAATTAAATAAATAATTAAATAAATAATTTAGATTTTTCGGGTCGTTACAACTCTCCCCTACTTTAAGAATTTTCGTCCTCGAAAATTACCTGAACTAAACAGAGTCGGATACGACTCCTTCATCTGATCTTCACGCTCCCAAGTCCAACTATCACCAGCTAGTCCGCCCCACAATACTTTCACTAAAGCAATCTCTTTACCTCGGAGTTGCTTCAATTCTCGACCATCAATCCTCACAGGCAAAGCTTCTATTGTCAGGTTATCTCTTACCTGAACGTTATCCATCTGAATTACATGTGACGGATCCGGAATATACTTCCTCAACTGCGACACATGAAACACATCATGCAAATTTGCAAGTGACGGTGGTAAAGCCACCCGATAGGCAACCTCTCATATTCTCTGCATAATCTGATATGGACCAACAAAGCGCGGAGTGAGCTTTCTAGACTTCAAAGCTCGTCCCACACCAGTTATCGGCGTAACCCTTAAGAATACGTGGTCTCCTTCTTGGAATTCGAGTGCTTGTCTCCTCTTATCATGGTAACTCTTCTGACGACTCTGCGACGTCTTCATTTTATCCCGAGTCATTTTAATCTTCTCCGCTGTCTCTTGAACAATCTCAGGTCCAAGTACAATACTCTCTCCCGACTCATACCAACACAATGGAGTTCGACAACGTCTACCATACAACGCCTCATAAGGAGCCATTCCAATACTAGCATGAAAATTATTGTTGTATGTAAACTCGATCAACGGCAAGTGACTATCCCAAGATCCTCCTTGATCCAGTACACAAGCTCTCAACAAATCCTCTAAAGATTGGATTGTTCTTTCCGACTGACCATCTGTCTGCGGGTGATAAGCAGAACTCATCCTCAACTTAGTACCCAAAGCATCCTGTAGACTCTTCCAAAATCGTGACGTAAACCGCGGATCTCTATCCGATACAATACTCGAAGGTGTTCCATGCAACCTTAAGATTTCCTCAATATAAATTTTGGCTAACTTCTGCATAGAGTAATTAATTCTCATTGGCAAGAAATGCGCCGACTTAGTTAACCTATCCACAATCACCCATATCGAGTCATTACCTCTTGCAGTCTTTGGTAACCCAGTCACAAAATCCATGGAAATGCTATCCCACTTCCATTCAGGAACATTCAACGGCTGCATCATACCTGAAGGCTTCTGATGTTCAATCTTGGACTTCTGGCAAGTCAAACATGCATACACAAATTCAGCAATATCTCTTTTCATACCTGGCCCCCAAAACAATCTACGAAGGTCTTGATACATCTTCATAGCACCAGGATGAATACTCAATTAACTTCTATGTCCTTCCTCCAGAATACTCTTTTTGATTCCAGAAATATCAAGAACACACACTCTATCTCGAAACCTCAAAACTCCGTCTTCATCAATTCGGAATTCACCGCCATTACCTTGATTAATCTTCATTATTTGGTCAACTAATTTCAAATCAGATTTATGACCTTCCCGAATTTCCTCCAAAATTCCACTAGTCAGCTTTAACATGCCCAATTTCACACTATCAGCGGTCGTCTCACACAACAAACTCATGTCTCTGAATTTCTCAATCATTTCAAGTTCTTTCACCATAAGCATTGAAATATGCAACGACTTTCTACTCAAAGCATCAGCCACTACGTTTGATTTACCTGGATGATAATTCAAATCGAACTCAAAATCCTTTAACAATTCTAGCCACCTTCTCTGCCTCATGTTTAACTCTTTCTGATCGAATAAGTATTTCAAACTTTTATGATCACTGAATACCTCAAATTTCGAACCAAAAAGATAATGCCTCCAAATCTTCAGCACAAATACTACAGCAGCCAACTCTAAGTCGTGCGTAGGGTAATTCCTCTCGTGGACTCTTAACTGTCTAGAAGCATAAGCGACCACTTTACCATTTTGCATTAAAACTCCACCAAGGCCCATCTTTGAGGCATCACAGTAAACCACAAAGGACTCATTCGGGTCTGGCAAAACTAAAACCGGAGCCGTTGTCAACCTTTTCTTTAGTTCTACAAAATATTTTTCACAAGTGACATCCCACACATACGCTCGCCCCTTTCGAGTCAATTGCGTCAAAGGCAAGGCCAACCTAGAAAAACCTTCGATGAACTTACGATAATAACCAGCCAATCCAAGAAAACTACGGATCTCCGTAGAAGACTTCGGGGTCTCCCACTGCAACACCGCATCAATCTTCGAGGGATCCACAGAAATTCCACCACTTGAAATCACATGGCCTAGGAAACTCACTTCCTTCAACCAGAATTCGCACTTCGACGACTTAGCATATAATTTCTTCTTTCTCAACACTTGTAACACAATCCTCAAATGTTCTGCATGCTCTTCTTCTGATTTAGAATATACTAAGATGTCATCTATGAAAACCACCACAAACTTATCAAGATATTCATGAAAGATTCTGTTCATATACTCCATGAACACACCAGGCGCGTTACAAACTCTGAATAGCATCACCGTATATTCATAATGACCATACCTCGTCCTGAAAGCTGTTTTCGGAATATCATCAGCTTTAACTCTAATCTGATGATAACCGGACCTCAGATCAATCTTACTGAACATACAAGCACCTACGAGTTGATCCATTAAATCGTCGATTCTCGGAAGCAGATATTTATTCTTAATGGTCATCTTATTCAACTGCCGATAATCGACACACAATCTCATACTACCGTCTTTCTTCTTAACGAGCAACACCGGAGCACCCCACGGAGAAACACTAGGTCGAATAAACTTCTTTTCCAACAATTCTTCTAGTTGTTTCTTCAGCTCATTCAATTCCGAAGCAGACATCCGATAAGGAGCCATCGAAACTGGACTCGTACCTGGTATTAAGTCCACAGCAAACTCAACTTCACGTTCCGGAGGTAAATCACTTATATCCTCAGGAAACACATCTTAAAACTCACAAACCACAGGCAACCCAGCACTGACGGCTACACCATCCGCTGGCAACGATGCAAACACTGCGAACATCAACGCTTCATCTAATAAAAGTCCATCCACTTGTTTAGCAGATAAGAACATTAGTTCACCATCCTCACCTAACTCTGGAAACTTCACAGTCTTGTTATAGCAATTAATGTGAACGTAGTTGAACTCCAACCAGTTCATACCAAGGATAACATCGATTTGGTGCAAAGGTAAGCACACCAAATCCATCACAAAATCCTTCTCAAAGATTGTCAAAGGACACTTCAAACAAACAAGCATGGTAGTCACCGAACTATTAGCCGGAGTCTCTATTATCATATTACCATTCATGTTAGACAGATTCAACCCCAATCTAGTAGCACACTCAAGAGAGATAAATGAATGCGTAGCTCCAGTATCAATAATAGCAATCAACTCAACATTGTTAATAAAACAAGTACCTCGAATTAAGTTGTCATTCTTGGGAACTTCTGAGCCAGCCAAAGCAAACACTCTTCCAGTAGTCTGGGCAGCAGTAGCAGTCTTCTTTGGTTTCTGGCATTGAGTACTGATATGCCCCTGTTCGCCACAATTGAAATAGGTCGGACCCTCATTCGGACAATCACCAATTCTATGCCCAGTCTTGCCACAACGGTAACATCACAGAACTTTGTTAGTACACACATCAGCTTTGTGACCTGACTCCCCACACTTGTAGCACTTAGCAGGTGCATTAGCGGCTCCCCTACTTGACTTCTTCTCATCTGATACCTTCTGCTTCCCTTTATCACCTGGGCTCGCATAAGGTTTTCCTCTAAACTGACCCTTATCTTTCTTTTCACTTAGCTGTTTGTAGTGAGCAGATCGAGCTCGACTATCTTCATCGTAGATCCTACTCTTATCCACCAGTTCCGCATACCTGCGAATCTGTTGGCATCCAATCCCTTGCTTAATCTCTGGTCTCAGCCCGTTCTCAAACTTGAGACACTTAGAAAGTTCAGCATCTGCACGGTTGTAATGAGGACAAAACTTCACAAGCCTCTCAAATTTGGCAGCATACTCCGCCACATTCATATTCCCTTGCTTCAATTCAATGAATTCCACTTCCATCTTACCATGAGCATCTTCAGGAAAATACTTGCCCAGAAATTCCTATTTGAACACATTCCAAGTCACCGCAGTGCCAACATCTTCCAACCTCTGACGGGTGTTATCCCACCAGTCCTCAACCTCCTCTTCCAGCATATGCGTTCCGAACTGCACTTGTTGTGCATCAGAGCACCCCATCACTCTAAAAATCTTCTCAATCGCCTTGAGCCACTTTTGTGCGCTCGCCGGGTCATGAGTCCCTTCAAACTTCGGTGGGTTATTCCTCTGAAACATATCCAACGTACGAAACTCATCAGGAGCATGGTTCCGAGCAAGAGCTGCAATAGCATCAGCAAGAGCGTGTGTGTTGTTTCCAGCCATTCTGTACAACTCTCACCCCGTCAGAAAAAAAAACAAACAAATAATCGTTGACAAGTAACGACTGACAACAGACTGACTACACAAAACTTGGCCGGACAGACCGACCTGCTCTGATACCACTAATGTAACACCCTTCTACCCCACATACAATTTCTAAAGAAATAAATCATGTTATCAGAGTATAATTCACAACCAAGGGTGTACATAATCAAAACATCATACAATTCTCAAAGTCCTGTCCTGTAACACGGGTTACTCAAACATCATCAAAAGAAATCATAATCTCGCAGCGGAATCAACTTGTCATTTTAAATTCAATTAAAAACTTCATAAGAAACTTATCCAATCTAGAACAACATCATCAGTATAAAATTCCAACATAAATCAAAAGAACACGAAGTTCGCAATCCATCTCAACCTGATGTTACATGACACAGAGCAGGACACCTCTTAAACTTAAACGACATAACCGAGACACTCCAAGCTACCTCCTTCGTCACCTCGAAGCTACTCTTGGTTATCTGCAAGTGACCCACATAAGAGGCAACATTTCTAAGCAGGCAGGGTGAGAAAACATAATTCAATATAGTAATACAAAGACCTGGAAATTACATAAATTAAGCAGCAGCAACAACAGATCATCACTCACATTCATTCACATCATCATCAACTTAGAATTCATAATACAACTCATCACAATTACTTCATAAGAAATGCAATGTCAACTTCAATGAAAATACAACATATTCATTGCGGTACCGACTTTCCTCCATGCGATGGACACTGGCCATCAACCCTCCACAATGGGAGCACACCATAACAACATATCACTCCAATCCGCACGATGGGATTGAAGCTACCAATAGGCCGAAGCCCCATCATAAAAATATGCCATGAGATGCAATGATGTTAACCCCCTCATTTCATTCAAATATCGACATGTGCATCATTCATTTCATCTCAACAACATTCATCATGAAAATCATAATTCATCAATTATATATCATCAATACTTCGACCCTAAAGAAACAACACGAGAAAACAGCGAGAAACTTCAAGAAAACAGCAAAAATATGGGACAACCAGCAGTCTGACACGGCCGCCCGTGTCCTGTGACACTGCCCGTGTCAGAAGAACTGGGACACGATTCCAAAACATAAAAAAAAAGTAGCAAGTCAGCAGCCTGACACGGCCACCCGTGTCCTTTGACACGGCCCATGTCAGAAGCCCTGGGACCAATTTCCAAAAATCAATTTTTCATTCACGACCAGCAAACTGACACGGCCGCCCGTGTCCTGTGACACGACCTGTGTCAGGAGCTCTGCAACAACAATTTTATTTTTCTCAACCAGTAGGCTGACACGGGTGCCCGTGTTGTGTGACACGGCCCGTGTCAGGATGCGACAAAACCCAAATTTTTTTCCGAAAAGTGTTTTTCTGCGTTTTTAACTTTGATTACTACAAAAATCAGTGTTCTACACGAAAATTGATCAAAAACACTCACAAAGCACACATATAGTAATATGCATCAATCAAACTCATCATATTTTCATCAAATTTCTCATTCTACATCAAAAATCATCTAAATCAACACAACTCATGCAATCCCTAATCTATTCATCTCCAATTCCTATAAAACTATAAGAAATTATGAACTCTCCCCATACCTTAGAATAATCCGAAGCTTTTCCTTCCTTCTTCAAGATTCTTCGAGAATTCCTCAAGCCCTAGTTCTCCTTCTGCCCTCTTCTCTGCTTCAGTTTCCTTCACCAAAAACACGATGAGTTAGAATGATCGTTCCTTTTCCCCTTCTTGGTCATACATTCCAGTTTAGGAACTTCCCATCCTATCCTCACTTATTCTCCAATAAGACCACATTGCCCTTCCTCATTTTATTTTAAATTTTAATAATAACAATAATAACATAAATAATACATGATTGTTCCTTTTATTAAAATTACTCAAATTGCATCTTTTAATCCATAATTCTCCAAAATCATCACAAACCCCCTTAATTCCTTCCAAATTAATTAAATAAATAATTTAGATTTTTCGGGTCGTTACAAATAGGGATTTTGGAAACCTCAAAAAATGGCTAAGTGTTGGGAGATGCTTCGACCGTGAGAATGCTGAAACGCGCATTGCAGTTATCACATTGAGGCTGGAGGGAAAATTTCAAATGTTTGAATTTCAAAAGGATCAGTTGCTGAACGTGGGGAGAAAGGCGCCAAGAAGACACGTTTGGAAGCATAACCACCACTTAGTAGTTATTTCTTAGCACTATAAATAGGAGTTATTTCTATAGAATAGGGGTGTTCGAATTTTTGTACAAGTTACTCAAAGAAACTCAAAGTACCCGCGTGTAGAGAAACGAATTCGTGAGAATGTAAGCAATGTAACACCACTTTCTTTCATCAATGCAATTTATCTTCATCATGTTTATGTTTCAGCACTTTACATTTTCCTGAACTTTACCTTTCATGTCTTAACTTTTCCTTGAATCTTTATTTTCAGTCAAGTTTATTTTAAACCTAGTTTTTACTTTCATTTAAAAGCTTTCGACATTTATCTTCTTGCATCTTTACATTCAAGCATTTAATCTTCAAGCATTTACTTTCAAAGTCTTTTATCTTCAAGTCATTTATTTTTAAAGTCATTTATCTTTCTGCATTTACTTTCGACTGCACTTTTATCAATTCCAGTCTTTATTTTCAAGAACGTGGAGTTCATTGCATTTTATCTTCAAAAGCCTTTACATCATTGCATTTACTGTTAAAGTCATTTATTTCCTCGTCATTTACTTTCGACAGTCATTTATTTTTCTGCATCTTTTACATTCAAGAACGTGGAGTTCAAGCACTTTTACATTTTTGTCATTTATCTTCGACAGTAATTTATCTTCCTGCATTTTTATCAATTCAAGTCTTTATCTTCAAGCCTTACTTCTCGTCTGTTACTTTCGACGCCTTTAAATTCTGCATTCTTTATTTACAGCCTTTTAACTTCCAAGCTTTTACTTTACTGCAAGTAGTCGAATGTGGAGTTCACTTAGGATTCTTTTTTCAGCATTGTCGAACGTGGAGTTCAGTTTACATTTCCTTTATTTCAAGTTATATTCACTCTCTCTTAAAATTTAGCACATGTCCTAGGATTTGTGTGGTCGATCCTGCAAGTTAGTCAGTTTTATTTAAAATTGATAGACCAGAGGTTGTTTACCAAAATTCACAGTAAACACACACACACACACACACACACACACACACACACACACACACACACACATATATATATATATATATATATATATATATATATATATGGCTTAAATAATGTTTTGGTCCCTGTAAGTTGGCGAGTTTTTGGTTTTCGTCCCTGAATCTTTTTTTTTTTCGGATTTAGTCCATATATCTTACTTTTTGTTGGTATTTAGTCCCTCAAGCCAAAATCCGTAGGAAAATCCGAATGTTTCCTGCGGATTTTCCTGCAGATTTTCCTTAAAACCAAAATCCGCAGGAAAATCCACAGGAAAAGCCGTAGGAAACCTCTGTAGGGACTAAACACCAACAAAAAGTAAGATATAGGGACTAAACCCGAAAAAAAAAAATTCAGGGACGAAAACCAAAAACTCGCCAACTTACAGGGACGAAAACATTATTTAAGCCTATATATATATATATATATAAAAGCTAAACACATCCGAGAAAATATACCATCTAATAAAAATACAAAGGTCTTTAAATATTTTTTATATGTTTAAAACATAGTCAATATATTTAGAACATGAATACTTGTATATTTGATTTAAACTAAACGTTAAATTCAAAATATATTTTGAGTAAATAAATTTTTTATTTTGAAATAAATAATCTATGAATAAATAGAAAAAAAAAACATATTTAAGAATATTGAAAAATATGCATGAATACTTCTAAATAATTCTAAAATCCAAAATACTTCTGAAGATTATAATTTTGACTAACATGCATTTTTTATGACGAATTACACCCAAATAATAATAAAATCGATATTATTTATAAAAGAGTCTTTTTTACTGAAAAAAATTACATATTTTAAAAATAACTTTTTTAATATAATGTGATAAATTTGATCATATGTTTTTTGCCACCTATACGGATAAATAAACATTGTATCTAATCTTATCACCTAATTTTATACCATTTTTAACATCAAGAATACACTTTATTGAGAGAAGAAAAACATGAATGTACATATTTTCATATAGAAAGTTTTATAGAAATAAAATATATTTAGTAATTATCTGAATGCACGGTCAAATTAAAATATTATGTACCAAAAGTTTTTTTTGGTTACATTCATGTACCAACGCACCAAAATATTTTCTTATGATTCCATTCAAGCTTATAAATTCTACAACTTCTTATTGATTCAAAATATTCAAGATACTTAGGTCATAGATTACCAACATTAATATGCAAGAAACCACAGTTGTAATTGTTGGTGGTGGTCCTTCTGGACTAGCAATCTCAGCTTTACTCACACAAAACTCAGTCTCTCATATTATTCTTGAAAAAGAAGATTGTAATGCTTCTCTTTGGAGGAAAAATGCTTATGATCGTTTAAACCTCCATTTAGCTAGTGAATTTTGCTCTCTACCTCTCATGCCTCATCCATCCTCGGGCCCAACATACCTAACCAAAGACCAATTTCTTCAATACATAGATAAATATGTCGATCATTTTAGCATAAAACCTCGTTATTATCGTGTTGTTAAGTCCGCTGAGTATGATGAAGTTACGAACAAATGGATCATTGAAGCTCAAAATTCCTTTGAAGGTACATTGGAAGTTTATGGGTCAAAGTTTCTTGTGATTGCCTCGGGCGAAAATAGTGAAGGTTTTATTCCTAATGTGCCTGGATTAGGGCAATTTGAAGGAGAGGTGGTACACTCCAAGAACTACAAATCTGGTTCAAAATATAAATCAAAAGATGTTTTGGTTGTTGGGTGTGGTAACTCAGGAATGGAGATTGCATATGATCTCCATAACTGGGGTGCTAACACTTCCATTGTCATTCGAAATTCGGTACATACACTTACTTTACTCACATTAATCATGCAACATAGATAAAATAAAATTTATTGATAAATATATGTGTTGTGATGATATTAATAGTTTAATATTTTTTTTTGCAGGTTCATGTCTTCACCAGAGATATGATTCGTACAGGGATGCGTTTGGTGAAATATTTACCTGTCTTTATTGTGGATACAATCATTACTTTTCAAGCTAAACTAAAATACGGTGATCTGTCTAAATACGGGATTTATCGTCCTAAAGATGGACCTTTATATCTCAAAAATACTACAGGAAAATCAGCTGTTATTGATGTTGGAACCATTGAAAAGATTAAGGAAGGAGCTATAAAAGTTCTTCCTTCTGGTATAAAGGAAATCAAGAAGAAGATTGTTATCTTTGAAAACAACGTGGAGAAAGAGTTTGATGCCATTGTTTTTGCTACCGGCTACAAAAGCGTAGCTAATGGATGGCTAAAGGTACATTTTTTTTCTTTGGTATTTATTATTTATTTCCCCATACTCCTTTTAATTATAATTTAATTGGTTTTTTTATGTTTTGAAGGATTACAAATATGCTCTTAATGAGAAAGGGTTCCCTAAAAATCCTTTTCCAAAACATTGGAAGGGAGATCATGGATTATACTGTGCAGGACTAGCAAGGAAAGGTTTATTTGGAGTCAAAAAGGACGCTGAGGCAATTGCAGATGACATCAACCGAACTCTTAAGTTTGAGAATTAATTCGGATTATCCATTGAATAAGCCTTTTATGCTCTTTAGTTTCTACACTGGTTAGTGAAATCTAGGTTGAGAATTGAATAATTAATAGTTGTTTTGTGTTTTTATTATCTATTTATAATAAGTCTCTTCTCAAAAGACTATCATGTATAACTTTTCTGAACACAATTTATCTCATCAATAAAGATATTATATTTTCATTTGTCATATATATCAATATCCTTTCTATTTTATAAAATTTAACCTGTCAATTGTAAAGAATAAATAAAAACTTCAAAACAAATACATTTAAAGTTTGATATGATGTGTGGTTGCACACGAGTCAAAATAATGTTGAATTGGAAAATCAAGTATTAAGTAAGTTAGTTCATTAGACCTCTAATATGAAAACTAACAAATATAAGGAAAAGAGAAAAACTAAAGAGAATTTGTTGTAGAATAGGTTGGAATTTTTAAAAGAGGATTAATAAATTAATAGAAGCAACTAATTTACTTATTAGCATAATTAAAACTTTATTTCGATTTATCACGAGTTCATAAATTATTCATTTATAGGATTTGATATTCTTGTTGTTGGGAAAAAACAAACAAAGCATAGAGGAAAAAAAACAGGAACACAATCACAACACAAGAAAATAACGTAGAAACTCCAAAACAGGACAAAAATCATGGTTGTTGTCAATAGACAACCAGAGAATAACACTACGTGAAAATTGACATAATATACCATTTGCTCGAACAAGTTTTTTTCATGACATATATCCTTTGGGTTTTGATAATAACAAAGTATTGAAATACCAATGGTGTTATCTGATATAAGGGCGCACTTGAGAGAAGCTAAGTTATTGGCTTCTAGTGGTTCAAAATTTGAAGAACGTTCTTTAAGTGAAGACTGATAATATAGGTTTGCGTAGACTCTAAAGCTGAAGGCCTCAGCATAGAAAAGTAAGCTACACTGTCAAATCACCTTGTCATCTTGAGTCTGTGTTCACAAAGCTCAAGAAGATTTTTCATGCTTTACGTATATCTACTCTCAACGGCTCTATAATACAAGATCACAATAAAGACGCAATAGTTAAACAAGTTACACAATGGATAAAGAACTTTTGGTGTATCTATTTTCAACGTCTCTTGTACTATGGAGTAACAAAGACACTTGTACAAGTTTTCTCTTCCAACGGCTATTCCTCTGAAACTACTATATAAGTAACTGAAGATTCAAGATGGACTTTAAACAAGAAACAAGGAGAATAAAGAAGAAGAGCCAAGAAGGATAAAAGCGTTCCCGCTTATATCAAAATGGAAGAATATCAAGATCAACAATATCAACACAATCTAGTATGAAGAATTTCTGTCATATGATGTAAATTGTAAAAAGCCTTAAGATTTCTTAAACATTGAATATCTTAAAAATCGTAAGTGTTGTGATCTTTGTTATGGTTATTTCCCTGTACCTCTGATTATGTATAAATTACACCTTGTTCTCTATTATGCTAAACAAGTTGTTTAGTAGTTTAGATAGAGTCTTTTTCTATGTGCTTGAGCATCAAAGTCTCTTGATGTAATTCTTGAGCCAAGTAAGTCTCCTGCTATGTGCTAGAGAATTGAAGTCGTAATCAGTTGTTGATTGAGAAAGAAATTCTTAGAATGTGGGTTTAAGGAGAAGTCTTGATCCAGGAGGGCTTGAGCAAGGAAGTCTTGAGTCCATGGGATTTAAGCAGGAAGTATTGGACTGCATGTTTAAGAAGAAGTCTTGGATTCGTAGAATATGAGCAGGGGAGTCTTGGATTGAGAGTCTGAGCAGAAGTCTTGAACCTGGGGGTTTAAGCAAGAAAGTCTTGGGTTCGTTGAATTTAAGTAGCAAGTCTTGGACTGCTGGTCTAAGCAAGAAGTCTCGGGCTGAGGGTTTGAGCAGAAAAGTCATATGTTTAAGTGAATAAGCGATTGTAATCATGTTTTGATTATATTGGAAAATCTCTTGTGCTACAAAGGGACTGGACTACTCTAAGTTTTGGAGGAACCCGTATAAATCTTTGTGTGTTCTGTAGTTATTTATTTGCTTCTGTTATTATTCTGCTACAATTAATTATCAGATATGAACAATGGTCTGGAATCTAGTCTCTGTTCAGAAGAAAAGTAAAGAAACAGATGACACAATTCAACCCCCTACTCTTGTGTATTTTCTCACCTTTAGTTGGTATCATAGCATGGTTTATGCAAAACACTTGACAGAGGTGCAGATAAATATCCAATGAGAATAATATGTCTGTTAAATATTTTCCTTCAAGAAGAAATTAAGCACTATATGAAAAATATTACTTTGCTAATCTTACCATATTCATGGGTGACTCTGTTGAATTTAAATTATGGAAAAAGGCAAAATATATTCTAATATCATTGGTCTTGATAAAATGGTTTTGATGAAGGTCTATGGAATACCCTTGAGAAAGGTATTACTATAGAAGTTGATGGTGTAGGGATGATCTATGATAGAAAATCTCTCACACCAACTCAGAAGAAGCTTTATGAAAATCATCTTTGAGTTAGATGCATTATGGTAGGTGCTCTATCTCATCCTGAGTATATCAACATCATTGATATGTCTAAAGCTCATACTATCTTTGAATCCTTGTGTTCAAATTTGAAGGGAATCAGGTATAAGCTTATTAAGTTACACTTTGTCTAATCTTTCCAAGAAAATTCTAGAAGTCTGCTTGCTAGTGTCAAACCAAAAATTTGAGTTGACTGAATCTTGAAGGTTTAATTAGCATTCTTCAAAGTAAATAAATGGAATTATATAAAGAAAAGTTGTCAAAGAGATCACCCTTTCCTCAAGCCTGTTGAAGAAAATTCCTATGGAATGTCTGATGATGAGGAATTGGCCTTCCTTATCTAAAGATTCTATCATTTGGCTAAATGGAGTGTGATATCTGTTGATGGAAGAGTAACTTCAGAAGCTTCTGAAATATTCATATTTCAACTGATTATCCCAATCTTAAGCACAAGGATAAAAAACTATCAGACAGAAAAACCCAAAAAGAAAAATGTCAAAGAATATTCTAATGAAGCTGACATAGTTGAGGATTCAGAATCCAATAAAAAGAAATCTGGCATTGCTGGCCATTACTTCTCCTGAAGAAACAACCTGAATCCAGGAATAAATCAATTATTGAAGAGAAAGAAGTATCGACTAATTCATTTTGCTTCAATATTGATAATAAGGAGTCTGCATCTCAAGATCATATCTAGTGACTCCATTGCTCCTATGGAAATTGAAGGCTATCATAGAATTTGTGTTAAAGAACAATTCTATGAGAAACCTTTCATTTCTTTTTTTATTTTCTGGCAATACTAAGACAGTGCTGAAAACTTATCTCATGCCAACCTCTGATAGCTAACACTATCTGTTTCTATGGTAGTCAAAATTTTCGAAATCAAGGATTATGAAGTCAATAAATTTAATCCAAGACAATGAAATCAAAGACTCTGTTAAGAACAAGATTTTGTTAAGTGCCATAATTCATCCTAGACTATGTTCTTGAATGAATCTTGGTACCTCTATCAGACTAAGGCATAATGTAAGAGAAAACCTGTCAGGACTAACATTTGTGGACCCACAGAAATATGGGTATCAACATTCAAAATTGTATTTGCACCAGATATCATAGAAGAAAGAAGCAAGGCATCTTCCATGATACTTGATCAAAGGTTGTTTACAACATTTGATGAAAGAAATGCCTACATACCAAACTCAAGAGTTGGAAGATGCAAAAGTATGGAGTTTGGAGAAAAAATTAGAATCATTGGTTTGGCTGCCATTGACTCAGAATCCACTCGAGACGGGATTTAGATTCCATGGTTAAATTTGAATACTCATCTGAAGCCTGACCAAGAAAAAAAAAAGGTATGTTCTGTTCCTTCACTTTTGCAAACTTCTTAACTCAATGAACTATTTAAGTATGAGTGAATACAAAGTCTATGTTAGATCTCTAGAGAAGTTTTGTTTGTTAAAAACAAAAGAGTCTTCAGAAATCTTTGAAAATAAACTATGTTGTATTTGATTGTACTGAATATGTCATTAACTAGAAGATGGTCATTTTTATGGAAACAATATTCTCACGTTTGTGATAATACTACTACTAGTTAGTGGTCAAGGAAACCAATTCAATATTCATAAATCAAGCATGAATCTAGTTTCAAGAGAAAATGTTTGACTCTGAATAGAATATCAAAGACTGATAATTAAACCAAAGATGTCTCACTCGATATCTAATCCTACTAGAGTCTGATGAAAGATAGCTTCTAAAAAATAGTTAGTCTCTGAGACTCAGAAAAGGAATCTTTACTTCTGATGAAGAAATTTAGGTAAGAATATTTTTAATCCTTGTCTTACTTAAAATTCCATAAAGTTGAAAATTATTTAGTGTATTCAAGAAGTCTGCTAGGTAAGGACCGTTGGGTAATGATGTTTTCTTATTTTATACATCTATGGTGTCTATCCCTTATCTTTGTGAAACATCATTTCGTGTCACCTTTTTTGTCCCTCTAGCAAGATTCTTATTCCTCAATGGTCAGAATCTTGTTCAGTTCTTTTCTTATTATTTTTTTTTCTTTTCTGTGTTGATCAGACCAAAATGAGATGAATCCTCTAGTCAATTCTTCAACGAATCAACTTGTAGTCATCAATGAAAAGTTTGTGAATTTTGAAGAGTTGCTTAAGCAAGGTTTTAACTTCTAGAAGACTGTTTCTAAACAAATTTGGAATGGATACTTTGATATGCTCTATAGTTTTACTTATCCAAATCTTGTTAATGAGTTTTGGATTAATGCTTCCATTGTTTAGCTAAGTTTTGAGTATTCTATTCTTTCCAAGGTTTCTGGTGCTTCTATAACAGTAACCTCTAAGATAACTGCTAATGTAATCAAATGTGAGGAGATTGGAGAAATCCTAGGTAAAATTGTTTGGAAATACTATCTTCCTACATGGCGTACTTTTTTAGATCCATCAAACCTTTCTCTGGTCTTAAATCTTTGTCCTGATGCAGTTATTTGGAATCAGATTCTGAACTCAAACTTGCTTCCTAAGGACAAAGATCTAGACTTTGTGTACTCTATTGAAAAATATTTGCCACTTCTTATCAATTCAGACATATAGATTGATCTTCCTCAAATTATGTTTGACTATTTGAAGAAGACTCTTTCATCTTTTCACAAAGGAAAGACATTCTTCATTCCTTACGGTCGAGTTTTTTCTGAACTGCTGATCCAACAAGGAGTTGTCATAAGTTTTGAGGGTGGTTCTTATAAAATCTGGAGAGAAAAGCTTAAAGCTATCTATGAGGGATTCTGATGTTGGATTTTTGCAAATATATGCCCTGTAATTGTTAAACATCTTGTATTAAGCAATCTTATTGTTAAAAATTATTCATTGTTCTTGTTCATATTCTTGTGTGTCTTAATTTTTATATGTTCATTTTTTATTTTGTCTGGAGAATAAAAATTAGGACTAAAACTTAAAACACTTGCAACATATTCATTGAAAGATTGGAAGAAAATACATATTATCAAAGAAAAACCTTCTAGTCATTCATATATGTTCTAAGGAATTCCCTAGGCTAATCTAACATATCTAGATTGTTTAAATAATCTTCTCAATCTTCCTTTGCAAACTTAGCATTTTCCTTCCTCAGAAGATTCCTGCATTTTGACTTGGAAGTTCTTTTTCTTCTATGTGTCTCAACGAAGGTTGCTGGAGGTGTATGTGCCTTTGAGGGAGTCCTCTTACTTGAAGATGCTTCAGTTGCTACATTCTTCTCGTTTTCTTGGGTTGCATCATTCAGTATTGCTGCCTTTCTAAAATCTCTCTATGGAACCCAGATTTGCTTCTTCTTATACATTTTTGGTGTTCTAAAGGTTAAGTGATTCCGAATGATGGTTTGTTGAACATTTTATAGTAGCTATTCATCTGCTATCTTTAGCGTTTAGAGTTTCAATATTGATTAATCAAATCAATCTTTTAATGTCTGACTCTTGGAAAATGATGTCTCGTATATAATCCTCATAAAGATTCTCTTAAGACAACTGTAAATGTCATCTTAACAGATATCTGTTGGTTTTAATATTTCATATGTTCATATTTTTACTTCATTTATGTATTTGTCATAAATTCAAAGGGAAAAGTAAAAAAAATGTACTTATGCAAATTTAATAATGGCCAAAACATTTTCATTAATCATCAGAAACTGAAGAACGTTCTTTAAGTGA
This sequence comes from Lathyrus tuberosus, assembly GCA_022829125.1. Taxonomy (NCBI): domain Eukaryota; kingdom Viridiplantae; phylum Streptophyta; class Magnoliopsida; order Fabales; family Fabaceae; genus Lathyrus; species Lathyrus tuberosus. The sequence goes on from JALAZF010000159.1 coordinate 368,939, forward strand.
AGATTGATAATATAAGTTTGCATAGGCACTGAAGCTGAAGGCCTCAGCATCAAAAGACCAATATATTGTCTCTAAACTTATTGAATGTATCAGCTTCTGGTGATCATTCAGAACCAACGTAAAGCTAAGCTATCTGTACTGCATAAAGCAAGCTACATTGTCAAATCAACTGGTCAGCTAGAGTTTGTGTTCACAAGGCTCAAGAAGAGTTGACATGCTTTACGAATATCTACTCTCAACGGATCTATAGTACAAGATCACAAGAAATACACAATGGTTAAACAAGTTACACAATGGATCAAGATCTTATGGTGTATCTATCTTCAACATCTCTTGTACTATGGAGTTACAAAGACACTTGTACAATTTATCCCTTCCATCGGCTATTCCCCTTTGAATTTGCTATATAAGTAGTTGAAGATTCAAGATGGATTTTAAACAAGGAACAAGGAGAATAAAGAAGAAGAGTGAAGAAGGATAGAAGCGTTCCACGCTTCTATCAAAATGGAATATAAACAAGACCAACAATAGCAACACAACCGAGTATACTGAATTTATGTTATATGTTGTAAATTGTATAAAGCCTTAAGATTTCTTAAACATTGAATATCTAAGAAATATTAAGTGTTGTGATCTTTGTTATGTTTATTGCCCTGTACCTCTAATTATGTATTAAGTACACCTTGTTCTCTATTCTACTAAACAAGTTGTTTAGTAGTTAAGATAAAGTCTCTTTCTATGTGCTTGAGCATCAAAGTCTATTGTTATGAAGCATGAGCCAAGTAAGTCTCCTGCTATGTGCTAGAGCATTAAAGTCTTAAACAGTTGTTGATTGAGCAAGAAAGTCTTAGACCGTGGGTCTAAGCAGAAGCCTTGAGCCTGGAGGGCTTGAGCAAGGAAGTCTTGAATTCGTGGGATTTAATTAGTAAGTCATAGACTGTAGGTCTAAGCAGAAGTCTTGGATTTGTGGAATCTGAGCAGGGAAATCTTGGAATGAGGGTCTGAGATGAAGTCTTCAACCTGAGCGATTTAAGCAAGTAAGTATTGGGTTCAAGGAATCTAAGCAGGAAACCTTGGGCCGAGGGTCTAAGCAGGAAATCTCGGGCTGAGGGTCTGAGCAAAAAAGTCATATGCTTAAGTGCATAAGCAATTGTAATCATGTATTGATTATAGCTGAAAATATCTTGTGCTGCAAGGGGAGTGGACTACTCTCAGTTTGGGAGGAACCAGTATAAATCTTTGTGTGTTTTGTTGTTATTTTTTGCTTTTGTTATTATTTCGCTGCAATTAATTATCAGAATCTGAACTCTGTTCAGAAGTAAAGTAAAGAAACTGATAAAACAGTTCAACCCCCCCCCCCCCCTTCTTGTGTATTTTTCTCACCTTCACCATCAACTAACCCATACCCCAAAGTACACCAACACCCTCTAAAATAAATATTTATCTGCATATTACAACACTCTAATACAAGAGTCACTACTACAAAAAACCCATTTAACAACGGTTGGAAATGACATATAATGACGCGGGCGAAGGCGTTGTTATGTAGAGTGTTGTTGTATATGCGGTACGTACAATGACGGCCCAGTAACCGTTGTAATAAAATGGAAAACGCGCTACCTATAATGACGGTTATTTTAAGTACCCGTTGTTGTATGTCTTTTAATAAAATAAAACAAAATACAAAATTAGAACTACCTATAATGACGGTTATTTTAAAAAAAACCGTTGTTGTATGTCTTTTAATAAAATAAAATAAAATTGCAGCATTAGAACAAGAACAACAGCAAGAACATCAAGAAGAAGAATAAGAACAAAAACAACAGTAAGAACATCAAGAACAACAATAAGAACAACAAGAACAAGAACAAGAACAAGAACAAGAACAAGAACAAGAACAAGAACAAGAAGAAGAAGAATAACAACAACAACAACAACAACAATAATAACAATATTAACAACAAGAACAACAACATCAACAACACCAACGACAACAACAACAATAATAACAATGATAACAATAATAACAACAAGAACAACAATAATAAAAAAGAACAACAATAATTAAAAAAGAACACCAACAACTAACATTGCTAACTCGAGTTCTGAAATTTGTTCTGAAATTTGGTTTAGTGGAGAAATAGAGTATCGTAACTGAAAGATGATGTTTGGAGGTAGAAGATGTAGTTCGTCTAAGTTTTAGGTTTCACGCGGATCACTAATAGTAGTGTCTTGGCCGTTGATAATCACTAAATGGACGACCAAGATTTGTTTAAGGATAGTGAATAAACTCAATATGCGCGCCACCTATAATGTTGGTAATGAGAATTGAAAAAATAAGTAAAAAACCAAAAATGCTGGTGCTGGGACTTGAACCCTTGCCAAGACGCTACCTATAATGATGGTTGGTTTAAATTACCCGTGGTGAAAGGTCTGTCATCATTTTGAAAAAATAAGTAAAAAAAGCTACCTATTACAACGGTTGGTTTAAATACCTGTTGTGAAAGGGTCTGTCAGCATTTTGAAAAAATAGTAAAAAATGATTAAAATAAGTTCATAAAGATCTAAAAACACGAAATTTAATCTAATTAGGTAAAATAAGAATTTTGAGAATTTTTTTAGAATTTTTTGAGACTATGAAAACAGTAAAAAATTCATTAAAAATAGATAAAAGATGAATTTGGGGTTTTGAGGGTGAAATCCCATAACTCTTCCCGAGTAAGGGACTAATGACCACACGATTTTTCTGCTTCAGATGCACGAAACAGATCTTAAAAAGGTTGAAAACATACCAGTGGTGAAAGGTTGTGGGTATTTTGAAAAAATATGTAAAAAAACCATAAATGTTGGTGCTGGGACTTGAACCCATGACCATGCGCTACCTATAATGACGGTTGAAAACATACCTGTGGTGAAAGGTTGTGGGTATTTTGAAAAAATATGTAAGAAAACCATAAATGTTTGTGCTGGGACTTGAACCCATGACCATGCGCTACCTATAATGACGGTTGAAAACATACCTGTGGTGAAAGGCCTCACATTTCACCACGGTTTGAATATTAACCGTCATTAAAAGCCTTTTAACGATATTAAAAAAAACGCGCATCTATTACAACGGTGAATAGGCAATCCGTTGTAAGCCTGACGTGGTTATTTGCACGTTTTGTAGTAGTGAGTATAAGAGAACAAAGAAAGTCAAATACAAGCTTAAAGTGCTTTTGACTGGTGCATGTTGAAATGAAAAACTTGAATCTTATATATAGCCTTGGACTACCTCTTCCTTCACAAAACTAAGAAATGTGGGACTTCAAAGAACTTGTATCCTATATATTGCCTTGAACTCTCTCTTCATTCATAAAACTTAGCGATGTGGGACTTCTTCAACATGTATATTTTCAACCAACCCCAACAATCTCCACCTTGAATGAAAATAATACATAAGCTTTCATTGTCTTCACCTACAATCTTACTCCACCTTAAAGAGTATTAACATGTATATTTTCAACCAACCCCAAAAATCTCCACTTGATTGAAAATAATACATAAACTTTCATTGTCTTCACAGACAATCATACTCAACCATAAAGAGTATAGTCACTTGAAGCTACACCACTCCAAGAATTTTCACATTGTCTTCCCAACAATCATAGTTCTAAAAACTATCATACTCTCTCATGAAGAATATAATTCACTTGAAAATAAACCACTTCAAGAATTTCACATTGTCACCACTTCATGATAGATTATTAACCACGGTTGGGGATTTCGGGAGAGTCGAACCATGGCTCTGATACCACTGTTGGGGAGTTCGGGTGTGTCAAGAACATCAACGGGACTAGAGCATTAGTCGCATTGGTGCTCCCGACTCTCTCAGACTCCCCAACAGTGGTATCAGAGTCGTGGTTCATCTTTATGGAGGAGCGAGAACTGGATCAATGGGACTAGAGCATTAGTCACATTGGTGCTCCAGACTCTCCCGGACTCCCCAACTTTGGTATCAAAGTCATGGTTCGACTCTCCCAGACTCCCCAACTATGGTTAAAACTCTATCATAATCCACCTAAAGGAAAGTATACTTCACTCTAGATTATGATAGTTTTTAAGACTATGATTGTCGGGAAGACAATGTGAAAATTCTTGGAGTGGTGTAGCTTTAAGTGACTATACTCTTTATGGTGGAGTATGATTTTCGGTGAACACAATGAAAGGTTATATATTATTTTCAATCAAGGTGGAGATTGTTACGGTTGGTTTAAAATATACATTTGATACTCTTTATGGTGGAGTATGATTGTCGGTGAAGACAATGAAAGCTTATGTATTATTTTTAATTAGGTGAGATTTTTGGGGTTGGTTGAACATATACATGTTGAAGAAGTCCCACATTGCTTAGTTTTGTGAGTGAAGAGATAGTTCAAGACCATATATAGGACACAAATTCTTTGAAGTACCACATTGCTTAGTTTTGTGGGACTTCTTCAACATGTATATTTTCAACCAACTCCAACACTCATTTGATTTTAAAAATACCTAATTAAGCTTTTCTTATTTCTCTTAGAATATCTAATATGTGATATTCAATCTCTTTCATGTGAGCCATATTGACCTAAGATTCCTTTAGATAGGTTTCATTCTTGTCATGAGTTTTTTCAATGGTTTCATCGGTATAATTAGCTTGTGTTGCATGAACAAACTCTAAATAACCAGAGATAATACATTCATTTATGAATTCTTGATATTATAGGGTTTTAACATCTTTTTTTCATCTTTCCCTGCCCATAGAGAGTTGAACTTCAACTTGATTCAGTTGTTTCAAAACACCAGTAGCTATAATGCAACAAGGATCAACCTGAGATGTGTGAATTTCTATTCCATTTTGATCACCCCCACTAGTTCCCCCTGCATTTTTGTGTATCTCACTTTGTTTCTTCAAGTTTAATTCAACTACCTTTATGCTGGTTTCTTTTTTTTTCATTGCCAGTGCAAAAGTCGTTTGAGTGTCTCCCTTTTGTTTTCTTTTGAGTTTGTCCTATCTGGTCCAGCTTTCCTCTTGCAGTTTTTATTAGAGTGGTCTATTCCATTGCAGTAATTACAAAACTCAAGAAGTTTTTCACAATATATTTCTACAAAGGAAGAGAAACATATCCTTTCAACTAAGCTTTTATACCTTAACTCTTTTAGTACATTAATGTTAACCAAAATTCTGACAAAATGCCTAAGTGCACGATCAAAATATGAGCTGCTTGAAGTGGAATTTATGCATATTGAGGCGTCAATGGGGCTTGCAATCGTGAAAAAAATTTTAGGCCTCTAGTATTCTTGAGAGAGACCTCAAATCCAAACCCAAATCGGAGCAGAGATCTGATTAATATTGGTTGGTATAAAATCTCTTCGTTCAAGAAAATTGTTTTAACACAACCGACCTCAGGTTCCAAGAGTTCAGTGACCTAACTCTACACATGTATTCTATGATCAAAAATAAAAACTAAAAAACAATTTACCTCGAGATGTGATACCTCATTTACCTATAGATTTCCAAAGGGTTGCTAGCTTGTCACCCAAGCTTACTACGGTGAGGTGGGTGGAACCTTTAATCCACAATATTCTATCATAAAGGTTTTGCTTACATGATTTCAGACCTAATAAATACTCATATTCATGGATAAAGATAACCAAAATGTATCCCTTAACATAACAAATTGAAAGTAGACTTTGTGAGATATTTTAAACATTGTCTAAAGCTTCAAAGAAGGATTGGGTAGTTTTGATTATTGTTGTGGTCGTGGTATGTATCTTTGTAAGTGATTGAAGTAGTAAAGTTTTTAGGAATATACAATGAGCTAGAATGCCAACCGAGGATGCAAGCAAGGAGGACGAATGTGTTAGGGCAACAATGTTCCACGAAGGTTAAAAAATGTGAGATTCTAATAATTTAATTCATTAGAGCATTTATTTTATTCTTTTATCATTTATGAATTTTACGATAGATCTTAACATTTTTTAATAAGTAAAAATCTAGTATTAATGTGAAATAAGTTGAACTAACATTAAAAATTAATTATTATATTTCTCATAATAATAGAATTTTTCAATCGTTAATATTTACAATAACATAGAAAAATAATTTAATATATTTTGAAAAACATTTTAGTTAATAAAGTTTTATGGTTTATAAATCCTAACTTTGAAAAATGCTAATATTATCAGGTTAAACATTATTACTCTGATTCGATCTCAAGGCCTCATCTACAAATGCAAAAAAAAAATTTCTTAAATTTTTTAAATATTTAAATAACTTTGAGAATTACCTTAAGTAATATAACAATGTTTTTATATTAAATTATTGTTTAAAATTGTAAATTATAATAAATAAAAATCTTATAGGGAAAAAACTTCTTTATTGAATATTTATTAATAAAAAATATTATTTGATTAATATATGAATTGAATAACAAAAAGATAATGTTGCCATAATTGAAAAAAGTTATTTGTTTAAAATTTTCTTAGATTACGCGGATGAAGGAATATACGTAAAGTGTGTCCATAAATTCCCACAATTTATGTAAAGTTTGACCATAAATTTCCTTTTTTATTTAGATATTTTCGATAAATTTAACTTTACTTGAATCATAAAACAATTTTGACATCAACGACATAGAAAAAGTGTATGCTACATGAGTAAAATAATACTATGCCACCATAAGATTACGACAGTTTTCAATTTTATTAACTTGGGAGAGAGTCATTTGGAGTGGTAAACGACAATCAGTAAGTCATCGGAAGTTTTTTAGATCTAGCTACAAGCATGTTCCTGATGCTAGGAGAAGGAAATTTGATGATAAGAGTGAACCTGTGATTCTGGTAGGATATTATAAGACGAAAGCATACAGGCTATTCAATCCAATGAATGATAAGATTGTGATGAGTCGAGACATTGGGATTATAATTCAGGTGATGCAACTAACAAGTCATTGATGAGTTATGGCTTTGATGAATAAAGTAGTGAGCACAAAAAAATTCCAGTTATTGACATTACAGTCATAGTCGAAGTCAAAGCAGACAATATAGAGGTGTGGCTAGCACAAATCAAAGACGTTAAAGAACTAGAGTTCTACAAGCAAGGCTTCAAGAATGACAAGTGGTTATTGATGATGAAGTCACACCAGATGGAGATTTGGTTCATTTCACTTTACTTGCAGTTGTTGAACCAATCAACTATAGTGAGGCCTTAAAGAATAAATAGTAGAAGGTGGCTATGGTCGAAGAGTTACAAGATATTGAAAGAAACAATACATGGGAGCTAGTCGAATTGCCAACACACAAAATAACTATCAAAGTGAGGTGGGTGTCCAAGCTAAAGAAAAATCCTGATCGGTCGATTGCAAGACACAAGACAAGACTAGTAGCTCAAGAATTTCATTAGAGAGTAGGACTCGACTACTCTGAAGTATATGCACCAGTAGAAAGATTGGAGACTCTCATATTGGTGGTAGCCTTGGCATGCAACCAAGGTTGGTCGACATTTTACTTAGATGTGAAATCAGCATTTTTAAATGGTTCCCTAGATGAAGTCGTGTATGTCACATACCCTCCAGGGTTTGTGATACATGAGGAAGAAAGGAAAGTGTAAAAGCTGCACAAAGCCCTTTATGGTCTCAAACAGACACCTATCACATGGAACAAAAAAATTGACTCATACTTAGTAAAATTGGGATTCAACAAATTCAGGTTTGAGCATGGTATCTATGTACATGTCATGGCACAAGATATAACTATCATCTGCTTATATGTCGATTACTTTCTAGTAACTGGAAATAGCATGGAGAACTTGTCGAAGTTCAAAGAGCTGATGAAGAGGGAATTTGAAAATTCCGATCTAGGAAACTTGTCGTATTTTCTATGGATCGAATTTCAAATTACCAAGCAAGGTATGGTGCTGCATCAAATGAAGTATGTCAAAGAAATACTCAAGATATTCTGGATGGAAGATTCAAAACATGCATCCTCACCTGTCGAACCTATAATGAAACTAGAGAAGAATGTAGAGGAGGACAAGGTCGATGTCACTTTGTTCAAACAAATTTTAGGATCTCTAAGGTATGTGTGCAACAACATACCCGATATAGGTTTCTCAGTTGGATTGGTAAGCAGATACATGGATGAACCAAAGGTGTCACACATGAAGGCTGCAAGAAGAATCCTGAGATACTTAAAAGGATCAATAAATTGTGGAATCCTATTTCCACGAGATTCTGAAGGCAAAGAAGCTTGATTAATTGCTATTTCTTTTAAGTGTTGAAGAAGCACAACTAGTTATTTATTTCAAGTTTTTGGTTCCACAATATCATTGTGCTCGAGAAAGAAACATGTGGTGGCATTATCATCGTGTGAAGCTAAGTATGTAACAGGATCTTATGCTGCTTTTCAAACAATCTGTATTAGACTTATGCTAGATGAGATATAGGTCGAAGTAAAGAAACCTCTAGTGTTGCAGATCGACAACAAGTCAACCACCAGTCTTGGAAAGAATCCAGTTCTACATGGAAGAATTTATCACATTGAGGCTAGATTACACGTCCTAAGGGAGAAGGTAAATCAAGGTGAACTTGAAATGAAGCATTGCTAGAGTGAATTACAATTGGCCGACATTTTCACTAAAGGAATGAAGATCGAAAAATTCCTAACTTTGAGAAAGAAATTAGGAATAGTTCAGACTAATTAGCTCGTGTTTAGAAACTTAGATTATAAGGGGGTATGTTATAATATAATACAAATTACTTAGTTACTTTGTTAGCAAGTTAGTTACTTTGTAATGCTAGCTACTTGAGTTACAAGTAAGCTATTATATATAAATACATGCATAGTGAAAATTCAGTTTTATCAACCAATACAACTACTTTTCATTCTCTCTCTTCTCTCTCATTTCTTCCCCACCCAAAATAATATATATATATATATATATATATATATATATATATAGGGAGCATATCAAATGAGAGTGATTTTAAAATAAGAGATGAGAGGAACATACAACAACCGTTAGATCAAGTTAATAAGAGAGATAAAATGCAAGTTAATAAGAGAGAGAATTTAATAGCCACATTAATGAATATGTTTAATCACAATTTTTGACTGATCAAACGGTTGTTGTTTGTTCCTCTCATCTCTCATTTTAAAATTCTTCTCACTTGATAGGCCCCTTATATTTATATATATATATATATATATATATATATATATATATATATATATATATATATATATATATATATATGGTTTAATTGTTATGCACTAACAGTGTAAAAATGTTTTACATTGTCATCCAATGGAAATATATCATTTTGCCATGTCATATAATTAGTTAAAAAATTTCAGTATGACTTGGCAGGATGCATGGTCGTCATTGGTTGATAGTGTAAAAAAATTTACACTGTCAGTGCATCACATTTTTTCCATATATATATATATATATATATATATATATATATATATATATATATAGAATAATTTTACACGGCCATTCAATGTATTCCTCTCAATTGAGATATAGTAAAATTATTTTTTTCTTTTTAAGTGATTGATTTATAAACACCAATAATTAATTTATACTAATACATAAACTTTAATAAATATTGCCAACAAAGATTGAAACTTTACATTTATTTATCTTAACCCACATATCAGTTGAGTTAAAATAAAATCAACTTCCTACCTAAGATTGGAACATGCTTAGTCTCTCCCTAATATACCCTTCAATTCATTTTCACTTAAGACTAAACCATGCCCTTTTCAGTAATTTACTAAATATATATTCATCCACCTATGAGATGTCTCCTTTTGTACACTTGGCATGTTATTTACAAAACCTTTTGTACACTTGGCATGTTTTTTTCAAAAGCAAAACCCAGTTTCTTAGACACCATTATCTGGTGTGTACTTGTATGTACACAACATCCAAAGTTGATACAAAATATATATTTTCCTATATCTCTTGTCTTCTCCTTCATTTCCATCTTTCTTCCTCACAAACAAACCATCCGAGAAAAATCCATAAATCTGGTTAACCTTTTCCGGGGACGATGATTTACAGCATCATTGAGGTGAGTTTCTGGTTCTCATCTTCTTTGTTTCTCAACATGCATGGTGTTGATTTTTCCGCTTTCAGCTTAGTTATTATTCCATGATTTTTCCGTTTTCTTCTTCGTTTTCAACATCCATGCCCAATAAACATTTCAATACAGTACTTTCTTCCAGAAGCGTGCAGCTCACATTCTTGCCTTTGTCTCATATTCCCATCACACAACTGAATTTGCCTTTGCCTAGGTCTCAAACATTCACGAATCACTTTATGAGGAATTTGCTATAAAATAAACAACATTTGATTTCATTACATAACAATTTCAATATTATTTATTCAATACAATGATATCTGGGGAACAATAGAAATTACCCACATTCTTCCTGGCAGTCTTCCCACACCGAATCTTCCTAAACCAAACATAGTACTTCAGGCGTCATTCCACCACTTGATGACATTCCTCTCCATCAGAACAGCACAAGAAAACAAACAATATAATCATGTACTTCTATATCTATCACACATACTTCATAAAATCATACGCCTCGATTAAGCATTGACAATATGTAATATACCACTCACTATCTGACGAAATAAATATATGAGACGGTACACGGTCATCGGTTGCAGGATTCTTTCCCTTATCTCCTACCGGAACATCATTTGCAGCCTTCTTTGCCCTCTGTCCTACTGGGTTCTTAACCTTCAAATCTTTCTCAACCACTTTTACTTCATTCATTAAACCAGCTTCCTCAGCTTCAAGGTAAGCCATATCCATTTCCATTCTTCTACAGGAATTCTCTAATACGACAGTTTCATTTTCCCTTCATAACATTTACAACAAATCAAATTCAATCAATTCACTTGTGAATAAATCATATGATTAACATTCACGACATGCAAAATAAAATTTGCCATATAACTAACCAAACAACATCAAATTTGCCATAAATCAAACTAAAACCACCATACCCTAAAATGTATACATAGCTTTTTCCCTACCCATAAAGCAAAGGTACCACACAATTTTACAAACATATTCACATTATAAACCATAACATAGGAAAAATCAATAAAATATGTACCTCATCACCGACGATGACGGTTTATCCTTTCCTATTCTTGATTCCACGCCTTGGGTTGTTGCAAGGGGACACTAGATTTCACGCCTTAAAGAATCATGCTAAATAAGAAAGACGCTGCTAATATGGAAAATGAACACCCAGCCATGCGTTTTAACTCTAACAAAATCACGAACGGTAATTCACTACAGTCTAAAAAGGGTGCAATCACTGCAGTCAAGTTTTCCCTAACCATTGGATCAGATTTATATCCATTCTCCACCATCAGATGATTTTATTACAAAAGACATTAAAAAAATTCTGGTGGAGAGAGATACACACATGTGACTACAGGGGATTAATTATCTATTGAAAGCTCCCTTTGTAACTACTGGATAATCTCAACCTTTGGATTGCTATAGTTGCTTTTTCTAACTTATTAAACTTTAAATCTGGTCCATTATAATCTAATCCAATGGTCAACAAAATAAAGACTATATGACAGTGACATTTTGAGCCTGCAGAGGATCAACAACCTATATAACCCTTTTTTAATTTTATTTTGTTTATAAATTAATATCTTCTTCTAATATTATTTTACTATTAATATTATTTTATTTCCTAAACATCATTATAAACACATTTCCTTTTGCATAAACTATTCTATCATTCATTACTAAACATCATTATACTATACTATTAATATTATTCTTTTTCATAACCATCATTATAAACACATTTCCTATCATGCATATTAAATAATAAAATTTCTTTTATTTTTATTTCAAATTTTACATTTTAAATAAAACTACTATAACCCGTGTGAACGCACGAGTTATAGTTATTAGTTAATTAGTTAAAATTGAAGATTGATGGTTTTTAATTTGATAATTGTATAAAATTGTTTTACATGATAAGAGCACGTCCACTAAATATAGTATTACCATTCCTTCGAAAATATAAGCAATTTTTTTTAAATTATAGGAAAAAATCTACTTTTTTTAAGGTGTTACTCTGTCTCTTATTTTCTTAATAATCAATAACCAATTAAAATTGTTTTGGTTTTATTATTTTTTTATTTCATATATTTTTTCTGATTCGAGTAAATTTATTCTCCCTATTTTAAGTATAAAGAATGTCATATACATATTTTTTACTTCTAAAACATGTGCAATTGGCTTAGGGTAATTTTGTTTTTATGCATACATTACAATAAAAAAGTCACTAAAAAATTCACCCATGCATACAATATTTACTCATATAAAATGCTGGATCATCGTTAATCAATTAGTTAAACTTAATTTTTTTTTTTTTTTTAATAAAATGTGAATAATTTTAATGAATGCATTTTAACTTAACTAATATAAAAGCTATACATGAGAAAAGTATTTATAATTAAAAATTAATTAAAAATAAGATTTATAATATTGTAAAAAATAAAAAGAAAAAACATATAATATAATAATAATAATAATTTCACACTTCAATTCTATTCATAATGTTTCTGTAAAAACAATATACTGTATTTAGGAAGTCGTTGAAACGTGAAATTCTTACCTATAATAAATATTTATCACTAATCAATTAGTTAAATTTAATATAATTATAATATACAAATTTGAATCTAATATCAACTTAAAGAAAAGTTGTCATGAATACCATGATTGAATTCATTATAAATTATTTTTAAATGGTGACATCTAACTCATTTTTTAGGCTTTTCAAGCATTGTGCTACATTTTCAAACACCATTGCATTAAAAGAAATACTTTTCAAAATTTATATTTTTAATGTAAATGTCTCAGTCAATTAATCAAGACAAAGCATAATGTTTCAACAGTTATAAAGTAACAAGACTCTGCATTGATCCTACTATAGTACGTGCGAATATTGAACCTAACTTTTTGTCTAGACATTAGTATCCGATAGATAATATTCTTTGATCTAATAATGACAAGCACCTTTCAAATGTCAAGTCATACCATAAAAACAACTTTTAGGTACAAATCTAAAACATACATTAAGATTAAAGAGTCATAAATATTAAAGCTTGAGTAGACTTACATTAAATGCCATGACCTATTTAATACATTAATATAAGGACTAGATATAACCCTCAACAAAGAGATTTGTAGACACTCTTACCCATTGTAACAACGCTTCTGTCTTGAATCTCCCTATCTTATTCTCATGTTGTAGACCAAGGTAATTTTACTCCAATTCAGTATTAAATCACTCCATCAAAACTCCATTTGCAATGAACTAAACACCCATATTTATAGGTATGGATTGAGGGCCCTCATTAGGCGCAGCATCCATATGTGCCTAGCGAGTATGCTTTCTTCTTTATTAAAAAATGATATATGTCTGACATGTGGCCCTAGCCGCCTTGCTTTGCTAGACGCACCACCATCGTGCTTAGTGCAAAAATCGTTGCTTCGCCATGAAGTAGTTTTGTCCCTGAGGTGCCATCAGTCCTCCTGGGCTCGCTAGCCGCGCCTATGATCATAGCCTAGCGAATCTTGATTTCCATAGAGATCCTCTGGCTTGGTATTTGTATGTTGTATCGTGGTTTTCAAGTCCTTTTCACTTGTTTTTAGTTAATGCATGTTAGGAAAGTTCAAAAAGGTGCTTTTATCACTTTTCATAGACGAATTAAGGGATTTTATATTTATTGCTTGTAAAATAAGTTAATAAGTTCCTACACATTTTACGTAAATTTGGAACCTATCATGGTTAGCTAAATTGGCTAAGAACTTGAAAAGTAGGTTTTGAAGGGTTTTTGCACTAGATAATCGATCAGCCCTCAGGAATAATTGTTTATTCCAATTGTACGTGTCAATAATCAACTATTAGGATTAATAATCAATTATGAAACAACTCGTTCAAAACCTTCAATTTTTTGTATCTCATAATTGATTAATGGACGTGTATAACCAATTAGGAGCCTTTAAAAGCCCATGGATTATTTACATTTTTAAGGCACCTCTTATCATATAAATATAAAACTCCATTGCCATTTCTCACACACCAGAAAACCTATTTCACATACATTTATCTCACTCTCCTCTTTCTCTATTATTTTTTCCTATTTGTTTTCGTGATTTTGAGTTTGAAACATTATATATGTGAGAGGTTTATTGTCTAATATAAGGGCATTATTGTAATTTCTCTTTGGTTAAGGATTTGGATCTATGTGCCTGAAGGTTTGAAGTAGATGATCCTACTAAGAACCTCCATACAAGAGAATAGACAACGCTTTTTTTGGGAATAGATAGCGCTTAAAAGCGCTGCCTATACTGGCACTGCTGTAGATAAAGACAACGCTTTTTTTAAATGCAAAAGCGCTGCCATATGTCACCTTTAGGCATCACTTCTTTTCAAAAGCGCTTTCTATTGCCACCTTTAGGCAACACTTTTTTCCTGAAAAGCGTTTTCTATTGCCCCCCTTTAGACTGCGCTTTTATAAGCGCTGTCTAATGTATCTTATAATTATCTTTTAGGTCCCTTTTAGGCAGTGCTTTTTTAAAATCCTCTTTCTATTCTCCACTATAGGAAGCGTTTTTTTAAAAGCACTTTCTATTATCCAATATAGGCAGCGTTTTTTAAAGCGTTGTCTAATGTCTCACAACGATGGATGGTGAACAACTCGCACACCCTGTGGATGCCTAAAAAGCCCGCTAAGTCGAAAACTAGAAATGGCGAATTAGGCAAGAAAAGGGTATCCCGGTGGGTCATAACCTATGAAGGAGACTCAGGAAAAAGTTAGGGATCAAATAAAAAAGAAAGAGCTCGCTAGGTTGAAAACCCGAAAAGGCGGCCTAGGCAAAAAAGAGCGTCCCGGTGGACTGAAAACCCGAAAGGGTGGTCCAGGCAAAAGTTAGGGATAAAGGCGTTTCACTGTGTCAGACAGGGTCGTCACCTACATCCAGGAATTCATGAAGAAATTCAAGTTTCATTTGTCCTCATCATCAGCAAAGATTTTAGTAGTCTTAGTCATTAAGGAGGGTAGTGGTCATTGAATACGATGTAACCTTTTCCCAAATTGCCATTTTTCAATTGTAATGTTCCATGGAACTTCGCTATTGGCAAGTTACCATTCTAATGAAATCATATTTTTGAGCCATTCTTTGTTTGATATTCATCATTTCTATGTTATTTTCCTTGATATGCAAAACTTCACTTATTCATTAATAATGGTTTTGAAAGCGGAAAATGTTTTGAAAAAAAATATTTTGAGAAAACACAATGAAAATATAAATTTTGCTTTGGCATTAGGGACTATTCAATGAAATCAATTGCTTCCCTCAAAACTCTGGTTATGACGAAAACACTGATAAATCATCTAAGCTTGTCATTGAAGAAAGATTGACAAATACTTCCCTGAATTAGAACATCTCAGTAATGACCAGATGCCATGATATAAAGGGATTCTCCCTAGTATATTCACAGATGTTTGTTGAAAATGTGAAATTTTATTTCCCCAGTGAAGTAAGGATATTCTTGGATTGACTCCAAGACTGATTATTTTCAGATTTCAGTGTGACTCCTTACAGTGGGCGTGTCATCCTTCCACTCACTTTTCCTTAGTCTATCGTCTCTCGTTAGAGTCGTCTCTTGCATATCATTCAACGTTCGCATCATACCATAGCATTGTATATCTTTGCATTTGTGTGTTTTGCTTTTTGGGTCCTTATCTCCCGAGACCTCTATTTTACTGATTTGTAGACTTTATGTCTGTGTCTTGCTTGCGTCCGGTCTTTACCTTCGTGCGCCAGATTTTTTACTCTTTAGTCACTATTCCCCAGTGAAGTCGCCATTTCTGTTGCGGTGAGAATCGGATAACAAGCTATTAATTAACTTGCATCACATTTCTTTGAATTCACCACCAACTTTGATTTATCCAAAGGAAAGGTTCAAGATCGAGAAAAACCTAAAGGGGGGAGATCTAAGGTTCGGGGGTTGGTTATACTAAGGGATGGTATTAGCACCCTAAGTATCTGTAGTATTCTACAGGAACCTCTTGTTTAGTTTGTGTTATGTTATGTTTGCTTGCTAAGGTATCTGTTAATGGTAAAGGTAAGGACCTAAGGGTATATACACTAAGTTTGCTTGCCAAGACGACGCATCTTGTGCCTATGTATCTGATTAAAGAATCAGAGCAACCGTAGTTCACCTAACTAAGGGTGAGAGGAACCATTGATTATGGCCAAAGTTCCAAGGGGAATGAGTATGAGCTCATGTAGAGTGTAGGAAACTCTCTAAGTCTAAATTGTGGGGGAGAAAATAAGTACTAAAAGTGATGAGTTTCATATAGAGTTTAAAACTCTAACCTAATTCTAAGTTATAATGTTGAATGGCTATGAGGCCAAGGAGATAATGAGCTATCTATGACCATGAGGCCAATAGAGAGACTTTGACTATGAGGTCAAAGGGGAATGGCTATGAGGCCAAGGGGAAAGAGCTATGACTATGAGGTCAAACCTTTACCTATGACTGTGAGGTCAAGGTTGAAGAGATTATTCTATGACTATGAGGTCAAGAGGGGATCCTATGACTATGAGGTCAAGGAGAATGGAGGCCTATGACTATGAGGTCAAAGGTAGTAATGAACTTTCAATGACTTTGAGGTCAATAGAAAAAACTTTCCTTTGGGAGGAAGGGGGAGATAACATCTTGTAAACAAGAGTTACAGTGAGGTTGGAGTATAATGAAACATATAAGTTCAAGAATCCCCAAAACAGTAAGCATTAATCAACATATGAAATAAACTTTCAAGTGTGAGCATGACAAACATCAAGGATACGTGGTCATATAAATATGGCAAGTATGGCAGAGAAGGCATTCTCACAGTTTTTAAACAAAGACATTTAGATTTAGAGTCATGCAACTTAGCAACAGAGCCCAAAAAAAAGACAATACTCTCATGATAAAGTCTTGTTTGAAGTCAGGAAGCAACTTTCAAACAAAATTGTACAAGTTACATAATACTCCAAAGAAAAGTCCTTTAACATTTTCAAGAAAAATAGTTGATTTTCTTTTTAAAAAAAAGTCTAAGGATTAAAATGAAGTCATGAATATTTTTATTGTTTTTGAAAATCTTTAGAAAGAAAATAGAAATGAGAGGTAAAATAAAATGGAATAAACAAATAAATAAAGGAAAAAAAGAAAATAAAAAAAAAGGAACTACACAGTGTGGCACCCGCCACACTAATCTTCATGGCAGGTGCCACTAGTGGACTTTTTATGTGGCCATCACTATTTCTCTAGTGTGGCAGGCGCCATAGTGCCCTTCCACTAGTGGCTTGCGCCACACTCACCCATGGCAGGCGCCATGTGGTTTTTTCTTTTGTAGTGTGTGCTATTTTTTTTTGTGTCTCAGTGGTGTGGCGGGCGCCACCTAGGCATGTTATTTTTTAGCATGGCCAGTGCCACCATAATCCTTTCTTGTTCAGTTTTTATTTTTTTTATACAAACACGAATCCATTTCATGATTTATTAAACCAAACCACACATTTATGATTTAAGATTTGCATCATTTATCACAGAGTCAGACAATAACCAGAGAATAACAAGATAACAATTATGACAACATGATAACAATATGAAGCAAAATGATCATGGTTTTTAAAAAAAATAAAATGAAACAGAGTGTGATACCTAGTGGAGAAATTCCACTGCTTCTTCACAGGTACAAGTTTCTGGAAATGGTGGATGAGCTCCCCCTCCTTCAAAGATCAACTGCTACAGAGCTAACCCTTATTTCCTTTAGTTTCCCAGAAAGAATCACAAGTTACTGGTAGTTAGGATATTGGGTGTTTGATGGTTTGAAGTGTTTACAGAGGGAATGAAAATGGTAAATTCCTTGCAAGTTTTGAAGATTACTTGCATGACTAAGAAATGGAGAGGTGGAGAGATTTTGGGAGAGTTTTCTTGTATCTTTCTCGGTGTTTTTGTGTGTTGAACAAAGGAGAAGTGGTCTCCTTTTATAGGCAAAACAAAATGGTCTGTGCCTTGGAGATACAGTGGACAAATGATTTATCCATAGGGGAACAAATTAGGGTTTGTATGGCACTTCCTTCAGCCTTTGAACCCGGTCAACCTTGGAGATCACTATGCTTCATTTGTTGAACAATGTAGCGGGGGATATGGTGCAGGTCTGTTACTTTCATCCTTCAATATCCATTCCAAAAACTCTTTTTATTGTGTCATGA
The DNA here is from genome assembly GCA_022829125.1 of Lathyrus tuberosus. Lineage (NCBI taxonomy): Eukaryota > Viridiplantae > Streptophyta > Magnoliopsida > Fabales > Fabaceae > Lathyrus > Lathyrus tuberosus. The sequence goes on from JALAZF010000159.1 coordinate 387,292, forward strand.
GAGAGAAAGTGAAAAGAGGAAATAGTTGGAATTGAGGATTACGGATTCCTGATCATGAATACATATTTTTTTATAGTGAGCCATTTTATTTCATTGATCCAATATGGTGTCCAAGAGATCTTTTGGCTATGTCAGGAGAGAGTGAGCTCAAAGAGGTAGTATTTAGTGACTTTAAAAAAATTGCCTTACAAGCAAGGTATCTTCATAATTTTTTCAAATAATAACAAGAGGCACATGAAATGAATTAAGTACACAATGCCTTATTACTAAACTGTTCTGGACTGGACCAATGGCCAGGGCATGGCCCAATCCACTTATGCTCTAGAACGGCCCAATTGCCTAAGTCCAATCCACAAACGGGCAAAAGTTACCTTTCTGCCCCTCCAACTGGGCACGGACTGCATAGCTCCTCCCCGAAAATGCTGCCCGTTACGCTCGGCTTCTCCACTCCCCGAACAGATAAGGGCATGTGCCCGAAACTATGCTTATGCCCGACATAACGGCTAGTTTCGGGCACCCTTCCCGACATAACAGCTAGTTTGGGCAGTTACCTATTCTTCGGGAAAACGGTTATTTCACCCCGAAAATAGGACCGTTGGCCACACGCTGGGGGCTCTATATAAACCCTCTCGCTTGAGAGGGTCAGGTATCCAATATTCACCCTACGAACTAATACTTTGTACTTGCCACCTTTTTCTGACCTTTTCTTACTTGAGCGTCGGAGTGCCTTGCATGTACACCCCCTTCTCCTCTCCATTCGCCCAGCATCTCAGACGTTCTTGGTGGCCCACTTCAACAGGATCTGATCCAGCCTTCACGATCATAAACCATATGTGAACACCACTTTAAATTCTCAACTTTATGACCTTTGATTCAAATGATAGAATTTTGGAACCAATACAATTTTGAAATAAATCACATGTCCATGAATAAAAAGAAAATGTCACAGGAACAAACTTAGGAAATTCTAAGTTACAAAATTTAACCCTTCCATGACACCAATTTTTAGATTTTTCACCTTGGTAAATATTTATGAAAAATGAAAAATTCTTGCACTCAAGAGAAAGTCTTTCAAGACTCATAGGTGGACTCCAAGGATGTTCATTAACACATGGAATGATGTCTCAAGACTTGGGATCACACTTTGCTTGACATGAAAGGCAATGGTTGGCTTGTCTTGATAAAACACTTGATTTCTTATTGAAAAAGACTTCTTGGATGCATGTAGATTCAAATGGTTGCATTTGGGGCCAAAAGATGTCCTAGGGAGACCTTGTCCTCTTTATGTAAACCCTATTTTCCACAATAAAAAGAAACAACTTGCAAAATGAAATGGTTAGTTAACAATGCACAAATGATTGAACCTAAATGTAAGTGCAAGATAATATGACATCTAAGGGGTAAAATTTGGGGTACAACAGTTGCCCCTATTTGAATAGCTTTACCGGATGGCTCGAGGAATGAAAATCCTCGGGTCATCAAAGTGAAAGGTATTTAAATATAGCAAACCAAAAATTTTGCCCTTAGATGAAATGCAGATGCTAAGGATAGGCAACAGACATGCATATGCTGACATGCCATGAACTATAGTATGATGATATGATGTCGTGATAGTGCAAAAAATGCAGACAAAACAGGACACCAGAGATAAAGAGCAAACTACCATAGGCGGGCATTGCCGGGGAAGGATGAAGGTTGGTATCCATGAGGAAAACTCACTGGGGATACAGGCTAACTGACAACAGAGACTCACCAGGGAGACTCTAAGGAAATATTAGGGATAGAAAAGTAAAATTGATGGAGGAAACCTTACAGGTCCTTACTGGAGGTAGAAGTCAGATGTTGAGGACATGCTGGCGTGGTTAACGGTGGTATGGCCCTTGATACTGAGGAGATTCTTGAGTCGGAGGATCCACAAGAGGCGATGAACTAACAGCCTCTCTGGGAGTGACAGGGGGAGCGTGCTCCTCTTTTTTCATCAGAGCTTGCAAAGTTTCCAGAACCCAATTCATCTGGTATCTGAGGATTCTGACTTCCTCTTTCAAGACTTCTTGGTTCTTCAGAACTTCATTCATTGTTGCCATTGTCTTGAATAGGTGCTAGGTATCCTTCACACATAGAAGAAGAAGGGAGACTCAAGACTGAGAGATGCAAATGAGAAGCGAATGCGAAGACATGTGCATGGGATGAAAATGCAAGCCAAATGGTTTCAAGGAACTCAAAGGCAAGTTGCAAACTTTTTGAAAGCTGAAAAGTTTGGTTTTAAAACCAATGATCTATATTGATCTTGCAAGGGAAAAAACACTTGAATTCCTTGGAACCAAAGGGCTAACATGAATGGATGGATGTATGCATAAACACAAACATATGTACACACATCAAAACACACAAGTCCTAGGTTTAGGAGTCACATGAGTGGAGCCATGGTCATACCCATCCCAATAAGGTGGGTATTATGGGTTCACGATCTGTAGAACAGGGTTCTAAAAAAGTTCCCAGAGTCGACAATCCATCTTTCGGATATTATCGACTTCCCGAATGACTCGATAATCAATAATATTCTCAAGAGAATCTCGTCTGAGTGTAGTATCGCGTGACAACCATTTCAAGAATAGACTCCCTCATGGTCACCGTACTACATCCTAAAAGGCCAAGTGGGGTTAAAGGTAACTACGGTTCTCAATATCAAGGGCACCTAGGTCGAGAGTAGCACATTTTCACGAATTGACTCGTTCAACATGACTAGACTCTCAAGAGGGTCTCAACTGAGTGGTGGTGTCTCAAGTTAAATTTTTTCGAGAATCGATTCCCTCAAAGCCTCTTTGAATGTACCATCGTCCTATAATAAGTGCTCTCAAGTTCGGGTTAGGACTTATCTCACCACTCAATAGTAGTACCCTACACACAGAAGATGCCTAGCAAAACAGGTATACAAATATATACAAATATGTACAAGTATAGCAAGCAAACATAAATAACATAAACAAAACAAGGTGGGCTCAACCCTCAAAATAATTCGTCCCCAGTGAAGTCGCCATTTCTGTTGCAGTGAGAATCGGATAACAAGATATTAATTAACTTGCATCACATTTCTTTGAATTCACCACCGACTTTGATTTATCCAAAGCAAAGGTTCAAGATCGAGAAAAACCTAAAGGGGGAGATCTAAGGTTCGGGGGTTGGTTATACTAGGGGAAGGTATTAGCACCCTAACTATCTGTAGTACTCTACAGGAACCTCTTGTTTAGTTTGTGTTATGTTATGTTTGCTTGCTAAGATATCTATGCTAAGGGTAAAGGTAGAGACCTAGGGGTATATACACTAAGTTTGCTCGCCAAGATGTCACATCTTGTGCCTACGTATCTGACTAAAGAATCAGAGCAACCGTAGTTCACCTCACTAAGGGTGGATTGAGGAACTGTCATACCCCAAATTTTGACCACTTAGATTTCCCATCATTGTGCAAATCATCATCACAATATGGATGTACCTTCATGCCTCATCAACCTCCTCAAGGATTGTTGAGCATTCACTACTATCAAGAATTAGGGTTTCAAGCCCTCTAAGAGTTCTTAGACAAAGGATCGATCAAGAAATGACATGATCTTCAACTTGTCTAACCTCCCAAGAATCTACAATGGATCAAGAGGACTCCCACTTCAAGGATTAAGCACAAGGTTGCAACCTTCTAGGTGGATCAAGCTTCAAGATCGTCAGTGTCACCAAATTAGGGTTTTGGTCGACCAGGGCCTCCAGATGGAAATTTTCCTCTGGGCATGAGCCAATGCTTCAAAACATAACCTAATATACTCCATGGAACCTCATGGACCCAATCATCAAGTCAATTTGACCTCAGGGGATGCATACATAAAAAATCAGGAATTAGGGTTTCTTGACCTAATTCACCCCTAAGTTGACTTTTGGGACAAATCATGAACCAAGACCTCAAGACATGATTTGAGGGTCTCTAATATACCATATTAATCCATTTGGAACAGTGGATTGATCCAAGAAGCTTGAGCAACAAGTCTCAATTTCATCTGGACCACAATTAGGGTTTTGCGAGAAAAGTCAACTGTAGCTTTGACTTTTAACAGGACATGCTCCCAAACCCTAAGAAATGATTCAATATACCCTGTAACACCCATGGAACATGTCCATCAAGTTTGATTTAGATCAAGGACATGATTTCATGAAGGATTGCACAGTTTGGAATTCATCTGCTAAAAAGTCAACTGTGCACAAAAGTCAACTTTGACTTTTTGAGATTTTTCACAAAAATGGATTTAAACCCTAATTTGATGTTAATGTATGATTTGAATCATCATTCATCAAGAAAAATCAAGAAAAGTGGGATAACTTGTAAAAGGGGTAACCATAAAAACTTCGAAAATTTTCTAAGTTATGAAATAAAGTGACAAGGGTACCAACTTTGGAGGATCATAACTCCTAAACCACAAAGCCATTTTTTCCATCCAAAGCTTGATTTGTAGATCTCATTGCCCTCTACAAAAGCTAAAAACTGACCTATATCCAAATTCCTCATGGATTTTGAGTTATGGAGTGATCAAAATCAAGAAAAGTCATTTTGTTCCAACACTTAGTGAAAATTTCACTAAGTCAGAATTTGCCTTTACTTTTCTCCAAATGCAGGGACATTTTTCACTTGGATCCAAAAAGTATCAAATCCAAATATAATCAAATAGTTGTTGTATCATATAAGGGCTTTCCAAAATGGCCAAGAACATCACCAAATTCAACTTGAGCCATGAGATATGACATTGGCAAGATGCCTTGCTGAAATCTGCCAAGGCAAGGCAGATTTTTGCACTTTTGGTCGATTTGCCAAAATCAGCCAATTCCAAGCCTTGTCATCACTTTGGACACATCTGAGGATTGAATCTAAAGGGGACAATCACTGAGCCAAGCCTCCAAAGTCCTTGGAACAAGAAATAGCATGCCAAACCTAGAATGGCCTAAAATAGGGACAAGACTCCAATTTTGGATTGGAGCATTCAATGGAAGCACCAAGGTGGCATGGACTGAGCTATTAGCAACTGAATTCAGTCAAGACTTATCCAAGACCAAGGGAACTGGAGCTCTGTGCCATAACCTCTAGTCAATGGCTAGAGAAGACTTGGATTTTCATTTGCCAACATTGGCCAACCCTACTCAGCAGTTGCCATTCACTATTCCTTGCAAAGCAAACTTGCTCTACTATAAATAGAGCTCACTTGTGATCAGTTTGAGTACACCAAAGCCATCAAACAGATGCTTTCCTCAAAATCTCTTCTTTCACTCCAATTTTGCCTTCCAAAGCAAGTCACTATCGGGTTTTGAGTTTGAGAGCTTTTCCAACCAAACCAATCACACACACACCTCATATATATCATATGTAAGCTGTGCAAACCATCACAAGTGACCTGTAATCACAAAATCACAAAGTCACTTCTCAAAACCTCAAAATGGCACTTTTTTTGCATTTTTCAAGCCATGTCTTGATTCAGTCACTTTCCAAACCAGATAAAACCTCAAACACACTCCAAATATCATCCTTTAACTATCCCAAATGGTTCCCAACATCTGGAACACCATTTGAGAGAGTTGCTATTTTGGTCACTTTTAACCCCTTTTGCAAGAAAGTGACAGTTTGTGTTTTTGCAGGTACCAGCTGATTCCAATCATCCTAAAAGCTTCTAAGTGATCATTTGAGTGTGTCTAAAGCATCAAACCATTTCTTGAACAATAGGCTTGACAGATTGCACAAAGGCTCCAAAATCTCAAAAAAAAAAGGTAAGCCTCTCAACTTGGAATCTTTGAACCATGCATTGCTTTGAAGTCCACTAAGTATATACATCTCATACATGTTGTATATGTTGTGTTTGAGCTAATTCACCATGTAATACATGCCTGTTTCAAAGTGTAGCATAGAAAATGCAATTATAGGTCATTTTCAAAACCACTATCGGGTTTTGAGGAAGGAGCATGATCTGAAAAAAATACCACCACCATTGGATTCCTTGTGAAATTTTGGTCCAGATGCATATAAATTTTGTCTCAAACCACTAAGAATTGAGAAATTTACGACCTTCACGTTTCTGAGCCAAAACTTGCCTTGCCTTGCCTTGGGCCAGGCCTAAAACCAAGGCATGACTTGTATATTTGTGGTTTCATTTCAAACAATGGATGTATCACCACCCTAGTGGCAAGGCGCGCGCCTTGTGACTTTGAGGTCGTGGGTTCAAACCTCATCCATGCCATTTTGTGTTTTCTCACATATTTGCTATTTTTTTCAATGTTTTATGTTTTATTAATTAATTGGAAAATTAATAACTCTCTCAATTTTAATTATTTTTGATTGGTTCTTTTTGCAAAAAATCACAAAAATGTTGAAATATTTTATTCCAGAAAAAAATTAGATGTATATTATTTATTTAATATAATTAGTATTTTTGGGAATAAATTCATTTTTTATTGTTTTTAAACATTTTAAAATGAACTTTCATCTTGAAAAATCAAGACCAAATGAGTTTTAATATCTCTTGTGATTAAAACCTCATTTTTCAAACCTTGAACAAAAATCACAAGTGGTTTATTCAAACCTATTTGGTATTTTTATCATTTTATTTGATTTTTCTTTTAATATTTACTTTTAAAGGAAAACAAATTAGGGTTTCTTTGATTTTCACCCTCATCAAACAAATAAAACTTTTTGGGCCTCTTGAGAGAGTTTAAGACCCAAACCCCCTTGTACAAACAATTTTGGACCTCACTTATTGTATAAGTCCCTCTGTACAAGTAAACGGCGCGATCGTCGCCCGTTTAAAACAAACCACTTGGGCCTCTCCTCGAGCTATAAGACCCATTCAAAACTTTTGGGCCTCTTGAGAGAGTGTAAGACCCAATCCCCCTTTTAACCAAAACAATTTTTGGGCCTCAGATATTGTATAAGTCCCTTTGCGTTAAAAGAAAACCTCGGCGCGATCGCCATTTTAAACAAAAAATCATCTGGGCCTACCCTCGAGTAGTAAGACCCATTTCTTTTCTTAAAACTTTTTGGGCCTCTAATAGAGTGTAAGACCCAATCCTTTGTAAATACAAACCTATTTTGGGCCTCACTTATTGTATAAGTCCCGTTGTATTTCAAAAGTTCGGCGCGATCGTCGCCCGTTTAAAACAAACCATATGGGCCTCTCCTCGAGCTATAAGACCCATTCAAAATCATTTTTGGGCCTCTAATAGAGTGTAAGACTCAATCCTTTGTAAATACCAAAATTTTGGGCCTCACTTATTGTATAAGTTCCGTTGTATTTAAAAAATTACGGCGCGATCTCGCCTTTTCAAAAATCATCTGGGCCTACCCTCGAGTAGTAAGACCCACTTCTTTTTCTTTAAACTTTTTGGGCCTCTTGAGAGAGTGTAAGACCCATCCCTTTGTACAGAAAATCTTTTTGGGCCTCAGTCACTTGTATAAGTCCCTCTGTACAAATTTAACAGTGCGATCACTGGTAAAACCCTGGGCCTCTCCTTCAGCTGTAAGCCCTAAATCTTTCTTTTTCAAAGCACTTTCTCCTTTGATTTTGAATATAATATTGTTTTCAATCTTTCTTTGTTGAACAACTAACCAAACAGCATGGAAGCTTAACAACCGAGTAAGTGTTTATCCGCTTTCATTTACCTTTTTCATATACATATAACTGTATTGTGGGGCTGTTTCGCTGTAAGTCTTCTTTCATAAACTCATATCAACTGTGTAATAATAGTATATATATTTAGAGTTTCCCCTGCAACTACGTCTAGCACTAGGTGAAGTCGTTTCGATTATTCGTAGAAATAGACAATACTAGATCCCCCATAGGAGCACCAGATACAGTCTTCTCTTCGACTGTCCTCCTTAGGAATTATCAAGAAACTCTACTCCCCAGAGATGATCTCTTCTCCGTGAATTGCATCTCTTGAGTTTCTTCCAAAATTCTCGAACTTTCCTGGCTCGATCTATTCTCTGTGAATAGCATATCTTGAATTTCTCGGGGTTTGGGGACCCACGGGCTTCTTAAAAGCATCGGCCTCCTCTTGGGCATTGTTCAAGGACCCACAGGCTTCCTAAAAGCATCCCCGCCTCCTCTTGGGCTTAGTACAAGGACCCGTCGGCTTCTTAGAAGTATTCACAGCCTCCTCTTAGGCTTCGTATAATGATTTTTCCTCCGGGAATGATAGCCTCCTCTTGGGATTCGTACAAGGACCTCTCGGCTTCTTAAAAGTTTCCAGCCTCCTCTTGGGCTTCATACAAATTGTCCCGACGACCTCCTAGAGGTATAGGAACAGAAACTAGTCATCTTAATAGAACAGTCTTTTCAAGAGTCTACTACTGTTTCTTTAAGCATAGTACAAAAGATAAAACTCTAGACTTGGACAGTCTAACTTCCTTGAGTCTCGAAGACATTCTCAAGCTCCTTTCAAAAATAGGAAGAAACCCGTAGACTCGGACAGTCTCAAATACCATTTAGATTCCCCGTTTCCTTAAAGAACAGGAAACAATCCTAATCCTCAGATCAAATCCATGAGTACAGTTTTACTCATATAAGAACCAATTTTCTCTGAACCAACCTACTGGACCTGTCACTTAACTGAGACAGCAACCCTAGCCTCCTCTTGGGCTTTGTACAATGATTCTCCCCAGCGGAGCTCACAACTTTAGCCTCCATCTCGGGCTTTATACGAGATACAAAAAGGTTCTTATTGAGCCGAACAAAACTTTTAGCCTCCATCTCAGGCTTCGTACGAGATACAAAATCACTCTCTTGTTGAGTCAAAACTTTTAGCCTCCATCTCGGGCTTTATACGAGATACCAAAAGACTCCCTCGTTGAGTCAAACCCTTTTAGCCTCTCTCTCGGGCTTCGTACGAGACACATAAAAAACCCACTTGTTGGGCCAATAGCCTCCTCTTAGGCTTTGTATAAGAAAACCACTGGTTGATCCAATCAACCTTTTAGCATCAAAGTTGTGCCTCGTTCACAGTACACAAACATCAACAACTTCTTCCCCTTCACCTAATCGCTGTAAGCGGCAAGCCTCTGGATTATTTACATCCATGCCACTATCTTTCTTTTAGCATGAGAAATTCCTAAGGAAAGATAACATTGCTTTACACTGAGTTAAAGTCTTCTCCTTCAGTTTAAACCCCCTATAAAGGAAATTATGGCATTGCTGGATTCGCATATCCCAGTTAAAGTAATCATCCTTTATAACCAGTCACCCAACAGTTGTGACAAACAGACCCTCTTTAGAGATGACCAATTCTCTCTAAAGTCAACACCTTTTTAGCTTCACATCTTGGGCTTTGAACAAGATATAAATCCCCTTTAGCTTCACGTCTTGGGCTTTGAACAAGACACCAAAACACCCATTTCCTCCCCTAGAATAGGAGGAACTACGAACGCTCTGATTTCCCTGTTTTAGTAAACGGGAATACGTAGGCATAAGATTGAAAGAAAAATCTTAGCGAGCACACTAAACAAAAACCCAAAATCCCATCATTTCATAAAGCATCAGTCTTAACACCATGCCCAGCTACCATTCCGGAGAAATAACCTAAGAGAGACCCCCCAAATCTTTATAGCATCTGTAACCTAACAGACCGCTGTTCAAACTCAGTATGCAAGCAGGGTTAATTGGAGACATCTATTTCCATTCCTTCATCAGCTTTAATAGGATAAAAAATGAATCGAGCTGTAGTACTAGAGCGAACGTGCTTCGTAACCACACCCAAAATCACTCGCTATAGGAACCATTAACTATGGCCAAGGTTCCAAGGGGGAATGAGTATGAGCTCATGTAGAGTTAAAGAACTCTCTAAGTCTAAGTTGTAAGATGAATGGCTATAAGGCCTATGACTATGAGGTCTAGAGAAGATGCTACCTATGACTATGAGGTCAAGGTGGTAAGATGACTATGAGGTCAAGATGGTAATGAGCTATCTATGACTATGAGGTCAATAGAGAGACTTTTTATGACTATGAGGTCAAGGTTGGAAGATGGCTATGAGGCCAAGGTGATATCCTATGACTATGAGGTCAAAGGTAAGATGGCTATGAGGCCAAGGTGATATCCTGTGACTATGAGGTCAAAGGTAAGATGGCTATGAGGCCAAGGTGATATCCTATGACTTTGAGGTAAAAGGTAAGATGGCTATGAGTCCAAGGTGATATCCTATGACTATGAGGTCAAAAGTAAGATGGCTATGAGGCCAAGGTGATATCCTATGACTATGAGGTCAAAGGTAAGATGGCCATGACTATGAGGTCAAGGCTTATCTATGACTATGAGGTCAAAGGTTAAATGTAGCTCTATGACTATGAGGTCAAGAGGGAATCCTATGACTATGAGGTCAAGGAAGATGGCTATGACTATGAGGTCAAAGCTTAACCTATGACTATGAGGCCAAAGGTTAAAGGTATTACTCTATGACTATGAGGTCAAGAGGGAATCCTATGACTATGAGGTCAAGGATAAAGGAGTTACCTATGACTATGAGGTCAAGGGTTGAAGATGGCTATGAGGCCAAGAGAAAATACCTATGACTATGAGGTCAAGGCAAGATGGCTATGAGGCCAAGTTGAGATCTTATGACTATGAGGTCAAGAGGAAATCCTATGACTGTGAGGTCAAGGAAAAAGATGGTTATGACTATGAGGTCAAAGCTGGTAAGTGGCTATGACTATGAGGTTAAAGCTGGTAATCCTATGACTATGAGGTCAAGGAGAGAAGTGGCCATGACTATGAGGTCAAGGCTGAAATCCTATGACTATGAGGTTAAGGAGGGAATCCTATGACTATGAGGTCAAGGAGGATGGCCATGACTATGTGTCATACCCCAAATTTTGACCACTAAGATTCCCATCATTGTGCAAATCATCATCACAATATGGATGAACCATCATGCCTCATTAGTCTCCCCAAGGATGGGTGAGCATACACTACAATCAAACTTAGGGTTTCAAATCCTCTCAGAGCTCTTAGACAAAGGATCAATCAAGAAATGAAATGATCTTAAACTTGTCTAAACCTCTCAAACACCCACAATGGATCAAGAGGACTCCCACATCAAGGATCAAGCATAAGCTGCAACATTCCAAGTGGATAAGGCCTCAAGATCGCCAGTGTCACCAAATTAGGGTTTTGGTCGACCAGGGCCTCCAGATGGAAATTTTCCTCTAGGCATGAGCCAATGCTTCAAAGCATAACCTAAAATATTCCAAGGGACCTCATAAACCCCATCATCAAGTCAATTTAACCTCAGGGGATGCATTCATAAAAAAATCAGGGATTAGGGTTTCTTGACCTAATTCACCCCTAAGTTGACTTTTGGGACAAAACATGAGCCAAGATCTCAAGACATGATTTGAGGGTCTCCAATACACCACATTGATCCATTTGCAACAATGGATTTATCTAAGAAGCCTGATTCACAAGTTTCAAGTTCATCAGAACCACAGTTAGGGTTTTGCAGAAAAAGTCAATTGTACCTTTGACTTTTGACCAAGACATGCTCCCAAGCCTTGGTACATGATTCAATACACCCTATAACACCTATGAAATCAATCCATCAAGTTTGATTTAGGTCAAGGACTTGATTTCATAGAGGATCGCACAGTTTGGAATTCATCTGATAAAAAGTCAACTGTGCCCAAAAGTCAAAGTTTGACTTTTTGATTTTTTGATCAATTATGGTTCCCTAACCCTAAAATGATGTTAATGTGTGATTGGAATCATCATTCATCAAGAAAAACCAAGAAAAGTGAGATAACTTGTAAAAGGGGTAACCATAAAAAAACTTAGAAATTTTCTAAGTTATGGAACAAAATGGCTAGGGTACCAACTTCCAAGGATCATAACTTGAGATCCAAGCAACCATTTGGGCTGATCCAAAGATGGATTTGTAGCTCTCATGGCATACTTTAAAAGTGTCAACTACACCTCACTCCAATTCATCATGGATTTTGAGTTATGGTTGGATCAAAATGGCTGAAAACATGAAATGTCACTTTTTCCAACACTTAGTGAAATTTTCACTAAGTCAGAATCTGTTTCACTTTTGCCAAATGTAAGGGCATTTTTCACTTGAATCCAAAAAGTGTCAAGACAAAATATGATCACACACATGTTGTATCATATGAGGGCTTTCCAAAATGGCTAAGAACTCCATGAAACTCCACTTAACCCATGAGATATGACAATGGCAATATACCTTGCTGCAACTGTCATGGCAAGGCAGATTTGTGTATTTTGGTCGATTTGATCAAATTGTGCAAATGACAAACAAGTTTATCCATCTGAACACCCCAGGGGGAGATCAAGGAGGGACAAACACTGATCCATAAGCCTCCCAAGTCTTTGGAACTAAAAATAGCATGCAAAACCTAAAAAACCCTAAAGAGGGGACAAGACTCCAATTTTGTTTTGGAGCATTCAATGGATGCACCAAGGTGGCATGAACTGAACCATTTCCAACTGAATGAGTCAAGGATGATCTCTGAACTAGGGAACCATCAGCCTGTGCTCTAACCTCTAGTCAATGGCTAGAGGAGACTTGAATTCCTATTGATCAACATTTGCCAAACCTCTGCTGCTGTTGCCATTCCCTATTCCTTGCAAAACAAACTTGCTCTACTATAAATAGACCTCATTTGTGCTCAGTTTAAGTACACCAAAGCCATCAAACAGATGTTTTCCTCAAAATCACCTTCTCACTTCCAAATTTGCCTTCCAAAGCAAGTCACTATCGGGTTTTGAGTTTGAGAGCTATTCCAACCAAACCAATCACATACACACCTCATAAACATCATATAGGAGTGATCCAAACACTTAAACAACAACTGTAACACTGATTTCTCATAATCACCAGCCAGTTGCGCAAGGTTTTAACCAAGTTGCAGCTGAGATGCCATGAAGTGATCCAGCCATTTCCAATCAAGTCCAAGCATTCAAACACATTCCATATGGTGTAGGGAAGCTGGTCAGATCATCACAAATCATCTGTAACACCTCCAACTCAAAAATCACTTTACTCTTGTTGTCACGACCTTCAAGTAAGCCTAAACTTGGTCATCTCTTAATCTATGCATATTTCCTCGCACAATACTTTTTCCAAATGTTCATAATCATGCATAGAATATTTCCCCTCAATTAATTGCTTTGTTTGAATCGTGTATCAAAATTCTCAGCCTTCATGCAAATTTTAGGGTTCTTGAGGTTTTGTCTTGATTTCTTATTCCATGCTTAAAATAAATGAAATTAAAGACCATAGACATGATCGTGAGGTGAAAACGAGCAGATTGATATGTGGATTGTGTGATTTCACCAAGTATTCAGTGAGATTGGATAGAAAATGCAAATCAGGCCAAACTCAGAACACGCGCGTGTTCTTGCCATGTTCTTGGCGCCTTTTTTGAAAATTCAAATATTTGAATTTTGTGATTTTATTTAATTGATTCAAAAATTAATTTCTCTCTGAATTTTAATGATTTTGAGTTGATTCATTTTTTAATAATTTACAAAAAAATTTTAAATATTTTATTTTGCCAAAAATTCCCAAAAATATTATTTATTTAATATACTTGATATTTTTGCAAAGAATTAATCTTTTATTTGTTTTTTAACATTTAAAATATTTTTTCCTCCTTGATTTTCCAAATTTAATTAGTTTCCAATCATTTTGTGGATATAAACATGATTTTTCAAACATTAATCCAAGATCACAACTTGTTTTTCACACATGTTTGATAATTTTGATTATTTTAATTAAATTCTTATTTAATTAAAATACATTTTGAAATTAATTTAGGGTTTTGATCTTAATCATCCTAAACAAATCATTTTCAAACACTCACGGGCCTCTAATAGAGTGTAAGACTCAATCCTCTTTTAACCAAAACCATTTTGAGCCTTAGATGTTGTACAAGTCCCTCTGCGTTAAAAGAAAAATCTCGGCGTGATCGCCACTTCAAAATCAAATTACCTGGGCCTCTCCCCGAGCTATAAGTCCCTATTCTTTTTCTTAAAAAACCTTTGGGCCTCTATTAGAGTGTAAGACCCAACACCATTGTAAATACACCACTTTTTGGGCCTCAGTCATTGTATAAGTCCCGCTGTATTTTCAAAAACCTCGGCGATCGCCGTTTTCAAATAAATAACCCTGGGCTTCTCCTTGAGCTGTAAGTCCCATCTCTTGTACAAAAATAAATCTTTGGGCCTCTAATAGAGTGTAAGACCCATCCCCTTGTACATAAAAATTTTTGGGCCTCACATATTGTATAAGTCCCTCTGTACAGTTTTCAAAATAACGGTGCAATCATCGTTAAAACTTGGGCCTCTCCTTGAGTTGTAAGCCCCAACCATCTTTTCAAAGCACCTTCTCCTTTGATTTGGAATTAAAATATATGTTGTCATCAAGACTTTCTTTAATTTCTTTGTTGAACAACTAACAAAACATTATGGAAGCTCTACAACGGGTAAGTGTTTATCCGCTTTCATATGTATATAACTGTATCGTGGGGCTGATTCACTATAAGTCTTGTATCACATCCTTTTATATACTTGTCACATATCCACTGTGTAATACTAGTATAGTTATTTAGAGTTTTCCCCGGCAACTACGTCTAGCACTAGGTAAAGCCTGTTGGTCACTCTTAAATACAAACAAAACTAGATCCCCCGTAGGATTCCAGATACAGTCTTCCCTTCTCTTGGGGTTAAACAATATGGAACAAAGAGAAAGGAAATATTCTCGGTGAACCTTTTCTCAGACTGTCACCCTTAGAAATTGTCAAAGAAACTCTAACTCCCCAGAGATGATCTTTTCTCCGTGAATGGCATCTCTTGAGTTTCTTCCAAATCCTCGAACTTTCCTGGAATGATCTCTTCTCTGTGAATTGCATTTCTTGAATTTCACTTGGTTTGGGGACCCACAAGCTTCCTAAAAGCATCCCCGCCTCCTCTTGGGCGTTGTATAAGGACCCTTCGGCTTCTTAGAAGTCCTCATGCCTTCTCTTGGGCTTAATACAAGGACCCTGACGACCTCTTAAAGGTATAAGACAAAACTTAGTCATCCTTTGCTAGAGTAGTCTTTCCAGCGTCAAAACTCCGGCCATTTTAGGGTTGATACTCATCCCTTAATGCCCGTGCCTCTTCTTGGGCATCATACAAAAGATAAAACTCTAGACTTGGACAGTTTAAACCTCTTGAGTCTCAAAGACATTCTCAAGTTCCTTTCAAACATAGGAAAAAACACCGATCACTCTGGATACATCTCCAGCAGAAACCCGGTCTCTCTCATAAGAGTTCCCCACACTTGGACCCGCTACAGGATCTCAATAATCCTCAGCAGTAAGTCAGCCTCCTCTTGGGCTTTGTACAAATGATTCTCCCTAGCGGAGCTAACCTTTTCAGACTCTCTTGTTGAGTCAACCACTTTTAGCCTCCGTCTAGGGCTTTGTACAAGACATATAATAACCCACTCTCTTGTTGAGTATAAAAGACTCTCTTGTTGAGTCAACCACTTTTAGCCTCCGTCCTGGGCTTTGTACAAGACACATATAAAACACTCTCTTGTTGAGTATAAAAGACTCTCTTGTTGAGTCAACCACTTTTAGCCTCTGTCTTGGGCTTTGTACAAGACATATAAAACACTCTCTTGTTGAGTATAAAAGACTCTCTTATTGAGTCAATCTCCTTTTAGCCTCAATCTCGGGCTTCGTACGAGACAACAAAACACTCCCTTGTTGAGTATAAAAGACTCTCTTGTTGAGTCAATCTCCTTTTAGCCTCAATCTCGGGCTTCGTACGAGACAGCAAATCACTCTCTTGTTGAGTATAAAAGACTCTCTTGTTAAGCCAATCAACCTTCAGACTCTCTTGTTGAGTCAATCACCTGTTCAAGACTCTCTTGTTGAGTCAACCTTTTTTTAGCCTTCGTCTTAGACTTTATACAGGACAGATAAAAGTACTCTCTTGTTGAGTCAAACCATTTCAGCCTCCATCTTGGGCTTTATACAAGATACATTCTCCCCAACGGAGTCAAAATCCCTTTTAGCCTCAATCTTGGGCTTTGTACAAGACAGAAAGAACATTTTCCTCCAGAAAAGTCAAACTTCTAGCCTCTTCTTAGGCTTTTTTATAAAGAAAACCCCGGTTGAGTTAATTAACCTTTTAGCATCAAATTTGTGCCTTGCTCACAGCATACAAACCTCAACAATTCCTCTTTAGAGATGACAAATTCTCTCTCAGTCAAAACCCTTTAGCTTCACATCTTGGGCTTTGAACAAGATACAAACCACCTTTAGCTTCATGTCTTGGGCTTTGAATAAGACACCAAACAACCTTTTTCCTCCCATAGAATAGGAGGAACTACGATCGCTCTGATTTCCCTGTTTCGTTAAACGGAAATACATGGGCATAAGATTTCAAAATCTTAGCAAGCATACTAATCAAAACCTCAAAATCCAGTACCTCCACACATCAACCAAAGAAAATCAGGTCTAGTATCCTAACCAAAAGCCTCGCAGATAACCCAGACACTTGTATTCTTAAGAAAATAACCCTAAGAAGGACCCCCCCTATTTTGATAGCATCTGTAAACTAATAGTTTTGACTGTTCAACCTCAGTTTGCAAGAAGGGTTAATTGGAGACATCTATTTCCCTTCTTTAATTAGCTTCATAGGATAAAAAATGAATCGAACTGTAGTATCAAAGCGTTAGTGATTCGAAACCACAAAAATCGCGCTACACTATAAGGTCAAAGCTTACTTATGACTATGAGGTCAAAAGTTTGAAGGAGAGATCCTATGACTATGAGGTCAATGGAAAAGGTGGCTATGACTATGAGGTCAAAGCTATTATCCTATTACTATGAGGTCAAGGAGGGAATGAGCTATCTATGACTTTGAGATCAATAGAGAGACTTTCCTTTAGAAGGAGGGGGAAGGCATCGAATGAAATAAGCAACAAAACGAGGCTTAATTAGTGTTTGTCAAGAATGAATTTAAAAAACTAACAACAAACCTATTTAAATCCCGATCTAGACTAAAATAAATTAAACTATTTTTTGTTTTTTAGAAAAAGATTAAATTAATTAAAATTCTAAAGCCTAAAATTCTAAAGAAACAGTTAACTAATTAATTCCAACTAAAAGCTACCTAAGACGCTAATCCTCTAAAATTAATACAAAAATTAAAAAAAAAAAAAAAAAAAACTAGGTGTAGTGCAAAATATGAGCCTTATGGATCATGGGCCAAGACCCTAAAAAACGGCCCAAACGACACTCAGTTGAATCCTACTTATTTCAAACTCTCTATCCCTTATTTGAAACAAGCCTGTCCGTATAAGACAAAATAGAGAGGTTAAGCCTATACTCTCCTCAACTTTCCAACAAAACAAAACCTTCGGTTTCACCCGCTACCGTCACTTCAGCATGCTGTTGCAAAAAAAAAAAAATACTCATTCCTATTCCAACTTAGCTTCACGTTAATTATAAAAAAAACATACAAGACAAAAACCATAACTTAAATCACATGCCAACTCCAATGGAAGAAGTAATACACTTTTGAAACGTGAAGACAAAAACCATAAGAAATGCAGTTCATGCAAATACTACAAAGCTGCATTAAGAGACACGTAAACACGACGACACCGAACGAAAATATGCTAAGCTACTTGAAATATACACACACACGATAGAGATGAATTGTGAGCAGCAACTTATAAAAAAAACATTAAAATACTCTCACACATGAAAAACAAGAAATGAAACAGTCAGCATCAACTTAACTCATGTAATAACAAGCATGGAAGAATATATTATCTCATTAACAAGGGTGACAACAACAAACTAAATACACACAAACCACTAACATAAACCACACACGAACAATAGTCACAACAACAAATTAACTATACACAAACTATCTCATGAAAGGATAATAATAAACATGGAGAGTTCAAACAGTGAGAAAAGGATACAGACTTTTGATTATGATGTGCAAACGCTACGGTTGTGTTGAAAAGGTCGTAGCCGTCGAAGCTTTCGTGCTAGCTCAACCAAAATTTGCGTCGCTGCCATATTGTTGCTGATTACAAAGGTTTTAAGGGAAAGATTGTTGTTGAAGATGAAATCGAAAAGAGGTTAAGATGTCGTCGTTAGAAGTAGTTGAAGCGGCAGCATGGCGACATTGCGTCGTACACAGTAGGGCAGACCACACGCTACAAACAACAAGCTTGCACAAACTCAATGTCGAACAAACGTCAAAAATGGTTAGAGTTATTGAAATGTAAACCAGAGTTACATTAGTTTAACATGAGCATGGAGGAGGACGTGTTTCATGGTTGAAAGTGTGGTTTCATGGTATTTTGAGTTGAGATTCATATGAGTGAAGTGTTATGATTGGGTTCATGTCAACATGTGATTACTATGGTTCTTGTAAGAGCAAACTCACGGTGGTGGTGACTCGTGAGAGGTGTGTGTTGATGCGACTTGGTTTGTGGCAAGAGATGCTTCAATTGTTTATACATGTGGTGGCTTTGTATGGTTGTTTTATAAGATGAAATGAGGAAGCACAAAGGTGGTTTGAAAGGTTGAGAAAGGCGGATCAGAACCTCCTGTGAAGGTATGTAGACTGCAGTTTTTATGATGTTCTTTTTTTTTATTGGAGGAGTCTCAACATGGTTTTAAGCATGAAGGTCCCTTTTCAAAAGTTTTCTCTTTCCTCCGTATGTCTTTTGGACAAATGCTTGTTTCCTAGAGACCTGGGCCAGCTTGGTTCTAGTCAACCTTGGAGAACCTCCTATGAAAACAACATCTCATGACAGTAAAGGGGCAGCTGAAAAGATGGTACAATATCCCAGGAAAAGTCAGCTACAAGGTTGTTGTTATTATATTTTTGTGTTACATCAAAAGTACCTTTAGGTGGTGTCATGAGAGAGAGTTCAAAGTAGCAATACTTGGGATCAAAAATGACAAGGTAACACGCCAAAGATGAGGTTTTTTGGGGGGCTGCACAAGTTTGTCTCATTGGCATAATGGTTGAGCATGAAATGTAGTAGTAGCTTACATCACAAAAACCATGTGCATGCTCCCTTTAAGACAACATAACTCCATGATTAATGGTGCAAATGAGCAAGTTTTGATTTCTTTTGAAAATTGACATATTCATGAACAAATCTCATGTTGGATAAACTTTGAAACAAATTCTAGAAACACATGAAAAATCCATGCAAAGTTTGGCAAAGTGGATGTGAGAAAGAAACCTAGCAAAATTTTCTAAGTCCAATTTTAACCTTGAAATCACCTCACTTTAGGACATCATAACTTGAGATTGGTTGATCCAGATGAAGAGTTCTTTATATGCTTGGAAAGCTTGAAGAACAAGGAACAACTTTCATGTCCAAAGATTTTTTATTTAAGCCTGGAGCTATGTGAAAAATTTAGTTAAAGTTGGGTGAAAATTAAGATGAAAATGCGGAAAATTTCACCAAGTCCCAAAGATAACCTATCTTCCAAGTCTCATAACTTAAAAACCATGCATTTTTTGAAGGAGGGTCCTCTAACAGACTTTGAAGATCATGGAAAGAGCTTCCATTTTAGCTTTGAGTCACTCAATTTGGATGTGTGGTTTGAAAGTTATTACCTTCTCAAATTTGCACAAGAAGTGAATTTTCCACACTTAGAAAATTTCAAGGACCAAACATTGCCCTCTTTGAAAGAAACCTCTTAGAACTTGATTTCTCATGCCTTAACTTATCAATGAGACCTGTCATGATCGACTGAGGATTTGGATACTTCATTTTGGATCAAAATCTCAAAGGTTAAAGCCTCAGTCAAAACCCTAATTTCACTTGTGAATGCACTTGAATGATTCCTAGATGATCTTACTTCTTCAATCACATCTAAGGCTCATAGATGGTCTCTAAGGATGTCTACTATCACATGGAGTCATGTCTCAGGGCTTGAGAATAACCCTTTATCAATTTCAAAGGCCATGATTGTCTTGTCATAACAAAACCCTAATTGGAGGCAGGGTGAACTTGTGACTCAAGGTACTTGGTGATGAGAGCTAGTCACACTTCGATTCTTGTTGAGTAAGACTTTCAGGATATATGTGAGATCAAATAGTTGCATTTGGGAGCCTCAGTTGTCCTTCTTGAACAGATGACTTCATATACCACTCTCAATCACATGGTGAACCCTTATGATAATTGTATGGAGCCTAAGAGTATCTCAGGAAACCTTGAATCATGGGAGAGCCTGGCTTAGGAGACTTTGCCCTCCTCTTTGTGTAAGTCCTGACCTTCACAAAAGAAACAAACTTGCAAGATGAAGTGGTTAGTTAACAAAGCATAGATGATTGAATCTAAATGCAAATGCAAGACGTTATGACATCTAAGGGGTAAAATTTGGGGTACAACAACAGTGCTTAAAAGCGCTGCCTATACAGGCACTGCTGTAGGTAAAGACAACGCTTTTTTTAAATGCAAAAGCGCTACCTTATGTCACCATTAGGCAGCGCTTCTTTTGCCACCTTTAGGCAACGTTTTTTCCTGAAAAGCACTTTCTATTGCCCCCCTTTAGATTGCGCTTTTAAAAGCGCTGTCTAATGTATCTTATAATTATCTTTTAGGTCCCTTTTAGGCGGTGCTTTTTTTTAAAATCCTCTTTCTATTCTCCACTATAGGAAGCGTTTTTTTAAAAGCGCTTTCTATTCTCCACTATAGGCAGCATTTTTTAAAGCGTTGTCTAATGTCTCATTTAGGAAGCGTTTTTTTTGTTAAAAGCGTTGTCTATTGTGCACGTATGACAACATTTCTTTGTTAAAGCGTTGGCCTAAGTCTCATTTTTAAATAAAATGGAAGCATATTTTTAAGAAGCGCTAGCGCAACATGAAATTGTTATTGCAGATAGTTTTTTATATATATTCCAAACATGCATATTACCAATGTATATACAACAACTAGTTTTTGATATATATTCCAAATTTACATATTACCAATATATATATACCAGATATATACCAACTCTAGCTACAAAACTATGAACTTGTCATCTGCATATATCAACAACTTAGTAACTTGTTATCTCTATCTTCTGCACCTATCTGAAACAAAACTAACAAATTAAAAGGCATCAGAACCAAGCTATATAACACATAATCTTAGAACATACGTCTAAATCTCAGAATTATAGGAAAATACCATAAAACATTTGTTGGAGACTATTTTTTCTTATATCGAGAGACACCGCATTTAGGGCACTCATTTAACGATGCATATTCATTTCGAAACAAAATGCAATAATTTTACAAGCATGTATCTTATCATAGCTCATGCCAATAGAGCACAACATTTTTTTGGCCTCATAGGTTCGACTAGGAAGAACATTATCCTTTCGAAGCATATCTTTCATAAGGGCTAATAACTTTGTGAAACTTTTATCCGACAATCCATTGCCTGCCTTTAAGTTTGAAATTCTGGCATAGCAGATAACAGATGTCCTAACACATGTCACGATATTGTTCTCTGCATAAATTTAAAACAAGAGCATAACAAACAAGCTAATATTCTGAATATCAGCAACAACAGCAAGACATGTGTTTCGACATCTGTTACAACATGTTAATCAAAACTGAACTATAAATTGTAGAATGATAAACAACACAGAATATGATGACCTAGTTCGGTGCAAATCACCTACATCTGGGGGCTACAAATTAAGGAAGAAGAATCCACTATCAGTAGTATAGTTTTATGTAAACAACCTCCGGTTTGTAGTAAACAACCTCTGGTTTACATATCACTACCCAATGGAGACTTTATCATTAGAAGTCACATCTAATTGATAAGAGAAACCCATCTCACTCCCTAAATCACAACCTGTGATTATATAACGGTTATAGTCACAATAACTGTATCATCCTACTTGAAAGACACCTCTTTCAATACAAAGTTCAGCGAAGCATTCTTGACTAACAAGTTAACTCGGATTTGCTTAAAAGCTTTATCCAAGAACAATACACGATTCATTACCTACGAGTTTATGAATCTGTACAACAAATTTGTCTTCCATAATGTATCAAACCAATACAGAGGGAGACTTACAACACAAGACAGCCTACAACTCTCAAAACCCTAAACCCTATTTCTACTTTACAAAAGTATTACATAAGGATTAGTTTTTCAAGACTAGGTCTAAGTCTTCTTTTATAGACCTCTGCTTCCTTGGGCTTCAAATCTTCTTTTCTTGATCAACTGCTAATCGTGCCTTGAATCTTGGAACATATTTAAAAACAAAACCTGCTATGACAATCATGAAGTCGAGTCTTCATGCTGAGACATTTCATTTGACATCTTTGTTCTGGGGCAGAAATCTTCATGTTGAAACATCTTTCACAACATTATTTTTTACCAAAATTTATTCAAATCCTTGGTGGTGCATTCTTCCGTTTGGTGGTGCATGCAATGGGAAAACCTGAAGCAAGTGTCAAGGAAGAGGGAGAAGATAATTTCTAGACCCTCTCCAGATTCATGAGAGACGGAGAAGATAATTTCAAGTTACCCTCCTCATTCACCTTTTGATATAGAGTACATAGAGAATGTAACTCAGATCACAAAACACAACTTGCTTCCTAACTCTGATCACAAAACACAATCTTCCCAAGATGTTAGAACCCAGCACGTTTGAACTTCCTTTGAGACATTTTTTTCAGATTAGCAGCACAAATGCACACATATAACTCACAATAGTAACAAAGTAGCCATTCTTCCCCCTTTTTAGCCAAAAGTTTGCAAAAATGACCCATACAGACCCATACCTAGACCGTGCTCACCCAAACACGCATAAAACCCATTTGCTCTCAACTTAACAAGGAAAATGTTTTACAACTCAAGCAGCATGATCCTCCTTAAATATTGAAGAAGCTACATAGGTAGTGACGATCCATTTGGAAGAAACAAAAGGCTAGTCAATGAATGAAATAACCACTGGCCAAGTTAGTTTCGAAAGATTCCACTTTTTCTGACTTGTCCTTGAAACCACCATCCCTTTGATTGTCTGTATCTGAAACAGATTTTGAGCAATGTCGTGATACCTAATCTGGCTTTATCAGTTTTTTCAAGAATGACCCAAGGACCTTCATTTACCAAGACCCCACAGTATGTTTCATTTAGCACAGACAAAACAAATTTACAAAGATAATCACAATCTTCTTCTCTTTATTCTAAATCAGTTCCTCAATCCAAAATTAGCAGACTTGATCACGACATCTTTGACATATCAAAAGAATGCTTCCATTGATCTTCCAAACTACAGAGAAAAATAAATTCTCCCAGACACAAGCAATGACTCTCAGGACACGCCCAAGAAGCTTGTATAACTCTGATTCAATTCATTGACATCCCTATGAAAGAACCAGAATCAACCTGTCAAGTTCACCAAGAACTAAAACAGTAACACAATGTCATGACATCTCGTTTGACATCACACCCTCACCCGAATAATTCTATCATAGACTGCTCGAAACCACGAACAATCTTGATAAACAACTGCACCACTGCAGCAATAGATCCAAAACAGAAGTCCAACTCCCCCTGTCGTAGAGAACCAGTGCTCCTTTGGAAGAAGAACACCTTAAAATGAATGGAAAACATAAGACTCATCTTTATGTATTCAAGAGCGCACACCCTGTTCAACACACCTGCTGAACGCATTCACTCAAAGCATGATCCACAAGCAATCCATGTACCACACTAGTACACTTATCAGACAGAAGTTCTCCCCTATCTTTCACATAAGCTACTCCTTCAACAAGAAACACCCAAAGTCACCACATGATATCCCATGAAAAACTTCATGATCATATAGTGAGAGAGTACCAGGATCACATCCTTGTACCACAACCAACAATCTCTTGGATTGAGATCAAAATCACCATTGATCCCTCTTGTCCAGAAACCATCCATACCATGTACAAGTCCACCTAGAATTATATAGCCATAGATATCCTTGTTCCTTGAGATAAAATCTAATTGAATCTGGAATGCTTCACATTCCTCAAAGAGACATACAAAGTCCCTTAGTTTGTTAGCTCGCCCAGATGTTCTTCACAATTGAAGGACATTAAATACATGCTCCAGAAAACCCCAGCTTACTTGCTTCACAAGCACCAAACTGATCCACTTCTTTCTAGATTTACATGTAGCAGAAGAAACCACCTCTCTACAAGCATTCTGACCTCAACAAGAGTCAGATTACCAGATACACACCCTATGATCCAAGACAGTCTCCAATTTATCATTCTCCCATATGATAAGATAGAACACTTCTGATTCAACTGGTGAATATACGCTTCCACAATTTAAACGCCAACTTCAGAAACCATGATGATGTTCTAAGATCAGTAAGGACATCCTGATCATATCACAGACACCATACACTATGGTTCTTGATACAATTACCACTGGACTCACTAGCTGTATAGTAATCTAGCTGAAGATCTTCAGAGAACACGGCTCCACCAGCTTGATAAATAAGAACTCCAGACAACCAAAGAGAGAAATAAACTCTTAAACATCTCCCAAAAGAAGGTAATCTTCCATAATCAACTTAGGCCTTCTACCACAAGCTCCAAGATATGAACAGAACCCGAACCTCCTTTAATTTTCAACCAATTACCCTTCTGCATAAGCATAATTAGTTCCAAGCACACTGCTTAAAATCACAAAATAGATTAACCAAATTCCACGGTTTAGTTAATCTCTGCTTTCTTCAGAGCTCTAGAAAATCTTCTGATCCACCAATGAAACCTAATCTTCAAGTTACATGTTCCACGTACTCCATAGCAAGCCATCTTAGATACACCAAGACTCAGACATGTAACATCTACTCCTTCTTGCAGCTCCTACAAACTGCATGAGATATACCTTTTTGAAGCAGTAAATCCATTTATTTCTGATAAGATTAACTTATCTTATGATGATGCGCCGCAACATCAACTAAGTGCCTGAAGTTCAGCTTGATGTCAGAACATTTGATAAAACATCTAGCTGGAGAGTTCAGTCTTTTATTCTGCCACTTAGAAGAACCTCCTCCCTATAACAAAACAAGAGTTCCATGCTCTCATAGACTTGATTGATGATATCAAGTTAGAGTAGACAACCTCCATCCTGCTTTACTGTACTACAACAACCACCTCATCTTCAGAGAAACCAAACATGCTAAAGCTTGATTCTTCAAAAGAGATCAGTCACACAAGATCTTTACAAAAGGAATCCCGCTTTCCTTAAGTAGAGGCTTCTTCATAAAATCAGAGATAACTTCCACTTATCCTTGACCTTCAAGATGATCAAGATCACATGCTCCTATGAGTGGAGACAGGAACACAACTACTGCATTCCAATGCACCTAGATCAGAAATAAACTGATCAAAAAAGAAAGTCTTCATCTTCACTTCCATCAGCACTACGTTCTAGATAAGCTTCCTGCCACGAAACTTCCTAGTCATAATATGTGTTTTTTTAACACCAGAATAAAGACAAATCCTACCACACACACGTGTATGGTACCAAGATCATCAACTACAACTTCTTTGCTCCAGAGATTCATTCCTTGAATCAACAAGATTTTACACAATCTCTGTTGTTAGAATGTATCAACATCTGGTTGAACTTCAGATCCTTGTGGAAGCCCAGACAGATCCAAGGACTAGATACTTGAAAATTGATGGTGTAACAACTGATGAGACACCTCGACTTCATCTTCCATGATCGCCAACTAAGGATAATCCATTAGATACTTGTGACTATCACAAATAGAAATGAATCTTAAATCCTTTGAGAGAAACATTCTTGGATCCTCCCCATGATGATAGTCCTTGAGCTGTTGAACTGATGCACCTCCTAATGAACCATTTGACTCCAGCAATCTTGATCTTCAAAATACAAGAATAATCAATTGAATATTTATGGATTCCACAAATAGAAACTGATCTTAAATCCTTGTCCACAAAACCATACATCATGCAGGATATATGGTATACCAGATATCAACACAAGTCAAACAACATGTTGAGACATCAAGTCTGTCACCCTTGACTCGACCTGCCTATGACTTTCCTTTGCTAATAGAATATTTGCAAATCATGAAGGGTCAAAATAAATCACCTCCCAATTGAATAACATCCATCAGCACTAGAGATCTTTAGAAACCCATCTTCAGCATGAGAACCAGATTATCCTTCTGAAAGAGCTGTTAAAAATGACCAGAGATGCTCTTATGAGTGGACTTGAGTGAAGACTCAAGTATATTTGGCAACTTTGTCTAAAAGAATATTTACCAAATGAATTTAATAAACATGATCTCAACTCACCTTCTCTTCAAACTGACTTCAAGATACAAGCTAGAACTAAACTTCCAAGTACCAAGTCAACATGATAGAAATCAACCAACTACTCTCTCCATTCCATTGCTCCCAACTTTGGAACAACTAGAGCTTTCATAGATGCTGATATCTTCAAGAATAGAAGCCTACAATCAAGATCTTCCACCATCTTTCTTCTATCACAACTCCAGAATCACATAAATACCAGCGTTCTTCCTTTCGAAACATTTGCATCAGGACCACCATGGAACATCTTCAACATGCCCTAATAAGATGTCAGAGCATATCATAAGACACCATACAGAAGAACTTACCACTCCTCATGCAGTTGCTATAGAAACTCAGAAAATATGAACAACCATCAGAGGTTGTTAACTTTGATCAAAAATACCAAGCCCATTCAATAATACCCTTGAGTATGTCCGAGTGAATGATATGATCTCCCAAACTCCTTCTTGTTTAAAGCGCCAGAAAGTATCTCCCAATATCTCATCCAGAAACAGACAGGATGCCTGCTCTGATACCAATTGACATTCTGGCATAGCAGATAGCAAATGTCCTAGCACATGTCACGACATTGTTCTCTGCATAACTTTAAAACAAGAGCAGAACAAACAAGCTAATATTTAGAATATCAGCAACAACACCAAGACAGATGTTTCGACATCTGTTACAACATGTTAATCAAAACAGAACTGTAAATTACAGAATGATAAACATTATAGAATATGATGACCCAGTTCAGTGCAAATCAGCTACATCTGGGGGCTACCAAGCCAGGAAGAAGAATCCACTATCAGTAGTATAGTTTTATGTAAATAACCTTCGGTTTACAGTAAACAACCTCTGGTTTATAGTAAACAACCTCTGGTTTACCTATTACTACCCAATCGAGATTTTATCATTAGAAGTTGCATCTAATTGATAAGAGAAACCTATCTCACTCCCTAAATCACAACCTGTAATTATCTAATAGTTATAGTCACAATGACTGTATCATCCTACTTAAAAGACACCTCTTTCAATACAAAGTTCAGCGAAGCATTGTTGACTAACAAGTTAACTCGTATTTGCTTAAAAGCTTCATCCATGAACAATACACGATTCATTACCTACACGCAATGTATCAAACCGATACAGAGGGAGACTTACAACATAAGACAGTCTACGACTTCGTATTACATAAGGATTGGTTTTTCAGTCCTAGGTCTAAGTCTTCTTTTATAGACTTCTGCTTCTTTGGGCTTCAAATCTTCTTTCCTTGATCCACTGCTAATCGCGCCTTGAATCTTGGAACAAATTTAAAAACAAAACATGTTGTGACAGTCATGATGTTGAGTCTTCATGCTGAGACATTTCATTCAAGATATTTGGTCTGGGGAAGAAATCTTCATGTTGTAACATCTTTCACAACATTATGTTTTCCCAAATTTTAGTCAAATCCTTTGAGCTTTCAATCTCCCCCTTTTTACAATTTTTTGCTAAAAACTTCTTCCGTTTGATAGTGTATGCAATGGGAAAACCTGAAGCAAGTGTCAATGAAGAGGGAGAAGATAATTTCTAGACCATCTCCTCATTCATGTGAGAGAGAGAAGATAATTTTAAGTTACCATACTCATTCACCTTGTGATACAGAGTACATAGAGAATGTAACTCAGATCACAAAACACAACTTGCTTCCTAAATCTGATCACAAAACACATTCTTCCCAAGCTGTTACAACCCAGAACGTTTGAACATCCTTTAAGACATTTTTTCAGATCAGCAGCATAAATGCACACATACAACTCACAGCAGTAAAAAAAGGAGCCATTCTCCCCCTTTTTATCCAAAAGTTGGCCAAAATGACCCATACCCAGACTGTGCTAACCCAAACACGGATAAAACCCATTTTCTCTCAACTTAACAAGGAAAATGTTTTACAACTCAAGCAACACGATCCTCCTTAAATATTGAAGAAGCTACATAGGTAGTGACGATCCATTTGGAAAAAACAAAAGACTAGTCAATGAATGAAATAACTACTGGCCAAGTGAGTTTCGAAAGATTCCACTTTTTCTGACCTGTCCTTGAAACCACCGTCCTTTTGATTGTCTTTATCTAAAACAGATTCTGAGGAATGTCCTGATACCTAATCTGGCTTTATCAGTTTTGTCAAGAATGACCCAAGGACCTTCATTGACCAAACCCCACAGTGTTGTTTCATTTAGCACAGACAAAACAAATTTACAAAGATAATGACAATCTTCTTCTCTTTATTCTAAATCAGTTCCTTAATCCAGAATTAGCATACTTGATCACAACATCTTTGACATATCAACAGAATGCTTCCATTGATCTTCCAAACTGCAGAGAAGAATAAATTCTCCCAGACCTAAGCAATGACTCTCAAGACATGCCCCAGAAGCTTGTATAACTCTGCTTAAATTCATTGACATCCCAATGATAGAACCAGAATCAACCTGTCAAGTTTACCTAGAACTAAAACAATAACACAATGTCATGACATCCCGTCTGACATCACACCCTCACCAGAGGAATTCTATCACAAACTGCTTGAAACCACAAACAATCTTGATAAACAACTACACCACTGCAGCAATAGATCTAAAACAGAAGTCCAACTCCCCCTGTCGTAGATAAACAATGCTCCATTGCAAGAAGAAACCCTTAAAATAAATGGAAAACATAAGACTTATCTTCATGTCTTCAAGAGCGCACCCCTTAATCAACACACCTGCTGAATGCATTCACTCAAAGCTTGATCCACAAGCAATCCATGTACCACACTAGTATACCTATCAGACAGAAGTTTTCCCCCTATCTTTCACAAAAGCTTCTCCGTCAACAAGAAACACCCAAAATCACCACATGATATCCCATGACAAACTTCATGATCATATAGTGAGAGAGTACCGGGATCACATCCTTGTACCACAACCAACAAACTCTTATATTGAGACCAAAATCACCATTGATTCCTCTCGTCCAGAAACCATCCATGTACAAATCCACCTTGAATTTTATGGCCATAGATATTCTTGTTCCTTGAGATAAAATCTAATTGAATCTGGAATGCTTCACATTCCTCAAAGAGACATACAGATTCCCTTAGTTTGTTAGCTCACCCAGATGTTCTTCACAATTGAAGGACATCAAATACATGCTCCAGAAATCCTCAGCTTACTTGCTTCACAAGCACCAAACTGATCCACTTCTTTCTAGAGTTACTTGCAGCAGAAGAAACCACCTCTCTACAAGCATTCTGACCTCAACAAGAGTCAGATTACCAGATACACACCCTATGATCCAAGACAATCTTCAACTTATCATTCTCCAATATGATAAGATAGAACACACCTGATTCGACTGGTGAATATCAAAGTTCAGAAACCATGATGATGTTCTAACATCAGTAAGGACATCCTGATCATATCACAGACACCATACACTATGGTTCTTGATACAATTTCCACTGGACTCACTATCTGCATAGTGATCCAACTGAACATCTTCAGAGAACACATCTCCACCAGCTTGATCAATCAGAACTCCAGACAACTAAAAAGAGAAATAAACTTTCATACATCTCCTAAAAGAAGGTAATCTTCCTTAATCAACTTAGAGCTTCTACTACAAGCTCCAAGATATGAACAGAACCAGAACTTCCTTTGATTTTCAACCAACTACTCTTCTGCACAAGAATAATTAGTTCTAAGCACACTGCTTAAATTCACACTAGAGATCAACCAAATGCCACTGTTTGGTTAATCTCAGCTTACTTCAGAGCTCCAAAAAATCTTATGATCCACCAATGAAACCTAATCTTTAAGTTACATGTTCCATCTACTCCATAGAAAGCCATCTTAGATACACCAAGACTCAGACATGTAACATATACTCCTTCTGGCAGCTCCTGAAAAATACATGAGATATACCTTTTTGAAGCATTAAATCCATTTATTTCTGAGAAGATCAACTTATCTTATGATGATGCGCCGCAACATCAACTAAGACCCTGAAGTGCAGCTTGATGTCAGAACATCTGATAAGACATCCAGCTGGAGAGTTCAGTCCTTTATTCTGCCACTTAGAAGAACCTCCTCCCTATAACAGAACAAGAGTTCCATGCTCTCATAGACTTGATTGATGATATTAAGTTAGAGTAGACAACCTCCATCCAGCTTTACTATACTACAACAACCACCTCATCTTCAGAGAAACCAAACATGCCAAAGCTTGATTCTTTAGAAGCTATCAGTCACACAAGATCATTATAAAAGGATCCCGTTTTCTTTAAGTAGAGGTTTCTTTAGAAAATCAGAGATAACTGCCACTTATCCTTGACCTCTAAGATGAGCCAGATCACATGCTCCTATGAGTGGAGACAAGAACACACCTGCTGCACTCCAACGCACCTAGATAAGAAATAAATTGGTCTAAAAAGAAAGTCTTCATCTTCACTTCCATCAGCACTACATTCTAGATAAGCTTCCTTCCACGAAACTTCCTAGTCAAAATATGTGCTTTGGCAACACCAGAAAAAGACAGATCCTACCACACACACATGTATGGTACCAAGATCATCAGCGACAACTTCTTTGCTCTAGAGATTCATTCCTTGAATCAAAAATATTTTGCACAATCTCTGTTGATAGAATGTTTCAACTTCTGGTTGAACATCAGATCCTTGTGGAAGCTCGAACAGATCCAAGGACTAGATACTTAAAAATTGATGGTGTAACAACAGATGAGACACCTCGACTTCTTCTTTCATGATCGCCAACTAAGGATAATACATTATATATTTGTGACTATCACAAATAGCAATGAATCTTAAATCCTTATGAGAGAAACCTTCTTGAATCCTCCCCCTGATGATAGTCCTTGAGCTGTTGCACTGATGCACCTCCTGATGAACCATCTGATTCCAGCAATCTTGATCTTCAAAATACAAGAATAATCAATTGAATATTTGTGGGTTCCACAAATAGCAATTGATCTTAAATCCTTGTCCACAAAACCATACATCTTACAGGATATATGTTCTACTTGATATCAACACAAGTCAAACAACATGTTGAGACGTCAAGTCTGTCACCCTTGACTCAACCTGCCTATGACTTTCCTTTGCTAATAGAATCCTTGCATGTTGTCATACCCCAAATTTTGACCACTAATATTTCCCATCATTGTGCAAATCATCATCCCAATATGGAGGAACCATCCTATTTCATCAATCTCCCCAAAGATGGGTGAGCATCCACTACAATCAAAATTAGGGTTTCAAGCCCTCTCAGAGCCTTAGACAAAGGATCAATCAAGGAATGACATGATCTTCAACTTGTCTAACCTCTCAAACATCCACAATGGATCAAAAGGACTCCCACTTCAATGATTAATCACAAGGTTGCCCCCTTTTAGGTGGATCAAGCTTTAAGATCGACAGTGTCACCAAATTAGGGTTTTGGTCGACCAGGGCCCCAGATGGAAATTTTCATCTGGGCATGAGCCAATGATCCAAAAAATAACCTAATATACTCCATGGAACCTCATGGACCCAAACATCAAGTCAATTTGACCTCAGGGGATGCATACATAAAAAATCAGGAATTAGGGTTTCTTGACCTAATTCACCCCTAAGTTGACTTTTGGGACAAATCATGAACCAAGACCTCAAGAGAGAGTTTGAGGGTCTCTAATGAACTATATTGATCCATTTAGAACAATGGATTAATCCAAGAAGCTTGAGCAACAAGTCTCATTTTCATCTGCACCACAATTAGGGTTTCGCGAGGAAAGTCAACTGTAACTTTGACTTTTGACCAGGACATGCTCCCAAGCCCTATGACATGCATCAATATACCTTATGAGACCCATGGAACATGTCCATCAAGTTTGATTTAGGTCAAGGACATGATTTCCTGAAGAATTGTACAATTTGGAATTCATCTGATAAAAGTCAACTATGCACAAAAGTCAACTTTGACTTTTTGAGATTTTTCACCAAAATGGATTTTTAACCCTAAAATGATGTTTATGTATGATTTGAATCATCATTCATCAAGAAAAACCAAAGAAAGTGGGATAACTTGTAAAAGGGGTAACCATAAAACTTAGAAATTTTTCTAAGTTATGGAAAAAGTACCACTAATACACTAACTTTGGAGGGTCATAACTCCTAAACCACATGGCCATTTTTTCTCATCCAAAGATGGATTTGTAGCCCTCATTACCCTCTACAAAAACTTCAACTAGACCTAAGTCCAATTCATTAAGGATTTTGAGTTATGGAGTGATCAAAATCAAGAAATCACACTTTGTTCCAACAGTTAGTGAAAATTTCACTAAGTCAGATTTTGCTTCACTTTTTGCCAAATGTAGAAGGATTTTTCACTTGGAATCAAAAGAGATCAAAACCAAACTTGTTCAAATAGTTGTTATATCATGTAAGGGCTTTCCAAAGTGGTCAAGAACATTACCAAATTCAACTTACACCATGAGATATGACATTGTCAAGTTGCCTTGCTGAAATCTGTCAAAGGCAAGGCAGAATTTGCAATTTTGCTCGATTTGCCAAAATCAGCCAAATTCAAATGCTCCTATCCACTTGGACACATCTGAGGATTGAATCTAAAGGGGACAATCACTGAGCCAAGCCTCCAAAGTCCATGGAACAAGAAATAGCATGTTGAACCTAGAATGGCCAAAATAGGGACAAGACTCCAAATTTAGATTGAAGCATTCAATGGAAGCATCAAGGTGGCATGGACTGAGCCATTCTCATCTGAAATCAGTTAAGACTTATCCAAGACCAAGGGAACCAAAGCTCTGTGCCCTAACCTCTAGTCAATGGCTAGAGGAGACTTGGATTTTCATTTGCCAACATTGGCCAAACCAACTTCCCAGCTGCCATTCACTATTCCTTGCAAAACAAACTTGCTCTACTATAAATAGAGCTCAATTGTGATCAGTTTGAGTACACCAAAGCCATCTAACAGATGCTTTCCTCAAAATCTCTTTCTCTTGGCAAAAATGCCTTTCTTAGCAAGGTAGCTATCGGGTTTTGAGTTTGAGAGCAATTCCAATCAAACCAATCACTCACACACCTCATATACATCACATATGAGCTGATCAAACACTTAGAACACTTCTGAAACACCAATTTCACAAAATCACCAGCTGGTTGCTCAAATTTTCAATCAAGTTGCAGCTGAGGTACCACAAATTGATCCAGCCAATTTCAATCAAGTCCAACTATTCAAACACACTCCATAGGGTGTAGGGAAGTTGTTCAGATCATCACCACTCATCTGTAACACCTCCAAATCAAAAATCACATTGCACTTGCTGTCACGGCTTGGAGGTAAGCATATACTTGGTCATCTCTCAATCCATGCATATTTCCTCACACAATAATTTGGCCATATGTTCATAATCATGCATGGAATGTTTTCCCTCAATTAATTGCATTGTTTGAATCGTGTATCAAAAATCCTAGCCTTCATGCAGAAATTAGGGTTCTTGAGGTTTCTTCGTGATTTCATGTTTTATGTTTAATTTAAATGAAATTAAGTGTTATAAACATGATCGTGAGGTTGAGACGAGCATAATGATATGTGGATTGCATGATATGATTACGTATTCAGTGAGATTGGATGGAAAACGCAAATCAGCCAAACCCAGAAAAACGCGCGTGTTCTTGCTTGTGTTCTTGGCGCCTTTTTCATAAATTCAAATATTTGAATTTTGTGACTTTGTTTAATTGATTCAAAAATTAATTTCTCTCTGAGTTTTAATGATTTTGAGTTGATTCTTTTTTTTAATAATTCACAAAAATGTTAAAATATTTTATTTTATCAAAAAATCCCAAAAATATTATTTATTTCATGTAATTGATATTTTTGCAAAGAATTAATATTTTAATTGTTTTTTACATATTAAATATTTTTTTCTACATTGATTTTGCAACTTTTAATGCTTTCTAATTATTTTGTAGGTCAATACTTAATTTTTGAAGCATTAATCCAAGATCACAATTTGTTTTCCATATGTTAAACAATTTTGATCATTTTAATTGAATTTTTATTCAATTAAATACATTTTTGAAAACAAATGAGGGTTTTTGGATTAATTCAACCCTCATAAATCATTTTTAAAACTTTTTGGGCCTCTAATAGAGTGTAAGACCCAATCCTTTCTTGACCAAAACATTTTGGGCCTCAGTGTATTGTATAAGTCCCGATACCGTAAAAAACAAACGGCGCGATCGTCGCCTTTTAAAAATAACCTATTGGGCCTCTCCTCGAGCTATAAGACCCATTCAAAAACTTTTTGGGCCTCTAATAGAGTGTAAGACCCAATCCCCTTTTAACCAAAATCATTTGGGCCTCACTTATTGTATAAGTCCCTCTGCGTTAAAAGAAAACCTCGGCGCGATCGCCATTTTTTTAAACGAAAAAATCATTTGGGCCTACCCTCGTGTTATAAGCCCCACTCTTTTTCTTTAAAACTTTTTGGGCCTCTAATAGAGTGTAAGACCCAACCCCCTTTTAACCAAAATCATTTGGGCCTCACTTATTGTATAAGTCCCTCTGCGTTAAAAGAAAATCTCGGCGCGATCGCCATTTTTTTAAACGAAAAAATCATTTGGGCCTACCCTCGTGTTATAAGCCCCACTCTTTTTCTTTAAACTCTTTGGGCCTCTTGAGAGAGTGTAAGACCCATCCCTTTGTACAGAAAACCTTTTTTGGGCCACAGTCACTTGTATAAGTCCCTCTGTACAAATTCAAACAGTGCGCTCACTGATAAAACCCTGGGCCTCTCCTTGAGCTATAAGCCCCAAATCTTTTTCTTTTTCAAAGCACTTTCTCCTTTGATTTTGTATATACTATTGTTTTCAATCGTTCTTTGTTGAACAACTAACCAAGCAGCATGGAAGCTCTACAACCGAGTAAGTGGTCATTGCTTTCATTTACCGCTTTCATATACATATAACTGTATTGTGGGGATGTTTCACTGTAAGTCTTCTTTCATAAACTCATATCAACTGTGTAATAATAGTATAGATATTTTGAGTTTCCCCGACAACTACGTCTAGAACTAGGTGACGCCGTTTCGTTTATTCGTAGAAATAGACAACTAGATCCCCAATAGGATCACCAGATACAGTCTTCTCTTCGGCTGTCCTCATTAGGAATTGTCAAGAAACTCTACTCCCAAAGATGAATGTATTCTCCGTGAATGGCATCTTTGAGTTTCTTCCAAATTCTCGAAATTTCCTGACTTGATATATTCCTTGTGAATAGCTTGCCTTGAATTTTTCGGGGTTTGGGGACCCACGGGCTTCTTAAAAGCATCGGCCTCCTCTTGGCCATCGTACAAGGACCCACAGGCTTCCTAAAAGCAACCCCGCCTCCTCTTGGGCTTAGTACAAGGACCCTACGGCTTCTTAGAAGTATTCACAGCCTCCTCTTAGGCTTCGTATAATGATCTCTTCCTCCGGGAATGATAGCCTTCTCTTGGGCTTCGTACAAGGACCTCTCGGCTTCTTAAAAGATTCCAGCCTCCTCTTGGGCTTCGTACAAATTGTCCCGACGACCTCCTAAAGGTATAGGAACAGAACCTAGTCATCCTCATAGAACAGTCCTTTCATAGAGTCTACTACTGTTTCTCAAAGCCCAGTACAAAAGATGACACTCTAGACTTGGACAGTCTAATCTCCTTGAGTCTCAAAGACATTCTCAAGTGACCCCTTCGTTAAATAGGAAGGAAACCCGCAGACTCAGACAGTCTCAATACCCTTCGGATTTCCCACTTCCTTAAAAAACA
This sequence comes from Lathyrus tuberosus, assembly GCA_022829125.1. Lineage (NCBI taxonomy): Eukaryota > Viridiplantae > Streptophyta > Magnoliopsida > Fabales > Fabaceae > Lathyrus > Lathyrus tuberosus. The sequence goes on from JALAZF010000159.1 coordinate 423,546, forward strand.
GGAATAACCCGGATCCTTGAATCAAATTCATGAGTACAGTGTTGCTCATATAAGCACTGATTTTCTCTTTAAAATCAGTATACTGGACCTGTCACTCAACTGAAATAGTCACCATAGCCTCCTCTTGGGCTTTGTACAATGATTCTCCCCAGCGGAGTCAAACAACGTTTAGCCTCTCTCTCGGGCTTTGTACGAGACACATAAGAGACTCCCTCGTTGAGTCAATCACCCCTTTAGCCTCCATCTCAGGCTTTGTACGAGATACAAAAGGGTTCTTATTGAGCCAAACAAACAATAGCCTCCATCTCGGGCTTTATACGAGATACCAAAAGACTTCATCGTCGAGTCAAAACCTTTTAGCCTCTCTCTCGGGCTTTGTACGAGACACATACTAGCCTCCTCTTAGGCTTTGTATAAGAAAACCACTGGTTGATCCAATCAACCTTTTAGCATCAAAGCTATGCCTCGTTCACAGTACACTAACATCTACAACTCCTTCCCCTTCATCTAATCGCTGTAAGCGGCAAGCCTCTGGATCATCTACATCCATGCCACTGTCCCTCTTTTAGTATGAGAAATTCCTAAGGAAAGATAGCATTGCTCTACACTGAGTTAAAGTCTTCTCCTTCAGGTTAAAATCCCCTTCTAAGGAAATTATGGCATTGCTAGGATCCGCGTATCCCAGTTAAAGTAATCCTCCTTTATAAACCAGTCACCCAACAGTTGTGACAGACAAACCCTTCTTTAGAGATGACAAATTCTCTCCAAAGTCGAGGTCCTTCAGCTTCACGTCTTGGGCTTTGAACAAGACACAAATAGACCTTTCAGCTTCACATCTTGGGCTTTAAACAAGATACAAACCACCTTTCGCTTCACGTCTTGGGCTTTGAACAAGACACCAAAAACAGCCATTTCCTCCCATAGACTAGGAGGAACTGCGAACACTCTGATTGAAAGAAAAAATCTTAGCGAGCACACTAAACAAAAAAACCAAATCCCATACTCTCACATCAAAAAGCATCAGTCCTAACATCCTAATCCTTGTTCCCCGCCAGAAACCTTCTGCCAAGATAAAAAGAAAGAAAACTGTATTGGCGAAAATACAAATAACCAGTACAAAGGCCCCCCCCCCCCCACATTGATCGCATCCGTAACCTAACAGACCGCTGTTTAAACTCAGTATGCAAAGCAGGGTTAATTGGAGACATCTTTTTCCCTTCCTTATTCAGCTCACAATAGGATAAAAAATGAATCGACCTGTAGTTTAAGCTCAAACCGCAGAGAGCGACCAGCGCTTAAGAACCGCGTCCAAAATCGCTCGCTACAGAAAAATGGCGCCCACCATGGGGCCCGTTCTTTCTTTCTTACAATTTAAACCTTGGGTAAGTCATTTTCATGGCAGTGGCCGCCAACAATAAAATTGGCGCCCAGCGTGGGGCCCTTCAAAGTTAGATCTAGGCACGGTCTTCCTTTTCATCTTTTGAGTGATTACCACAGATTGGGGCTTCCGCCGGGGAACCAAATTTCTGTCAGGAACTTAAGATTCATAGCTTTAAGAGGTCTAGGATGTTTTAGGACAAATATATATACTGCTTTTCCTAATTGCTATACATGTTTATTTTTCTGCTAATGGGAATGCGGGTGATGCCGTATGTGGAAAGAATGAGTATACACCTAAGATAAGTGATGGCGACGGGGTCGACCATCAACCTCAGTGGAGGCTGACCAACGCAACCCATTCTCTCACCCAGACAATGGGCCAGTTGTTAAGTCTGAGAAGCTGAGGAGCCAAACCCTTTCGTAGTGCGGAAACTGTCGGAAATAGTTGTTACGCGATACTACCCTCATTTGAGGCTGGTGATCTATTCTCCGTGAATGGCACTTACTCTAAGATTGCACTACAACTCGCTGGCGATCCGCTTGTTGTTTTGCTTTCCTGGGAGGAGCTGATGATAATGAGTACAGGTACAAAAATCACCCTAGTATAAACCTTTGGGGATGGGTAGAGCCTTGACTTCATGACAACGACCCTTTGACCCCATGTTTTTTCTATGTTTTTGTGTGCTGCATTCATGCATTCATTTAATAAAACATTAAAATATTCAAAAAATCTTCTCTTCTAGTCTCTCTGTTCTTTCAAAATAAACTAAGAATGTGATTGCAAATATCAGAGAAAAGGATTGCACTAATGGATTTTGGTAGAAGGAGAACTCACCAGTATACCTTCAAGGTTCCAAAGCTAGAGGATTTGAGAAAGTTAGCGAGGATGATCACTAACCAAGAGGCTTTTAGAGCCATGCACGGAGGTTTGCTACCACTGTTAAGAGTCTATGTGATTGAGGGAATCATGGATGCGCTCATTCAGTTTTATGATCCAGTTTATCACTGTTTCACATTCTCGGATTACCAGCTAACACCAACGCTGGAGGAGTATTCTCATCTGACTGATCTACATATCACTGATCGAGCTCCATTTTCTGGACTGGAAGAAATTCCAAAGAATCAGACCATTGCAAGAGCAATCCATTTGGACGAGTCTGAGGTCAGGACTCACATGACTACAAAGGGTGGCATCCAAGGTTTGCCAGCCCAGTTCTTGACAAAGAAAGCCCTGTATTTTTCCAGTATAGGAAACATAACTGCTTTTGAAAGCATCTTTGTCTTGCTCACCTACGGATTATTTTTGTTTCCCAACATCAATAACTTCGTCGATATCAACGCCATTAAGGTTTTTCTCATTGGAAACCCTGTGCCGACTTTGCTCGCAGATGCGTATCATTCTGTACACCTGGGAAATTTGTATAGCGGAGGGGAGATCACATGCTGTGTACCTTTGCTTTACAAATGGTTTATCTCTCACTTGCCCAAGTCTGCTACTTTTTGGGATTGCAAGAGTGCCTTATGTTGGTCGCAGAAGATCATGTCTCTTACCAACTCTGATATAGATTGGTGCAATAGGATTTATGAGGGAATCAGGATCATTGACCGTTGTGGAAACTTCCCCAACGTACCCCTCATAGGAACTAAAGGAGGAACAAACTATCATCCGGTATTGGTTCGCCGTCAATTTGGATACCCGATGAGACACATCCCACGGGGTGTTCATCTGGAAGGTCTTTTCTTCAAAGAAGGAGAAAATGACAGAGCACTAAAGATGGAAATAGTGCACGCTTGGAAACACGTTCATAAGAAAGGACGAGAGTCTCTGGGAAAACCAGACTGTGTCTCGGTGGAGCCTTATCTCCATTGGGTACAAACTAGAGCTCTCAAGCTAAAGATGCCTTATCCTCGTTACGGAATTCTTCCGCCGAGGGAATCTGTCATGTACTTCATGACGGAAACTGAAAAGCTTCAGGTTACTCTCAACAAAGTCCAGAAGGAGAGAAGGTCTTGGAAGAACAAGTACCGCACCCTCAACGTAGAGTGCGTCAAAATACAACAATTACTGAAAGAAAAAGATGCTCTGATTGAAATTTTGGAGCAACATGCTGTAGAGAATCAAGATGACCAAAGGAATTTGTTCGCTCCTTTCACCTGGCAAAGGAATGACAACCCGACAACGGCCTAAGAGCCCCGGTTAAAGAAAAGGAAGATATCAGAATCAGCACCCAATTTCTCTTCAGAGAGGACTCGGGACCCATTAGTTTAGGTTTCTGTTTCTGCACCTTGTAATCTACTGTATTTCCATTTCTGTAATCCTTTGAATTCAATAAAAAGGGGTTTCCCCACCGTTTGATATTTGCAATCTAATTGTCGAAGTTTATTTTGATTAAACCTTAAACAATTAATATAATCATTGCATTCATCATTCTCACATCGCGTATTCTTCTTACCTACGAATCTCATGTTTGTGTCTCGGTTCTAGAGTCAAACTGTCTCATTCGTATAATACTCGGGCCAATCGTCAGAAAAAGATGGATGATCTTGAGGAAGAAAACAGAGAGTTGAAGGAAGAGATCGACGCTCTGAGAGAGGATATGAGAAAGCTTCGTAACGACATGCAAGCCATGGCAGAAGCTCAGCTACAACGAACTGTGATCTCAGAGATCACCTCAACGCCCATAGTAGAAAAGTATGATCCTAGGTATTAGATGCCGAAAGATCATCCTTGGGGCATACCTGTTAACTATATCCCGGAAGGATATGTTCCGCCGATCACTGAAGATCAGGGAATCACAACAGAAGCCGCTGGGCCTGAAGGTTACAAACTTCGGGAAAGCGAAGATGCCAGGGGCATACTGAAGACTCCTGAAGGTTACAAACTTCGGGAAACACCAAGACTCACTGCCGTAGTCACGGTACCACCCCCTGTGGTGCACGCTGTCCCGGAAGGACAGATTCCACCAACACCTTCTGGTAGGAAGGAAACTATGTTCGATAGAATGGATGAATTCCAGGAATAGTTCCTGGAAATGCAGAAGGAGCTGCAAGCCATTCGCGGTCAGGATCTATTTGGAAAGGACGCCGCAGATCTTTGCTTGGTCCCAAACGTGAAAGTCCCGCACAAATTCCAAGTGCCCGACTTTGAAAAATACAAGGGTAACTCTTACCCTCAAAGCCATCTGGTGATATACGCTCGGCGGATGTCAGCTCAGATAGAGAATCAGGACCTACTGATTCACTACTTCCAAGATAGTTTAACCGGTGCCGCACTCAAATGGTACATGGGTTTAAACCGTGCTACGATTAGCACATTCAGAGATCTTGGTACTGCCTTCGTCCAACAATACAAATACAATTTGGACATGGCACCCGATAGTGATCAACTCAGATCAATGTCGCAAAAGGACAAGGAAACCTTTAAGGAGTATGCTCAAAGGTGGCGTGAAATTGCCGCTCAAATTTGTCCACCTCTCGAGGAAAAAGAGATGACAAAGATCTTCTTAAAGACCTTAAGCTCATTTTACTATGACCGAATGGTTGCCAGTGCGCCCAGTGATTTCACCGAAATGGTCGGCATGGGTCTACGTCTTGAGGAAGCCGTCCGAGAAGGACGTTTGGTAAAAGACACTGGATCGACGAGCGGTACTAAAAAATACGGTAGTGCTCTCCCTAAGAAAAAAGAGCAAGATATTGGGAATATCTCTCTCGGAAAGCAAAGGCGACGTTATCAACCGGTAGCAGCTGTAACTCCTGCTATCAGCCCAGCGCCTATTCCTACGTATCAACCTCAGGTTGCGCAGGGCCAACCTGACCAGCAAAGGACACAACAGCCTCTTCAGCAGGCTCGTCCTCCATATAACAACAACCGTACAACACGGCCACCAGGATTTGATCCTATACCCATGACGTACGCAGAACTATTTCCGTTACTACTGGCTAAAGGGCACATCCAGACTAAGTCTCCTCTTACAGTACCGGAAAATCCGCCTTTTTGGTTTAAGGTGGATCAGACTTGCCCTTATCATCAAGGAGGTTTAGGGAATAACATTGAGAACTGTCTTAATTTCAAGTCTGACGTGCAAAAGCTTGTTAGGAGCGGGCTCTTATCTTTCAAAGATACGAATCCCAATGTTCTCACGAACCCGCTGCCTCAACACGAGAAAGCCGCAGTCAATCTGATTGAGAAAGAGATTAACGACGTCTATCAAATTCACGATGTACTCTTGTTGAAAACCAATTTGGTCAAGATGCATTGTAGACAGAGTGGATATGGCCATGTGCCACCTCATAACTATCACCAGTGTGATATCTGCTCTAAAGACAACCAGGGATGTTCTGTGGTGCAAGCAGCTCTGCAAGAACAAATGGATCTCGGATGGATCTAAGAGCACCGAGTTCGTGGAGTTAACACGGTTTACACAAATTCTAATGTCATTCAGAACCACGATATCCGTGCGATGAATGCCAACTTGGTGGTAATGCACTCAAGGCAAAGTCAGTATCATGATCTGCCGCGGCACGATTACGGTTCTTGTTTGATTTGCTCGGTAAACAAACAGGGATGCTCTTTTGTACAAGAGGCCCTCCAGCGTCAGATGGATCTTGGATGGATCCAAGACTACCATGATAGGAATTCCTATCAGATCAACATGGTTCAGATCTTCGATATTCGCGTGATGAATACCAACATAGTAGAGTTACATGCTGAGCAGGTCCGACTCGGATTCTTAATATCACATGACTATCAAAGCTATAAAGTGGGTTGCGAAAACGATCAGGGTTGTACCCTTGTCCAGGAGGCACTTCAGCACTTGTTAAATCATTGGTGGATGCCAATATACATGGATGAAGATACTCAGCAAATTAGTATCAGTAACAGAAACCCCACTCGGCGTCAAAGTCAGGATGTCCGACTCGTGGAAACTAACCTAGTGAGGTTACATTGTATTCAAAGTGGGCGTGGCCAGGTGCCACCACACAACTATGACAGTTGTAGCGTCTGTTCGGAAAGTAACCAAGGGTGTTACCTTGTGAGAGCAGCTCTTCAGGGTCAGGTCGATCTTGGAGAAATTCGTCCATATCCGGGTTCTGGACCCATCAACTGGACGCCGAATTACCTTGCCAGTCAAGTTGAGGATGTTGTCACGATCTCCGGTCATCACAGGACCAGGGATGTTTTTTCCATTATCCCTCTACTTGACGAATCTAAAGTTCCCAACCGGGAACGGATCGAGATCACTTACGATGGCCAGAAAAATCAGAAGGCTCCCGTAGTCATCTATCTACCGGGACCATTACCGTATGAATCAACTAAGGTTATCCCTTACAAATACAGTGCAACAATAGTTGAAAATGGAAAGGAAATTCCACTACCCTCCGTCGTGAATATTGCAGACATCAGTCGTGTAACGCGGAGTGGTAGAATCTTCAACCGAGGGGTTGGGGAACTTAACAAGGAAAAGGAACTTTAGACAGAAGCTCCCGATCCCCCAGTCGGTCAATCCGGTAATCCCGACCTTTCGAAAAATAATGATGAGATGCTGAAGCTCATCCAAAGGAGTGAATATAACATTGTTGATCAGCTATTACAAACTCCTTCAAAGATCTCGGTATTATCACTGTTACTCAGTTCAGAAGCCCACAGGGAGGCTCTACAGAAATTCTTGGAGCAAGCCTTTGTGGAACAAGATGTAACAATCAGACAGTTCGATAGCATTGTCTCTAACATCACTTCCTGCAATAATTTGGGATTTAGTGATGAGGAATTACCTGAAGAGGGTAGCCCTCATAACATGGCGCTCAATATCACAGTTAACTGCCAGGACGATGCTTTAGCCAGCGTACTGGTAGACACAGGGTCAGCCCTGAATGTTATGCCGAAGTCCCCTTTGATGCAATTATCATTCAAGGGCCCTCCGATGAGAATCAGCGAGGTCGTCGTCAAAGCGTTCGACGGATCCAGAAAAACAGTTATCGGCGAAGTTGATCTTCCCATAACTATTGGTCCTCACACTTTCCAAGTCACTTTCCAGGTCATGGATATCCGGGCAACATACAGTTGTTTATTAGGAAGACCTTGGATACATCAGGCTGGAGCGGTTACTTCAACCCTCCACCAAAAGCTGAAGTTCATCCAGAACGGCCAACTCGTCACGGTTTGTGGGGAACAAGCCTTGCTTGTGAGTAACTTGTCATCATCTACTTGTGTAGAACCCGAGGAGGTTATTGGAGCACAGTTCCAAGCACTGTCGGTGAGGAAGGACAATTATTTCAAAGGAGGAACCTCGATTTCGTCATACAAAGATGCTATCAAAGCGGTCGAGAGTACCGATACAACAGGATGGGGACAGCTTGTCATTCCCACTGACAATACAACAAAGAAGGGTCTTGGTTTTTCTGCAACCTATACCCGGACAACTGCCAGCGATGAAAGTCTTCATCCACTTCAAAACTTCTTCCACAGTGGAGGTTTCCTTCGCCCAGTGTCTCAGACAGTTCATGCTATCAATAAGGAAGATCCCTCTGACACGGATGAAGAATGGAAGTCCTATATTAATGAGGACGGTTATATGTCTCAGGAAGAGGTGCCTATACCGTTTTGCTATCCCGCACAGAGTCTGAGATTTATACCAAGGTCAGACATCGAAATGATCTATGGAGATTGTGATCCGAAAGGATGTCGTGCTCCGCCAAATTCATTAGAGGAAGACACTCTGATGAAAGACAATTTTGACTACAATTACTATGGCCTAATGGATGGTATGCCAATGTGGCAACCTTACCCAGGAAACTAGGGGCAAGAGAGTCAGCCGAACAACGAAAATCGGCTGAGCATCATTGAACAAAATACCTGTATCCCCACCATGTCAGGGGATCAACACTCAGGTCATTCAGAAACTACTCAACATGAAGATGAATTCGTAACGTTCGCAGGACTTGAATTCATCAACTATGTTTTTCCTGAGGTCAACGTCATCGAGAGAGATGACTCCTCCAGTTCCAAAGAAGTATGGGACACCCTAAGACAACCAAGTGGAAAATTTGATTATATGGTCATGTACACCGCTCCCGAAAGCTCTCGTATCAAGCTCGAAGATATCCAGCCAACTGGATGGGGAGATATAGGTGAGAGCACAAATGCTATGCAAAATGCAACAGAGGAATTCTCCTACGACAATTCTGCCTGGGAGACAGATTCCAATGATCCTGCTCCACCAGAAATCAGCGTCATTTCTGAAGACAAATCAAGGAAGGTGCCAGACTTTGTGATTCACCGAGGAGTTCGCCACCAATGGGTTGCTGTCGATGTTCCGAAGGCCATTCACCAGTCAAAGTAATTGCCATCTTTAACCTTTCACCCTGCCCAGGTGAAATGGATGTTTTGATAGGGCTCGCTTTCTGTAAATTTTCCCTCTTCGCTTTGCCCAAAGCGACAGAGTTTTGTTTTATAGGGCTGTAGTTTCAAAGATCGACTTGTTTATTAATAAAATAACGTCGTTCTGTAATTTCCGCATTAATTGCTGTTTTCTCTTTTCATTTTTCAGAAAATGGTAATCCTAAAAAACAATTTAAAAATAAAAACAAGCAGTAAAATAAAACACTGCACACACTTGCATTTTCTCTATCTCTTCTAAACACGAATCATCACGTCATGCAGATTGCTTGTTTTACACCCCGTTGAAACATACGATCCGAGGCCTTCTCCCAACTTTGAGTTCCCGGTATTCGAGGCTGAAGAAGAAGTTGACAACGAAATTCCATAAGAGATCTCCTGATTACTCAGACAAGAGGAAAGGTCCATTGAACCTCATAAAGAACCGTTGGAAACGGTAAACTTGGGTTCAGAAAAAGAGAGAAAAGAAATCAGGATTGGGGCGCTGCTCAGTCCAACTGCCAGAGAGGGTTTGATAAAGCTCTTCAAAGAATTTCCCGATGTATTCGCTTGGTCCTATCAGGATATGCCAGGGTTGGATACCAGCATCGTGGAACATCACTTACCGTTAAGATCGGAACGTCCGCCAGTAAAACAAAGGTTGAGACGGACTCACCTGGACATGGCCATCAAAATCAAAGAGGAAGTCCAAAAATAGATTGACGCGGGTTTCCTCGCCACAGCTGGATATCCTCAATGGTTAGCCAACATCGTACCCGTCCCCAAAAAGGACGGAAAGGTCAGAATGTGTGTTGATTACAGGGATCTGAACAAGGCAAGTCCAAAGGACGACTTTCCTTTACCACACATTGACATGCTGGTTGACAGTACAGCAAAGTTCAAAGTCTTCTCCTTCATGGATGGATTCTCGGGCTATAACCAGATCAAAATGGCACCGGAAGACATCGAGAAAACTTCGTTCATTACCCCATGGGGTACCTTTTGCTACAAGGTAATGTCGTTCGGTTTGAAGAATGCTGGGGCAACCTATCAAAGGGCCATGACTACTCTGTTTCATGACATGATACACAAAGAAATCGAAGTGTATGTCGATGATATGATTACAAAATCAAAAACAGAGGGTGAGCACGTTGAACATCTGTCAAAATTGTTCGAACGTTTAAGAAAGTTCAAGCTCCGCTTGAATCCCAACAAGTGCACCTTCGGTGTCCGTTCAGGGAAACTACTAGGGTTCATCGTCAGCCAGAAAGGGATTGAGGTTGATCCTGACAAGGTCAAGGCCATTCAAGAAATGCCTTCTCCGAAAACTGAAAAACAAGTCAGAGGATTCCTGGGACATTTGAACTACTTCTCCAGATTCATATTCCTTATGACCGCGACGTGTGCGCCGATTTTCAAATTACTCAAAAAGAACCAGGATTGCGTTTGGTCAGAGGATTGCCAAACTGCCTTCGACAGTATCAAGGAATATCTGTTAAATCCTCTGATTCTATCACCTCCAGTGGAAGGAAGACCACTGATCATTTACCTCACAGTTCTAGAGGACTCAATGGGATGTGTACTTGGCCAACAAGACGAAACTAAAAGGAAAGAGTCTGCCATTTACTATCTGAGCAAGAAATTCACCGACTGTGAAACTCGGTACACGATGCTCGAGAAAACTTGCTGTGCTTTGGCTTGGGCAGCCAAACGTCTTCGCCAGTACATGATTTTCCACACCACTTGGTTGATCTCAGAAATGGATCCGATCAAGTATGTATTTGAAAAACCTGCTCTCACGGGAAGGATTGCCCGTTGGCCGATGTTATTATCAGAATATGACATAGAGTATCACGCTCAGAAAGCCGTTAAGGGAAGTATTTTAGCCGATCATTTGGCTCATCAACCGATTGACGATCAAGAATCAATCGGGTTTGACTTCCCAGACGAAGATGTCATGTATCTAAAGATGAAAGATTGCGATGAACCGCTACCAGTGAAGGGCCAGAACCAGGTTCCCAATGGGGACTTATCTTTGACGGAGCAGTTAATCATTATGGAAACGGAATTGGGGCAATCATTGTTACCCCTCAGGGTACCCACATTCCTTTCACCGCTCGACTTACGTTCAAATGTACGAACAACAAGGCCGAATACGAAGCATGTATCATAGGTCTCGAAGAAGCGATTGATTTAAGGATCAAAAACTTGGACGTATACGGCGACTCAGCCCTGGTTATCAATCAGATAAAGGAGATTGGAACACATACCAATCAGGATTGATTCCTTACAAAGACTATGCAAGAAGGTTGTTACCCTTCTTCAACAGAGTTGAGTTTCATCAAATCCCTCGTGAGGAGAATCACATGGCTGATGCATTAGCCACTCTCTCTTCCATGATTAGCGTAGGTCGATGGAATGACTTACCTAAGATTGACATAATGCGCCTTGAACAGCCCGCTTACGTCTTCACAATTGAAGCAGTCATAGATGACAAACCTTGGTATCATGATATCAAATGCTTCTTTCAGAGACAAGAGTACCCATCTGGGGCACTCAGAAAAGATAGAAAAACCCTCAGAAGATTGGCTGGAAACTTCTTCCTGAGCGGTGACACTCTCTATAAGAGAAATTTTGACATGGTCTTGCTCCGATGCGTAGACAGACCTGAAGCAGAAATGCTGATGAAAGAAATTCATGAAGGATCCTTTGGCACTCATGCCAACGGACACACAATGGCAAGAAAAATTCTAAGAGCAGGGTACTATTGGTTGACAATGGAATCCGACTGCTACAAGTACATGAGGAGGTGTCACAAATGTCAGATATACTCCGACAAAATTCATGTACCGCCATCACATCTCAAAGTTCTCTCTTCCCCATGGCCATTCTCGATATGGGGAATCGACATGATTGGCATGATTGAGCCCAAGGCTTCAAACGGACATCGGTTCATTCTAGTAGCCATTGACTACTTCACCAAGTGGGTCGAAGCAGCGTCATTCGCCAATGTAACCCGACAAGTGGTGGTCCGATTTATCAAAAACAATATCATCTGCCGTTATGGTGTTTCAAGCGAGATCATTACTGATAATGGATCTAACTTGAACAACAAGATGATGAAAGAGTTGTGTGCAGAGTTCAAGATTGAACACCATAACTCATCTCCCTACCGACCCAAGATGAACGGAGCGGTAGAAGCGGCTAACAAGAACATCAAGAAGATTGTTCAAAAGATGGTTGTAACCTACAAAGACTGGCACGAGATGCTACCCTTTGCTCTTCATGGTTATCGCACATCTGTCCGCACTTCAACAAGGGCAACCCCTTTCTCTCTAGTATATGGCATGGAGGCAGTGCTCCCCATAGAAGTAGAGATCCCATCAATCCGGGTATTGATGGAAGCCAAGCTCACCGAAGCTGAATGGTGTCAAAGCCGACATGACGAACTGAATCTGATCGAAGAAAAGAGAATAACGGCACTATGTCACGGTCAGTTGTATCAACAAAGAATGAAGAGGGCGTTCGACAAAAAGGTCCGACCTCGTGTCTTCAGAAAAGGAGACCTCATGCTCAAGAAGATACAATCATTTCTCACTGATTCCCGGGGCAAATGGACTCCAAATTATGATGGCCCCTATGTGGTCACGAAAGCTTTCTCAGGCAGCGCCTTGAGACTTGCAACCATGGACGGAGAGGAATTTGCCTACCCCACGAATGTTGATGTAGTCAAGAAATACTTCGCCTAAACTAAAAAAAAAAGAGTCTCGGTGGATTGAAAACCCGAAAGGGCGGTCCAGGAAAAAGTTAGAGACAGAGGAAAAAATCATCCCGGTGGATTGGAAACATCACAGTACAATCCAAGCAAAAGTTAGGGATAATGGCAAGTAACTATGTTCAACAGAGGCAAATCCCTCAGCAGCAGCAGTTACATCACCTGTCAGAAAACTCCAGTCAAGGTCATCTTCGACAGAAGCTCAGGATGCCCCGAATTCAAAGTTGGTGGAAGGATAGTGGTCGTTATGTTTCAACGTAGCCCTTTTCCCTGTAAATTACCATTTTCTATCTTTGTATATACTTTGTGGAATCACGCGTTTGACTGATCTCCATCCTATCAATAAAATTTGAGCCCTTGTGCTTTTGTTTTAGCTTTACAGAATGACGTTTTTTAACATGATTAACGATTCTTGAAATAAAACAAAAATGAATTTACTTGTTAAAACTTTTTCTGCTTTAAAATAAAGATGGCAATTTCTTTTGACTGTTGAACATCGAAAGAACATCAACCGCTTCTCCAGAAGTAAGCGAACTTCAAAGTGCAGAATCAAAGTACTCCTTCTAGGCCTAGTACGCCTGAATGAAGGGATCGACTGTGTCAGAGACCTTGTTTCGTCTGACACACCTCGGCCGAGTTCTTATCTCCTAAGCCCGATCAACGGTATTCCCCGCAGGGATTATCTCTCCTAAGCAAGGTGGAATTTCTATCTTGAACCAGCGATATCTCTATACGCCCCGCGATGGCCGAGTATCCAGTCATGTTCATCTTTTAGTTTGTGTGTCGCTTCAGTTTTGTCAGCATATACATACATACATCATGCATTATTAATTTGCATTCACATTTCATATTGCATCGCTATCACTCTAGTCGGTCTTGTCCCCTAGTGATAGAAGTTCTCTCAATCGAGTCGTCAGTTCTTGCCTCGTCAGGAAACGCTGCATCTGAACATTCTCTCTCCTCCAGTTTATTTCTGGGAGGAAGCTGGCCTTTGACCACTTTGATAACTTGAACCTCCGGAAAGCCAGAAAGAACTTTCAACAAACATCACTCTTCGCCATTGAAGATGATATCCCTACTTTCCTGGATTAAGGAAAATCCACAGGGAAAGCCTCGTAATCAGAAATTCGGCAGCATGCCAGTCTCGTTCCGAGAAGACCGCTGATGAAAAGGTCATCGGCACCTCAAAATTGGACCCCATCATATGGAATTTCTCCGGGAAAATCCCGAGAAAAGTATGATGCAAGCTCCCAAACGAATGCAGTCTCCTAAGAGACTCACTTTCCCCAGTAGAATCGACAAATGGCGTCTCCAACAGAGAAGTTTGTGTACCTCTACAATTCAGACGATTGGGTTCCCCAGTAAGTCTGACATCAAAACTTTTTCCGTCAAATGGCATCTCCCCAGGAAAATTCGGCGAGAAGTTTGAGGAAATACGCTACAAATAGCGTTCCTTGTCAGTGAAGTTTATTGACAAAAGAAACTGAGACCAGTTCCTTGGTGGGAAACCAGGATCGAGGGGAAGTTTAAGTCAGAAACTAAGACCAGATCCTTGGTAGGAAACCAGGATCGAGGGGAAGTTTATTTCAAAAGAAACTAAGACCAATTCCTTGGTAGGAAACCAGGATCGAGGGGAAGTTTAAATCAGTAACTGAGACCAGTTCCTTGGTAGGAAACCAAGAACGAGGGGAAGTTGACAAAAGAAAACTAAGACCAGTTCCTTGGCTGAAGACCAGGATCGAGGGGAAGTTTACCTTTTCTAAACATCATTGCTTAGCAAAAGAAGATGAATGCGCAAGCTACCATTCATAACCACCATCAAAATTTCGGGTATTCCGATATTTAATCCTCTTGTACCCCGAATGCCCGAATACCTTCGTCATTCACACCTTCGGGTCCAAGAAGATTAAATAGGGGCATCTGTCATACCCCAAATTTTGACCACTAATATTTCCCATCATTGTGTAAATCATCATCCCAATATGGAGGAACCATCCTATTTCATCAATCTCCCCAAAGATGGGTGAGCATCCACTACAATCAAAATTAGGGTTTCAAGCCCTCTCAGAGCCTTAGACAAAGGATCAATCAAGGAATGACATGATCTTCAACTTGTCTAACCTCTTAAACATCCACAATGGATCAAAAGGACTCCCACTTCAAGGATTAAGCACAAGGTTTCCCCCTTTTAGGTGGATCAAGCTTCAAGATCGACAGTGTCACCAAATTAGGGTTTTGGTCGACCAGGGCCCCAGATGGAAATTTTCATCTGGGCATGAGCCAATGATCCAAAACATAACCTAATATACTCCATGGAACCTCATGGACCCAAACATCAAGTCAATTTGACCTCAGGGGATGCATACATCAAAAATCAGGAATTAGGGTTTCTTGACCTAATTCACCCCTAAGTTGAATTTTGGGACAAATCATGAACCAAGACCTCAAGAGAGAGTTTGAGGGTCTCTAATGAACTATATTGATCCATTTATAACAATGGATTAATCCAAGAAGCTTGAGCAACAAGTCTCATTTTCATCTGCACCATAATTAGGGTTTCGCGAGGAAAGTCAACTGTAACTTTGACTTTTGATCAGGACATGCTCCCAAGCCCTATGACATGCATCAATATACCCTATAACACCCATGGAACATGTCCATCAAGTTTGATTTAGGTCAAGGACATGATTTCCTGAAGAATTGCACAATTTGGAATTCATCTGATAAAAGTCAACTGTGCACAAAAGTCAACTTTGACTTTTTGAGATTTTTCACCAAAATGGATTTTTAACCCTAAAATGATGTTTATGTATGATTTGAATCATCATTCATCAAGAAAAACCAAAGAAAGTGGGATAACTTGTAAAAGGGGTAACCATAAAACATAGAAATTTTTCTAAGTTATGGAAAAAGTACCACTAATACACTAACTTTGGAGGGTCATAACTCCTAAACCACATGGCCATTTTTTCTCATCCAAAGATGGATTTGTAGCCCTCATTACCCTCTACAAAAACTTCAACTAGACCTAAGTCCAATTCATTAAGGATTTTGAGTTATGGAGTGATCAAAATCAAGAAATCACACTTTGTTCCAACACTTAGTGAAAATTTCACTAAGTCAGATTTTGCTTCACTTTTTGCCAAATGTAGAAGGATTTTTCACTTGGAATCAAAAGAGATCAAAACCAAACTTGTTCAAACAGTTGTTATATCATGTAAGGGCTTTCCAAAGTGGTCAAGAACATTACCAAATTCAACTTACACCATGAGATATGACATTGTCAAGTTGCCTTGCTGAAATCTGTCAAAGGCAAGGCAGAATTTGCAATTTTGCTCGATTTGCCAAAATCAGCCAAATTCAAATGCTCCTATCCACTTGGACACATCTGAGGATTGAATCTAAAGGGGACAATCACTGAGCCAAGCCTCCAAAGTCCATGGAACAAGAAATAACATGTTGAACCTAGAATGGCCAAAATAGGGACAAGACTCCAAATTTAGATTAAAGCATTCAATGGAAGCATCAAGGTGGCATGGACTGAGCCATTCTCATCTGAAATCAGTCAAGACTTATCCAAGACCAAGGGAACCAAAGCTCTGTGCCCTAACCTCTAGTCAATGGCTAGAGGAGACTTGGATTTTCATTTGCCAACATTGGCCAAACCTACTTACCAACTGCCATTCACTATTCCTTGCAAAACAAACTTGCTCTACTATAAATAGAGCTCAATTGTGATCAGTTTGAGTACACCAAAGCCATCTAACAGATGCTTTCCTCAAAATCTCTTTCTCTTGGCAAAAATGCCTTTCTTAGCAAGGTAGCTATCGGGTTTTGAGTTTGAGAGCACTTCCAATCAAACCAATCACTCACACACCTCATATACATCACATATGAGCTGATCAAACACTTATAACACTTCTAAAACACCAATTTCACAAAATCACCAGCTGGTTGCTCAAATTTTCAATCAAGTTGCAGCTGAGGTACCACAAATTGATCCAGCCAATTTCAATCAAGTCCAACTATTCAAACACACTCCATAGGGTGTAGGGAAGCTGTTCAGATCATCACCACCCATCTGTAACACCTCCAAATCAAAAATCACATTGCACTTGCTGTCACGGCTTAGAGGTAAGCATATACTTGGTCATCTCTCAATCCTTGCATATTTCCTCGCACAATAATTTGGCCATATGTTCATAATCATGCATGGAATGTTTTCCCTCAATTAATTGAATTGTTTGAATCGTGTATCAAAAATCCTAGCCTTCATGCAGAAATTAGGGTTCTTGAGGTTTCTTTGTGATTTCATGTTTTATGTTTAATTTAAATGAAATTAAGTGTTATAAACATGATCGTGAGGTTGAGACGAGCATAATGATATGTGGATGGCATGATATGATTACGTATTCAGTGAGATTGGATGGAAAACGGAAATCAGCCAAACCCAGAAAAACGCGCGTGTTCTTGCTTGTGTTCTTGGCTCCTTTTTCACAAATTCAAATATTTGAATTTTGTGACTTTGTTTAATTGATTCAAAAATTAATTTCTCTCTGAGTTTTAATGATTTTGAGTTGATTCTTTTTTTTAATAATTCACAAAAATGTTAAAATATTTTATTTTATCAAAAAATCCCAAAAATATTATTTATTTCATGTAATTGATATTTTTGCAAAGAATTAATATTTTAATTGTTTTTGACATATTAAATATTTTTTTTCTACATTGATTTTTCAACTTTTAATGCTTTCTAATTATTTTGTAGGTCAATACTTAATTTTTGAAGCATTAATCCAAGATCACAATTTGTTTTCCATATGTTAAACAATTTTGATCATTTTAATTGAATTTTTATTCAATTAAATACATTTTTGAAAACAAATTAGGGTTTTTGGATTAATTCAACCCTCATAAATCAATTTTAAAACTTTTTGGGCCTCTAATAGAGTGTAAGACCCAATCCTTTCTTGACCAAAACATTTTGGGCCTCAGTGTATTGTATAAGTCCCGATACCGTCAAAAACAAACGGCGCGATCGTCGCCTTTTAAAAATAACCTATTGGGCCTCTCCTCGAGCTATAAGACCCATTCAAAAACTTTTTGGGCCTCTAATAGAGTGTAAGACCCAATCCCCTTTTAACCAAAATCATTTGGGCCTCACTTATTGTATAAGTCCCTCTGCGTTAAAAGAAAACCTCGGCGCGATCGCCATTTTTTTAAACGAAAAAATCATTTGGGCCTACCCACGTGTTATAAGCCCCACTCTTTTTCTTTAAAACTTTTTGGGCCTCTAATAGAGTGTAAGACCCAACCCCCTTTTAACCAAAATCATTTGGGCATCACTTATTGTATAAGTCCCTCTGCGTTAAAAGAAAACCTCGGCGCGATCGCCATTTTTTTAAACGAAAAAATCATTTGGGCCTACCCTCGTGTTATAAGCCCCACTCTTTTTCTTTAAACTCTTTGGGCCTCTTGAGAGAGTGTAAGACCCATCCCTTTGTACAGAAAACCTTTTTTGGGCCACAGTCACTTGTCTAAGTCCCTCTGTACAAATTCAAACAGTGCACTCACTGATAAAACCCTGGGCCTCTCCTTGAGCTATAAGCCCCAAATCTTTTTCTTTTTCAAAGCACTTTCTCCTTTGATTTTGTATATACCGTTGTTTTCAATCGTTCTTTGTTGAACAACTAACCAAACAGCATGGAAGCTCTACAACCGAGTAAGTGGTTATTGCTTTCATTTACCGCTTTCATATACATATAACTGTATTGTGGGGCTGTTTCACTGTAAGTCTTCTTTCATAAACTCATATCAACTGTGTAATAATAGTATAGATATTTCAAATTTCCCCGGCAACTACGTCTAGAACTAGGTGACGTCGTTTCGTTTATTCGTAGAAATAGACAACTAGATCCCCAATAGGATCACCAGATACAGTCTTCTCTTCGGCTATCCTCATTAAGAATTGTCAAGAAACTCTACTCCCAAAGATGAATGTATTCTCCGTGAATGGCATCTTTGAGTTTCTTCCAAATTCTCGAACTTTCCTGACTTGATCTATTCCTTATGAATAGCTTGCCTTGAATTTTTCGGGGTTTGGGGACCCACGTACTTCTTAAAAGCATCGGGCTCCTCTTGGGCATCGTACAAGGACCCACAGGCTTCCTAAAAGCAACCCCGCCTCCTCTTGGGCTTAGTACAAGGACCCTACGGCTTCTTAGAAGTATTCACAGCCTCCTCTTAGGCTTCGTATAATGATCTCTTCCTCCGGGAATGATAGCCTTCTCTTGGGCTTCGTACAAGGACCTCTCGGCTTCTTAAAAGATTCCAGCCTCCTCTTGGGCTTCGTACAAATTGTCCCGATGACCTCCTAAAGGTATAGGAACAGAACCCAGTCATCCTCATAGAACAGTCCTTTCATAGAGTCTACTACTGTTTCTCAAAGCACGGTACAAAAGATGACACTCTAGACTTGGACAGTCTAATCTCCTTGAGTCTCAAAGACATTCTCAAGTGACCCCTTCGTTAAATAGGAAGGAAACCCGCAGACTCGGACAGTCTCAATACCCTTCGGATTTCCCACTTCCTTAAAAAACAGGAATAACCCGGATCCTTGAATCAAATTCATGAGTACAGTGTTGCTCATATAAGAACTGATTTTCTCTTTAAAATCAGTATACTGGACCTGTCACTCAACTGAAACAGTCATCATAGCCTACTCTTGGGCTTTGTACAATGATTCTCCCCAACGGAGTCAAACAACGTTTAGCCTCTCTCTCGGGCTTTGTACGAGGCACATAAGAGACTCCCTCGTTGAGTCAATCACCCCTTTAGCCTCCATCTCGGGCTTTGTACGAGATACAAAAGGGTTCTTATTGAGCCAAACAAACAATAGCCTCCATCTCGGGCTTTATACGAGATACCAAAAGACTTCATCGTCGAGTCAAAACCTTTTAGCCTCTCTCTCGGGCTTTGTACGAGACACATACTAGCCTCCTCTTAGGCTTTGTATAAGAAAACCATTGGTTGATCCAATCAACCTTTTAGCATCAAAGTTGTGCCTCGTTCACAGTACACCAACATCAACAACTCATTCCCCTTCATCTAATCGTTGTAAGCGGCAAGCCTCTGGATCATCTACATCCATGCCACTGTCCCTCTTTTAGTATGAGAAATTCCTAAGGAAAGATAGCATTGCTCTACACTGAGTTAAAGTCTTCTCCTTCAGGTTAAAATCCCCTTCGAAGGAAATTATTGCATTGCTAGGATCCGCGTATCCCAGTTAAAGTAATCCTCCTTTATAAACCAGTCACCCAACAGTTGTGACAGACAAACCCTTCTTTAGAGATGACAAATTCTCTCCAAAGTCGAGGTCCTTCAGCTTCACGTCTTGGGCTTTGAACAAGACACAAATAGACCTTTCAGCTTCACATCTTGGGCTTTAAACAAGATACAAACCACCTTTCGCTTCACGTCTTGGGCTTTGAACAAGACACCAAAAACAACTATTTCCTCCCATAGACTAGGAGGAACTATGAACGCTCTAATTTCCCTGTTTCGGTAAACGGGAATACGTAGGCATAAGATTGAAAGAAAACATCTTAGCGAGCACACTAAACAAAAAAACCAAATCCCATACTCTCACATCAAAAAGCATCAGTCCTAACATCCTAATCCTTGTTCCTCGCCAAAAACCTTCTGCCAAGATAAAAAGAAAGAAAACCGTATTGGCGAAAATACAAATAACCAGTACAAAGCCCCCCCCCCCCCCCCCACATTGATCGCATCCGTAACCTAACAGACCGCTGTTTAAACTCAGTATGCAAAGCAGGGTTAATTGGAGACATCTATTTCCCTTCCTTATTCAGCTCACAATAGGATAAAAAATGAATCGACCTGTAGTTTAAGCTCAAACCGCAGAGAGCGACCAACGCTTAAGAACCGCGTCCAAAATTGCTCGCTACACATGTCATGAATGGTGAAAATAAATCACCTCCCAGTTGAATAACATCCATCAACACCATAGATCTTCAGAAATCCATCTTCAGCATGAGAACCAGATTATCCTTCTGAAAGAGCTCTTAAACATGACCAGAGATGCCTTTATGAGTGGACATGAGTGAAGACTCAAGTATCTTTGGCAACTTTGATCAAAAGAATATTTACCAAATGAATTTGATAAACATGATCTCAACTCACCTTCTCTTCAAACTGACTTCAAGATACAAGCTGGAACCAAACTTCCGAGTACCAAGTCAACATTATAGAAATCACCCAACTAATCTCTCCATTCCATTGCTCCCGACTTTGGAACAACTAGATATTTCTTAGATGCTGGTATCTGCAAGAATTAAAGCATACAATCAAGATCTTCCACCATCTTTCTTCTATCACAACTCCAGAATCACATAAATACCAGAGTTATTCCATCAGAAACATATGCATCGGAACCACCATGGAACATCTTCAACATGCCCTAATAAGATTTCATAACATATTATAAGACACCATATAGGAGAACTAGCCACTCCTCCTGCAGTTGTTGTAGAAACTCCTTAGAAAACTTGAACAACCATCAGATGTTTTTACTTTTGATCCAGAACACCCAACCCATCCATTAATACCCTTGAGTATGTCCGAGTGAATGATCTGATCTCGAAAACTCCTCCTTGTTTAAAACACTAGAAAGTATTTCCCAAGATCTCATCTAGAAACAGACAGGATGCCTGCTCTGATACCAATTAAAATTGTGGCATAGCAGATAGAAGATGTCCTAACAAATGTCACGACATTGTTCTCTGCATAACTTTAAAACAAAAACAGAACAAACAAGTTAATATTCAGAATGTCAGCAACAGCACCAAGACAGATGTTTCGACATCTGTTACAACATGTTAATCAAAACTGAACTGTAAATTGCAGAATGATAAACAACACAGAATATGATGACCTAGTTCGGTGCAAATCACCTACATCTGGGGGCTACCAAGCCAGGAAGAAGAATCCACTATCAGTAGTATAGTTTTATGTAAATAACATCCGGTTTACAATAAACAACCTCTTGTTTACCTATCACTACCCAATGGAGACTTTATCATTAAAAGTCACATCTAATTGATAAGAGAAACCCACACCACTCCCTAAATCACAACCTATGATTATCTATTAGTTATAGTCACAATAACTGTATCATCCTACTTGAAAGACACCTCTTTCAATACAAAGTTTAGCGAAGCATTGTTGACTAACAAGTTAACTCGGATTTGCTTAAAAGCTTCATCCAAGAACAATACACGATTCATTACCTACGGGTTTCTGAATCTTTACAACAACTATGTCTTCCACAATATATCAAACCGATACAGAGGGAGACTTACAACACAAGACAACCAACGACTCTCAAGCATAAACCCTATTTTCTACTTTACAAAAGTATTACATAAGGATTAGTTTTTCAGTCCTAGGCCTAAGTCTTCTTTTATAGACTTCTGCTTCCTTGGGCTTCAAATCTTCTTTACTTGATCCACTGTTAATCGCGCCTTGAATCTTGGAACAAATTAAAAGAAACCTGTTGTGACAGTCGTGATGTTGAGTCTTCATGCTGAGACATTTCATTCGACATCTTTGGTCTGGGGCAGAAATCTTCATGTTGGAACATCTTTCACAACATTATGTTTTACCAAAATTTAGTTAAATCCTTGGAGCTTTCAAAGTTGTACAACTTTAATACTGCAGACAATCTTATGAATTTAGTGCAACCTTTATACAACGGTTTCTCTGCATCGCTTACTAACCTCTCAAACATTTGGGAGAATCCTGAAGATCTTCTTCCAATGCTTCTGCAATCTCTTCGACTCGATCACAATCGTATGTATCTGTTCCATTGTTGTTTGAAGCATAGGTCGTATTATCCCCCCGTTCAACATTCTTGTTACTTATCTCACCATGTAAATCCAACATGTATAATTTCGATCAATTCCATGCGTCATTAAATGCGATTCTAACTCAACTGCGTCAATCCGACGCCCAGAACAACAATCTAAGCAAGGACATGTGATTCGACTGAGATCTTTGGCGTGTTCAACAGCAAACTTAACGAATTCTAATACCCGATTCTCGTACTCTTTTGACAATCGATTGGAAGACATCCATTTTTATCCATGGTTTTACTAAGTAAACTAAACAAAAACACTAATTATTCACGCAACTATAGCAAAAGAACAACTAATTACTTGTAGAAAAGTCAGCAACTTCTGGAATCACACAGTGTAAGATTCTTGGAAACGATCAGAATTTCACTCTTTAAAAGTAATTCCTAGCAAAGATATTCCTGACCAACGTTTATCACGCTATAAAAAAAAGGAATGAGAAGTTAACATGAATCAAACATATAGCATGGCATCGACGCGCAAATTCAATCACATTAATTCAAGTAGCATGGTATACTTTGATTCATCACAAATGACACATCAACACTTAATGTTTCAACTCAAGTAAGTCACAAAAAAACAACTTCATCACTTTAGTTCAGTTAACTTCAAAGTTTCCATCCAACAAAGAATCATCAATTCGAGCATAAATCAATCACCAAAATTATCAATTCCAAATTTAAATTTAATAGCAACTTCATCACTAATAAGAGTTCAAATAATAAACAGCATTACAATATTCAACAATTAATTCATGGATGTCATTAAAGTTTCAATCAACAACATCACCAATGAGTATCAAAAATAAATTCACAATGTCATCACTATTAATCATCTTCAACCTCAACAATTAACAATTAATTTCATTATCATTTTCAATCAACAATTAGATCAAAATAAAGTAATCATTAACAATTAGCCATCAACAATGTCATTATCATCAATTAGTTTCAACAATTCATCACTAACATTCAACATCAACTTACAAAATCAACACCAATTCTCAAAATAAATTCACCACAAATATCACTATTCATCATCTTCAGCCTTACTACAACAACAATTTCAAAATCAAATTCCTTAAAAGAACTAAGACTAAGGAACCCTAATACCAAAAAAAATCAAGAACTAAACTTGAATATAGAAATTAATAGAAAAAAAAGGTCGGAAATACCTTAAAAATATAATATGAACGCTGGTGGTGGTGGTGGTGAAGTGAGCAAATAAAAAACAGAGGGAGGAAGGCTGTCGAAGGAAACGAACAAAAACAAACGGAAATGAGCAGAAATGAACAGACGGCGCCATTCGGAGATGGTAGCTTGCGAAATGAAGAAAGGAAAGGCCGGCTAAGGGAGTTGCGAATGGTGGCACTAAGAATCGTTGCAGGTTTGCGAATGGCGACAGAGAGAGTACCTTAGGGTTCGTAATCTTTGAAAACTTCTAAATGTTTCATATATGGTATTGTTCATGTTTAATTAGATTTTAGATATTAAAGACATAAGGCAACGCTTTCTGAAGTGCTTTGTATTCTATGCCCTATAGCAACGCTTTCCATAAAAAGCGCTTTCTATTCTATGACATATAGCAGCGCTTTTATAAAACGCTCTCTAAAGGTGGCCTCTAAATATGGATTTAGCAGCGCTTTTCAGAAGAGCTCTCTTAAGTGGTCCTATAGCAGCGCTTTCTAAAAGCGCTCTCGTATCTCTGGCTTTTAGCAGCGCTTTTCAAAAGCTCTTTCTTAAGTGGTTCTTTAGCAGCACTTTTTTTCACTTTCGTTTTTTGTTTTAATATTTTTTTGTACTTATAGCAGCGCTTTGGCCAAAAAGCGTTGTCTATGGTGTGCTGTCTTTTTTCAATTTTGACGTAGTGAATTGGTGGTAATCACTTTCCAACTCTATGATGTTGTTCCAAGTGATTGGCACAATTTTTATAGTCAACATGTTATACAAGATGTCATGACATGATCTTGAGACATATAGTCTCTATGCCCTCAAAACAGGTTGCGAATATGTGGTGCAAAATGTCCTACACATGTTGGAATATTCTCCACCGGGAGTTGTTGCGCGTCACCAAGATCAAGCGCCAGATTGGTTTCCTTATTTATTTACATGTTTATGCGCTTTTTGGAATTTGGAAAGAATTCCTAAAAACTATATAAGGTCAATACAAAACAAGTGATTAGGATTTAATTTATGGTAGATTAAAACTCAAATTAAATACCTATGTAATTTGCGCTTTTTAGATCTTTACTTCTATAGCAAGTTTTGAACCTTAAGTTTAAGTTGCAGTTGGCGTGTTTGGATATTTAAGAAGTGCTAATCCTTGGAAAAAGACTCATACATTGAGTGAGTAACAGGAAATTTTGTGTTCATTGAGTCTTTGTGATTTTTTGTGGTTGATATTATAAAGCTTTATTTATTATTCATTTCTAATCATGGAGTAGAGGTGTGTCTTTGAGTTGTAACAAATATAATATTCAAACTGTTGTGTTCTTGTGCAACACTAGGGATATTTGTTGAGAGAAAGTGAAAGGGGTCTCATATTTAGGGGGGGTCCTAAATAGAAATTCATGGGTAATATTAACAAAAAAGGAAATGAACTAGAAGAGTTCATCTAAGAACAATTTGTACTTTTACTATCAAGTTTGAATTTCCTTGTAGGTTTTATTTAACAAAACTAGGTTACCAAAACTTTTTTTCTATTTTATTTATTTTCATTTTAGTGTTATTATATCCGTTGTAAAACAAATAGTGTCTAGCAAAATGTGTTTGACATCTTTATTGAACGTGAACAAAATTTCAATTGGCATCAGAGCAGGCACTTTATCTTGCTTGGGTGAGCTTCAGGGAACATACAAGTTCTGTTCAAATGGATAAGGGAAAAGAAGGAGGATCTGTTAACAGGCCACCTATCCTAAATGAAACTAACTATGACTATTGGAAAGCTCACATGATATCTTTCTTAAAATCCATGGAAAACAAGATACAAAAGTCAGTCATCAAAGAGTGGACACATCT
The DNA here is from genome assembly GCA_022829125.1 of Lathyrus tuberosus. Classification (NCBI taxonomy): domain Eukaryota; kingdom Viridiplantae; phylum Streptophyta; class Magnoliopsida; order Fabales; family Fabaceae; genus Lathyrus; species Lathyrus tuberosus. The sequence goes on from JALAZF010000159.1 coordinate 449,025, forward strand.
TATGGTTACTAATGTAGATGAGACTCAATCTCTGAAGCCAAAGAATCCTGTGAGATTCTAAAAATTGATCATGAAGGAACAACAAAAGTTTGGATGTCCAGACTTCAACTTCTCACCACCAAAATTGAAAATCTAAGGACGGGGGAGGGGGAGATGAAACCATAGTGTACTTCTATGTTCATGTTTGTGACATAGAAAATAATTCCTTTACACTTGGTTTCAAATTGTCAGAAGAAAAACTAGCTAGAAAAATCATAAGATCACTCTCAAGAAAGTTTGACATAAAAGTTATGGCTATAGAAGAGGCTCAAGATATCAGTTTGATAAAAGTGGATGAAATTATTGGCTCAATACTAACTCTATTGCTTATATTGCAAAAAGATTTGGTAAATTTATGATAAGGCTTGGTAATCTATCGAGTAACAATTTTATAAATAATGTGAAAGGAAAAATTCTTGACTACTAAAAAAGTTTCAACTCCCAGCGCAAGTTCAAAGATGGTGACAATTAGAACAAAGGCAAAGGAATACAATGTCATCAATGTGAAGGTTTTAGGCACATATAAGATGAATGTACCGATTACCTCATAAAACAAAAGAAGGGATACTTTGCTACTTTTTCAGATGAAGTAACTAAACATGAGGATACAATGGCTAACAATGTAATTACCTCATTGCTTGCCTAGGGTACAAGACAGATGATCAATATGATGATGGATCCGGTGATAAAGAATTTTTAGATGAAGATGTGGTACATGTTTTTGTATATCAAGTGGAAAGAAGAATGCATGGAAAATGAGAAACAAAAGTCTCAGATAAATATTTTGCTTCAAGAAAAAAAATCTCACCAAAATATATGTTGAGTTAAGGGAATAAGTCCTTCTTCCAAATTATAATCAAGAAGGCATGACCATTTCAGTTCGTATGCTCAAATGTGGTTTACACATCCTTGATGAAATCATAGGTGTTAGAAAGATAGCTAAAGATATGAGGGGTGTTGGCTTTGACTACAATTGTATGAATGAAGAAGAAAACAAATTTATTCCTCTCGAATAGAAAATGGAGTTTAAAATGGTAGATAACTTGTCAAAGCAACCTTCTCGAGTTTAGTATCATCAAACCAATCCTTTCCATCGAAGAAGCACTTTCAGAAAACTTTTATGGAGATGTTACAATTATTGTAAACTTGGGCACACATAAACCTACTGCTATAAACTACCTAGAAGACCCTTCTATAACTGCAAATAGCTACCAGCCAAGTAGACTCCAAGAAAAGGTCGTGATGAACAAATATGGAAAGTTAAGAAGGTAACGACAAGCAATATTACTCACACCTCTCTAAGAGCCTCCTGCCGTGAAGACTGGTATTTTGATTGTAGATGTTCTAGGCACATGAAAGGAGAGAAGAACTATCTCAAAGAAGTAAATCCATACACTAACAATTATGTTATATTTGGAGATGGTGCTAAAGGAAAGATAGTGGGAAAGGATAAACTTGTGTACCCATGTCTTCCAAATATTGAAGATGTTCTTCTAATAGAAGAATTGGCTATAAATCTTATTAGCATTACTCAGTTGTGTGATTTGGATCTCTGTGTTAAATTCACTATATTTATATGCATTGTCACAATCAAGAATCATAAGGAGATCATGAAATGGATGAGATCATATGGTAACTACTACATGTGGAAATCTCATGATCAACATGTAACCTGTATGCAAACTAAAGAAGATGAAACCAAGCTTTGGCACAAAAATATTGGCCATCTGAATCGAAGAAGCATGATAAAAATTATGTTTGCAAGGGCCACCAAGGGCCTTCCAAACCTCAAGATTATGGAAGGAATAATATGAAGTGGCAGTCAGATTGGAAGGAAGACTAAAATGCCGCACAAAAAGCCACAACATCTTACCACATCAAAGGTCCTTGAGTTACTTCACATGGGTCTCATCGGACAAATGCAAGTTGAAAGCTTAGGAGGAAGGAGATGCTTGTTTGTGGGTGTTAATTATTACTCAAGATTCGCATAGATTCACTTCCTTAACTAAAAATCACACACATTTGTCACCTTTTAAAGAATATGCCAAAAAATGTAGCGTGAAAAAGGAAGAGAGGTTGGGAAGATTATCAAGATTCAAAGTGATCATGGAATAGAACTTGAAAATTCAAGTTTTTCATAGTACTATTACTATGAAGGAATTGCTCATGGCGTGGTTAAACAGAATAATATAACTCTTAAAAAAGGATACTGATGATACTGATGATTCAGATGAAGAAAAGGAAGATGACTCAACAAACAAAGGTCCCTCAATTAGAATTCAAAAGGACCATCTAATTGAGAATGTGATTGGAAGCATGATCAAGAGATCAAGAGACGTCATTGCCAACATGTTTTTCATCTCCAAGTTCAAACAAAAAAATGTCAAAGAATTCCATGCAAGAGGAACTTGTTCAGTTTGAAATAAAAATTGTTTGAAATCTGGTCCCTGTAACGCCCCAGTTTTTATTTTAGTATTTTTATTTTGAGCTTGTAGGGTGTATTTTATTTGATTAATTATTATTATTATATAGATTAAAGAGGATTGGGAGAATCCAATTATAGTTTAAATATTCAATTTATTGAAGAATGTGAGAAATTGTGGTTTATGGAAATAAAATATAATTTAATTGAATATAGGTGAGGTTTTGATGGAGAAATATGTGGTTTATAAAGTAATATGAGTGATAATAACAAATTATTGGGATTTGAGTTGTTATTGATATTAGTAAAATAGAAGGGGAGAAAAAACGAATTAAATAGAAAATAACAGAAATGGTGGGAATAATTAGAATTGAAGAAAATAAGTTTAATTTATAAAAGGAATATAGAGAAGTGGGGAATTCACGTATCGTTATCTGAAAGAAAGGAAAGGAGGCAAACCTAAAAATAACAAGTGCAAGGAATAAGCTCTCTCATCCCTAAGAAACAAAGGAATCACTGCTAATTGAGGTGGGGGACTATTTGGTAATTGGCTTGTAGCTATGGGTAATGGAGATTCATTAACCCCCTTTAGATCATTGATTGTTGGTATGAAAAAATATGATGATTTATGTTATATGTGTGAAAGTTGTGTCATATTGATGTGTTAATATATGATTATTCGTCTATGGGCTAACTTTATTTAACTGAAAGGTATAACTAATGAAAAGTGGGAGGTTTTGGGGCTGAAATCGCAAAAAAACAAATTGTAGAAAATCATAAAAGCGAAACATATGGTCGTGGGGGCTGCTGCGGGTCGTAACAGCTTTTACGGGCAACAATAGTACCCCTTTGGTTTTTTGTACCAGAGATGAACGTTTGAGGGAGCGAGGCCTTGTAGTTGCATGTCCCTAATTCATTGAGGGGGAGCATTAATATCTGGTTATTTTGTTGTTTGTCTTATCGCTTCATCATTGATTTAATTTCTATTTGTTGAGTCTCCTTCATGATTGTACTTCTCGGAATCAAGTTTGAAAAGATTCATTTTATCATGCATAAATCTCTGGTAGATATATAGTACTTCTAAAGGTGTTGTGAACAAAGCCATTATTCAGTGAACAATGCTATTAACCATATACATTCTACAACGTCTCTCTTGGCATACTTCTTCACTAAGTTAACTCATATGTTCAACCTCCAACGAATCTTTCTTTGCCTCTATAAAAGGAAGTTGAATATTTGAAGGATGGTCACAACACTACAGCACAATATAATATCTTGAGAATAACTATGAGCTATTATTTGTAACTGTTAATGCATAAGATCTTAATATTTCTTATCTTTATATATTTAGAAATCTTAAGGGGTTAAGAACCTTTGTGGTTGTTGCACAACTACTATACTTCTGATTGTGCATCTAAGTATGGTAGTAATCTTTTCTACTAAGCTGTTTGTTTAACGTAGAGGAGGTTTCTTGCCTGCGTGCTTGAGCATTGAAGTCTCTTGACTGTGTGCTTGAGTAGTGAAGTCTTTTTCTAGGTGATTGAGTAGAAGTATCTTGCTAGGTTGTGTAAGTAGAAGTCCCTATCTAGGTTGATTGAGCAGTGAAGTCTCTTGCAACTGTGCTTGATCAAAGTGTAATCTAATTGATTGTAGTGAAAATCTCTTGTCGAGGCAAGGGGACTGAACTACTCTCAGTTGAGGAGAGGAACTAGGATAAAATTTGTGTATTGCTAGCTTTTACTTCTGGTTATTATTATTTCCGCTGTTGTTACTAATTCTGATATCAGAATCTGGACCTTGTTCAAAGTCTGAAGTAACTTTTCTGAAGGGAAATGATTTTCGCTTACACAGTTCACCCCCCTCTTGTGTATTTTTCTCACCTTCAGCTGGCATCAGAGCATTGTCTGTACATACATCAACACTTAATAGTGGTGTAGAAAATTTCTTGAGAAAAAAATAGCTTCCATCATGACTGATGAATATGAAGTTACAAGTCCTATTGGAGGTTCTCCTCGTGGTAATAACAACCATAGTCAAAGTATATATGGTCAAAACAACTATATTGCTAGACCACCAACATTCAGTGGTGACTCTACCAAATTTGAATGGTGGAAGAGCAAGATGTACACTCATATCATTGGTCTGGATGATGAGTTTTGGGACATCTTAGAAGATGGCATTGACTTTGACTTTCATGTCAATGATGTTGGAATGGTTTTTTTTATAGAAAGTCTCTCACTCCTAATGAGAAAAAGATTTACAAAAAACATCACAGAGTGAGAGGAATTCTTGTTGATACCTTGCCTCATTCTGAGTCTATAAAAATTATTGATAAATCTTTTGCTAAGACTATCTTTAAAACTTTATGTGCTACCTGTGAAGGAAATTAACAAGTTCAAGAAGCTAAAGGTAATATTCTGGTTCAACAATATGAGATGTTCAGAATGAAAGATGATGAGAACATTGAAACTATGTTTTCAAGATTTCAAGTTCTTGTGTGCGGTTTTCACATCTTGAACAAAAGCTACATTACTTCGGATTATGTCAAGAAGATTCTTAGTAATCTTCCTGCCAAATACAGACACAAAGTAACAACTATTTAAGAGGCTAAAGGCTTGAGCACATTAAGTCTTAAAGTCTTATTAGCAATCTCCAAAGACATGAGATGGAGCTAAAAGGGGATGAGCCTATAAAGCAATTTAAAACAGTGGCTTTAAAATCTGATGGGAGGCATGAGAAATCTTCTCTGACTAGGAAACACAATGAAGCCACTCATGATGAAGCTTGTGGTGAAGAATCTGATGATGATGATGAAATGGCTTTCATCATCAAAAGATTTTAACACTTGGCCAAGAAGAAGAGCAGATTCTATGGAAGAAGAGATTGTTTCAAATGGTTAAGCTTTGTAAGTGATAAAGATGATCAAAATGGCTGCTACAACTGCAAGAAGCCTAGTCATTTCATTTTTGAATGTCCTGATCTTCAAAAGGACAAAAACAAAAGGGATAGCTTCCAAAGAAACAACTTCAAAATCAAGTTCGAGAAAAGTGTCATGGAAACATGGGAAGAACTCGACAATGAAAGAGAAGATGAAGAAGCCAAACTTGCTTTGATAGCCTCAACTCTTTCAAACACATAATCTGAAGTTGGTTCTTACTCAGAATTCGAAGACACGGAACACATGATTTCTAAACTTTTTAAATCTGATTTGAGTACCCTGTATCATGATCTTATGGAAAGATGCCAGCAGAAAGCCAGACATATGAAAACTATAAAGAAGCATTATGATATTTTAAAAGATGAGCTCAATCTTTCTAAAGAAAAAATTGAAAAACTTGAGAGAAATAAAATTGCTTCAATAAAATATATGTCTGACAAACCTATGGATAAATATCCCTTCAAAGTTTTATTATATATGGGTTTGAAAGAACCAAACTTGCTTCAATGATATATGGAGTAATTAAGAGCAAAGGAGAAGGTCTTGGTTATCATCAAAAACCTTACAATCCAAGGAATGATGTCTTGATAAAACCAATAAACCATTCTTCTTCAAGCCCTACTCAAAAGGGGTTGAATGCTGACTTTATGCCTATTGGTGAAAATGGTAAAATTTTGAACCAATCAGAACCTGTGATAGATAACTCGCAAGTTCTGAAGGAATCAAGATCCTGACTCAAGGGTCAAAAGCTCTAAGTAAATTAGAACCTAAGACTCTCAAGTCAAAGATTTTGAAGAACTCAGAACTCAAGATTGTTGTATCTAAGGTTTCAAGAGGTTTAGAAGTCAAGGTCCAGATTTATCTTGAACAAAATCTTTATAGATAAAAAGTCTAGAATGATTCTTGACCTTACTATAAGGCTAAGGCAAAAGCAAGAGGAAGCCTGGTAAAACTAACCTCAGTGGACCCATAAGAGTATGGGTACAAAATAATGAGATTGTTTTTACTGCAAATATGTTTAAGGGAAAGACTAAAGCAACAACTATGTCACGGCGCAAAAAATACCCGGGCGTAAGGAACACTCGAAATATAAATAAAACAGAGTCGTCGTTGAACTTTATTTTTTCCCAAAGAGGGAAAAGGAAAATAACGATAAAACCTACAAAAAACAAAAAGAAATGGTTTTCGTAACCAGACCGGGTTCAGGAGTCGGTTATACAATGGGAAGGTATTAGCACCCCTCATATCCATCGTACTCGATGGGACCCATTTAGTTAGTTTTGTGTTAGAGTGTTAGCATGATATTAGTTTGAAATCTTCTATTCATCGAGTGAGAAAAGAGAAAGGAATAAAGGAAAGTCTTATGGTTTTTATTATTAATGCGCTCGCCAAGATGTCAGAATCATGTGCCTACATATTCTCATGATCTATTGAGAAAATCATAGCTCCGTAATTCTACTTACTAAGAACTACTGGGTTAATTGCTTTTAGAGAGTAATCCTTTATACATATCTAGTGTTTTAAATCTTTACTTACTGCTCGCTCATGGAGGCGGGAGTCTTTGTTTCTTTCACATCAATATGGATAAAGCATACTAATTTCTAAAAAGGTTTAAGTTGCTTTGCAGGAAGTGAGTAAACATTTAAGTAGAGGTGTGCACCAAGCGTGGGTTTACTCGTGATTCACATGTTCTACTGTCCCTTTATTCTAAATAGGTCTTTGATTTGAAATAAAAAATAGTCGCTTAGAATCCGGTGTGCTCTGAACGCTCGACTATTAAAGGGTCAAAGAGATGTGCATCTCTCGGTCTTTTGGCTTTCAATTTTATTACAAAAAGTTTGCATCAACAACTTGACGTTGGATCAAGTGTTGTAATTTGATTATGAAAATAGTTTGAATGTGGTGCAGGTGGTGCTAGACATTGCATTCAATTGAAATTAATTTGAGAAAAAGACTTGACGTTGGATCGAGTGTTTGTTTTTATGTTATTTTTCTAAAAGTTGTTGATTTTAATTTCTGAATTAACAATCAACTAAGATAATGAAACAGTAAAGGAAAGCGGTAAAATTGTTACACATTTATGGAAATAGAGGTACATTTTGTCGAATGGGAATGTTCAATGCGGTAATTAATAGTGCAAGATTAATAAATAAATTGTAAATAACACAACATAAACAGTAATGAAATCAATGTAAAAATGAAAACAAGGAAAGAGAAAAAGATTGGAAATAAAAATCAGAGTTAACTGTTGAAATTTAGCACTATGTTAAGCAATCGTAAAGTAATTCAAGTAGGAATCATTTAATGGGAGGCCGGTCAATAATACTCTATGCATTCAAGCAATTTCTGAAATTAAATTGAATCTATATTCTGAAACTACTGTGCACCTTTGAAAAACGGATGATTTAAGTGACAAAAAGAAACGAAAAAATAAATTAAAAGAATTTAACACTATGTTAAGCAATCGTAAAGTAATTCATGTACGAATTACTTTATGGGAGGCCGAACAATAATACTCTATGCATCCAAGCGAATTTCTGAAGTTAAATTAAATTTTTAACTCCGAAACTGCAATGCATCAGTGAAAATTCGACGAGAGAATAATTCGATTTTTTTTAACAATTAAAAATAAAAATAAATAATAAATATAAAAATAATAATAAACAAATAATTATAATTATAATATTAAATAATAATGATAAATACTAGAAATAAATAATAATAACAATAGTAATAATAAATCAATAAAAAAATAAAAAGCAATACTTATAATGACAATAATAAATAATAATAATAATAATAATAATAATAATAATAATAATCAATAGTAATTTTAACAATAATAATAAACAAATGATGATAATTAATACTAATAATCAATTAAAATATTAATAATAAAATAATAGTCAACAATAATAATAATAATCATAATAATAATAATAATAATAATAATAATAACATTATAATAATTAATCAATAAAATATTAATAAACATAATAACAATAGATAATAAATATTAAAATTAATAAATAACAATGATAATAAAAAAACAAAATGAGTAATAAACAATACTAACTAGTAATAATAATAAAATGAACAGTAAAACAATAATAATTATAATCATAATAATAATAATAGTAATCAATAATAATAATGGTTAGTGATTTTAAGAATAATAATAATGATAAACAAGTAATCATTAATAGTGATTAATAATAATAATAATAAAAAATAAAAATAAAAACCAAAAACCAAGGGAAGGGTGCGGTTACAGCAAGAGTGAAGAGAGAACAGTGAGTTCTATTTATAATGTTTTTCTGATAGATTTGTAAATCTGAATATCTTTGAGATAGTAGTGTTGAAGCCATGTTAAGGCGAAACTGTGGGGTTGCTAGTTGATAGTGTTATGTTTTTATTCTTATATGCGTATGATGATTATTTCTTCATCGACAGTAACTATTTAATGCTAACAATTTGAAAGAAGAATCACAAAACTACACAACTACACAAAAAAAGAAGAAAGATGGTGCGTGATGGGTGATTTTAATGCAATGAGATCAAAAGTGGAATGAAAAGGCATAAATAGAGGAAGTAGGAAGGAAGAAATGGAAGCATTCGATGAATTTATCTCAAAAGCAGACCTGGTAGATTTACCCATCCACGGAAAAAAATTCACATGGTCGAGAATATGCGGATCAGCTATGAGTCGGCTTGACAGATTCTTAATCTTGGAAGAATGGAATAAGTCATGGCCGGATTGCAAGCAATGGGGTCTGAGAAAAAGTCTATCAGATCACTGTCCGATAATGCTGAGCGAGATGAAACTAAATTGGGGTCCAAGACCGTTCCGAATGCTAAGTTGCTGGAAAGAAATAAAAGGGTACCATAAATTCGTCGTGGAACGGTGGCGAAATCTGAAGGTTGATGGTTGGGGAATGTATGTCCTTAAAGAAAAACTAAAGCGTATAAAAGGGGATCTAAAGGAGTGGCATAAACTCAATTCTCATGACTTAGAAGAAAAAATCAAACAAACAAGATTAGAGCTAAATAGGCTAGAGGAAAAAGGAGAGGAACAACCACTAACAGAAAATGATATTTGTCTTAAGAGAGAAGCAACGGCGCGACTTCATAAATTGTGCAGATTACAGTGTAGTATTCAATGGCAAAGATCTAGAGCTTTGTGGCTAAGAGTGGGAGATGCTAATTTGAAATACTTCCATGGTTACGTCAACAGAAGACGAAGAGGTAACAAAATTTTAAGCATTGAAGAGGACGGAAAATAGGTGACAGGAGTGGAGCAGATAAAAAATGCAGTTGAGGATCACTTCAGAGTGCACTTCGTAGCAAAGAAGCGGAGACCTATTCGGGCTAACTTGGAGTTTAAACGAATCGAAGCAGGAGATAATGAAAAGCTAACACGAGAGTTTTCAGAAGAGGAAATAAAAATAATGGTTTGGGACTATGATAACGATAGAAGTCCTGGTCTGGATGGTGTTAGTTTCGAGTTTGTGAAAGAATTCTAGGAAGAAATCAAGGAAGACATCATGAGAACAATGGCGGATTTTCATTCAAACGGAAAAAATTGTCAAAGGAGCAAATAGCTCCTTTATGGTGTTAATACCAAAAAAGAGCAATCCCACTAAAATCTCCGACTTCAGACCTATATCGCTAGTTGGATGCATATAGAAAGTGCTTTCAAAGGTTCTGTCAAATAGATTAATGGGCGTGATCGCCAAAGTTATATCATAATCTCAGTCGGCTTTTGTGTCAGGTAGGCAGATAGTTGATGGGATACTCATTGCAAACGAGATAGTAGATGAAGTGAGACGGAAAAAGAAGGAGGTAGTGATGTTCAAGGTAGACTTCGAAAAGGTGTACGATACAGTAGATTGGAGATTCCTAGATAATGCAATGGAGAGGATGGGATTTCATGAGAAATAGAGGAATTGGATTCGAGTTTGTCTAAGCTTTGCATCTACTTCGGTATTAATCAACGGAAGTCCAACAAAGGAGATTAAAATGGGAAGAGGCCTTTGACAAGGCGACCCTATTTCCCCTTTTATTTTCCTTATCGCAGTAGAGGGGCTGAACCTGTTGATGAACAAATTAGTAGAAAAGCGAAGATTTAAAGGCTATAAGTTTGACGGAAAGGAAGAAAATTTCACACACTTACAGTATGCAGACGATACATTAATAATTGGCAAAAGAAGTTAGGAGAACATAAAATCAATAAAGTCAATACTCCTGCTATTCGAATCCATGTCAGGCAGGCCTCAAGGTGAATTTCCAAAAGAGTCTCTTGATCGGCGTAAATGTATGCCAACACTGGGTAGAGGAAGCAGCAAGTGCACTAAAATGCAAAGTTAGTTATGTCCCCTTTAATTATCTTGGGATGCCAATTGGCGACAATCCAATAAGAACACCAATGTGGCAGCCAGTGTTCGATGCTGTGAGAAGGATATTATCGAGGTTGAAAAATAAAAACTTATTGATTGGTAGTCGAGTGGTTGTGTTAAAATCTGTCTTGTCATCTCTTCCGGTCTATTTCCTCTCTTTTTTAAGGCGCCGACAGGTATAATCTCTAAACTAGAATCTTTGTTCAAACAGTTTTTGTTGGGAGGGAGTGAGGATAAACAGAAAATTAATTGGGTAAAATGGGAAGCGGTTTGTAGACCTATCGAGGAAGGGGGTTTGGGTATTAAGAATTTAAGGCTTTTTAACATTGCACTGCTAGGAAAGTGGAGGTGGAAACTAAAAACTGAGAGGAGTGGATTATGGTTTAGGGCTATATCAAGTAGATACGGCAATAGAGCAATGGAGGAGCCTGATAGTTTAGGTAACAACTCATATTGGTGGAAGGATATTTGTCAAATAGAAATAGATAGAAATAATATTGCAGAATTTTACTCTGTCAAAGAGGAGTATAAGAGATTAACAGAGATCGACCATTCACCATCGTTCCTTTGGTCCAAGATATGGAATAAAGCACTACCAACTAAGTGTCATGCTTGATGTGGAGAGTTCTTCAAAATAGATTGCCGAGTAAAGATAACCTAGTTAAAAGGGGAGTTTTAAATCCAGAGAAAAGTAGGTGCAGTGGAGGGTGCAGGTGCGAGGAGACGGTATCATATATTTTCTTTGAATGCCTAATTTTTTCAGGTGTTTGGAGTAACTTATGCAAATGGCTGGGAGTGAGAACTACTCTTCATATCAATGGATGGCAACACTTGGAGCAATTCGAACATTTGTTGGGTGGCGGAAAATCCAGGGTCATGCAAATGCGGGTGATATGGTGTGTAGTGAAATTCTGGCCTAGGAAGACAGCAAATGTCCTAACACATGTCAAGACAATGTGTTGCATAATCTTTTTAACTTGGGGGCGCAACAGTAGACTGATACCTTGAATATCAAAACTGTACCATCACAGATGTCACGACATCTGATCCAACATGTCAGTCAAGAGCATTAAAAAAACTGTAAATTGCAGAATGTTAAAATAAGACAGTAATTGTTAACCCAGTTCGGTGCAATTCACCTACATCTGGGGGATACCAATCCAGGATGAAGACTTCACTATCTGTATAACTGTTACAAAGTTAAACTCCCCTGTTTACAACTTTATCCCTAACATCTACCCAATGAACATCTTTACCAAGGCTAAACTCAAACATTTACAACCCTGATATGAGATACCTCACTCACATCCTAATCACAACCTGCGATATCTCTGTCTTCTGCCAATTCAGAACTGTCGCGGTTTCTTGACCTTCAAGTTATCTTGGACTTGCTTCAAAGCTTCGTCCAAGACCAATACAACAACCATTACCTATAGGTTTCTGGTTGTGTACATGCACCTTTGTCATCCTCTCTGCATCCCATATTACAGAGGTGATTTACAACCTTAAGAGCCAACGACTCTCAAAACCTAAACCCTTATTTTTACAAAAGAGAACTAGGTTACAATTGTTACATAAGGCTACACAACCCTAGGTATAAGTCTTCATATATATATAGTCTTTTGTCTTGGGCTTTCTATTTTAGATCTTTGATCCAGTATTAAAAAGCGTAGTAAATCTTGAACAGATTTGTTACACATTTAAATCCTAATATATCAGTCCAGGATGTCGCATCTTGCTGTTAGGACATCTTCTTCGACATCTTTGATCTTGGCAGTTTCTTCATCTTTATTGTTGATATGTTTTACCAATACTTAGTCAAACTCTAGGAGCTTTCAATCTCCCCCTTTTGACAAATTTTGGCTAAAACATCTTCTTCTGTATTCTGCCATTAGCAAGACTCCTCCATCTTGAGAATTGATTAGAGTTTGAAGAAATCTCCCCCTCAACACATTTATTTTTCCTTCCAAGAAAGATCCAGAACCAGTGTAGAAGACTCCTCCAGAAAAGAAACATCAGTTGTAGCCTTTTGTAACACCGAGTACAAGAATTATGTAACTCAGGTCACAAGACACAACCTGTTTCACAACTCAGATCACAAGACACAAAAACTAGAAATTAGTAGGTAGAGATGATAGAACATCGTCCTCTAACATTCTTGCACTGCCACTGCTCGAATGAATCCAAACACCAGAACATTATTCTTCTTCTCCCAGTTTTTAGCCAAAACTTTGCAAAAGTGACCATGACAGCTCCATATCCAGACGCAACTCATCCAGATCTTGAAAAATGCCATCGAACACTCACTTGGAAAGAAGTAATTATGAGACCAAGGAATGCCACAACAATCCTATTTATAGCAGATAATTGCCTTAGAAAGAAACTAACCATCGGACAAAACGCTGGTCAATTCAAAGCACCTATAACTCTACTAAATGCGCACCGGCCAAGACTGTTGACTGTTTCTCCTTTTAAGAACACCGACCAAAGAACCCATTACATGCAGACATGTTTTATAACAATGTCCTGACATCATGTCAGACATTATCTATTTTTCCAGGATTCTTCTTCTGATTTGACCATACAGAGATTTCTTCACAAATATATGATCCTAGTCTCTAGAGAAAAATAAATTCTCCCAAACTCAGTCAATGATTCTTAAGCATCCAATAAGAACCATTCAAGTATGCATTGCCAAGTTTCCCACAACTTGCAACAATACTCTAATGTCAAGACATCCTCCTTGACATCTCAGTTTTCTTGACGCACAAATGCAAACTGGAATTTCCATAATAATGTCAAGCCATCCTCCTTGACATCTCAGTTTGCTTTACACGCAAATGCAAAATGGAACTTCATCTCAGATCAAGAGGCCTCTCCCCCTGACTAAGGTAACTGGTGCTCCTCTACATAACACCCAAGCTAATGACTGGAAAATATAAGATGCATCTTCATGTCTTCAAGAGCGCACCCTCTGTTCAACACACCTGCTGAACACAATCATCAACTCTCTTATGTTCCCTCTGACAAGAAACAATAATCACTCACACATGATCACCATCATGCTACCCGTGAGGACTTGTATACCAACCATAACAAACTCTTGGCTTAAGATCAAAGTCCCATTGATCCCCCTCATCCTGCAACCATCTACACACCACCCGAACTCCTCTTGAATTCTCATGTATAGACCTCCAGCTGCTTGAGGCACAAACCAATTGAATCAGAATGCTTCACATTCCTCAAAGAGACGTACAGGGCCCCTTAGTTTGTTACAACGATGTCAACTATCCTATGCATGCTCCCAAACTTCACAGCTGCTAAACTGATCCACTACTAGCATGACTTGCTCCAAGGGCTCCAATGCCGTATGCAAGATTTTCCACTGACCTCACTAGGCCAGCATTAGAGATAAACACCCCGCAATCCAAGACAATCATTCCTTATCATTCTCCCGTATGATAACCTGGAATACTTCTGATTTATGGTGAATCTCGACTTCTGAAGGCATTCAGGAAACAGACTTCCATGCAATCAACACATGATCCACTTCAATCTTCACAAACACTTACATCCTCCTTCCAAGGGACCCTTCTACTCCATCATTCTCCTGGATGATCATTTAGATACTTCTTTGACACGATGCAAGTAACCAATTCATCACAGAACCTGAAATTCTTCACCAAGGATAACAAACCCAAAGATGCTCTACCATCAGTTAGGACATCTTCCACACATCACAGACACCACACACCATAGTTCTTGATATTTTCCACCACTGGACTTAGTATCATCATAGTAATCCACACTGAAGATCTTCAAACAACACTGTGCCACCAGCTTGAACAAAGAAAACTTCAGAAACCCAGAGAGAAATAAACTCTCAACCACCAAGAAGGTATGCTTCCATTCTCAACCCAGAACTTCTGCCACAAGCTCCCAGAGAACCAGAACCTCCTTACAGTTTCAACTAACTACTCTTCTACAAAAGAGCAGTCGGTTTCAAGCATCCTGTTTGAACGCACATTGTGAAACCAATCAAATGCCTCCTTTTGATTGACCTAACTCATCTTCAGAACTCCCACAAGATACCCTGATCTACTAATGAAATCAGATCCTCAAGTCACATGAACTACTTGCCCTATAACAAGACATCTTAGATCCACCAAGCCTCTTAGTCATGTAACATCTTCTCATCCACAGCTCCCGCAAACTGCATGATATAGACCTTTTTAAAGAATCCATCACTCTCATTCTCCTGTAGATCACCTTATCTTAAGCTGATGTGCCACATCACCAGATGAGACTTCTGATGTTAAGCTAGATGTCAAAACATTATGACATCCAACTGTTGAATTCAGCTCTTCCTTCTGCCACTTAGAAGAACCTCCTCCCTTTGCAGAAACAGATTTCCATGCTCTCACAGACTTGATTCAACAACCAAGTTTTGAGTAGACAACCTCCATTCTGCTGTGAAACTCCAAAGACTTCAAACCTCCCACATCTGCATCTTTAGAAAATAAGTAGTCCAAGACTACCCCATAGCAATACCAAAGAATGCCACTTCCCATAGTAGAGCCGTCAGTAGAAAGCCAGAGATAACTGCCACTTATCCTCGACCTTCACAACCAGAGCACACACTATGCTCCAATGCACCTGGATTAGAAATAAATTGACCCAGGCTGTAACCATCAAGATTATGATGTCTTCATAGTCTTCCATCTCCATCTTCAACAGCATCACCATCTGGACAACTCATTCACAATACTTTCCAGGAACAGATGCTAAGCCAATAATCCCAGGTCAACACCTAGGAGACTCTTGAGTGAATGCAGAACCCCTCCCATGATTCTCCAAGCCTCTGATGAAAAGATGTTAGAACATATGACATAACATCCTCAATCTTGACTTTCAAGGATAATTAATTAAATACATGTGGATTCCATAAGTAGAAATTGATATTAAATCCTTGTACAATAACCCTTTTTCATTGCTGTAGCTGAGCTCCACCAGATCATGTCATGAACACTTATACAATATTCAATCTTTTTGCAAGTATCTTATTCAATGACAATGTTGAGATACCAAGGCTGCCACCCTTGACTCAAGTAACTAAGACTTTCTCTGAACAATTCTTATTTACCTCCACAACTCTTCAATCATATTGGATCCACTCTTAGGGTTAAGAGAGATGAATCTTTCCTTGCTGTTTTGGATGGTGATAATAAATCACCTCCACTTTCTTCAGATCGTGTTTCAAAGAAACACCTTCTAGTCAGAAGAGTAACTAGAAGACTCCAGATATATGACATAGATGTCTTTATGAGTGGACTTGAGAGAATTCTCAAGTATCTTTGACAACCTAGCCGAACAAACATTTATCAAACTCCTAGAGCAAGAACCTGATAAACTTTCACTCAACTCCTCTCCTCTTCAACTGACTCCAAATTGCACTAAGAAACCAAGCTTCCAAGTACTAAGTCACCATACCAGATATCTAACCACAACTCATTTCACTCCATCACTCCCGAATTTGGAATAAAAGAATGCAGATATCTTCAAATATAGAGGTCGACGATTAAGACCTTCCACCAACTGTCTTCAGTAACAACTCCGGAATCCCATACTTCTAGAGTTCTTCCGTCAGAAACACATGCAGTGGAACCACCAAGGAACAGATCCTGCTTGCCCTAATAAGATGTCACAACATCTTATAAGACACACCAACAAGAGAACTAGCCACTTCTCTTGTAGTTGTTATAGAATCTCCTCAGCAACATGAACAACCTCCGAGTTGCTCCCTTTAATCCAAAACATCCATCTCATCCATTAATACCCTTGGGTATGTTTGAGTTGATTGATCTGATCTCCAAAACTCCTCCTTGTTTATACGCCAGAAAGTATCTCCCAAAGATCTCATCCAGAACCAGACAGGATGCCTGCTCTGATACCAATTGAAATTTTGGCCTATGCAGACAGCAGATGTCCTAACACATGTCAAGACATTGTGCTGCATAATCTTTTAAACTTGGAGGCGCAACAACAGACTGATACCTTGAATATCAGAACTGCACTATCACAGATGTCACGACATCTGATCCAACATGTCAGTCAAGAGCATTAACAAAACTGTAAATTGCAAAATGTTAAGATAAGACAGTAAATGTTAACCCAGTTCTGTGCAATTCACCTACATCTGGGGGATACCAATCTAGGATGAAGACTTCACTATCTGTTGAACTGTTACAAAGCTAAACTCCCCCATTTACAACTTTATCCCTAACATCTACCCAATGAACATCTTTACCAAGGCTAAACTCAAACGTTTACAACCCTGATATGAGATACCCCACTCAAATCCTAATCACAACCAGTGATATCTCTGTCTTCTGCCAATTCAGAACTGTCACGGTTTCTTGACCTTCAAGTTGTCTTGGACTTGCTTCAAAGCTTCGTCCAAGAACAATACAACAACCATTACCTACAGGTTTCTGGTTGTGTACTTGCACCTATGTCATCCTCTCTGCATCCCATATTACAGAGGGGAACTACAACCCTAAGAGCCAACGACTCTCAAAACCTAAACCCTTATTTTTACAAAAGAAAACTAGGTTACAATTGTTACATAAGGCTACACAACCCTAGGTCTAAGTCTTCATATATATATAGTCTTCTTTCTTGGGCTTTCTATTTTTGATCCTTGATCCAGTATTAAAAAGCGTAGCAAATCTTGAACATATTTGTTACACATTTAAATCCTGCTATATCAGTCCAGGATGTCGCATCTTGTTGTTAGGACATCTTCTTCGACATCTTTGATCTTGGCAGTTTCTTCATCTTTATTGTTGATATGTTTTACCAAAATTTAGTCAAACTCTAGGAGCTTTCATGCAGGAATTTGGAAAATGTAGAAAAGCAGAAATAACAACGTATTTCGTAATAAAGACATCCACATCGAAAATCATGCAGAAGAGGCAAAGATATTGGCTTGGAACTGGCTAAGAATAAAAGGAAAATTGATCGAAGACGATTTGGCTTTATGGTGTTCGAAACCACTGGCTTGTTTAGGTATTCAGGAATAAACTCTAGTGGTTTTGTCAGGCTATAGCATTAGGATCCTGAAAATTTTCAATTATGTTGTCTGGTGTTTTGCAGCCAGCTTTGCCTTCACTAATGGTGAGTGTGCATATCAGGGTCTTAGTTCTCTTGGATAGGGGTGCTGGCTACAGCGTTTCTTAATGGTTGTGGTTTGGGAGATTTTTGATAGTTTTAGAGGTTATGCTAGTGTGTTGTGTAATTGTGTGGTCTTTGGTGATTTCTTCTTGCCCAGTTTAGGTCTGGTTTAGCAGGGTGTTTTTTCTTTTTTGGTTACTGGCACTGTTGTTTCTACAATAGCAATTCGTTGAACATTTGTATCCCTTGGAATTCCTTATGCCATATTAATGAATTTTAATTCTTTTGTTGATTAAAAAAAACATGATTATTTCTTCGTTTTTCAAACAGTTATTTAAACTACTCAATTCATAAATTAAACAAAGCTTAAATCTTAAATTAAAAAAAAAAAAGTTAAAAAACAAAATTTAATTATTAAAATAAAACCAAAAAATACAACATAAAGTCAAATTAAAAACACAATAAACTCTAAATAATTCTACTAATTAATTTGGCTAAAAAACAAAAATAATCGGATAAAAATTAAAAAAAAAATCGGGCGAAAAACTGCTCGAAAAAATAAATTAAACGCATTAAAATGATCAGCGCGAAATAAATTTTTCGGCAACATACAACTTTTAATTTGGATGATATTTTAAGTGTTATACGGAACATAATACATGTTGTGATAAGTTAAAAATGCAGATGTCTTGTGAATGCGTTAAATTACTGATTGAATAATTATGAATAGAAATTCAGGTGAAAATTAATATCTCTTGGACCATTTACTTCTGATTCTCAATCACAATTAAACCCTACAGAGATTCAGATGACAATAATACTCTTGACTGTCACCCTCTCGACCTCTAAAATAAGATGCAACGGAATGAACAATGCATTGAGACTAAGAAATTAAGCATTTGACTTCTGAATTAACTAATGATTGAATGAATGTCATTAATACCAGATAAAATGACAGAACTCATGACTTTTCGTTTGAAACCTGATGAATGCTTTTTTTACTGAATGAAATGCATGAAAAAAAATGAAACGATTATGTTATGCTGATGCGAGTAAACTCAGGGTAAAATTTAGGGTATGACAAGCTGCTCTAGGACAGTGGTTGCTTACAACATTGAACAAAAAAGGTCTATATTCCAAATGCTAACTCTGAAAGAGGAAGGAAGTACGGGTTCTGGAAGAAATCAATAGGGCAAGATTATTGGTACTGTGAAGACCGAAGTTCTCCTATGTTGAACTGGTGTTTCAGACTCTTGGTTATATCTCTGAAGTTTATCCAGTTGTTTTGGGGAAATCTGAAGAGACTTCTGGTGGTGTTCAAAAGAGAATTGTTGCATTTATGTTGTTTTTAGTTTAAAATTCCTTTTTCAGTAAAAAGTACTCTACTTATATCAGAACCACACACTTCACTAGCTCACTACCTACACTTTTACTTTCTCTAACGTCCTCTGAAAAACCCCTTTTCAAAAAGAGAACCCTAAAAACTTGTCTCAACTTTGGCATCCTCTTCTAATGCTCAATATGCACACATGATCGTTGAGTCTGGCAAAAGTATGACAATCAAGCCCAAACCATAGATTTGAATCAAGATAATCTAAAGCTTTTGGTGGAATAAATTGTTGACTTTGACTCATTTAATTAAAATGTGTATGATCTTTGGAGCTACTTCAAAACAAAAGAACAATATCAATTCTTTGAACTCCTGAATGGACCAACTTATCCTTTTCTAAGGAAAGATTTATGGGTTAGGGCAGAAGTATTTGATGAACTTGGTGAATCTGAGGAACATAGAATTTTGGTAGAGAAAGAGAGTTCTTTGAAGGGGAAGAGCAAATAAGAAATGGGTTTGAAGAAGTTTGAAGATGTTGAAATCAGATCTACTGTGATGGGTGTTGATGTGATCATCACTTAAAAAACTATTGCTAAACTTTTTAGAGTACCAAACTCCAGAGGGTTTATTGTGGGCACTAAAGACAACAGTCTTGAAGTAGATGCTATCAAGAGATATTTTTTTGATAATGTTGATAAAATGTGTTCTTCTGACTTTGGAAAGTCAAGAACATGCAGAGAGACTTAAGGCTTTTGTTTAAGATTTTTATTGCTTGTATGATTCCTTGAGAAGGATATACCAATTAGATTTCATGGGATCACAAGCACTTCATTTTCTACTTGAAGAATGAAGATAAGATAAATCTATATGCTTACATCTTCAATCATCTATGTAGAGCAATCAAGGATAGCATAAAGCATTGCAAGAAGAATGTACCATATGCTAGATTATTGTCATAACTTTTTATCAGTGTCGTCTAATTAATACCCTTAAGAACTTGCATGATAATGGGGATCTGAAAGAGATATATGGAAATATGTTATCTTCTTCTGTTCTTGCTAACATGAAGCTTATGAAGAAAGGTGATGTTGTTGCTTCAAAGGTATCTCCCTCTGTTAGATGTACCAATTTTGATAATCTTGAGGATTATCATGTCATCACCAAGATGGGTAATCATGAAGTAATCAAGAATTTCATCGAACAAGCATACATGGAAGGAAAAGTTATCAAATACAGAGATATTACCAACAAGCCTACTGATGTGTTTAAACCTTATAATAAGAAGAGGCAAGTGGCTTCAGCTGTTCAAAAGGATGTTCATAAACCCTTTAAGAAGAGAGATGTACATCAGAAGGAAATTGAAAAGGTGATTGAAGAAGTAATTGCATCTACTAAATTAATGCCTTCCAAAACTAGAAGTGGAAAATATCCCAAGAAGGTTGCTTCTGCACCTATCTCTTCAGAAGCACCTTCGAGGAAGAAGAGATTAATGAAGATTTTTGAGATTGAAGAAGACGGAGAAGAAGAGGATGATGGTGTATCTTTAATCAGAAGAAATAGGATCTCAGATATTGATACTCCGAAGAGTGTACTTGAGCATATCTTCAAAAGTGATCAACTATTAGCTTATGTTATTTTGGATCAGTCGGAGAAGCATCTAGAAGCCTCTAATGATAGGAATCAAAAGGCTGTTGTTGTTAGTGATTTAGAGTATGCTAAGATTTGGGCTGCTGAAGTAATGGCCGGATTAAAGTCTGTTGTGACTGAAGCTTCTGATGGTTTTGAAGAAGTCGCCTCATAAGCTGTTACTACTTCAGAAGCTCTGAATACTGGTGTAATAGGTATTAATCTGAACTTAATCTCTAAAGATGATTTATATTACACCACCCTTAACCGCAAATCACCAACCCCCTCATCTATTTCCCTACCTATTCACCCTTCCTTACCTACTATTGAACCTAGTGGTGATTAAAATCATTTAACTCTAGTTTCTACTTCTAATCAACCATTACCTATAAACATAATGTTTGAACCTCCCATAGAAGTCTCTAGTGGGAAATTTGCTACCAGTCCTGAGTAAGTGCAGGATGAAGCTAGTTTCATAGCTAATCTTGGTCTCAAATATTTTTCTCCCAAACATGACTCAGGTGTAACCTGAACGAAAAGTGGGTGCCAAAAGCATCCTACCAAAGCAAAATCTCAACCCAAGGCCCAAAAGACCAAGAAGTTGAAATTAAGGTAAATAATTAATTATTCAAATCTATTAAGTGGTATATGTGTTTCAAAATTTAAGTGAGATCATAATGTATCTTCGCATTAAAGAAAATTGAATCAAAGCATTAATGAATAACACACAATATCTTCAAAATCAAAAGAAAATAATCAATTATTCCCCTTGAATAATCGATTATAACATATGTTTTGGAAAGTTTTGCTTCTAATATTTTCTAGGCCAAATCTTTATGGATTTTATGGAGTTCTTACACGCTTGAACATTTAGAAGCATCACTATAAATAGGTACTCCTATTCCCTTATTTTGCATCATCTCTTCTCTCTCTCTCTCTCTCTCCCTCTCTCTCTCTCTCTTTCTGTTTTGTGTGAATATTCTCCTGTTGTTTCTACTATCTTACTAATATGGCTTCATCAAAGAGTGTGTCTAATAGAATTTCATATTTAATCAAGTCTCCTTTGAAATGATCCTCTTCAAATAACTCAAAGTATTTATCCAACTAGAAGGTAATTCGACCAACCTATATGGAACCAATGTTCCTGAGGGAATATTGACCCTATGAGAATCTTATTAGAGAATTGCTTAGAGAATTCTATTTCAAAATCCCTGATCAGATGTTTCCAAGGCTTGTTAGAGAGTTCTACTCATATATCCAAATTAAAGGTTTGGCTCTCACAACTTATGCAAAATGGGTTGAAGTCAGGACCGACACTAGAGAATTTAGAAAGTTGTTTGAGCTATCATTTTTGTCGTATATCCTACAACTACGATGAATCTTCAAAGTTAAAGAGGTTCAATCTAAACAGTGTTGCAGTAGGGTTTATGCAATATCCAACAAGGGAAAATAAGCTTCCTCTTAAAACAATGTTCTTGAAGGCTAAGTTTCATGTTGCACATTATATGCTTACTCGAATTCTTATTTCCAAACAAGGAAATATTGAATTTATGGTAAACGAATACATAGTTTCTCTATGGTTGTTAAGAGAACATCTTCAAACAAATAAGGTAGAAGGAATATTCAACTACGTGTTTTTTCTAGCAGAATCACTCAGCTAGGATACCTTAGTAAAATTTGATTACCAAGGTTTTTGCTAGATTATGAGTGGATCTTGAAAAATAAAATGTTGACTGGGTCCACTATCAAATCAACTCAACATACCGCAACAAGATGAAATTTCTATTATTTTAGTAGAATTAAGGATAGATTTTATGGAGGAAGAAGAAGTTATAAACATTAAGCCGACAATGATTGAAGGAATTATGAACGTCATCCTCGTGATCTCTCAAGAAACTACTTTTGCTATGGAAAATATATCCAAGGAAGTTGATGACCTCACAAAGAATTTAAAGGGAAAAACCATATATGGGAATGATAGTAGTAACAACAAGTATTCTCACTCATGTGTTTAGCTTTATAAATTAGGTATGCTTAAACTTCTGCATTTTCCCGCTTTCTTTACTTCAAATTATATTTTAATAAAGTAATGTTTTCCCTTCTTTTTAATCATGTTTGATCTATGTTATGAAGTTTAGTGAAGAAATCTCCTTCTCTATGCCTATGATGACACATCCTTTTAAATAACTCCTATGGTTTTCTTCTCATTATTTATGGTTAAACAATCTTCTTCCCATTTCGAGAGTAGAAGCATATATGTATCAAGATCTTCTTCTTCAATACTGGATTCACTATCAGATTCACATTGACTATAATAAGCCACCCAATGTTGGCAGTTTCTTCCTCCCTTTTAGAAACATAGCACGTGGCGGAAAGTCAACTCTTCTATTTCATTTGAAAAGTAGGACATTCTTCTTTAATGTCTCCAAAGCCTCCACACTCAAAGCATTGAGTACCCTTATCATCATTAGGTTTATCTTCACTTCAAACTTTGATCTACGAGTTGATGTCGGGCCTTTTGTCTTGGACATTTGTCATCCACTTTCTATTCAGATATTTCAAGGAATTATTGAACCTTTTACTCAAGACAGATATACCATCTGACAAGTTCTCTTCTATGTCCCTTTGACTTTCTACAGTATTGGAAACAAAGTTTATCCCTTTGCTCTTCTTTTTTGACCTTTCATTGATGGGAATCTCAAAGGTTTCTTGAAACCAATGAGTTCATCAATCTTTATACTACTCAAGTCCTGAGCTTCTTCTATAGAATTCATTTTCATATCAAATCTCTTAGGTAATGATCTGGGATTTTTTTTTGCAAGCTTTTCTTCAAACATCTTATTGGAAATATCACATAAGCTGATATGGAATTCACACATTGATTCTTCTTCATTCATCCTTAGATTCCTAAACTAACTGGTAAGTAGATGTAGCCTTGACATACGAACTTTGGATGCGCCTTCATGCTCAATTTTGAGAATATCCTATGCTTCTTTATCTTCCCACAGTCAATAAAGAGATAATGTTTGTCATAAATTCTAGAACGACCTCAGAAGTTAATATGTTCCCTAATCTCCTTCCCACTGGCTTCTTGCCCTTTCACATCCCTAAAAGCTTTAATAAAAGTGAGAGCCCTCAAGTCATCACTGTATGCCTCAACAAACTTAAGATATGTCATAGGCAACGTTAAAGAGTAAGGACCAAAATCACCCTCTCAACAGTGGGACGATCTAGTTCTATAAGTCTAAATTCTTCTTCAGAAACATTTTTATTCCTCCAAAGTTTAAACTCATGGGATCATCTCCATATTCGATGGAACTTCAACCAGATTCAAAACAAGCATTAAGAACAATAAGGTTTGCAAGGAGATGAAAAAATGCCAAAGGAGCGACATTTAATATTTCTAGTTGTAATACTCCATTTCAAGATGAAGCATCACTTATTTCATTGCCACTAGGTATTTATGTGTTATTCACATATTCATCTCCTACACTCGTCATGGATAAGATAAATAAGAGAAAACAATAATTATAAATAAGAAAGGGAGAAATGATACCTAGAAGAAACTAGAAGTTTTAAGGGAGAGATATGAAAAAGGGTCACAAAGAAAAATGCGATGAACTAAGGGAGTTCTGAAATCCAAACAGATAAAGGAACATGCAAAATAGGAATCATCGAAGCTTAAAAAGGAATAATCAGAGTTTGGGAAGAAAAAAGAAAAGACATAGTGTGCATAAAAAGAGGAAGCATACTGTGAAAGATCAAATAGCCTTAATATATTGGGTTAAGGTAGACAAAATAACAGTCCAGCATGAAAGAAAACAAGTAGACGAGAAACAAAGGTTAGATTCACATAAAGATTACACCAACACTCGATTGCACTTGAGCCTCCTAAAGGTGAAAGTCACACTCTACAATAGGGACCTTGAGCCATGTGTTAGAAGAATCTTATGAAATGTCCCAATTATAAGACTGATATTTAAAGAGATTATTCCTAAGGTCATTTACTCCGTCTCTCTAAATCATTTCCACTTTTGTGAACAGTGAATCTGTTAGGAAGACCTAGACTTAAGGCGACAATAACTTAGTATTATGAAAAATGTTCCATTGTTGCGCTATGGCAAGACTTGGGTGCAATTATCTTGGGCCGACCATAGACCTAATGATGATGAGGCCTACTCATCAGTCCAAAGTCATTTCCACCTAGGTGCTGAAGGTACATTGCACCGACGATCTTAGGATTCGAACTCTATCGATGTCACATACTATTATTCATAGTTTAATAATATCTAATAGGTCATCGTGATCCACGCCAATAAGCATGAGGTATCTCTAACTGTAATACCCCGTATTTTATAAATGCTCTGGATAATATTAGTTGAGACCAGTTTAGATCCAGTGTGCTCTGAGTATTTATCTATTAAGATAATTAGAGCAGCTGATGAACTCAGAGCTGATCAGATTAATATTATCTAACTCTCCTCATAAAGCATCTATTTCTCAGAGGAAGAAGGTATTCCAGTCTGCTATAACTAGAAGTATTGTGAATTCGCCCTTTGTTGGGGATTCGTACGCTAAAGTTGTAGGTAGGTCGGATAATGAGGTAAAGTTGAGGGAGGCTGGGGGCGCTATTCGTATTCCATTAGAGCTGGATTCTATTTGCGAGGAGAAGATGCTTTGGACGAGAGTGGGTGAAGTTATGGAGGACAGAAATGCTTTCGACATCCAGAGGATTCTTAATGAAGAGGGGTACTTCAACATTAGAGCTACTCCTCTTGGAGCCTCGCTGTGCATCCTGGAAGACATCATGGGTGGAGATATTGAAGAATTTCTTTCTGAATCGCGTGAGTGGTTGGATATTTGGTTTAGAGACATTCGACTTTGGTCGCCGGAGGTGGTGGATAGAGAAAGATTAGTTTGGGTGAAGTGCTTTGGTCTACCCAGCGTTGCTTGGTGCGATAATAATTTTAGAAAGATCTGTTCGACCTTTGGAACTTTCATTTGATGCGATGAAACTACTAGGAGTAAGACTAGATTTGATGTGGCCAGATTGTTGATTAAATTAAAGACTGAAGATACCATGAAAGCAGAAATCCCCATAGAAGTTAAGAACCATTGTCTTACTATCAAACTGCTAGAAGATCTTTCGTGTGGAAGAGAAGCCTTGTCGATAGAGGAAGGAGATGAGGTGATCGACTCTGAAGAATTCGATTCAACTGTCTTGTCGGAGGTAGAAGGCGTGTGGGATTCAATCGATGATCTTGAAGATGAGGTGTCTAATTTTCCTAGAGCTAATCAGGTTGTGTCAGAAGAAGCTTTTAAGGCTCAGAAGGAAGGAAAGGGCTGCACGTTTTCTGATAATATTTCATTTGTTGGTGATACTTTAGATTTTGGTGGAACGAAAGGAGGGGCTAGGGGTAATGGGAATAAGGTTTATTCTGATGATATTCTGACACCTGTTGGGGATAGTTGTGCTGAACATACTATTGTAATAGGAGTGGAGGTTATTGGGGCCCACCCAGTGGTTGATAAGTCAGCTAGTATTGTGGTTGGCATTGACAAAATCACGGTTTTAGTCCAGAAAGTCAATTCCAACAGAGATATTGTTATGGACTTAGGGTGTGCAAAACCTTTGTCTGGGCCCTCAGGGGGATTAGTTGGGCCTTCTAATTGGGCTAAAACTAAGAAGAAAAAATCTCTTCATAAGGTATACAACTGCATTAATATTCCTTTCAAACCTTCCTATTTTTATACCTTGCTTCATTCTGCCATGAAGGCCCATTATGAGGATCCACCTTCTAGAAGCTTTGACTTGGTGAAGTCTAAAAGACGTACTGAAAGGAACTCTTCTCTAGAGTCTGAGTCGCTTTTGTGTTGCGAATCGATCACTGATACGGACTTGGAAAGAGGAAATTCTAGATGTCGTAGGATGCTTGAAGATGTCCCATCCAAGGTGAGAAAGTTGATAAGAAAGTTGGGGGTATCAGGTGATGTAGATGATGATGATTTTGATGGTCTATTGAGGAGATTTGGCAAGGAAGATAAAGACGCAAGGTCTGGAAAGAAGGATGTGGCTATTGGTGGTCAATGAATCTAGTTTCATTTAATGTTCGTGGGTGCTGCAACTCTATTAAGAGGAGGAGAGTCTCTCAAATCCTTATTAAGGGGAATGCAGATATCTATCTTATTCAGGAATCTAAAATTCCTGAGATGGATAATTCTATTGTTTCTAGCTTATGGAGGAATCAGGATGTTGAGTGGTCTGCTTATAACTCTATTGGCAGGTCAGGTGGAATCCTTACCATGTGGAAGGGGAGTAAGTTAACAGCTTGTTCTAGTTTCCGTGGGACTGGTTTTCTGGGTATCCAATTCTTGTGGAAGGACCATTTATTAACAGTGGTTAACGTTTACTCTCCATGCGGTATTGCGAATAAAAGGAGATTATGGAGAGAGTTGATTGAAGCGAAGAGTCGTTTTCCTGGTGGTGCTTGGATCATTGGTGGTGATTTTAATGCAATTAAAAGTGGGGAGGAAAGGATTGGCATATCAGGTAATAATAATGGTGAAATGAGGGACTTTTACTCATTTATTGAAGACCTTAATATGTTGGATTTACCGGTGATCGGTAGTAAATTTACTTGGTTTAATTCTAACGGGAAGAGTAGAAGTAGATTAGATAGGATTCTGGCAGATGACTTGGATATTTCTCTTTTGTCTCTGAAGAATCAAGTGATGGATGATAGAGACGTATCGGATCACCGGCCTGTTTGGCTGAAGACCAACAACGTCAACTGGGGTCCTATGCCTTTTAGGTCATTCAATTGTTGGTTAGACCATAAAGGCTTTCTACCGTTTGTCAAGAAAGCTTGGAATTCTTATTCATTTACTGGTTCATGCTGTGATGTTTTCCTTAATAAGTTGAAGTCCCTAAAATCGGATTTGCGTGTTTGGAACTCCGAAGTTTTCGGTTGGGTTGATCTCCAGATTGAAGTTAATGTTCAGAAGCTTAATTTTAATGAACTGTTAGCAGAGGAAGATTTAGGGAGCCAGGATGAAGTTGTGTGCAAGGAGAGGTTGAAATCCCAGGAAGATATGTGGAAGCAGTTGAGAATTAAGGAAAGTATGCTGAGCCAGAAATCCCGTAGAAGATGGTTCACAGATAGGGATTTAAATACGAAGTTCTTTCATGATTCATTGAAGATGAGGAATCGGTTCAATAATTTTTCTGCAATCAAATTGGAAGGGAGGCTAGTGGAAGATCCTGCTTTGATTAAAAGGGAAGCTTTGGCTTATTTTAAAGGCAGATTCAGGAACCATAATTCTATCAGATTTCGGGCGGTTATGATAACTTGTTTGTTCTTGACGAGGTTGATAGGAATACGCTTGAGGAGGAGTTTAGTACAGAGGACGTTAAATGTGTTGTGTTCAGTTGTGAGGGAAACAAATGCCCAGTGGTGGATGGTTTCAATTTCATGTTCATCAAGGCTAGCTGGGATATTTTAGGCGGGGATTTCACTAATTGTGTATTGGAGTTTTTCAAGACTGGTTACCTGCCCAAGGTGTTTTCTTCTTCTTTTATTTCGCTTGTTCCCAAGGTGAATAATCCTCAAAGCTTTGATGAGTTTAGGCCTATAACCTTGGTTAGTTGCATTCAGAAAACGGAAATTCTGGTACAGATGTGTGATGTCTCGTGCAATGTCGCAACATCGCAATCTGCTGTATGAACAAGGTAATAATAGTAACAGTAAATCAACACAAGGATTATTCACCCAGTTCGGTTCAACAACCTACATCTGGGGGCATACCAAGCCAGGAAGGAAGTCCACTATTAGTAGTATCAAATTACAGACTCAACAGACCAGTTGACAATCTACCTAATTTTATTACTACCCAATGACCCTTCTACCTAAGTCCTCCCTAGGTAAGAGACTCCATCTCACTTCCAATCATCGCAATGATGTCTAGCAGTCAGCAACTCCGCCACTGCATCAACAGCCTGATTACCAAAAACTTTACACACGCATAAACATAGAAGACACTATTCCATGACACACCTTGGAGTTGCTTCACAGCTTCCTCCAAGAACAATACAATACTCATTACCTACAGGTTTCTGAGTAATACCACAGTGACCATCTCACAACCCGAGTGGTTCACTTAGACAAAGCCCTAATGATCTACATCTTAGACCCATGCATATTCTAGATTACAAGCATTCTTTTTATAGCTTTTTCCCAACTGGATTTGGGCCTTCAAATCATATCCACCAAATCTGCAACAGATTCTCGCCTTAATAGATCTTCAATCAAATCTTCATATTTTAAATACTCAATCTTTACTAGATATTGTCTTTAATCTTCCACATCTTTAAATCATCTCCACATAATATTTCCAGGATATTATGTATCTTTTAAATCTTCACTTTTTAATTCAGCTGCAAGATCTTCTCCACACAAATAGGAACAATTCTCCATGTCTATTTGCACAAAAATAGTAACAAACTATTCTCCACAAGATATGCAGAATTAATTGTATCAGAATAAATCTTCTCCAATAAATTCGCCTGCAATCTCTCTATCTCTCAACAGAAAAACTCACTAACAACAAAACACGTGCAGCCCTAAAACATCACAAACTGATGTTCTGATGTTCTGGTATAGTGATGTCAAGACATCACTTATAACATCAGCATACAACACTGCACCCCTACCAAACTTAACACAAACTGAATGTTAGTAACTCATGTTAAGACATCAGACATATGATATCATTAACACCACCATTGTTTTACCAAAATTCCAGCCAATAACAAGAACTAACAATCTCCCCCTTTGGCTAATTTTGGCTAAAACAATCTCAGCCAACATCAGAGATACCTGCCATATCAGCACTCAACTAGCAGCAGCAACTCCCTCTCAAAACTGCAACCAGCAAGACAGCTGCACAAACTACACACTCCAATACTGTTGCACTCCAATACTTCAGCAATTGGCAAGCTCCCCCTCAAGGCAAGAACCAGCATAACTAGTTGTTTAACATGCACACTCCCCCTCAATTTCTGCACTTCTGCATCACATTACTTTAATCACTTTAGCAGCATTTGACATATGTACTCTTTCTTTGATACTCTTGGCTCTTTGGCTACTTCTCCCCCTTTTTAGCCACAATTAGACAAACTCTGAACATCGCAGCAAGCACAAAAGAAATTCCAAAATCAAACTCTGAATCATCCAACAAATATACTCAGAACAAAATCCAGACTCAGTAGCTACTATTGAACATTAACTCCTCCTTTATGGCCAAAAATTGACAAACATTGGTGTAAATGTATACTTCTGATTCGATCCATTGACACACCATGAACTTTACCAGTAACACAATGTCACGACATCTTGTCTGACATTACAATCTGGATAAACCACTTTTTCCACAAAAGATCAACTCTCCCTATCTAAGATAACCAGTGCTCCTTTGCAAGAAGAACACCTTAAATGAATGGAAAACATACGACTCATCTTCATGTCTTTAAGAGCGCACCCTCTGTTTAACACACCTGCTGAACGCATTCACTTAATGCTTAATCCTCAACTAATCCAAATACCAGAACTCACAAGATTCCCTCTTGGTTGGATATCTTCTCATGCTCCAAAACTCACATCTTGCCAAGCTGATCAACTTCTCTCAGGAATGAACTTCTTGATCATAACATTTGGAAAATTCAACCACAAGATCTGAGGCATAAATACACTGCTTTACACTTTAAGTCAAGTCCTCTTTCTTTGAATTAACACCACACACCTAGACAAGTGTGACATCTCCCATCAACACAAACCCCTACTGAGTTCTTCCAGAAATTGTAGAGAAAGGCAAGTTCTCCCAGACATAAGCAAGGCTGCCCTTCAGACTCCTCCTCAGAAGCATGTGTGCATATGATTCAAACAATTAGCTTCACATGGCTAGAAATATTCATGTCCACACCAACATGTTATCTAACAGCCTAATGTTATCCGACATTATACCCTCATAAGATTCAACCAATCTTCAAAGTGTATGTATCTTTGCAGCAAAATCCATAGACAAGTACTCCCTCAGTCATGGTTAACTAATGCTCTAGATGAAGATGAACATTTGAGCACACTTGCTGAGCACATGTATATTGGTACCATTGTGCCTTTCTCCAAAGGTAGTCATTCCCTATCATACTCTTCATCTTCAGACTTCCAATCAATCAATACCTGATCTACTTCAGTCTTCTTTACATTCTCCATCCAAGGCAGACTTTCTACTTCATCATTCTCCTATCTGATTATATAGATGCTCCTTAGGCATGATGTAGGCACCAATCTTCTGAACCAGGGCATAATCATCCTTCACCAAGGATCTCCAACCAGATAATGTCCCAACACAAGTTAGAACATCTGCCACACACCAAGACATCATCACCATGATTATCGATATGCTCCACCAACTGGACTTACTATTGCATAGTAATCCAAAGAACTAGAGAATTAACCCCTCATCCACCTTTCTGTCCAAGAGTAACTTGTTCCAAGATAATCCTCAATAATAACCAGCTGCCACACTCTGATTATCTTGATTCTTTGAATCCACTACTGAGATCAACCATAGGCCACAATTTGATCACCTCATTCACGAATCCTCATATGATAACAGCCAAATGCCACATTTTGACCTTTTTCAAGTTTGTCAGAACTCACAAAGATATCTTGATCCACCAAGGAACCTTGATCTTCAAGTCACATGTTCCACTTGCTTAAAAGCAAACACACTTAGACTCCCTAAGCCATGGTCATGTAACATCTTCTCCTTCCTGCAGCTCCCGCAAACTACCAAGAGAACGATCTTTTTTAAGTATCCTTTTGTTCATACCTGTAGATCACCTTATCATTAGCTGATGTGCCACATCACCAGCTAAGACTCCTGAAGTTAAGCTAGATGTCAGAACATCCAACTGTTGAATTCAGCTCTTCCTTCTGCCACTCAGAAGAACCTCCTCCCTTTGCAGAAACAGATTTCCATGCTCTCATAGACTTGATTCAATAATCAAGTATGAGTAAACAACCTCCATCATGCTTAGAAACTCCAAAGACTTCAAACCTACCACATCTGAATCTTCAGAAAATAAGTAGTCCAAGACTACCCCATAGCAATACTAAAGAAGGTCACTTCCCTTAGTAGAGCCGTCAGTAGAAAGCCAGAGATAACTGCCACTTATCCTCGACCGTCACAACCAGAGCAAACACCATGCTCTAACCTGATCCACGCTGTAACCATCATGATGTGATGTCTTCATATCTTTCAGCCTTAAAGCCAGCAACTTGTCTGACTTGAGATGTTGGATGTCATCAACATTCCATAATCAATCTGCCTCTCATAATCCAAACTCTTCCCAGACAATTTGGATAAAACTCCATAGACACCAATCAACCCCACCAGTTGATTCAACTCCCAAGTTCTTAACCCTTGAATATACTTCCAAAACAGCCACATAGAGAAAAGTAAATTATCAATCCTTCTGCAGTCCTGCACTTTTACCTCAGACATATACACAGTCTCCCGTCAATGTATATTGTCGTTAGTTGAATGCACGACCTCAATAATTGTCCAGCTATTTATCACAAGAAACACCATTTGAAATGGTCTGACATCCTTTTCCTGCAGACTTGAGGCACTAGTTGATCCTTCTTTTGCTAATCCACACCACTGATCACTTCAGATTAGGCAAGTGGCTTCACCTGATACTTCATCATGAGCACCCCTAACTTTCTTTGGCTGAGAAAGCAAAGACCTGAAATGATGTTTCAACATCAGTTCTGACAAATCTCCTAAAGAGTAATAACTGCCATCCTTCTATAGACAATCTGCTACTTTGAATCCTTCAAGGCACAAAACAGAATGAGCTCAATTGACCACCGGCTGAATTACCCTGCTACTGCACACAAACTCTTGGAAGCAACTCAAAAGTTGTTCAACTTCATAGCTTCAGTGATCCTTCAAAACAGCTGCAGTCTAATAGGTCTTTGACTTAGCATTTATCAAAAACTGCTAATGTGAAGCACGATGTCGAGACATTGACATATAAGCTCAGCTTCTTTCTTGATGAAACCACCAATAAGCTTAAGAGATGATTGATCAAGATCTTCACTCCCGTATGAAAGATTTGACAGTGATACTCTTATGCTTTGGCTCTACCCTCTTCTTTTACCATAAGAAATCACTGTTCCGGACAGATCGATCTTCAATGTTTGATTTGAACTGAAACATCCATGTCATAAGATCTATTCACTTTTTGATCACTTAATCCTCTAGAATCTTTGAAGCTGTCCTGCAGAGAATATCCTGCTGAGGAGACCAAACCCTAATGGCTTTCCAAGAGAATCATTCATGGAATCTCACTACCAGAGATACAAAAATTAACCAGGGTACAATGCATCGGAACTACTCCTCAACAACCTTCAGGCACTATCCAAAAATCCTTGCACACCACGTGCCAACAATATTCTATCATGAATAGTCCATCCTTCACTCAAAGGGATCACACAAACAACTATATGAGCTGACCAAGTCCATAACACAGCAAAACTATCTTCCTTGCTCATGAACCAGAAAGTAACTTCCCTAGATCTCATCCAGAAACAGACAGGATGCCTGCTCTAATACAAATTGAAATTCTGGTACAGATGTATGATGTCTCGTGCAATGTCACAACATCGCAATCTGCTGTATGAACAAGGTAATAATAGTAACAGTAAATCAACACAAGGATTGTTCAGCCAGTCCGGTTCAACAACCTACATCTGGGGGCATACCAAGCCAGGAAGGAAGTCCACTATTAGTAGTATCAAATTACAGACTCAACAGACCAGTTGACAATCTACCTAATTTTATTACTACCCAATGACCCTTCTACCTAAGTCCTCCCTAGGTAAGAGACTCCATCTCACTTCCAATCATCGCAATGATGTCTAGCAGTCAGCAACTCCGCCACTGCATCAACAACCTGATTACCAAAAACTTTACACACGCATAAACATAGAAGACACTCTTCGATGACACACCTTGGAGTTGCTTCACAGCTTCCTCCAAGAACAATACAATACTCATTACCTACAGGTTTCTGAGTAATACCACAGTGACCATCTCACAACCCGAGTGGTTCACTTAGACAAAGCCCTAATGATCTACATCTTAGACCCGTGCATATTCTAGATTACAAGCATTCTTTTTATAGCTTTTTCCCAACTGGATTTGGGCCTTCAAATCATATCCACCAAATCTGCAACAGATTCTCTCCTTAATAGATCTTCAATCAAATCTTCATATTTTAAATACTCAATCTTTACTAGATTTTATCTTTAATCTTCCACACCTTTAAATCATCTCCACATAATATTTCCAGGATATTATGTATCTTTTAAATCTTCACTTTTTAATTCAGCTGCAAGATCTTCTCCACACAAATAGGAACAATTCTCCATGTCTATTTGCACAAAAATAGTAACAAACTATTCTCCACAAGATATGCAGAATTAATTGTATCAGAATAAATCTTCTCCAATAAATTCGCCTGCAATCTCTCTATCTCTCAGCAGAAAATCTCACTAACAACAAAACACGTGCAGGCCTAAAACATCACAAACTGATGTTCTGATGTTCTGGTATAGAGATGTCAAGACATCACTTATAACATCAGCATACAACACTGCACCCCTAACAAACTTAACACAAACTGAATGTTAGTAACTCATGTTAAGACATCAGACATATGACATCATTAACACCACCATTGTTTTACCAAAATTCCAGCCAATAACAAGAACTAACAAAAACAATCTCCAAGATGATGTCTAAAAGGTTTGGCAAGGTTATCCACAAATTGATTTCGCCTTCTCAATCGGCGTTTATTCCAGGTCGCCAGATTTATGACGGAGTGTTGATGGCTAATGAAATTATTGATTACTCAAAAAGGAATAAGAAGAATTGTTTGATGTTTAAAGTTGATTTCCAAAAGGCCTAAGATTGCGTCGATTGGTCGTATTTAGAAGATATGCTTTTAAATATGTGTTTTGGGGTTAATTGGATAAAGTGGATCCGAGGGTCTGTGTTCAATTGTTTTTAATCCATTCTTATTAATGGCAGTCCAACGAAGGATTTCAAGGCGGGAAGGGGCTTGAAGCAAGGCGATGCGTTATCCCCTTACTTGTTTGTCATTGTTGCAGAGGGATTGGCTATCTTGGTTAGAAATGCGATTGCTTCCAACCTTTTGTCAGAATTCAGAGTTAATGGTAGCCCTTCTGCTAGTGTTCTACAGTTTGCCGATGATACGGTTCTTATAGGTGATGGCTCTCTATCTAATCTTTGGGCGTTCAAAGCGATTCTCAGGGCTTTCGAGCCATCTTCAGGTTTGAAGATCAACTTCTCTAAAAGCTGTTTATATGGTAATGGGATTGATGATAATTTTAAGAATGCGGCTGAGCA
Source organism: Lathyrus tuberosus (assembly GCA_022829125.1). NCBI lineage: Eukaryota > Viridiplantae > Streptophyta > Magnoliopsida > Fabales > Fabaceae > Lathyrus > Lathyrus tuberosus. The sequence goes on from JALAZF010000159.1 coordinate 484,448, forward strand.
GTTTCTTCATTGCAAATCTGGTAGTTTCCCTTTCAAATTCCTTGGTATAACGGTTGGTGGAAATCATCGTCGGTGTGATTTTTGGGAGCCGGTTGTCTCGTGCCTGAGAAATAGGCTGTCAGCATGGAATGGTAGGAATCTTTCTATTGGGGGCAGGGTGACGCTTATTAACTCGGTTCTCATTAATCTGCCGCTTCACCATTTGAGCTTCTTTAAGGCTCCGGAGAAAGTTATAAATGCAATCATATCTATTCAACGCCGTTTTATTTGGGCTGGAGCGTCTAATAAAAAGTTTGTGTCTTGGATTTCTTGGAATGCCGTTTGCAATTCTAAGGATAAAGCTGGTTTGGGAATTAAACACGTAGGGCGATTCAATCATGCTCTCCTTGCTAAATGGTTGTGGAAATTCCACCACGGAGGTAAAGAAAATTGGAGGTCGTTGCTAGAAAACAAGTACGGTAATCTGAGTCTGAAAGTACAGTTTTCCAAGGATGCTGGTTGTTCCAAGAATGATTCCCTTTGGATCAAGGACATTCTTTCTCTTAATGGCCCTGATACTGCTGTTAGCTTTGATAATTTCATCGAGTGTGCGGTAGGAGACGGTTCTATCGTGGCTTTTTGGCAGACTGTTTGGCTAGGGAATATGGCCTTGAAATTTTTGTTTCCTAATGTGTTTGAAGCCTGCAGAGTTTCTTGTTGCACTATTAGGGAGATGGGTGGTTGGGATGGGGATAGTTGGAGGTGGAATGTGAAGAAGTTTTTGATGGTTCCTGCAGCAGCGTTGGAGCCTGAGTGGTCTGAGTGTTGTCACTTGCTGGATTCGGTTGCTATTCACCTTAATACCAAAGATGTTTGGTCTTGGACTCTCAATGATGCGAAGGATTTTTCAGTGTCCTCATTTTACGATGTGCTGAATAATGCAGGTACTGTTTTTGATATTGATCAGCATACTGCAGGTTTGCTTGACATTGTTTGGAAATCCTCAATTCCGGTTAAAGTTCAAATCTTTGCGTGGAGGATGGTGTTAGATAGGTTTCCAACTAGAGCGAATTTGGCGACGAGAAGAATTGTTGATAATGTACATGATAAGGTGTGTATGTTTTGTTTCCATGAGGTTGAGGACTCCAACCATCTGTTTTTCTCTTGTTGTAAATCGGTTATGGTTTGGAAAAACATTTGTGAGTGGTTGGATATAGGTATGGTCAATGATCTTAACCGCACCCTTCATGCTATGGCGTGGTCTGCGAAGTTTCAAAATCGTAGAATTGTTGGGAAGACGTATGCATTATGGTTAATCACCTGTTGGATTATTTGGAGGGAAAGAAATAGGATTTTGTATGAAGATGCGTTTTACAACGTTAATGATATTATTGTCGATATTAAGATTACCTCGTGGAATTGGTTGATCCTTGGCCAAAAGAATAGTAAGAAGTGTAGTTTATATGAGTGGTATAAGTATCCGCTCGATTTCTTGTAATTCTTGGTGTTTGTATTCCTTGGTTAGAGATTTCCTTAATCTCCTTTTAATGTTATTGCTTATCAAAAAAAATATTATCTAACTCTAAGGTTTTATTAAATTGGTTCACTTGAGATAACTAATGAGTATTACTAACTAATGTTTTATTTAATTGAGATAACTCTAAGGTTTTATTAAATTGGTGCACTTGAGGTTTTATTAAATTAGTGTTACTAACTAATGAGTATTTCCTATATCATTTCTTTTCCTCATTTCCAAAGATAGAAACATTTGGAGAAAGAGAATTTATAGGAAAGGAAAGGAAAGGAAAGAAGATAAAATCCAAGAGCTCAAGATAAAGAATCATCTTCTACTCTTCATCATTTTCATCTCATTTTCTTCATCATCATCTTCTAATCCAGGTGGGTTCTAGATAGAGACATTAGTTGTAGAAATTCTTGAGTTTTTGAGTTAGGTTTGATTTTGTGAGAAAATGAGTAATCTTACTAAAATCATGAATCTAACGGTTTAAAATTGATATAAATTGTGTAGTATAATCGTAATATGCATATGAACATTGTTGATACTTGTCTTGGTTGTGTGAAAATGTTGTGGTTTCGAAAAGTTGAATTTTGAAGCTTGGGAACCATGTAAAACGCAGCAGATATTTCTGGTTCTGATGCGATTCGCCAGGCGAAGAAGGATTCGCCAGGCAAATCAGGTTTCGTCGCTGCTTCACCGGGCAAAGTACAGGAGAAGAGGAATTCTCCGGGCGAAATCCTTAATCGTCGGGCGAAAATTAAGAGACCGAACATGTTTTGGCTACTGGAACTCTTGGATTTTATAAAATGAGGTTTCGCCGCTACTTTGCCGGGCGAAGTACTGGCGAAGAGGAATACGCCAAACGAAATCGTTAACCGCCAGGCGAATCTGGCAGTTTTTCAATAATTTTCTTTTCTTCAAAAATCCATAAATTTTGTTTCGTATGTCCGATTTAAGCGTTCTTTATATCGATGTGAAGCTATGAAAGTGTTCTATGCTATGGAAAGGGAAATTATTATTTGTGAGATGGAATTTATTCTATTATGTGAAATAAACAGAATTAAGTGATTTTTATGAGAAAATTAACTTTTGAAAATTTAAAAGCTTCAAGTGGTGAGTTAGCGAGGAAACCTTAGTACAATAGAATGACTTAGAGAATAGTGTGGCAATGCTTACATCGATACTAGAAGAGTGTCTTTGTTAAGTAGTTGTTAGTGGGGGACCGTAAATTCCTTCGGTTTGTAGTCGATCCCTTAAAAAATATCGTAACCCGTGTTTAATCTCTTTGAGCGGGATGACCGGGGAGAAGTATTTATTAAGTAAGTAATTGTGACCCATGTTTAATCTCCTTGTGCGGGATGGTCGGGGAGAAGTTACTTAGTGGTTGGTACCGTGATCCGTGTTTAATCCTCTTGTGTAGGATGGCCGGGGAGAAGTACCATTTGTAGATAACCGTGACCCGTGTTTAATCCCTTTGAGCGGGATGGCTGGGGAGAAGTTATCTATGTTAAGGATCCGTGACCCGTGTTTAATCTCTTTGAGCGGGATGGTCGGGGAGAAGATTCCTTAACTAGTTTGTCGTTTGGTGTATTGTGCGACTATTTCTCTAGACAGAACAGTTTGAGCTCAACGTCTAGTTCCTTTCCCCGACTTGAGCTAGACTAAGATACAACCTTGTAAAGCTGAGAGAATCTATAAGATAGGGAACTCATTGAGATTTGATGTATCTCACCCCACTATTGTTGATTATATTTTAGGTACTTCAGGTTCTGCGAAGGGTAAGGATAAAGTCGTGTGATTATCCTTACTTGTCTGATGGCTTAGCTTCCGTTGTGGAGTTTTTTCAGATCATTGTCGATCTAGTTCTTAGTTTTTATCTTTTGGAACATCTTGTATATATATTATGCCGTAGTTTTTTTATGTAGTGTTTTGGGCATGTATATGTATAGTGTGTTAACTAGGAACTTATGGTATTTTAGTACCAGAACGTGAATTCATGTATGATATGGATGCTTGATGTATTATACTATATATGGGTGTTACAGTTGGTATTAGAGCAAGTCGTATCCTCGACCTAGCCATGAAATAGTATAAGCATTTCTTTCCGTTTCATATGCACTGTGTCGCCATTGGTCTTAAGTGTTATATTTATGGTATTGAGCCTGATCAACTTAATCCTATCTATATGACCTTTAGAAACATGGCTGACGGACGCAGAAGCAATCGTGGTAGACCCAGAACTACTCCAACTGGGACGAATTCGCCAGGAAGCGATGAGAATGCTCCTTTGTATCAGTTTATACAACAGATGCAGCAGCAACAGAACCAATTTATGCAGAAATTGGTACAACAAATGAATGGAGGTCTTCATCCTCAGGTGGTTGTTCCAGAAGCTGTAGGTGGGAGTTTCTGGGATTTATTCCGCATGAATCCTCCGAAATTTCATGGCGGATTAGATCCTGTAAAGGCTCACGAGTGGGTGTCTGGTATGGAAAGAATTTTCTAGATTGCATTGTAGTGAGGATAATAAGGTGCCATTTGCTTCTCATTCGTTGAAGGTTCCTGCCATGAAGTGGTGGGAGAGTGCTTCAGCTCTTATGACTATTCAGGGTGTGCCCAAGGTCTGGGAACAATTCAAGGTAAATTTCATGGGGAAATATTTTCCTAGCTCCTTGAGAACTCAGAAAGAGGTTGAATTCCAACAGTTAAGACAGGGTGGCATGACTGTGGCCAGTTATACTGAAAAGTTTAAGGACATGGCTGCTTATTCTAGGCAGGCTATGTATGCTCCGGATGAACGGTGGAAAATATATCAATTTCTTTTTGGACTGAAGGCCGAAATCTCTCATAGTGTATCTCAGAGGGAGTTCACTACTTATGCAGAAGTTTTAAGACAATGCTATGTGGCTGAATATAGTTTGAAGAAAGTCCAAGCTGAAGGTGTTACAAGTCGGGTAAATCAGGGTGATTGTGGGAGACCAAGTCAGCAGTTTGGGCCTAGATCACAAGCTTTCGAAGGGAAGCAGGTGTAGGGTTCTAGACCTAATGCTTTTCCTCAGTGTAAAGTGTGCAACCAACGTCATTTTGGGAAGTGTGCCGATGGGAGTGTTAGGTTTTATAATTGTAATGGATTGGGTCATGTGGCTAGAGATTGTACTCAGAGTAGAAACCAAGTGCAAGGAAGGAATACCGGAAGGGTTTATACCTTGGATGCAAGGAAGACGAAGAATGACAACTCTTTGATTACGGGTACGTGTTTCATAAACGGGCATTCTTGTTTTGTTTTATTTGATTGTGGGGAAACACATTCTATTGTGTCAATGCGATGTGTGAAGCGACTTGGGTTGCAAGCTATTCTTTTGTCTCCTCCTATGGTGGTCACTACCGCTATGGATGAAATGGTTGAGACACCGTTGATGTGTGAAAACTGTGTTTTGTCTGTGGATGGTAAAGTTTTTCAGATCGACCTTATTTGTTTACCGCTTAAGAATGTTGATGTCATTTTGGGGATGGATTGGCTTTCTGCTAATTTGGTGTTTATTGGGTGTGAGGAAAAGCTAATCATCATTCCATCTGTTGAGGCTACCCCGAAGGATGTGCTAACAACTATTTTAGAAGGTACGATGGGAATGATAAATTTCTTGTTTGAGAAAGAGAAATTTGTTTTACTGGTTCTTACTAAGGAGAGGAGTAGTGACCAGCCGGTGCTGATTATTCCTATAGTCTGTGAGTTTCCCAAAGTCTTTCCTAAGGACGTTACTTCTCTTCCTCCGGAGAGAGAAGTTGAGTTCTCTATTGACCTGGTACCGACAATGGCTCCTATATTCGTTTCTCCTTATCGGATGGCACCACTTGAATTAAGAGAATTAAAGGACCAATTGGGGAATTTGATGGCTAAGCATTTTGTTAGACCTAGCGTTTCACCGTGGGGAGCTCCAGTGTTATTGGTAAAGAAGAAAGATGGTGGAATGCGGTTTTGTATTGATTATCGTCGGTTGAATAAAGTCACCATTAAAAACAAGTACCCCTTACCCAGGATAGACGACCTGTTGGATCAATTGAAAGGAGTCTGTGTGTTCTCGAAGATTGATTTACGGTCGGGTTATCATCAGATCCGTGTGAAGAGTTCCGATGTGTCTAAGACTGCATTCAGAACCCGTTACGGCCATTACGAATTCTTGGTGATGCCTTTCGGTGTGACTAATGCTCCAGTTGTTTTTATGGATTACATGAACCATATATTTCAAGCTTACTTGGACCGATTTGTTGTAATCTTTATTTACGACATTCTTATTTATTCTCGTACTCCACAAGAGCACGGAGAATATCTGAGAATTCTCTTATCGGTATTGCAAGAGAAGAAACTTTTTGCTAAGTTTAGCAAGTGTGAGTTTTGGATGTCGGAAGTTAAATTTCTTGGTCATGTTATATCTCAGGGTGGTGTGGCGGTAGATCCGTCAAAGGTAGAAGCAGTGATTAATTGGGAGAGACCGAAGAATGCTTCAGAGGTTATAAGTTTTTTGGGATTGGCAGGTTACTATAGAAGGTTCATCAAAGGTTTTTCTCAATTGTCCCTACCAATGACCAAACTTACTCGAAAATAGTGTGCTTATGAGTGGGATTCGGGTTGTGAGCAAAGCTTTATGAAATTGAAGGAAAGATTGACCACTGCTCCTGTGTTAATCATTCCTGATCCTAACAACTCTTACGAAGTTTTTTGTGATGCTTCTAAGATGGGATTAGGAGGTGTTCTGATGCAAGGCGGTCAAGTGGTAGATTATGCTTCTCGACAATTGAAATTTCATGAGAAGAATTATCCAACTCATGATTTGGAACTAGTAGCAGGTGTGTTTGCACTGAAGGTGTGGCGTCATTATCTGTATGGTGTAAGTTTTGAAATGTTCAGTGACCATAAAAGTTTGAAGTATTTATTTGACCAAAAGGAGTTGAATATGCAACAAAGAAGGTGGATGGAGTACTTAAAGGATAATGACTTAGAATTAAAGTATCATCTAGGAAAAGCAAATAAAGTAGCAGATGCCTTAAGTCGGAAAATGGTTTATAGTGCCGAATTGATGATATTGGAGTATGCTTTGTTGGAAAAGTTTAGAAATTTTAATCTCCAGTTTGTGTGGACTCCGAATGGTGTAATTATGGGAAATTTGAATGTCAATTCTATTCTAAGAGATGAGATTCAACAAGAACAAGTTTTAGAGGAGAAGTTTCAAGAGATGTTACTTTAACCAGGTTTTACACGCGCAGTGGATGGGATTGTCCTGTTTAACCAGAGGATTTGTGTTCCGAATAACGCAGTATTACAGAGAAAGATTTTAGATGAAGCTCATAAAGGTACTTTTATGATACATCCTTGTTCTTCGAAAATGTATCAGGACTTAAAGAAGGATTATTGGTGGTCCGGAATGAAAAGGGATATTGCAGTGTATGTGTCAGAATGTGTGGTGTGCCAACAGGTGAAGATTGAATGATCTGTGAGAAAGTTAAACAAGCACAAGATCGTCAAAAGAGTTATGCTGACAATCGTAGGAGACCTTTAGAATTGGAGGAAGGTGACCATGTGTTTTTGAAAGTTACTCCGAGATTGAGATTGAAAGGACCATTTAAGTCACGCAAGTTAAGTCCGAGATACGTGGAACCGTATCAGATCTTGGAAAGGATTGGTGAAGTCACTTACAGATTAGCCTTACCACCCTCTCTATCAGAGATGCATGACATATTTCATGTATCTCAGCTCCGAAAGTTTATTCCTGACCCTCTTCAGCCAGTTCTACCGGAGATGCGGGATGCTTACCCTTATATGTTCAAGTAACCTTTTAAATTCGAGGACGAATTTCTATTTAAGGCGGGGAGGATGTAATACCCCGTATTTTATAAACGCTCTAGATAATATAAGTTGAGACCAGTTGAGATCCAGTGTGCTCTGAGTATTTATCTGTTAAGATAATTAGAGCACCTGATGAACTCAGAGCTGATCAGATTAATATTATCTAACTCTAAGGTTTTATTAAATTGGTGCACATGAGATAATTTGGACATTTAGTAGTGTTACAACATAATGAGTATTTCCTATATCATTTCTTTTCCTCATTTCCAAAGATAGAAAAATTTGGAGAAAGAGAAGTTAGAGGAAAGGAAAGGAAAGGAAAGAAGAGAAAATCCAAGAGCTCAAGATCAAGAATCATCCTCTAATCTTTATCATTTTCATCTCATCTTCTTCATCATCATCTTCTAATCCAGGTGGGTTTTAGATAGAGACATTAGTTGTAGAAATTCTTGAGTTTTAGATTTAGGTTTGATTTTGTGAGAAAATGAGTAATCTTACTAAAATCAGTAATCTAACGGTTGAAAATTGATACAAATTGTGTAGTATAATCGTAATATGCATATGAACATTGTTGATACTTGTTTTGGTTGTGTGAAAATGTTGTGGTTTGGAAAAGTTGGATTTTGAGGCTTGGGAACCATGTAAAACGCAGCAGAGATTTCTGGTTCTGATGCGATTCGCCAGACGAAGAAGGATTCCCCAGGCGAATCAGGTTTCGCCGCTGCTTCGCCGAGCGAAGTACTGGCGAAGAGGAATTCGTCGGGCGAAATCCTTAATCGTCGGGCAAAAATTAAGAGACAGAACATGTTTTGGCTACTGGAACTCTCGGGTTTTCTAAAATGAGGTTTCTCCGCTGCTTCGCCGGGCGAAGTACTGGCGAAAAGGGATTCGCCAGGAGAAATCCTTAACCGCCAGGCGAATCTGGCAGTTTTTCAATAATTTTCTTTTCTTCAAAAATCCATAACTTTTGTTTCGTATGTCCGATTTAAGCGTTCTTTATATTGATGTGAAGCTATGAAAGTGTTCTATGCTATGGAAAGTGAAAATATTGTTTGTGAGATGGAATTTATTCGATTATGTGAAATAAACGGAATTAAGTGATTTTTATGAGAAAAGTAACTTTTGAAAATTTAAAAGCTTCAAGTGGTGAGTTAGTGAGGAAACCTTAGTACAATAGAATGACTTAGAGAATAGTGTGGCAATGCTTACATCGATACTAGAAGAGTGTCTTTGTTAAGTAGTTGTTAGTGGGGGACCGTAAATTCCTCCGGTTTGTAGTCGATCCCTTAATAAATACCGTGACCCGTGTTTAATCTCTTTGAGCGGAATGGCCGGGGAGAAGTATTTATTAAGTAAGTAATCGTGACCCGTGTTTAATCTCCTTGTGCAGGATGGCCGGGGAGAAGTTACTTAGTGGTTGGTACCGTGACCCGTGTTTAATCCTCTTGTTTAGGATGGTCGGGGAGAAGTACCATTTGTAGATAACCGTGACCCGTGTATAATCCCTTTGAGCGGGATGGCCGGGGAGAAGTTGTCTACGTTAAGGATCCGTGACCCGTGTTTAATCTCTTTGAGCGGGATGACCGGGGAGAAGATTCCTTAACTAGTTTGTCGTTTGGTGTATTGTGCGACTGTTTCTCTATACAAAATTGTTTGAGCTCAACGTCTAGTTCCTTTCCCCGACTTCAGCTAGACTAAGATAGAACATTGTAAAGCTGAGAGAATCTATAAGATAGAAAAATCACTGAGATTTGATGTATCTCACCCCACTATTGTTGATTATATTTCAGGTACTTTAGGTTCCGCGAAGGGTAAGGATAAAGTTATGTGATTATCCTTACTTGTCTGATGGCTTAGCTTCCGTTGTGGAGTTTTTTGAGATCATTGTCGATCTAGTTCTTAGTTTTTATCTTTTGGAACATCTTGTATATATATTATGCCGTAGTTTTTTTTATGTAGTGTTTTCGGCATGTATCTGTATAATGTGTTAACTAGGAACTTATGGTATTTCAGTACCAGTACGTGAATTCATGTATGATATGGATGCTTGATGTATTATATTATATATAGGTGTTACACTAACCGTACCTCGTGTAGAGGGTATCCCACACGATTCTTAATGTCTGTCTTAACTATAATGTACTATACCCGTTTTTATTCATTCACTAACTTCAGTATTGTAATGTTAATTTTACAGGTCTACATACTTTCCATCATGGCGGAAGATTGCTCTGACACACTAAAGTTTTATTCCAGCACTTCAGCATCTATTTCTGATTCTCTAACGGAACAATTAATTTTATTGAATGTTTACAAAAATGTGATATTTGTGAGTCATAATAATGCATTTCCCTTTTTATTTTACTTTATTTATAAGTGAATAATTTCATAAAATTAATTTTGTTAGTTAGTACAATCCACTTATTTTTTTTAATTAAAAACATAGATGTGGTATATTTATATATTTATTTTGGGAAGAATTTTAATTAATAATTTGCAAAAGCATCAATGAGAAGCCAAATTTCTATAATCAACTTTTGTGTTACGACATTGTCATATCAAATGTGCATTATTAGTACATGTAACTTTAATGTTGTTCGACAATTGTTTCACAAAAAAACAAAAAAAATCCCTTTGTGTCATGAAAAGTTGAAAATTTAATTAAAATATAATGAATTCTATCAATAAGCAAGTTCTTATGTTAACCCTTCATGTAATTAATATGCTAAAGAGGAAATCTCATAACACATTGATTTTTTCAAGAGACATTTACTATGTATGCAAAAGAGACAAACACAAGAATTTGCCTTAAATATTTGATTGTTTGATGTTGCATGAGTTTTACAAACTATATATATCATATTTACTTTTGAACCAGAGTTGATCATATATATCATATTTTGTTTGGTACATGCAAAGAGAGAAAAAGATGGCTAAAACTCTCAAATTTATTTATGGTATCATTTTATTTATTTCTCTATTTCTTGTTGCAAAAGGTGGTGACGGTAAGCTATTTTTTCATTCTTTTCAATTTTCCATTTTTATTTTTTTGTTTATGTATTATTATTATTATTATTATTATTATTATTATTATTATTGTTATTATTATTATTTTTGTTTTAGTAACATTGTGTTAATTTCTTTTTTATTGCAGTACAGGTTAAATGTAATATTGATGCTGATTGTCCACAAATTTCCGACTTCATTCCTATTTTTTATAAGTGCGTAAACAATATATGTGAAGTTTTAAAACCAAAAACATTTTTTATTTAAGAATTAGACTCAAGAATATGCATAAGTGTCAGGCAAGGAAGAATTAGTTCTTCAAGTAGGGAAAAATCTTTACAATATACCACATTCTATAATAATTAGTGAGTTGCTATTTGTGTTTGTACTACCATCAAGTTTTTTTTTTCTTTTCATTTTATAATTTCACAAACTTTAATATCATGGATTTATATTTTAAGATGTTGTTAATGAAATGAAATAAATCATTAAAGAATATTATAATTATATTGTCATTGTCTATCTAAAGTTTAAATTATATTACTTTCTCTTCATTTCAAAATAACCGTAGTATAAGATTTATGTACGCAGATTAAGAATTATAATAAAATTGACATAAAATATTATAATTTTACTAAATTAATTTTATTAATGTGTTAAAAGTAATGTACAGAATAATAATTAAATAACACGATTAAACAACTAACCAACATTTCTATAATAAAAAATGAAAATGAAATTCATTTTGAAATAATTAGTTTTTTTTTAGAAATGACCGTCATTGTGAAACGGAAGAATTATAACTTTGTTGGAGCATATAGCACGGTGTAGAAAACCCCCCAAATAGACTATATTAAAACAAATAAACTAAATAGAAAATGCATATAATCAAGAAAGAATCCCGCCACAAATAAATTTGAAAATAAAATTCCTAAAGAAAAGAAAAAAGAGGACACTCGTCCTAAAAACAAACTTCGAGCATTTCTTATCACACCACTCTTGTTTCTTAGGCACCACCTGAATTTCCGATTTTGCCCCTCGATTCCGGATGTGCACATCCGGACGCACCATTTTTTTAAAAAACGCTGATGCGTTCCGGAAGTGCACATCTGGAAACATTCCTGATCTGCAGATCCGAAAAACAGCAGAACTTTATTTTTTTTTAAATCGGGTTTTTTGCTTGGTCGCATATGTTAATAAATCGTCGCAACTTAATATACATTTGACAACATCCATATATAAAATAAAATGATATATATATATATAATAAACGTCTGTCAAAGTACAGTGCATACATGTAATATAAATATGATACATAAAAAAAAACTACTGCGTATGGCGAAAAATCTCTCCTGGCTCCCCTGCTCCTCTACCCCTACCCCCCAACCTGGATCGATGTCTGCGGTACTGAAGTGCGCCCCCCCCCCCCCCAGCAATCGCAATCATCCTATCCACGGCAAGTCTGGCACCAGAGCCCTCAGGGAGGTGACCGGCCTCAATGGCCTGCTGCCCTATCTGTATTATCTGACGACAGCGTGGTAGGACATCCTGAGTATGGTCCAACTGAGACTGCCGCTCCTCTAATATCTCCTGATGAGCAAGTCTGGGTGGCAATCCCTCGGTAGTGGGTACCATGCATGGGTGTGAGACGGTGTAGAACCACACGATGTACCCGGCAGCAACACTCCAGTCTGTCTCCGCTCTGGTCGCCCAAGCCTCCTCCGGTACCAAGTGGGACTGGTAGTCAGCATATAGCTCATCTATCTGCCAGCAGGTCAAGCCTAGAGGAGCAGACTCATGAGGCATCCTGGGGATCATCTGTGTGTAACCGAACTGACGCAAGACACGCTCCGACAGGTATTGGGCAGTAACGGTTGAACTGCATGCCAACCATCCTGAGAACAAACAAACCTCATCGAACGGGCGCGTCACACGGTGAGCGACATAGGGTCAATACAAAACATCCTCAGCAGCTATCCGATCTAAATACACTCTGAAGGGGTCCGGCGCCTGGTTCCCTCTGAGCAGGACAAATGCAGCAGCACGTGGCATATCCTCAGTGTACCCCTGGACACTCCCCCAACTAGTAATGTAGGGAAAGTGCTGTAAAATTCACGCCTGAAATGGAAAACATAACATGGGTGTCAAACATTATAATGAATACAGAAAGAAAAGAAATGAAAAAATCACTTAGAATATTAGATTGTTACCACGTATAGCGTACAACTGCCTGCCACAGTCTTGGCTGCCCAGCGGCAACCATCAGAGAGCTTGGAATAGGTGAATGCCAGCGCAGCCGCCCCCCAGTTGTACCCATGGATCTCTGTCTGGTCCGATAGGTACCTGAAGGAGACGATATCAACATAATAGGCGCTGGTGTCCACAAACACCTGTGTGCCCAGCAAAAACAAGTAGTAGCATCTCAGGGCACGCGTCTTATGGATCGTCACCTCAGCTGGATCACCATCTGCCCGTCCTACCTCTGCAAGCGCCTCAACAAATCTATCCATCAGAAATGAGAACCGGACGTGTCCGCCCCTCAACTGGTGCACCTCCGCATGTGCCTTCTCTGGGCTAGCCCCAAGCTCTGTAACTAGCAACTCCATGTTGTTCGCCTTCGTCATCCTACCGTGACGGAGAAGGGTACCCGTGATTGGTAGATGTAAGAGGCACGAGATGTCGTCCAGTGTGATCGTGATCTCGCTGTACGGTAGATGGATGAGGATGTCTCAGGGTGCCATCTCTCAACAAATGCCATCAGGATACCGTACTAGATCTGGGAATACTCAATCTTAGACAGGCCTCCAAGACCAGACTCCGCAAGTACAGACGTGAACCACTCAGCCTCTGGCAGCATCTCAATTGTGTCCATAACCTTGCCCCCATGGTTATAGAACTTCTGTGAATCATTCTCCTGAAAATTTTCAAATAAAACAATGTTACAAATGAACATATTTTCAACGATTACAATTCTATAAATAAACCGAGAAAGGTTACCTGTCCTAGCCAGACATATCTGGTAGTATGCTCAGAGTACCCCACGAGTAGGGACATATCAGACGGTCCCCTGGGGTAACCGTCCAGCTCATCGAAATCGTCATCAGCGTCAATTCTCTCATGTGTTGGGTGATCACCCTCTGGAACAGGAACAGGAACAGGGGAATGAGGAGGATCAGTTGATGGAGCTGGAGTCTCCCGGCGACGTCTGCGTGTGGACTGGGACCCTGATGAACTACCAGTAGAAACTCGACACCTACGAGATGTAGAACCGGTGGCTGAAGGCGGAGTGGCATGTACCTGAGATGTGGAAGTGGCCTGAACCTATGATGTGGATGGATGTGGTGTAGGATGTGGTGCAGGATGTCCCTCAGTAGTAGGGTCTACCCCAACTCCCTCTGCGCCGGAAGCCTTGGCTATAGACTGCATCCGCTCACGTCGGACAGATGCGTACTGAGTTGTCCGTTCATGTAAGGTACGATCGTCTCTACCAGCCATCTAATCTGCAAAGCATAATAAATAAATTAAATTTTGTTTAAAAATAATTAAACAAAAACAAACAAACAAACAAAATAAAAAAAGATAGTCTTCCGATGCACATCCGGAAGGACACATAATTTTTACCGTTGGGTATTTCCGGATGTGCACATCTGGAAACACTCAGAAAACTAAACGTTAAAATCTTTCCGGATCTGCACATCCGGTACGTATTTTGAAGTTTAAAAATGGCAGCCATGACCACTGTAACATGCAAAAGGGCATTTTAATGCCCTGATCGTCTGTTTGAAGCAGTCAAAATAACCTACATTGTCTCTAACCTATGTTATTCATACAACCTAACAATTTCTACACCTAAATGTCTCCCCTTTTGGCATCATAGTTCAGCATTATCATTTATCATATCATATCCACCTCATTAACATTACATTGCATTTAACATAGAAAAATGAAGCATAACATCCTTCTTACCATCAGGGCATGTGATCAGGTGGAAGGTGGACAATCAAGGGATCATTCAAAGCACAAAAAGGTCAATCAAGTTTCCTCAAGGCAAGCCAAGAAGCCTTTCATGTCTCATACTATCTCAATGGAACATCCACAACCTCAAGAATGAGAGATTCAATGGGAGATTGAAGCACTACATCTTTCACTATGCAAGAGGTTCAAAAACTGAAGAAAAACCCTCAAAAGAGATAGCTCATTGATCCAAAATCATCCTCAAATGGCATATATCATCATCCTTTAAGAAGGTACACAACATACTCTGTGGAATTTGAAATTGAAGACTGCACATTTTTCTCCTAGGAGGTGGGCACCAAAACTAGGGTTTCCCATTAAATCAGGGAATCTTTGATTTTTTGGACAAAACTTGATGTCATGGTATTCTACATGTTCTTAAGTGTATGTGTATGGAGAATTTCCCCTCAATTGGTTTTGGAAGTGGTTCAATTGGAAGAAAGATCAAAAATCAGGAAATTTGGGGCCAAGTCAAATAATCAGAGGAAAAAGTCAACTCTTGACTTTTTGAGCCCAAAATCATGAAATTCATGTTACATATGTCCAATGTAAAAAATTTGGTCAAGAAACTCCAAAGGAATCATGAAAAAATCAAGAGGTGGAAAGTTGCCATTTTTGGAAGAGGAAGGGTTACTAAAAATAGCAAGTTTTGGCCATTTTGCATCAGAGTTTGAACCAAGGCCATTTAAAATTGAAGCACCAAATGAAAATTCCACTCGGCCACAACAAAAGATCTTGTTTTAAGCTTCACATCCATATGTGGAACATCTCTATTGGATAAAAATTGAGTGAGATATGATTGATCAAAGTTTGAGCAAAGTGGGTCCAAAACTAGGTCATGACCAAGATTTTCAGGGCACGCGCGCAGTCATTTTCTCAAACACTTGGTGGGCCAAATGTATTGATCAATTACTCATGTTTAGAGGCTTCAAATGGAAAACTTTTCAACATCAAAGTTGTTCCTCTATGTGAGATCTTCAAAGTTGGTGTTTATCAATTTTTCATCTGATCAAAGGTTAAGGAGTTATGATGGCTCAAAGAATGGTCATTGCAACTGAAATTTGACCAGGTCACAACCAGGTCATGCCACAAGTCTGCGCGCCCATGTACCAGTCTCTTTTTCCATCTGTTTGTGGTCATTTTTAGGCATGTTAGAGACCTCATTTCACTTCAATTTTCAAACCAACATTGTTCTTCAATATCTCCTCTTTCAATTGACTCCAAAAGCATACCAAACCATTCATTGAATAAGGAGAAAAACTTCAACAAACTACCCTATGTTGGCACTGGTACATTGACAGTTCAGTTCATAATTTGGTTCACTCACACACCAAACACTTCTTCACTTCAATTTCCTCTTTTGACCAAGCATACACTACTTACACTAAGCACAGTGGCACGTGCATTGCATGAGAATAGAAGGGGCAAAACTTGCTTAGCAAGTTTTTGATGAACAAGCTTCTATTTCACAAACCGTGCCATTTATTTTTCCCACACCATAGCATGTCATGAGCCCTCTTCACCATAGCACTGCTCTCCCTAACTAACTTGACTCAGTTAGTTAGGGATGACTCAGTTAACCAACTTGACTTACCCTAACTCAACTCATTTAACCGTGGTTAGTTCACCTTATAAATAAAAATCACACACTCTAACTTCATTTTCTAACTTCATTTCCACACATTCACTTCAGAAACACTTTCTTCTTCTCTCTCGATTCCACCATTGCCACTGATTCTTGAGCTCTACCTTGTTCATTCCACTTCAACAATCTCTCTGATTCTCTCAAGTTCTCCACAGTGATACTTGTTTGGAGCTTGGTTTCAACCTCTTCTCCATTGAATCATCATCAAGTTCTACATCCCAGCCTTTATTTGGCCAAGTGAAAATTGTAGAAGAGACAAGACCTCTGGTTTTCTGAAGAACACTTCAAGGTTTCAAAACTTCAGGTACGAATCTCCACCATTATAGACCTAATGTGAAGTTGTTTTCAGGTTCTTGAAGCTTCTTATAAGCTCAAGAACTTGCCTGGCTAGTTGATAGGCCTTTAGAGGCATAGACCAAATGTTAGGGCAAATTGTTTTGGCTCGGTTTGTGTTATGCGTGCATGATCTATGAAAACTGATTGCATATTCATGATGTGTGTGAGCTCGGCTTCATTTTGGTATTTCATTTGTGGATTTCTGGAGAAATTAAGGTTGCAGACGGTGGTGGTTTGGTCGAAGAAGGTGACCGGAGATCACCTCCGGCCGGTGACTGTTAGAGCTAGGGTTTATGCATGTTATAATCTCATCCGTCCGTTTTTCATGATCGTGTGGTCCAAGAGGTGCCAACGCATTAAAATCCATGTGCGTGTCACGTGTGTTATTTCTGATTTCATTTAAGCATGGTGTGGCATGGTACATGATAGTAAGGGTGCTCATGCGTGCGCGTGCGTTGATTTGGCATACTTTGACTTTGGCTTGACTGAGACCTCATCCAATGGTTATTAATGAGTCAATTTTGTTGACTGAGTGTGCATGGTTATTGGTGTGGATTGCGCAGAATTGGACTTAAGACGTTTTGATATTCACACCTCCTCTTTTTAAAGCCCAATAATGTTGAACTGAAATTTACTATGTCTGCACCCCACACTTGCTTTTCATTTCATTTTAATTTTTCTATTTTTCTACACGTTTTATTTTTAATTTTTAAAAATACTAAATAGCATCATAAAATTCCACAAAAATTCATGAGCCTTCTTAAAACATTTAGAAAATTTTTGGTGATTTTATTTTATGATTTTATGACCTTTTTACCCCTGCTCTATATTTTTCTTTGAATTTCTTTGATGTGCATTCTTAATATGGTACATGATCTTGTTTAATTTTGTTCTTGATCATTAAAAATTGTCTTGATGCTCTTCTTTTTGCATTGAGTCATTATCATCTTGAAGTATGTTAATTGTTTTTATTTGATTTTTTTAGGTTAGTTTATGGCATGTTTGGTGTTCATTTTTGTGCTACTTTGTATGATATGTCTATTTGACCTAAGTGCATTGTTTGACATCATTTTGCCTTGGTTTCTTGCATGCTACTTTGATATGTGATTCATCTCTGATTTGTGAACTTCAATACCATGTTTTCATAATTTTCATGAGGCCATCTAATTTTTGTTTAATGCATTACCTTTGAAGCATAATAACATGTCATATCATCTCAATATTGGTGCATGTTTACATGACTTCTTTTGTACATAATGGCATGATCATTTGCATATTTGGTGAACCATTCACTTGACATTATAGGTCATTGGTACATATTATATGTCATCTTTGCATGTTGACTTTCATTTAAACCTTGTGCACCTTTAACATGTGGTGTTTGTACTTGTGTTTTCTTTTGAACTTCCATTTCAATTCTACTTCTTCTATCACTTCTTAAATGTCTTGATGTGCTTCATGAATACTTGTGAGAGGTTTGTGAATCATTTTTCATTTCATTTCAATTCTGATCCATGGATTACATGTTCCATTTATGCACATTTCTTCTTTTTCCCTTCATCTTTCATTCTCCCTTTTCTTATGGTGGCATGTTCTAATGCCATGGATGATGTTTGTTACCTATCCACTTGGACTTGCATGATAATAACCATTTGTTTTCCATATGATGTACATTCTGGTTGTGGTTCTAGGATTTGATTTCTCATTTAATTCTTTTGTGTTTTATGATGCATTACATGTTCTTTTACTTCTTATACTTCTTATACATGTTTACTAACCATGTAAGGGCTTTGGTAAGTTGCAATTGAGTGTGGATAAGGAATCCACCTTCAAATTTCTTTCCTTTCATCTCTTTTACAATTCCATTTTGTGTTTTGTTAAGCACTTATGTGCTTTCTTTTAATAACTCATCACTTTCCCTTTGTGAATTACAATTCATCTTCTACTTTAGAAGTGAATTGTTTAATTCATTCTTTCTTTAGACTTTAGGTTTAAACCTCACAAACCTTAGGATCACTCCCTTAACTAATCAATTAGGATTGAGTCTTAGTCCATATAGATTTTTACCTTTATCCTCTCTTGAGTCTCTCTTCTCATCTCTTAAAGGAAAATTCAAAACATATAATAAAGGTAGGCATTTATTGCATTTAGGCCTTTCATATAAAGAAAAGATTATAAGGGGTCTTCTCTTGTAATCTTAGAATGTGTAGCATATAGCCCATCTTGGGTCAATGTGTTAAACATTTGATCTTGTGTGAGGGACTTAAATGCAATGCTTGTTGAAGGAATAAATAAAAAACACTTCTTCATTTCTTAATCAACAAAAACACTTAATAATTACAAGTATGCTAGTCTGTTTGAACCTTGATAATTGGAACTAAGCTTGGGGGTCTTCTTCACTCTTAGTGTGCTTTCTTACTCATTCCATCTTGGAATGTGAGAATGTACACATTCCAATGACTAAGATTCAGATACACTATCATATGCAAACAAATGAAAAAACTCTTAAAAGACAAAAACAAACAATAACGTCTTTCCTTCGGGAATTCTTTTCTCACCTCACTCACTCTCAGTGTACGAACGTGCTTCTACTCGTTCTCTTGCAAGATGGTAACGCACTCGGACCGGCGAGACTGCAACACCTGAGCTAGAACGTAAGCCGTTCTCTAAAAAACACAAACAACTTTCCCTTAGGTGAGGGGAACTACGTCGCTTTGATTCTCATGCTCCCGATGAGATACGTAGGCAGTGGGGTAGGGCCCATGCGAGCACTTCTTTTATTTTCCCTACATTTGTTCTTCTCTCTCCTTTCTTTCTTTCAGTTCCTTTTCCAGTATCCTTTTCTATCACCCTTTGATTGAGACAAGCAAGCGTGGATCCCATCGGGTACGATGGACGCGAGGGGGTGCTAATACCTTCCTCTCGCGTAACCGACTCCCGAACCCAGTTCTCTTGGTCGCAAGACCATGTTCTTTCCTTCCTTCAGGTTTATGCGGTGTTTCCTTTCCCTCTCTTGGGATAAATACACATTGCTGGCGACTCTGTTCGGTGCCACTTTCGCGTTTGTACCTGGATGAAAATCCCGGGAGCGACAGCTGGCGACTCTGCTGGGGAACGAACCCAGAATCTCTGGTTTCCTTAGCGAGTCAATCCTAGCGCTTGTTTTCTTTTCTTTCATTGGGTGTTTACTGTTGTGCTATATTTACCGTTTTATTGTATGGTTACTTACTGCTTTACTGTACATTGCTGTATTTATCGCATTTACTACATTACATATTATTATTGTGCTGGACTGTGCTGTTATTTTCTATTTGGCGGGCGGGGTGTTCTGAGAGATAAGCTCACTACACAGGCTTGAGTACACACATAGGAATTAGAGTGGATAGTCATGACGCTTGCGTGGTGGTGACCACGTATTGTTGTTCATGAGACCCACAACCAGACGAGGTTATATCAGGAGCTTTCTGCTACTGCATGTTATGCAGGCCAGTGGTTATTCTCTTGAGGAACTGTCGACTCTGGTGACCATTCCCGAGGACTCAGTTGCGGCACTCCTCCCGAGTTGTGACAGTGGCAGACCACATTCCGTGGCAAACCCATTGCACATTCTCGATCCGAGGACCCAATGCTGGGAACTTGCTATAGGACATCCCTTTTTGAAAGAGAATCAGCGGAGGCACTCCTCGATTGGTGATAGTACTGTACCCTGAGGGATGAATGTACTATTGCTTCTCGACCTCAGTGCCAGAAGCTGAGGACCTTTCGTTTTGGAGAATCAGTTGAGGCCTCCTCGATTGATGATGATGCCAAACCAGAAATGGTGAAAGTATCATCATTTCTCGACCTGAGAGCCCGGGATACTGAACATCCTAGTACCCACATGTGAGAAGGGCGGGTTGTTTACAGGTTTGCAGGTAACCATGACCTCCTACATACCCGATTTTCTATCCTCATCATACAAAAGGAAGTTTCATCATATTGTATTCAGATGGTTCTTATCTATGGTTCTATATTAATCTCAGAGCTACACCGACACCGTTCACAGTTCAGCACAGACACCTGATTACCTGATCACATTGCCCTTTGCATTGCATTATAATATTTTAACATACATGTTTATTCATTTCCAGGTGCATATATTACCCTTGATTCCAGTCATCAGGTCCCTGCGAAGATGAACACTAAAGAGAGGAAGAATATCATCAGCTATAAGTTCCTTATGCCTACTTTAGGCCCTATTGTTATGCTGAAGGGAATGGCGAGCCCTGCAGTACGAGAAGCTTTTGAAGAGAAATATGGGTGGATTTTATCTGTGGTCCGTAATGTCAGTGATTATGAAGCCAGAGGTCTCCATACGTTGATGCAGTTCTATGATCCGCCTCTGAGGTGTTTTGTATTTCTAGACTATGTGTTGGTTCCTACCTTGGAGGAGTATTCCAACATGTTGGGGATTGCTATCAAGGAGGAGCCCCCTTTCTTTGGATCGGTGGGGGATCTTGACTTTGGGAAGGTGGCTGGTGCTCTTTATTTGAGCAAAGCAGAGTTAGACGCCAATGTCTCCAACAAAGGAAAGATTCGTGGTTACAAGCTGGAATATCTGATTAAGAAGGCCCAGGAAGCAGCTAAAGGCGAGAATTGGCTTGTTTTTAATGCTTTGCTAGCCCTTTGTATATACGGCATAGTGTTGTTTCCCAACGAGCCGGATTTCATTGATACGGACGCTATACGAATATTCATGATGAAGAACCCGGTGCCAACGCTACTGGGAGATCTTCACTACTCGTTGTACAACCGAAACGAAAAGAAAAGAGGAGGGATAATTCGTTGTTGTGCACCCTTGTTCTATAAGTGGTTTGCGGGCCGTTTACCACAATCAGGGGCTTTTGTGGATTCCAAAGATTCTCTAGAGTGGAAACAGCGTTTAATGGGATTGGTGGCCAAGGACATCGTATGGGTAGATCATGGGCTGATTGGCAAGAATATTATCCACAGCTGTGGTAAGTTCCCTAATGTTCCACTGATAGGAAGAATGGGTGGGATTAACTACAATCCTTCTTTGGCCATTCGACAATTTGGGTATACCCTGACAGGTCCGCCTATTAAGAGAGATGTGGAGGAGTCCCTCTATTTTCATACATCAGATGGGTGGGAAGCAGCACAGAAAGCTTCTGAAAGCTGGGGTAGCATACTGAAAAAGGGGAAAGTTACTCTAGGCAAGCCTAACAACCGGGTTTATCCAGCATATGAAGAGTGGGTGAAGAAAAGAGTTGAAGATTTTCTCTTGCCTTTTGGTAAGGCACCCCTTTTGTATTCGGAGAATGAGAAAGCAAGAAGCACTGCTACTGTGGAAGAAGTTGACAAGTTGCAGGCCTTGGTGAAAAAACTTCAAGGAGAGAATTCCGAGTTGAGTAGCTGTCTTCAGAATGCTCTACATGCCAACAAAGAGCTGGAGCGGAAAGCCCAAGATGCTGAACAAATCCTAACTGCAAAAGAGAAAGACTTTGCTGGAAGAGCCCAACATTTCCGGAAGATTAGTAAAGGTGCTGATGATGCTACTCAAGCCCACAAGCAAACCAAACAGGCGTTAGCACAGACCAAAGAAAAGTTAACAAAGTTTCAGCACGCTTGGGACGAAGTTAGGATAGAGAATGCTGAATTACAGGAACAGTTGCAGATTAAGGACGAAGAGCTTGAAAAGGCGCATGAGCAGAGGAGAAAGTATCGAGAAAGCCTCGGTAAGAGTCAAGAACAGTTAGAAGAAGCTAGAGGTGAGCTGAGGAATACCAAGAAAGAGCTTGAAGAAGTCATGATAGAAAGGGAGATACTCAAGACGCAAGCTGGCATAAAGAGACACAAAGGAGTGTGTGATGACGAGGCTCTGATGCTGCATATGGGTTCTTTAACTGAAGCTCTTGAGAAAAGGGATGTCTTGATCAAAGAAATGATTGAAAAGCCGAATCACCAGCGTACCCGTATACTTTTTGAGGAGATCAAATACTCAAGTGATAAGCTGAAGGATGTGGAATTGTCAGACTGATGTTCTTTTCCTTATATTTTGTTGTTAATGGTTACCATCAGGCTTGTTGATGGATCCATTTTTCCTTGTATTGCATTTGCGGTTGAACCTTTCTTAAATGTACTTGAATACTTCGTTGAATGAGTATGAGCAGTTTTATTCAGAATTATTCCTTATCAGATAGCTGCACACAAGCACATGACCACGACACGTCTCTTTATATCACGATTTCTGGTCTTCAGATTTCTGTGGTTGGATTGGAATCAGGGTATAAAGCACCTCGGAAATGACAAATATGGCATTGCATGGCATTGCATATCATTTTGCATTTTTGTTACTTGCTTTTCAGGTACTCGTTGCAGGGTCTCTAACCTTTATTTGGTTTCAGGCAGTATAGCTGAGAATCATATTCACCGATATTCGACGCGAAGGAATCAAGTAAGAATCATGGATCAAGTGCAAAGTGATTTGGCTGAAATGAGGGCGCGTATGGACCAGTTCATGACCCTCATGACTGGCATGGCGCAAAATCAGGAGAGATTGAGGCTTCTGGTCGAGCGTCCAGACAATGGGCCCGAAGGTGATCAGCATGACAATTCACAGGGACATGGCATTCCTCCTCCCGGTGGCAACCCTCCTCCTGGTGGTAACAATCGGGGTAATGGAAATGGTAGGCATGCTGGTGTTACTCTTGAAGATACTCTGGAAGACCAATTTACTCTGCTGGATGCTGATGTGGGTAATCAAGGTGATCGAAGGTATGATGAGTTAGCAGAAAAGATCAGGGCCATAGAATGCAAGAACTCTATGGGTATTGATGTTACCAGCTTGGGGCTGGTCTCAGGAGTCAGAATTCCCCCTAAATTCAAGCCTCCCACTTTTGATAAGTATCACGGCAATGCGTGTCCCCAAACGCATCTTCAAGCTTACTTTGGGAAGATTTCAGCCCATACGGATGACGAGAAGCTATGGATGCACTATTTTCAGGACAGTCTGGCTGGGGCGTCCTTGACCTGGTATATGAAGTTGAATAGAGCTGCTGTGAAGAGTTGGAAAGATCTGGCAGAAGCGTTCTTGAAGCAATACCAGTACAATATTGACATGGCGCCCAACCGCACCCAATTGCAGGGGTTGTCCCAGAATGCCAAGGAGAGTTTCAAAGAATATGCACAGAGGTGGAGGGAAATGGCTGCCCAGGTCCAACCTCCCTTGTCAGACAGAGAAATGGCGGATATGTTTATGGGCACCTTGCAAGGGGCCTATCTTGATAGATTAGCTGCTTGTCCGTCAACTGGATTTGCTGATATCGTGATTGCGGGAGAAAGAATAGAAAGTCTGTTAAAGCTTGGAAAGATCCAAGATGTGAGTGGGGCTGGCCCTTCGGGGACGAAGAAACCGTTTGCTAGTAACCAGAAAAGAAGAGAAGGTGATACGAATGTTGTGTTTAGAGGACGAGGCAGAGGGCGTTCTCAAGCTTATTATCAAGTAGATGGTGTAACAATCCCTACACCGTCTGTTCAGAAACAACAACCCCAACAACAAGTTCAACAGCAACAACCTTTTTTCCAGCAAAGGTCTAGGCAGAGCGATCGTAAGATGGATCCTCTCCCTATGACTTATGCCGCGCTGTTGCCCCCGGCTACTCGAGTTAAAGTTGGTTGAACTCCGTACTATGAAAGCTCCGGTTACTGGAAACCTGCCACCTAACTTCGATGCTAATGCTCGTTGTGAGTTCCACTCAGGTGCTCAGGGGCACTCCATTGAAAAATGCTGGGCTTTCCATCATAAAGTACAAGATTTGATTGATGCTAAAGCCATCAATTTCTCTCCCGCTCCTAATATTACTCAGCATCCCATGCCTGATCACAGTGCAGTAAATGTGTACGCGATTGAAGATGGGAGGAGATTGAATTTGGTGTTAGACGTTCATCAAGTGAGAACTTCTTTGTTGTTGGTAAAAGATCGTTTATTGAAGGGACAGGTGTTCCCGGGCTGTAATCAAGATTGCTCTGAGTGTATGCATCAGGAGAACGGCTGTGATAAGTTGAAGATGGGTTTACAGAATCTGATCGATGAAGGATGTCTACAGTTCGATAGAGTCGCGAAAGACACTGATGAGATATCAGCCGTGACCATCTATTACACTCCCGCTGAGATTCAAATGCCGGTCAATGCAGTTCCCGTGGCGAGTGTTACGCCAGAAAGGCCCAGTCCTGTCACTATCACGGTGCCAGGACCAATTCCGTTCACGTCTACGAAGGCTATCCCATGGCACTATGGGGCAGATGTATATTACGAAGGTAAAAAGCAGGAAGTTGAGTCGTCAGTCAGCCCAAATATTGATAACGTAGGGGGTGTAGGGGGCTTTACAAGGAGTGGAAGGTTGTTCGCTCCCCAAACCTTGAGAAGTGATAAAGAGGCAGAAGCCGCAGCAAAGGCTAAAGGTAAACAGGTGGTTGAAAATGCGCCTACACCTGAAGCAGAGACAAAGATTACTTTTGATAAGGAAATGGAAGAATTTATGAAGATAATCAAGAAAAGCGATTATAAGATTGTGGACCAACTGAATCAGACCCCTTCAAAGATTTCAATCTTGTCACTATTGATGTGCTCTGATGCGCATCGGCAGGCGTTGTTGAAAGTGTTGAAGAGTGCATACGTGCCACAAGAAATTACTGTTAATCAGCTCGAGGGCGTAATCTCCAATGTTAATGTTAGCCATGGCTTGGGCTTTACAAGTAGAGATTTGACTGTTGAAGGAAGGAACCACAATAAGGCTTTGCATATCACGATGGAGTGTAAGGGCGCAGTGTTATCTCATGTACTGGTAGACACTGGTTCATCACTCAATGTCTTGCCCAAGAAGGCATTAATGAAGCTGGAAGTTGATGGTTTGATCTTAAGGCCTAGTGAGTTGGTGGTCAGAGCATTCGATGGAACTAGACGATCTGTGTTTGGTGAGGTGGAATTGCCCGTACAAATTGGACCACAGGTATTCAAATCCACGTTCCATGTAATGGACATACAACCTGCATATAGCTGCCTATTGGGACGCCCTTGGATTCACGGAGCCGAGGCTGTTACTTCTACTCTACATCAAAAGCTGAAGTATGAGTTTGAAGGGCAGGTTGTGACGGTGTGTGGGGAAGAAGACATCTTTGTGAGTCACTTGTCCACGTTCAAGTACATTGAAATGGATGGGGAAATTCATGAGATGTTGTGCCAATCATTTGAAGCAGTCAATATTGACGATGCACCTGAGTCTTCTTCTGTACCAGTTGGGGCCGGTACCTCCATTTCATCTTACAAACAAGCTGTCGAAGTCGTCAGGGCAGGCAACGCCCAAGGTTGGGGCAGGTTGATAGAGACCCCAATGAAGGAAGACAAATTTGGTATTGGTTATCACCCCTCTACAACTTCAGATGCGGGGAGCAGGGGACCCATTACTTTCAATAGTGGGGGAATTATCTACACGGACCAGTCTTGTGCGGCCACAGAGGATAGTGTTGACAGTGATTGTGACCTGGACAACTGGGTATGCCCTCATGCTCCGGGACAACAAGTGCAGAACTGGTTCGTTGAAGAAGTCATCCGGGTTACTCTTCAGACAGAGTAATTTTTCTTTGTTTTTTTTCTAACCATAATGCATGTCAAAATCTTACGCTCTGCCCAAGGCGTATAGATTCATTTATAGGGCCACCATGGTTGCATTTGCAATGTTTAATCATTAATAAAGGACATTTTGCAATCAAATTTTGTTCTCTGTCTTTCAGTTTTTATTTTTGCACAAAAAAATAAAATGGCAATGTTTCATTTTCTTTTGTTTTGCTTAAAAATAAATTCTAAAATAAGGCATGAACCCGTCCATGCAGACTTGATCCTCCGGATACCACTGATAACGATTTTGATATGACTATGTATGACTTTGACAATCCGATTTATCAAGCCGAAGAAGGGGATGAGAAAGATTGTGAACTCCCTGAAGAACTGGCCAGATTGTTGAAACAAGAGGAAAGGGTCATCTAGCCTCACCAGGAGACTGTAGAAATCATCAATATTGGTTCCAAGGATGCCAAGAAAGATATCAGGATTGGTGCCAGCTTGCAAGCAGATGTGAAGAAAACTTTGACTGAAATGTTGCGCGAGTATGTTGACATCTTCGCCTGGTCGTATCAAGACATGCCGGGGTTGGATACGGATATTGTCGTGCACAGGCTGCCATTAAGAGAAGAATGTTCGCCAGTCAAGCAGAAACTTCGTCGGACTCACCCCGACATGGCTTTAAAGATTAAGGAGGAAGTCCAGAAGCAGTGGGATGCTGGGTTTCTTGCTGTGACAAAGTATCCTCCGTGGGTAGCCAACATCGTGCCAGTACCGAAGAAAGATGGAAAAGTGAGAATGTGTGTGGATTATCGAGATCTTAATAAAGCTATCCCGAAAGATGATTTTCCACTACCTCATATTGATGTGCTGGTCGATAATACAGCTTAATTTTCAGTGTTCTCCTTTATGGACGGGTTCTCCGGGTACAACCAGATCAAGATGGCACCTGAAGATATGGAGAAGACCACGTTCATTACTCCGTGGGGTACATATTGTTATAAAGTAATGCCTTTTGGGTTGAAAAACGCAGGGGCAACGTACCAGCGGGCGATGGTGACATTGTTTCATGACTTGATTCATAAGGAGATCGAATGTTATGTAGATGATATGATTGCCAAGTCGAGAACAGAAGAGGAACACCTGGTTAACCTGAAAAAGCTGTTTGAAAGGTTGAGAAAGTTTCGTCTGAGATTAAATCCAAACAAGTGCACGTTTGGGGTGCGTTCTGGAAAGTTACTGGGTTTCATTGTGAGCGAAAGAGGAATCGAGGTTGATCCTGCCAAGGTGAAGGAAATACAAGAAATGCCTGAACCGAGAACAGAAAAAGAGGTTTGTGGTTTCTTGGGTAGATTGAACTACATTGCAAGGTTCATATCTCACCTAACAGCCACATGTGAGCCAATATTTAAATTGTTAAGGAAAAATCAAACGGTCAGGTGGAATGACGATTGCCAATTGGCATTCGATAAGATAAAAGAATACTTGTAGGAACCTCCGATTCTAATGCCTCCAGTTGAAGGGAGACCGCTGATAATGTATCTGACAGTGCTTGAAGGTTTCATGGGTTGTGTTCTCGGTCAACATGACGAGACAGGTAGGAAGGAGCATGCTATCTACTACCTGAGCAAAAAGTTCAATGATTGTGAGTCCCGATACTCAATGCTTGAAAAGACATGTTGTGCGCTTGCATGGGCCGCTAAGCGATTGAGGCAATATATGGTTAGGCACACAACCTTGTTAATTTCAAAAATGGATCCTATCAAGTACATTTTCGAGAAACCAGCACTGACAGGCAGAGTTGCACGGTGGCAAATGGTTTTGACAGAGTATGACATTCAGTACACTTCACAAAAGGCCATCAAAGGAAGTATCTTGTCCGACTATCTTGCGCAACAGCCGATTGATGATTATCAACCCATGAAATTTGACTTCCCTGATGAGGACATCATGTTTCTCAAAGCTAAAGACTGCGAGGAACCACTTCCGGAGGAGGGGCCAGACCCTGAATCCAAATGGAGTCTGATGTTTGATGGGGCTGTCAATATGAATGGGTGCGGAGTTGGAGCAGTTCTTATCACGCCGAAAGGTGTTCATATGCCTTTCACTGCCCGAATAACTTTCGGATGCACCAACAATGAAGCAGAGTACGAAGCTTGTATAATGGGGATCGAGGAGGCGATTAATCTACTGATTAAGACCCTTGATATATTTGGTGATTCAGCTTTGGTAATCAATCAAGTGAAAGGGAGTTGGTACACGCACCAAGCAAATCTAGTGCCGTATAGAGATTATACAAGGAGATTGCTGACATTTTTCACAACAGTGAAACTGTACCATATTCCTCGGGATGAGAATAGGTTCGCCGATGCCTTGGCCACTTTGTCTTCCATGATCAAAGTGCAAGGATGGAACCATGTACCTAAGATTGAAGTATCTCGGCTTGACAGACCGGCATTTGTGTTTGCGGTCGATGCAACGTCTGATGACAAGCCATGGTTTCATGACATTAAGTGTTTCTTGAAAAGTCAAGAGTACCCGCCCGGGGCATCGTCCAAAGACAGGAAGACGTTGAGAAGGTTAGCTGGTAGTTTCTTCTTGAACAAAGATGGCGTGCTGTATAAAAGAAATTTTGACACGGTCCTGCTTAGATGTGTGGATAGACATGAAGCAGACTTGTTGATGATTGAAGTGCACGAAGGCTCTTTCGGTACCCATGCCGGAGGACATGCAATGGCTAAAAAGTTGTTAAGATCGGGATATTATTGGTTGACTATGGAGAAAGATTGTTGCAAATATGCCCGCAAATGCCATAAATGCCAGATCTATGCAGACAAGGTGCATGTGCCTCCAAATCCGTGGAGTATCATGTCGTCGCCTTGGCCGTTTGCCATGTGGGGCATTGATATGATCGGAAAGATTGAGCCTACAGCTTCCAATGGTCATCGTTTCATCTTGGTGGCAATTGATTACTTCACCAAATGGGTTGAAGCCGCATCCTATGCCAATGTTACAAAACAAGTGGTCGCTCGTTTCTTAAAACGGGATATCATTTGTCGATATGGAGTTCCCGAAAGAATCATTACTGATAATGGTTCTAATTTGAATAATAAGATGATGGCTGAGTTATGCCGGGACTTCAAAATCGAACATCACAATTCTTCTCCGTACCGCCCAAAGATGAATGGCGCGGTCGAAGCGGCCAACAAAAATATCAAGAAGATTGTACAGAAGATGGTTGTCACGTACAAAGATTGGCATGAGATGTTACCATTTGCTTTGCATGGGTATCGAACGTCGGTACGCACGTCCACTGGGGCAACCCCATTCTCACTCGTATATGGTATGGAGGCAGTACTACCGGTTGAAGTGGAGATTCCATCCCTCAGAGTCATGATTGATGTTAAGCTAGATGAGGCTGAATGGGTACGAGCCAGATTTGATCAGCTGAGCCTTATTGAGGAAAAGCGATTGGCGGCTGTATGTCATGGGTAATTATACCAGCGCAGAATGAAGCAGGCATTTGACCAAAAGGTGCGTCCTCGGGTTTACAAAGTCGGAGATGTAGTGCTCAAAAGGATCCTTCCTCCCAATACAGATCACAGGGGCAAATGGACTCCTAATTATGAAGGTCCATTCGTGGTTAAAAATGTCTTTTCAGGCGGAGCCTTATTGCTTACAACCATGGATGGCGAAGACTTTTCATCCCCTGTCAACTCGGACGTAGTCAAAAAATACTTCGCATGAATAGACCCGCTGGATAATAAAAAAAAAATCCAGGAAAAAAAGGGCATCCCGGCGAACCAAAAACAGAATAAGGTTCGGGCAAAAATTAGGGATATAATTAAAAAAATTGTACACCCGGTAAGTTGAAAACCCGAAAGGGCAACTTAGGCAAAAAAGGGTATCCTGGTGGATCGAAAACCTGAAAGGGCGGTCCACGCAAAAGAGGGATTTAAGCGAATGACTATGGTCTGAGTTATCTGTACCCCATTACCGTTTGAACAACTGACGTTCTGAAGGATAGGAATCAGTCTGATCATTCCTCAGAAGGCAAGGTCGGGGAGTTTTGAAGACATACTGGTCATAACAGAATGGAAACTCAGTGGAATTCCGTTTTCACATTGCCATTAGGATAGTTTCTTTTCTCAATTTTCAGCGATCACCTCTTTCCAGGGATTGCTTCCTGATGTAATTGCCTATTCTGGGCTCTCAGTCAATAAATTGAATTTCAATAAAAAGCTTTCTATTTTTGTTTTATTGCTTTGTTTGCAAAAACGTCCTAATTTTTGATAAAACATTGCATTTGAAAACATGGCGGCCTTGCAATAACATGCGCAGAAAAAACATTTGAAATTACTTCGAATGTTGAATACTCCCGGATGGTGGATTCTAGCCACGCAATATTCGGGGCATGTGGGCATATTCTTTTGTTGCAGGTAGCAGGTGCAGATGATTTTAAGCACAAGACCAGTAATAAATCACCCCACGCAAAAGACTGGGGCAATTACGGGTAAGGAGATCGGCGTTCATCGTTCGGTCGACGATTGTTCATAACGGGTCGATATCAGTGAATTAAGTTCAACTGGGTACCGTTGCATCTTATTAAGTCGATTCTCTCATACAGTACTTCCAACAGCTACAAGCTTTTCTGTGTCGATAACGGTCACAAGTTCCCCCAAAAGAGTGGTTTCGTCGATACCGAAACTGATGGTCATTATCCCCAGCGAAGTCGCAGGAGTTTGAAGAGGCTAAATCTTCTGTAAAATCCTCTTATGACATCCTCTTCGGGGATGAATTGTTGGTTTGCCCAAGCATGGGGCATGTTTGTTTCCCCAGCATGAAGTGTTGATCGTCCCCAGTAGAGTTTGAGGACAGTTGGTCTTCTATAAAATCCTCTCAAAAGGCATTCCCCAGCACGAGACGTTTTAAAGCAGTTTCCTCCAGCAGAGTTTGCTATAAACTCGTCATCCCTAACGGAATTGTCTAAAGGGAAGCTCACCTAACATGGGGCATTGTGGTACTTATCCTAAGCTTGACAGTCATATTCTTCAGCAGACTACTGTGGATTTGCTTTGGGTTTCCCCAACAGATCTCTAAGGACTCCTTCCTAGCAAGTTGCAGCGGAATGTTCTAACCAAGATTTGCATATCCCTGGCAGAGTAGCCCTGATCCCCAGCAAGATTGTGTCTCTGGTAATGGTATCCCCACAGAGGTCAGCATCGAATCTTGTCAGCAATACTCCCCAGCTGAGTTGTTGTTCTCCCCGCAGAGGTTTATAAGATCGGCAGAATCTATTCCTCAACAAGGATGGTACAGCCTTTCCCCAGCCGGGTCAGAAGGTGGATAACCCCTACAAAGGGTCTTGGATTGGATAGATCCCCAAGCAGAGTTTTTATGACTTCTCTCCCCTAGAAAGACGCCATGCAAAGAAATTCTCATCCCCAGCGGAATCGCTGTGACCAGAATTCATTTCCCCAGCAGATGAAGTGATTACTGGCAGATTTATTATTCTTCAAGTCCAATTTATTTTTGGCAAGCTTGACAATTCGAAGCAGATGGATTGTTCATTCATTCTCCAGTGGAGAGGTTATCCTTTCAGGAGTCTCCAAAGTCAAATCATTGGTCATTGCTCCTCAGCAGAGTCAGCAGAGATGTCTGACACAGATGCAGAGAGTAATACAATTTTGCAAATTCTAAAAGTCCAACAGTGGATTAGCAAAAGTCCGTCTTCGGGTGGCAAAGCAGCTAAGAGTCCAACAGTGGATTGGCAAAAGTCCGTCTTCGGGTGGCAAAAGTCCAACAGTGGATTGGCGAAAAGTCCATCTAAGGGTGGCATATTCTAAAAGTCCAACAGTGGATTGGCAAAAGTCCGTCTTCGGGTGGCAAAAGTCCAACAGTGGATTGGCAAAAGTCCATCTTCGGGTGGCAAAGCAGCTAAAAGTCCAACAGTGGATTGGCAAAAGTCCGTCTTCGGGTGGCAAAAGTCCAACAGTGGATTGGCGAAAAGTCCATCTAAGGGTGGCATATTCTAAAAGTCCAACAGTGGATTGGCAAAAGTCCGTCTTCGGGTGGCAAAAGTCCAACAGTGGATTGGCGAAAAGTCCATCTAAGGGTGGCATATTCTAAAAGTCCAACAGTGGATTGGCAAAAGTCCGTCTTCGGGTGGCAAAAGTCCAACAGTGGATTGGCAAAAGTCCATCTTCGGGTGGCACGAAGCTGCAAAGTCCACCAGCAGTGTGGCAGGCCAGTAGTCGTCTGGAGTTGCATAAAAGACATTATTGAAGTCCACCAGCAGCGTGGCAAGCCAGTAGTCGTCTGGCGTCGTTCAAAAGACGTTATCAAAGTCCACCAGTAGCGTGGCAGGCCAGTAGTCGTCTGGAATTGCATAAAAGACATTGTTAAAGTTTACCAGTAATGCGGCGAGCCAGTAGACGTCTGGTGTCGTTCAAAAGACAGATTTCTCCGACAATGTTTCATTGAAGATTCAATCCAGCAATGTCGGGGGAGTTTCTTCCTCATCATCCAGAGCAAATTTTTGGTTATATTTGGTATTCAATCACTATATACCTTGAAAGTCTGAAAGCAATCGCTTTCAGGCATTCAGGTCTACAACGTTTGAATAGGGGCAGCTGTAATACCCCAAAATTTGCTCTCCCCTTTTGGTATCATAGTTCAGCATTATCATTTATCATATCATATCCACCTCATTAACATTACATTGCATTTAATATAGAAAAATGAAGCATAGCATCCTTCTTACCATCAGGGCATGTGATCAGGTGGAAGGTGGACAATCAAGGGATCATTCAAAGCACAAAAAGGTCAATCAAGTTTCCTCAAGGCAAGCCAAGAAGCCTTTCATGTCTCATACTATCTCAATGGAACATCCACAACCTCAAGAATGAGAGATTCAATGGGAGATTGAAGCACTACATCTTTCACTATGCAAGAGGTTCAAAAACTGAAGAAAAACCCTCAAAAGAGATAGCTCATTGATCCAAAATCATCCTCAAATGGCATATATCATCATCCTTTAAGAAGGTACACAACATACTCTGTGGAATTTGAAATTGAAGACTGCACATTTTTCTCCTAGGAGGTGGGCACCAAAACTAGGGTTTCCCATTAAATCAGGGAATCTTTGATTTTTTGGACAAAACTTGATGTCATGGTATTCTACATGTTCTTAAGTGTATGTGTATGGAGAATTTCCCCTCAATTGGTTTTGGAAGTGGTTCAATTGGAAGAAAGATCAAAAATCAGGAAATTTGGGGCCAAGTCAAATAATCAGAGGAAAAAGTCAACTCTTGACTTTTTGAGCCCAAAATCATGAAATTCATGTTACATGTGTCCAATGTACAAAATTTGGTCAAGAAACTCCAAAGGAATCATGAAAAAATCAAGAGGTGGAAAGTTGCCATTTTTGGAAGAGGAAGGGTTACTAAAAATAGCAAGTTTTGGCCATTTTGCATCAGAGTTTGAACCAAGGCCATTTAAAATTGAAGCACCAAATGAAAATTCCACTCGGCCACAACAAAAGATCTTGTTTTAAGCTTCAAATCCATATGTGGAACATCTCTATTGGATAAAAATTGAGTGAGATATGATTGATCAAAGTTTGAGCAAAGTGGGTCCAAAACTAGGTCATGACCAAGATTTTCAGGGCACGCGCGCAGTCATTTTCTCAAACACTTGGTGGGCCAAATGTATTGATCAATTACTCATGTTTAGAGGCTTCAAATGGAAAACTTTTCAACATCAAAGTTGTTCCTCTATGTGAGATCTTCAAAGTTGGTGTTTATCAAATTTTCATCTGATCAAAGGTTAAGGAGTTATGATGGCTCAAAGAATGGTCATTGCAACTGAAATTTGACCAGGTCACAACCAGGTCATGCCACAAGTCTGCGCGCCCATGTACCAGTCTCTTTTTCCATCTGTTTGTGGTCATTTTTAGGCATGTTAGAGACCTCATTTCACTTCAATTTTCAAACTAACATTGTTCTTCAATATCTCCTCTTTCAATTGACTCCAAAAGCATACCAAACCATTCATTGAATAAGGAGAAAAACTTCAACAAACTACCCTATGTTGGCACTGGTACATTGACAGTTCAGTTCATAATTTGGTTCACTCACACACCAAACACTTCTTCACTTCAATTTCCTCTTTTGACCAAGCATACACTACTTACACTAAGCACAGTGGCACGTGCATTGCATGAGAATAGAAGGGGCAAAACTTGCTTAGCAAGTTTTTGATGAACAAGCTTCTATTTCACAAACCGTGCCATTTATTTTTCCCACACCATAGCATGTCATGAGCCCTCTTCACCATAGCACTGCTCTCCCTAACTAACTTGACTCAGTTAGTTAGGGATGACTCAGTTAACCAACTTGACTTACCCTAACTCAACTCATTTAACCGTGGTTAGTTCACCTTATAAATAAAAATCACACACTCTAACTTCATTTTCTAACTTCATTTCCACACATTCACTTCAGAAACACTTTCTTCTTCTCTCTCGATTCCACCATTGCCACTGATTCTTGAGCTCTACCTTGTTCATTCCACTTCAACAATCTCTCTGATTCTCTCAAGTTCTCCACAGTGATACTTGTTTGGAGCTTGGTTTCAACCTCTTCTCCATTGAATCATCATCAAGTTCTACATCCCAGCCTTTATTTGGCCAAGTGAAAATTGTAGAAGAGACAAGACCTCTGGTTTTCTGAAGAACACTTCAAGGTTTCAAAACTTCAGGTACGAATCTCCACCATTATAGACCTAATGTGAAGTTGTTTTCAGGTTCTTGAAGCTTCTTATAAGCTCAAGAACTTGCCTGGCTAGTTGATAGGCCTTTAGAGGCATAGACCAAATGTTAGGGCAAATTGTTTTGGCTCGGTTTGTGTTATGCGTGCATGATCTATGAAAACTGATTGCATATTCATGATGTGTGTGAGCTCGGCTTCATTTTGGTATTTCATTTGTGGATTTTTGGAGAAATTAAGGTTGCAGACGGTGGTGGTTTGGTCGGAGAAGGTGACCGGAGATCACCTCCGGCCGGTGACTGTTAGAGCTAGGGTTTATGCATGTTATAATCTCATCCGTCCGTTTTTCATGATCGTGTGGTCCAAGAGGTGCCAACGCATTAAAATCCATGTGCGTGTCACGTGTGTTATTTCTGATTTCATTTAAGCATGGTGTGGCATGGTACATGATAGTAAGGGTGCTCATGCGTGCGCGTGCGTTGATTTGGCATACTTTGACTTTGGCTTGACTGAGACCTCATCCAATGGTTATTAATGAGTCAATTTTGTTGACTGAGTGTGCATGGTTATTGGTGTGGATTGCGCAGAATTGGACTTAAGACGTTTTGATATTCACACCTCCTCTTTTTAAAGCCCAATAATGTTGAACTGAAATTTACTATGTCTGCACCCCACACTTGCTTTTCATTTCATTTTAATTTTTCTATTTTTCTACACGTTTTCTTTTTAATTTTTAAAAATACTAAATAGCATCATAAAATTCCAAAAAAATTCATGAGCCTTCTTAAAACATTTAGAAAATTTTTGGTGATTTTATTTTCTAATTTTATGACCTTTTTACCCCTGCTCTATATTTTTCTTTGAATTTCTTTGATGTGCATTCTTAATATGGTACATGATCTTGTTTAATTTTGTTCTTGATCATTAAAAATTGTCTTGATGCTCTTCTTTTTGCATTGAGTCATTATCATCTTGAAGTATGTTAATTGTTTTTATTTGATTTTTTTAGGTTAGTTTATGGCATGTTTGGTGTTCATTTTTGTGCTACTTTGTATGATATGTCTATTTGACCTAAGTGCATTGTTTGACATCATTTTGCCTTGGTTTCTTGCATGCTACTTTGATATGTGATTCATCTCTGATTTGTGAACTTCAATACCATGTTTTCATAATTTTCATGAGGCCATCTAATTTTTGTTTAATGCATTACCTTTGAAGCATAATAACATGTCATATCATCTCAATATTGGTGCATGTTTACATGACTTCTTTTGTACATAATGGCATGATCATTTGCATATTTGGTGAACCATTCACTTGACATTATAGGTCATTGGTACATATTATATGTCATCTTTGCATGTTGACTTTCATTTAAACCTTGTGCACCTTTAACATGTGGTGTTTGTACTTGTGTTTTCTTTTGAACTTCCATTTCAATTCTACTTCTTCTATCACTTCTTAAATGTCTTGATGTGCTTCATGAATACTTGTGAGAGGTTTGTGAATCATTTTTCATTTCATTTCAATTCTGATCCATGGATTACATGTTCCATTTATGCACATTTCTTCTTTTTCCCTTCATCTTTCATTCTCCCTTTTCTTATGGTGGCATGTTCTAATGCCATGGATGATGTTTGTTACCTATCCACTTGGACTTGCATGATAATAACCATTTGTTTTCCATATGATGTACATTCTGGTTGTGGTTCTAGGATTTGATTTCTCATTTAATTCTTTTGTGTTTTATGATGCATTACATGTTCTTTTACTTCTTATACTTCTTATACATGTTTACTAACCATGTAGGGGCTTTGGTAAGTTGCAATTGAGTGTGGATAAGGAATCCACCTTCAAATTTCTTTCCTTTCATCTCTTTTACAATTCCATTTTGTGTTTTGTTAAGCACTTATGTGCTTTCTTTTAATAACTCATCACTTTCCCTTTGTGAATTACAATTCATCTTCTACTTTAGAAGTGAATTGTTTAATTCATTCTTTCTTTAGACTTTAGGTTTAAACCTCACAAACCTTAGGATCACTCCCTTAACTAATCAATTAGGATTGAGTCTTAGTCCATATAGATTTTTACCTTTATCCTCTCTTGAGTCTCTCTTCTCATCTCTTAAAGGAAAATTCAAAACATATAATAAAGGTAGGCATTTATTGCATTTAAGCCTTTCATATAAAGAAAAGATTATAAGGGGTCTTCTCTTGTAATCTTAGAATGTGTAGCATATAGCCCATCTTGGGTCAATGTGTTAAACATTTGATCTTGTGTGAGGGACTTAAATGCAATGCTTGTTGAAGGAATAAATAAAAAACACTTCTTCATTTCTAAATCAACAAAAACACTTAATAAATACAAGTATGCTAGTGTGTTTGAACCTTGATAATTGGAACTAAGCTTGGGGGTCTTCTTCACTCTTAGTGTGCTTTCTTACTCATTCCATCTTGGAATGTGAGAATGTACACATTCCAATGACTAAGATTCAGATACACTATCATATGCAAACAAATGAAAAAACTCTTAAAAGACAAAAACAAACAATAACGTCTTTCCTTCGGGAATTCTTTTCTCACCTCACTCACTCTCAGCGTACGAACGTGCTTCTACTCGTTCTCTTGCAAGATGGTAACGCACTCGGACCGGCGAGACTGCAACACCTGAGCTAGAACGTAAGCCGTTCTCTAAAAAACACAAACAACTTTCCCTTAGGTGAGGGGAACTACGTCGCTCTGATTCTCATGCTCCCGATGAGATACGTAGGCAGTGGGGTAGGGCCCATGCGAGCACTTCTTTTATTTTCCCTACATTTGTTCTTCTCTCTCCTTTCTTTCTTTCAGTTCCTTTTCCAGTATCCTTTTCTATCACCCTTTGATTGAGACAAGCAAGCGTGGATCCCATCGGGTACGATGGACGCGAGGGGGTGCTAATACCTTCCTCTCGCGTAACCGACTCCCGAACCCAGTTCTCTTGGTCGCAAGACCATGTTCTTTCCTTCCTTCAGGTTTATGCGGTGTTTCCTTTCCCTCTCTTGGGATAAATACACATTGCTGGCGACTCTGTTCGGTGCCACTTTCGCGTTTGTACCTGGATGAAAATCCCGGGAGCGATACACATCAAAATTGTTTCCGGATATGCATATCCGGAAAAGCTCCGCGTTTTTTAAAAATTTGGTACGTCCGGATGTGCACATCCGGAATCAGGGGGCAAAAAAATAATTTCATGTGGTGCCTAAGAAACTTGGGTGGTGCATTAAGAAACCACCAATCAAAAATGCATAGAGGTCGAATATAGGTAAAACCTATAAATAAAAAAATTTAAAAAATTCAAGAAAACAGCAACAACACAAACTCAAAACCTCCTTAAAACATGGTAGTGCAAATCCTCTAACCTCTATCAATTTCAAAAACATGAGAGGTTTCACGAGCCACTCATAGAAAGTACAGGAATAACCATCACTCATACCAAGGAACCACTTCCCAAAAAAGAAGACTATTATATGTTTGTGTTCTTTAATCATTGTTATCTTTCCATTACTAAGGAAAATTCATTTTACAATGGTTGAAAAATGGTTAACATCACAATTGATCAACCGTTATGAGTAAGATATGACTGTAAGTATGTTATTTTCCAACATAGGTGTTTGACTGTTGTGATAAATTAGTTAGCTTTCTACCTATAACAATGGTTATGGTAAACTACCATTATGCAATATATAAAATTCATGAGTTTGATTTCAAGTGATTGTATGTTATATAATATTTGACGTGCTACCTATCACCTGTTGGACAAGGTTTTTCACTAGGGAGCATTGAACATTGGGACAAGAGCAACACAAGTAAGAGAGACACCACATATTCACCAAAAACCTTAAGGTGATAGGTGTGTGAGTTCTCCCACTTATAAATTCTTGACTCTCCACATTTATAACCAATGTGGGACTCCAAGTCACACTTGAATTTATTATTCTCAACACTACCCCTCAAGTGTGAGTCCTCAATGCTCCCCCTCAAGTGGAAACTCTTTTGTCCACGTACACTTGTACCGCCGCTGACATCTCTTCTTGAGAATTTCGATACAACTCTGTCTTGGGCATTTCAATTTCAACAGGACACCTCTTCCTGGGAATTTAGATACAAGTAAGTCGGTCCCTTTACTCGAACCAAAGGCTCATGATACCATTTACTGGGGGAATTTTTCACTAGGAAGCATTGAATATTGCGGGACTTCCTTTTTAGAGCAACACCTCTGTGAGAGACACAACACATATTCATCTAAAACCTTAAGGTGATAGGTGTGTGGGTTCTCCCACTTATAAATGTTCGACTCTCCACATTTATAACCAGTGTGGGACTCCAACTCACACTTGAATTTATTATTCTTAACATCACCATGGTCTTCTTAATCAACCGTGATGAAATACTTTGTTTTTTTGTTATATTATAAACCTGTATTGTAATACCCGTTATAATTATTCCCTAAGGGTTGTAACTGATTCAATTTGGTGGAAACATTAGGAGTAAAATTATGCAAGACTCATTATTTAGTGTCATTAAGAGAAATAAACTAAATAAAAATCTAAGGGTAGTTTGGGTATTTCATCCTCATTAGTGGGATAGTTAGAGACTTGTTTGGCTTATGTCTCATCCCCACAATTGTTCAAAAACATATTTTTCAGAAGGAGGAAGAGGGCACGTGAAAATCAAGAGGGAGAAGAAAGTTTCCATTTTCAAACTCTCCAAACCTTACATGCATCAATAATCAACTATGATCTCTTAACTCCCATCACCATCTTGTTCTGTTCCAGCTTCTGTACTCTCTAATCAAGGTGAGTTCCATAGTTAGAACTTGGGGTAGGAGAATTGGGGATAAATTCATGTTTGGGGGTTTACGGTTTTGTGTGAAATAACATGTCTAAATGCGTTCTTATGATGATAACACATGCCTTAATCATTGTTACATGTTTGGGATTGATGAGGTACGGATTGGAAGTGTTTTGGATGAAAAAAATGTGATTTTTGGACTCTGTTACGGTAGTAACCGGTTGCCCTACTGAGTGTAACCGATTACCCTTGAAAAAATCATGTTTCTGGACTGTTTTTGAGCAAGTAACCGGTTACCCATTTTTGAGTAACCTGTTACCACTGCTGTGAGTTTTGAAAAATGTTCGAAAATTCATATCTTTTGAACTGTAAGTCTGTTTTGGTCCCCGTTTGAAGCGTTGGAAAGGTCTTTCAATGCTCTAAATGATAGTGAGGTAGAAGCATATGTATAATCCAATAATGAATAGGTTAAATATGATACACTAACATGCATCTCATAAGGATTAGAAGGAATCATGTTTGTGTTAAGTTATGGATGAGTAATTGTTATGGAATGAGTTTAGGCCAATGAGTAAGGGCACTAGTAATGTGCTAATATGTATGACATGATATGAATGTTGCATATGTGGTTAATGTGATGTATATTGGATTGACTCAAGGCTTAATATGATCACTTATGCTACATGTATTTGTGTATGCTTCATAAATGCATTATGTTGACAAATTACCTGGTTATGATCACTTATGCAATTGTTGTAACGCTTAATGAGTTGCGTTATGTTGGATGTGCTATGTGGTGATCATCTGATGGTTGATCCCGTTCGTTCCGATTGAACGTTCGGAGGTGTTTTCCTGTGTGGCTTGATGTCCATGTGATTATGATCTACGCTTGAATCGAAGTAGGGCTATGCTACTAGGTGGTAAATTAATATGACAACGACTATTACTATGTGATCTCTAGTCAGTACCCTGCTGTGTGATCTCGGTACGTCATACACACCTGAGCTATCATTGTGAGGCGCTAAGTGGGTCTGAAAAAGGAATTTCCACAGCAGATAAACCTCGGCGTGCTTGGTATGGTGGGGTCGTGATGCCATGTAGGCAATATCACTTCAGATAAACTCACCTCTAGTGATGTCACGTAGGAAATATCACTAGGCTATCGCTCAATGGGCTTATGTAGTCTGTAACACCCCAATTCCCATCTAGCGGATAAATAATACATAATTAAATCAGAGTGAATATTTTTTTTTTGACAGAAATAAGGATGCCACATTTGAGAAAAACATAATCCACCTGCTTGTAACTGTGATACATAACATAAAATGGAATAAACAATAACTGGAAACTTTTTCCAATGAAAGGAAAGTTCAATTATGGAATAAAGCGGAACGATCTATAATTGACTCGTTTTACAAAATAATTTGTTTCAAAACATCAAAATATACGTACAAGTTATCCAATATATAAACATAAATAACAAAAGTGTTTCCCCCGACTCCCGTGTTACGTATCAGAGCAGGCACCAAAGATCAAAGTAAAATGAAGATCTAACACTTCCACTTGCCTCCACGCCTCTACAACGGCTAATCTTCACTATGCCACAAAAGCATATTCCAGCAGAAGGGAGAGAAATAAAAACTAAATCAAGATTGCATAATAATATGTAAACATATAAGTCATATATATTATTCAACTCACCCACGCACCACATGCTAACACATACAGCATACAACGATATCATATATTCATATACACAAGTTATGATATATATATATATATATATATATATATATATATGTACTTCCCAAGAAACACAAACACAAGAAACAACAAAGTGACGAGAACTACATTCAATAATTAACGGTGCAAAATACATGCTAAGGAGTAGAAATCAAGCAATCACACAAAATAGGCGCACATTCTCGACACACTTGTCACTATTAATTATAATCCAACTAAGACATAATAATGCAATGTGACTCAATGACACAATGCAATGCAAGTGGTACCACCCACTATGGTTCATTCAGTCGAACCCGATTCCCAATGGAATCTGGATAAATCACATACACTCCCACTGAGCAATGATTTATCTCCTGGCACCACACCCCCTGGTTTATTCAATCGAACCCGATTCATAATAGAATCCGGATAAATCACATACACTCCACTGAGCAATGATTTATCTTCATACAACTCCACATTGGAGTCCGGACAAATCACATACACTCCCACTGAGCAATGATTTGTCTCCATACAACTCCACATTGGAGTCTGGATAATACTAGGCACCCATCATGGATTCCCACCTAGTTGTCTCCACCAGACACATCATGAAATGCACTACACAATTGATGCACAAAATACAAAACACATGTATAATAACAATTATACATCTTCACGATCCTCATGATTATACGTAAGATACACACTCACCGTAATACACAATAGTATTACCTTACCTGTCCAGTCAATTCAACATAACATATTCATAACAAGAATTATGCACAAAACACATGCATAACAATCAGTTATACATTTACACGATCCTCCTGATCACACGTGAGTCATACACTCACCGTAATTCCCACTGGAATTACCCACCTGCACCAATACAGTTATCACATATACAACTATCTATTACTTTGCATTAATTAGTCATTAATGAAGTAATCCACACAAAAATACCATTCACTAGAATTCACGCCACAGAGGCTACCCACAGCAACATCAATATGATATCATACGTTGCAATTCATTTCTTCAATACCTTTATGCCACAAGGCCATCATTCAATAACCACATTCTATAGCAAGATTCAACATCATATAAATAGCCTAAAAGCTCCACATTTATATGGAAATAGCATAACACATGACAAATTACCGACCGCACGCATTTATCGAACATGCCTCATTACGCCCTACAACCACTATACACCTTTGCATTATTTAATCATGCATTTCCTATTATCACATCCACATCAACAAAACAAACATATAACACCTCAATACATGCTCACCATACAACAACAACAACACAACATTAATATAATATAAAACCGATATTTTCCATAAATTTTAAGTCAATAAAAATAATATTTTTCAGTTCCAGGTCGCGCTAAGCGGGCCCCACCCGCGCTAAGCGCGCTACTCGTTGTCTGGAAGAGGCAAAATTTCTTCAGACCGCGCTAAGCACGCATACCGCACTAAGCGGGCTCTGCGTTATGCAAAAAAATATCTCTTTTGACAGCAACTTCCAATTCACAATTTCACCCTCAAAACCATACCCAAACAACCAGTAAAGGTATATTATCATGGTTCTATCATGTATCAACAATTAGGAACCTTAAAACATGATTTCCAACACAAAAGTTTTGGATCCAAATCTCAAAATCTCAACATATCAAATGTTGTAATTTCCATCAAATTCAACCAAACATGTGAAAACATACAAGTAAGCATTTCCAACTAATTCCTAACCTCACCTGACTATACTACGCGATTTATACCGAGTTTCAACCGTGAAAACATCAATTTCCACTCAATTCACCATTAATGCCCTAAATCTCTAATTCTCTATAACTCACTACAAAACTCCTCAAATCTTACCAACAAGTATTTCCGATTAGACCCAAACATCACTCGACCATTCTACGTTATTTATTGCGTCTTTGAACCGTTAGAACATCAATTCCCACACATTTGTTCTTCAATCCAACCAATAAGGAAAAGTATATATTTCAACCAAACAAATGCAAAAAACACATACATATACCTATACAATCAAAATATAATCAGAACTTCTCACCCTTACCCGATTAATCGAAGATCAAGCTTTGACTTGATCGATTTCCTCTTCTTCCCCTTCTTCTCTCTTTTCTTTCTCTTCTTTCTCTTCTTTCTCTTTTCTCCTCCTTTTTTTTCTCTATTTCTCTCTCTTTCCCTTTTTATAACAAAATATCTAACCCCTCAAAAGACTATTTTACCTTTTTGCTCAAATATCTCCCAAACGCTCTCAAAATGCGATAAAACATAAACAGCGATGCCAAATATATCAGGAATTAAAAGTCAATAAGAAAATATTATCAATTGCAATTATTTTATCTATCTAAAAAATTGTCCAATTAACAGGTAAAACTCATTTAATTTACACAATTCACAAAATTTCACATAAATGAAATAAATAAATACGATTAACCAAATCGGGGCGTTACATAGTCATTATGGCGTATTTGCACTAGCCGTTAACACATCTGCGTATGGGTGATTAGTGTGGTTGTGATGCCACATAGGCA
Organism: Lathyrus tuberosus; assembly: GCA_022829125.1. Classification (NCBI taxonomy): domain Eukaryota; kingdom Viridiplantae; phylum Streptophyta; class Magnoliopsida; order Fabales; family Fabaceae; genus Lathyrus; species Lathyrus tuberosus. The sequence continues at coordinate 528,302 of JALAZF010000159.1, forward strand.
ACGTGACTTCAGATAAACTCATCACGGATGGGATGCCACGTAGTATCCATCTGACTCACTGTACGGTGTGCATGTGCAAGTCTTTTGACGATTAGACACAAGAGATAACCCACCTTGGGTGTGATTGTGTAACCTAGGTAGATAGGTAGAACTTACTTCTTGATTCCTCGTACACAGGTACGGGTTTGCATACTGGTTTGTGATTGATTGTGAATTTGTTGTTACCTCATTGGTGAGTCAAGGGACTACTAATGACGATATTACCCATTGTTGTGTATTTGCACCAGACCGTGAGAAAACCCCGGATCCATGGTGGATTCATTCTATTGTATGCACTCTGTAGAACCGAGTGAACCCCTAGGATAGGAGACTCACTGAGATTTAGTAATCTCACTCATTTCCAATTATAATTTTTCAGGTTGTTCGAGGCGGGACAAAGGGAAAGGTAAGATGGCTTAGCGTGGTGGCGATGTTTCTTGGCTATGTTCTATGATCTCTTTTTGGATCTTTCAGCTTATGTATTTTGGATTATGTATTAGTACACTTTGGGATTGTATCTTTTGGCCATGATATGTTCGCCTTTTGTACCTTGTACTGATACTTATCCAGTCCCGCTGCTCATGTATGATATTTCACGTACCTTTGATAACACTACATGCATATTATCCTAGGCATATATGTGTGGGGTGTTACATGTATTTTTTATCTCTATTATATATATATATATATATATATATATATATATATATATATATATATATATATATATGACAAACCTAAATATTTTTTACATCAAAGCCAAAAAATATTATTTACAAACATATATTTACTCTTGTCATATATTACAAACATCAAAGGCAAAATCATATATTTACAAACATGAAAGATAAGGCCAAATATTAGCACCATTTTCAAGTAGCGCATTAAAAATAAACGCCAAACATCTACAAATGCATTTTAATGCATTAGGGGAGATAAGTGTCCTCTCGTTAAACGTCAACATAAAAAAGGGAACAAAATTGAATATCATATGATTTAAAATATAATAGTGAACTAAAACATTAATGTTATTATAAACATTTCATTTAATAATATATATACGATCCCAAGATTCATCAATGTCGACAGAGATAATGTTTAACATGTGTTTCATTATATAATACTCATACTGGTATCCCTCTTCTTGTTTTCTCGTATACATATTTAAACATTTCATGAACATATAACTACAAATGCATCTAAATATTTATATATTTATTTTAATTGTTTACATAAGTATCATGTGAAGCACAATATTTTTTTTATTTTAGTTGTTAAGTTTTGAAATTGTTAAAGTAAAATTTTAAATTTTTTATATAGAACAACAGTAAAAAATTTGTGAGAAAGAGATAGCTAATACAAAAATTTATGAAAATAATACATTTTTATCTTTGTTAGGATTTGAACCCATGATATGTCATAGAGAATAATTTTGTACATATTTATTTTTGAAGTGAAGAAGAATTTTGGAATGTGTCACACAGGAATTTAGATGATGTGACACAAAAATAGTTTAAGTGTCAGTGAGATAATATGTGATTTTGTTTTATTTTATATATATATATTACAAGTAATCCACTTACCCTGGACATACAAAACGGGAGCTTTTTTCTAGAATTGTTCATAAAATAGTGTCGCTCCACAACCATGTATATTGAAAATGATTTTAAAATATTATATATTAAACTAATTTCAAATTCAAAAAAAATATTTCTAAAAGTATCACAAACATAACTTACCTAGTAATAATTTGTTTCATCTTAGGTTTAACTGGATTGTGTAAGGAACATAGTGTAGTTACCATATTCGTCCGAAGAGATATGACGATCAACTAAAAATGTTCACTGAATGAACATAAACATATATAATTAGTATTTGGTAAAAAAAATGGAAACTAACTATAATAGAGAAATCATAATTTTAAAATTACTCACATATGGAAGAATGGTGCTAAGTAACAGTCTTTCTCTCATCCAAAAGTGAATTTATATATGTTTCAATCTTTCTTGGACAATTACTTGTAAATCGAATACTAACTAGATCCTAGAATTCATAAATATCTAATTTTTTAATTCTATACAAATACGGTGAATGTACCTAAATGGCTAAACAAAATTTAAAAAATAAGTGAAGAATTAGTTCTATACAAAATTATGATTATACCATAATGAGATATTCAATTCTATACTTACGTGCACCAAATCTGAATTATCTATACGTCCAACCACTGTTTTCCAATGATCAAATTCATTTTATCTATAAGATCGACATAGAAACGCTCTAACTCTCAATCATGTTCTAGCTCAAGAGGAACTAGATATTTCTTATTTATAACGTGACATAACAATTTGGTTACTGATTTTTCAAAATGAGCCAATAACTCTTTATGTATCTCATTATTAGTGGGGACGGCTGAACAACTTCCTTTCATACTGGCACCACATACAACATTTCTTTCAGGAAATTGATCATCACCATCTTCATTTCTACATTATTAGGCGGTTCCACTGATACTCTACATCATAAAAATAACAAGAACATAACACAGAATTAACATAATATATACCATACATTTCAGATATCATAATATTTTCACATATCGCATATCACTCTTTCATGTCTTCCACGTTTTTCCTTCGATTTTCCCGCTCCTTTGCTAACGTAACTTCAAATTATTTCTTTTGTCTTTCTAACTTCTTCTTAAACTATTCAATCATTTCTTTTTGCATTTGTCTGGTGCTTTTTCTAGATGTACCATAGAATAATCTTAGGTCGATTCCATCTCCAACACCACGTACACGTCCACCATACTCATTTAATTCAATTGCTTCTATTAATATATCATGTCATGGTTCTGGAACAAAAGAACCTTCACAGACCAACAAAACCAACAAACCCTACACAACATGATAAGATATATATTGTTAATTACCATAGAAATTTAAATAACACATAACATATGCACAACAAATATTACTTACAATTTTCTCAGTGACTGCTTTTGAGGCATTTAAGTTGTACTCTCCATTTGACCTTTGTCGAGCCCTCTTCCACTTATCATATCGTGATGGTGACGATGAGTTGTAATCATGGATAATGGAGTCCTTATCTCCCATTTGTTGTGTTTTTCATTAACCATTATGTTTTCAAGTTTCTTGTAACCCCCACAAAAAAAACCTATGAGGTAATTATTTTTTGCTTTGTTCAGTTTTTCTACTACAGTTTTAACATGTTATAAACATAAGAAAAATATTAACTTGCATGATATTATTTATAAAATATAAGCATAAAATTATCGTAATATAAAATTAGTACTAATCAGGAAATACTCAGAACTATGAGACTTCACAAACATTTTCTAAACCTTCTTGTCATGAAAATCATATCTCACCACAGATGCTCAAGATCAGGCTTAGGATCCCTAATGTAGTCACGTGTGAGTCGTGACTTAAAGCCCCTCCAACACGTACCAGAATAAGTGATCCCCGTTTTTTTAACTTATCATCTTAAAAAAAACGCAAATGTCAACTATAGTTACATTAATAAGTATGTATTCATAATTATAGAAAGTAATATCGAATCGATGAAAATTAAAATTAATACCAATATGTCTATCCATATGCTCTCTTTCACACCCTCTGATGTTTTTTTCTAATCATTTATCAATATAGTGACTTTGCTATGTTCAAGGAACGTAACATAACTCTTAAGAAGGGAAGAATAAGGACCATCAACTATCAAATATACAACATTAAACTCAATAGGAAATATGTTACCCGATTTGTGAAGTTTTGTTAATTTAGCCATCATTGTGACACCTCTTTGTTTTCTTTTTTACTTTTCATCTATAGTATGAGAATCATTTGTACGAGTTTCATTTGTATAAAATCCGCCGCTACTAGATGAAGAAGTGGCCATCTATCTTCAAAAACAACTATAAAAGATTTATCCAATCTCTTAACCAAACAAATGTGATCATACACATTCAAGAACAACAACAACAACATAACATTCAAGAACAACAACAACCTAAAACATAAACAACAAAATCTTTTCATGAATATGGACATATTTGTTTTGATGGAAATGTAAACCAAAACGAAGAAAATAATTTGATCCACATATAACCATGAATACAAATATGTCTAATGCACATTCAAAAAAATAACACACTACTACAAAAGACACATTTAACCTAGGACACAAAGTTGATATAACATCTTATATAGAGGCGAAGTAACAAAGAGCGTCATTATAAGCTGTCACTGTGATTGGTTCGATCCCCAACAATAGCTTCTTTATATTTTCAAAACTATCACCATATACCTCTTGATTAATGACCAAAACCAAGGGGAAAGATAAATAATTTTTTAAAATACTCATTGCATTGTTCACACAAAATATTAATCAATTAATTGTTTTACAAATTACATTGTTCACAGAGAATATTACATTGTTTACTGTTAAATGCAGAATAGGGCAAGCAAGAAAAAATATTTATTTTCGGAAAGAATTCTCTCTGGGATTTATGTCGTGTCCACAGAGATCGGTTCGAGGGAAAGAATGTCGTTCGACAGTCTCTCGCGTTTATGAGTTTGGGTTTAAAATGGTTTGAAAGTAAAAAACAGAAAAGTAAACATTAAAACAAAAACATATTCATTCTTCAATAAGACAAACTTTTCCGGCATGCACATAACCAACTCCTCACAAACTTAAACTTACCGACCAGTTATACTCCACCTACAATACTCCTCAATATCACCCAGCATCGCTCACAACAAAGGTTATGTCTAACACAAAATTGAGAGAACAACTGTGTTACCCTCGACGACACTCTCGCACGCGACTCAAGACACGGAGGCATTAAGCTTCGACGCTTATTGAAGATTGTTAGCTCTTAAATCTATCTCTAGAATCCAAAAACTAACAGATAATCATCCCTAATCAAAGTTTGCGAGGATTATCTCTAACACAACTCAAACCCCGCGCATCAAGCAAAAATCAGAGACAATCACCAATAAAGATTTGTAAAGCAAGTTTTATACAACGCCATGGGAGACAAATACACATGAGATCATAGTCAATACATATACAAAACCCAACAAAGAAGAAAAACACAAAGAAGAATAGAAATGAACCAAACATCTCGCAGTTTGTCAGAGCTGATCGACGATCAATCCACCCCGGTTCATCCGTATACAAGCTTCCATATTGTTTTCTAAGCTAATCTACTGAAAAGTTATGTTTGATGGAGTTGAACCAAGAATCCCCAAAACCATACCTAGAAAATGACTAAAAATCAATTAAATACAATTACAAAGTTCGCACATTCGCTTTACGAACGAATCATTCGCCTAGCGAACCTCAAAAAATGGCACTTAACTGCCTCTGAACAGTCAAACGGCCTATGCAAATTTCCAGAAGTTCGCAATGCAAACGAATTATTCGGTTAGCAAATACTCGCTGCTCAGTTCGCAAAGCGAACTTTGGTCTCTTTCTCCCCTGTCCAATTCTGGACTCCTTCGCCGGGGCCTTCGCCGGACCTTCGCAAAGCGAACATTCACTGTCAACTCGCAAAGCGAACTTGACAGCAAACCAATCCTTATTTTGATCACAACTTCTAAACCGTAACTCTGATTTAAGCACGGTCGGAAAGCTTATTAAATGCTCTTCATGAATATGGCAAGATAACCTTGCCTGAATACCTACAAAAAATGAGATAAAATCAATTAAAATCAGTAATACTTACACGATACGCAATATATACATTGAAATGTAAAGTAAACGTATTTATAAACAAATTGAGGTTTATTCGAACGATATAGACAAAAAGTATCGATAAGTGCACCAAAACTTATATACAAAAATAGGTATATTCTGCACTCATTAGTCTCCCCAACTTAAACTTGTTTGTCCTCAAACAAGAATCAAACAACTCAAAGAAACCGAGTGATAACCAAAGAATCACGAATCAACAGGTTTTGAAAAACGGAAACAAATGTATGGTTTAAATGATAAACGGTACACACAAAGTAAATACTTACCACTAAACTACGACGACAACATAGTCACGAAACAAATGCAAAATACAAAAATCATGCCAAACATCCTAAAACAACACAAGTTCAAATGTGAATCACACCTAGCAAATACAATCATCGGTAGATGAAAAACACAAAATGGGTTACTTATCACTCACACAACAACCATGCAAACAATAGACTAAGGCAAGAATCATATTGAACATACAAAGGCAAGAATCACAAGGACTTTCAAGGTTGTAGCTGATAAGTGCAAATTGTACCTATTTTTTTATATATGTTTTGTTGCACTTATCGATACTTTTTGTTAATATCATTTGAATAACCCCCGATTTGTTTGTAAATACGTTTAGTTTACGTTTTAGTGTATATATGGCATATCGTGTAAATATCAATGATTTTAATTGATTTTCTCTCATTTTTGCAGGTATCCAATCAAGGATGTCTTTCCATTGTTAAATAGAGCATTGAATAAGCTTTCCAACGCTTCGAACCGGGCGAAAAACGGAGTTACGGTTCAAAAGTTACAAATAAAACAGTGCAGAATTTTCTGCAGACTGGTGTGCAGCGCCGGGCGGTGCAGGGGCGGTAGAAAAAGATGAAAATTTGAATTTCCAGTGGCGTTTCATATTTTTGGCGAGCGTCGGGCGGTATGTTGAGCGTCGGGTGGTATTTTGAGCGCCGGGCGGTGCTAGATATTTATTTTCAGGCGGTTTACGTACACTTCTGGTGTGAGAGGAATAGTGGGCTGCGCCGGGCGATGCTTTCGAGCGCCGGGCGGTGGGGTATGAAACTGAATTTTGTATTTACTTCATTTTTGTTAGTTATGTTGTTTTGGAGGGAGTTTTGTCTCCAAACTTCATCAACCTCATTCTTTGGTAGATTAGCTTAGAAAACAACTGTGGAGAATGCATACGGATGAACCGGGGTGAATTGTGCGTTGGCCGGCTCTGACAAACCGCGAGATGTGTGGTTTATCTCTGTTTTTCTTTGTGTTTTCTTTATGGTTGGGTTGTGTATATGTATTTATTCAGAACTCATGTATATTTGTCGCCATGGCGTTATATGATATCTGCTTTACAAATCTTTATTGGTGATTGTCTCTGATTTTTGCTTTATGCGCGGGGTTTGGGTTGCGTTAGACATAACCTTCACGAACTTCGATTAGGGATGATTGTATGTTAGTTTCTGGACTCTAGAGATAGATTTAGGAGCTAACAATCTTCAATAGGCGTCGAATCTTAATGCCTTCCGTGTTTCGAGGCTTCGCTCGCGAGAGTGACGAAGAGAGTGACACGATTGTTATCTCAACTTTGCGTTAGACATAACCTGTGTTGTGAGCGATGCTGGGTGATATTGAGGAGAATTGTAGGTGGAGTATAACTGGTCGGTAAGTTTAAGTTTGTGAGGAGTTGATTATGTGCACGCCTAATAAGTTTCTTGTTGCTGAAGAATGAATTTTGTTTTATGTTTTGATATTTACTTTTCTGTTTCTATGTTTAAACCATTTAAACCCAAACTCATAAACGCAAGAGATTGTCGAACGACATTCTTTCCCTCGAACCGATCTCTATGGACACGACATAAATCCTGGAGGGAATTCTTTCTGAAAATAAATATTTTTGCTTGCTTTCCCTATACCGCATTCAACACAATGGCGTCGTTGCTGGGGATTAGTTTTGATATTGAATCACATTGAGATAGTTTGTTTGTTTTTTAGTTTTGTAGATATCGTATATTTTGTATATTTTCACTTGTCTATACTGATACTTGTACATTTTTGTTTCTTTTAACGTTTTTTTTAAGTGTTTGGTTAGGACGCTTGCTTTTGGTTTGCGCGGTGAGGCATCACCATGGCATGAATGAAGGAAGTTACTAATTAAGCACCGTAAAGGCGTCAAGCTTACGACATAAAACAAGCATGTTTTATAGTTTTTCTTTTCGAATGTTTTTGGTTGTTGTTTGCTCACAGATTTTGATTTATTTATTTGAGGATGCTTTTATGATTTTCCAAGTTGGTTCATTTCAACTTGCGGATGTTTGGTAATGATCTTGTTAAGTTTTGTACACGTCCGAGGTATGTGTTTATCGCTTTCTTGACTTTAGCATATTCATAATACTTAGGCATTTTACAAACTTCCATGCCATCCATTCTTTTGTATACTTGTTCTATTGTGAATCACTTTAGTTCCCAACCTTTTTGTGAGGTGGCTTTCCATTGTTCATATATGCGCGGAGAACCAACATTCTTGTTCTAACTGGATTTTATTATGTTGAATCTGTTGTTTATATTGTGTATATGAATGCATGAAAATGATCAAGGCAATTGTTTCATTTTGAGCACAACCACCTTAGCCAAATAGTCAATTCACCTTGGGAGTGTGTGAGAATTTGTAACCCCTTTGAGCTTTTTGATCCACGTTTTTATTTGAACTTAATGCTTCTCTATGAGTATTTAGTTCACTTATTTTTGAATGGATTTTGTTTTTTCTTGGACCTCAATTTTGTGTTGTTGTATGGATTTTTTCCTTGCCTTAGAAAGTAGGGAGTACTCACATGATAGTGTGGTTGAATTCAAGTTGGGGAGAGGATGATTGTATACTCATTGGTTGGATTCTATGAGGATTCAAAAAGAAAAGAAAAACGAGAAAAATTTGTGAAAGAGAAAAAGAAAGAAAAAAGGAAGAAAAAGAAAAATCCTTGAAAAAGGAAACAAAAAGAGTTTCAATAATTGTGCTAAATAAGTATTGTGTTTTGTGTAACACTTGGGATGAAAGAAGAAGTTGATTGGAATTTGGTGTTTGAACTTTTGTGAGTTGATCACTCCCTTAGGTTTAGGCAAGTTTTTGTTTCAATTACCTTTAGAAATTGCCCCTTGTTTGTTTACGCGACCACATTACAAGCTTGAAAGTCCTTGTGATTCTTGCCTTTGTATATTCAATATGAATTTGTGGATGTATGCATAATTTAGTCTTTAGTTTGCATGAGTGTTGTGTGAGTGTAAAGTACTTTATTGTGTGTTTTTCATCTACCGATGATTGTTTTTACTAGGTGTGATTCACTTTGGAACATGTGTTGTTTTAGAATTTTTGGCATGATTTTTGTATTTTGCATTTGTTTTGTGACTATATTGTCGTCGTAGTTTAGTGGTAAGTATTTACTTTTTTTGTGTACCGTTTTCATTTGAACCATACATTTGTTTTCTGTTTTTCAAAACCTGTTGATTCGGCATTCTTTGGATATCGCTTTTGTGTTTTTCAAGTTTGTTTGATTCTTGTTTGTGGACAAACAATTAGGTAAGTTGGGGAGAGTTTGATAAGTGCAAATTGTACATATTTTTGTATATATTTTTTGTTGCACTTATCGATACTTTTTGTTAATATCGTTTGAATAACCCCCGATTTGTTTGTAAATACGTTTAGTTTACGTTTTAGTGTATATATGGCGTATCATGTAAATATCAATGAGTTTAATTGATTTTCTCTCATTTTTTCAGGTATCCAATCAAGGATGTCTTGCCATTGTTAGATAGAGCATTGAATAAGCTTTCCAACACTTCAAACGTGGCAAAAAACGGAGTTACGGTTCAAAAGTTACGAATAAAACAGTGCAGAATTTTCTGCAGACTGGTGTGCTGCGCCCCTGCAGCGCCGGGCGGTGCAGGGGCGGTAGAAAAAGATGAAAATTTGAATTTCCAGTGGCGTTCCATATTTTTGGCGAGCGTCGGGCGGTATGTTGAGCTTCGGGCGGTATTTTGAGCGCCGGGCGGTGCTAGATATTTATTTTCAGGCGGTTTACGTACACTGCTGGTGTGAGAGGAATAGTGGGCTGCGTCGGGCGGTGCTTTCTAGCGCCGGGCGGTGGGTCTGAAACTGAATTTTGCATTTAGTTCATTTTTCTTCATTTTTTATAGTTATGTTGTTTTGGAGGGAGTTTTGTCTCCAAACTTCATCAACCTCATTCTTTGGTAGATTAGCTTAGAAAACAATTGTGGAGCATGCATACGGATGAACCGGCGTGGATTGTGCGTCGGTCGGCTCTGAAAAACTGCGAGATGTGTGGTTTATCTTTGTTTTTCTTTGTGTTTTCTTTATGGTTGAGTTTTGTATATGTATTTAATCTGAACTCATGTATATTTGCCGCCCATGGCGTTATATGATATCTGCTTTACAAATCTTTATTGGTGATTGTCTCTGATTTTTGCTTTATGCACGGGATTTGGGTTGTGTTAGACATAACCTTCAAGAACTTCGATTAGGGATGATTGTCTGTTAGTTTCTGGACTCTAGAGATAGATTTAGGAGCTAACAATCTTCAATAGGCGTCGAATCTTAATGCCTTCCGTGTTTTGAGGTTTCGCTCGCGAGAGTGAAGAAGAGAGTGACACGGTTGTTATCTCAACTTTGCGTTAGACATAACCTGTGTTGTGAGTGATGCTGGGTGATATTGAGGAGAATTGTAGGTGGAGTATAACTGGTCAGTAAGTTTAAGTTTGTGAGGAGTCGATTATGCGCACGCCTGATAAGTTTCTTGTTGCTGAAGAATGAATTTTGTTTTATGTTTTGATATTTACTTTTCTGTTTCTATATTTAAACCATTTAAACCCAAACTCATAAATGCGAGAGATTGTCGAACGGCATTCTTTCCCTCGAACTGATCTCTGTGGACACGACATAAATCCTGGAGGGAATTCTTTCCGAAAATAAATATTTTTGCTTGCTTGCCCTATACCGCATTCAACAGTAGCGTGGTCTGGTAAACAAACAAGGGGAAATTTCTAAAGGTAATTGAAACAATCACTTGCCTAAACCTAAGGGAGTGATCAACTCACAAAGACTCAAACCAAAAATTTCAATCAACTTCTTCCAAAATCCCAAGTGTTACACAAAACACAATACTTATTCAGCACAATTATTTGAAATCTTTTTGTTTCCTTTCTCAAGGATTTTCTTTTTCTTTCTTTTTTTTTTCTTTGTCATATTTTTCTCCTTGTTCTTTTCTTTTTCCTTCCTCATAGACTCCAACCAATGAGTAAACAATCATTCTCTCCCCAACTTAAATTCAACCACATCATCATGTGAATACTCCATACTTTCTAACCAAGCGTGTCCACATAGATCGATTCGAGGGAAAGAATGTCGTTCGACAGTCTCTCGCGTTTATGAGTTTGGGTTTAAAATGGTTTGAAAGTAAAAAACAGAAAAGTAAACATTAAAACATAAAACAAATTCATTCTTCAGCAAGACAAGCTTTTTCGGCATGCACATAACCGACTCCTCACAAACTTAAACTTACCGACCAGTTATACTCCACCTACAATACTCCTCAATATCACCCAGCATCGCTCACAACAAAGGTTATGTCTAACGCAAAGTTGAGAAAACAACCATGTTACCCTCGTCGACACTCTCGCACGCGACTCAAGACACGGAGGCATTAAGCTTCGACGCTTATTGAAGATTGTTAGCTCTTAAATCTATCTATAGAATCCAGAAACTAACAAATAATCATCCCTAATCAAAGTTTGCAAGGATTATCTCTACCGCAACTCAAACCCCGCGCATCAAGCAAAAATCAGAGACAATCACCAATAAAGATTTGTAAATCAAGTTTTATACAACGCTATGGGAGACAAATATACATGAGATCATAGTCAATACATATAAAAAACCCAACAAAGAAGAAAAACACAAAGAAGAAGAGAAATGAACCAAACATCTCGCGGTTTATCAGAGCCGATCGACGATTAATCCACCCCGGTTCATCCGTATGCAAGCTTCCAGGTTGTTTTCTAAGCTAATCTACTGAAAAGTGAAGTTTGATGGAGTTGGAGCAAGAATCCCCAAAACCATACCTAGAAAATGACTGAAAATCAATTAAATACAATTACAAAGTTCGCACATTCGCTTTGCGAACGAATCATTCGCCTAGCGAACCTCAAAAAATGGCACTTAAGTGCCTCTGAACAGTCAAACCGTCTATGCAAATTTCTAGAAGTTCGCAGTGCGAACGAATTATTCACTTAGCGAATACTCGCTGCTCAGTTCGTAAAGCGAACTTTGGTCTCTTTCTCCCCTGTCCAATTCTGGACTCCTTCGCTGGGGCTTTCGCTGGACCTTCGCAAAGCGAACATTTGCTATTAACTCGCAAAGCGAACTTGACAGCAAACCAATCCTTATTTTGACCACAACTTCTGAACCGTTACTCTAATTTACGCACCGTCGGAAGTGCTAGAAAGCTTATTCAATGCTCTCTAAGAATATGGAAAGATAGCCTTGCCAGAATACCTACTAAAAATGAGATAAAATCAATTAAACTCAGTAATATTTACACGATATGCAATATATACACCAAAATGTAAAGTAAACACATTTATAAACAAATTGGGTTTTATCCGAACGATATAGACAAAAAGTATCGATAAGTGCACCAAAACTTATATACAAAAATAGGTATATTCTGCACTCATCAGACTCCCAAACTTAAACTTGTTTGTCCTCAAACAAAAATCAAACAACAAAAAGAAACCGAGTGGTAACCAAAGAATCACTAATCAACAGGTTTTGAAAAACGGAAACAAATGTATGGTTTAAATGATAAACAGTACTCACAATGTAAATACTTACCACTAAACTACGATGACAACATAGTCACGAAACAAATGCAAAATACAAAAATCATGTCAAACATCCTAAAACAACACAAGTTCAAATGTGAATCACACCTAGCAAAAACAATCATCGATAGATGAAAAATACAAAATGGGGTACTTATCACTCACACAACAATCATGCAAACAATAGACTAAATTATGCAATCATCCAAAAATCATATTGAACATACAAAGGCAAGAATCACAAGGACTTTCAATATTGTAGCGTGGTCTGGTAAACAAACAAGGGGCAATTTCTAAAGGTAATTGAAACAAAAACTTGCCTAAATCTAAGGGAGTGATCAACTCACAAAGACTCAAACCAAAAATTCCAATCAACTTCTTCCAAGTGTTACACAAAACACATTACTTATTCAGCATAATTATTTGAACTCTTTTTGTTTCCTTTCTCAAGGATTTTCTTTTTCTTTCTTTTTTTTTCTTTGTCATATTTTTCTCCTTTTTCTTTTATTTTTCTTTCCTCATAGACTCCAACCAATGAGTAAACAACCATTCTCTCGCCAACTTGAATTCAACCACATCATCATGTGAATACTCCATACTTTCTAAAGCAAGGCAAAAATTCATACAACAACACAAAGTTGAGGGTTCAAGAAAAAACAAAATCCAATAAAAAATAAGTGAACTAAATACTCATAGACAAGCATTATGTTTAAATAAAACATGGATCAAAAAGCTCAAAGGGGTTACAAATGATCACACGCTCACACGGTGAATTGACTATTCTGATAGGTAGTTGTGCTCAAAATGAAACAAAATGCCTTCTTCCTTTTCATGCTTTCATATAATCAACAAAAACAAAAGATTAAGCATAATAAAATCCAGTTAGAATAAGAATGTTGATACTCCATATATATGAACAATGGAAAGCTACCTCACAAAAAGGTGGGAACTAAAGTGATTCACAACAAGAAAAAGTATACAAACGAATGAATGGCATGGTAGTTTGTAAAAAGCCTAAGTATCATGACTATGCTAAAGTCAATCAAGCGATAAATACATACCATGGACGTGTACAAAACTTAACAATATCATTACCATACATCTGCAAACTGAAACGATCAAACTTGGAAAATCACCAAATGCATCCTCAAATTACTCAAGACAAGTTCATTGACAAACACGAAAACTATTAATATACACAAACTGAAAAACCGGCAAAAATTCATTAAACAAGTTGTAAAGTGAAGATTTTAGAATTTTACGAAAAATCTGAGTACAACTTGTTTAATGAATACTCACCACACTACCTAAACTAAACAACAACAAAAGAAAAGAATACACCATGCTTGTTTTACATCGTAAGCTCGGCGCCTTTACAATGCTTAGCTAGTAACTTCCTTCCTTCATGCCATAGTGATGCCTCACCGCGCAAACCAAAAGCAAGTGTCCTAACTAAACACTTAAACAAACGTTACGGGAACAAAATGTATACACCACTTGAACAAACATAATGGAAACAGACATTATATACGATATATACCAAACTCAAAAACAAAGAAACTATCGCAATGCGATTCAATATCAAAACCAATCCCCGAAGGCGCCATTTTGTTGAATGCAGAATAGGGCAAGCAAGCAAAAATATTTATTTTCGGAAAGAATTCCCTCCGGGATATATATCATGTCCACAGAGATCGGTTCGAGAGAAATAATGTCATTCGACAGTCTCTTGCGTTTATGAGTTTGGGTTTAAAATGATTTGAAAGTAAAAAACAGAAAAGTACATTAAAACATAAAACAAATTCATTCTTCAGCAAGACAAACTTTTCTGGCATGCACATAACCGACTCCTCACAAACTTAAACTTACCGACCAGTTATACTCCACTTAAAATACTCCTCAATATCACCCAGCATCGCTCACAACAAAGGTAATGTCTAACGCAAAGTTGAGAGAACAATCGTGTTACCCTCGTTAACACTCTCGCACGCGACTCAAGACACAGAGGCATTAAGCTTCGACGCTTATTGAAGATTGTTAGCTCTTAAATCTATCTCTAGAATCTAGAAACTAACAGATAATTATCCCTAATCGAAGTTTGCGAGGATTATCTCTAACACAACTCAAACCCCGCGCATCAAGCAAAAATCAGAGACAATCACCAATAAAGATTTGTAAAGCAAGTTTTATAAAACGCCAGGGCGACAAATATACATGAGATCATAGTCAAGACATATACAAAACCCAACAAAGAAGAAAAACACAAAGAAGAAGAGAAATGAACCAAACATCTCGCGGTTTGTCAGAGCCGATCGACGATTAATCCACCTCGGTTCATCCGTATGTATAATACCCCGTATTATCTAAACGCTCAATTGGATATCAAATGAGATCAGATGAGTATCTATGCGCTCTATCTTTGGTAAATTGGATTAATGGAACCCTCTAAGTACTTTAAGTATTGACTTTTGGGATCAATAGAGCAACTAATGAACTCTGAAGAGATCAATTTATTATTAGTTCAAGAGAGACTTTTATGATAACTCTAATAATTGATCAGTTGGTTGAAACGACAAAATATCTATTGGAGGTATTTTTCCCTGTTGGAATTATATTATATAATAAGCATTATATATATATATATATATATATATATATATATATATATATATATATATATATATATATATATATATATATATATATATATATATATTTGTTAAGAGAAAAAGAGAAAGTTAGTAAAGAAGAAGAAGAAGGAAAGGAAAAGGAAAGAAGAGAAAGAGAGGAAATGGAGAAGGATGAAGAAGAGAAACCCATGGATCATCAGCATCTTCTTCAAACTCCTCTTCGATTATCAGGTGGGTTCTAGATAGAAACTTAAGTTTAGAGCTAAAAATGATTTTAGCTTAAGTTAGGTTTTGTGGGAAATTGCTTAAACTGGTAATCGATGAATTTTAACGGTTGAAATGTGTTAAAAACCGAGTAGTATAAGTTATATGGATGTAGAATCATTTGTGTTTGATTATTGGATGTTTGGATGTGTTTGGTCAAGTTTTGGACCTATGGGGTTTCAGCTGTTACGCTGCAGAACTTCTGAAATTTCCCAGATTTGCACTGTGAATCCCCCAGCGAAGGGGAAATCGTGGGCTCGCTGGCAGCTTACGTTCGCCTGTGGTTCGCCCTGCGAACCTTACGTTGTTTTTGCCACTGCCTTGATTCGCCAGCGTTTGCACTGCGAATGGTGCAGCGAACGAGTGTTGGCTAGACGTTTGCTGGACGCTTCACACTGCGAATGAAGTAGCGAGCATTCGCTGGCTTTTTCGCAATGCGAACATGACAGAACATCCAACTTGTTTCTTTCATAACTTTTGATCCGTAACTCGGATCGGGGCGTTCTTGGGTATGATGTGGGATATTATATTTAATGGAAATGAAGGAAAGTAATGTTTTTGCGAAAGGTCGGAATTGACATCTTTTGGATCGTAAATCTGATCGAGGCATATTTATAGCCGATGTAAAGCTATGGAAACATCCTACGGGATGAGAGTGAGAAATATTGGTTTCGTTACCCGGTTAAATGAATCAGAAGGAAACCGAAAGCAATGTTTTATGTGATTGAATCATTATGTGTGATTCCATTATACAAATGTAGCATGCTTTGGTGTAATTTATGATTGAATTATGATATGTGATTCGAATGTGCAATTGTTATATGCTTTGCTTGTTATTGATGTTAACTTGAGTGAAATAGGTATGCATGTTAAAATATGAATAGGTAGAGTGAGGAACATTACCGAAAACGATATCGAAAGTGTGTAAATGACATGGTGACAACGCTCGTGCAAAAGAGGCCGAGGCGTGTGTCTAGTAATCATAACCGATTGATCTTGCGGTGTAGTTTCATGAGACTCGAGCACCTCCTCTAAAACGTATGCACAATTACTTGGCAGGTTTGATTCCCGCGTATAGTACGATTGGAGCCTGCGGGTAAAGAGACTTGTGACGGTGTACGGGCCGTGTGAAGTGACGGATCACGGTGCACGGGCCGATGATCCCGAATCCAATTCGTATGCCAAGTAAATACAAGGATCCATGACTCGAATCGTCTTCTAGACGTAGAAGCGAACGGGAATAGGGGATACCTTGGTACGGTTATTGATTTGTGAGATTCTGGAGTAACAGGCTCAGAACTTACTGTGGTACTATTGTGAGTTAACAGGGTCACGAGTGTGAATGCTTATATGGCGTGTGTGTACTCAAAGTCTTTTCCCTTCCCCTTGACTTGAGTTAGGATTGATAGAACCTTGTAAAGTCGAGAGGACCTATAGGATAGGGAACTCACTGATATTTGATGTATCTCACCCCACTATAGTTCTATATTTCAGGTGCAGGTTTGGTTACCGGTGGAGCGATGCTTGGATGTTTCAAGAGAAGCTTAGTTAAGCTTATTCCGCTGTGTATTCTTTTATTGTATACAATTGAGGATATTGTATATCATTCTTAGTTTTATTATAATGGCTAGTTTCCATGACTTGTGCCATGTGTTGTATTTATGTTTTAGAAATGGACAAGTATGTGAACTATGCCATTAGGCACTTTTGATGTGTCAGTACCAAATAAAATGCGTGTATTGTATTATTCTAGACATATATTATACAGGGCATTACAGTATGCAAGCTTCCATTTTGTTTTCTAAGCTAATCTACTGAAAAGTGAAGTTTGATGGAGTTGGAGCAAGAATCCCCAAAACCATACCTAGAAAATGACTGAAAATCAATTAAATACAATTACAAAGTTCGCACATTCACTTTGCGAACGAATCATTCGCCCAACGAACCTAAAAAAATGGCACTTAAGTGCCTCTGAATAGTCAAACCGCCTATGCAAATTTCCAGAAATTCGCAGTGCGAACGATTTATTCGTTTAGCGAATACTCGCTGCTTAGTTCGCAAAGCGGACTTTGTTCTCTTTCTCCCCTGTCCATTTCTGGACTTCTTCGCTGGGGCCTTCGCTGGACCTTAGCAAAGCGAACATTCGCTGTTAACTCGCAAAGCGAACTTGACAGCAAACCAATCCTTATTTTGACCACAACTTCTGAACCGTAACTCTGATTTACGCACGGTCGGAAGCGCTGGAAATCATATTCAATGGTCTTCATGAATATGGCAAGATAGCCTTGCCTGAATACCTACAAAAAATGAGATAAAATCAATTAAACTCAATAATATTTACACGATACGCAATATATACACTAAAATGTAAACGTATTTATAAAAAAAAATGGGGTTTATTCGAACGATATAGACAAAAAGTATCGATAAGTGCACCAAAACTTATATACAAAAATAGGTATATTCTGCACTTATCATTTACATAGAATATTAAAGTCAAAATATATAACAAATTTTGAATCTGATTCATCATCATCAGTGCCAGTGAAGATCAAATGTTGGATCCTTGTTTCATTGAATATTGGGGAAGATCAAACATATGATATTTCATGCAATTGTTTCTGAAAAAAAACCAAAAAGGGTTAGACAAATAAAATAAGTATTCAATTATATGATTATTTAAGAACACAAACCTTGAAACGAAATAATTTTTTGCTCTTGCAATCAATCATAGAAAACTTTTCCAAGTTTCTTTAAATTTCAAAGTTTTCATGTCAAATATATCATTATCAACTTTTTATATTCAAAATTCTTGTATATTGTCTTTTATGTTCACACAGATCACTAATGACAGTGTCTTGAGCGCTGATACTCATTAAATGGACGACAAAGATTTGTTTAAGGATATGGTGAAAAAACTCAATAAATAAGCTTATATTTCACCTAAGTTATGACTTAAAACCGACGTAATATATGTTTCTTTTTAAATTAAAAAATACAATAAAATATTTTATTTCCCGAGTGCCACATACCTCTCGGTTTCTGTTAAAAAAATAGGGGAATAAACTTTTTTTTTTTAAATTACATTGTTTACACAGATAATGAAAATAAAGTGTTTAAACAATTCCAGATTTTGAGAAATCTGATTCATCATCGTCGTTATAATTATTGGAGAATAAAAAATCTTTGTTGTTATCCAGATTTTGTTGTATACCCTTTGTGCGCATTTTTTTCAATTTAATGGATTGCAATCCATCCCAAAGATTTGTTCAAACCATGGGAAAATTTATGCGCATCCAATTTTTGAGAAGTTATTTGTTCCAACCATGGGAATTTTTTTATGCACTTCCAATCCATCCTAAAGACCTGTTCCAAGATTTCATTATCTTGAGCAAATGTTTTTATGTAAAATATTTTCACAAGAAAGAGGACAAGATATACAGTAGTGGGTGTAGAAATCTTCTTGTGGATTGATGTGTTACGAATATCTTGAGTGTTTTTACTTTATGAATGTAGGGCATAGATTCGTTGTTGTAGCTGAGAAACTAAACCCCTCAGTTCTTTTTTAAAATTGAGGGGAGAGGTTTTTCTTTTTAATTAAAAAATAAAATAAAATAAGGAATTTCCCCTCGATTTTATAAAAATTCTAGGTAATATATTACTTAAAAAAATGGTGAAAGATAAAAAAAAAATTGAAAGTAACATGTCTTGTTTCCTTTTTAATTTGTTAGCATTCGCCTTTTTTTTGTGCTGCAGTTTACAACATGTTTATGAATAAATTTCTCAATATTGTCAATCAAAGAAAGCAATAAAGTATGGAGTGTTTTCTTTGATTGACAACATATGCAGGCTATTCCAAAAATACAACAACAACATTAACATTATTATGTGAGATATATTGTAAGAGCATAAAAATGTTTTGTTCAAGATAGAAGAACAACGTACAAGACAAAATATTGAAGATTTTTTTTTGTCTTGCAATCCATCCCAAAAAATGATGCGTGCGAGTTTGGAGCGGTTACATATAAGTTTGGTTTAGGGTAAAATATGATTAACGAGTGTTTTTATAGTAAAATCTGATTATCTAATACCTCGGTTATTACAGAAACACGAGGAATAAATCATTAATTTACAAATGAAAAATAAAATAAAAAGAAACACACAACTTTTAAAGAAATAAAAAACATAAACTGCATTTACTGGAATTCGAAGCATGTCCCAAATTATTTTTTCCCTCGGTTATATTCAAAAACCGAGGGAATATGTGGTATTTATTTTATAAAAATAACATGTCGCACCTTGATATTATACCTCGGTTTTTGTTGGGTGAGTTGAAAGTTTTGTAATGAAATGTATTATTTGTAGTAGTGGCGACGACGACAATAACAACAACAACAACAACAACAACATTAGGGATCCTATTTGTTTTGATGGACATGTAAACCATGAATAACATAAATACAACGAAATCAACATATGAACATTTTTGTTTTGATGGACATGTAAACCATGAACAACATAAATATTCAAGAACAACAACAACCAAAAACATTCAAAATAAACATGAACAACAACACATATAACCAAAAAAATTCGATAACAACATGTAACCATGAACAATAACATATAACCATGGACAACAACAACCATACACATTCAAGAACCACAACAACCAAAAACATTCAAAATAAACATGAATAACAACAACATGTAACCATGAACAACAACAACAGATAACCATGAACAACAACAACCATAAACATACAATCGGTCTTCATGAAATGCAAAACCAAATTCAAATGAAAATCTAAATGTAAATGCAAATGATCTAACTTGAATGTTGAATTACATTCAACATTTAGATTCGAAGTTTGTCAGCCCATATACTTTTCATTATAGTTGTTAGGTTTGACCGTGGTGAAATATTTTTTAATAAATTACAAAAAATAAAAGCGTCTAAAAATAAATTATTATGATGATTGACTAAATAACTATAGTAAAATGATGTTATGAAATGTGTTTTTTATAGTAGTGGATCCAATATGTCAAGTTTACACCTAGATTTCTCAAATAACAGTGAATTTCTACTATAGGTTTGAAAAAGCCTACACATGTTCAAACTAATTAGTAGGTAGTAACATGCAAGGATCTAAACATGCCTTTCTAGCCTCACAAAACTTTTCCTATGAATCATACTTTGACCATGGTGCAAAAAATTATGTGACGCATCAAATCGAAAAATTCCATAATGTAGCTTAACATCATGGTAATAACTCCTTAATAGTCGGAAACCGTGAACATTTAAAGATTACTTGTTGTCTTATATACGCCTAAGATTACCAAAAATTTGTAGTGTAACATCCTTATTGAGTTCAATGTTGATTGTACTTTCTAAAAGACAAGTTGACAAGGAAGGAAATTCTAAAAGAGTCACTTAAAGATGACTTATATAAACTATTAAAATGGATTATATCAACTCTTAAACATTCTTTAAGAGCATAAAAATCAAATTGTAAAATAAGGTTCTTAAATAGAATTTTGAGCCAATTTGCTTTACTTATGCAAAACTCTCGTTTATCATTCGTGATGAGAATATATGTTTTGCAAAAATTAAATAGATAAAAAAGATCATACAACTTTTTGGAAATTTATGATATTGTCCTGAACAAATGAATTATCTATATTTATAGTATCATTCTTTTGTTTATGATCCTTTAAGAGGAAATGAAGCTATTTGTGATACATCGCCATTCCAGATCTCGAATCAACGAGAAACCTTGAGTAAGTCGGAAAACCCATGAGAAGAATTGATATGAAATGTGGCAACCAAAACTAGAGGTTGTTAAACTATTTTGGATATATTGGTTCGAGTTTAGAATGGTTTTGGAGTTGTATATGATATGGTTGTAATAGTGTAACTCCTGCATCTTTATCGTCTGGAGAGTGTTGGACAGATGTTAAAATTTTGAGTGTTGGCGAGGAAATTGTTCTACCATAAGACGTCAGTAAGTTTCTTGTGCCGTTGGTTAGTAAGAACCCCAGTGGATAAGTGTGTTTCTCCGCTGACTGTTAGCTACTTGGTAGTGCTTGAGAATCCGTGGTATTCCACTGTTAGAATTTGTGTTACGCAGTGGAAGGTGACAGATGAAAGAGTTAAGTTAGAATAATAAGGATTAGAAGGATTGTTGCTCATAGGTATGGATGTAATAAGATCTTGTTCTGAGTGTGTTACCTTTTGGTATGTCACGAAAGAAATGAAATATCGGATTTAATGAGTACCATGTACAACATCATACCAGATGGAACTGGTAAAGGAGTCGCTGACTAATTATGAAGTGGTTTTGGACGTTGAAGGATTTATGAAAAGACAAATCGTCGATGATTGCATGAATTTAAGGAATCACCGAATTATCTCATGAGGATTTGATGAGTGGTTGTTGTCCTAAACCAAGATAAGATGTTACGGTTTTGTTTGTGACTCAGTAGAGGAATATGGAATGGTACATTCTTTCCGAAGGTAAGATGCGACTAAGTATTTTATTATGAGACAACAGATGAATTGAGGAGAAGCAAAGTTAGAATTAACCCAAAATTGGAATAAGAGTATAACTAAGGACGTGGAGTTTGATAATTTGTGAAGACAAGGATTTTGATCTGAGAAGTCAAGTTGGAATTGGAATACGTCAGAAATTTGAACGGAAGTAAAGATTAAGTGTGAATCTAAGACAGTGATACAAGTTGTGGTTATTGTCGAGTAGAGGAAATTCGGGGGCGAATTTCAATTTAAGGGGGGGAGAGTGTAATACCCCATATTCTCTAAACACTCTATTGGATATCAGATGAGATCAGATGAGCTTTGTGTACTATATCTTTGGATAATTGGATTAATGGAATCCTCTAAGTGCTCTGTGTATTGTCAATTAGGATCAATAGAGCAACTACTAACCTCTGAAGAGATCAATTATTTAACGAAGGAGACAGATCAATAATTATTAATTCAAGAGAGGATTTTATGGTAACTCTAATAATTAATCAATTGGTGTTAGACGACAAAATATGAATTGGAGATATTTTACTCTATTGGATTATATTATATAATAAGTTTATATATATATATATATATGTGTGTGTGTGTGTGTGTGTGTGTGTGTGTGTGTTAGTAAGAGAAAGAGAAAAGAAAAGGAAAGTTAGGAAAGAAGAAGAAAAGAGAATGAAGAGAAAAGGAAGAGAAGAGAAGAGGGAAAGAGGAAAAGCTTGGGAAGAAGCTTGGATCATAATCATTATTCATCATCTTCTTCAACCTCCTCTTCGATTATCAGGTGGGTTCTAGATAGACACCTTAAGTTCTAGAAATTCATGATTTTGAACTTAGGTTAGAGTTGAGAGAAAATGAGAAATTTGATAAAATCGATGTTTCTAATGGATGAAACGTGAAATAAACTGTGTAATATAGTCGGGATATATGTGAATTTAATCGGTGATACTTATTGTTAAGTTCCAACATGTTTTGGTTGAGATTGGATTGAGTTTGTACCATTGAAAACAGATTTTTATGTTTTTGGTTCAGTGGTAACCGGTTACTCATTCTGGGGTAACCGGTTACTTGAAGGAAAATTGATATTTTTACGTGAAAATCAACTAAGTAACCAGTTACTCATTCTGAGGTAACCGGTTACCAAAATGTGCCTCTAACTCTCATTTTGGTTCTGTTTTGAACAGTGCAGCTTGAGTAACCAGTTACTCATTCTGAGGTAACTGATTACAACTCTTGGTGTCAATGGAAAGCTATGAAAACATCCTACGTGATAAAAGTGAGAAATATTGATTTTGATACCCGATTAAATAAATTAGAGGGAACCTGAGGAATGTGATTAATTATGAGTTGAATTATTTCATGTATTTTATTACACTATTGTGTTGTGCTATATCTAATTTCTTATTGTGAATTGTGAAAGAGAGAAAATACATGTTTAAAATATGAATTAGGAAGAGTGAGGAAACTTTACCCCAAAACAAAATGATACGATTCTAGGTTGTGACTAGGATTGTGATAGAAACTCTAGATGGCGATGCTCGTGCATTCGATGTAGAAAGGTGCATCCTTGACGAGTAATGGTGTAGGAGTGAGTGAAACACTAGTATGGAACATGTGTGACCCTTGTGGTTTTTAGAAAAGGAGAATGTGGCCTTAAGGCGAATGTGGCCTTGTGATTGTCGAATACAATCACGTTTGTGTATATGATCACGTAATCGGAACCGTTTCCCTGATATATGTCGTTCCATGAGTAACGAGTTCCTCTGGAATGTACGCATGATTACTTGGTAGGTTTGATTCCAGCGGTTAGTATGAATGGAGCCTACGGGTAAAGAGACTTGTGATGGTTAATAGGCCATGAGAAGTGACGGTTCACGTTTAACAGGCCGATGGACCCGAATCCATTTCGTATTCCAAGTAAATTACAAGGATCCATGACTCGGGTCGACTTCTAGACGTAGAAGCGGACGGGAAAAGGGGATGCCTTGGTGAGGTTACCGATTAGTGATAATTTTGAGTTAACAGACTCATAAGCATGTTTCCATATAGTGTGAGATTTGTGAACTCAATGTCATTTCTCTTCCCCCTTGACTTGAGTTAGGATTTGGCTAGAACCATGTAAAGCCGAGAGAATCCATAAGATAGGGAACTCACTGAGATTAATATCTCACCCCATTATCGTTGTTATTTTTCAGGTTAATTGCAGGTATTATTTACAAGTGGAGCTATGCTTGGATGTTTCAAGAGAAGCTTAACTTTAGTATTTCGCTGTGTAATTTGTAGTATACAATTGAGGATATTGTATATTGATATTAGATTTTATTGTTTTGGCTAATTTCCATCACTACGCCAAAAATATGATTAGACAGCACCAAAAAGACAGCGCTTTTATGCAAAAGCGCTACTAAAAAGAATAAAAAAAATTCGCTAAAAAAAAGCGCCTTAAAAGAAAGGCTTTAGAAAGCGCTTTCCAAAAAGCGCTGTAAAAGAATGTAAAAGAGTGCCACCTTAGACAGCGCTTTCCAAAAAGCGCTGCTATAGGTATCACTTTAGAGAGAGCTTTTAAAAAGCGCTGTCTAAAGGCCACCTTAGAAAGCGCTTTAAGAAAGCGCTCTAATAGGGCTCAATTTCTTTTCACTTTAGAAAGCGCTTTCTAAGAAAAAACGCCCTGTAAAGTCATTTACTAATTATACTGAAAAACATCAAGAATCACAAAAAATGGCAAAAGTGGGGGTCGAACCCACGCCCTTCAGGTAGGGAAAGAAATTTTAAATTATATTAATATATCAAATTATATTTAATATATTTAAATTATATATTTTAACTTATTTAAATTATATTTAATATATATAAATTATATTAATATATAATTTAAAATATATAAATTTAAAATATACTTTAAATTATATTAATATATCAAATTATATTTAATATATTTAAATTATATTTTAATTTAATTTAAATTATATTTTAAATTATTCAAATAATATATTTAAATATATATGTTTTAAATACAAACATTTTAACTTATTTAAATTATATTTAATATATATAAATTATATTAATATATAATTTAAAATATATTAATTTAAAATATACTTTAAATTATATTAATATATCAAATTGTATTTAATATATTTAAATTATATTTAAATTTAATTTAAATTATATTTTAAATTATTCAAATAATATATTTAAATATATATGTTTTAAATACAAATATTTTAACTTATTTAAATTATATTTAATATATATAAATTATATTAATATATAATTTAAAATATACTTTAAATTATATTAATATATCAAATTATATTTAATATATTTAAAGTATATTAAATTATATTTTAATTTATTTTAAATTATATTTGAAATTATTCAAATAATATATTTAAATATATATGTTTTAAATACAAACATTTTAACTTATTGAAATTATATTAAATATATATAAATTATATTAATATATAATTTAAAATATACATTAAATTATATTAATATATCAAATTATATTTAATATATTTAATATATTTAAATTATATTTAATATATATAAATTATATTAATATATAATTTAAAACGTACTTTAAATTATATTAATATATCAAATTATATTTAATATATTTAAAGTATATTAAATTATATTTTAATTTAATTTAAATTATATTTTAAATTATTCAAATAATATATTTAAATATATATGTTTTAAATACAAACATTTTAACTTATTGAAATTATATTTAATATATATAAATTATATTAATATATAATTTAAAATATACATTAAATTATAGTAATATATCAAATTATATTTAATATATTTAAATTATATTTAATATATATAAATTATATTAATATATAATTTAAAATGTACTTTAAATTATATTAATATATCAAACTATATTTAATATATTTAAATTATATTAAATTATATTTTAATTTATTTTAAATACAAACATTTTAACTTATTTAAAATATATATTTATAGAGGGAGAATAAACAATGGATGAGGGCGTAGTACCGCTGGTCAAGGAGGTTTGTGTATGTGTTTGCAATGCTTTGAGTCTGGGGTTCGAATCCCCCCTCGCCCCAGACTCATTTTTAGATTTTTTGACAAGGCTTCTAAAAATAGACTTTAGAAAGCGCTTTTGAAAAGCGCTGTCTAGTCACCTCACCTTAGAAAGCGCTTTAAGAAAAGCGCCCTCTAAGGTCTTTAAGTCTCCTCACCTTAGAAAACGCTTTGAGAAAAGCGCCCTCTAAGGGCTCACTTTAGAAAGCGCTTTTTAACGAAAGCGCCCTCTAAGGTCATTTATTAATTAAAATATAAAACACATTTTATTTAATTGTCTGAAATTGGTTCTAATCATTTTCTTCTCTCGACCCTTGCTCTCTTTCTTCTCTGCTGAAACCCTTTGCTGCCGTCGTTTAAGAGCTTGATTTTCCGTCGTTCTGCTGCCGTCGTTCATTGTCGTGACCACTACTGCCATCGTTTTGCTGCCGTCGTGACGAAGAAGAGGTACATTGTTCTTAGTTCTAACATTGTTCGTTGTTGCATGTTATTGTTGTTCGTTGTTGCTGTTCGTTGTTCGTTGTTACTTCTACTGCAACTTCTTCTTTTTTTTAAACTATTTTTGTTGATGTTTAAACTATTAGGTAAAACTGATTTTTGTTCGTTGTTCGTTGTAGTATTCATTGTTTAAACTATTTTTGTTCGTTGTTTAAACTATTTTTTAAACTTCTTCGTTGTTACTGTTCGTTGTTCGTTGTTCGTTGTTCTTGTTGTAAGTATTCATTAACAAGAATTAAGTAAAACTGATTGAAAATGATATTAGAATGATATATATGGCATGCTTGTAATTTGAAACAGAACTGTTAGTGATTGAAATGGATTTGTTAGCATAATGGAAATGTGATTGATGTTATTGAATTGCAACTAAGCTAATGTTAGGAGTGGTTAATTATACTAAAAAGATATTAGAATGATATTAGAATGATAATATGGCATGCTTGTAATTTGAAACAGAACTGTTAGTGATTGAAATGGATTTGTTAGCATAATGGAAATGTGATTGATGTTATTGAATTGCAACTAAGCTAATGTTAGAAGTGGTTAATTATACTAAAAAGAATTAGGAACTGTTAATTATTTGAAAGATGGTGGCCTTGTGCTAGTTTGTCAACTTGAATTGCATATGCTTAATTAATCAAGATGTTGACATGTTGTGATGCATAATGATTTTGAATGCTATGTAAGATTGTTTTGGTGTGAAGTTTGGACTGTTTGGAAAATGAATTGTTGCAATGTGAAGAATTAAAAAAACTAGACTGTTGATGATAAAGTTAGTGAAGTAGGTTAAATTGATACTAGACAGTTAGTGAACTTATTCTTTTGTTGCTTTTAAATGTTGGTATTTGACTGTTATTTCTTTCTTACAGGTAAAATGTCTAATAACCAGGAAGACACCCACGAGACACATGATTCAGAGGAAACTCAGAATGAAGCTTCGAATGTAGAACATGAAATAAAAAGAGGAAAAACCATTATGAAGAGCATCATCCGTGCTAGAGATAAGGGGATGAGATTTGATGTACATTGGAGTCAACAGAACCAACTAGTTGAGCCTAACGGTTCAATGTTGGCTTCATACATTGGTTCACTCGTCCGTCAGCATATTCCAATCACTTGTGATAATTGGAGGAGTAAAGCGTTGGATGCCGGTAAAGAAAAGATATGGACCGAGATAGAGGTACTTACCAAATATGATTGATGTTATTAGATTTTTGTTGACGATTAAGTCTTTAATTTACTTATACTAACACACTTTATGTTTATATGTGTATGTTTTTTTGTAGAGGTCCTTTAATATTGAAGAAAGCCGGAAAAAGTATTGTCTTCAATTGGCCGGAAAGAGACACAGAGGGTTTAGAGCCTTGTTATCAAACAAGTATCTTAGGGATGAAGACAAAAATTTTGTTGAAGGAGAACTTCCACTGTTGTATGCGGATTTGATTACACCGGAAGAATGGAGCCTTTTTGTAGACAAACGGAAAACCGAAGAATTCAATGTAATGTTATCTTGTCATGTCTATTGATTGTGTTATATATTTGTTTCATTAGTTTGTTTTGATTTGACTTAAACTTGTTTATCCAGAAATTGAGTGCCATTAACCGCGAAAGAGCATTAAAGCCCGAGTATCCATACAAAAAAGGGCGTTTGGGATATGCACGGTTACAACAAAAATTGGTAAGTATATATATTAATTCTATGATTTTATTAATTGTATTATTGTGTTATAATTGATGAACTTATTATTTAACTAAATGTGTAGTTAGAAGAGTCTAAAAGTGAAGAATCATCACTTCCGGGCCATGTTTTGTGGAAGGAAGCTCGCGTGGGTAAGGGTGGAGCTGTTACAGAAGATGTTCAGCATGTTTATGAAGAATGTGTAAGTATAACATTATGTCTCAAAGTTAATTGAAATTTTATTAAATTATAATTAATTTTTAATCCCCACTAATTATTTTCGATATGTCAATGAATTTCAGGAGAATCTATCTAAATCCATACCCGTAGATGAGGCTGATTGCAGGAGCATTCTTAGTCGAGTACTAAATGCTCCTGAGTATCCTGGTCGGGTGAGAGGTAAAGGATTTGGTGTGACTCCATCATCCTTGTATAAGCAACCAAAGAAAAAAAATCCCACCACCCAAGAAATCATGCAAACTGTGATGGCACTACAAGCGCAAGTCCAAGCATTACAGCAGGATAAAGAGAGATATGAGGCGGAAAGGCGCGGTTCCGGTTTGAAAGATGCTAGTGACAAAGCTAGTATCAATTCTCCAAATAAAATTCCCGAGGTAATTAGTACATAATTAACACATTTATTTTATTTGACCTTTATACATATTAATAGTTACATATTTATTATTGCTTCAGGGCATTTCATCTTGCCAGCTGTATTTGTCGTATCCGACTTATCGCATGGTTGGCAAGGGAAAAGTGCATAACTTTGCGGGAGCGTTACTTCACCATCATCCACTCCCACAAGGTTATCTGAAAGTGTCGGTTGATATCGCTTTAGATACGGATGCGTTACTACCGATACCAGACTCGGTTTCAGAGGTTACATTGCTGCGGGATGCAATAGGTTCGTTTGTTGCATGGCCGTTAGACCTCATTTCCATAGGTGATGAGGTATGTTGAAAACCATTACGAATCTCTTAGTATTCAAATGTCAATTCTGAACGATTATGAAAATCATTCTGAACCATTACTTACATTTTTTTTACATGGTAATGTTAGACTTCTACAAAACCCGCAGCAAAGAATAAAGGGGTTTTGCTGCAAAACGAGTCTGTTGAATCACACAGAGAGGTAGTCTTTAAGTGTTATTCTATTATCCGAATTCATGATTTTCTACTTTACCTAACTTATATGATTGTTAGGTTACTGCTCAACCTTCCCAACAGACCGGCAAGAAAAAAGCTCCTACAAGGACCGTGAAGGAAAAAAGTATACCTCACTTTCAGACGTGTCTAGAAACACTTTTGGCAATGTCAGATTTGATGCAAGGTGCTATTCGTCAAATCAACATGGACGAAGGTGTTTTTGGTTTTCCTCATTCCGAGATAATCGGAAAAGAGGACATGGAGCAGGTTTTCAATCATACTGAATTAGGCATCGGTGTTATGCATTCATACATCTGGTACTCCAACCAATCTATTATTTATTTAGTTGAACAATTTATTTACACATTTCAATGATAATAGTCTAATGTTTATTATGTTTTTATTTAAGGTGCATGTATGAAAAATTCATGCGGGGGACGGATTTGTCAAACAAATTCCGTTTCTTCTCTTGCAGCCTTGTTAATGCACCGAGAATTGGTATGAATGCAATTGATGTAAGAGACCACTTACTTGAGCGATTTACGGCCAGCACCACAGAATGTCTGTTTCTTTTACTGTATAATACAGGAAACAGGTAAGATTTTCATTATAATTTCATTCTAATATTTAATTTGTATCTTTTGCGTAGAAATTATCCATCTAAACTTTTGTTATACTTTATAGTGGGCACTGGTTGTTGGTTGCCATTAATCCTATAACAGAAGTGGTCTATTATCTTAATTCATTGGATACTCATTGGTCCACATATCAGAATATGAAGGATGTGGTTGACACGTAAGTGAGACTCTTCGGAATATTCGTGTGTATTTGTATATCTAATTATTTCTGTGACATTGTTCTAAGTTTACGTTTTTCTTTTATAGAGCTATACTACTATACCGTGCACAAAGAGAGACTCGAGTAGCACGGGCTAGATCAACCAATATTACATGGATCAAAGTGGAGGTATATTAATTTTCACAATATTGCTTATTAGTGATGCTACTTAATAACACAAAACATCTATATATTATTTCTTATTTATTTGTCTATGTGTAGTGCCCTCGTCAGCGTAATGGCATAGACTGCGGGTACTTCGTTTTGAGGTTCATGAGAGAAATCATTCAAATGGAACAATTGGAGATTCCTATTAGGGTATGCATGGTTTTATAACTTAGGATTTATTTTAATATTTATCGAATATGTCATATAATTTATTATTTTTAACTAAATAATGCGTATTTTGTTTTGTTATGTAGTATTACGAAGATATGGCGTGTTCTTCTTACACAAGGAAACAATTGAATTATATTACGGAAGAATTGTGCGAATTCTTTCTTCTAAAAAAATGTATTGAATGTATAGTTTTGGGAATGTAAATTTTAGTTTTGTGAATATAAGAAAATTCTGTTGTAAATTCTGTTGCAAGAATTCTGTTGTAAATTCTAGTTTTGTGAATAGAAAGAAATTATGTGTTTATTGAAATGTATATGAATTCTGTTGTTCAAGAATTCTATTTATTGAAATGTAAAGCATTCTGTTGTTGCAAGAAATTCTATAAGAAATGCAGGTTTGAAACTATGCAGGTTTCTGCATAAAAAAAATGGTTAAAATGAGATTTTTAAAAAAAATCTTTAAAATTATATGTAGACAAAAGACAACGCTTTTGAGGAAAAAGCGCTTTCTAAAGTTATAGGAAAAAAATCTATAAAATTATAGGTATACTTTAGAGAGCGCTTTTAAGACAAAAGCGCTCTCTAAAGTCCTATTTAGAGAGCGCTTTTAGGGAAAAAGCGCTCTCTAAAGGTATATTAAAAAAATCATTTCCGTATACATTAGACAGCGCTTTTAAAAAGCGCTGTCTAAAGTCACCTTTAGAGAGCGCTTTTCCATAAATATAAAAGCGCTGTCTTTACCTACGACAGCGCAGGCTTAGACAGCGCTTTTATAGGGAAAAAAAGCACCCTCTTTTCTCTCTTTTCCCGTAGTGCATGTCTTGTACCATAGGTTGTTTTTGTGTTTTAGTAATGGTCAAGTATGTGAATTATGCCGATAGGCACTTGTGATGGTGTCAGTACCAAATAAAATGCTTTTATAGTATTATTCTAGGTATATATTATACAGGGCATTACAAAGCTTATGGATAGCAAAGTTGTAATTCAAGTCAACTGAGTAGCTATTTAGTTTTGATGATGACAAAAATTAGTATCAAAAGATATCCAACGAAGCCAACTATTTGATGAAGATAGCTGAAGTAATCAAAGATGCACAAGATGATTGTTTAAGCTATCCTTTCTAATCAAGATATGATCATGAAGATCACAATATTTAATTTCAACACTATGGTAAAAGTACTTTCAAGTGAAGTCGTCTAATCCAAGGCTCAATGGTGGTTTAAAGCACTCAAATCTTAGATAATGAAAATCAACATGAAGATATCTCAAGCCTCTTTATGAAGATTCAAATTTCTTGTATGATGCCAATACCTTAAGCTTTAGAGTTGTGAAAGATAGAAAACTTAATGAAAATGAAACACAAAATAAAACGATATTTTAGAGTAATACGATTAAGAATGAAATGAAAATTTAAATGTTAATTATATTCTAATTACAACTCAAATTAATTATTGATATGAAGAACTTAGAGGTTATGGTATACATCCAAAATTTAATCTCAAGATTTAGAGAACAAAGCCATATTTTCAAGATATATAAAATTAGGAAATTAAATAAATATATAAAAAAGAAGTTCTTGATTGAATGCATGATTCTTTAATGGAAATTAATGGAATATTTTACATTAATATATTACTTTTATTTTATGATATTTAAAGAAATAACTCTTCCTTACAGCAATAGTGGTTGTTAAATATCTTGAACACGTTGGCATAGTTTGTTAATGCACTTAAAAGAGTATACATTCATGTTATGGTTAACAATCCTTGTTCGTGGACAATCTTTATCAGTTTTACATGGAACATCCGCAGCTGTGAAAAATAAAATAAAAAATGTTAATAAAACAAGATTAAAAATTTTGTAATAACTACAAAAAAAAAAAAACAGAAATATTTAAAGGTGGGAATAACTTTACCAATAGCCATATTTGAAAGAAGAAGTAGGTAAAGAAATAAAATCATAGCAAAAACAAATTTGAGAATTATAGCCATACTGTTTTCTCTTTTCATTTTACAAATAGAATATGATATGCTCAATTTATAACGTGTAAATTTAATGTAATGCTAAAAGCAATTAAATTATTTGTAGCCCTAAAATGGATAATATATTTTGTTTGTCCCTTTTGCACACTTAAAAAATGCCTCTTAAACCTATTTTGGAAAGGGGATAACATAAAAACTTTATAATAATCTGATCCATTATTTTTTTAAGTAACTTTCCATCCTTTGGTGATAGAAAAGCAACATGTTTTTTACTTGAAAATTGTTTAATTATTCGTATGAATATTGTGATGGGGAATTAATAAACAATAACAGATCAATACGTAGTAGCAAAAAATTTTCAAACTTGTAAGGACCTATGAGTATCAACAACAAATATACGGAAACCAATAAAACAAATAAACGTACAAGAGAACATTGATACGTTATAATCAAATAAGGTTACAAGAGAGTCTCAATGTGATGCACAAACTAGTGTTAACAGCAGTCAAACTACAAAGCAAACTGACTTAAAAATAAGAAACCAAATGCTGAAAAATACACAGAACTACAACTTCAGTGCCAAGCCTATATCTCTCAACTCAGACTTTGTTTCAACGACCCGACTGGTTAAAAAGGTAGAACATGTATTACAAACGAGCCCTACAAAAATGATCCTGATCGAATGGCTAATGAATTTGGAATCCTTGTTTTACTAAGAATGTCTGTAAGAAAACGAGAACTGATTTCTCTCTTTTGAAGATGATTTTTTACTCTCTCTCTCTCTCTCTCTCTCTCTCTCTCTCTCTCTCTCTCTCCCTCCCTCATCCGTAAAAATGACCCTCTCCATTTAAGATACGTGAAACACTTATGAGCTATAATACCCCATATTCTCTAAATGCTCAATTGAATATCAGATAAGTATCTACACTACTACAAAATACGCATTCAACGACGCCATGGTCACCACGGTTTTTCCCTACACCGTGGTGACATATCTTAATTAAGGCGCTACCATATTTATTTTGTTTTTTGATTAAAAATTATTTGTATATAACAGCGGTTACAGAACCAACCGTTGTGATATACTCAAACTTTCGTCGGTTCGAACCTCAGCGCCATAAAATATTTTATTCCTTTAACGTTAAGGCGCACCTTTTCTTTTTTATTTATTTTAAAATTCACAAATAAAAGGGTTATCACTACGGTTCTTCTGCTTAACCGTAGTGATATATTTATAATAAATAAATACCTATCTATACAGTTGGTATTGTTAACCGTTGTGAAATAGTTTTTCGTCGGTTCGAACCTCAA
This sequence comes from Lathyrus tuberosus, assembly GCA_022829125.1. NCBI lineage: Eukaryota > Viridiplantae > Streptophyta > Magnoliopsida > Fabales > Fabaceae > Lathyrus > Lathyrus tuberosus. Next base: position 562,284 of record JALAZF010000159.1, read on the forward strand.
CGACATAAAATATTTTATTCCTTTAATGTTAAGGCGCATCTTTTCTTATTTATTTATTTTAAAATTCACAAATAAAAGGGTTATCACTGAGGTTATTCTGGTTAATCGTAGTGATATATTTATAATAAATAAATACCTATCTATACGGTTGGTATTGTTAACCGTTGTGAAATAGTTTACCCATATATAAGCGAAATAACTTTCACTTTCACTTATTGACAGTAGCGTCGTTGCCTTCAAAGTGAAACCCTAGAACCCATTTTTTCTCTTCGTTTTCACCATTATGCGTGAATCTTGTGCTTCATACATTAAGGTATTCTTCTTCTTCCATCTATTGTTAGATATTTTCCATTATCTCGTTTGTTGCATGTTGTTTTTGTTGATTGTTCTCATTTTTTCAAATTCGTTTTCACTACCTTAACAGAGACCATACTTTGGAAACTTCATAATGTTTGTGTAGCTATGGAAAAAAGTATAAGAAGCATGAAGCCATGATGGAAACTTCATCCACCTTATACTTTTTTTTCATAGCTTCACGAACAAGATGATAGTAAATGAAGAAACAACAGTGTAAGCAAACTTCATCTAGTTTTAGAAACAATGAAAAGAAATATAAGAAGTATGAAGCTTTTATGTAAGCTTCTTCCTCCTTGTATTTCTTTTTCATTGCTTCCCAAACTAGTTGAACATCATAATTGATTCCTGTTCCGCGGTTAGTTTCATTAAAAGGTGCGTTATTCATGTTCCTCTCTTTACTCTTCACTGGATTATAGTTTTAGGGTTTGTTTTCAACCGAGGATGCTCATTTTTGAAGTTTGATGTGTTTCCTTACAGGTTAAGGGGATGATACAGGGTAATGATACTGGTGGTAGCAAGCGTATTATATGAGTTTATAATATCTGGATCTGATATAGAATGTTGTTTGAGTTTATTATATTCTATTTAGATTATTTGTTTCACTAACCCTCACTTCAATTTTGCTGGTGGTAGCAAGCGTATTATATGAGTTTATAATATCTGGATCTGGTATAGAGTGTTGTTTGAGTTTATTATATTCTATGTAGATTGTTTGTTTCACTAACCCTCACTTAAAATACATTCATTTAATTTGACATAGATACTTATAATCTGCAAATTAAGTTGTATTTGAAAACCAACTTATATGAATAAATGTTTTCGAATTGCATCCCTCTCATCGTTCATCTCACGATGTTTAATATATATATTATGGTATAATATTTGGCTCCTTAGATGCATCGCCATCTTCCATTATAGTTAAATTTCATTAACAACAAATTATTAGTTAATCTGCCTCTCCATCAACACTTATAATCGTAAAACTTCTGATTATAAAAATTATGATGATAAGTGATGATGATGAGGCAGATTATCCAATGTCTTGTTCTTATGGAAATTTAACTATAATCGAAGATAGCGATATATCGAAGGAGTCAGATCAATAAACCACACTATATATGTAAAACAGCATGAAATGCACGATGAGACGAATGCAACCAGAAAACATTGATTTGTTTAAGTTGGTTTTCAAGAACAATTTAATTTGCAGATTATAGACTTCTTCATTAAATTGATTCCATGCATATTTCTTTTGTGAGGTGTTTGGAAAACAAACAATCTACATTTAATATAATAAACTCAGGGGACTTACAACAACGGTTATTTACTGTAACCGAGATCATAGGTAATTTATTTTTTATAAATAAGTCGCTGCTGATGGGTTTCGAATCCAGTACCTAAGTGTAATGATCACAATGGTTTATTATCATAACCGTTGTGATATATGGCGCGCGTCCTGCCTTTCAATAATGGTTTCCAGACCGTTGTAGAAACAGCGAACTTACAACGACAATCTACATAACAACGCCTTCGCCCGCATCATTATATGTCATTCCCAATCGTTGTTAAATGGGTTTTTCGTAGTAGTGTTATGTGCTCTATCTCTGATCAATTGGAATAATGGAATTCTTTAAGTATTGATATTGGGATCAATAGAGCAACTAATAAACTCTGAAGAGGTCAATTATTTAATAAAGGGACATATCAATGTTATTAATTCAAGAAAGTATTTTAAGGTAACTCTAATAATTGATCAATTGGTATTAGATGATAAAATATCAATTGGAGATATTTTACTCTATTGGATTATATATATATATATATATATATATATATATATATATATATATATATATATATATATATATATATATATATATATATATATATATTTGTTAGAAGAAGAAGAAGAAGAAAGATAGTAAGAGAAGAGAAAGAAAAGAAGAGGAAAAGAAAGGAAAAAGAGAGAAAGAGAAGAGAAGAAGAAGTTCAAGGAAGAAGAAGAAGAGAAAGCTTGGATCATTGTTCATCATCTTCTTCAACCTCCTCTTCGATTATCTGGTGGGTTCTAGTTAGACACCTTAAGCTCTAGAAATTTATTGATTTGAGTTTAGGTTAGAGTTTTAGAGAAAATGAGTAAAGTGGCTAAATCAATGTTTTTAACGGATAAAATGTGGAATAAATTAAATAGTATAATCGGGTTATGCATGAATTTAATCGGGAATACTTATTGTTATGTTGGATCATGTTTTGGTTGAGATTGGATTGAGTTTACACCATTAAAAACAGCTTTTTGTGTTTCTGGTTCAGTGGTAACCGATTACTCATTCTGAGGTAACCGGTTACTTAAAGGAAAATTTGGGATTTTACGTGAAAATGAACTAAGTAACTAGTTATTCATTCTGAGGTAACTGGTTACCAAAATATGTCTCTAACTATGATTTTAATTCTGTTTTGAACAGTGCAGCTTGAGTAACCGGTTACTCATTTTGAGGTAACCGGTTACCACTGTTGTGAGTTGTGAAAAATGTTTAAAAATTCATATTTTTGGATCGTAATTCCGATTGAAGCATGGTAATAGTCGATGGAAAGCTATGAAAATATCCTACGGGATAAAAGTGAGAAATATTAATTTCGATACCCGATTAAATAAATCGGAGGGAACATGAGAAATGTGATTAATTATGAGTTGAATTATTTCATGTATTTTATTACACTACTGTGTTGTGCTATATCTAACTTCCTATTGTGAATTGTGAATGAGAGAAAATACATGTTTAAAATATGAATTAGGAAGAGTGAGGAAACTTTATCCCAAATCAAAATGATACGATTCTAGGTTGTGACTAGGATTGTGATAGAAACTCTAGATGACGATGCTCGTGCATTCGATGTATAGATGTGCATCCTTGACGAGTAATGGTCTAAAGTAGATAACCTAGATGAAGATGCTCGTGCATTCGATATAGAAAGGTGCATCCTTGACGAGTAATGGTCTAGAGGAGAGTGAAACAGTATTATGGAACATGTGTGACCCTTGTGTTTTTGAGAAAAGGCGAATGTGGCCTTAAGGCGAATGTGGCCTTGTGATTGTCGAATACAATCACGTTTTTGTATATGATCACGTAATCGAAACGTTTCCCTGATATATGTCGTTCTATGAGTAACAAGCTCCTTTGGAATATACGCATGATTACTTAGTAGGTTTGATTCCCGCGGTTAGTACAAATGTAGCCTACGGGTAAAGAGACTTGTGATGGTTAATAGGCCATGAGAAGTGACGGTTCACGGTTAACAGGCCGATGGACCCGAATCCATTTCGTATTCCAAGTAAATTACAAGGATCCATGACTCGGGTCGACTTCTAGACGTAGAAGCGGACGGGAAAAGGGGATGCCTTGGTGAGGTTACCGATTAGTGATAATTTTGAGTTAACAGACTCATAAGCATGTTTCTATATAGTGTGAGATTGTGAACTCAAGGTCATTTCCCTTCCCCTTGACTTGAGTTAAGATTTGACTAGAACCCTGTAAAGCCGAGAGAATCCATAAGATAGGAAACTCACTGAGATTAATATCTCACCCCATTATCATTGTTATTTTTCAGGTTAATTGCAGGTTTGATTTACAAGTGGAGCTATGCTTGGATGTTTCAAGAGAAGCTTAGCTTTAATATTCTGCTGTATAATTTGTAGTATACAATTGAGGATATTGTATATTGATATTAAATTTTATTGTTTTGGCTAATTTCCATGTCTTGTACCATAGGTTGTATTTGTGTTTAATAATGGTCAAGTATGTGAATTATGCCGATAGGCACTTGTGATGGTGTCAGTACCAAATAAAATGCTTGTATAGTATTATTCTAGGTATATATTATACAGGGCATTATAAAGCTTATGGATAGAAAAGTTGTAATTCAAGTCAACTGAGTAGCTATTTAGTTTTGATGATGACAAAAATTAGTATCCAAAGATATCCAACAAAGTCAACTATTTGATGAAGATAGCTCAAGTAATCAAAGATGCACAAGATGATTGTTTAAGCTATCCTTTCAAATCAAGATATGATCATGAAGATCACAATATTTAATGTCAACACTATGGTAAAAGTATTTTCAAGTGAAGTCGTCTATTCCAAGGCTCAATGGTGGTTTAAATCACTCAAATCATAGATAATGAAAATCAACATGAAGATATCTCAAGCCTCTTTATGAAGATTCAAAGTTCTTGTATGATGCTAAAATGATGCCAATACCTTAAGCTTTAGAGTTGTGAAAGATAGGAAGTGTTAAAGCTTGTCTGATTTTATCTGTTTTAGTGACAATATCTTGTAAGGACATAAGGGTATTTCGGAAAATACTTTGGCTAAATCACACACACACACACACACACACACACACACACACACACACACACACACACACACACACACACACACACACATACACATATAAACACACACACAAACACACACAACACAACACACACACACACACAACACACACACGCACACACATACACACATACACACGTATACACACATACACACATACACTCACACACACGCGCACACACATAGACTGACACACACGCACACACGTGCACACACACACACACACGCGCACACGCACACGCTCAGACACTCACACACACAAAAACATTACAAAAGTCTATCATATATATATATATATATATATATATATATATATATATATTCCATTTATGGCCATAACAAATTATTATTGAAGGTCTATATCGATTAACTTAATATATTATGGAATTAATTTAACTCGTGGATTGTTTCCAAATTTATATCACGCATTGTCCTATAAATAGAGAGCTTCAATATCCATTTTTCAAATCCAAAAAATTATTTTGAATCTCATTTTTCATTTCTCACATCATTTCTCTAAATCTCATTTTTCTCGCATATATTCATCCATAGCATTTCGAGAGTATTCTTGACTCTAAGTGAGGATCATTGTTTTGAGTGAAGGCTGACTTGTAATTTACCACGAGTGTATTATTTCTTTTTTAAAATATCCTTCCATGGGAATTTGTTTGGATTTGAGCTAAGACGATAAAAATCTTCGTTTAGTTTGTGAGTTTTACCTTGAAGAAAAAGCTATCTATTGGTTTGTGACGATAACCCAATAAAATTTCCACATTGGTTCTTTAGATTAGCCTGATTAAAAGCTCTACAGGTTTCCAGATTATCACAGTTAAAATCTCACTTAGTTCCTGAGCTAGGCATAGTAAAAGCTCATTTGGTTCAAGATTTGCCAATATAAAGTCAAACCTTGGTTTGTGGTTAGCCTGTTCAAAACCCGAGTACAGTTTGAAAGATAGGCAACTCAAAATTCCATCTTGATTTGATATCACCCCATGGAACATATCTTTTAGTTTGGAGAATAAGAGCTCTAAGCCTTGTCCATTGTTTGGTTAAAAATTTGCCTGAAAACCTTATTTCCTTGTATAAGGAGGTTTGTGGGCAAATCCTTGTAAATGCTCTCAAGTTTATTGGATACTCTCAAGAATAATTCTTGGGATAGGAGTAGGTCATTAAAGGCCAAACCTGTATAATTATTTAGTTTTCTTCTCTCTCCCTTATCTATTTACTTTCCAGTAATTTTATTTCCTTTGATTTTCTGCTGCCTATTTATTTATTTGTTTTACAAAATGTTTTAATACTGATTTTTAAAATGATTTTATTGTCTCCAAAATTCACCCATCTCTTAGGTATATATACAACAAGGTGTACAACAAATAATTTGGTGTTTGAAAGATCACAGGCAATGTCTATAATTGCTTCGATTTTTTCATGTCACCACATATCCCAAGGAACGTTTGGCAACTTAAATTTCTCCCCCTTTCTACGGCTTTCATGGGTAGTATGATGGATCAAACGATATCTCTTTTGACGGTGAATGAAAAGTTGTCTTTTTCTCTCTTGAGCACTATTAAAATATGATGTATAAGTGTTCTTTAATTATATTATATAACAAAAAAAATACTAGAAAAGTTGTGATATTATTCAATTCCAAACATAACCATGAAATAACAAAATTATGGGGTTGATTGAAAATATACATGTTGAGACTCTTTATGGTGGAGTATGATTGTCGGTAAAGATAATGAAATATTATGTATTATTTTTAATCAATATGGGGATTGTTGGGGTTGGTTGATATATACATGTTGAAGAAGTCTCATTGCTTAGTTTTGTGAACGAATAGAAAGTCCAAGGCTATATATAGGTTACAAATTCTTTGAAGTCCCACATTGCTAAATTTTGTGAAGGAAGAGGGAATATTAGGCTAAATATAGGATTCAAGTTGTTCATTCAAAGATGCCCCAGTCAAAAGTACTTTAAGCTTGTATTTGACTTTCTTTGTTCTCTTATCCTCTTGTATTAAAGTGTTGTGAGATGTAGTTAAATATTTGTTTTAGAGGGTGTGGGAGTATTGGGGGACTGAGTTAGTTGAGAGTATATTATATGTTGTAACAATTTTCACATTTTGTTATTCTCTGTTTGTCTATTGACAACATCCATGATTTTTTCTCTGATTTTGGAGTTTCTCCGTCATGTTCTTGTGATGTAATTGTGTTCCTTTTTTTTTCTCATGCTTTGTTTTTTCACAACAATCTTTTCTCTCTTGAGCACTATTAAAATATTATGTACAAGTGTTCTTTCATTTTATTATATAACAAAAAAATAAATAATAGAAAAGTTGTGATACTATTCAATTCAATACATAACCATGAAATAACAAAATTATAGTAATTTAAAAAAAAAAAACTTAATGAAAAAGAAACACAAAATAAAACGATATTTTAGAGTAATAAGATTAAGAATGAAATGAAAATTTAAATGTTAATTATATTCTAATTACAACTCAAATTAGTTATTGATATGAAGAACTTAGAGGTTATGGTATACATCCAAAATTTAATCTCAAGATTTTAGAGAACAAAGCCATATTTTCAAGATATATAAAATTAGGAAATTAAATAAATATATAAAAAAGAAGTTATTGATTGAAAGCATGAATCTTTAATGGAAATTTATGGAATATTTTACATTAATATATTACTTTTCTTTTATGATATTTAAAGAAATAACTCTTCCTTACAGCAATAGTGGTTGTTAATTATCTTGAACACGTTTGCATAGTTTGTTAATGCACTTAAAAGAGTATATATTCATGTTAACGCTAACAATCTTAAATCGTGGACAATCTTCATCAGTTTTACATGGAATATCCTCACCTGTGAAAAATAAAATAAAATAAAAAATGTTAATAAAACAAGATTAAAAATTTTGTAATAACTACAAAAAAAAAAACAGAAATATTTAAAGGTGGGAATAACTTTACCAATAGCCATATTTGAAAGAAGAAGTAGGTAAAGAAATAAAATCATAGCAAAAACAAATTTGAGAATTATAGCCATACTGTTTTCTCTTTTCATTTTACAAATAGAATATGATATGCTCAATTTATAACGTGTAAATTTAATGTAATGCTAAAAGCAATTAAATTATTTGTAGCCCTAAAATGGATAATATATTTTGTTTGTCCCTTCTGCACACTTAAAAAATGCCTCTTAAACATATTTTGGAAAGGGAATAACATAAAAACTTTATAATAATTTGATCCATTATTTTTAAGGAACTTTCCATCATTTGGTGATAGAAAAGCAACATGTTTTTTACTTGAAAATTGTTTAATTATTCGTATGAATATTGTGATGGGAAATTAATAAACAAATATAGATCAATATGTAGTAGCAAAAAATTCTCAAACTTGTAAGGACCTACGAGTATCAACAACAAATATACGGAAACCAATAAAACAAATAAACGTACAAGAGAACATTGATACGCTATAATCAAATAAGGTTACAAGAGAGTCTCAATGTGATGCACAAACTAGTGTTAATAGCAGTCAAACTACAAAGCAAACTGACTAAAAAATAAGAAACCAAATGCTGAAAAATACACAGAACTACAACTTCAGTGTCAAGCCTATATCTCTCAGCCAGACTTTGTTTCAACGACCCGACTGGTTAAAAAGGTAGAACATGTATTACAAACGAGCCCTACAAAAATGATCCTGATAGAATGGCTAATGAATTTGGAATCCTTGTTTTACTAAGAATGTCTGTAAGAAAACGAGAACTGATTTCTCTCTTTTGAAGATGATTTTCTACTCTCTCTCTCTCTCCCTCCCTCAACCCTAAAAATGACCCTCTCCATTTAGGATACGTGAAACACTTATGAGTTGTAATACCCCATATTCTCTAAATGCTCAATTGGATATCAGATAAGTATCTACACTACTACAAAATACGCATTCAACGACGCCATGGTCACCACGGTTTTTCCCTACACCGTGGTGACATATCTTAATTAAGGCGCTACCATATTTATTTTATTTTTTGATTAAAAATTATTTGTATATAACAGCGGTTACAGAACCAACCGTTGTGATATACTCAAACTTTCGTCGGTTCGAACCTCAGCGCCATAAAATATTTTATTCCTTTAACGTTAAGGCGCACCTTTTCTTTTTTTATTTATTTTAAAATTCACAAATAAAAGGGTTATCACTACGGTTCTTCTGGTTAACCATAGTGATATATTTATAATAAATAAATACCTATCTATACGGTTGGTATTGTTAACCGTTGTGAAATAGTTTTTCGTCGATTCGAATCTCAGCGCCATAAAAGATTTTATTAATTTAACGTTAAGGCGCACCTTTTCTTATTTATTTATTTTAAAATTCACAAATAAAAGGGTTATCACTGCGGTTCTTCTGGTTAACCGTAGTGATATATTTATAATAAATAAATATCTATCTATATGGTTGGTATTGTTAACCGTTATGAAATAATTTACCCATATATAAGCGAAATAACTTTCAGTTTCACTTATAGACAGTAGCGTCGTTGCCTTCAAAGTGAAACCCTAGAACCCATTTTTTCTCTTCGTTTTCACCATTAGGCGTGAATCTTGTGCTTCATACATTAAGGTATTCTTCTTCTTTCATCTATTGTTAGATATTTCCCATTATCTCGTTTGTTGCATGTTATTTTTGTTGATTGTTCTCATTTTTTCAGATTCGTTTTCACTACCTTAACAGAGACCATACTTTGGAAACTTCATAATGTTTGTGTAGCTATGGAAAAAAGTATAAGAAGCATGAAGCTATGATGGAAACTTCATCCACCTTATACTTTTTTTTCATAGCTTCACGAACAAGATGATAGTAAATGAAGAAACAACAGTGTAAGCAAACTTCATCTAGTTTTAGAAACAATGAAAAGAAATATAAGAAGTATGAAGCTTTTGTGTAAGCTTCTTCCTCCTTGTATTTCTTTTTCATTGCTTCCCAAACTAGTAGAACATCATAATTGATTCCTGTTCCATGGTTAGTTTCATTAAAAGGTGTGTTTTTCATGTTCCTCTCTTTACTCTTCACTGGATTATGGTTTTAGGGTTTGTTTTCAATTGAGGTTGCTCATTTTTGAAGTTTGATGTGTTTCCTTACGGGTTAAGGGGATGATACAGGGTGATGTTGCTGGTGGTAGCAAGCGTATTATATGAGTTTATAATATCTGGATCTGGTATAGAATGTTGTTTGAGTTTATTATATTCTATTTAGATTGTTTGTTTCACTAACCCTCACTTCAATTTTGCTGGTGGTAGCAAGCATATTATATGAGTTTATAATATCTGGATCTGGTATAGAATGTTGTTTGAGTTTATTATATTCTATGCAGATTGTTTGTTTCACTAACCCTCACTTAAAATACATTCATTTAATTTGACATAGATACTTATAATCTGCAAATTAAGTTCTATTTGAAAACCAACTTATATGAATCAATGTTTTCGAATTGCATCCCTCTCATCGTTCATCTCACGATGTTTAATATATATATATATATTATGGTATAATGATTTGGCTCCTTAGATGCATCGCCATCTTCCATTATAGTTAAATTTCATTAACAACAAATTATAATTTAATCTGCCTCTCCATCAACACTTATAATCGTAAAACTTTCGATTATAAAAATTTTGATGATAAGTGATGATGATGAGGCAGATTATCCAATGTCTTGTTCTTATGGAAATTTAACTATAATCGAAGATAACAATATATCGAAGGAGTTAGATCAATAAACCACACTATATATGTAAAACAACATGAAATGCACGATGAGACGAATGCAATCAGAAAACATTGGTTTGTTTAAGTTGGTTTTCAAGAATAGTTTAATTTGCAGATTATAGACTTCTTCATCAAATTGATTCCATGCATATTTCTTTTGTGAGGTATTTGGAAAACAAACAATCTACATTTAATATAATAAACTCAGGGTACTTACAACAACGGTTATTTATTGTAACCGAGATCATAGGTAATTTATGTTTTATAAATAAGTCGTTGATGATGGGTTTCGAACCCATTACCTAAGTGTATGTATCACAACGGTTTATTATCATAACCGTTGTGATATATGGTGTGCGTCCTGCCTTTCAATAACGATTTCCAGACCGTTGTAGAAACAACGAACTTACAACGACAATCTACATAACAACGCCTTCGCCCGCGTCATTATATGTCATTCCCAACCGTTGTTAAATGGGTTTTTCGTAGTAGTGCTATGTGCTCTATCTCTGATCAATTGGAATAATGAAATTCTTTAAGTATTGACATTGGGATCAATAGAGCAACTAATGAACTTTGAAGAGGTTAATTATTTAATAAAGGGACAGATCAATGTTATTAATTCAAGAAAGTATTTTAAGGTAACTCTAATAATTGATCAATTGGTATTAGATGATAAAATATCAATTGGAGATATTTTACTCTATTGGATTATATTATATATATATGTATATATATATATATATATATATATATATATATATATATATATATATATATATATATATTTGTTAGAAGAAGAAGAAGAAAGATAGTAAGAGAAGAGAAAGAAGAGAAGAGGAAAAGAAAGGAAAAAGAGAGAGAAAGAGAAGAGAAGAAGAAGTTCAAGGAAGAAGAAGAGAAAGCTTGGATCATTGTTCATCATCTTCTTTAACCTCCTCTTCGATTATCTGGTGGGTTCTACTTAGACACCTTAAGCTCTAGAAATTTCATGGTTTGAGTTTAGGTTAGAGTTTGAGAGAAAATGAGTAAAGTGGCTAAATCAATGTTTTTGACGGATAAAATGTGGAATAAATTGCATAGTATAATCGGGTTATGCATGAATTTAATCGGGAATACTTATTGTTATGTTGGATGATGTTTTGGTTGAGATTGGATTGAGTTTACACCATTAAAAATAGGTTTTTGTGCTTCTGGTTCAGTGGTAGCCGATTACTCATTCTGAGGTAACCGGTTACTTGAAGGAAAATTTGGGATTTTACGTGAAAATGAACTAAGTAACTGGTTATTCATTCTGAGGTAACTGGTTACCAAAATGTGTCTCTAACTATGATTTTAATTTTGTTTTAAACAGTGCAGCTTGAGTAACCGGTTACTCATTTTGAGGTTACCGGTTACCACTGTTGTGAGTTGTGAAAAATGTTTAAAAATTCATTTTTTTTGGATCGTAATTCCGATTGAAGCATGGTAATAGTCGATGGAAAGCTATGAAAATATCCTACGGGATAAAAGTGAGAAATATTAATTTCGATATCCGATTAAATAAATCGAAGGGAACATGAGAAATGTGATTAATTATGAGTTGAATTATTTCATGTATTTTATTACACTACTGTGTTGTGCTATATCTAACTTCCTATTGTGAATTGTGAATGAGAGAAAATACATGTTTAAAATATGAATTAGGAAGAGTGAGGAAACTTTACCCCAAAACAAAATGATACGATTCTAGGTTGTGACTACGATTGTGATAGAAACTCAAGATGACGATGCTCGTGCATTCGATGTATAGATGTGCATCCTTGACGAGTAATGGTCTAGAGTAGATAACCTAGATGACGATGCTCGTGCATTTAATGTAGAAAGGTGCATCCTTGACGAGTAATGGTCTAGAGGAGAATGAAACACTAGTATGGAACATGTGTGACCCTTGTGTTTTTTAGAAAAGGCGAATGTGGCCTTGTGATTGTCGAATACAATCACGTTTGTGTATATGATCACGTAATCGGAACGTTTCCCTGATATATGTCGTTCTATGAGTAACGAGCTCCTTTGGAATGTACGCATGATTACTTAGTAGATATGATTCCCGCGGTTAGTACGAATGGAGCCTACGGGTAAAGAGACTTGTGATGGTTAACAGGCCATGAAAAGTGACGGTTCACGGTTAACAGACCGATGGACCCGAATCCATTTCGTATACCAAATAAATTACAAGGATCCATGACTCGGGTCGACTTCTAGGCGTAGAAGCGGACGGGAAAAGGGGATGCCTTGGTGAGGTTTCGGATTAGTGATAATTTTGAGTTAACAGACTCATAAACATGTTTCCATATAGTGTGAGATTGTGAACTCAAGGTCATTTCCCTTCCCCTTGACTTGAGTTAGGATTTGGCTAGAACCTTGTAAAGTCGAGAGAATCCATAAGATAAGGAACTCACTGAGATTAATATCTCACCCCATTATCGTTGTTATTTTTCAGGTTAATTGCAGGTTTGATTTACAAGTGGAGCTATGCTTGGATGTTTCAAGAGAAGCTTATATTTAGTATTCCGATGTGTAATTTGTAGTATACAATTGAGGATATTGTATATTGATATTAGATTTTAGGGTTAATACCCCTTTTACCCCCTGCCATATAGGCGAAATCCCAAAAGCAACCCTGTAAAAAAAACACAGATTTCATCCCTGCCATTTGTAGATTCCCTCGTTTTGCCCCCTGAGTAGATTTGGTCAACAAGATTGATGATGTGGCGCTGCTTTGTTGGCTTTTTTTATTTTTTTATTTATTTAATTACACGCGTGTCATTTTTATTAATATTTTATTGATTGCATGTTATTAGTTCAAAATATCAAAAGTTCAAAATTTACCCCACTACATGGATCAAACCTATGACATGTTGGGTGCAAGAGACATCTCTTTCCACTAGGCTACAATACATTAGTTGTTATTAGTTTGTGTAAATTTTATATTATACAAACTAAACTAAACTAAATTTAATATAAACTTAACTAAACTAAATTTAGTTTAAAACAAAAAAAAAAAACTGTTATTTTAAAAAACTGTTATTTTAAAAAAACTGTTATTTTAAAAAACTGTTATTTAAAAAAAACTGTTATTTTAAAAAATTGTTATTTTAAAAAACTGTTATATAAAATAAAAAAACTGTTATTTTAAAAAACTCTTAATAAAAAACTAAACTAAAAAAATAAATATAATAGTAGTTTTAATATTAGTAATTACTAATAAGCTGAAAATAAAAATATTTTTAATTAAAATAATAGTTTTGGATATTAATAATTAATATTAAACTGAAAATAATATTTTTTTAATCAAAATAGTAGTTTTAATATTAGTAATTAATAGTAAACTGAAAATTAAAATATTTTTAATTAAAATAACAGTTTTTAATATTAATTATTAATAACAAACTGAAAAATATTTTTTTAAAATTAATTATAATGTTAAATAAAAATAAATAATTTAGTTTTTATGATATAGATTTGAAATAAAATAAATAATTAAATAATTTTTAAATAATGGCGTTAACTAATTTTAGAAAAAATTATTCATTAGTTCAGTTAAAATTATTTAACGCTAAAAATTTAATACTGAATTATTTAATATTAAAACGTTAATTAATACAATATCATTAGCATTAAATAAATGAATAATTTTTATTTAATAATTTTTTAACTAATGAAATTATTAGCGTTAAATAGAAATGGTGTTAATAATTTATTTAATATTAGCGTTATTTAATTATTTATTTTATTTCAAATCTATATAATAAAAAATAAATTTTTTATTTTTATTTAACGTTATAATTAATTAAAAAAAAATATTTTTCACTTTTTTTATTAATTATTAATATTAAAAACTGGTATTTTAATTAAAAATATTTTAATTTTCAGTTTACTATTAATTACTAATATTAAAACTACTATTTTGATTAAAAAAATATTATTTTCATTTTATTATTTATTATTAATATCCAAAACTATTATTTTAATTAAAAATATTTTTATTTTCAGTTTATTAGTAATTACTAATATTAAAACTACTATTATATTTATTTATTTAGTTTAGTTTTTTATTAAGAGTTTTTTAAAATAACAGTTTTTTTATTTTAAATAACAGTTTTTTAAAATAACAATTTTTTTAAAATAACAGTTTTTTTTAAATAACAGTTTTTTAAAATAACAGTTTTTTAAAATAACAGTTTTTTTTTGTTTTAAACTAAATTTAGTTTAGTTAAGTTTATATTAAATTTAGTTTAGTTTAGTTTGTATAATATATAATTTACACAAACTAATAACAACTAATGTATTGTAGCCTAGTGGAAAGAGATGTCTCTTGCACCCAACATGTCATGGGTTCGATCTATGTAGAGGGGTAAATTTTGAACTTTGATATTTTGAACTAATAACATGCAATCAATAAAATATTAATAAAAATGTCACGCGTGTAATTAAATAAATAAAAAAATAAAAAAAAAAACCAACAAAGCAGCGTCACACCATCAATCTTGTTGACCAAATCTACTCAGGGGGCAAAACGAGGGAATCTACAAATGGCAGGGATGGAATCTGTGTTTTTTTTTACAGGGTTGTTTTTGGGATTTCGCCTATATGGCAGGGGGCAAAAGGGGTATTAACCCTAGATTTTATTATTTTGGCTAATTTCCATGTCTTGTACCATAGGTTGTATTTGTGTTTTAGTAATGGTCAAGTATGTGAATTATGCCGATAGGCACTTGTGATGGTGTCAGTACCAAATAAAATGCTTGTATAGTATTATTCTAGGTATATATTATACAGGGCATTACAAAGCTTATGGATAGCAAAGTTGTAATTCAAGACAACTGAGTAGCTATTTAGTTTTGATGATGACAAAAATTAGTATCAAAAGATATCCAACAAAGTCAACTATTTGATGAAGATAGCTCAAGTAATCAAAGATGCACAAGATGATTGTTTAAGCTATCCTTTCAAATCAAGATATGATCATGAAGATCACAATATTTAATGTCAACACTATGGTAAAAGTACTTTCAAGTGAAGTCGTTTATTCCAAGGCTCAATGGTGGGATAAAGCACTCAAATCATAGATAATGAAAATCAATATGAAGATATCTCAAGCCTCTTTATGAAGATTCAAAGTTCTTGTATAATGCTAAAATGATGCCAATACCTTAAGCTTTAGAGTTGTGAAAGATAGGAAGTGTTAAAGCTTGTCTGGTTTTATCTGTTTTAGTGACAATATCTTGTAAGGACATAAGGGTATATCGGAAAATACTTTGGCTAAATCACACACACACACACACAAACACACACACATACACACACAAACACACACAACACAACACACACAACACAACACACACACACACACACACACACACACACATAACACACATACACACATACACACGGATACAGACATATAGACATACACTCACAAACACGCGCACACACATAGACAAACACACACGCACACACGTGCACACACACACACACACACACACACACACACACACACACACGCGCGTACACGTACACGCTCAGACACTCACACACACAAAAAATTACAAAAATCTATCATATATATATATATATATATATATATATATATACATATTCTCCATTTATGGCCATAACAAATTATTATTGAAGGTCTATATCGATTAGCTTAATATATTATGGAATTAATTTAACTCGTGGATTGTTTCCAAATTTATATCACACATTGTCCTATAAATAAAGAGCTTCAATATCCATTTTTCAAATCCAAAAAATGATTTTGAATCTCATTTTTCATTTCTCTCATCATTTCTCTAAATCTCATTTTTCTCGCATATATTCATCCATAGCGTTTCGAGAGTATTCTTGACTCTAAATGAGGATCATTGTTCTGAGTGAAGGCTAACTTGTAATTTACCACGAGTGTATTATTTATTTTTTAAAATATCCTTCCATGGGAATTGGTTTGGATTTGAGCTAAGACGATAAAAATCTTCGTTTAGTTTGTGAGTTTTACCTTGAAGAAAAAGCTAACTATTTGTTTGTGACGATAACCCAATAAAATTTCCACATTGGTTCTTTAGATTAGCCTGATTAAAAGCTCTACTGGTTTCCAGATTATCACAGTTAAAATCTCACTTCGTTCCTGAGCTAGGCATGGTAAAAGCTCATTTGGTTCAAGATTTGCCAATATAAAGTCAAACCTTGGTTTGTGGTTAGCCTGTTCAAAACCCGAGTACAGTTTGAAAGATAGGCAACTCAAAATTCCATCTTGATTTGATATCACCCCATGGAACATATCTTTTAGTTTGGAGAATAAGAGCTCTAAGCCTTGTCCATTGTTTGGTTAAAAATTTGCCTGAAAACCTTATTTCCTTGTATAAGGAGGTTTGTCGGCAAATCCTTGTAAATGCTCTCAAGTTTTTTGGATACTCTCAAGAATAATTCTTGGGATAGGAGTAGGTCATTAAAGGCCAAACCTGTATAATTATTTAGTTTTCTTCTCTCTCCCTTATCTATTTACTTTACAGTAATTTTATTTCCTTTGATTTTCTGCTGCCTATTTATTCATTTGTTTTACAAAATGTTTTAATACTGATTTTTAAAATGATTTTATTGTCTCCAAAATTCACCCATCTCTTAGTTATATATACAACAAGGTGTACAACAAATAATTTGGTGTTTGAAAGATCACAGACAACGTCTATAATTGCTTCGATTTTTTCAAGTCACCACATATCCCAAGGAACGTTTGGCAACTTAAATTTCTCCCCCTTTCTACGGCTTTCATGGGTTGTATGATGGATCAAACGATATCTCTTTTGACGGTGAATGAAAAGTTGTCTTTTTCTCTCTTGAGCACTATTAAAAGATGATGTAAAAGTGTTCTTTAATTTTATTATATAACAAAAAAATTACTAGAAAAGTTGTGATACTATTCAATTCCAAACATAACCATGAAATAACAAAATTATGGGGTTGGTTGAAAATATACATGTTGATACTCTTTATGGTGGAGTATGATTGTCGGTAAAGATAATGAAATATTATGTATTATTTTTAATCAATATCGGGATTGTTGGGGTTGGTTGATATATACATTTTGAAGAAGTCCCATTGCGTAGTTTTGTGAACGAATAAAAAGTCCAAGGCTATATATAGGATACAAGTTTTTTGAAGTCTCACATCGCTAAATTTTGTGAAGGAAGAGGGAATATTAGGCTAAATATAAGATTCAAGTTGTTCATTCGAAGATGCCCCAGTCAAAAGTATTTTAAGCTTGTATTTGACTTTCTTTGTTCTCTTATACTTTTGTATTAAAGTGTTGTGAGATGTAGTTAAATATTTGTTTTAGAGGGTGTGAGAGTATTGGGGGACTGAGTTAGTTGAGAGTATATTATATGTTGTAACAATTTTCACATTGTGTTATTCTTTGTTTGTCTATTGACAACTTCCATGATTTTTCTCTGATTTTGGAGTTTCCACGTCATGTTCTTGTGTTGTGATTGTGTTCCTTTTTTTTTTCTCATGCTTTGTTTGTTCACAACAATCTTTTCTCTCTTGCCCACTATTAAAAGATTATGTACAAGTGTTCTTTCATTTTATTATATAACAAAAAAATAAATAATAGAAAAGTTGTGATACTATTCAATTCCATACATAACCATGAAATAACAAAATTATAGTAATTTTTTAATATAAAAAAACTTAGTGAAAAAGAAACACAAAATAAAACGATATTTTAGAGTAATAAGATTAAGAATGAAATGAAAATTTAAATGTTAATTATATTCTAATTACAACTCAAATTAATTATTGATATGAAGAACTTAGAGGTCATGGTATACATCCAAAATTTAATCTCAAGATTTTAGAGAACAAAGCCATATTTTCAAGATATATAAAATTAGGAAATTAAATAAATATATAAAAAAGAAGTTATTGATTGAAAGCATGAATCTTTAATGGAAATTTATGGACTATTTTACATTAATATATTACTTTTATTTTATGATATTTAAAGAAATAACTCTTCCTTACAGCAATAGTGGTTGTTAAATATCTCGAATAAGTTTGCATAGTTTGTTAATGCACTTAAAATAGTATATAATTATATTCATGTTAGGGATAACAATCTTTTTTCGTGGACAATCTTCATCAGTTTTACATGGAACATCCGCAGCTGTGAAAAATAAAATAAAAAATGTTAATAAAACAAGATTAAAAATTTTGTAATAACTACAAAAAAAAAAAAACAGAAATATTTAAAGGTGGGAATAACTTTACCAATAGCCATATTTGAAAGAAGAAGTAGGTAAAGAAATAAAATCATAGCAAAAACAAATTTGATATGATATGCTCAATTTATAACGTGTAAATTTAATGTAATGCTAAATGCAATTAAATTATTTGTAGCCCTAAAATGGATAATATATTTTGTTTGTCCCTTTTGCACACTTAAAAAATGCCTCTTAAACCTATTTTTGAAAGTGGATAACATAAAAACTTTATAATAATTTGATCCATTATTTTTAAGTAACTTTCCATCATTTGGTGATAGAAAAGCAACATGTTTTTTACTTGAAAATTGTTTAATTATTCGTATGAATATTGTGATGGGAAATTAATAATCAATAACAGATCAATATGTAGTAGCAAAAAATTCTCAAACTTGTAAGGACCTACGAGTATCAACAACAAATATACGGAAACCAATAAAACAAATAAACGTACAAGAGAACATTGATAGGCTATAATCAAATAAGGTTACAAGAGAGTCTCAATGTGATGCACAAACTAGTGTTAACAGCAGTCAAACTACAAAGCAAACTGACTTAAAAATAAGAAACCAAATGCTGAAAAATACACAGAACTACAACTTCAGTGCCAAGCCTATATCTCTCAGCTCAGACTTTGTTTCAACGACCCGACTGGTTAAAAAGGTAGAACATGTATTACAAACGAGCCCTACAAAAATGATCCTGATCGAATGGCTAATGAATTTGGAATCCTTGTTTTACTAAGAATGTCTGTAAGAAAACGAGAACTGATTTCTCTCTTTTGAAGATGATTTTCTACTCTCTCTCTCTCTCTCTCTCTCCCTCCCTCAACCCTAAAACTGACCCTCTCCATTTAGGATACGTGAAACACTTATGAGCTGTAATACCCTATATTCTCTAAATGCTCAATTGGATATCAGATAAGTATCTACACTACTACAAAATACGCATTCAACGACGCCATGGTCACCACGGTTTTTCCCTACACCGTGGTGACATATCTTAATTAAGGCGCTACCATATTTATTTTGTTTTTTGATTAAAAATTATTTGTATATAACAGCGGTTACAGAACCAACCGTTGTGATATACTCAAACTTTCGTCGGTTCGAACCTCAGCGCCATAAAATATTTTATTCCTTTAACGTTAAGGCGCACCTTTTCTTTTTTATTTATTTTAAAATTCACAAATAAAAGGGTTATCACTACGGTTCTTCTGGTTAACCGTAGTGATATATTTATAATAAATAAAGACCTATATATACGGTTGGTATTGTTAACCGTTGTGAAATAGTTTTTTGTCGGTTCGAACCTCAGCGCCATAAAATATTTTATTCCTTTAACGTTAAGGCGCACCTTTTCTTATTTATTTATTTATTTTAAAATTCACAAATAAAAGGGTTATCACTGCGGTTCTTCTGGTTAACTGTAGTGATATATTTATAATAAATAAATACCTATCTATACGGTTGGTATTGTTAACCGTTGTGAAATAGTTTACCCATATATAAGCGAAATAACTTTCACTTTCACGTATTAACAGTAGCGTCGTTGCCTTCTAAATGAAACCCTAGAACCCATTTTTTCTCTTCGTTTTCACCATTAGGCGTGAATCTTGTGCTTCATACATTAAGGTATTCTTCTTCTTCCATCTATTGTTAGATATTTCCCATTATCTCGTTTGTTGCATGTTGTTTTTTATTATTGTTCTCATTTTTTCAGATTCGTTTTCACTACCTTATTAGAGACCATACTTTGGAAACTTCATAATGTTTGTGTAGCTATGGAAAAAAGTATAAGAAGCATGAAGCTATGATGGAAACTTCATCCACCTTATACTTTTTTTCATAGCTTCACGAACAAGATGATAGTAAATGAAGAAACAACAGTGTAAGAAAACTTCATCTAGTTTTAGAAACAATGAAAAGAAATATAAGAAGTATGAAGCTTTTGTGTAAGCTTCTTCCTCCTTGTATTTCTTTTTCATTGCTTCCCAAACTAGTAGAACATCATAATTGATTCCTGTTCCGCGGTTAGTTTCATTAAAAGGTGCGTTATTCATGTTCCTCTCTTTACTCTTCACTGGATTATAGTTTTAGGGTTTGTTTTCAACTGAGGATGCTCATTTTTGAAGTTTGATGTGTTTCCTTACAGGTTAAGGGGATGATACAGGGTGATGTTGCTGGTGGTAGCAAGCGTATTATATGAGTTTATAATATCTGGATCTGGTATAGAATGTTGTTTGAGTTTATTATATTCTATTTAGATTGTTTGTTTCACTAACCCTCACTTCAATTTTGCTGGTGGTAGCAAGCATATTATATGAGTTTATAATATCTGGATCTGGTATAGAATGTTGTTTGAGTTTATTATATTCTATGCAGATTGTTTGTTTCACTAACCCTCACTTAAAATACATTCATTTAATTTGACATAGATACTTATAATCTGCAAATTAAGTTCTATTTGAAAACCAACTTATATGAATCAATGTTTTCGAATTGCATCCCTCTCATCGTTCATCTCACGATGTTTAATATATATATATATATATATATATATATATATATATATATATATATATATATATATATTATGGTATAATGATTTGGCTCCTTAGATGCATCGCCATCTTCCATTATAGTTAAATTTCATTAACAACAAATTATAATTTAATCTGCCTCTCCATCAACACTTATAATCGTAAAACTTCCGATTATAAAAATTATGATGATAAGTGATGATGATGAGGCAGATTATCCAATGTCTTGTTCTTATGGAAATTTAACTATAATCAAAGATAACGATATATCGAAGGAGTCAGATCAATAAACCACACTATATATGTTAAACAGCATGAAATGCACGATGAGACGAATGCAATCAGAAAACATTGGTTTGTTTAAGTTGGTTTTCAAAAACAGTTTAATTTGCAGATTATAGACTTCTTCTTCAAATTGATTCCATGCATATTTCTTTTGTAAGGTGTTTGGAAAACAAATAATCTACATTTAATATAATAAACTCAGGGTACTTACAACAACGGTTATTTATTGTAACCGAGATCATAGGTAATTTATGTTTTATAAATAAGTCGCTGCTGATGGGTTTCGAACCCAGTACCTAAGTGTATGTATCACAACAGTTTATTATCATAACTGTTGTGATATATGGCGCGCGTCCTGCCTTTCAATAACGGTTTCCAGACCGTTGTAGAAACATCGAACTTACAACGACAATCTACATAACAACGCCTTCGTCCGTGTCATTATATGTCATTCCCAACCGTTGTTAAATGGGTTTTTCATAGTAGTGCTATGTGCTCTATCTCTGATCAATTGGAATAATGGAATTCTTTAAGTATTGACATTGGGATCAATAGAGCAACTAATGAACTCTGAAGAGGTCAATTATTTAATAAAGGGATAGATCAATGTTATTAATTCAAGAAAGTATTTTAAGGTAACTTTAATAATTGATCAATTGATATTAGATGATAAAATATCAATTGGAGATATTTTACTCTATTGGATTATATTATATTATATATATATATATATATATATATATATATATATATATATATATTTGTTAGAAGAAGAAGAAGAAAGATAGTAAGAGAAGAGAAAGAAGAGAAGAGGAAAAGAAAGGAAAAAGAGAGAAAGAGAAGAGAAGAAGAAGTTCAAAGAAGAAGAAGAGAAAGCTTGGATTATTGTTCATCATCTGCTTCAACCTCCTCTTCGATTATCTGGTGGGTTCTAGTTAGACACCTTAAGCTCTAGAAATTTCATGATTTGAGTTTAGGTTAGAGTTTGAGAGAAAATGAGTAAAGTGGCTAAATCAATGTTTTTAACGGATAAAATGTGGAATAAATTGCATAGTATAATCGGGTTATGCATGAATTTAGTCGGGAATACTTATTGTTATGTTGGATCATGTTTTGATTGATATTGGATTGAGTTTACACCATTAAAAATAGGTTTTTGTGCTCTGGTTCAGGGGTAACCGATTACTCATTCTAAGGTAACCGGTTACTTGAAGGAAAATTTGGGATTTTACGTGAAAATGAACTAAGTAACCGGTTATTCATTCTGAGGTAACTGTTTACCAAAATGTGTCTCTAACTATGATTTTAATTCTGTTTTGAACAGTGCAGCTTGAGTAACCGGTTACTCATTTTGAGGTTACCGGTTACCACTGTTGTGAGTTGTGAAAAATGTTTAAAAATTAATATTTTTGGATCGTAATTCCAATTGAAGCATGGTAATAGTCGATGGAAAGCTATGAAAATATCCTACGGGATAAAAGTGAGAAATATTAATTTCGATACCCGATTAAATAAATCGGAGGGAACATGAGAAATGTGATTAATTATGAGTTGAATTATTTCATGTATTTTATTACACTACTGTGTTGTGCTATATCTAACTTCCTATTGTGAATTGTGAATGAGAGAAAATACATGTTTAAAATATGAATTAGGAAGAGTGAGGAAACTTTACCCCAAAACAAAATGATACGATTCTAGGTTGTGACTACGATTGTGATAGAAACTCCAGATGACGATGCTCGTGCATTCGATGTATAGATGTGAATCCTTGACGAGTAATGGTCTAAAGTAGATAACCTAGATGACGATGCTCGTGCATTCGATGTAGAAAGGTGCATCCTTGACGAGTAATGGTCTAGAGGAGAGTGAAACACTATTATGGATCATGTGTGACCCTTGTGTTTTTTAGAAAAGGCGAATGTGGCCTTGTGATTGTCGAATACAATCACGTTTGTGAATATGATCACGTAATTGGAACGTTTCCCTGATATATGTCGTTCTATGAGTAACAAGCTCCTTTGGAATGTACGCATGATTACTTAGTAGATATGATTCCCGCGGTTAGTACGAATGGAGCCTACGGGTAAAGAGACTTGTGATGGTTAACATGCCATGAGAAGTGACGGTTCACGGTTAACAGGTTGATGGACCCGAATCCATTTCGTATGTCAAGTAAATTACAAGGATCCATGACTCGGGTCGACTTCTAGACGTAGAAGCGGACGGGAAAAGGGGATGCCTTGGTGAGGTTTCGGATTAGTGATAATTTTGAGTTAACAGACTCATAAGCATGTTTCCATATAGTGTGAGATTGTGAACTCAAGGTCATTTCCCTTCCCCTTGACTTGAGTTAGGATTTGGCTAGAACCCTGTAAAGCTTAGAGAATCCATAAGATAGGGAACTCACTGAGATTAATATCTCACCCCATTATCGTTGTTATTTTTCAGGTTAATTGCAGGTTTGATTTACAAGTGGAGCTATGCTTGGATGTTTCAAGAGAAGCTTAGCTTTAGTATTCCGCTGTGTAATTTATAGTATACAATTGAGGATATTGTATATTGATATTAGATTTTATTATTTTGGCTAATTTCCATGTCTTGTACCATAGGTTGTATTTGTGTTTTAGTAATGGTCAAGTATGTGAATTATCCCGATAGGAACTTGTGATGGTGTCAGTACCAAATAAAATGCTTGTATAGTATTATTCTAGGTATATATTATACAGGGCATTACAAAGCTTATGGATAGAAAAGTTGTAATTCAAGTCAACTGAGTAGCTATTTAGTTTTGATGATGACAAAAATTAGTATCAAAAGATATCCAACAAAGTCAACTATTTGATGAAGATAGCTCAAGTAATCAAAGATGCACAAGATGATTGTTTAAGCAATCCTTTCAAGTCAAGATATGATCATGAAGATCACAATATTTAATGTCAACACTATGGTAAAAGTACTTTCAAGTGAAGTCGTTTATTCCAAGGCTCAATGGTGGGTTAAAGCACTCAAATCATAGATAATGAAAATCAACATGAAGATATCTCAAGCCTCTTTATGAAGATTGAAAGTTCTTGTATGATGCTAAAATGATGCCAATACCTTAAGCTTTAGGGTTGTGAAAGATAGGAAGTGTTAAAGCTTGTCTGGTTTTATCTGTTTTAGTGACAATATCTTGTAAGGACATAAGGGTATTTCGGAAAATACTTTGGCTAAAACACACACACACACATACACACACATACACACACACACACATACACACACATAAACACACACACATACACACACAAACACACACAACACAACACACACACACACACACACACACACACACACAGAACACACATATACACATACACATGGATACACACATACACACATACACTCACACACATACGTACACACACACACACACACACACACACACACACACACACACACACACACACACACACACGCGCGCGCGCACACGCACGCGCTCAGACACTCACACACACAAAAACATTACAAAAGTCTATCATATATATATATATATATATATATATATATATATATATATATTCCATTTATGCCCATAACAAATTATTATTGAAGGTCTATATCGATTAGCTTAATATATTATGGAATTAATTTAACTCGTGGATTGTTTCCAAATTTATATCACACATTGTCCTATAAATAGAGAGCTACAATATCCATTTTTCAAATCCAAAAAATTATTTTGAATCTCATTTTTCATTTCTCCTATAATTTCTCTAAATCTCATTTTTCTCACATATATTCATCCAAAGCGTTTCGAGAGTATTCTTGACTCTAAGTGAGGATCATTGTTATGAGTGAAGGCTAAGTTGTAATTTACCACGAGTGTATTATTTCTTTTTTAAAATATCCTTCCATGGGAATTTGTTTGGATTTGAGCTAAGATAATAAAAACTTCGTTTAGTTTGTGAGTTTTACCTTGAAGAAAAAGCTATGTAATTAGTTCCTGAGCTAGGCATGGTATAAGCTCATTTGGTTCAAGATTTGCCAATATAAAGTCAAACCTTGGTTTGTGATTAGCCTGTTCAAAACCCGAGTACAATTTGAAAGTTAGGCAACTCAAAATTCCATCTTGATTTGATATCACCCCATGGAACATATCTTTTAGTTTGGAGAATAAGAGCTCTAAGCCTTGTCCATTGTTTGGTTAAAAATTTGCCTGAAAACCTTATTTCCTTGTATAAGGAGGTTTGTGGGCAAATGCTTGTAAATGCTCTCAAGTTTTTTGGATACTCTCATGAATAATTCTTGGGATAGGAGTAGGTCATTAAAGGCCAAAACTGTATAATTATTTAGTTTTCTTCTCTCTCCCTTATCTATTTACTTTCCAGTAATTTTATTTCCTTTGATTTTCTGCTGCCTATTTATTCACTTGTTTTACAAAATGTTTTAATACTGATTTTTAAATGAGTTTATTGTCTCCAAAATTCACCCATCTCTTAGGTATATATACAACAAGGTGTACAACAAATAATTTGGTGTTTGAAAGATCACAGGCAACGTCTATAATTGCTTCGATTTTTTCATGTCACCACATATCCCAAGGAATGTTTGGCAACTTAAATTTCTCCCCCTTTCTACGGCTTTCATGGGTAGTATGATGGATCAAACGATATCTCTTTTGACGGTGATTGAAAAGTTGTCTTTTTCTCTCTTGAGCACTATTAAAAGATGATGTAAAAGTGTTCTTTAATTTTATTATATAACAAAAAAAAAATACTAGAAAAGTTGTGATACTATTCAATTCCAAACATAACCATGAAATAACAAAATTATGGGGTTGGTTGAAAATATACATGTTGATACTCTTTATGGTGGAGTATGATTGTCGGTAAAGATAATGAAATATTATGCATTATTTTTAATCAATATCGGGATTGTTGGGGTTGGTTGATATATACATATTGAAGAAGTATCATTGCTTAGTTTTGTGAACGAATAAAAAGTCCAAGGCTATATATAGGATACTAGTTCTTTGAAGTCCCACATCGCTAAATTTTGTGAAGGAAGAGAGAATATTAGGCTAAATATAGGATTCAAGTTGTTCATTTGAAGATGCCCCAGTCAAAAGTACTTTAAGCTTGTATTTGACTTTCTTTGTTCTCTTATACTCTTGTATTAAAGTGTTGTGTGATGTAGTTAAATATTTGTTTTAGAGGGTGTGGGAGTATTGGGGGACTGAGTTAGTTGAAGGTATATTATATGTTGTAACAATTTTCACATTGTGTTATTCTCTGTTTGTCTATTGACAACTTCCATGATTTTTTCTCTGATTTTGGAGTTTCCACGTCATGTTCTTGTGTTGTGATTGTGTTCCTTTTTTTTTTCTCATGCTTTGTTTTTTCACAACAATCTTTTCTCTCTTGACCACTATTAAAAGATTATGTACAAGTGTTCTTTCATTTTATTATATAACAAAAAATAAATAATAGAAAAGTTATGATACTATTCAATTCCATACATAACCATGAAATAACAAAATTATAGTAATTTTTTAAAAATAAAAACTTAATGAAAAAGAAACACAAAATAAAACGATGTTTTAGAGTAATAAGATTAAGAATGAAATGAAAATTTAAATGTTAATCATATTCTAATTACAACTCAAATTAATTATTGATATGAAGAACATAGAGGTCATGGTATACATCCAAAATTTAATCTCAAGATTTTAGAGAACAAAGCCATATTTTCAAGATGTATAAAATTAGGAAATTAAATAAATATATAAAAAAGAAGTTATTGATTGAAGGCATGAATCTTTAATGGAAATTTATGGAATATTTTACATTAATATTACTTTTATTTTATGATATTTCAAGAAATAACTCTTCCTTACAGCAATGGTGGTTGTTAAATATCTTGAACAAATTTACATAGTTTGTTAATGCACTTATAATAGTATGTATTCATGTTAAGGTTAACAATCTTTGTTCGTGGACAATCTTCATCAATTTTACATGGAACATTCGCAGCTGTGAAAAATAAAATAAAAAATGTGAATAAAACATGATTAAAATTTTTGTAATAACTAACAAATAAAATAAAACAGAAATATTTAAAGGTGGGAATAACTTTACCACTAGCCATATTTGAAAGAAGAAGTAGGAAAAGAAATAAAATCATAGCAAAAACAAATTTGAAAATTTTAGTCATACTTTTTTCTCTTTTCATTTTACAAATAGAGTATGATATGCTCAATTTATAACGTGTAAATTTAATGTAATGCTAAAAGCAATTAAATTATTTGTAGCCCTAAAATGGATAATATATTTTGTTTGTCCCTTTTGCACGCTTAAAAAATACCTCTTAAACCTATTTTGGAAAGGGGATAACATAAAAACTTTATAATAATTTGATCCATTATTTTTAACTTTCCGTCCTTTGGTGATAGAAAAGCAACATGTTTTTTTCTTGAAAATTGTTCAATTATGTTCACATTATTCGTTTGAATATTGTGATGGAAAATTAACACACAATAACAGATCAATACGTAGTAGAAATTTTTTTTCAAACTTGTAAGAACCTATGAGTATCAACAACAAATATGCGGGAACTAATAAAACAAATAAACGTACAAGAGAACATTGATACGCTATAATCAAATAAGGCTACAAGAGAATCTCAATGTGATGCACAAACAAGTGTTAACAGCAATCAAACTACAAAGCAAACTGGCTTAAAAATAAGAAACCAAAAATGCTGAAAAATACCCTGAACTACAACTTCAGTGCCAAGCCTATATCTCTCAGCTCAGACTTTGTTTCAACGACCTGACTGGTTAAAAAGGTAGAACATGTATTACAAACGAGCCCTACAAAAATGATCCTGATCGAATGGCTAATGAATTTGGAATCCTTGTTTTACTAAGAATGTCTGTAAGAAAATGAGAAATGGTTTCTCTCTTTTAAAGATGATTTTCAACTCTCTCTCTCTCTCTCTCTCTCTCTGTGTGTCTGTCTGTCTCTCTCTCTCTCTCTCTCTCTCTCTCCCCCTCACTCCCTCCCTCCCTCAACCCTTAAAATGATCCTCTCCATTTAGGATATGTGAAACACTTATGAGCTAAGATATTTGGGTATTTCTCGACATAGGAAGGAAGCACAAACCCAACAAATCTCCCCTCACAAGTATGTGGAGGAAATCGTCAAACTTACGAAATTAAACAAGCTTCAAACTTCCCTCTTTGTAAGGTTTTACTAATCATACTAGAACAATTATCATAGGTAGCACTACTACGAAAAACCCTTTTAACAAAGGATAGAAATGAAATATAATGACGCGGGTGAAGGCGATGTTATGTAGATTGTCGTTGTAAGTTAGCTGTTTCTACAACGGTCTGGAAACCGTTATTGAAAGGCAGGATGCGCCATATATCACAACGGTTATGATAATAAACCGTTGTGATACATACACTTAGGTACTGGGTTCGAAACCCATCAGTAGTGAATTATGTAAAACATAAATTACCTATGATCTCGGTTACAATAGATAATTGTTGTAAGTACCCCGAGTTTATTATATTAAATGTAGATTGCTTGTTTTCCAAACACCTCACTAAAGAAATATACATGGAATCAATTTGATGAAGAAGTCTATAATCTGCAAATTAAATTGTTCTTGAAAACCAACTTAAACAAACCAATGTTTTCAGATTGCATTCGTCTCATCGTGTATTCACGCTGTTTTACATATATATATTGTGGTTTATTGATCTGACTCCTTCGATATATCGCTATCTTCGATTATAGTTAAATTTCCCTAAGAATAACACATTGGATAATCTGCCTCATCATCATCACTTATCATCATAATTTTTATAATCGGAAGTTTTACGATTATAAGTGTTGTTGGATAGGCAGATTAACTAATAATTTGTTGTTAATGAAATTTAACTATAATGGAAGATGGCGATGCATCTAAGGAGCCAGATCATTATACCATAATATATATATATATATATATATATATATATATATATTAAACATCGTGAGATGAACGATAAGAGGGATGCAATTCGAAAACCTTGATTCATATAAGTTGGTTTTCAAATACAACTTAATTTGCAGATTATAAATATCTATGTCAAATTAAATGAATGTATTTTAAGTGAGGGTTAGTGAAACAAACAATCTACATAGAATATAATAAACTCAAACAACATTCTATACCAGATCCAAATATTATAAACTCATACAATACGCTTGCTACCACCAGCATCATCACCCTGTATCAACCCCTTAACCTGTAAGGAAACACAACAAACTTCAAAAATAAGCATCCTCAGTTGAAAACAAACCCTAAAACCATAATCTAGTGAAGAGTAAAGAGAGGAACAGGAATAACGCACCTTTTAATGAAACTAATCGCGGAACAGGAATCAATTATGATGTTCAACTAGTTTGGGAATCAATGAAGAAGAAACGTAAGGAGGAAGAAGCTTACACAAAAGCTTCATACTTCTTATATTTATTTTCATTGTTTCTAAAACTAGATGAAGTTTTCTTACACTGTTGTTTCTTCATTTACTAACATCTTGTTCGTTAAGCTATGAAAAAAAAGTATAAGGTGGATGAAGTTTCCATCATAACTTCATGCTTCTTATACATTTTTCCATAGCTACACAAACATTATGAAGTTTCCAAAGTATGGTCTTTGTTAAGGTAGTGAAAACGAATCTGAAAAAATGAGAACAATCAACAAAAACAGCATGCAACAAATGAGATAATGGGAAATATCTAACAATAGATGGAAGAAGAAGAATACCTTAATGTATGAAGCACAAAATTCACGGCTAATGGTGAAAACGAAGAGAAAAAATGGGTTCTAGGGTTTCACTTTGAAGGCAACGGCGCTACTGTCAATAATTGAAAGTTATTTCGCTTATATATGGGTAAACTATTTCACAACAGTTAAGAATACCAACTGTATAGATAGGTATTTATTTATGATAAATATATCACTACGGTTAACCAAAGAACCATAGTGATAACCCTTTTATTTGTGAATTTTAAAATAAATAAAAAAGAAAAGGTGTGCCTTAACGTTAAAGGTGCATTCCTGTCTTCATAATGTAATTCAAACATCAACAATGTAATTCACAATGCATCTGCAGTTTAAACATCACCAATGTAATTCAAACCCTAATTCAACTATTACATTTCATAACAAAGTAAACATTAAATATAAAGTAGACAAGAAAACATAACATCTTGAGATTTCCAGAAAATATCTATGATTTCAGTTTGTTCTTCAAATTCTTGTTCTTTTTCTTTAAATCCTCATACATAACCTTCAAATAGCCCACATCTTCCAACTCTGACTTCATAATGCTCTCATATTCATTTCCATCTCTTTCTCCCACATCTTTATCCCATATGAACGAATTACATGTTTCATCACTCCTCAAAAATGGACATCTCCAAAAAAGCCTTCCTTTATTTTGTCCCTTCTTGCATTGGTACGAAACCATACGACCAACACAACCACAAAAATTTCCAGATCGAGATTTTACATCGGAAGAAGACATAGAAACACCTTTGGATGATTTTGTCTTCAAATGCGACATTGTAACACCTTAAAGTAGAACACTTTCTTGTTGTTGTTGTCTTCTTCCCAACAATGGTGACGGCGTTGGTGTTAGGGTTGTTTCGTCTTGTTTCTTTTTTCAGTGGATAAACTGATATATACTTAGTGTTTAAAATACATAAAAAGAAGCTTTAGTTTGTAACAACGGTTTTAAGAAATAACCGTAGTGATATCCTTATTATTTTTTAGTTAAATATAAATAAAACTTAAAAAGGGCGCATTTACGTCAAAAGAATAAACTATTTGAGGGCGATGAGGTTCGAACCCATGAAAGCCTGATTGTATCACCACGGTGTTCACAACAACCGTTATTATACCCTTGAAATTTATAATTAAAATAATATGCGCGCATCCAGTGCGCACTATAACAACGATGTATAGGATGTCGTTGTAAACCTAGCGTTGTTGTTTGGGCGTTTTGTAGTAGTGTAGGAAATATAAATAATTCCAGCAACTTAGCATCCAAACGTCATATATGCAATGAACAATTAGATTCTTGCTAAGATGAATAACACTTTAACTATCAACAAATAACACATATTTGTCTTGAACAAACCAACGCTCCAACAAAAATTTCTTCAACCATAGAAACTTTTTGCATGCTTCAGTAATGACAATGAACTTTGCCTCTATAGTAGCACTACTACAAATAATACATTTCATGACAACGCTTTCACCTCACCCAGTAGAAAATCGAGGTATAATTCAAGGATGTGCCATGATTTATTTTTATATTTAAAAAAACATCTATTCCCTCGGATATTTAATATAACTGAGGGGAAAAATAATCAATGACATGCTTCGAATCCCAACAAAAGCAATTTAAGTGTTATTTCTTTTTATTTTATTTTTTTATTTCTTAATAATTGATCTATTCATTCAGTTTATTTAATAATCGAGGGGTTATATTTTCCTATAAAAGCACTCTGTTGTACCCCAAATTTTTACCCTTAGATGTCATCTTCATTTGTGCATCTTAGGTCAATCATCTCTGCATTGTTTGAACTAACCCATATCTTGCAGTTTGTTTCTTTGTGTTCAAATTAGGTTTTCCTGTCACCATGAAGCTCCACAAGTTGTTTTGAAGTAAGTCAAGTCAACAAAAGATCTCCAGTGCAAGAACTTTGGAATTAGGGTTTTGCTCTGAAGAAATCACTGAGAAATTGGCTCTATCAAGTCAAGATTTGTGTGGTTCACTTACCACTTAAGGTCATCTACATCCAAGAGACATCATTCAACAGGAATCCAAGATCTATTGGTCCTCAACGAGAGAAGTTTGAGCCTCAGCCTCATTATACCTCCAAATTAGGGTTTCTGTGACACTTATCAGTCAGTGGCTTTGATTTTCATCAAGATGAACTGCCAAACCCTAATTCTTGATTCTATTGGTTTATCAACATCCTCAAGAGTCTTCTAAGACCTTTAGATGAGAAGGAAGGAGCAAGTTTACAAGATCTGACCTCAGTGCATTCATAGTCAAAATTAGGGTTTGACTGAAACCCTAATCCTTGGAAATTTTGGTTCAAATGAAGTGTCAATGGTTCTAATCATCATAGAATGTCTCATGAGGTATTCAAAGCATCAAGATCAAGTTTCATGAGGTTTCTTGCAAGAGAAGTAAGGTTTTGATCATGAAAGATTTCATATGTGAGATTTTCCCTCTAATAGCATAATTTAAAATGACCATAACTCCTAAACCACACACTCAAATGGAGTGACTCAAAGCTCATTGGAAAGCTCTTTTCAAGATATTCAATTTGTTCCATATGACTTTTCATCCAAAAATGCTTGGTTTTTGAGTTATGAAGCTTGCAAGATATTTTGACCAAACACTTAGAGAAATTTCAACACTTTTCTTCATAATTTTTCTCTAACTTTGACCTCATTTTTCACCCATTTCCACTTGGTTTCAAGACTTGGATCCCAAATGAAAGTTTTAGAGCATGATGAGAGCTTTCCAACCACATGTGAAACATCTCATTTGAATGAGCCAAACTCAAGTTATGGTGTTTTAAAGTTAGGTGTTTCAATTGATGGAATTTCCATAACTTAGAATTTTTCTAAGTTTCTTTTGGGCAGCCCATGTGCACGACTTTATGGATTATTTTCTCATTATTAAAAGAACTATCTCAAATAACTTTCCACACAAGAATTGCTCTACCAAATGCCCTCTTTACATTGAATAAAAAACTTCAAGATTTGGTGGTATGGTTATCGAGTTATGCCATGCTAAAGTTGGCACGTTGGCATATTGTTTCACATTTGGAAAATTCAAATTCCAATTCCTTGATGTACCAAACTTTGTCTTGACTTATCATAAGTTTCAAATACCATTCTAAATTCATCAATGACATCAGAATGATTCTTCCTCATGCCATTCACTCCAAGGAATCAAGAGTAGTAGCAAGGTAGTTTTTTGTTGGAAGTGTGTCGTGTACCTAAAGAGAACCATGCCATAGTTCCATTACACAAACCAAGTTGACTTTGAAATAAATACCAGTACACTACTGACTTTTCTTTCCATCATTCTTTGCATCAGTTCCAGTACCCCTATTTTCCCACAAACCCGTGAGAACAAGCTACAAGTACAAACACTTTGTACTTCACAAGGTTGACATACAAAAGCCAAAAGTTTGGACCATCATACAAACTGACCTTTATGCCCCAACCTTTGGTCTTTGCTCCCGCTTTTTCTGACTTAAATCTCATCTCAAGCAACCAACTTTTTTTTCTCACTTGGCTCAAGGGAGAAATTCAGAAACAGCCATGCGCACAAGCTTTTGGGATCTTTCTCCTTTGAACAAAACCAATTTCCTTTGTGTCATGAGAGCCATTAACCAGTATGCTCCTCTATAAAAGGCAGCCACTCTCATTCACTTCTCACCAAGAATTAACACCAAACAACTCTGAAACAAAACACTTTGAGAACGCACGAGCTAGCTGCAGAGGAAGGAGTTTTTGTTGCTCACTTAGGAACCAGGTAAGTTCCTCAACCTTCCACTTATCATGCTTATCATGCTATGCTGAATATATTCTAGTATCATGTTAGAAATCATATGTTGTTTCAAGGTTCGTGTGTTCATAGTGTATAGGCATTATATGTATATTGTCATAAACCTCTGTTGAGTTTATCTTAGAAGTTCATAACCCTTCATGACAGCTCTAATGAATGAACATGTTTGTTTCCAGGATAAACACTTGTTAACCATGTTAAAATGAATACTATTTGAATATATACTTGCTTTGATCATATGTAAATCTGAACATACCAACTCTGATGTTTATCATGTGTGTGAGTGATTCTAATTCGTGCATGGATGTATGCTGGTTATTTGATGTCATTTCCAACTTGTTTAAGTTTTAAACATTTTTGGTTGTTCATGTCAACATATTAATGAGATTCTGAGTTGTACCTTGTTACTACTACAATGTTGTTGTTGAGTTTTTGAGGTTTATGTTGGTTTTGAATTGAAACAGAGGCTGGTTTTTCATCCTTTCCTGAGCTGAGTTTTAATTTTGAATACTTGATTTCCTTTGCTTCATGCCTATGTTGTGGTCACCATCTTGTTCAGATTAGGGTTTATTGTTGTTCTATGTTTTGAGTACTTCATTTTGGTGTGTTATTTCATGATATTTGGTTGCATATGGAGGCTGTAATATTGGTTGGAAGTTTAATGTTTGTTTTGAGTTTGCAATATGAAACACGATGGTTTCTTGTTGTTCTGCATGTTTCATATCCATGCGTGCTTTTGATTAGTTACTGGTTTGGTTTTGTCGTGTTGTGGTTTTAATTGAACATGACCAATTGATATATGTTACACACACAGTTTCATGTACGCGCATATGTTTTTTTTCCATTCAATAGATTTCATGAAACACCTTGGTTTATAATGAATTAGAAGCGTATATTTCTTGGATGAAACAACCGTCCCAACGGTAGCACACTTGCCTTGCCTTTCACTTTCACACACCATGACTGGGTTCGATCCTGCGGATCAACCCTTTTGTGTTTTTTCTTTTTTTACTTGCTTGAATTTTTTCCCATTTTCTTTTGGACCTTGGGCCTGGCTGATTCTGCTATCCACACCCCTGCCCAGGAAGGCCCATGCGCCTCACCTAATTAAACCCAGTTCATTTCTAATTACTAGTGCACCCCCCTGCGTGTTGTTTGTCTTTTTATTTTATTTTCTATTTCAATATTTTTATTTCCAAATATTTTTTAAACCAGTTGGTGTTTTATTTTATTTTATTAAAAACATTTTCTTTATTTCAAAACTCCAAAAATATTTTTTAATCTTTATTTAATTTTAATTAGCAATTTGTTTCTTAATTGTTTATTTAAGCATTATTATTAATATGTGATTTATTTCTTAATTGTTTCCTAAATTATTTAAGTTTAATTAGTATTATTTCTTAATTGTTTCATAATTATTTAAGCTTAATTGTTTCTTAGTATGTGATTTATTTTAATTTTTCTCTTGTCTATTTAAGCTTAAGTGTTTCTTAATTGTTTCTTAATTGGACTAATTGTTAGCTTTATGTTAGCATCTTTATTGATTATTTAAGTGTTTGTTTCCCTAATTATTGTTTAAATCTTGAACAAATTTATTCCATGTTTGATCTGTCATATGTTTAACATTGGTGTGAATATTGTTCTTCTTTAAATATCATCTTAGATCAATATCATGTCTCTTTATCTTGTGAGTGTTCCTTATGTTTGTCTTCCTTAAGATTGAAACATATTGATTTGTCTTTGTTTACATGTTTCTATGATGATCATGTCCATCTTATCCATGCTTTGTTATGAAATACTTCTTGCCATACTCATGTTATTGTTGTTATCTTATCCATCTTTATTAATATGTCTTGTTATCTTTTAATATCTTTATAACTGTTATTATCCCCATTCTAAAGGAAGGTGAACTATGTTGACTCCTAAGTCATTAACCCCCATCTTACCTTAGTAGCCTCATAAGAGCTAAACCTTATTTCTTGGCCTCATGAGAGCCATGGAATCATAACTAGCCTTAGGAGAGAGTTCTTACACTCTTGGTGATATTCATCCTAATGAATACTCACTTTCCTTATTGACTAAAACTTCAACATAGGACCATCATAACTAGACTTAGAGAGTTCTTATACTCTACAATGAGGTCACACTCATTTCCCCTCTGAATATTGACCACAACCAATCATTCAGTAGAAGTAGAACTACGCATACTCTGATTCTATACCCGAGGATACGTAGGCGCAAAGTGCGATGCTTTGTCGAGTATACTTAGATACTAACCCCTAGGGTTTCAACCTTTAGCATAGAACCCTTAGCAAACATAACATAATACAAACTAAACAAGGGGTTATTGTAGAGTACTACAGATATTAAGGGTGCTAATACCTTCCCTTTGTATAACTAACCCCCGAACCCTAGTTCTCCCCCTTTTAGGTTTTTCTAACGATCTTGAACCTTTCCTATGGATAAATCAAAGTCGGTTGTAAAAGAAATATGATGCAAGTTAATTAATAGCTTGTTATCCGATTTTCACCGCAACAGAAATGGCGACTTCACGGGGGAAAGAGCTCTTTTGAGGGTTAAGCCCACCTTTGTTTTACTTGTTTTTATCTATACTTGCTTGCTATATTTGTGTATATCTATTTGATTGCCTGCATATATGCTTTGCTTGATTATTTTGTTGGCTTGGTTTTCTTGTGGTGAGATAAATCCTATACCCGGATTTTGAGTGCACTTTTGATAGGACGATGGTATATTCAAGGAGGCTTTGAAGAAGTCGATTCCTGAAAAAGTTAACTTGAGACACCATCACTCAGTTTAGGCCCTCTTGAGAGTTTAGTCATGTTGAACGATCCTATTCGTGAAAGCGTGCTACTCTCAATTTAGGTGCCCATGATATTGAGAACCGTAGTTACAAAACCCCACTTGGCCTTTTAGGATGTAGTGCAGTGACCATGATGGAGTCTAATTCTGAAATGGTTGTCACACGATACTACACTCAGACGAGATTCTCTTGAGAATATTATTGATTACCAAGTTAATTGGGAAGTCGATAATATCCGAAAGATGGATTGTCGACTCTGGGAACCTTTTTAGAACCCTGTTCTGCAGATGAAAACCAGTAGTACATACCTATTGGGATGGGTAGACCATGGCTCCATTCATGAGACCTATAAACCTAGGATTTGTTGTTTTGTTGTGTGTACATATGTTTGTGCTCGTGTGCTTTATGCATCCATACCTTCAAGCATTCTTAGCCCGTCGGTTTCGAGGAACTCAAATGTTTGTTTCCTTTTCAAAAAATTAACAGAGCTTGGATTTGAAAAAAACAAAACTCTTCAATTTTCCAAAAATGTTTACAACTGGCCTTGGAGTTCCTTGA
The DNA here is from genome assembly GCA_022829125.1 of Lathyrus tuberosus. Lineage (NCBI taxonomy): Eukaryota > Viridiplantae > Streptophyta > Magnoliopsida > Fabales > Fabaceae > Lathyrus > Lathyrus tuberosus. Next base: position 599,972 of record JALAZF010000159.1, read on the forward strand.
AACCATTTGGCTTGCATTAGCATCTCATTTGCATCATGTCATAGCATGTGCATTTCCTCTCTGTCTTCGTCTCATGTCACCGTTTTCCCTTCAGAACCGTCTTTTAATCGTCACCCGAGCCAAACTCGACAAAGGATGTCTGAACAATACTATGAAATGGACAGAGTCAACAATGAATTGAGTGAGCTCCGAGGAGGAATGGGGCAGATTCTGGAAGCAATTCAAGTTATGAGTGCAAGGATGGATACACAAGCGACAGTGGTCTCCGAGATTATCACTACAATTGTAGAACCTCCCGTTACTATTGTGAACCCCATTTTAGGCATGCCTGTTAACTTTATGCGTGCTTCGGCCGTCACTTCTACTCAACAAGCTGTTCCCTTGGTTAATGAGGCTTTTCAAGCTATTCCTGCCTTCACTCCAGCAACAGTGCAAGCTCAGGTGCGCCCTATTTTTCAGAACCCACATCCGGTCTATGATCATGTCAATATGTCCGAAGAAGGGGATAATCAACATGAAAGGTTGAAGGAAAGTGTAGAGACAATGCGGAGGAAATTGGAAGTAATGGAGAGGAGCAATGTATCTAATACTAATGTTAAAGACATGTGCTTAGTCTCAGGCTTGGTAATTCCACCCAAGTTCAAACTACCCAATTTTGACCTATACTCTGGTGCGACCTGTCCTAAGTCGCATTTGGTCATGTATTACCGACCAATGGCTGCATTTATGGATAATGATAAGTTGATGATCCGCTGCTTCCAAGATAGTTTGAAAGGGGCTGGCGCAAAGTGGTATTTGACTTTGGACCAATCTAGGATCCGATGCTTTCAAGACGTATCTGATGCTTTTGTAAAGCACTATAGATATAACATGGACCTCGCACCAGATCATAGACAATTATTGAGCATGTCACAGCACGATACCGAGTCTTTTAAAGAGTATGCACAGAGATGGAGAGAACTAGCTTCATAGGTAGAGCCACCTTTATCTGAAAAAGAGTTGACTGATTGGTTTGTCGACACGGTGAGACCGGAATTCTACGAAAGGATGATCAGTAGCGTGTCTGCTAGTTTTTCCGATATTGTGGTTGTAGGGGTTAAAGTAGAGCTTGGTCTGAAGAGTGGAAAAATGTCCAAGAGAGCTGGTAGTCCAAGCGACGATGCCAAGATATCCTTCAAAAGGGAAGGGGATACTAATGTGGTGATGACGAACAAAAGGAAGAAAAATCAGTTTTGGAAACGTCAGCAGCGACAACAGTGTTATTCTGTTCAGCAACCTTATGTGGCCGCCGTTGCGCCAGCATTCAATCATCAAGCTTCTGTTTATCAGCCGGTTCCTCAACCACCAGTATATCGACGAGCGCCCAACGCTCCTGCTTATCGCCAACGGACTGAAGTTTCTCGTCAGAACATTCCAAGAAAAAGAAAGGGTGGAAGGCCTCCGATTCCTTCCATTCCAATGACGTACACAACATTGTATCCTGTTTTGGTACAACAAGGATTAATGACTACAAGGTCATCAGGCCCACCTCCTGAGCCACTTCCACCTTCTTACAATCCCAATGCTCATTGTGCATTCCATGAAGGCACACCAGGCCACAATTTAGAAGATTGTTTTGCTCTAAAGCATATTGTGAAGGACTTAGTGGAGAGAAACATTTTGTCTTTTGATGGCTCCCAGCCTAATATCAAGAACAATCCTTACCCGCTCATGAGATAAGTAATGATATGGAGGATGTATCAAGACAAAGAGGGATTATGTGGCTCCTCTTTGATTTTCTGTATTTGATTCCCTAAAGCTGGCAATCTTTTGGTTTTTTCAGCAATTTTATTATATTTCCTTTGCACTTTGAATTTGAACTTGCTTATAAGCTTTGTTGTACTTTCAAATTGGCAAGGTTAATGAAATGTTTGTGCATCTTTTGGATTAAGTCTATTCGTTTCACTCATCTACTTTTATGCTCAAAAACAAAATATAATAATATCTTCATCTTATTTCTTTCCATTTACCAACTTATTGTTAAGCAAAGATTGGGGAGGATGATGAAAACCTCGTGTTCATAATTGCTGTGGTATGCTTTTGATTAAACCTTGCCGAGGATGTAAGGCATTGTTTCAATCCCTAAACACTGGAGAAATAAGGAAGATAATCCCTCGTTAACCCTTTTGAGCCTAGAAGTAGGAGTTTTCTTTCCTTACACAAAAAACCCTTAAATCTCAACCTTGGGGCAGGGTAGTTCTCAGTTTAACTTGGATATGCAATCAAATGCAAACGCTTCGTGTAAGGCGCCAGTCAACTCTCAAATCAAGCGACTTCCTAGTGTTTGGAAACTTGAATGTATAGCTTAAGTTAACTGAGTGTAGGATCAGAGTTCATCACGAAGATGGGGTGGGACAAATAAACTTTGAGCCTTTAACTTTTGTTTCATAAACCGTGAACCAAGCCATGATACAACCCTTAAAAGACCTAATTGAGGTAAAGTTGTTTTGAAAGTGTACTACAGTAAGGTTGATTAACCTGACTCCTAATAGTCTTTGCTAATTGCGTGTGCTGATCACTTCATCTGTCATTTTGTAAATGACCAGATCCACTTTGTTTTTGATTATTTAATCATTCCACTGTGTGTGTTTCATCAATAAGCTTTGTTTTTCAAAAGCTTGCATGAATTTTGCATTAAATTTCCAATTTTTAATGAACAATACTTGTTTGCAAAACAATTCAATATCAAAGGAATCCCAACAAATGCAGCTAGCTAGGGAATTTGACTTGATAAAGGAAGCTCAGTCAGGGGCAACGAAGTATGAAGATTCTCCAATCAATCATCCCAAGAGTTGAGGAATCAGAGGTAGAAATCTTCAAAAGTTCAGAGTATCGGGGCAAGTGTTCTTGAGGTCATCTTATGACAAGTTTGGACTCCAGTGACCCATCAACAGGGGAAACTTTGTTCCCCAGCTGTTTCTACCATAGTCTGAGGACTTTGTATTGCAAATACAGTGGGACATGGGCAGTTACGTCGAGGTTCATCTTTTCAAAAGTTTGAAGATATTGACGCACCTTGTATGCCAATTCTTCTGTAAAATCCTTTTGATGACTTATCCTCACACATCAGCTAATCAGAAACAACCAGGTCGAGATTCGGCGAATCTCTCAAAAAGTCAACTAGTCTGGGGAATCTCCTTTACAGATCAGCTTGACAGGGGCAAGTTTGTTCCCCAGTTGTCAACAACTAGTCTGGATAACTAGTTCGAGGACTTTGTCGTGCAAAGACAGTCAATCATGCGCAGTTATGCTGAAATTCATGAATCTCTCCAAGAGTTTGAAGATATTGAAACACCTTGTATGCCAATTCTTCTGTAAAATCCTCTTGATGTATTCTTCTGACAGTCCATCTACTCTGGGGCAGATGAGTCATGCAGAATTACTCAGCTTTTGTGGCGTCTCTGCTAGCTCCCCAGAAAGTTGTCTCTTCAGCTAATCTTGGCAATTCTCAATGGATCTCTTATCTACAGTGAAGAAATCAAGCTCATGATGCCAATCCTAGTGAAGTCATGATGCTATACCAAGTGGAGTACTCTTTCCCCAGAGAAGGTCATAACCTTGAAGTAGAGCTGCTTCTCCTGCTAGTTCATCCCCCTGTGATGGCCCAATCTGATGTGTTTGGCTGGGTATCCTTGTCGAGATGTTTATTTCATCTCCAGTCTCGCTTCCTTTTGTCTGTTTTGTCAGCATAAGAATAAGCATGGCATAAGCAATCATATGCATAGCATCTTTGCATTTCTGTTTCTTTTTCTGGTGTTTACCTGTTTTGGGTCCACTTTGGTGTTTGTCTCCTCAAGTGACTGGGTTTGTCTATTCTCTCCAATAGAGTTGTCAGCCCTTAGGCATAAAGTGCCCATTCTTTTTTTAATTCCCCACAGAGTTTTATCCTCATGGATGATGGTTGTTTTAGTTATCTTTTCCACATTTGGATAAGATAAATCCCAATTTGAGTTCATTTCTCAATTGGAGTCTTGTTTTACCGTTTCTTTCTAGCTTGTTCCTAGATTGAACTTTGGTCCCCGACAGGTGTGGTTTTTTTTAACCCATTTTCGAACGTGCATTTATTTTGCACCGTTTCTCGCAAGAAGCATCTTTCACAGATCCTCATTGAAGACATAATTATTTCTCCAACATTGTTGTGATATCAACATATCTTTGAAGCAGCAATCTCTTGAAGAAGCTTGGCAGTCTCTTGTAAGCAACTTATCTATCTCTGGTACTATTCAACCTCTTCGCAACCGTAATTGGGTATTCCCCAGGAAGCCTTATCTTCAGTTACGCAACCCCAGTACTAACCTATCACATTCTATACCTTTATTGAGGCCCATTTCTTGGTTCAATCTCCAATAAGGTTCTTCTTTTTCCAAAGTGCCAACCGGTCATGCTTGAACCCGTTGTTCCATCACTTTGGATGTCTTTTCCCAGTGAAGACCGTTTTTCGGTTCAACCTTCATTGCGGATTCTTTCTAGAATGTCATCTAGTCGCGTTTAGCCTTAATGATCAATCATTCTAGATACTTTATTGGGGCCCATTTCTTGGTTCAATCTCCAATAAGGTTCTTCTTTTTCCAAAGTGCCAACCGGTCATGCTTGAACCTGTTGTCCATCACTTTGGATGTCTTTTCCCAGTGAAGACCATTTTTCGGTTCAACCTTCATTGCGGATTCTTTCTAGAATGTCATCTAGTCGCGTTTAGCCTTGATGATCAATCATTCTAGATACTTTATTGGGGCCCATTTCTTGGTTCAATCTCCAATAAGGTTCTTCTTTTTCCAAAGTGCCAACCGGTCATGCTTGAACCTGTTGTTCCATCACTTTGGATGTCTTTTCCCAGTGAAGACCGTTTTTCGGTTCTACCTTCATTGCAGATTCTTTCTAAAATGTCATCTAGTCACGTTTAGCCATGATGATCAATCATTCTAGATACCTTTATTGGAGCCCATTTCTTGGTTCTACTTCCAATAAGGTTACCTTCTAGCTCATACCGGTTTTCCTCATAAAGCAATTATGTGTTATTTCAACCAACTCTTATTTGAGTACCAGAGTCTATTCTTGGCTCATTAACCTTGTTCCCATTTAAACTCCAGTTGTTTATCTTCGGTTATCGTGAACCGTTTGCTTATATCAGGTTATCTTGAACCTGTATTACTCATTTCAGGTGTTTTTATCTGGCGCGCAAAGTTTGTCTCTGTCTTTTTTGGCTTTTCTTGAAGATCCCATCTTGAACTCTTCGATATAAGATCCCTAGGAAGTCTTTGCTTGGTTGTCTATCCTTTTGACTGATCCCTAGTGATCAGGTTCTTCTTTCTGGTTTCATGCCCAGGAAGAGTGTGGGTTTGTTTTGTCCCCAGTGAGTCTTTTTTGTTGGTTAGCCTGTATCCCCAGTGAGTTTTTCTCATGGATACTAGTTTTCGTCTTTCCCCGGTGAAGCTTATCTTGTGTGTTTGCTTCCTGTTATCCCTGGTGTCTGGTCTGTCTGCATCTTTGCACCCTCCTGGCATCATATCATCATCTTAGAAGTTCATGGCATGTCAGTATTTGCATGTCTGTCGCTTGTCCTTAGCATCTGCATGCCATCTAAGGGCAAAATTTTCGGTCTGCTATATTTAAATACCTTTCACCTTGATGCCCCTGGAATCTTCGTTCCTCGTGCCATCTGGTAAAGCTATTTAAATGGGGGCAACTGTTGTACCCCAAATTTTTACCCTTAGATGTCATCTTCATTTGTGCATCTTAGGTCAATCATCTCTGCATTGTTTGAACTAACCCATATCTTGCAGTTTGTTTCTTTGTGTTCAAATTAGGTTTGCCTGTCACCATGAAGCTCCACAAGTTATTTTGAAGCAAGTCAAGTCAACAAAAGATCTCCAGTGCAAGAACTTTGGAATTAGGGGTTTGCTCTGAAGAAATCACTGAGAAATTGGCTCTATCAAGTCAAGATTTGTGTGGTTCACTTACCACTTAAGGTCATCTACATCCAAGAGACATCATTCAACAGGAATCCAAGATCAACAGGAATCCAAGATCTATTGAATGAGCCAAACTCAAGCTATGGTGTTTTAAAGTTAGGTGTTTCAATTGATGGAATTTCCATAACTTAGAATTTTTCTAAGTTTCTTTTGGGCAGCCCATGTGCACGACTTTATGGATTATTTTCTCATTAATACAAGCACTATCTCAAATAACTTTCCACACAAGAATTGCTCTACCAAATGCCCTCTTTACATTGAATCAAAAACTTCAAGATTTGGTGGTATGGTTATCGAGTTATGCCATGCTAAAGTTGGCATGTTGGCATATTGTTTCACATTTGGAAAATTCAAATTCCAATTCCTTGATGTACCAAACTTTGTCTTGACTTATCATAAGTTTCAAATACCATTCTAAATTCATCAATGACATCAGAATGATTCTTCCTCATGCCATTCACTCCAAGGAATCAAGTGTAGTAGCAAGTTGGTTTTTTGTTGGAAGTGTGTCGTGTACCAAAAGAGAACCATGCCATAGTTCCATTACACAAACCAAGTTGACTTTGAAATAAATACCAGTACACTACTGACTTTTATTTCCATCACTCTTTGCATCAGTTCCAATACCCATCTTTTCCCACAAACCCGTGAGAACAAGCTACAAGTACAAACACTTTGTACTTCACAAGGTTGACATAAAAAAGCCAAAAGTTTGGACCATCATACAAACTGACCTTTATGCCCCAACCTTTGGTCTTTGCTCCCTCTTTTTCTGACTTAATTCTCATCTCAAGCAACCAACTTTTTTTTCTCACTTGGCTCAAGGGAGAAATTCAGAAACAGCCATGCGCACAAGCTTTCGGGATCTTTCTCCTTTGAACAAAACCAATTTCCTTTGTGTCATGAGAGCCATTAACCAGTATGCTCCTCTATAAAAGGCAGCCACTCTCATTCACTTTTCACCAAGAATTAACACCAAACAACTCTGAAACAAAACACTTTGAGAACGCACGAGCTAGCTGCAGAGGAAGGAGTTTTTGTTGCTCACTCAGGAACCAGGTAAGTTCCTCAACCTTCCACTTATCATGCTTATCATGCTATGCTGAATATATTCTAGTATCATGTTAGAAATCATATGTTGTTTCAAGGTTCGTGTGTTCATAGTGTATAGGCATTATATGTATATTGTCATAAACCTCTGTTGAGTTTATCTTAGAAGTTCATAACCCTTCATGACTGCTCTAATGAATGAACATGTTTGTTTCCAGGATAAACACTTGTTAACCATGTTAAAATGAATACTATTTGAATATATACTTGCTTTGATCATATGTAAATCTGAACATACCAACTCTGATGTTTATCATGTGTGTGAGTGATTCTAATTCGTGCATGGATGTATGCTGGTTATTTGATGTTATTTCCAACTTGTTTAAGTTTTAAACATTGTTGGTTGTTCATGTCAACATATTAATGAGATTCTGAGTTGTACCTTGTTACTACTACAATGTTGTTGTTGAGTTTTTGAGGTTTATGTTGATTTTGAATTGAAACAGAGGCTGGTTTTTCATCCTTTCCTGAGCTGAGTTTTAATTTTGAACACTTGATTTCCTTTGCTTCTTGCCTATGTTGTGGTCACCATCTTGTTCAGATTAGGGTTTATTGTTGTTCTATGTTTTGAGTACTTCATTTTGGTGTGTTATTTCATGATATTTGGTTGCATATGGAGGCTGTAATATTGGTTGGAAGTTTAATGTTTGTTTTGAGTTTGCAATATGAAACACTATGGTTTCTTGTTGTTCTGCATGTTTCATATCCATGCGTGCTTTTGATGGGCTACTGGTTTGGTTTTGTCGTGTTGTGGTTTTAATTGAACATGACCAATTGATATATGTTACACACACAGTTTCATGTACGCGCATATGTTTTTTTCCATTCAATACATTTCATGAAACACCTTGGTTTATAATGAATTAGAAGCGTATATTTCTTGGATGAAACAGCCGTCCCAATGGTAGCACACTTGCCTTGCCTTTCCCTTTCACACACCATGCCTAGGTTCGATCCTGCGGATCAACCCTTTTGTGTTTTTTCGTTTTTTACTTGCTTGAGTTTTTTCCCATTTTCTTTTGGACCTTGGACCTGGCTGATTCTGCTATCCACACCCCTGCCCAGGAAGGCCCATGCGCCTCACCTAATTAAACCCAGTTCATTTCTAATTACTAGTGCACCCCCTGCGTGTTGTTTGTCTTTTTATTTTATTTTCTATTTCAATTTTTTTATTTCCAAATCTTTTTTAAACCTTTTGGTGTTTTATTTTATTTTATTAAAAACATTTTCTTTATTTCAAAACTCCAAAAATATTTTTTAATCTTTATTTAATTTTAATTAGCAATTTGTTTCTCAATTGTTTATTTAAGCATTATTATTAATATGTGATTTATTTCTTAATTGTTTCCTAAATTATTTAAGCTTAATTAGTATTGTTTCTTAATTGTTTCTTAATTATTTAAGCTTAATTGTTTCTTAGTATATGATTTATTTTAATTTTTCTCTTGTCAATTTAAGCTTAAGTGTTTCTTAATTGGACTAATTGTTAGCTTTATGTTAGCATCTTTATTGATTATTTAAGTGTTTGTTTCCCTAATTATTGTTTAAATCTTGAACAAATTTATTCCATGTTTGATCTGTCATATGTTTAACATTGGTGTGAATTTTGTTCTTCTTTAAATATCATCTTAGATCAATATCATGCCTCTTTATCTTGTGAGTGTTCCTTATGCTTGTCTTCCTTAATATTGAAACATATTGATTTGTCTTTGTTTACATGTTTCTATGATGATCATGTCCATCTTATCCATGCTTTGTTATGAAATACTTCTTGCCATACTCATGTTATTGTTGTTATCTTATCCATCTTTATTAATATCTCTTGTTATCTTTTAATATCTTTATAACTGTTATTATCCCCATTCCAAAGGAAGGTGACTAAGTTGGCTCCTAAGTCATTAGCCCTCATCTTACCTTAGTAGCCTCATAAGAGCTAAACCTTATTTCTTGGCCTCATGAGAGCCATGGAATCATAACTAGCCTTATGAGAGAGTTCCTAGACTCTTGGCGATATTCATCCTAATGAATACTCACTTTCCCTATTGACTAAAACTTCAACATAGGACCATCATAACTAGACTTAGAGAGTTCTTATACTCTACAATGAGGTCACACTTATTTCCCCTCTGAATATTGACCATAGTCAATCATTCAGTAGAAGTAGAACTACGCATACTCTGATTCTATACCCGAGGATACGTAGGCGCAAAGTGTGATACTTTGTCGAGTATACTTAGATACTAACCCCTAGGGTTTCAACCTTTAGCATAGAACCCTTAGCAAACATAACATTACACAAACTAAACAAGAGGTTTCTGTAGAGTACTATAGATATTAAGGGTGCTAATAGCTTCCCTTTGTATAACCAACCCCCGAACCCTAGATCTCCCCCTTTTAGGTTTTCTAACGATCTTGAACCTTTCCTTTGGATAAATCAAAGTCGGCTGTAAAAGAAATATGATGCAAGTTAATTAATAGCTTGTTATCCGATTTTCACCGCAACACACTCGTTTATTAAGTTTTACACTAAACATAGCCGCTCCATTCTCGTATACATCATTCTTTGGGATGAATTACAAACCTGAAAAAATTCTCAAGGTTCTGTGTTGTATGTTGTTCTTCTAACACCAACCAGAAACCCTCATTTTCAAATACGAACGCGAACACCGCCACTATATATATCTGAAATGCTATCTTGTGAAACTCCAACATTTATAATGAAAGCATTTTCCATGAAAACATTAATAATGAAAGCTTAGAACAGATCTCTACGGAGGATTACAAGTGCAAATAAAAAATTACTACAAGGTTGGTGTTCTTACATAATATATTATCCTTTTACTTGAATTTTATGTTATGTATCTAACAATTTTTATATGTTATATCCGAGATTTGAAGCGTTCAAACCATTCATCTTGAAAAGGATTGGGTAAATTCGGATTTATTCAAAGTGATGATGATGAATCAAATTTGTCAAAAAACTGTACTTGCATATTGAAAGCAAAACAATGTAACATTAGAATTTTGAATTTAATCTTCTGCGTAATTAATTATTTTGGTAAAAAATAAAATTTAATATTTATTGTAAATAATGAAATTTTATATTTAGTGTAAACAATTTAATTTGTATTTAAAATAAATATTTTCCCCTCTCCCATAGGTTTTTGACAAAAACTAAGAGGTATGTGGCGCTAGTTTTGAAAATTTAAATATGCTGATGTTCGAGAATAAACCCGTGATTATTTCAATTATCCCCTCAGTTATTTTGAAACCGAGGTGTATAGTTGAGAGTTTTCATGACGTCCTTCCTTACTTCGCTTGAATAATTGAGGTTATATCCTCTTCGCGTCCGAGGTGATATGGGTTGTTTGTATTAGTGTAGATAATACTATACACTTTTGCAATTCGGAGTATTATGCCACAACTCCGCATGAAAATTTATTGATGTAGCCTGAAGTGGAATTCCTAAAATCAATGTCTTCATTCATATCAAAGTCAGAGTATCCCTCAAGAAAAGTCTTATCTCTTACAAAGAAAAGCTTCATATAATTAGTACCGCAAAAATACCTTAAAACCCACTTTACAATATTCCAATGCTCTCTATCTGTATTTGAAAAAAATCTATTTACGATACCAACAACATGTGTTATACCTGATCTTATACACACCATTGCATACATCAAACTACAAACAATAGAAGCATAAGAAACATGTTTACTATCAAATGTTTCATCTTCACTTGAAGGACTTTTATTAGAACTCAGCTTGATATGAGCGAGGAGTACACAGTGCCTTAGATATTTTCATATGGAATATATGCAACACTCACTTGAAGTAATATTTTGTGTCATCCAAAGTAACTTCTCCTTTCTATAACCCATATAGTTCTAATGTCAAGAATATGTTTAGCTGCACCCATGCCTTTTATGGAAAATGACTCGCCCAATTGCTTATTTAACCTATCAATGCTAGAAATATTTTTCCCTACAATAAGCATATCATCAACATATAACAACAGGATAATGAAATCATCATAAGAAAATTTTTGAACAAAGATGTAACGATCTGAAGTAGTCCTATGGTATCATTGATCATACATAAAAAGGAACAAACTTCTTGTACTACTGCCTTGGAGCTTGCTTTAACTCATATAGACCCTATCTAAATCTACACACACGGCCTTATTTTCCTTTAACTTGAAAACCATGGTTGTTTCATGTATATCCCTTCCTCAAAATCACAATGAACGAAAGCTATTTTCACACCCATTTTCTCAACCTCTAAAACAAGAGTAGCAGCCAAACTCAACATGATTTGGGTTGATGACATCTTTACAACAGGTGAGAAAATCTCATTAAAATTAACACCCTTTATTAGACAGAAACCTTTCACCCATAATGTGGCTTTATACCTAGGATACTTAGAGTTTCTCTCATGTTTAACTTTATACATAGATATGTTTTCCAAATCCATTTTTCCTTCAAGAAAATTCATTAAATTATAAGTGTGATTATCATGCAATGATTTCATATCATCATGCATTTAATCCAAAGACTTTTTATTTTTATCACTTTCCATGGCATCTTGAAAACACTCAGGTTCACCTTCACCTCTCAAGGTCACATAATCCTCAGAATTATACCTTGTAGAAGATTGTCTATGTCTATTAGACCTCATAATTTGTAATTGAGATGATTCTGGAACTTCATCAACTTTATTATCCTGTGATATATCATTACCATCTTCATTATCATTAGTTGGAATATTTACCTCATCTCCAAGTTGATGATCATCAACATAATCATGTGGCTCACTATTGTGATCATCACCACTAATAGTATCCAGATTATGAACATGTAACCAAATTGGATTAGTATGAGAAAAACTGATATATTTCTTGGGTGTAATCTTCTCCACCTTATTAATGTCTTCAATAGTATGGTCTTCCCTAAATACCACACCACGACTTGTGATAAGCTTTTTCCTTACATGATATAACAAGTAATCAAACTCATCTTGTCTATAGCCGATGAAGATACATTATTTTGAATTTGCATCCAACTTAGATCTTTCATCCTTATGAATATGCACAAAATCCTTACAACCAAAAACTCTCAAATGATCTTACTCAAAATTCTTTCCAAACAAAAATTTGTCCAAAGCAGCCGACATGAGTGAGATTCAAAACATGAAGTGTCATGTAAAGTTCCTCACCCTAATAATGATTAGGAAACTTAGCTTCATAGAAAAATCACCACATTCTCCCAATTAGAGTTAGATTCATCACATTTGCTAAACAATTTATATGAGTAGTTTTATAAGGAGTCTTTTCATGTGAAATAACCCAGTGAGCCTCTTTGTTCACCCAAAGAACAAACCTTTCCATCACCTTAAAGTTACTTAGCCAAGGTCTGAACCACCCTGTTTTTCTCAAAGAGGTTGACACATTGATCAATGACTTGCCTTCACTACTACGTAAATACCAATTAACAACGATTAGGAAAGGTATATAATGACGCAGGCGCAGACGTTGTTATGTAGAGTGTTGTTGTAAATGGATACTTATAATCACGGGCCATTAAATGTTGTAATTACCTGGAAACAGCGCACCCTATCACAATGGTTATTATAACGAACCGTTGTGATAAATATAATACTCCTAGGTTCGATTCTCATCTGCGCCGTTTTGATATTTCTTCTTTTCTGTGCAGCGCCCGAGATATTATTACGGTTATATTTTTTACCCGTCGTGATATAGTCTGTAGACACAAATATACAACCACGACTTTGTTTTATAACCGCAGTTAAAACTTCCTATGTTTTAAATATGCATTTCTCAACAATTCAAATTCATCCTATTATTGAACATGTAACCATTTTAAATATGCATTTCTCAGCAATTCAAATTCATTCCATTTTTTAACCTGTAACGATTTTAACCATAAGAGATAAGCTAACATTGTTCATTTGTAAGTATTGTAACTATTATAACCATAAAATACAGCTAACATTGTAACATTGTAAGTATTTGTAAATATACATTTTGTAAGTATTGTAACTATTATAACCATATTTACACCAAACACTATATTCATGTCATCAATACAAAAAAGTGTTATTCACATCATCTCTACAGAAAAAAAAGTCATTTACATCATCAATCAGCAGGACCCTTAATAACATTGTGGATATATGCCCAACGTTTACGAAGATATACGAAGTCCTCAACGGGGAATGAGGTTTCGTCGTTAAACATCTACATAAGAAAGAGGCAATAACATGTATGATAATAATTCAATAGTCAACTTATCTGTTAATATATGTAAACATATTATGACATGTATACCTTATCCCATGAATCAACAATGCCGGCAAGGACAATGTTTAACATGTGTTTCATGACATAGTAACCACACTCATAATTCCCTGGTTATTTTCTTGTCTACAATTGTAAGCAAAAATCACATGAATACAACCACAATGAATGTAAATGAAAGAAACATAATCGTGCCACTTACTTTAGGACAGATCCATCTGGGCTTTCTTCTAACATTGTTCATCATATTCACTTGCTCCACAACACTACACATTGAATTTGAATTAAACATATTACATGATAAACTAATTACAATGTCAAAAACATACACTTACGAATTAATCATATCTTTCATTTTGTTGTACAGTGGATCATGCAAGGAACACAGAAAAGTTATCGTATTCATCCATAATAATATGATGATCAATTGCCAATGACCATAAAATAAACAAGAGCATATAAATAGGTTAATGGTATTTGCTAAAACAAAACTAAATATAGAATAAACATCAATTTTAAAAATACTTACGTGCAGAGGAATGTGTAGCGAGTGATTTTTGGATGTGGTTGCGAAGCACGATCGCTTTAGTACTACAGTTTGATTCATTTTTTATCCTATTAAAGCTGATGAAGGAAGGGAAATAGATGTCTCCAATTAACCTTGCTTGCATACTGAGATTAAACAGTCGAAACTGTTGGTTTACATATGCTACAAAGATTTGCGGTTTGTCCTAGGTTATTTTGTTGACGAGGGGTGCTTTAGGCTATTGGTTGAGACGTTAGGAAGGATATATATGAAAGTATGGGATTTTAGGATTTTGTTTAGTGTGCTCGCTAAGATTTTTCTTTCAATCTTATGCCTACGTATTCCCGTTTACCGAAACAGGGAAATCAGAGCGTTCGTAGTTCCTCCTATTCTATGGGAGGAAATGGTTGTTTTGGTGTCTTGTTCAAAGCCCAAGACGTGAAGCGAAAGGTGGTTTGTATCTTGTTCAAAGCCCGAGATGTGAAGCTGAAGGGTTTATTTGTATCTTGTTCAAAGCCCAAGATGTGAAGCTAAAAGGGTGTTGACTTTAGAGAGAATTTGTCATCTCTAAAGAGGGGTTTTGTCTGTCACAACTGTTTATAAAGGAGAATTACTTTAACCGGGATGTGTGAATCCGACAATGCCATAATTTCTTTTATAGGGGATTTTAACCTGAAGGAGAAGACTTTAACTCAGTGTAGAACAATGCCATCTTTCCTTAGGAATTTCTCATACTAAAAGAGAGACATTGGCATGGATGTAGATGATCCAGAGGCTTGCCGCTTACATCAGTTAGATGGAGGGGAAGGAGTTGTTGATGTTTGTGAACTGTGAACGAGGCACAACTTTGATGCTAAAAGATTAATTGGATCAACCAGTGGTTTTCTTATACAAAGCCTAAGAGAAGGTTATTATGTGCCTCGTACAAAGCCCGAGAGAGAGAGGCTAAAAGGTTTTAACTCGACGATGGAGTCTTTTGGTATCTCGTATAAAGCCCGAGATGGAGGCTATTTGACTCAACAAGAGAGTTTTGTATCTCGTACAAAGCCCGAGATGGAGGCGAAAGGGTGATTGACTAAACGAGGGAGTCTCTTATGTGTCTCGTACAAAGCCCGAGAAAGAGGCTAAACGATGTTTGACTCTGCTGGGGAGGATCATTGTACAAAGCCCAAGAGAGATGCTAACTTCACTGGAGAAGGATCATTATACAAAGCCTAAGAGGAGGCTATGGCGACATTTCAGTTAAGTGACAGGTCCAGTAGAGAGAAAATCAGTTCTTATATGAGCAATGTTGTACTCGAGGATTTGATTCGAGGATCCGGGTTATTCCTGTTCTTTAAGGAAGTGGGAAATCCGAAGGGTATTGAGACTGTCCGAGTCTATGGGTTTTCTTCCTATTTAACGAAGGGGTCACTTAAGAATGTCTTTAAGACTCAAGGAGATTAGACTGTCCAAGTCTAGAGTGTCATCTTTTGTACCATGCTTTCAGAAACAGTAGTAGACTCTATGAAAGGACTGTTCTATGATGATGACTAATTTCTGTTCCTATACCTCTAGGAGGTCGTCGGGACAATTTGTACGAAGCCCAAGAGGAGGCTGGAAACTTTTAAGAAGCCGACGGGTCCTTGTACGATGCCCAAGAGGAGGCTATCATTCCCGGAGGAAGAGATCATTATATGAAGCCTAAGAGGAGGTTGTGAATACTTCTAAGAAGCCGACGGGTCCTTGTACTAAGCCCAAGAGGAGGCAGGGTTGCTTTTAGGAAGCCTGTGGGTCCTTGTACGATGCCTAAGAAGAGACCGATGCTTTTAAGAAGCCCGTGGGTCCCCAAACCCCTAGAAATTCAAGGCAAGCTATTCACAAGGAATAGATCAAGTCAGGAAAGTTCGAGAATTTGGAAGAAAATCAAAGATGCCATTCACGGAGAATACATTCATCTCTGGGAATAGAGTTTCTTGACAATTCCTAATGAGGACAGCCGAAGAGAAGACTGTATCTGGTGATCCTATTGGGGATCTAGTTGTCTATTTCTACGAATAAACGAAACGGCGTCACCTAGTTCTAGACGTAGTGGCCGGGAAAACTCTAAATATCTATACTATTATTACACAGTTGATATGAGTTTATGAAAGAAGACTTACAGTGAAACAACCCCACAATACAGTTATATGTATATGAAAGCGGTAAATGAAAGCGTATAAACACTTACTCGGTTGTAGAGCTTCCATGTTGTTTGGTTAGTTGTTCAACAAAGAAAAATTAAAAACAACAGTATATTCAAAATCAAAGGAGAAAGTACTTTGAAAAAGAAAGATTTGGGGCTTACAGCTCAAGGAGAGGCCCAGGGTTTTATCAGTGAGCGCACTGTTTGAATTTGTACAGAG
This sequence comes from Lathyrus tuberosus, assembly GCA_022829125.1. Classification (NCBI taxonomy): domain Eukaryota; kingdom Viridiplantae; phylum Streptophyta; class Magnoliopsida; order Fabales; family Fabaceae; genus Lathyrus; species Lathyrus tuberosus. The sequence continues at coordinate 616,316 of JALAZF010000159.1, forward strand.
GGACTTATACAAGTGAATGAGGCCCAAAAAGGTTTTCTGTACAAAGGGATGGGTCTTACACTCTCTCAAGAGGCCCAAAAAAGTTTTAAAGAAAAAGAGTGGGGCTTATAACGCGAGGGTAGGCCCAAATGATTTTTTCGTTTAAAATGGCGATCGCGCCGAGGTTTTCTTTTAACGCAAAGGGGCTTATACAATATCAGAGGCCCAAAATGTTTTGGTAAAAAGAGGATTGGGTCTTACACTCTATTAGAGGCCCAAAAATTTTGAATGGGTCTTACTACTCGAGGAGAGGCCAAAAAGGTTATTTTTCAAAAGGTGACGATCGCACCGTTTGTTTTTGATGGTATCGGGACTTACACAATACACTGAGGCCCAAAAATGGATTGGTCAAAAAAGGATTGGGTCTTACACTCTATTAGAGGCCCTTGAGTGTTTGACAATGATTTGTTTGAGTGAAAATCAAAGAAACCCTAATTTTATTCTTTAAAAGTAAATATTCAAAGAAAATCAATGAAAAATACCAAATAGGTTGAATAAACCACTTGTGATTTTTGTTTAAGGTTTGAAAAATGAGGTATAAATCACAAGAGATATTAAAACTCATTTGGTCTTGATTTTTCAAGATGAATATTCATTTTAAAATGTTTAAAAACAAATAAAAATGAATTTATTCACAAAAATACTAATTATATTAAATAAATAATATAAATTCAATTTTTTGTGGAATAAAATATTTCAACATTTTTGTGATTTTTATGCAAAAATAACCAATAAAAAATAATTAAAATTGAAAGAGTTATTAATTTTCCAATTAATTAATAATCCATGAAAATATTGGAAAAAATGGCAAAATGTGAAAAAACACAAAATGACATGGGTGGGGTTTGAACCCAAGACCTCAAGGTTACAAGGCGCTCGCCTTACCACTGGGGTGGTGATACATCCATTGTTTGAAACAAAACAACAAATATACAAGGCATTACTTGGTTTTAGGCCTGGCCCACAGCAAGTTTTGGCGAGTTTTGGCTCAGAAACGTGAAGGTCATAACTTTCTCAATTCTTAATGGTTTGAGACAAAATTTATATGCATCTGGACCAGAATTTCATAAGGAATCCAATGGTGGTGGTAGTTTTTTCAGATCACACTCCCTCCTCAAAACCCGATAGTGGTTTTGAAAATGACCTATAAATGCATTTTCTATGCTACAACTTGGTACAAGCATGGATTACATGGTGAATTAGCTCAAACACAACATATACAACATGTATGAGATGTTTATGATCAATGGACTTCAAAGCATTGCATGTTTGAAAGATTCCAAGTTGTGAGGCTTACCTCTTTTTTGAGATTTTGGAGCTTTTGTGCAATCTGTCAAACCTCTTGTTCCAAAAATGATTTGATGCTTTAGACACACTCAAATGATCCCTTAGATGCTTTTAGGATGATTGGAATTGACTAGTACCTGCAAAAACACAAACAGTCGCTTTCTTGCAAAAGGGGTTAAAAGTGACCAAAATAGCAACTCCCTCAATTGGTGTTCCAGATGAGGGGAACCATTTGGGACAATTCAAGGATGATATTTGGAGTGTGTTTGAGGTTTTATCTGGTTTGGAAAGTGACTGAATCAAGACATGGCTTGAAAAATGCAACAAAAGCCTATTTTGAGGTTTTGAGAGGTGACTTTGTGATTTTGTGATTACAGGTCACTTGTGATAGTTTGTACAGCTTACATATGATATATATGAGGTGTGTGTGTGATTGATTGTGATGAAAAAGCTCTCAAGCTCAAAAAATCAAAGTTGTCTTGCTAAAGAAGGCATTTTTGCCAAGAGAAAGAGGTTTTGAGGAAAGCATCTGTTTGATGGCTTTGGTGTACTCAAACTGATCACAATTGAGCTCTATTTATAGTAGAGCAAGTTTGTTTCGGGATCCACAGTGAATGGAAACTGCAGCAGGTGTTTGTTCAATGTTGGCCAATGGAAATCCAAGTCTCCTCTAGCCATTGACTAGAGGTTATGGCACAGGGTTGTGGTTCCCTTGGTCTTGGATAAGTCTTGACTGAATTCAGTTGCAAATGGCTCAGTGATTGTCCCCTTTAGATTCAATCCTCAGAGGTGTCCAAGTGGATAGGAGCGTTTGGATTTGGCTGATTTTGGCAAATTGAGCAAAAATGCAAATTCTGCCTTGCCTTGGCAGATTTCAGCAAGACAACTTTCCAATGTCATATCTCATGACTCAAATTGAATTTGGTAATGTTCTTAGTCATTTTGGAAAGCCCTTACATGATATAAAAACTGTTTGAACATATTTGGTTTTGATCTCTTTTGAATCCAAGTGAAAAATCCCCCTACATTTGGCAAAAAGTAGGGTAAAATCTGACTTAGTGAAATTTTCTCTAAGTGTTGGAACAAAGTGACTTTTCTTGATTTTGATCACTCATAACTCAAAATCCATGAGGATTTGGAATTAGGTCTAGTTGAAGTTTTTGTAGAGGGCAATGAGATCTACAAATGAAGCCTTGGATGGGAGAAAATGGCTTTGTGGTTTAGGAGTTATGACCCTCCAAAGTTGGTACCCTAGCCACTTTATTTTTAACTTAGAAAATTTTCTAAGTTTTTTTATGGTTACCCCTTTTACAAGTTACACAAATTTTCTTGATTTTTCTTGATGAATGATGATTCAAATCATACATTAACATCATTTTAGGGTTAAAAATCCATTTTGGTGAAAAATCTCAAAGAGTCAAAGTTGACTTTTGTGCACAGTTGACTTTTTATCAGATGAATTCCAAACTGTGCAATTCTTCAGGAAATCATGTCCTTGACCTAAATCAAACTTGATGGACATGTTCCATGGGTGTCATAGGGTATATTGATGCATGTCATAGGGCTTGGGAGCATGTCCTGGTCAAAAGTCAAAGTTACAGTTGACTTTTTCCTTAAAACCCTAACTGTGGTGTAGATGAAATTGAGACTTGTTGCTCAAGCTTATTGGATTAATCCATTGTTGCAAATGGATTAATATAGTTCATTAGAGACCCTAAAACCCTTTCTTGAGGTCTTGGCTCATGATTTGCCCTAAAAGTCAACTTAGGGGTGAATTAGGTCAAGAAACCCTAATTCCTGATTTTTGATGTATGCATCCCCTGAGGTCAAATTGACTTGATGATTGGGTCCATGAGGTTCCATGGAGTATATTAGGTTAGGTCTTGGATCATTTGCTTGTGCCTAGATAAAAAATTTCCATCTGGAGGCCCTGGTCGACCAAAACCCTAATTTGGTGACACTGTCGATCTTGAGACTTAATCCACCTAGAAGGGAGCAGCCTTGTGCTTAATCCTTGAAGTGGGAGTCCTTTTGATCGATTGTGGATGTTTGAGAGGTTAGACAAGTTGAAGATCATGTCATTCCTTGATTGATCATTTGTCTAAGCACTCAGAGAGGGCTTGAAACCCTAATTTTGATTGTAGTGAATGCTTACCCATCTTTGGGGAGACTGATGAAGTATGATGGTTCCTCCATATTGTGATGATGATTTTCACAATGATGGGAAATCTTAGTGGTCAAAATTTGGGTATGACAGATGCCCCCATTTAATCTTCTTGGACACGAAGGTGTGAATGACGAAGGTATTCGGGCATTCGGGGTGCAAGAGGATTAAATATCGGAATACCCGGAATTTTGATGGTGGTTATGAATGGTAGCTTACGAATTCATCTTCTTTAGCTAAGCAATGATGCTTAGAAAAGGTAAACTTCCCCTCGATCCTGGTCTTCAGCCAAGGAACTGGTCTCAGTTTCTAAAATAAACTTCCCCTCGATCCTGGTTTCCTACCAAGGAACTGGTCTTAGTTTCTGATGTAAACTTCCCCTCGACCCTGGTTTCCTACCAAGGAACTAGTATTAGTTTCTTATGTAAACTTCCCCTCGATCCTGGTTTTCTACCAAGGAACTAGTCTTAGTTTCTAAAATAAACTTCCCCTTGATCCTAGTTTCCTACCAAGGAATTGGTCTTAGTTTCTTTCGTTAATAAACTTTACTGACAAGGGACGCTATTCGTAGCGGCTTTCCTTCAAACTTCTCGCTGAATTTTCCTGCGGAGATTCCATTTGAGTGGAAAAAGTTTCGATGTCAGACTTGCTGGGGAACCCAGTCGTCTGAGTTGTAGAGGTGTACAAACTTCTCTATTGGAGATGCCATTTGTTGACTCTACTTGGGGAATGTGAGTCCCTTGAGAGACTGCATTCTCTTGGGTTCTTTACATCATACTTTTCTCGGAGATCTTCTCAGAGAAATTCCATATGATGTGATCGAATTTTGAGGTGTCGATGACCTTTTCATCAGTGGGTTTTTCGGAGAAAAATTATCGTACTGCCGAATCTCCGATTTAAGAGGCTTTCTCTGGGGATTTTCCTTAATCTGGGAAAGCAAAAATATCATCTTCAATGGCGAAGAGTGATGTTGACTGAGGGCTCTCTGGTCTTTCAGAGGTTCAAGTTATCAAAGTGGTCGAGGACCCAACTTCAATCCAGAAATAAAACTGGAGGAGAGAGAATGTTCAGACGTAACACTTCCTGACGAGGAAAGGGTTGACAACTCGATTGAGAGGACTATTATCACTAGGGGACAAGGCCGACTAGAGTGATAGCGATGCAATATGAAATGTGAATGCAAATCAATAATGCAATGATGCATGTATGTTTATGCTAACAAAACTGACGCGACATACAAACTGACAGGTGAACACGACTGGATACTCGGCCATCGAGGGGCAAAGAAGTACCGTTGGTTCAGAATAGCAATTCCGCCTTGCTTAGGAGAGATAGTCCCTGTTAGGAGCTAAGTTGGTCGGGCTTAGGAGATGAGAACTCGGCTGAGGCATATCAGACGAAACAAGGTCTCTGACACAGTTGATCCCTTCATTCAGGCGTACTGGGTTAGAAGGAGTTCTTTGATTCTGCACTTTGAGGTTCGATTACTTCTGGAGAAGCGACCGATGTTCTTCTGATGTTCAACAGTCAAAAGAAATTTTCGTCTTTAATTTAAAAGCAGAAAAAGTTTTAACAAGTAAATTCATTTTTGTTTTATTTCAAGAATCGTTAATCATGTTAACAACGTCGTTCTGTAAAGCTAAAACAAATAAGACTTACAAACAAAAGCACAAAGGCTCAAATTTTATTGATAAGATGGAGATCAGCCAAACGCGTGATTCCAAAGGGTATTTACAAAGTTAGAAAATGGTAATTTACAGGGAAAAGGGCTACGTTGAAACATAACGACCACTATCCTTCTACCAACTTTGAATTCGGGATATCCTGAGCTTCTGTCGAAGATAACCTTGACCGGAGTTTTCTGGCGGATGATGTAACTGCTGCTGCTGATGGACTTACCTCTGTTGAACATAGTTACTTGCCATTATCCCTAATTTTTGCCTGGATTGTACTGTGACGTTTCCAATCCACCGGGATGATTTTTTTCTTTTTATGTCTCTAACTTTTGCCTGGACCGCCCTTTCGGGTTTTCAATCCACCAAGACATTTTTTTTTAGTTTAGGCGAAGTATTTCTTGACTACATCAACATTCGTGGGGTAGGCAAATTCCTCTCCGTCCATGGCGCAAGTCTCAAGGCGCCACCTGAGAAAGCTTTCGTGACCACATAGGGGCCATCATAATTCGGAGTCCATTTACCTTGCGAATCAGTGAGAAATGACTGTATCTTTTTTAGCACGAGGTCTCCTTTTCTGAAAACATGAGGTCTGACCTTTTTGTCAAATGCCCTCTTCATTTTCTGTTGATACAATTGACCATGGCATAGTGCCGTGATTCGCTTCTCCTCGATCAGATTCAATTTGTTGTGTCGGCTTTGACACCATTCAGCTTCGGTGAGCTTAGCTTCCATTAATACTCGGATTGACGGGATCTCTACTTCTATGGAGAGCACTGCTTCCATACCATACACTAGAGTGAAAGGGGTTGCCCCTGTTGAAGTGCGGACAGATGTGCGATAACCGTGAAGAGCAAAGGGTAGCATTTCGTGCCAGTCTTTGTAGGTTACAACCATCTTTTGAACGATCTTCTTGATGTTCTTGTTAGCCGCTTCTACCGCTCCGTTCATCTTGGGTCGGTAGGGGGATGAGTTATGATGTTCGATCTTGAACTCTGCACACAACTCTTTCATCATCTTGTTGTTCAAGTTAGATCCATTATCAGTAATGATCTCACTTGGAACACCATAACAGCAGATGATATTGTTTTTGATAAATCGGACCACGACTTGTCGGGTTACATTGGCGAATGACATTGCTTCGACCCACTTGGTGAAGTAGTCAATGGCTACCAGGATGAACCGATGTCCGTTTGAAGCCTTGGGCTCAATCATGCCAATCATGTCGATTCCCCATATGGAAAAAGGCCATGGAGAAGAAAGAACTTTGAGATGTGATGGCGGTACATGAATTTTGTCGGAGTATATCTGACACATGTGACACCTCCTCATGTACTTGTAGCAGTCGGATTCCATGGTCAACCAATAGTACCCTACTCTTAGAATTTTTCTCGCCATTGTATGTCCGTTGGCATGAGTGCCAAAGGATCCTTCATGAAATTCTTTCATAAGCTTGTCTGCTTCTGGTCTTTCTACGCGTCGGAGCAAGACCAAGTCAAAATTTCTCTTATAGAGAGTGTCACCGCTCAGGAAGAAGCTTCCAGCCAATCTTCTGAGGGTTTTTCTGTCTTTTCTGAGTGCCCAAGATGGGTACTCTTGTTTCTGAATGAAGCATTTGATATCGTGATACCAAGGTTTATCGTCTATGACTGCTTCAATCGTGAAGATGCAAGCAGGCTGTTCAAGGCGCATTATGTCGATCTTAGGTAGGTCGTTCCATTGACCTACACTAATCATGGAAGAGATGGTGGCTAATGCATCAGCCATGTGATTCTCCTCACGAGGGATGTGATGAAACTCGACTCTGTTAAAGAAGGGTAACAACCTTCTTGCATAGTCTTTGTAATGAATTAGTCCTGATTAGTAAGTGTTCCAATCTCCTTTTATCTGATTGATAACCAGAGCTGAGTCGCCATATACGTCCAAGTTTTTGATCCTTAAATCAATTGCTTCTTCGAGACCCATGATACAAGCTTCATATTCGGCCTCGTTGTTCGTACATTTGAACGTAAGTCTGGCGGTGAAACGAATATGGGTACCCTGAGGGGTAACAATGATTGCCCCAATTCCGTTTCCATAATGATTAACTGCTCCGTCAAAGATTAGTCCCCATTGGGAACCCGGTTCTGGCCCTTCACTGGGTAACGGTTCATCGCAATCTTTCATTTTTAGATACATGACATCTTCGTCTTGGAAGTCAAACCCGATTGATTCTTTATTGTCAATCAGTTGATGAGCCAAATGATCGGCTAAAATACTTCCCTTAACGGCTTTCTAAGCGTGGTACTCTATGTCATATTCTGATAACAGCATCTGCCAACGGGCAATTCTTCCCATGAGAGCAGGCTTTTCGAAGACGTACTTGATTGGATCCATTTCTGAGATTAACCAAGTAGTAGGACAAATCATGTATTGGCGAAGACGTTTGGCTGCCCAAGCCAAAGCACAACAAGTTTTCTCAAGCATCGTGTACCGAGTTTCGCAATCGGTGAATTTCTTGCTCAAATAGTAAATGGCATACTCTTTCCTTTTGGTTTCGTCTTGTTGGCCAAGTACACATCCCATTGAGTCCTCTAAGACTGTGAGGTAAATGATCAGTGTCCTTCCTTCCACTGGAGGTGATAGAATCAGCGGATTCAACATATATTCCTTGATACTGTCGAAGGCGGTTTGACAATCTTCTGTCCAAACGTAATCCAGGTTCTTTTTGAGTAATTTGAAAATCGGCGCACACGTGGCAGTCATAAGGAATATGAACCTGGAGATGTAGTTCAAACGTCCCAGGAATCCTCTAACTTGTTTTTCAGTTTTCGGAGAAGGCATTTCTTGAATGGCCTTGACCTTGTCAGGATCAACCTCAATTCCTTTCTGGCTGACGATGAACCCTAGTAGTTTCCCTGAACGGACACCGAAGGTGCACTTGTTGGGATTCAAGCGGAGCTTGAATTTTCTTAGACGTTCAAACAATTTTGACAGATGTTCAATGTGCTCACTCTCTATTTTAGATTTTGCAATCATATCATCGACATACACTTCGATTTCTTTGTGTATCATGTCATGAAAGAGTAGTCATGGCCCTTTGATAGGTTGCCCCGGCGTTCTTCAAACCGAACGACATTACCTTGTAACAAAAGGTGCCCCATGGGGTAATGAACGAAGTTTTCTCCATGTCTTTCGACGCCATTTTGATCTGGTTATAGCCCGAGAATCCATCCATGAAGGAGAAAATTTTGAACTTTGTTGTGCTGTCTACCAGCATGTCAATGTGTGGTAAAGGAAAGTCGTCCTTTGGACTAGCCTTGTTTAAATCCCTGTAGTCGACACACATTATGACCTTTCCGTCCTTTTTGGGAATGGGTACGATGTTGGCTAACCATTGAGGATATTCAGATATGGCGAGGAAACCTGCGTCAATCTGTTTCTGCACCTCCTCTTTGATTTTGATGGCCATGTCCGGGTGAGTGCGTCTCAACCTTTGCTTTACTGGCGGACATTCCGATCTCAACGGTAAGTGATGTTCCACGATGCTGGTATCCAACCCTGGCATATCCTGATAGGACCAAGCGAATACATCGGGAAATTCTTTGAGAAGCTTTATCAAACTCTCTTTGGCAATTGGACTGAGCATTGCCCCAATCCTGATTTCTTTTCTCTCTTTTTCTGAACCCAAGTTTACCGTTTCCAACGGCTCTTTGTGAGGTTCAATGGACCTTTACTCTTGTCTGAGTAGTCGAGAGATCTCTTCTGGAATTTTGTCGTCATTTTCTTCTTCAGCCCCAAATACCGGGAACTCAAAGTTGGGAGAAGGCATCAGATCATATGTTTCAACGGGGTTTAAAATAAGCAATCTGCATGACGTGATGATTCGTGTTTAGAAGAGATAGAGAAAATGCAAGTGTGTGCAGTGTATTTATTTTACTGCTTGTTTTTTGAATTGTTTTTTAGGATTACCATTTTCTGAGAAAGCAAAAAGAGAAAACAGGAATAAATGCGGAAATTACAGAACGACGTTATTTTATTAATGAACAAGTCGATCCTTGAAACTACAGCCCTATAAAACAAAACTCTGTCGCTTTGGGCGAAGCGAAGAGGGAAAATTTATAGAAAGCGAGCCTTATCAAAACATCTGTTTCACCTGGGCAGGGTGAAAGGTTAAAGATGGCAATTACTTTGACTGATGAACGATCTTCGAAACCTCGACGGCAACCCATTGGCGGCGAACTCCTCGGTGAATCACAAAGTCTGGCACCTTCCTTGATTTGTCTTCAGAAATGACGCTGATTTCTGGTCGAGCGGGATCATTGGAATCTGTCTCCCAAGCAGAATTGTCGTAGGAGAATTCCTCAGTTGCATTTTGCATAGTATTTGTGCTCTCAGCTGTATCTCCTCATCCAGTTGGCTGGATATCTTCGAGCCTGATACGAGAGCTTTCGGGAGCGGTGTGCTTGACCATATAGTCGTATTTCCCACCTGATTGTCCCAAGGTGTCCCACACTTCCCTGGAACTGGAGGAGTCATCTCTCTCGGTGACGTTAACCTCAGGAAAAGCATAGTTGATGAATTCAAGTCCTGCAAACGTTGCAAATTCATCTTCATGTTGAGTAGTTTTTGAATGATCTGAGTGTTGATCCCATGACATGGTGGGGACACAGGTATTCTGTTCAAAAACGGTCAGCTGATTTTTATTGTTCGGCTGACTCTCTTGCCCCAAGTTTCCTGGGTAAGGCTGCCACATCGGCAGACCATCCATTGGGCCATAGTAATTGTGGTCAAAGTTGTCTTTCATCAGAGTGTCCTCCTCTAATGAATTTGGCGGAGCACGGCATCCTTCCGGATCACAATCTCCATAGATCATTTCGACGTCTGACCTTGGTATAAATCTCAGAATCTGTGCGGGATAGAAAAATGGCGTAGGCACCTCTTCCTGAGACATATAATCGTCCTCATTAAGGTAGGACTTCCATTCTTCATCTGTGTCAGAGGGATCTTCCTCATTGATAGCATGTACTGCTTGAGACACTGGGTGAAGAAAACCTGCACTGTGGAAGAAGTTTTGAAAGGGATGAAGAATTTCATCGTTGGCAGCTATCCGGGTACAAGTTGCAGAAAAACCAAGACCCTTCTTTGTTGTATTGTCAATAGGAATGACAAGCTGTCCCCATCCTGCTGTATTGGTACTCTAGACCGCTTTGATAGCATCTTTGTATGAGGAAATCGAGGTTCCTCCTCTGAACTAATTGTTCTTACTCACCGACAGCGCTTGGAACTGAGTTCCAATAACCTCCTCGGGTTCTATACCAGTAGATGATGACAAGTTACTTACAAGCAAGGCTTGTTCCCCACAAACTGTGACAAGTTGATCGTTCTTGACGAACTTTAGCTTTTGGTGGAGGGTCGAAGTGACCGCTCCAACCTGATGTATCCAAGGTCTTCCTAATAAACAACTGTACGTTGCCCGGATGTCCATGACCTGGAAAGTGACTTGGAAAGTGTGAGGACCAATAGTTATAGGAAGATCAACTTCGCTGATAACTGTTTTTCTGGATCCGTCGAACGCTTTGACGACGACCTCGCTGATTCTCATCGGAGGGCCTTTGAATGATAATTGCATCAAAGTGGACTTCGAAATAACATTCAGGGCTGACCCTATGTCTACCAGTACGCTGGCTAAAGCATCGTCCTGGAAGTTAACTGTAATGTTGACCACCATGTTATGACGACGACCCTCTTCGGGTAATTCCTCATCACTAAATCCCAAATTATTGCAGGAAGTGATGTTAGAGACAATGCTATCAAACTGTCTGATTGTTACATCCTGTTCCACAAAGGCTTGCTCCAAGACTTTCTGTAGAGCCTCCCTGTGGGCTTCTGAACTGAGTAACAGCGATAATACCGAGATCTTTGAAGGAGTTTGTAACAGTTAATCGACAATGTTGTATTCACTCCTTTAGATGAGCTTCAATATTTCATCATTATTTTTCGAAGGGTCGGAATTACTGGATTGACCGACTAGTGGATCAGGAGTTTCCGTCTGAAGTTCCTTTTCCTTGTTAGGTTCTCCAACTCCTCGGTTGAAGATTCTACCGCTCCGTGTTACACGACTGATGTCTGCAATATTCACGACGGAGGGTAATGGAATTTCCTTTCCATTTTCAACTATCGTTGCACCGTATTTGTAAGGGATAGCCTTAGCAGACTCATACGGTAACGGTCCTGGTAGATAGATAACTACAGGAGCCTTTTGATTTTTCTGACCATCATAATTAATCTCGATCCGTTCCCGGTTGGGAACTTTAGATTCGTCAAGTAGAGGGATAATGGCAAAAACATCCCTGGTCCTGTGATGACCAGAGATCGTGACAACATCCTCAACTTACTCGGCAAGGTAGTTCAGCGTCCAGTTGATGGGTCCAGAACCCGGATATGGGTGAATCTCTCCACGATCTACCTGACCCTGAAGAGCTGCTCTCACAAAGTAACACCCTTGGTTACTTTCTGAATAGACGCCGCAACGTTCATAATTGTATGGTGGCACCTGGACACGCCCACTTTGAATACAATGTAACCACATTAGGTTAGCTTCCACAGATCGGACATCCTGACTCTGACGCCGAGTAGGATTCCTGTTACTGATACTAATTTGCTGAGTATCTTCATCCATATAGATTGGCATCCACCAGTGATTTAACAAGTGCTGAAGTGCCTCTTGGACAAGGGTACAACCTTGATTGTTTTCACAACCCGCCCTACAGCTTTAATAGTCATGTGATGTTAAGAATCCGAGTCGGACCTGCTCAGCATGTAACTCTACCAGGTTGGTATTCATCACGCAATTATCGAAGATCTAAACCATGTTGATTTGATAGTAATTCCTATCATGGTAGTCTTGGATCCATCCAAGATCCATCTGACGCTGGAGGGCCTCCTGTATGAAAGAGCATCCCTATTTGTTTACTGAGCAAATCAGACAGGAACTGTAATCGTGCTGCGGCAGATTATGATACTGGCTTTGTCTTGAGTGTATTGCCATCAGATTGACATTCATTGCACGTATATCATGGTTCTGAATGATGTTGGAGTTCGTGTAGACCATGTTAACTCCACGAACTCGGTGCTCTTGGATCCATCTAAGATCCATCTGTTCCTGTAGAGCTGCTTGCACCACAGAACATCCTTGGTTGTCTTTAGAGTAGATATCACACTGGTGATAGTTATGAGGTGGCACATGGCCATATCCACTCTGTCTACAATACATCTTGACCAGATTGGTTTTCAACAAGAGTAAATCGTGAATTTGATAGACATCGTTAGTCTCTCCTTCTATCAAATTGACTGCAGCCTTCTCGTGTTGAGGCAGCGGATTCGTGAGAACATTAGGATTCGTATCTTTGAAGGATAAGACCCCGCTCCTAACAAGTTTTGGCACGTCGGACTTGAAATTTAGACAAGTCTCTATGTTATGCCCTGGACCTCCTTGATGATAAGGGCAAGTTTGATCCACCTTAAACCAAAAAGGCGGATTTTGAGGTACTGTAAGAGGAGATTTAGTCTGAATGTGCCCCTTAGCCAGTAGTAATGGAAACAGCTCTGCGTACGACACAGGTATAGGATCAAATCCTGGTGGTCGTGTTTTACGGTTGTTGTTATATAGAGGATGAGCCTGCTGAAGAGGCTGTTGTGTCCTTTGTTGATCAGGTTGGATCTACGCAACCTGAGGTTGATACGTAGGAATAGACGCAGGGTTTATAGCAGGAGTCACAACTGCTACCGGTTGATAACGTCGCCTTTGCTTTCTGAGATAGATATTCCCAATATCTTGCTCTTTTTCCTTAGGGAGAGCACTACCGTATTTTTTAGTACCGCTCGTCAATCCAGTGTCTTTTACCAAACGTCCTTCTCAGACGGCTTCCTCAAGACGTACGCCCATGCCAACCATTTCGGTGAAATTACTGGGCGCACTGGCAACCATTCGGTCATAGTAAAATGAGCTTAAGGTCTTTAAGAAGATCTTTGTCATCTCTTTTTCCTCCAGAGGTGGACAAATTTTAGCGGCAATCTCACGCCACCTTTGAGCATACTCCTTAAAGGTTTCCTTGTCCTTTTGCGACATCGATTTGAGTTGATCTCTGTCGGGTGCCATGTGTAGCGAGCGATTTTGGACGCGGTTCTTAAGCGCTGGTCACTCTCTGCGGGTTGAGCTTTAAACTACAGGTCGATTCATTTTTTATCCTATTGTGAGCTGAATAAGGAAGGGAAATAGATGTCTCCAATTAACCCTGCTTGCATACTGAGTTTAAACAGCAGTCTGTTAGGTTACGAATGCTATCAATGTGGGGGGGGGGGCCTTTGTACTGGTTATTTGTATTTTCGCCAATACTGTTCTCTTTCTTTTTTACCTGGGCAGAAGGTTTCTGGCGGGGAATAAAGATTAGGATGTTAGGACTGGTGCTTTTGAATACTGCTTTTGATTGACGAAGATATGGGATTTGGTTTTTTTGTTGATTGCGCTCGCTAAGATCTTTTCTTTCGATCTTATGCCTACGTATTCCCGTTTACCGAAACAGGGAAATCAGAGCATTCGTAGTTCCTCCTATTCTATGGGAGGAAAGGGGTGTTTTGGTGTCTTGTTCAAAGCCCAAGACATGAAGCGAAAGGTGATTTGTATCTTGTTCAAAGCCCAAGATGTGAAGCTAAAAGGTCTATTTGTGTCTTGTTCAAAGCCCAAGACGTGAAGCTGAAAGACCTCGGCTTTAGAGAGAATTTGTCATCTCTAAAGAGGGGAGAAGGAGAATTACTTTAACTGGGATACGCGGATCCGAGCAATGCCATAATTTCCGAAGAAAGGGTTTTAACCTGAAGGAGAAGACTTTAACTCAGTGTAGAGCAATGCCATCTTTCCTTAGGAATTTCTCATGCTAAAAGAGGGACAGTGGCATGGATGTAGATGATCCAGAGGCTTGCCGCTTACAGCGATTAGATGAAGGGAAAGGAGTTGTTGATGTTTGTGTACTGCGAACGAGGCACAGCTTTGATGCTAAAAGGTCGATTGGATCAACCAGTGGTTTTCTTATACAAAGCCTAAGAGGAGGCTAATTTCCGCTAGGAAAATCATTATACAAAGCCTAAGAGGAGGCTATTTTGTGTCTCGTACAAAGCCCGAGAGAGAGGCTAAAAGTTTTTGACCCAGTGGGGCATATCGTTATACAAAGCCTAAGAGGAGGCTGTTTTGTGTCTCGTACAAAGCCCGAGAGAGAGGCGAAAAGGTTGTTTTGACTCCACTAGGGAGAATTTTGGTATCTCGTACGAAGCCCGAGATGGAGGTTATTGTAACTGTTTCAGTTGAGTGACAGATCCAATATACTGATTTAAAACAGAAAATCAGTTCTTATATGAGTAACACTGTACACAGGGGTTTAATTTGAGGATCAGGGATATTTCCTTCTCTTTGAGGAAACGGGAAATCCAAAGGGTATCGAGACTATCCGAGTCTGCGGGTTTCCTTCCTATTTAACGAAGGGTGCTTGAGAATGTCTTTGAGACTCAAGGAAGTTAGACTGTCCGTGTCTAGAGTTTTATCTTTTGTACTATGCTTCGAGAAACAGTAGTAGACTCTATGAAAGGACTGTTCTATGTGGATGACTAGGATCTGTTCCTATACCTCTAGGAGGTCGTCGGGACAATTTGTACGAAGCCCAAGAGGAGGCTGGAAACTTTTAAGAAGCCGACGGGTCCTTGTACGAAGCCCAAGAGGAGGCTATCATTCCCGAAGGAAGAGATCATTATACGAAGCCTAAGAGGAGGTTGTGAATACTTCTAAGAAGCCGTAGGGTCCTTGAATAATGCCCAAGAGGAGGCTATCATTCCCGAAGGAAGAGATCATTATACGAAGCCTAAGAGGAGGCTGTGAATACTTCTAAGAAGCCGTAGGGTCCTTGAATAATGCCCAAGAGGAGGCCGATGCTTTTAAGAAGCCCGTGGGTCTATCATCTCCTTTCCATTAGGAGAGATAACTCTTTTAAAGATGAAAACCACTGGTAAACGTGCGAGGTTTACTATCCAGCGACTTTTAACTTTTAAAGAGGGTTCCTTAGTTAAGGTCCAAGATTATGACCGTAGTGGGTACCCAAACCCCGAGACATTCAAGGCAAGCTATCCACAAGGAATAGATCAAGTCAGGAAAGTTCGAGAATTGGGAAGAAACTCAAAGATGCCATTCACGGAGAATACATTCATCTTGGGGAGTAGAGCTTCTTGACGATTCCTAAGGAGGACAGCCGAAGAGAAGACTGTATCTGGTACTCCTATTGGGGATCTAGGCGTCTATTTCTACGAATAAGTGAAACGGCATCACCTAGTTCTAGACGTAGTTGCCGGGGAAACTCAAAATATCTATACTATTATTACACAGTAGATATGAGTTTATGAAAGGAGACTTACAGTGAGCAGCCCCACAATACAGTTTATAATATGAAAGCAGTAAATGAAAGTGATAACCACTTACTCGGTTGTAGTGCTTCCATGTTGTTTGGTTAGTTGTTCAACAAAGAAAGATTGAAAACAACAGTATATTCAAAATCAAAGGAGAAAGTGCTTTGAAAAAGAAATATTTGGGGCTTACAGCTCAAGGAGAGGCCCAGGGTTTTATCAGTGAGCGCACTGTTTGAATTTGTACAGAGGGACTTATACAAGTGACTGAGGCCCAAAAAGTTTTTGTACAAGGAGGGATGGGTCTTACACTCTCTCAAGAGGCCCAAAAAGTTTTGAAGAAAAATAAATGGGTCTTACTACTCGAGGGTAGGCCCAGATGATTTTTGAAAAAGCGACGATTGCGCCGTTTGTTTTTTTTACGGTATCGGGACTTATACAATAAGTGAGGCCCAAAGATGATTTGGTCAAAAAAAGGATTGGGTCTTACACTCTAATAGAGGCCCAAAGTGTTTTTGAAAATGATTTATGAGGGTTGAATTAATCCAAAACCCTAATTTGTTTTCAAAATGTATTTAATTGAATAAAAATTCAATTAAAATGATCAAAAATTGTTTAACACATGGAAAAAAAATTGTGATCTTGGATTAATGCTTCAAAAATTAAGTATTGACCTACAAAATAATTAGAAAGCATTAAAAGTTGCAAGATCAATGTAGAAAAAATATTTAAAATGCCAAAAACAATCAAAATATTAATTCTTTACAAAAATATCAATTATATGAAATAAATAATATTTTTGGGATTTTTTGATAAAATAAAATATTTTAACATTTTTGTGAATTATTAAAAAAAGAATCAACTCAAAATCATTAAAACTCAGAGAGAAATTAATTTTTTAATCAATTAAACAAAATCACAAAATTCAAATATTTGAATTTGAAAAAAAGGCTCCAAGAACAAGCTGAAGAACACGCGCGTGTTCTTGGTTTCTCAGATTTGCGTTTTCTATCCATCTCCATGAATACGTAGTCATATCATGCAATCCACATATCATTATGCTCGTCTCAACCTCACGATCATGTTTATGTACTTTAATTTCATTTAAATTAAACATACAACAAGAAATCACGAAGAAACCTCAAGAACCCTAATTTCTGCATGAAGGCTAGGATTTTTGATACACGATTCAAACAATGCAATTAATTGAGGGAAAACATTCCATGCATGATTATGAACATATGGCCAAATTATTTTGCGAGGAAATATGCATAGATTGAGAGATGACCAAGTATGTGCTTACCTCCAAGCCGTGACAGCAAGTTCAAAGTGATTTTTGATTTGGAGGTGTTATAGATGAGTTGTGATGATCTGAACAGCTTCCCTACACCCTATGGATTGTGTTTGGACACTTGGATTGAATTGAAATGGACTGGATCAGTTTATGGCATCTCAGATGCAACTTGTTTGAAAATTTGAGCAAGCAGCTGGTGATTTCATGAAATTGATGTTTCAGAAGTTATGTGAGTGTTTGATCAGCTCATATGTGATGTATGTGAGGTGTGTGAGTGATTGGTTTGTGCAGAATTGCTCTCAAACTCAAAACCCGATAGCTACCTTGCTAAGAAAGGCATTTTTTCCAAGAGAAAGAGATTTTGAGGAAAGCATCTGTTAGATGGCTTTGGTGTACTTAAACTGACCACAATTGAGCTCTATTTATAGTAGAGCAAGTTTGTTTTGCAAGGAATAGTGCATGGCAGCTGGTAAGTAGGTTTGGCCAATGTTGGCAAATGAAAATCCAAGTCTCCTCTAGCCATTGACTAGAGGTTAGGGCACAGAGCTTTGGTCCCCTTGGTCTTGGATAAGTCTTGACTGATTTCAGATGAGAATGGCTCAGTCCATGCCATCTTGATGGTTCCATTGAATGCCTCATTCCAAATTTGAAGTCTTGTCCCTATTTTGGCAACTCTCGGTTCAACATGTTATTCCTTGTTCCTTGGACCTTGGAGGCTTGGCTCAGTGATTGTCCCCTTTAGATTCAATCCTCTGAGGTGTCCAAGTGGATTGGAGCAATTGAATTTGGCTGATTTTGGCAAATCGACCAAAGTTGCAAATTCTGCCTTGCCTTGACAGATTTCAGCAAGGCAACTTGCCAATGTTGTATCTCATGATGTAGGTTGAAATTGGCAATGTTCTTGGCCATTTTGGAAAGCTCTTACATGATACAACAACTGTTTGAAAAAGTTTGGTTTTGATCTCTTTTGATTCCAAGTGAAAAATCCCCTACATTTGGCAAAAAGTGAAGGCAAATTCCGACTTAGTGAAAATTTCACTAAGTGTTGGAAAAAGTGACTTTTTCACTTTTCAGCCACTTTGATCACTCCATAACTCAAAATCCTTAATGAATTGGAATGACTTGTAGTTGAAGTTTTTGTAGGTGATAATGAGGGCTACAAATCCATCTTTGGATGAGAAAAAATGGCCTTGTGGTTTAGGAGTTATGGTCCTCCAAAGTTGGTACCTTTGCCACTTTATTTTTAACTTAGAAAAATTTCTAAGTTTTATGGTTACCCCTTTTACAAGTTATCTCACTTTTCTTGATTTTTCTTGATGAATGATGATTCAAATCATACATTAACATCATTTTAGGGTTAAAAATCCATTTTGGTGAAAAATCTCAAAAAGTCAAAGTTGACTTTTGTGCACAGTTGACTTTTTATCAGATGAATTCCAAACTGTGCAATTCTTCAGGAAATCATGTCCTTGACCTAAATCAAACTTGATGGACATGTTACATGGGTGTCATAGGGTATATTCAATCATGTATTAGGGTTTGGGAGCATGTCTTGGTCAAAAGTCAAAGTTACAGTTGACTTTTCCCTTAAAACCCTAATTGTGGTGCAGATGAAAATGAGACTTGTTGCTCAAGCTTCTTGGATCAATCCATGGTTCCAAATGGATCAATATGGTATATTAGAGACCCTCAAATCATGGCTTGAGGTCTTGGCTCATGGTTTGTCCCAAAAGTCAACTTAGGGGTGAATTAGGTCAAGAAACCCTACTTCCTGATTTTTGATGAATGCATCCCCTGAGGCAAAATTGACTTGATGCATGGGTTCATGAGGTTCCATGAAGCATATTAGGTTATGTTTTGGTTCATTGCCTTGTGCCCAGATGAAAATTTCCATCTGGAGACTCTGGTCGACCAAAACCCTAATTTGGTGACACTGTCGATCTTGAGACTTGATCCACCTAGAAGGGAGCAGCCTTGTGCTTAATCCTTGAAGTGGGAGTCCTTTTTGATCCATTGTGGATATTTAAGAGATTAGACAAGTTGAAGATCATGTCATTTCTTGATTGATCCTTTGTCTAAGCACTCAGAGAGGGCTTGAAACCCTAATTTTGATTGTAGTGGATGCTCACCCATCTTTGGGGAGACTAATGAAGCATAAAGGTACATCCATATTGTGATGATGATTTTCACAATGATGGGAAATATAAGTGGTCAAAATTTGGGGTATTACAGATGCCCCTATTTAATCTTCTTGGACCCGAAGGTATGAATGACGAAGGGATTCGGGCATTCGGGGTGCAAGAGGATTAAATATCGGAATATCCGAAATTTTGATGGTGGTTATGAATGGTAGCTTACGCATTCATCTTCTTTAGCTAAGCAATGAGGCTTAGAAAAGGTAAACTTCCCCTCGATCCTGGTTTCCTACCAAGGAACTGGTCTCAGTCTCTTTTGAAATAAACTTCCCCTTGATCCTGGTTTCCTACCAAGGAACTGGTCTTAGTTTCTGATTTAAACTTCCCCTCGATCCTGGTTTCCTACCAAGAACTGGTCTTAGTTTCTGATTTAAACTTCCCCTCGATCCTGGTTTCCTACCAAGAACTGGTATTAGTTTCTTTTGTCAATAAACTTTCTTGACAAGGGACGCTATTCGTAGCGGCTTTCCTTCAAACTTCTCGCCGAATTTTCCTGGGGAGATGCCATTTGAGTGGAAAAAGTTTTGATGTCAGACTTGCTGGGGAACCCAGTCGTCTGAGTTGTAGAGTTGTACAAACTTCTCTGTTGGAGACGCCATTTGTTTCTACTGGGGAAAGCGAGTCTCTTGAGAGACTGTTTTCATTCAGGATCTTTCATCATACTTTTCTCGGGATCTTCCCGGAGAAACGCCATATGATGGGGTCCAATTTTGAGGTGTCAATGACCTTTTCATCAACGACTTTTCGGAGAAATACTGATGTACTGCCGAATCTCTGATCACGAGGCTTTCTCTGTGGATTTTCCTTAATCCGGGAAAGCAAGGATATCATCTTCAATGGCGAAGAGTGATGTTTATTGAGAGTTTTCTCTGGCTTTTCAGAGGTTCAAGTTATCAAAGTGGCCAAGTGCCGACTCTGATCTAAAGATACACTGGTGGCGAGATTGTGCAGACGCAACACTTCCTGACGAGGAAAGAACTGACAAACTCGATTGAGAAAACTGTTTATCACTAGGGGACAAGACCGACTCAAGTGATAGTGATGCAATATGAAATGTAAATGCAAATAAAAAATGCATGAAGTATGTATGTATATGCTGACAAAACAAACGCGACATACAGACTAATGGATGAACACAATTGGATACTCGGCCATCGCGGGGCGAAGAAGTACCGTTGATTCAAAATAGCGATTCCACCTTGCTTAGGAGAGATAGTCCCGTTGGGAGCTATGTTGATCGGGCTTAGGAGATGAGAACTCGGCTGAGGATGTCAGACGAAACAAGGTCTCTGACACAGTTGATCCCTTCATTCAGGCAAACTGGTTTAGAAGGAGTACTTTGATTCTGCACTTTGAAGTTCGCTTACTTCGGGAGAAGCGATCGATGTTCTTCTGATGTTCAACAGTCAAAAGAAATGCCATCTTTAATTTAAAAGCAGAAAAAGTTTAACAAGTAAATTTATTTTTGTTTTATTTCAAGAATCGCTGGTTAAATTTAAACAACGTCGTTCTGTAAAGCTAAAACAAGTAATGAATTACAAACAAAAGCACAAGGGCTCAAATTTTATTGATAAGATGGAGATCAGCCAAACGCGTGATTCCAAAGAGTATATACAAAGTTAGAAAACGGTAATTTACAGGGAAAAGGGCTACGTTGAAACATAATGACCACTATCCTTCTACCAACTTTGAATTCGGGGCATCCTGAGCTTCTGTCGAAGATGACCTTTGACTGGAGATTTCCTCCGATAGATGATGTAACTACTGCTGAGGGACTTGCCTCTGTTGAACATAGTTACTTGCCATTATCCCTAACTTTTGCCTGGATTGTACTATGAGATTTCCCATCCATCGGGATGATTCTTTTTTTTTCATGTCTCTAACTTTTGCCTGGACCGCCCTTTCGGGTTTTCAATCCACCGAGACATTTTTTTTTAGTTTAGGCGAAGTATTTCTTGACTACATCAACATTCGTGGGGTAGGCAAATTCCTCTCCGTCCATGGTTGCGAGTCTCAAGGCGCCGCCTGAGAAAGCTTTCGTGACCACATAGGGGCCATCATAATTTGAGGTCCATTTGCCCCGAGAGTCAGTGAGAAATGATTGTATCTTCTTGAGCACGAGGTCTCCTTTCCTGAAGACACGAGGCCGAACCTTTTTGTCGAACGCCCTCTTCATTCTTTGTTGATACAACTGACCGTGGCATAGTGTCGTGATTCTCTTTTCTTCGATCAGGTTCAGTTCGTCGTGTCGACTTTGACACCATTCAGCCTCGGTGAGCTTAGCTTCCATCAATACCCTGATTGACGGGATCTCTACTTCTATGGGAAGCACTGCCTCCATGCCATATACTAGAGAGAAAGGGGTAGCCCCTGTTGAAGTGCGGATAGATGTGCGATAACCATGAAGAGCAAAGGGTAGCATCTCGTGCCAATCTTTATAGGTTACAACCATCTTTTGAACGATCTTCTTGATGTTCTTGTTAGCCGCCTCTACCGCTCCGTTCATCTTGGGTCGGTAGGGAGATGAGTTATGGTGTTCGATCTTGAACTCTGCACACAACTCTTTCATCATCTTATTGTTCAAGTTAGATCCATTATCAGTAATGATCTCGCTTGGAACACCATAACGACAGATGATATTGTTTTTGATAAATCGGACCACCACTTGTCGGGTTACATTGGCGAATGACGCTGCTTTGACCCACTTGGTGAAATAGTCAATGGCTACCAGGATGAACCGATGTCTGTTTGAAGCCTTGGGCTCAATCATGCCAATCATGTCGATTCCCCATATGGAAAAAGGCCACGGGGAAGAAAGAACTTTGAGATATGATGGCGGTACATGAATTTTGTCGGAGTATATCTGACACTTGTGACACCTCCTCATGTACTTGTAGCAGTCGGATTCCATGGTCAACCAATAATACCCGGCCCTGAGAATTTTTCTCGCCATTGTGTGTCCGTTGGCATGAGTGCCAAAGGATCCTTCATGAATTTCTTTCATTAGCACGTCTGCTTCTGGTCTGTCGACGCATCGGAGCAAGACCATGTCAAAATTTCTCTTATAAAGAGTGTCACCGCCCAGGAAGAAGTTTCCAGCCAATCTTCTGAGGGTTTTCTTGTCTTTTCTGAGTGCCCCAGATGGGTACTCTTGTTTCTGAAGGAAGCATTTGATATCGTGATACCAAGGTCTGTCGTCTATGACTGCTTCAATCGTGAAGATGTAAGCGGGCCGTTCAAGGCGCATGATGTCAATCTTAGGTATGTCATTCCAATGACCTATACTAATCATGGAAGAGAGAGTGGCTAATGCATCAACCATATGATTCTCATCACGAGGGATGTGATGAAAGTCGACTCTGTTGAAGAAGGGTAACAACCTCCTTGCATAGTCTTTGTAAGGAATCAATCCTGATTGGTATGTGTTCTAATCTCCTTTTATCTGATTGATAACCAGGGTTGAGTCGCCGTATACGTCCAAGTTTTTTATCCTTAAATCAATCGCTTCTTCGAGACCCATAATACATGCTTCGTATTCGGCCTCGTTGTTCGTACATTTGAACGTAAGTCTGGCAGTGAAAGGAATGTGGGAACCCTGAGGGGTAACAATGATTGCCCCAATTCCGTTTCCATAATGATTGACTGCTCTGTCAAAGATGAGTCCCCACTGGGAACCTGGTTCTGGCCCTTCACTGGGTAGCGGTTCATCGCAATCTTTCATTTTTAGATACATGACATCTTCGTTTGGGAAGTCAAACCCGATTGATTCTTGATTGTCAATCGGTTGATGAGCCAAATGATCGGCTAAAATACTTCCTTTAACGGCTTTCTGAGCATGGTACTCTATGTCATATTCTGATAGTAACATCTGCCAACGGGCAATCCTTCCCGTGAGAGCAGGTTTTTCGAAAACGTACTTGATTGAATCCATTTCGGAGACCAACCAAGTAGTATGACGAATCATGTACTGGCGAAGACGTTTGGCTGCCTAAGCCAAAGCGCAACAAGTTTTCTCAAGCATTGTGTACCGAGTCTCGCAGTCGGTAAATTTCTTGCTTAGATAGTAAATGGCAGACTCTTTCCGTTTAGTTTCGTCTTGTTGGCCAAGTACACATCCCATTGAGTCCTCTAGGACTGTGAGGTAAATGCTCAGTGGTCTTCCTTCCACTGGAGGTGATAGAATCGGAGGGTTCAACAGATATTCCTTGATACTGTCGAAGGCGGTTTGGCAATCTTCTGACCAAACGCAATCCTGGTTCTTTTTCAATAGCTTGAAAATCGGCGCACAAGTGGCGGTCATAAGGAATATGAATCTGGAGATGTAGTTCAAACGTCCCAGGAATTCTCTGACTTGTTTTTCAGTTTTCGGAGAAGGCATTTCTTGAATGGCATTGACCTTGTCAGGATCAACCTCAATCCCTTTCTGGCTGACGATGAACCCTAGTAGTTTCCCTGAACGGACACCGAAGGTGCACTTGTTGGGATTCAAGCGGAGCTTGAATTTTCTTAGACGTTCGAACAATTTTGACAGATGTTCAACGTGCTCATCCTCTGTTCTTGATTTTGCAATCAAATCATCGACATATACCTCGAATTCTTTGTGTATCATGTCATGAAACAGAGTAGTCATGGCCCTTTGATAGGTTGCCCCGGCATTCTTCAAACCGAACGACATTACCTTGTAACAAAAGGTACCCCATGGGGTAATGAACGAAGTTTTCTCCATGTCTTTCGGCGCCACTTTGATCTGATTATAGCCCGAGAATCCATCCATGAAGGAGAATACTTTGAACTTTACTGTGCTGTCAACCAGCATGTCAATGTGTGGTAAAGGAAAGTCGTCCTTTGGACTTGCCTTGTTCAGATCTCTGTAATCAACACACATTCTGACCCTTCCATCCTTTTTGGGAACGGGTACGATGTTGGCTAACCATTGAGGATATTCAGATGTAGCGAGGAAACCCGCGTCGATCTGGTTCTGTACCTCCTCTTTGATTTTGATGGCCATGTCCGGGTGAGTGCGTCTCAACCTTTGCTTTACTGGCGGACATTCCGATCTCAACGGTAAGTGATGTTCCACGATGCTGGTATCCAACCCTGGCATATCCTGATAGGACCAAGCGAACACATCGGGGAATTCTTTGAGAAGCTTTATCAAACCCTCTCTGGCAGTTGGACTGAGCAATGCTCCGATCCTGATTTTTTTCTCTCTTTTTCTGAACCCAAGTTTACCGTTTCCAACGGCTCTTTGTGAGGTTCAATGGACCTTTCCTCTTGTCTGGGTAGTCGGGAGATCTCTTCTGGAATTTCGTTGTCATTTTCTTCTTCAGCCTCGAATACCGGGAACTCAAAGTTAGAAGAAGGCATCGGATCGTATGTTTCAACGGGGTTTAAAACAAGCAATCTGCATGACGTGATGATTCGTGTTTAGAAGAGATAGAGAAAATGTAAGTGTGTGCAGTGTATTTGTTTTACTGCTTGTTTTTATGATTGAATTGGTTTTTAGGATTACCATTTTCTGAAAAAGCAAAAAGAGAAAACAGCAATTAATGCGGAAATTACAGAACGACGTTATTTTATTAATGAACAAGTCGAATCTTGAAACTACAGCCCTATAAAACAAAACTCTGTCGCTTTGGGCAAAGCGAAGAGGGAAATTTACAGAAAACGAGTCCTATGAAAACATCAGTTTCACCTGGGCAGGGTGAAAGGTTTAAAGATGGCAATTACTTTGACTGATGAACGACCTTCGGAACCTTGACGGTAATCCATTGGCGGCGAACTCCTTGGTGAATCACAAAGTCTGGCACCTTCCTTGATTTGTCTTCAGAAATGACGCTGATTTCTGGTGGAGCAGGATCATTGGAATCTGTTGTATTTTGCATAGCGTTTGTGCTCTCAGCTGTATCTCCCCATCCAGTTGGCTGGATGTCTTCGAGCCTGATACGAGAGCTTTCGGGAGCGGTGTACTTGACCATATAGTCGAATTTTCCACTTGGTTGTCCCAGAGTGTCCCAAACTTCTTTGGAACTGGAGGAGTCAATTCTCTCGATGACGTTGACCTCGGGAAAAGCATAGTTGATGAATTCTAGTCCTGCAAATGTTGCGAATTCATCTTCATGTTGAGTAGTTTCTGAATGACCTGAATGTTGATCCCATGACATGGTGGGGACATAGGTATTCTGTTCAATGACGCTCAGCTGAGTTTCATTATTCGGCTGACTTTCTTGCCCCAAGTTTCCTGGGTAAGGCTGCCACATTGGCAGACCATCCATCGGGCCATAGTAATTGTGATCAAAGTTTTCTTTCATCAGAGTGTCTTCCTCTAATGAATTTGGCGGAGCACGGCATCCTTCCGGATCACAATCTCCATAGATCATTTCGACATCTGATCTTGGTATAAATCTCGGACTTTCTGTAGGAAAGCAAAAAGGCATAGGCACCTCTTCTTGAGACATATAGCCGTCCTTGTTAAGGTAGGACTTCCATTCTTCATCTGTGTCAGAGGGATCTTCCTCATTGATAGCATGAACTGTCTGAGACACTGGGTGAAGAAAACCTCCACTGTGGAAGAAGTTTTGAAGGGGATGAAGACTTTCATCGTTGGCGGCTGTCTGGGTACAGGTCGCAGAAAAACCAAGACCCTTCTTTGTTTTATTGTCAATAGGAATGACAAGCCATCCCCATCCTGTCGTATCGGTACTCTCGACCGCTTTGATAGCATCTTTGTATGAATAAATTAAAGTTCCTTCTTTGAACTGATTGTCCTTGCTCACCGATAGTGCTTGGAACTGAGTTCCAATAACCTCCTCGGGTTCCACACAAGTAGATGATGATAAGTTGCTTACAAGCAAGGCTTGTTCCCCACAAACCGTGACAAGTTGATTGTTCTTGACGAACTTTAGCTTTTGGTGGAGGGTTGAAGTAACCGCTCCAGCCTGATGTATCTAAGGTCTTCCTAATAAACAATTGTATGTTGCCCGGATGTCCATGACCTGGAAAGTGATTTGGAAAGTGTGAGGACCAATAGTTATGGGAAGATCAACTTCGCCGATAACTGTTTTTCTGGATCCGTCGAATGCTTTGACGACGACCTCGCTGACTCTCATCGGAGGGCCCTTGAATGATAATTGCATCAAGGTGTACTTCGGCATAACATTCAGGGCTGACCCTGTGTCTACCAGTACGTTGGCTAAAGCATCGCCCTGGCAGTTAACTGTAATGTTGAGCGCCATGTTATGACGGCGACCCTCTTCAGGTAATTCCTCATCACTAAATCCCAAATTATTGCAGGAAGTGATGTTAGAGACAATGCTATCGAATTGTCTGATTGTTACATCTTGTTCCACAAAGGCTTGCTCCAAGACTTTCTGTAGAGCCTCTCTGTGTGCTTCTGAACTGAGTAACAGTGATAATACTGAGATCTTTGAAGGAGTCTGTAACAGTTGATCAACAATGTTATATTCACTCCTTTGGATGAGCTTTAGCATCTCATCTTTGTCTTTTGAAAAGTCGGGATTACCAGATTGACCGACTGGTGGATCAGGAATTTCTGCCTGAAGTTCCTCTTCTTTGTTGGATTCTCCAACCCCTCGGATGAAGATTCGACCGCTCCGTGTTACACGACTGATGTCTGCAATATTCACAACGGAGGGTAATGGAATTTCCTTTCCATTTTCAATTGTCGTTGCACCGTATTTGTAAGGGATTGCCTTAGCTGATTCATACGGTAGTGGCCCCGGTAGATAGATGACTATGGGAACCTTCTGATTTTTCTGACCATCATAAGTAACCTTGATCCGTTCCCGGTTGGGAACTCTAGATTCGTCAAGTAGAGGGACGATGGCAAAAACATCCCTGATCTGGTGATCACCAGAGATCGTGACAACATCCTCAACTTGATCGGCAAGGTAGTTCGGCGACCAAATGATGGGTCCTGAACCTGGATATGGATGAATTTCTCCATGATCGATCTGACCCTGAAGAGCTGCTCTCACAAGGTAACACCCTTGGTTACTTTCCGAACAGACGCTACAATTGTCATAGTTGTGTGGTGGCACCTGGCCACGCCCACTTTGAATACAATGTAACCTCACTAGGTTACCTTCCATTGATCGGACATCCTGACTTTGACGACGAGTAAGATTCCTGTGATTGATACTAATCTGCTGAGTATCTTCGTCCATATAGATTGGCATCCACCAGTGATTTAACAAGTGCTGAAGTGCCTCCTGGACAAGGGTACAACCTCGATCGTTTTCGCAACCTGCTTTACAGTTTTGATAATCATGTGATATTAGGAATCCGAGTCGGACCTGCTCAGCATGTAACTCTACCAGGTTGGTATTCATCACGCGGATGTCGAAGATCTGAACCATATTGATTTGATAGGGATTCCTATCATGGTGGTCTTGGATCCATCCAAGATCCATCTGACGCTGGAGGGCCTCTTGTATGAAAGAGCATCCCTGCTTGTTTACCGAGCAAATCAGACAGGAACTGTAATCGTGCCGCGGCAGATTATGATACTGGCTTTGCCTTGAGTGCATCGCCACCAAGTTGACATTCATCGCACGGATGTCGTGGTTTTGAATGACGTTGGAATTCGTGTAAACCATGTTAACTCCACGAACTCGGTGCTCTTGGATCCATCCAAGATCCATTTGTTCCTGTAGAGCTGCTTGCACTACAGAACATCCTTGGTTGTCTTTAGAGCAGATATCACACTGGTGATAATTATGAGGTGGCACATGGCCATATCCACTCTGTCTACAATGCATCTTGACCAGATTGGTCCCCAATAAGAGTACATCGTGAATTTGATAGACATTGTTAGTCTCTTTCTCAATCAGATTGACTGCAGCTTTCTCATGTTGAGGCAGCGGGTTCGTGAGAACATTAGGATTCGTATCTTTGAAAGATAAGAGCCCGCTCCTAACAAGCTTTTGCATGTCGGATTTGAAATTGAGACAAGTCTCAATGTTATGCCCTGAACCTCCTTGATGATAAGGACATGTTTGATCCGCTTTAAACCAAAAAGGCAGATTTTCCGGAACTGAAAGGGGAGACTTAGTCTGAATGTGCCCCTTAGCCAGCAATAACGGAAACAGCTCTGCGTACGTTACGGGTATAGGATCAAATCCTGGTGGCCGTGTTGTATGGTTGTTGTTATATGGAGGACGAGCCTGCTGAAGAGGTTGTTGTGTCCTTTGTTGGTCATGTTGGTTCTGCGCAACCTGAGGTTGATACGTAGGAACAGGCGCGGGGCCGATAGCAGGAATAACAGCTGCTACTGGCTGATAACGACGCCTTTGCTTTCCGAGAGAGATATTCCCAATATCTTGCTCTTTTTTCTTAGGGAGAGCACTACCGTATTTTTTAGTACCGCTCGTTGATCCAGTGTCTTTTACCAAACGCCCTTCTCGGACGGCTTCCTCAAGACGTACACCCATGCCGACCATTTCGGTGAAATCACTGGGCGCACTGGCAACCATTCGGTCATAGTAAAATGAGCTTAAGGTCTTTAAGAAGATTTTTGTCATTTCTTTTTCCTCAAGAGGTGGACAAATTTGAGCGGCAATTTCACGCCACCTTTGAGCATACTCCTTATAGGTTTCCTTGTCCTTTTGCGACATTGATCTGAGTTGATCCCTGTAGGGTGCCATGTCCAAATTGTACTTGTATTGTTGGACGAAGGCAGTACCAAGATCTCTGAATGTACTGATCGTAGTACGGTTTAAACCCATGTACCATTTGAGTGCGGCGCCGGTTAAACTATCCTGGAAGTAGTGAATCAGCAGGTCCTGATTCTCCGTCTGGGCTGACATCCGCCGAGCGTACATCACCAGATGGCTCTGAGGGCAAGAGTTACCCTTGTATTTTTCAAAGTCGGGCACTTGGAATTTGTGCGGGACTTTCACATTTGGGACCAAGCAGAGTTTTGCGGCGTCCTTTCCAAATAGATCCTGACCGCGAATGGCTTGCAGCTCTTTCTGCATTTCCAAGAATTTCTCCTGGAATTCATCCATTCTATCGAACATAGTTTCCTTCTTACCAGAAGGTGTCTGTGGAATCTGTCCTTCTGGGACAGTGTGCACCACAGAGGGTGGTACCGTGACTACGGCAGTAAGTCTTGGCGCCTCCCGAAGTTTGTAACCTTCAGGCCCAGCGGCTTCTGTTACGATTCCCTGATCTTCAGTGATCGGCGGAACATATCCTTCCGGGATATAGTTAACAGGCATGCCCCAAGGACGATCTTTCGGCATCTGATACCTAGGATCGTACTTTTCTATGATGGGCGTTGAGGTGATATCTGAGATCACAGTTCTTTATAGCTGAGCTTCTGCCATGGCTTGCATGTCGTTACGAAGCTTTCTCATATCCTCTCTCAGAGCGTCGATCTCTTCTTTCAACTCTCTATTTTCTTCCTCAAGATCATCCATCTTTTTCTGACGATTGGCCCGAGTATTATACGAATGAGACAGTTTGACTCTAGAATCGAGACACAAACGTGAGATTCGTAGGGAAGAAGAATACGCGATGTGAGAATGATGAATGCAATGATTATATTAATTGTTTAATGGTTTAAGCAAAATAAACTTCGACAATTAGATTGCAAATATCAAACAGTGGGGAAACCCCTTTTTATTGAATTCCAAAGGATTACAGAAATGGAAATACAGTAGATTACAAAGTGCAGAAACAGAAACCTAAACTAATGGGTCCCGAGTCCTCTTCTTTGACAGGGGCGCTTGGGCCGTTGTCGGGTTGTCATTCCTTTGCCAGGTGAAAGGAGCGAGCAAATTCCTTTGGTCATCTTGATTCTCTACAGCATGCTGCTCCAAAATTTCAATCAGAGCATCTTTCTCTTTTAGTAGTTGCTGTATTTGGATACACTCTACGTCGAGGGTGCGGTACTTGTTCTTCCAAGATCTTCTTTCCTTTTGAACTTTGTTGAGAGTAACCTGAAGCTTTTCAGTTTCTGTCATGAAGTACATGACAGATTCTCTCGGCGGAAGAATTCCGTAACGAGGATAAGGCATTTTTAGCTTGAGAGCTCTGGTTTGTACCTAATGGAGATAAGGCTCCACCGAGACACAGTCTGGTTTTCCCAGAGGCTCCACCGAGACCTTCTAGACGAACACCCAGTGGGATGTGTCGCATCGGGTATCCAAATTGACGAAGAACCAATATCGGATGATAGTTGATTCCTCCTTTAGTTCCTATGAGGGGTACGCTGGGGAAGTTTCCACAATGGTCAATGATTCTGATTCCCTCATAAATCCTATTACACCAATCTATATCGGAATTGGTGAGAGACATGATCTTCTGCGACCAACGTAAGACACTCTTGCAATCCCAAAAAGCAGCAGACTTGGGCAAGTGAGAGATAAACCATTTGTAGAGCAAAGGTACTCAGCATGTGATCTCCCCTCCGCTGTACAAATTTCCTAAGTGTACAGAATGATACGCATCTGCGAACAAAGTCGGCACAGGGTTTCCAATGAGAAAAACCTTAATAGCGTTGATATCGACGAAGTTATTGATGTTGGGAAACAAAAATAACCTGTAGGTGAGCAAGACAAAGATGCTTTCAAAAGCAGTCATGTTCCCTATACTAGCAAAGTACAGAGCTTTCTTGGTCAGGAACTGGGCTGGTAAACCTTGGGTGCCACCCTTAGTGGTCATGTGAGTCCGGACCTCAGACTCGTCCAAATGAATTGCTCTTGCAATAGTCTGATTCTTTGGAATTTCTTCTAGTCCAGAAAATGGAGCTCGATCAGTGATATGTAAATCAGTCAGATGAGAATACTCCTCCAGCGTTGGTGATAGCTGGTAATCCGGGAATGTAAAACAGTGATAAACCGGATCGTAGAATTGAATGAGCGCGTCCATGATCCCCTTAATCACATAGACTCTTAACAGTGGTAGCAAACCACCGTGCTTGGCTCTGAAAGCCTCTGGGTTAACGATCATCCTCGTTAACCTTCTCAAATCCCCTAGTTTTGGAACCTTGAAGGTATACTGGTGAGTTCTCCTTCTACCGAAATCCATTAGCGTAATCTTTTTCTCTGATATTTGCAATCACAGTCTTAGTTTAATTTGAAAAACAGAGAGACTAGAAGAGAAATTTTTTTGAATGTTTTAATGTTTTATTAAATGAATGCATGAATGCAGCACACAAAAACATAGAAAAAAACACGGGGTCAAAGGGTCGTTGTCATGAAGTTAAGGCTCTACCCATCCCCAAAGGTTTATACTAAGGTGATTCTTGTACCTGTACTCATTATCATCAGCTCCTCCCAGGAAAGCAAAACAACAAGCGGATCGCCAGCGAGTTGTAGAGCAATCTTAGAGTAAGTGCCATTCACCGAGAATAGATCACCAGCCTCAAATGAGGGTAGTATCGCGTAACAACTATTTCCGATAGTTTCCGCACTACGAAAGGGTTTGGCTCCTCAGCTTCTCAGACTTAACAACCGGCCCATTGGCTATAAGAGTGAATGGGTTGCGTTGGTCAGCCTCCACTGAGGTTGATGGTCGACCCCGTCGCCATCACTTATCTTAAGTGTATACTCATTCTCACCACATGCGGCATCACACGCATTCCCAGTAGCAGAAAAATAAACACGTATAGCATTTAGGAATAGCAGTATATATATTTGTCCTAATCATCCTAGACTTATAAAGCTATGAATCTTAAGTTCCTGACAGAAATGGGTTCCCCGGCGAAAGCCCCAATCTGTGGTTCTCAGCCCAAGAGATGGACCAGCATAGGTCAATCTTTCTCCTCAGCCGAGTTGCCATTTTCCGTGGAAAACGGGGATGATGCCCTAAAGCAAAATGAGATCGGCCCCACGGTGGGCGCCACTTTTCTGTAGCGAACGATTTTGGACGCGGTTCTTATGCGTTGGTCACTCTCTGCGGTTTGAGCTTTAAACTACAGGTCGATTCATTTTTTATCCTATTGTGAGCTGAATAAGGAAGGGAAATAGATGTCTCCAATTAACCCTGCTTGCATACTGAGTTTAAACAGCGGTCTGTTAGGTTACGAATGCTATCAATGTGGGGGGGCCTTTGTACTGGTTATTTGTATTTTCGCCAATACTGTTCTCTTTCTTTTTTACCTGGGCAGAAGGTTTCTGGCGGGGAATAAGGATTAGGATGTTAGGACTGGTGCTTTTGAATACTGCTTTTGATTGACGAAGATATGGGATTTGGTTTTTTTGTTGATTGCGCTCGCTAAGAACTTTTCTTTCGATCTTATGCCTACGTATTCCCGTTTACCGAAACAGGGAAATCAGAGCATTCGTAGTTCCTCCTATTCTATGGGAGGAAATGGGTGTTTTGGTGTCTTGTTCAAAGCCCAAGACATGAAGCGAAAGGTGATTTGTATCTTGTTCAAACCCCAAGATGTGAAGCTAAAAGGTCTATTTGTGTCTTGTTCAAAGCCCAAGACGTGAAGCTGAAAGACCTCGGCTTTAGAGAGAATTTGTCATCTCTAAAGAGGGGAGAAGGAGAATTACTTTAACTGGGATACGCGGATCCGAGCAATGCCATAATTTCCGAAGAAAGGGTTTTAACCTGAAGGAGAAGACTTTAACTCAGTGTAGAGCAATGCCATCTTTCCTTAGGAATTACTCATGCTAAAAGAGGGACAGTGGCATGGATGTAGATGATCCAGAGGCTTGCCGCTTACAGCGATTAGATGAAGGGAAAGGAGTTGTTGATGTTTGTGTACTACGAACGAGGCACAGCTTTGATGCTAAAAGGTCGATTGGATCAACCAGTGGTTTTCTTATACAAAGCCTAAGAGGAGGCTAATTTCCGCTAGGAAAATCATTATACAAAGCCTAAGAGGAGGCTATTTTGTGTCTCGTACAAAGCCCGAGAGAGAGGCTAAAAGTTTTTGACCCAGTGGGGCATATCGTTATACAAAGCCTAAGAGGAGGCTGTTTTGTGTCTCGTACAAAGCCCGAGAGAGAGGCGAAAAGGTTGTTTTGACTCCACTGGGGAGAATTTTGGTATCTCGTACGAAGCCCGAGATGGAGGCTATTGTAACTGTTTCAGTTGAGTGACAGATCCAATATACTGATTTAAAAGAGAAAATCAGTTCTTATATGAGTAACACTGTACACAGGGGTTTAATGTGAGGATCAGGGATATTTCCTTCTCTTTGAGGAAACGGGAAATCCAAAGGGTATCTAGATTATCCGAGTCTGCGGGTTTCCTTCCTATTTAACGAAGGGTGCTTGAGAATGTCTTTAAGACTCAAGGAAGTTAGACTGTCCCTGTCTAGAGTTTTATCTTTTGTACTATGCTTCGAGAAACAGTAGTAGACTCTATGAAAGGACTGTTCTATGCGGATGACTAGGTTCTGTTCCTATACCTCTAGGAGGTCGTCGGGACAATTTTAAGAAGCCGACGGGTCCTTGTACGAAGCCCAAGAGGAGGCTGGAAACTTTTAAGAAGCCAACGGGTCCTTGTACGAAGCCCAAGAGGAGGCTATCATTCCCGAAGGAAGAGATCATTATATGAAGCCTAAGAGGAGGCTGTGAATACTTCTAAGAAGCCGTAGGGTCCTTGAATAATGCACAAGAGGAGGCTATCATTCTCGAAGGAAGAGATCATTATATGAAGCCTAAGAGGAGGCTGTGAATACTTCTAAGAAGCCGTAGGGTCCTTGAATAATGCCCAAGACGAGGCCGATGCTTTTAAGAAGCCTGTGGGTCTATCATCTCCTTTCCATTAGGAGAGATAACTATTTTAAAGATGAAAACCACTGGTAAACGTGCGAGGTTTACTATCCACCGACTTTTAACTTTTAAAGAGGGTTCCTTAGTTAAGGTCCAAGATTATGACCGTAGTGGGTACCCAAACCCCGAGACATTCAAGGCAAGCTATCCACAAGGAATAGATCAAGTCAGGAAAGTTCGAGAATTGGGAAGAAACTCAAAGATGCCATTCACGGAGAATACATTCATCTTGGGGAGTAGAGCTTCTTGACGATTCCTAAGGAGGACAGCCGAAGAGAAGACTGTATCTGGTACTCCTATTGGGGATCTAGGCATCTATTTCTACGAAAAAGTGAAACGGCGTCACCTAGTTCTAGACGTAGTTGTCGGGGAAACTCGAAATATCTATACTATTATTACACAGTAGATATGAGTTTATGAAAGGAGACTTACAGTGAGCAGCCCCACAATACAGTTTATAATATGAAAGCAGTAAATGAAAGTGATAACCACTTACTCGGTTGTAGTGCTTCCATGCTGTTTGGTTAGTTGTTCAACAAAGAAAGATTGAAAACAACAGTATATTCAAAATCAAAGGAGAAAGTGCTTTGAAAAAGAAAGATTTGGGGCTTACAGCTCAAGGAGAGGCCCAAGGTTTTATCAGTGAGCGCACTGTTTGAATTTGTACAGAGGGACTTATACAAGTGACTGAGGCCCAAAAAGTTTTTGTACAAGGGGGGATGGGTCTTACACTCTCTCAAGAGGCCCAAAAAGTTTTGAAGAAAAATAAATGGGTCTTACTACTCGAGGGTAGGCCCAGATGATTTTTGAAAAGGCGACGATTGCGCCGTTTGTTTTTTTGACGGTATCGGGACTTATACAATAAGTGAGGCCCAAAGATGATTTGGTCAAAAAAAGGATTGGGTCTTACACTCTAATAGAGGCCCAAAGTGTTTTTGAAAATGATTTATGAGGGTTGAATTAATCCAAAACCCTAATTTGTTTTCAAAATGTATTTAATTGAATAAAAATTCAATTAAAATGATCAAAAATTGTTTAACACATGGAAAACAAATTGTGATCTTGGATTAATGCTTCAAAAATTAAGTATTGACCTACAAAATAATTAGAAAGCATTAAAAGTTGCAAGATCGATGTAGAAAAAATATTTAAATTGCCAAAAACAATCAAAATATTAATTCTTTACAAAAATATCAATTATATGAAATAAATAATATTTTTGTGATTTTTTGATAAAATAAAATATTTTAACATTTTTGTGAATTATTAAAAAAAGAATCAACTCAAAATCATTAAAACTCAGAGAGAAATTAATTTTTGAATCAATTAAACAAAATCACAAAATTCAAATATTTGAATTTGAAAAAAAGGCGCCAAGAACAAGCTGAAGAACACGCGCGTGTTCTTGGTTTCTCAGATTTGCGTTTTCTATCCAATCTCCATGAATATGTAATCATATCATGCAATCCACATATCATTATGCTCGTCTCAACCTCACGATCATGTTTATGTACTTTAATTTCATTTAAATTAAACATACAACAAGAAATCACGAAGAAACCTCAAGAACCCTAATTTCTGCATGAAGGCTAGGATTTTTGATACACGATTCAAACAATGCAATTAATTGAGGGAAAACATTCCATGCATGATTATGAACATATGGCCAAATTATTGTGCGAGGAAATATGCATAGATTGAGAGATGACCAAGTATGTGCTTACCTCCAAGCCGTGACAGCAAGTTCAAAGTGATTTTTGATTTGGAGGTGTTACAGATGAGTTGTGATGATCTGAACAGCTTCCCTACACCCTATGGATTGTGTTTGGACACTTGGATTGAATTGAAATGGACTGGATCAGTTTATGGCATCTCAGCTGCAACTTGTTTGAAAATTTGAGCAACCAGCTGGTGATTTCATGAAATTGATGTTTTAGAAGTTATGTGAGTGTTTGATCAGCTCATATGTGATGTATGTGAGGTGTGTGAGTGATTGGTTTGTGCAGAATTGCTCTCAAACTCAAAACCCGATAGCTACCTTGCTAAGAAAGGAATTTTTGCCAAGAGAAAGAGATTTTGAGGAAAGCATCTGTTAGATGGATTTGGTGTACTTAAACTGACCACAATTGAGCTCTATTTATAGTAGAGCAAGTTTGTTTTGCAAGGAATAGTGCATGGCAGCTGGTAAGTAGGTTTGGCCAATGTTGGCAAATGAAAATCGAAGTCTCCTCTAGCCATTGACTAGAGGTTAGGGCACAGAGCTTTGGTCCCCTTGGTCTTGGATAAGTCTTGACTGATTTCAGATGAGAATGGCTCAGTCCATGCCACCTTGATGGTTCCATTGAATGCCTCATTCCAAATTTGAAGTCTTGTCCCTATTTTGGCAACTCTAGGTTCAACATGTTATTCCTTGTTCCTTGGACCTTGGAGGCTTGGCTCAGTGATTGTCCCCTTTAGATTCAATCCTCTGAGGTGTCCAAGTGGATTGGAACAATTCAATTTGGCTGATTTTGGTAAATCGACCAAAGTTGCAAATTCTGCCTTGCCTTGACAGATTTCAGCAAGGCAACTTGCCAATGTTGTATCTCATGATGTAGGTTGAATTTGACAATGTTCTTGGCCATTTTGGAAAGCTCTTACATGATACAACAACTGTTTGAACAAGTTTGGTTTTAATCTCTTTTGATTCCAAGTGAAAAATCCCCCTACATTTGGCAAAAAGTGAAGGCAAATTCTGACTTAGTGAAAATTTCACTAAGTGTTGGAAAAAGTGACTTTTTCACTTTTCAGCCACTTTGATCACTCCATAACTCAAAATCCTTAATGAATTGGAATGACTTGTAGTTGAAGTTTTTGTAGGTGATAATGAGGGCTACAAATCCATCTTTGGATGAGAAAAAATGGCCTTGTGGTTTAGGAGTTATGGTCCTCCAAAGTTGGTACCTTTGCCACTTTATTTTTAACTTAGAAAAATTTCTAAGTTTTATGGTTACCCCTTTTACAAGTTATCTCACTTTTCTTGATTTTTCTTGATGAATGATGATTCAAATCATACATTAACATCATTTTAGGGTTAAAAATCCATTTTGGTGAAAAATCTCAAAAAGTCAAAGTTGACTTTTGTGCACAGTTGACTTTTTATCAGATGAATTCCAAACTGTGCAATTCTTCAGGAAATCGTGTCCTTGACCTAAATCAAACTTGATGGACATGTTCCATGGGTGTCATAGGGTATATTCAATCATGTATTAGGGTTTGGGAGCATGTCTTGGTCAAAAGTCAAAGTTACAGTTGACTTTTCCCTTAAAACCCTAATTGTGGTGCAGATGAAAATGAGACTTGTTGCTCAAGCTTCTTGGATCAATCCATGGTTCCAAATGGATCAATATGGTATATTAGAAACCCTCAAATCATGTCTTGAGGTCTTGGCTCATGGTTTGTCCCAAAAGTCAACTTAGGGGTGAATTAGGTCAAGAAACCCTAATTCCTGATTTTTGATGAATGCATCCCCTGAGGCAAAATTGACTTGATGCATGGGTTCATGAGGTTCCATGAAGCATATTAGGTTATGTTTTGGATCATTGCCTTGTGCCCAGATGAAAATTTCCATCTGGAGACTCTGGTCGACCAAAACCTTAATTTGGTGACACTGTCGATCTTGAGACTTGATCCACCTAGAAGGGAGCAGCCTTGTGCTTAATCCTTGAAGTGGGAGTCCCTTTTGATCCATTGTGGATATTTAAGAGATTAGACAAGTTGAAGATCATGTCATTTCTTGATTGATCCTTTGTCTAAGCACTCAGAGAGGGCTTGAAACCCTAATTTTGATTGTAGTGGATGCTCACCCATCTTTGGGGAGACTAATGAAGCATAAAGGTACATCTATATTGTGATGATGATTTTCACAATGATGGGAAATCTAAGTGGTCAAAATATGGGGTATTACACCATGTCCAAATTATATTTGTATTGTTGGACAAAGGCAGTGCCAAGATCTCTGAATGTGCTGATCGTGGCACGGTTTAAACCCATGTACCATTTGAGTGCGGCACCGGTTAAACAATCCTGAAAGTAGTGAATCATTAGGTCCTGATTTTCCGTCTGAGCTGACATCCACCGAGTGTACATCACCAGATGGCTTTGAGGGCAAGAGATACCCTTGTACTTTTCAAAGTCGGGCACTTGAAATTTGTGCGGAACTTTCACATTTGGGACCAAGCAGAGATCAGCGGCATCTTTTCCAAATAAATCCTGACCGTGAATGGCTTGCAGTTCCTTCTGCATTTCCAAGAACTGCTCCTGGAATTCCTCCATTCTGTCAAACATAGTTTCCTTCTTACCATAAGGTGTCTGTGGAATCTGTCCTTCCGGGACAGTGTGCACCACAGGGGGTGGTACCGTGACTACGGTAGTGAGTCTTGGCGTCTCCCAAAGTTTGTAACCTTCAGGAGTCTTCAGTATGCCTCTGGTATCTTCGCTTTCCCGAAGTTTGTAACCTTCAGGCCCAGCGACTTTTGTTGTTATTCCCTGATCTTCAGTGATCGGCGGAACATATCCTTCCGAGATATAGTTAACAGGCATGCCCCAAGGACAATCTTTCGGTATTTGATACCTAGGATCATACTTCTCCACTATGGGCGTTGAGGTGATCTCTAAGATCACAGTTCTTGGTAGCTGAGCTTCTGCCATGGCTTGCATGTCGTTAGGAAGCTTCCTCATATCCTCTCTCAGAGCGTTGATCTCTTCTTTCAAATCTCTGTTTTCTTCCTCAAGACCATCCATCTTTTTCTGACGATTGGC
Source organism: Lathyrus tuberosus (assembly GCA_022829125.1). NCBI lineage: Eukaryota > Viridiplantae > Streptophyta > Magnoliopsida > Fabales > Fabaceae > Lathyrus > Lathyrus tuberosus. Next base: position 654,949 of record JALAZF010000159.1, read on the forward strand.
CCGAGTATTATACGAATGAGACAGTTAGACTCTAGAATCGAGACACAAACATGAGATTCGTAGGTAAGAAGAATACGCGATGTGAGAATGATGAATGCAATGATTATATTAATTGTTTTTTGTTTAATCAAAATAAACTTCGGCAATTAGATTGCAAATATCAAACGGTGGGAAAACCCCTTTTTATTGAAATTCAAAGGATTACACAAATGGAAATACAGTAGATTACAAGGTGCAGAAACATAAACCTAAACTAATGGGCCCCGAGTCCTCTCTGAAGAGAAATCGGGTGTTGATTCCGGTATCTTCCTTTTCTTTGACCGGGGCTCTTGGGCCGTTGTCGGGTTGTCATTCCTTTGCCAAGTGAAAGGAGTGAGCAAATTCCTTTGGTTATCCTGATTATCCACTGCATGTTGCTCCAAAATTTCAATCAGAGCATCCTTATCTTTCAGTAATTGCTGTATTTTGATGCACTCCACGTCGAGGGTGCGGTACTTGTTCTTCCAAGACCTTCTCTCCTTTTAAACTTTGTTGAGAGTAACCTGAAGCTTTTCAGTTTCCGTCATGAAATACATGACAAATTCCCTCGGCGGAAGAATTCTGTAACGAGGATAAGGCATTTTTAGCTTGAGAGCTAGTTTGTACCCAATGGAGATAAGGCTTCACCCAGACACAGTCTGGTTTTCCCAGAGACTCTCGTCCTTTCTTATGAACATGCTTCCAAGCGTTCACTATTTCCATCTTTAGTGCTCTGTCATTTTCTCCTTCCTTGAAGAAAAGACCTTCCAGATGAACACCCCCGTGGGACGTGTCTCATCGGGTATCCAAATTGACGGCGAACCAACACCGGATGATAGTTGATTCCTCCCTTAGTTCCTATAAGGGGTACGTTGGGGAAGTTTCCACAACGATCAATGATTCTGATTCCATCATAGATCCTATTACACCAATCTATATCAGAGTTGGTAAGGGACGTGATCTTCTGCGACCAACATAAGGCACTCTTACAATCCCAAAAAGCAGCAGACTTGGGCAAGTGAGAGATAAACCATTTGTAAAGCAGAGGTACACAACATGTGATCTCCCCTCCACTGTACAAATTCCCCAAGTGTACGGAATGATACGCATCTGCGAGCAAAGTCGGCACAGGGTTTCCAATGAGAAAAACCTTAATGGAGTTGATATCGACGAAGTTATTGATGTTGGGAAACAAAAATAACCCGTAGGTGAGCAAGACAAAGATGCTTTCAAAAGCAGTCACGTTTCCTATACTGGAAAAATACAGGGCTTTCTTTGTCAAGAACTGGGCTGGAAAACCTTGGATGCCACCCTTGGTAGTTAAGTGAGTCCTGACCTCAGACTCGTCCAAATGAATTGCTCTTGCAATGGTCTGATTCTTTGGAATTTCTTCCAGTCCAGAAAATAGAGCTCGATCAGTAATGTGTAGATCAATCAGATGAGAATACTCCTTCAGTGTTGGTGCGAGCTGGTAATCCGGGAATGTGAAACAGTGATAAACTGGATCATAAAACTGAATGAGCGCATTCATGATTCCCTCAATCACATGGACTCTTAACAGTGGTAGCAAACCTCCGTGCTTGGCTCTGAAAGCCTCTGGGTTTGTGATCATCCTTGCTAACCTTCTTAAATCCTCTAGCTTTGGAACCTTGAAGGTATAACTATGAGTTCTCCTTCTACCGAAATCCATTAGTGCAATCCCTTTCTCTGATATTTGCAATCACAGTCTCAGTTTAATTTGAAAAACAGAGAGACTAGAAGAGAAAATTTTTTTTGAATGTTTTTAATGTTTTTTAAATGAATGCATGAATGCAGCACACAAAAACATAGGAAAAACATGGGGTCAAAGGGTCGTTGTCATGAAGTCAAGGCTCTACCCATCCCCAAAGGTTTATACTAGGGTGATTTTTGTACCTGTACTCATTATCATCAGCTCCTCCCAGGAAAGCAAAACAACAAGCAGATCGCCAGCGAGTTGTAGAGCAATCTTAGAGTAAGTGCCATTCACCGAGAATAGATCACCAGCCTAAAATGCGGGTAGTATCGCGTAACAACTATTCCCGATAGTTTCCGCACTACAAAAGGGTTTGGCTCCTCAGCTTCTCAGACATCACAATCGGCCCATTGTCTAGGTGAGAGAATGGGTTGCATTGGTCAGCCTCCACTGAGGTTGATGGTCGACCTCGTCGCCATCACTTATCTTAAGTGTATACTCGATCTTTCCACATGCGGCATCACACGCATTCCCATTAGCAGAAAAATAAACACGTATAGCAATTAGGAAAAGCAGTATATATATTTGTCCTAATCATCCTAGACTTTTAAAAGCTAAGAATCCTAAGTTCCTGACAGAAAATGGTTTCCCGGCGGAGTCACCAATCTGTAGTTTCATTCCAAATTAACGGCGTTTTGACCTAAGATCCTAGTGACGTCAAGGTTTCCACCTAGGGGACAAAAAAGAACAAGATCCCTAAAGAGACATGCGCAATCCCCAGCAGAGTCGCCATTTTTCTGTAGCGAGTGATTTTTGGATGTGGTTGCGAAGCACAATCGCTCTAGTACTACAGTTCGATTCATTTTTTATCCTATTAAAGCTGATGAAGGAAGGGAAATAGATGTCTCCAATTAACCCTGCTTGCATACTGAGATTAAACAGTCGGAACAGTTGGTTTACAGATGCTACAAAGATTCGGGGTTTGTCCTAGGTTATTTTGTTGACGAGGGGTGCTTTAGGCTATTGGTTGAGACGTTAGGAAGGATATATATGAAAGTATGGGATTTTGGGTTTTTGTTTAGTGTGCTCGCTAAGATTTTCTTTCAATCTTATGCCTACGTATTTCCGTTTACCAAAACAGGGAAATCAGAGCGTTCGTAGTTCCTCCTATTCTATGGGAGGAAATGGTTGTTTTGGTGTCTTGTTCAAAGCCCAAGACGTGAAGCGAAAGGTGGTTTGTATCTTGTTCAAAGCCCAAGATGTGAAGCTGAAGGGTTTATTTGTATCTTGTTCAAAGCCCAAGATGTGAAGCTAAAAGGGTGTTGACTTTAGAGAGAATTTGTCATCTCTAAATAGGGGTTTTGTCTGTCACAACTGTTTATAAAGGAGAATTACTTTAACCGGGATGTGTGAATCCGGAAATGCCATAATTTCCTTTATAGGGGATTTTAACCTGAAGGAGAAGATTTTAACTCAGTGTAGAGCAATGCCATCTTTCCTTAGGAATTTCTCATACTAAAAAAGGGACATTGGCATGGATGTAGATGATTCAGAGGCTTGCCGCTTACAGCAGTTAGATGGAGGGGAATGAGTTGTTGATGTTTGTGTACTGTGAACGAGGCACATCTTTGATGCTAAAAGGTTAATTGGATCAACCAGTGGTTTTCTTATACAAAGCCTAAGAGAAGGCTATTATGTGCCTCGTACAAAGCCCGAGAGAGAGGCTAAAAGGTTTTAACTCGACGATGGAGTCTTTTGGTATCTCGTATAAAGCCCGAGATGGAGGCTATTTGACTCAACAAGAGAGTTTTTGTATCTCGTACAAAGCCCGAGATGGAGGCGAAAGGGTGATTGACTCAACGAGGGAGTCTCTTATGTGTCTCGTACAAAGCCCGAGAAAGAGGGTAAACGATGTTAGACTCCGCTGGGGAGGATCATTGTACAAAGCCCAAGAGAGAGGCTAACTTCACTGGAGAAGGATCATTATACAAAGCCTAAGAGGAGGCTATGGCGACTGTTCAGTTAAGTGACAGGTCCAGTAGAGAGAAAATCAGTTCTTATATGAGCAATGTTGTACTCGAGGATTTGATTTGAGGATCCGGGTTATTCCTGTTCTTTAAGGAAGTGGGAAATCCGAAGGGTATTGAGACTGTCCGAGTCTACGTGTTTTCTTTCTATTTAACGAAGGGGTCACTTGAGAATGTCTTTAAGACTCAAGGAGATTAGATTGTCCAAGTCTAGAGTGTCATCTTTTATACCATGCTTTGAGAAATAGTAATAGACTCTATGAAAGGATTGTTCTATGCAGATGACTAATTTCTGTTCCTATACCTCTAGGAGGTCGTCGGGACAATTTGTACGAAGCCCAAGAGGAGGCTGGAAACTTTTAAGAAGCCGACGGGTCCTTGTACGATGCCCAAGAGGAGGCTATCATTCCCGGAGGAAGAGATCATTATACGAAGCCTAAGAGGAGGCTGTGAATACTTCTAAGAAGCCGACGGGTCCTTGTACTAAGCCCAAGAGGAGGCAGGGTTGCTTTTAGGAAGCCTGTGGGTCCTTGTACGATGCCCAAGAGGAGGCCGATGCATTTAAGAAGCCCGTGGGTCCCCAAACCCCGAGAAATTCAAGGCAAGCTATTCACAAGGAATAGATCAAGTCAGGAAAGTTCGAGAATTTGGAAGAAACTCAAAGATGCCATTCACGGAGAATACATTCATCTCTGGGAATAGAGTTTCTTGACAATTCCTAATGAGGACAGCCGAAGAGAAGACTGTATCTGGTGATCCTATTGGGGATCTAGTTGTCTATTTCTACGAATAAACGAAACGGCGTCACCTAGTTCTAGACGTAGTGGCTGGGAAAACTCTAAATATCTATACTATTATTACACAGTTGATATGAGTTTATGAAAGAAGACTTACAGTGAAACAGCCCCACAATAGAGTTATATGTATATGAAAGCGTATAAACACTTACTCGGTTGTAGAGCTTCCATGCTGTTTGGTTAGTTGTTCAACAAAGAAAGATTGAAAACAACAGTATATTCAAAATCAAAGGAGAAAGTGCTTTGAAAAAGAAATATTTGGGGCTTACAGCTCAAGGAGAGGCCCAGGGTTTTATCAGTGAGCGCACTGTTTGAATTTGTACAGAGGGACTTATACAAGTGACTGAGGCCCAAAAAGGTTTTCTGTAGAAAGGGATGGGTCTTACACTCTCTCAATAGGCCCAAAAAAGTCTTAAAGAAAAAGAGTGGGGCTTATAACGCGAGGGTAGGCCCAAATGATTTTTCCGTTTAAAATGGTGATCGCGCCGAGGTTTTCTTTTAACGCAGAGGGGCTTATACAATATTTAAGGCCCAAAAATGGTTTGGTCAAAAAAGGATTGGGTCTTACACTCTATTAGAGGCCCATGAGTGTTTGACAATGATTTGTTTGAGTGAAAATCAAAGAAACCCTAATTTTATTCTTTAAAAGTAAATATTCAAAGAAAATCAATGAAAAATACCAAATAGGTTTGAATAAACCACTTGTGATTTTTGTTTAAGGTTTGAAAAATGAGGTATAAATCACAAGAGATATTAAAACTCATTTGGTCTTGATTTTTCAAGAAGAATATTCATTTTAAAATGTTTAAAAACAAATAAAAATGAATTTATTCACAAAAATACAAATTATATTAAATAAATAATATAAATTCAATTTTTTTGTGGAATAAAATATTTCAACATGTTTGTGATTTTTTGCAAAAAGAACCAATAAAAAATAATTAAAATTGAAAGAGTTATTAATTTTCCAATTAATTAATAATCCATGAAAATATTGGAAAAAAATGGCAAAATGTGAAAAAACACAAAATGGCATAGGTGGGGTTTGAACCCAAGACCTCAAGGTTACAAGGCGCGCGCCTTACCACTGGGGTGGTGATACATCCATTGTTTGAAACAAAACAACAAATATACAAGGCATGACTTGGTTTTAGGCCTGGCCCACAGCAAGTTTTGGCGAGTTTTGCCTCAGAAACGTGAAGGTCATAACTTTATCAATTCTTAATGGTTTGAGACAAAATTTATATGCATCTGGACCAGAATTTCATAAGGAATCCAATGGTGGTGGTAGTTTTTTCAGATCACACTCCCTCCTCAAAACCCGATAGTGGTTTTAAAAATGACCTATAAATGCACTTTATATGCTACAACTTCGTACAAGCATGGATTACATGGTGAATTAGCTCAAACACAACATATACAACATGTATGAGATGTTTATGATCAATGGACTTCAAAGCATTGCATGTTTGAAAGATTCCAAGTTGTGAGGCTTACCTCTTTTTTGAGATTTTGGAGCTTTGGTGCAATCTGTCAAACCTCTTGTTCCAGAAATGATTTGATGCTTTAGTCACACTCAAATGATCCCTTAAAAGCTTTTAGGATGATTGGAATTGACTGGTACCTGCAAAAACACAAACAGTCCCTTTCTTGCAAAAGGGGTTAAAAGTGACCAAAATAGCAACTCCCTCAATTGGTGTTCCAGATGAGGGGAACCATTTGGGACAATTCAAGGATGATATTTGGAGTGTGTTTGAGGTTTTATCTGGTTTGGAAAGTGACTAAATCAGGACATGGCTTGAAAAATGCAACAAAAGCCTATTTTAAGGTTTTGAGATGTGACTTTGTGATTTTGTGATTACAGGTCACTTGTGATAGTTTGCACAGCTTACATATGATATATATGAGGTGTGTGTGTGATTGATTGTGATGAAAAAGCTCTCAAGCTCAAAAAATCAAAGTTGCCTTGCTAAAGAAGGCATTTTGCGAAGAGAAAGAGGTTTTGAGGAAAACATCTGTTTGATGGCTTTGGTGTACTCAAACTGATCACAATTGAGTTCTATTTATAGTAGAGCAAGTTTGTTTTGGGATCCACAGTGAATGGCAACTGCAGCAGGTGTTTGTTCAATATTGGCCAATGGAAATCCAAGTCTCCTCTAGCCATTGACTAGAGGTTAGGGCACAGGGCTATGGTTCCCTTGGTCTTGGATAAGTCTTGACTGAATTCAGTTGCAAATGGCTCAGTGATTGTCCCCTTTAGATTCAATCCTCAGAGGTGTCCAAGTGGATAGGAGCGTTTGGATTTGGCTGATTTTGGCAAATCGAGCAAAAATGCAAATTCTGCCTTGCCTTGGCAGATTTCAGCAAGGCAACTTTCCAATGTCATATCTCATGACTCAAATTGAATTTGGTAATGTTCTTGGTCATTTTGGAAAGCCCTTACATGATATAACAACTGTTTAAACATATTTGGTTTTGATCTCTTTTGAATCCAAGTGAAAAATCCCCCTACATTTGGCAAAAAGTAGGGTAAAATCTGACTTAGTGAAATTTTCACTAAGTGTTGGAACAAAGTGACTTTTCTTGATTTTGATCACTCCATAACTCAAAATCCATAAGGATTTGGAATTAGGTCTAGTTGAAGTTTTTGTATAGGGCAATGAGATATACAAATCAAGACTTGGATGGGAGAAAATGGCTTTGTGGTTTAGGAGTTATGACCCTCCAAAGTTGGTACCCTAGCCACTTTATTTTTAACTTAGAAAATTTTCTAAGTTTTTTTATGGTTACCCCTTTTACAAGTTACCCAACTTTTCTTGATTTTTATTGATGAATGATGATTCAAATCATACATTAACATCATTTTAGGGTTAAAAATCCATTTTGGTGAAAAATCTCAAAAAGTCAAAGTTGACTTTTGTGCACAGTTGACTTTTTATCAGATGAATTCCAAACTGTGCAATTCTTCAGGAAATCATGTCCTTGACCTAAATAAAACTTGATGGACATGTTCCATGGGTGTCATAGGGTATATTGATGCATGTCATAGGCTTGGGAGCATGTCCTGGTCAAAAGTCAAAGTTACAATTGACTTTTTCCTTAAAACCCTAACTGTGGTGCAGATGAAATTGAGACTTGTTGCTCAAGCTTCTTGGATTAATCCATTATTGCTACTGGATCAATATAGTTCATTAGAGACCCTCAAACCCTCTCTTGAGGTCTTGGCTCATGATTTTCCCTAAAAGTCAACTTACGGGTGAATTAGGTCAAGAAACCCTAATTCCTGATTTTTTATGTATGCATCCCCTGAGGTCAAATTGACTTGATGATTGGGTCCATGAGGTTCCATGGAGTATATTAGGTTAGGTCTTGGATCATTGGCTTGTGCCCAGATGAAAAATTTCCATCTGGAGGCCCTGGTCGACCAAAACCCTAATTTGGTGACACTGTCGATCTTGAGACTTAATCCACCTAGAAGGGAGCAGTCTTGTGCTTAATCCTTGAAGTGGGAGTCCTTTTGATCCATTGTGGATGTTTGAGAGGTTTGAGAAGTTGAAGATCATGTCATTCCTTGATGGATCCTTTGTCTAAGCACTCAGAGAGGGCTTGAAACCCTAATTTTGATTGTAGTGAATGCTTACCCATCTTTGGGGAGACTGATGAAGTATGATGGTTCCTCCATATTGTGATGATGATTTTTACAATGATGGGAAATCTTAGTGGTCAAAATTTGGGGTATGACAGAATGGTGCTAAGTAACATTCTTTTCCTCCCTCACTTAACCGTGTTACCAAGTACTCTCGGATAGCTTTTGATTTATTAAAAGTCCAACGAATAAAAAGTGGATCCATGATTCCGTAAGTACTTGATTTATTCAACTCTATACAAAGACGGTGAATGTACCTAAATGGTTAAAGAAAATGAATAAATTAGGGGTGATGTTCTATAAATGATATTGTTCTATAATGACATGTATATTCAACTATATATACTTACGTGCACCAAACTTGCAATATCCCGATGTCCAGCGACTTATACCCACCAAGAAAATCCCTTACATCATCAGGATTATAATAGAATAAACCCAAACATGGACAATGTTCTAGCGGGAGAGGTTGCGCTTCATTTATCACCGCAACTTTCAAGTATAACATTGTGATTTCATTTGGATTAGGGTCCATTATATCATTGCGGTTACCCGCAGGGGGGGATGGGCTGAACAATTACTTCCTTTTCTAGAAGCATGATGTACAACACTTCTACTAGGAGTTCGAGTATCATCATCACCATCAACATTACGGTGACCTTCATTTGTCCGTTGTTCCAAGTTTTCACTTAATCTCTACATCATAATACTCAATTAAAACATAAAACAAAAACAAGCACAATATATATCATACATTTCCGATAAAACACTAACATCTCAAGTAAATACATACCGAATACATCTCTTGGAACCTTTCCATATATTTCTCCCTTTTTTCCTTCTCCTCTTCTAACATTCTCCGTTGTTCTTCTAATTCCTTCTCAAAATTTTCAATCTTTTGTCATTGAGGAATTAATTTCCAGGCTTTCGGTTCTTTTTCTTTGAGACTCAAAGAATGACCTCAAGTCGACACCTTCTCCAACAGCACGGACACGCCCACCATGCTCATCTGTTCTGATAGCTTATACTAATATATCATGTCGTGCTTACGGAACAAATGTGCCTTCACAGGATGCCTCAACTAACTTATCCTACATAACATGAGAAACTTACTTATATTAGTTACCAATGCATTTAAATAAAAAATAACATAAGCACCACAAATCATACTTACAATTTTTTCGGCAACTACTCTGGAAGCCTCAGAGGTGTACTCTCCATCTAGTCTTAATCGAGCCCTCTTCCATTTTTCATGTCTTGAAGGTGGAGATGGGATGCGATCATCTTCGATTTTGGATTATGTCTCAAGCATGATTTTTTTCTCAAGATTCCTATAACCCCCACGAGACAATCTATGGGGGTACATGTTCTTGGCTTTATTGAGTATCCCGACTTCGCTTTTAACCTGTTATGAACATAGCGAAAAAAAAATATATGATTAGTATCTATAACTCATTAGAATAACATTATCGATTACATGAGAATAGTAGTAACCTTAAATTCCTCAGAACGACGTATCTTTGCAAACCTTTTCCATTGCTTCTTCGATATAAAACTATATCGAATCCATGGATGAGCAAGATCGCTCTTAGGCCTCCTAATGTATTCAGCCGTGAGTTGTGCCTTAAATCCCCTCCAACGAGTACCAGCATATGATATACACTTTCTTTTCAAATTTTAGTCATCGTCGGTAAACTCAAAATTCAACTACATTTAAATCAATATATAAGTATGTATTAGAAATTATAGATATTGATATCGGCGATATATGAAAATTATAGTATGTAATACCTTAACATCAGTCCATATGCTTTATTTGACCTTATTATCAACTTGTTTCCAATCATCAATCAATATACTGACCTTGCTACGTGCAAGGAACGAAACATAACTCTTAAAAGTAGAGTAGTGTTGACAATCCACTACTCTGTACAAAGAATCAAATTGGATAGGATTTTTTTCACCTGATGCGTTCCGGACAGATGTGAATTAGGGAATCATTGTGACGCCTCTTTGTGATCTTTTCGTTTGACTTACAGTTGTTTGAGTATCATTGTCAAACATCTCATTTGTTTGAGTTTCTTTGTTGGTTTCTGATGAAGAACTCAACAAGGTCGACATCTAAGTTCAAAAACAACAACAACAACATAAACAACAAGAACATAAACATCAACCAAAAAATAAAACAACAACAACCACAACAATGGCAAATGAAGTTTACTGTAGATGCATAGGGAAAAATATTTTACGTACCCTAAATGTGATGACTAAGTAAATGATGTTGGTGTTGGTGATGGTGTTATCTTCCTTCGTTGGGGTGACGACGATGTTGTTGTTGTTTTCCTTCTAGACGGTAACAACTTGGTTGATCGTGATGGTCTTGTCAACTTGATTGACGATGATGACGACAATGGCATATATATAGCGAAGAAGGAACGATAGAGTTTGGGTTGAAATCGTGTAATGTTTCAAAGTAATGAACGTTAGGGTTTGGGTTGAAATCATGTATGGTTTCGTCTAGTTTCTATTTGCAATGGAAAATAGGATACTAAAGAGACAAGTTATCTAGGAGTGTATAATATTATCACGCTATCACAACGACCAATACTTGCAACCGTAGTGATATTTTATTTTCATGGTGAAATTTCATAAAAAAGCGCCAGAGTATTAAAAATTAAAAATTTTAAATAAAAAGCAAAATATATCACAACAGTTGTAAACATCAACCGTAGTCATAAACTTTAAAGTTTTTTATTTAAAAATAAATAAAAATAAAAAGGAGCAACTTAACAACGGTGGAACTATTGAACCGTCATCATACACTTTAAAATTTTTTTATTTAAAAATAATTAAAAAAGAAAAGGTATCACTTAACATTAAAGGAATAACATATATGGGGGCCCTGAGGTTCGAACCTATGAAAGCTTAAGGTTATCACAATAGTTGGCTGCTTAACCGTTGTTATATACAAATAATTTTTAATAAAAAAAAATTAATATTACGATAGAGACTTAGTTTACAGATGTCACAACGGTGTAGAAAATAAGCGTAGTGACCATGACATTGTTGTTTACGCGTTTTATAGTAGTGCTTGCTTCTCCATGAAGTAACTAGGCCTGAAAGTAATCTTGAACTGCCTATGCTCGTCCAATGAGCCTTTGTCCTTGCCTGACAAGATTTTTTTAAAAATGATGCCCTATTTTTGTCTTATCTTGTTTGGGCGAGTCCCTTCTTAGACCAATGAGTTATATGTTACTTAGTTTCTATGTATTATGATTTTCTTGGATATTTTCACTTGTACTCGTGAATTACATAGTTGAAAAGTATGTACATATGTTTTATCTCCTTTTTATGATATATTGGGGACTTCCATGTGATTGATTATAATTTAAGTTAATAAGAGTTTATGTGAACCAAGTAATTTTAGAACTTATCTGCTCTCTCCAAAAGTTTTTTTACTCAAATAAAATTTAAAAAAAAATGACAATTGGTTCTAATAACCCAATTAAGCATATTTCATTTAAGGATTATGAATAATCAGAAACTTTAAAATTGTAGTTTGAAATAATTCTTTAAATGCAAATTCAAAATTAATATTCCAACTTTATATATATTATAGCAAGAAGATGAAACCCTTACTTAACCAAAATATAAATTCAACTAAAGTTTAGATCAACAACCAAATTTACATCATAATTATAATCTCATTGAACATCAATTATTTAGTTGGTGTTTGCCTCAAATTTGTAATTTATCTAAGCAAATAAAAAAATATGAAATTGAGTCATGGATCAAAAGTTCTTTATTAAGGTTCTAAAGTGGCCAAGATTATTAGAATATTGGATTTTCTTTTATTTCAAAGGTTCCTAGAAGATAAGAGAGAATAAGTTCATTTTATCGCAAAACTTCTCTCACGTTCACCACATATAACGTTCTTTGGTGATTTCGTTGCATCTATATGCTTCCAGGTATGATATTTGCACCAACATATTTAGTTTTAATGTTAACGACATTCCTAAGAGAAATTTTCATCAGAAGTATCGTTCAAGGTATTTTGGTTTGGATAATTACAATTGAAGTTATCATTTGATTTGAACAATTGGTGATTCTTGAAGATCAAGGTATCATCTGTTGTGATTATCATAATTTGCTTAAGATATTAAAGATATATTATGATGATTAAGTTTTAATTAAGTCGTGATGCTTTGAAATCAAGATGTCAAATCCTATCTTTTGAAGACAACACCTTATGTCAACCAGCTTTCGGTTAAGTCAATGAAGATCTCTAATATATCAATGTGTCTGACGATGGTGTCTATCATGAAGAGATATCTCTGGCTTCATCAAAAGAAGATTCTAGGTTCCAGTGAAGTGCTTAAGTCAAAGATAATGTAGCAAGAAATCTGAAATTTCACATTTGTAAAAAAGAGAAAGTGTGAAAGCTCGTCGAGTTTGTATAAGGAAGTTCATGGGCAAATTCTTCTAAAAGCTCTCAACTTTATTGGATACAATCAAGAATAATTCTTATAGACAACAGTAGGTCATTCAAGGCCAAACTTGTATAATCTTCTTTCTTCTTTATCTCGTTACTTTCTATTAATTTTCTTTCCTTTGGTTTTCTACTTTCTATTTATGCATTTGTTTAACAAAATATTTTCAAATTTTAAAATTATTTTACCAAAATTTTTGAAACCTCAACAATTCACCTCACTCTTGTGTATGGATTCACATATACAACAAGGTGTATAACAAATAAGTTTGTGTTTAAAAGATCATAGGCAATGTTTAAAAATGCTTCAGTATTTTCGCATCATCACATATCACAACGAGCTTTTTGTTACTTAAATTTCTCCCCCTTCCTACGGCCTTCATGGAAATTTTGTTAGATCACACGATATCTCTTTTGATGGTGAATGAGAAGTTGTATTTTCTCTCGTCAAAAAAGCACAATTAAACAAAATGATGTACAAGTGTTCTATATTTTTATTTTCATATAATCAAAAATAATAAATTACAAAAAAGACGTGACACTATTCAATTCCATACATGACTATGACATAACAAAACTATAATAATTTTCAAAAAAGACTTAAAAAAAGGAAACACAAAGTAAAATAATATTTTAAAGTAATAAGATAAAAAATAAAATGAAATTTTAAATTTAAATATTAATTAAATTCTAATTATAACTCAAATTTATTAGTGATATGCAGAACTTGGAGGTCATGGTATACACCCAAAATTAAAATAAAGAAAAAAAAACTACAATAAACTTGACTGCCTTATTTCAATTCAAGGTCAAGATTTTAGATTAAAAAAACAGTCATATTTTTTTTTTTTTTTTTAGAAAAGAGAGGGCCAATGGCCCAAAAACAAAAACGAACTACAAGATGATCTCTCTATCGGAGTAATTAACTCCGCAATCTTTAGATAAGAGCTCCTCAATGAAGCTAGGATCACACTGATACCGATACACCTCTGAATCTAAACAACATCCAGCCTTAACATATTTTAAAGATATAAAAAAGTACGAAATTAAATAAATATATAAAAAAATTAGTTATTGATTAAAAGCATGAATCTTAAATGGAAATTCATGGAATATTTTACATAAATATATTTGTTTTATTTTAAGATATTTTAAGAAATAACTCTTCCTTACAGCAATGGTGTTTGTTAAATATCTTTAACAAATCTACATAGTTTGTTAATGCACCTGTAATAGTACGTATTCATGTTAAGGTTAACAATCTTTGTTTGTGGACAATCTTCATCAATTTTACATGGAATAATTGAGGCTGTGAAAAATAAAATAAACGATGTTAATAAAATGTGATAAGAAAATTGTGTAAGAACTACAAAATAAAATAAAAAAATAGAAATATTTAAAGGTGAGAATAAATTTACCGCTAGCCTTATTTGAAAGAAGAAGTAGGGAAAGAAATAAAATCATAGCAAAACCAAATTTGAGAGTTTTAACCATATTTTTTTCTCTTTTCATTTTACGAATAGAGTATGATATGTTCAATTTATAATGTGTAAATTTAATGCAATGTTAATCCTAAAATAGATAATATATTTTGTTTGTCCCTTTTGCACACTTAATAAATGTCTCTTAAGTCTATTTTGTAAAGGGGATAACATAAAAACTTTATTAAAGTTTGATTCATTATTTTTGAAGTAACTTTCCATCCTTTGGTGGTATAAAAGCAACATGTTTTTTTTTTCGAAAAATTGTTCAATAATATTCAAATTATCAATATGAATATTTTGATGGAAAATTAATATACAATAACATATTAATACTCAACAAAGAAAATCCTCAAACATGTAAGAACATATGAGTATCAATAACAAATATATGGCAACAATTAAAACAAATAAATGCATAAGAGAGCACTGATATTTTAATGTGGAAAATTCTCAATATGAAAGTGAAAAATCACAAGTTATCCATAAAAAAAAATAGCTATGCTATAATCAATTAAGGGTACAAGAGAGTCTCAATGTGAAGCACAAACTAGTACTAACAACAACCAAACTACAAAACAATCTGTCTTTAAAATAAAAAAACAAAATGCTGAAAAATACCCAAAACTACAGCTTAACTGTGAAGCCTATGTTTCTCAGCTCAAACTTTGTTTCAACGACTCGAATAGTAAAAAAGGTAGACACACGTGTTGCCAATCAGCCCTCCAAAAATGATCCTGATTGAATAGGTAGAAATCGAAGTTTTACTAAGACTAGTTGCAAGAAAATACTAAATTGTTTCACTCTTCTTTTCTCTCTTTTATAGATGATTTTCTACTCTCTCTCTCTCTCTCTCTCTCTCTCTCTCTCTCTCTCTCTCTCTCAACCCTAAAATGACCATCTCCATTTAGGAAAAATGAAACACAAATAAGCTAACTTATTTGGATTTTTATCCACATATGAAGGGAGCACAAACCCAACAAATCTCTCCCTCACAACTATGCGGAGGAAATCGTTAAACCAGTGATATTACAGCAAGCTTCCAACGTCCCTCCTAGTAACGCTTTACTCATCATATCAAAATAATTATCATTTGTATGAAATTTAGTTAACTCTAACAACTTATCATCCAAAACATTGCATATCCAATGAACAATTAGATTCTTACCAAGATGAATAACACTTTAATTATCAACAAATAACAAATATTTGTCTTGAACAGACCAAAGCTCTTACAAATATTTCTTTAACCATATAAAATCTTTGCATGCCTCAGTAATAACAACGAACTTTACCTCTCTAGTAGACAATACGACACACTTTTGCAATCTGGAGTAGCAAGCCAAAACTCTATCTGCAAATTTAATGATGTAGCCCTAAGTGGACTTTTTAGAATCAATGTCTCTGGTCATATCTATGTCAAACTACCCCTCTAGAAAAATATTTTCTACTCCAAGAAAAGATTTATACAAGTAGTATCGCAAAGATACCTTAAAACCCATTTTACAATATTTCAATGCTCTCTATCTAATTTGACAAAAATCTTCTGACTATATCAACAACATGTGTTATACCTGATCTTGTAAACACCATTGCATACATCAAACTACCCAGAGTAGAAGCATAAGAAACATGTTTAATATCAAATGTTTCATCTTCACTTGAAGGACTTAAATTAAAACTCAACTTGGTATGAGTAACAAGAGGAGTGCCTACTGCATTAGATATTTCGATATGGAATATCACCAACACTCTTTTAAGGTAATGTTTAGTAAAATCCAATGTTACTTCTGCTTTCTATCACCCATATGATTCTAATATCAAGAATATGTTTAGCTGCACCCATGTCTTTTTGAGAAAATGACTCCCTCAACTACTTATTTAACTTATCAATGTTATAAATATTTTTTTCTATAATAAGTATATCATCAACGTATAACAATAAGATAATGAAGTCATCATAAGAAAATTTTCTGACAAAGATGCAATGATTTCAAGTAGTCTTCTGGTATCCTTGATCACACATAAAAAAAATCAAAATTCATGTACCACTACTTTGGAGCTTGCTTCAAATCATATAAACTCTTTCTAAATCTATACACATGATTTTCTTTTCCTTTAACTTGAAAACCATCGGTTGTTTCATGTAAATCCCTTGCTCGAAATCACCATGAACGAAAGTCATTTTCACATTCGTTTTATCAACCTCTAAATAAAAAATACCAGCTAAACTCAACACAATTCTTATTGATGACATTTTTATAACAGGTGAGAAAATCTCGTTAAAATCAACACCATTTAATTGAGGGAAACCTTTCACCACTAATGTGGCTTGATACCTTTGAGACTTAGTTTCTCTCATGTTTAACTCTATAAATTCATATGTTTTCCAAATCCCTTTTTCCTTCATGCTACTTTACTAAATCATAAGTGTGATTATCATACAATGTTTTCATCTCATCATGCCTTTCATCCAACTATTTTTATTTTTATCACTTTTCATGGCCTCGTGAAAACACTCATGTTCACCCTGATCTGTAAAGGTCACATAATTATCACAATTATATCTTGTAGAAGATTGTCTCTGTCTATTAGACCTTCTAATCTGAAATTGAGATGATTCTGGAAATTCATCAAAATTAGTATCATGTGATACATCATTCTCCTCTTCATCATCATTAGTTAGAATATTAACCTCATCTCCAATTTGTTGATCATCAACACAATCATGTGGCTCACCATTATGATCATCGCCACCAATATTATCCAAATTATGATGAACATGTAACCAAACTGGATCAGTATTAGAAAATTTGATATATTTCTTGTGTGGTCTTATCCACCTTATCAATGTCTTTCAATATTATGTTCTTCCCTAAATACCACATTGCGACATGTGATAAGATTCTTTCTTACATTATCATATAACAAATAACTAAACTCATCTTGCCCATAAACGATTAAGATATATTCTTTTGACTTTGCATCCAACTTAGGTCTTTCATCCTATTGAATATGCACAAAATCCTTACAACCAATAACTCTCAAAGGATCAAACTTGAAATTTATTCCAAACCAAAATTTATCTAAAGCAGACGGCAAGAGTGAGATTCAAAACATGCATTGTTGTGTAAAGTTCCTCGCCCCAACAATGATTGGGCAGCTTAGCTTCGTAGATAAAACACCACACTCTCTCAATCAATGTTAGATTTATCCTCTCTACAGAATAATTCATTTGGGTAGTTTTAGGAGGAGTCTTTTCACGTGCAATACCTTAACGAGGCTTTTTGTTCACCCAACAAACAAACCATTCCTTCACTTTAAAGTTACTTAGCCAAGGTCTGAACCAATCTGGTTTGCCCAAAGAGGTTAACACGTTGATCAATGACTTGTCTTCCTTCTCCATGAAGTAACTTGTCCTGTAAGTAATCTTGCACTGCATATGCTCGTCCAAAGAGCCTTTGTCCTCGCTTGGTGAGAATTTTTTTAAAAGGATGCCCCTTTTTTGTCTTGTCTTTATTGGGAGAGCCCTTTCTTAGCCCTAATGAGTTATATGCTACTTATCTTCTATGTATTATGTTTTCCTTGGATATTTTCACTTTTACTCGTGAATAGCATAGTTGAAATGTTCATACAGATTTTTTATCTCCTTTCTATGACATATTGATGGATTTTCATGTAATTTATCATGATTTTAATTAATAAGAGCTTATGTGAAATAAGTAATTTTGACACTTATCAACTCTCTCCCAACTTATTTTTTTGTTTGTACTAAAAAAAATTCACACAAATGACAAATGGTTCTAATAATCCAATGAAGCATATTTCATTTAAGGTTTATGATTAATCAGAAACTTTGAAATTGTAGTTTGACATAATTCTTTAATTCAAAATTCAAAATCAATATCAGAACTATACATAAATTATAGCATGAAGATAAAACACTTTCTTAACCAAAGTATGACTTTAACTAAAGTTTAGATAAACAACAAATTTTACATCATAATTATAATCTCATTGAATATCATTCATTAGTTGGTGTTTCCATCAATTTTGTATTTTATATAAGCAATATCAAAAATATGAAATTTAGTCATGGATCATAAGGTCTTTATTAAGGTTGTAAAGTGGCCAAGATTCTAGGAATATTGTATTTTCTTTGGATTCAAATGTGCATAAAATATAAAAGAGCATAAGTTCATTTTAAGTCAAAACTTCTCTTTTTTCTCCACTTACAACGCCCTTTGGTGATTTTAGTGAATCTATATGCTTGCAGGTATGGCATCTGCACTAACCTGTTTGGTTTTGATGTTAATGACGTTCTTAAGAGAAATCTTCATCATAAATGTCGTTAAAGGCTTTTTGGTTTGAATAATGACAATTGAAGTTATCATTTAATGTGATCAAGTGGTGATGCTTGAAGATCAAGATGTCATATGTTGTGATGATATAATTGTGCTCAAGATATCAAGTACATATTGTGATGATTAAGTTTTAATCAAATCGTGACGCTTAGAAATCAAGATGTCAAATCCTATGTTTCGAGGACAATGACTTATGTAAACCAACATTCGGTGAAGTTAGTGAAGATCTCTAATCAAACAGTGTGTCTGACGATGATGTCTATCATAAGGAGTTATCTCACGCCTTATCAAAAGAAGATTCTAGGCTCCAATGAAGTACTTAAATCAAAGATAATATGGCAAGAAACCTGAAGTTTAAGATTTATGAAAGAGAGGAAGTGTGAAAGCTCGTCGAGTTTGTGTTGAGTGGTATATTGGTATGTTTATGTAAAGGAATAAGACTATCTCTTGATTTTACTAAGAAAAATCACACACACTTTCAAACTTTTGGAAAGCCTCTCTCTTTTTATTAAAATCACCAAAAAAATGTTTTTGGGCATATCTAATTTCCTAAGAGCCCAAAAAGTTCTTTAAGAGTGCATTTTAAAGATATATTATTGATTACCCCTTAGGCTTAATCGATTATCCCTTTTTATAATGCCTCATATTTAAATATTAGGGTTGACAGTCGATTAATAAAAGCACTTTTGAAAATCTTTCATATTTTGACTTGATAATTGAATATATGTTTATTTCCTTAATATCTATTTATCTTATTGTATGAATATTCGTGTCCTATAAATAAAACCCATTTTATTATATAAATTTACACTTGTGAAGAACATATTACAAAATCTTTTAATTTTTTTCTCTAATCTTTTTCTTTTTCTCTTTAGTTCATAACAAATACGAAATAAATGTATACAAATATAATTATTGGTTAGAAGCACAAAACTTAAATGGAAATTCATGGAATATTCTACCATAACGTATATTATTTTTTTTTTAAATAAAAGAATATATATATTTCAAAAACTAAAAAAATACACGGCGAGCGACCCAACAACAACGACAAAACAACCAATTATATTAAGAAACTATATTTAGGCTTATTCCAATGTATATTATTTTTTTATTTCTTCATATTTTAGGAAATAATTCTTCCTTACAACAATAGTGTTTCTGGGTGCAGTTTAACAACTTCACATAGGTTGTTAATACACTTAAAAATCATAACTTCCATGTTGGAAATATCTGGACAATCTTTATCAGTTTCACATTTAATCATTGCTACATTAAAAAATATAATTAAAAATTTATTAAAACAATATAAAATATTGCGCAAAGGAATTTTGAAGGAAAAAAAAAATGGAAATAGTTTACCTCTAGTCTCCTTTGAAAGAAGAAATAGAAAAATAAATAAAATCATAACATAAACCAACTTGAGAGTTTTAGTCATATTTTTGTCTCTTTGCATGTTTTAAATAAAATATAACTCAAGTAATTTATAGTGTATAAATCTAATGCAATGCTAAATATATTTTAAAAAGTTAGCAATTAAGTAGATAATATATTTTGTTTATCCCTTTTGGACACTTAATAAATATCTCTTAAGTAAATCGAGTATTATGTTTTGCCCCTTTGGCGCATTTAATATAGAGGTTGCATAAAAATGTTCTAGTCATTAAATCAATTATTGTTTTAAACAACTTTTTAACCTTTGGTGATAAAAGGGGGACATGTTTTTTAATAGAAAATAGTTCGATTATGTTCAAGTTATCTATATGAATAATGAACGTATGTATAAGTTGAACACGTTGTATAATTTCCTTATGTAAAATCATTTGATTGTAGAAAATAAGTATCAATATTTATATTTTTTTTATAAGCAATTTGTATTAATAGGAGAAACAGAGATTCTCCAATTCTTTACAAAAAAACCCATCAAAAGAGGAAGAGAATGATCAACCAAAAAAAAGAAAATTACAAGAAATCTAATGGATGATACATTCAATCATAGAAATTACATCTCTTGCGGTCTATTTCTAACCATCTCCAGGAAATAGAAATAATACGGTTAAAAACTTCATCCGTGTCCCAAACAAAACCGTTGAAAATAATATTATTCCTCATGCTCCATATGCACCAAGACGAGACAGTCCACAAATAACAGCTCATGTCATATTTACCTTTATGGTACAGAGCAAGGAACCACAACAGAGCATGATTGCAAATATTATCGACATAAACCGGATGAACGCCTAACCAAACTGAAAGTTTCGACCACAAATTCTGAACTTTTGGACAATTAAGAAAAAGATGCAAGTGTCGTGGAATTGGTTGATTCTAGGTAGTCAAGGAAGTAAGTCTTGTAGGTTGTACGATTGGTATAAATATCCGTTCAATTTTAAGTAATTGCTTTGTAAGATTGTCGGTTGTAGTTCTTTGGTTCGAGATTTCCTTAATCTCCTATTATTGAAGTTGCTTATCAAAAAAAAAAGAAAAAGATGCAAGGCCTCCTCATCTACAAGGTTACACAAAACACACACCTTTTCTTGAGATGAAGAGATAATGCCCCTAGAAGCAAGGTTGTAACGAGTCGGCAATCTATCTCTAATTAATCTCCACGAGAAAATCTTGATCTTCAAAGGGACATTTGTTTTCCAAGCCACTTTCAAAAATAAAGACTCCGCCTGTTGGAGGAAAGACCCAGGTCCAGATTCTAAAAGATGAGCATAAGAGCTTTTCACCGAGAAATCCATGGACTGGTCCAGAAGCCACTGCCAACGATGCTTAACCAACTGCATAACGAGACTGCCATCAACTAAAGACAGCATCGCAGTAATCTGGTCCTGCATAACAACACTACCAGGCAGCCAACAATTATCAAAATTCCAATGCCACTGTTCATAATGCCAAACGCCATAATCCACAATCATTCCATCATTTTTCGCAGCAGCATTATACAGACTGGGAAAGGAAATATCCAGCTGATGGTTGTCACACCAGTTAGCCTTCCAAAATGGAATATTTCCACCTCTGCCTAGAATCGGCCTTACACTCAAATTGAACGATAAAGAATCTCCACAATTTTTGGAATTGAGAAGATCCCTCATCCAAATCGAAGCTCCCTTGGGATTAATACTCGGGTCCGTCTCCAACACCCAAAATCCAAGGCTTCCATATCTACTTTTCATGAACTTCCTCCAAATTTCATTACCTCCAGTGAGAAATTTCCAAAGCCACTTTGAAAGGAGAGAATTATTAAACAATCCTATATGCTTAATACCGAGCCCGCCTTTATCTTTCGTTTGACATAAAGCACTCCACTTAATCCAAGCTATGCTGCTTTTATCCGCCGAGCCCGACCATAAAAAGCGACGTTGAATAGCTATAATCTCTCTAACAATTTTCGAGGGGGCCTTGAAAAAAGACAGGTGATGGATCGGCAAGTTTGCAAGCACAGAATTAATCAACGTGACTCGACCCCCGATGGACAGATTCCTTCCAACCCAAGAATTCAATCTAGTTTTCAGGCAGTCCAAAGTCGGTTTCCAGAACGAAATTCTCCTTTGATTGCCCCTAATTGTTAATCCCAAAACTTTGACATGAAAGACTCCCTTCTTACAGAAAAGAAAAGATTCTGCATCCCTTAAAAAGTCATCCTCAATACCAACTCCATATAAACAACTTTTGGAAAAATTGATTCGAAGACCCGAAACCATTTCAATTAATCCTCTTAGAATAGACTTCAAGGCCCAAATATTATGATATCCGCCGTCACAAAATATCAAGGTATCGTCGGCAAATTGAAGTAAATCAATAGAATCTCCTTCCTAAAAACCGAAACCAGAAGACATACTGATGGAAAAAGCTCTTCTAAACAAAATAGCTAGAGTTTCAGCAACCAAGGTGAAAAGGAAGGGTGCTAATGGATCACCCTGCTTCAAACCTCTAGAAACCTCAAAATCCTTGGACGGTGAACCATTTATCAATACAGAGACAAAGCTAGTGCAAACATTCCCTTCAATCCACTTAATTCAATTTGGACCAAAATTCATAGATTTGAGAACTAGAATCAAGAACGTCCAATCTACGCAGTCGTAGGCTTGGGCGAAGTCAACCTTAAATAAAAGGCATTGCTTCCTTTGTCTCCTTGCAAAATCAACAACCTTGTTTGCTAAAAAAACACCATCTAAAAGGTTTTGACCGGGAATAAACGCCGTTTGAATCGGGGAAACCAACTTGGAGATCACATAAATAATTCTAGAAGCCATAATTTTAGAAATAACTTTTGAAACACAACTCACTAGAGAGATAGGTCTATAATCTCTAAAATGATGTGGACTGTCAAGTTTAGGGACAAGCGCCAAAAATGAAGAAGAAAAGGTTTTGGGGAGCTTACATGTCAAAGAGAAGTGAAGAATACACTTGGAAAAGTCAGGACCAATAATGTCCCAACAATCTTTAAGAAACTTAAATGAAAAACCATCAGGACCTGGAGCTTTATTTCCATCGCACTCGAAAACAGCCATTCTGATTTCATCCGGAGAGAAGGGAATGTCCAACATAGTCCTATCTTCCGTGGAAAGCTTAACACAATCCGAAAGGTTCAGGCTCGGTCTTATACTCTCCTCCCTTTTGTATTTCGAATTGAAGAACTGAAAAGCCGCTTCTTTAACCAAAACAGGATCATCTACCAGAGCACCATCTAGTCCCTGAACACTAATATAATTCTGTCTGTTCCTTGATTTAACAGTAAAATGGAAGAATCTACTATTAACAGCTCCCCCCTTCAACCACTTATGTCTAGACTTTTGATGAATCATGCTCTCTATAAAATGCAGATTACTCCAGAACTTTTCTTGATCCTCCCCACGCTTTATCAACTGTATCTCCGACAAACCAACAAGCCCCCTTCCAACAAAGCGTCATACTCATTAAAGCTCTCATTAAAGTTCTCAAGCCAACCAAACACGTTGACGTTCCACCAATTAAAACGCTGTTTGAGAGCTTTTATTTTTTCTTTGAAAACAAAGGTAGGGAAACCTTGGAAAGAAAAAGAGTTCCACGAATCACTTATAAATTTCTTACACTCTTTATGATCAAGCCAGCAATTGAAAAAACGAAAAGGCTTAGGACCCAAATTACATCTGTCTATTTTTATCCAAACAGGACGATGGTCGGAAATATCCCGAGTGCCAAACATTTGAGCCTTGAAATCCCATAGATCAATTAAGGCCTCATCAACGAGGAAACGATCTAGTTTACTACAAAACATACCATTAGAATTAAAGCAAGAGAACCGATTACTTGCAAAAGGAAGGTCAATCAGCTCCAAATCTCTAATAAAATAATAGAACTCCTCACAATCCTGAGCCATAACAGAACTGGTGCCAATCCTCTCTTCCCTACTTTTAACAGAGTTAAAATCACCCCCTAGTATCCACTTTCCCCTTGGATTCCTATTTTTAAGATCAATGATGTCAGCCCATAACCTATGTTTTTCCCTTATTGAACAAGGCGAGTATACATTGACCACATAAACAAAAAGATTGTTCCACATAAACATTGAACACAAGAAGCCTATGCCTTTGTTTGTGGAAATGGATTGAAACATGTCTTTCCTCCATATAGTCAACAGCCCTTCAGACGCTCCATTAGAACTGCTAGCAGCCCATTCATAACCACCTTGGCCCCACATACTCCTAACCACTGATTCCTTCATAATTGTAACCTTAGTTTCTTGCAACAAACAAAAGTCAGCTTGGCCTTCTACCAAAGTTTTCCAGATTCTCCTTCTTTTGAGGGGGAGGTTACACCCGCGAACATTGTAAGAAACAAAAATCATTGAGCAAGGTTGTCCACACCCTTGCTGGAAACCATTTGAGTCTTGTCCCTATTCTCTAAAGTTCTGACCATGCTTACAAAAGTCTCTTCGTCTTCAACCACTTCCAAGCCCAAAAGTTTAGCCGAATCCTAAATTTTATGAGGGACTCTATCCAAACCAGCCTTGCATCTGGTGGTGTTCCTGCAAACATCCGACTCATCAATAGAATAAGAAGCTTCAGGGAGAAAAGCTTCTTCCGCAACCTCTAAAACAGGAGGAAGAGATACTATCAACTTCTTCTTAGAGGAGGAACAGTTCTTTTTCTTTGTGTATGTACGCCTGGAAGGGCCTGATCCGGAAGTGTTGATTAGAGTGGAATAGAAGGAAGGTTCGAAAGAAATTTGTATTCTGTCGTATATTTCAGCTAAATCTTTCTTCTTTTTAAATTTGAACCTTGCAAGGCCTCCAGTGGTAACTTCAGGATTAGTAAGAATTGGACCCGACCCAGTATTCATCTCTCTTGACTGAACCGGCCCAAGAATAGAGCCCAAACACAAATTAGGCCCCGAAACCTCTTTGAGCGCATTATTAGATGCTAAGACCAAACTATCCTCAGCAAAAGGGATATCAACATCAGTTTACAAAACCAAACCATGAATCAAGGGGTCCATCAAATCCATATTTACTTTTTCTATATCAATCTCCTCGCTGATATCCTTACGCCTGTCAGCCTCACTGCATCCAACAGAATCACTAATAAAAGATTGGGAAACAACTTCACGACTTCCCACTTTGTCAGCAAAAGCCACTTCATCCCTACTTCTGTATGCCACCCTAGAAAGAATAAAGCTACTAGGACTTGGAATACCGTCTTCATCCTCAAATCCGTTGGACCAATAACTGGTGCTATCTTCTTCATCTGTGTCTAAAGAACCTTTATTACTAATAGCTTCTCCATCCATTGTATCCATGCCTTTGGTGGATTTTGAAAGATCTTCAAGCAACCTAATAATGAACAATGAACCATTAATCTCCAGTTCCAAAGCCTCATGAATAAATTCACTCCTATTAGTTTTAATAAGAAAACTGGCCATGTCGAATCTAACGTTCTTCAATGTGTCTGAGTCACATTTAATAAACTGACCAAATTCCTTAGTTACACTGCAAAATATTTCATGATTCCAAGCGAAACAAGGAAGGCCAAAACATTTAATCCAAACAAATCTCTGTCTATCTGCTACTTCCTTCTTCCATGGTACTATCTTGGCAAACCATTTGTCACACCAAACTTTAGCTTCCAAAACAAAATCTTGCACCACTCCATCCTTGTTTGATTCCAGAAGACAAGAACCAGCACCTAATGGGGTAGTCAAAATATCAAAAAATCTTTCCTCGTGAAGACTCTGTTGAATCAAGAACGGGTTAACATTATGTAAAACCTCACCCACGAAAGCCTTTTCAAATCTACTCACATCTGGGATAACAAGACTTAATCTACTAAGGGAAGTACTCGGAATCTGAGGGGCGATCCCCTCAACTCCTATGTTCTTGCTCGCTATTTGCGCAAAAGAAAGAGTATTCAAACAGTTATTCCTTCTGACTCTAGACCCTTCATAAACATTACCAGAAGAAGGATTGATTCTCTCCTTTGAAACCTCGCCTCCTTCAAGGTTGTGACTTTCCTTTCTGAAACCTAGGCGTATTGGCATGCAATTTCCTACCCTGAATGAATATACTATCAAGTTTCACAGCTAAGATTCGAGGATCATGAACCTTTCTAAAACACGCAAACCCGAATCTCTTTCCTCTCTTATCTTTCCTTCCCGGGATGAAAACCTCAGAGATAACACCATAAACCTTGAATATTTCGAACAGTTCCTTAGCGTTCATATTCTTAGGGAAACCGGAAATGAAGAAAGAAGTTACCGGTTCACTTTCCTCCGCTCCCTTACCGCCCATCTCTTTCCATACCGAAAAAGTCACAACAGCCCTGTTGAACTTCTTATAAGAAACTTTCTTCCAATCCATACCCAAAAAAACGCAAACCAGTCGAATGAAACTACTCAAAAATGGAACTATAAGCAAGTAGCTAGCTGAAAACCGAACCAGTACCAAGGCTCCTAGCCCTAAGGCTAGGAGTTTAAGCCAAAAATACCAGAGAGCTTTAAATCGAACTACCTACACAGAGTCCAAAAGAGAAATAATAGATGAAACGAAAAACTTGTTCATAGAGCTCCGACAGTTTCCTGATGCCAAATTGTTCAGAAGTTTATCAATATTTGTATTATAGTGTGATTTATTTTACATTATTTGATTCATATTGATATACAAAATAGATTATTATTTCTGCAACTACTTTATGTTGAAATATTTTATAATTTAAGTACTATTTAATTATTATATTTTAATAATTATTATATGGATATATGTATTTTAATTATATTAGCTATTTATCAAATTAAGAGTCTTGATTGATTAAGTGGTCAAATAGATTTAAAAGGTTATTTAGATTTCTATTTAATAATTAATTAATTGGATATGCGCTCAATTATGAGTGGATGTCGGGAAGATCCATTTCGGTATAATGGGAATCTTAATTGGCCATTACCTTATATATAGGTTATGGTCCTCAATATACTATACAAAAGCGATTTATCTCTTCTTCCCATCTAAAGAGTATTCAAGACATTAGGAGTATTCAAGGTATTAGGAGTACCGGTTGAGGAAAACCATACAAACCACCAGGTGTTCGTTGTTTGTTTTCTAACTTTAAAAATTACCGCCAACAAAAACTTTCTCAATAGATCCAGGTATTCCTGCAATCTCTTCTGTCATATATTAACATGTCGTAGATCCTATAATTATATACATGTTTGTATTATCGATTCAATTCTGCACTAAAGTAAATGACATAATATTTAGAACATGTATATGTGAGTAATTGTTATTGATTTAATTCCAACAAGTGGTATCAGAGCAGATCTTCATGTTAAGTTTATTGAGATTTATCCACTAAACTTCAATTTTTTTGTGGATATGCGATTATGAAATATATATTTGTAATCAATGATTGTGTGAATTTTGTTTTTCAAGATATGAATTTTCTATAATAATATTTGGGGATATTTTCATTTATTTGTTAAATCATTGTGATAATACGAAATTTATGATTGTGTGTATATTTGTTTTGAAACGATTTGTATGGTTTAAGTTCTTCCATATAAATTTATATGTATGCATGTTCTTTTATGTTATTTCAAATAAAGGATTATATATATATAAATATATATATATATATATATATATATATATATATATATATATATATATATATATATATATATATATATATATATATATATTTCTTCAAGGATGATTGCAATTGTTTGATCCTCAATTGTATTATAATCTTAAATATTTGTTTTGATTATGATTTTCTATAAAATAAAAACGAAAAAAAAATATTAGAAATAATATTTTTATTTGAAATTAAATATTTTGTTGTGATATATATATATATATATATATATATATATATATATCACAAATTTTAGATTTGATTAAATTAAAATTTGTTGTCATCAAATATAGTTTAGAATTTGACTTGGAAATTATATGATAAAGTTTTGATTCAAAATATTATCTTTATATTTTTTTAGGAAGAAAAGTATTTGTGAAAATTTTGGTTTTCTTTGAGAGACATGTTATTTAATATATATTATGCTAAATATATTTGGAATCACATATTTCGTTATGATCGATGATTGAGAATCATAAAAATATTTTTTCATTAAAGATTTTAATTTTTAACACTTTATTGCGGCTAGAGAGTATACATTTAGAAATATATATTTATGTCAATTATTTGGGAAAGATAAATATTAATTTTAAATTTTATTTTGGTGATTTGTTTCTTGGTTTTGAATTTTAAAAAAGGGTTTTCCTGTCAAATTATTTTATTTATTTTTTAATTATTGTTTTATCTTTCAATTTGATTCACATAAAATTTGCACATGAATTTAAATTTTGAGAGATAAGACAAATACTAATTTATTTAATATATATTTAGTTATTATATATTATGTATGTAAATTTTTGAATATTTTGAATGTCTCTCAAAATTATAAGGTAAAAACTAAAGATTTGATTCTTTAAATCCTAGATACTTTGGATTTTAAAATTAGTTTTGTTAAATCTAAAATAATTTATTTAAAGAATTATTTGGTGTATATGTGAATTTGTTTGACATTTATTTTGGATATATAAGTATTTAATGTTTATCTTATTTGAAGTTATACATTTAACATGATTATGTTATTTGAGTTTATTGTTATTAAGTTTTATACAATAATATTTTTTGTAATCATTCAATTTGTATAAACTCATAAAACTTATGTTTTATTGTGAATTTTCTCTCACACTAAGGACTCTCAAGAAATATTATTATTATTAAACGACATCATAAATGAATACGACCTACATTTATGGGTAGTGCCTTGTAAATTTAAGACTCTTTCCATTGAATTTATTAAAATATCTAGCAATTTTGATTGAGTTGATTGGACCAACATATTGCAAAAGTAACATCTATTGTGTAAATTTGATTGAATAGAAATTACAAAAGATGTATTGTGTAATTATTCATGCAAACTATTATGGTACACTAAAAGAAGGACACAATTTGTTCGAACAATTGCATACATGTGGTGGTAAATATGTAGTAACTATTAATTTTATCCATGTGGGTAATGATTGATGTCAAAGACGTCCATTATCTGACCGGACTTATTACTAATTTTTTATCATTGCGCGAGAGTATCGTTTACAGTTAAGTTTTGCAATAAAAGATTGAGAGATATTGGCGTGATATCTTGTTTGAGTCTTTTAATTTATGAGTAAAGATGAATATCTATATAATAATTTATTGACATATCAATAATGATGTTTTATGATTGTAAATCATTCAAGTGTTTATTTGATTGCACTCATGCATATAAGTTAAACATGTGACAATTATAAGAATTTATTGTTTATAAATATTAATTGTCATTGTTTGATTATTCCAAATAAATACTATAAGGAATTGATTTTATTGGCTAAAGACTTAATACCAATGGTGAATTTGGTATTTTGTTAAAGTACATTTTTCTCCATTTTATTATTCTCTTTTAAGGTAAATCTAACTTATGATCATAAAATATGAACATTATGTTCTTGAAATTATACCTTACATAAGGATGGAGACTCAAGTTGGTATCTAAAGTGAGACTCAAGTTTAAAAAGTGAGTACACTTCAAATTACACAGATGTATGATCTTAAAGCTTTGCAATCCAGATACATTAGAGGTGTTATTTAAGATGACATATATTTTGTCATATTATATTTGTTTAAATTTTAGTTATTCTAAAGCAATAAAGTGATAGACAAATTCTCATTGGAGTGATGACTTTTCATTAAAATTATTAAGCAAAGAAAATATCATAAGTGCATTATGAAATAATTTAGTATTCCTAAAGCGCTATAATTTCGTGAATTAAGGGACTTTGTCAAAAATTTAGCATATGATATTCTCTTTGCACAATTAAGTTTATAACTATTAAAGTTAGAAATTATTCTTTAATAGAATAATTTCATAAAGTGTGATGTTGTGAAATTGATGCCTTAGAACAAAGTATAAACAATTTCTTTATGATCAAGAAACACAAAAGGGTTAGGGTTAAGAAAAATATTGTGTGTTGGCGAGGAAATTGTTCTACCATTAGACTTTAGTAATTTTCTTGTACCGTTGGTTAGTGAGAACCTAGTAGATAAATGTGTTTCTCCACAGACTTTTAGCTACCTAGTAGTGCTTAAGAATTTGTGGTGTTTATTGTTAGAATCAGAGTTGTGTAATGCCCCATTTTCGACCATTTGATTTAATCGAGTCGATTAAATTATTTTGAGTATTATATTATTTTTATTTATGACTTTGGTGTAATAATATGTTGTTTTGTACTGTTATTATATTTTATCGCATTTTGGGATCGTTTGTGAGATAATTGAGAGTAAGGGTATTTTAGTCTTTTCCCTAATTATTTACTAAGTTAGTAAAAGAAAGAAAAAGAGAAAGAAATAGAAATAGAGAGAATTAGAAAAGAAAGAAAAATAGTAAGAGAAAGAAAAGGAGAAGAAGAAAAGAGAAGGGAAAGAAGAGAAAAGAGAGAAAAAGAGGAAAAGCTAGGAATCAAAGAAAACAACTTCTAGGAATCGGTTTAATCGGGTAAGGGTGCGAAACTCGATTATAGTATGATTATGTATGTGTTTGCTTGGATGTTTCTTGTCTTTCCATAAATTTTGAATTCTAGGTTGGAAATGAGAGATATGTGAGTCAATATAATTTGTGTTGTATGATTACCATGTGTTTATGAGTCATTGCTGATAATTGTTTTGCTGTTGGAATTGATTTGGAGTGGAAAATGAGGTTTTTGGGGGTTTTGGGATCGTGTAACCCGTAACAGCATTTTTCTGGTTCTGGTGTGATTCGCCAGGCGAATTTGGGATTTGCCAGGCGGATTGGGTTTTGCCACTAGCTCGCCAGGCGAAGTGCTGGCGAAGGCAGATTCTCCAGGCGAATTCGCCAGTCGCCAGGCGAATTTGGAATTACAGAAAGGGGGTAGCTTCTGTAACTCTTGGAGTTTTTTCTAATTTGGTGACTCGCCACTAGCTCGCCAGGCGAACTGCTGGCGAATGGAGATTCACCAGGCGAAGTGCTGGCGAAGTGCTGGCGAATGGTGATTGACCAGGCGAAGTACTGGCGAAAGAGGTTTGGCCAGGCGAATTCTGAAGTGGCCAGGCGAATTTGGCTG
Source organism: Lathyrus tuberosus (assembly GCA_022829125.1). Taxonomy (NCBI): domain Eukaryota; kingdom Viridiplantae; phylum Streptophyta; class Magnoliopsida; order Fabales; family Fabaceae; genus Lathyrus; species Lathyrus tuberosus. The sequence goes on from JALAZF010000159.1 coordinate 686,140, forward strand.
TTTCTCAATAAATTCTTAGTTTTTGAAAATTCGTAACTTTTGATCCGTAAATCCGTTTTGGTCCCCGTTCGAAGCGTTGGAAAGCTTATGAAATATTCTTTCTAATAAAAATGGGGTCAGTAGATGATTTATTTAAGTCGTGATTTTGAAAAAGTGTTGTATTGTTGGATTTTTACCGTCGTATTGGTGTGCGAATGATGTGTTATCATGCTATATGCTTTTGATATGTAACGTATAGCTTGTGTGCTGTTATATGACGTGAGTATATGTGATAAAATGTTGTGCATGACTGATATGTATTGGTGATGGATGTATGGTGTCTGAATAGTGTGTTTTGTCGACTTTTAACCGACTTTTCCGGTGAACCGTAAATTGAATTGTTTGGATAATTGTGTATGTTGTTATACAATTGATGTGAATGTATGTGGATTATATGTGATGAATGCATGACTATATTGTGAAATATGTGTGCATTGCATGAGTGTATGTGGTCATTTTGTATGAGAAACATCATGACATGCATTCATGTGTCGCGATTCCGTGGTGAATCGGGTGTAATATCACGTCCCTGTTGGGTGTGAGTGATTGATTACACAAATGATCATTGAGGATCCTCTGAACATTGCGTAGTCAATGGGTGTAATCGTTGTGATGAGTTACACTTGATTCCATGGGAATCTTCAGAATGATTGTGTGCCCTTGTGGGGTTTGAGCAATCGGATTGTGTCTGCGTGAACAATCCAGAAACATCGGATGCCATGATGGTATGAGCGATGGGGAAATATCGTAGGCCCGGCAGGGAGGATATTTCCATTGAGTTCTTCAATTGAGCTCGGGTGATGAGTCGGTACCGCATGCATCTGCATAGAGTCGTGAGTCAGTCTCTATGAGTTGCATTTGTCATCATTGTATTTGTGCATTGATGAATAAACATATATATGTATATGTTGATGTGGAATGAGTAGAATTGTGCCGGTGTGCATGGATGGATAAACATGAATATGTGTGTTTATGTTGAATGATAAGCATTATGAGGAATATGCTTGGTTTTATATATATATGCCTTGCGATATATATTGAGTGAGATGTGATGATTGTGACATAGTAGACATAACATGTATGTTTATGTGGAATGATGATAATGGTGAATGTATGCATAATGAATATGCTTGATGATATATCTATATGGTGATATATGATGAGTTGTGGTGAGAATATGTGTTATATGTTTATGTTGTAGTACATAATTATATGCATTTATATTATGGTTGTTTTTCTCAACCTTCTGCTCGTTTTATAATGCTCTATGAGGCATTGCAGATTAGAGTTGCTGGAGGTCTTTTGTGAAGCTTTGTGTCTTCACCCTTTTTGTCGGTAGGCTCTGATATGTGACACCGGGTAGCTAGGGTGGCCGTTTGTGTTTATCGTGTACTATGTATATGTAGATTTTGGTTTGTTCATGTATAACTTGATGTATGACAAACTCTTTAGTTGATATATATATATATATATATATATATATATATATATATATATATATATATATATATATATATTTATATGAGGTTCAGTATAGATTTTCCGCTTTTATTCTGTACTTGAATATGTGGGTGTAAGGAACAAAGTTTCCTCTGTTATTTGCTACCCCACTGTTGCATATCTTTATGGGCAGGCGTTGTATGAAATGTTTGGTTTCAATTGATGTGATTTCCCCGTCTATGCCATGATAATTTAAATATACTCTGACCAAATTCTGAATTTTCTTTTATTGCTTTAAATGCATGTTTATTTGGGGGTGTAGATTGGGGGTGTCACATTAAGTGGTATCAGAGCCAGTCTGTGTCAGTCTGTGTCAGTTGTGTCTGTCGCCTTGGGCGAATTGCTGTAGTGCGGCAGTTGTGTTCTGGTGAGTTGTTGGTTAACCATAGTTTCTGTATTTGGATGAACAGAATATGGCTCGGATTGTGCAGGGTGTACCGAATGTTTTGGGTAATGATGAGTTCGGAAAGAATAAGCTTCCTATCTTCAAGGGAAGATATGATCCTGATGGTGCACAATTTTGGTTTGAAGAGGTTGAAAGAATCTTCCATGTGACAGATTGTGCTGAAGAGGATAAGGTGAGACTGGGTACTTACATGCTGGAGGAAGAAGCAGCTGATTGGTGGGTTAGTTTGCGCCAAGTATTGGAAGTGGATGATGAAGAGGTTACTTGGGATTTATTTAGCCGAGAGTTTCGGAGGAAGTATTATCCTGAGGGTGTGAAGGAAAAGAAAGAGATTGAGTTTTTGGAACTAAAACAAGGCAACATGTCTATTATTGACTACACTGCTAAGTTTGTGGAACTGGTGCAGTTTTATCCTCATTATCCGAAAGTGACTGCTGAATTTTCTAAGTGTGTGAAGTATGAGAACGGATTGCGTCTGGAGATTAAACGGGCAATCGCTTATCAGAGGATTAGAAGCTTTTCTGATTTGGTGAATAGTTGTAGGAGTTACGAAGAGAATCGTAAGGTGCGTGCTACTCCCTATGAGAATGTGAATGACAGGAAAGGGAAACAACAGTCTCGTAGAGGGGGAGGAATGTCTGGTCCTCCGAGGTGTTACATTAAGTGTTACAAGTGTGGGGAAGTAGGACATCGTCAGATGGATTGTTGGAGGAATAAACTGAAATGTTCCAAGTGTGGAGGTTCGGGACATGTCGCAGCGGATTGTAGGAAAATTAATGTGCGGTGTTTCAACTGTGGTGAAACAGGTCATATTTGCCCGGGGTGTACGAAACCGAAGGGAGCTCAGACTGGTAGGAAGGTTGTTGCATTGGCAGGAGGTGAGACTACTAGTGCGGATCGTTTGACTCAAGGTACTTGTTTATTAATAGTATGCCTTTAATTGCTATTATTGATATTGGGATGACTCATTCGTTTATTTCGTGTGAGTGCGCGAAGTGTTTGAATTTGTTGCGGTCTTCTTGGAGTAGTAAGATGGTTATCGATACTTCTGCTTAGGGGTCGGTAATTTCTTCTTTGGTTTGTTTAAGTTGTTCTTTGACCATTTGTGGTAAAGACTTGGGATGGATTTAGTGTGTTTGCAGTTGGGAGATTAGAATGAGATAAGTGGGGGAGGAGCTGATACTTCTCCATGTTGCTTCAGGTGTAGAGCGCTGGCTCAGTGTGTTATGTATTGCAAGGTTATAAGTGTGGTTTCTGGTTCAAGAAGGGATGCAGAAGTAAGGTTTACGTCAACTAAGGAGTTGTGCCTTAGGTAGTTTTGTGCATAGGATGTAGTGGATGCTATTATAGCTTGGTGGAGACGGTTTATGCCTCATCATGGTTGTCGGCTGTCTATTGACAAATTGAGGAACTGATCACCCTTAATCTCTTGTTGATAGCAGACGGGAATTATGTTGGATGGAATGGACATGTCTTTCCGGCTTTGATAGTGGTGCGGAATGGATTACTTGAAATTTAAGGAAATGATTGCGGATTATTTTGTCAAGTTGAGGAAGGCTTTATATCTGACGGTGATGCGGAATCAAGATTTTGTTTGATGGTTACAGATTGCGTTGTTGAGTCGATGAGGATTCTTATATCAGAAGATGAGACGGATTAGAGGTTTGTGTATGTGGATTAAATTGGAATGTCTCTGAGGGATAATGATTGAGTATTACTAAGGGTTGTTCTCAGAGAGTAAAGTGTGAACTTAGTTGGACAACAGTGAATAGTCGAGGCTATATCTGCTAAGTGAGTAGTATGGGAAATTGCGGTTGTGTTTTGCATAGCTTAAGTTTTGAATTGTGACGAATTGCAAACGATTTGAAATTCTGTGATGGTATAGAGATTACAGAAACCTTGAGGAAACCCTTAGGGGTGGATGTAATATTTGAGAGTTCCTTTTTTTTGGTTGGATGTTGCAATAGGATGGAATTTGGATTGTCAAGAGCAGGAATTGTGTGTGGAGTACGGACCGTGGTATATGGTGACAATTGAGAATAAGTGTTTACTTTCAGCATTAAGTAAAGGGTATGGTATTGGTTGAGTTTGATTAGAATTAAAATTGTTGGAATGTTTGACAAGCGTAGTGATGGTTTGAGTAGAGGCTTCGAAGTTAGTTAAAGGTGATTAGAAACTTGTTGGATTTTGTTGGTTATTATCGAAGGGTATGGAAGGCTTTTCCAAGATTAGTGTTTTCGTTACTTCGGTTGACTTGCAAAGGTGAGGTCGATTGTTTGGGATGTATCTTGATGAGTATAGTTGGTGTGTTAACGTAAGAGAGTAAAGTCGTGGCTTGTGTTTTTCGACAATTGAAGATTTGTGAAAGGATCAGTACTATTGTGGGATTGGTTGTAGTGGTATTATGTTAGATTATAGGAAGTATTATTTTTATGATTCTAGATTTGAAGTGTTTGGTAATTTCAGGAATATTGAATACTGGTTTGGTCTGACGGAATAGAGACAACGAGAATGGTTGGAATTTGTGATGAGTTATGAATTTGACTTGGATTATCATTTGTGAAGAGTTATTGTTGTATCAGAGGAATTAAGTCGGAAGTTTCTATGTATGTCAGTTTTGGTGGTCTGTGGATTAGGATTGTTTGAGCAATTCAGAGGCTTGTGTCTGGTGTGTAAGATAACACGAAAGAATGTGAACAGTAGTTATTGGGAAGTATGTGAAAAGTTAGACTTTGGACGTGAGATGGGTAGTTTTGATGGTTACGAGTCATCAGAGTGTGCAACAGAAGCGTGATGTAGCACATTTCGTATATGTGTGTGCGACTTGTAAGAGTTCTTAGGTGGGACATTGGAGATCTGTAGGAATGGTGAGACCATTGGATGTTTCAGAATGGAAGGGTTAGGTGAGAGGCCTGAATAATGTTCATGGGTTACTAAGTAGATGGATGTTTTGGTTATAAGTTCGATTGGCGAATCGTAGCATTGATGTGATAAGGTTGTGTGACAAGGAGGTTGGTATTCTTGTTTTGTTGATGTTGTTGAGACCTTGTCGTGTCGTGGAACTTTGTGTTCTTGTTTGTGTTGTTGCATCGTTTCCATTGTGTTGGTTCGAGTGCGAGTAGCTAATTCCTGTGTGGGGGATTAGGGGAGTGTTACCTAAGGAGAGGGTAATGATCCTGTTGTGTTTCGGTTCAAGAGTGAACCTGGGAGTTGTGTTTTGTGTATTCTTTGAGTTGTGTGTTAGTCGTCAAGTGCATTGTATGGGCTTTGCATCTTGTCGTTGTTGTGGTCGTCGTTGTCGTATTGTTTGTGGTGTGCCTTGTGGTAGGCCTGATGTTGGTTGGTCGGATACGAGAGTCGTGTCCGGAATTGTTCGTCTCGGTAATATTTTCGAGGACGAAAATTTCCAAGTGGGGGAGAGTTGTAATGCCCCATTTTCGACCATTTGATTTAATCGAGTCGATTAAATTATTTTGAGTATTATATTATTTTTATTTATGACTTTGGTGTAATAATATGTTGTTTTGTACTGTTATTATATTTTATCGCATTTTGGGATCGTTTGTGAGATAATTGAGAGTAAGGGTATTTTAGTCTTTTCCCTAATTATTTACTAAGTTAGTAAAAGAAAGAAAAAGAGAAAGAAATAGAAATAGAGAGAATTAGAAAAGAAAGAAAAATAGTAAGAGAAAGAAAAGGAGAAGAAGAAAAGAGAAGGGAAAGAAGAGAAAAGAGAGAAAAAGAGGAAAAGCTAGGAATCAAAGAAAACAACTTCTAGGAATCGATTTAATCGGGTAAGGGTGCGAAACTCGATTATAGTATGATTATGTATGTGTTTGCTTGGATGTTTCTTGTCTTTCCATAACTTTTGAATTCTAGGTTGGAAATGAGAGATATGTGAGTCAATATAATTTGTGTTGTATGATTACCATGTGTTTATGAGTCATTGCTGATAATTGTTTTGCTGTTGGAATTGATTTGGAGTGGAAAATGAGGTTTTTGGGATCGTGTAACCCGTAACAGCATTTTTCTGGTTCTGGTGTGATTCGCCAGGCGAATTTGGGATTCGCCAGGCGGATTGGGTTTTGCCACTAGCTCGCCAGGCGAAGTGCTGGCGAAGGCAGATTCTCCAGGCGAATTCGCCAGTCGCCAGGCGAATTTGGAATTACAGAAAGGGGGTAGCTTCTGTAACTCTTGGAGTTTTTTCTAATTTGGTGACTCGCCACTAGCTCGCCAGGCGAACTGCTGGCGAATGGAGATTCGCCAGGCGAAGTGCTGGCGAAGTGCTGGCGAAGTGCTGGCGAATGGTGATTGGCCAGGCGAAGTGCTGGCGAAAGAGGTTTGGCCAGGCGAATTCTGAAGTGGCCAGGCGAATTTGGCTGTTTCTCAATAAATTCTTAGTTTTGAAAATTCGTAACTTTTGATCCGTAAATCCGTTTTGGTCCCCGTTCGAAGCGTTGGAAAGCTTATGAAATATTCTTTCTAATAAAAATGGGTTGGAGGTTAGTAGATGATTTATTTAAGTCGTGATTTTGAAAAAGTGTTGTATTGTTGGATTTTTACCGTCGTATTGGTGTGCGAATGATGTGTTATCATGCTATATGCTTTTGATATGTAACGTATAGCTTGTGTGCTGTTATATGACGTGAGTATATGTGATAAAATGTTGTGCATGATTGATATGTATTGGTGATGGATGTATGGTGTCTGAATAGTGTGTTTTGTCGACTTTTAACCGACTTTTCCGGTGAACCGTAAATTGAATTGTTTGGATAATTGTGTATGTTGTTATACAATTGATGTGAATGTATGTGGATTATATGTGATGAATGCATGACTATATTGTGAAATATGTGTGCATTGCATGAGTGTATGTGGTCATTTTGTATGAGAAACATCATGACATGCATTCATGTGTCGCGATTCCGTGGAGAATCGGGTGTAATATCACGTCCCTGTTGGGTGTGAGTGATTGATTACACAAATGATCATTGAGGATCCTCTGAACATTGCGTAGTCAATGGGTGTAATCGTTGTGATGAGTTACACTTGATTCCATGGGAATCTTCAGAATGATTGTGTGCCCTTGTGGGGTTTGAGCAATCGGATTGTGTCTGCGTGAACAATCCAGAAACATCGGATGCCATGATGGTATGAGCGATGGGGAAATATCGTAGGCCCGGCAAGGAGGATATTTCCATTGAGTTCTTCAATTGAGCTCGGGTGATGAGTCGGTACCGCATGCATCTGCATAGAGTCGTGAGTCGGTCTCTATGAGTTGCATTTGTCATCATTGTATTTGTGCATTGATGAATAAACATATATATGTATATGTTGATGTGGAATGAGTAGAATTGTGCCGGTGTGCATGGATGGATAAACATGAATATGTGTGTTTATGTTGAATGATAAGCATTATGAGGAATATGCTTGGTTTTATATATATATGCCTTGCGATATATATTGAGTGAGATGTGATGATTGTGACATAGTAGACATAACATGTATGTTTATGTGGAATGATGATAATGGTGAATGTATGCATAATGAATATGCTTGATGATATATATATATGGTGATATATGATGAGTTGTGGTGAGAATATGTGTTATATGTTTATGTTGCAGTACATAATTATATGCATTTATATTATGGTTGTTTTTCTCACCCTTCTGCTCGTTTTATAATGCTCTATGAGGCATTGCAGATTAGAGTTACTGGAGGTCTTTTGTGAAGCTTTGTGTCTTCACCCTTTTTGTCGGTCGGCTTTGATATGTGACACCGGGTAGCTAGGGTGGCCGTTTGTGTTTATCGTGTACTATGTATATGTAGATTTTGGTTTGTTCATGTATAACTTGATGTATGACAAACTCTTTAGTTGATATATATATATATATATATATATATATATATATATATATATATATATATATATATTTATATGAGGTTCAGTATAGATTTTCCGCTTTTATTCTGTACTTGAATATGTGGGTGTAAGGAACAAAGTTTCCTCTGTTATTTGCTACCCCACTGTTGCATATCTTTATGGGCAGGCGTTGTATGAAATGTTTGGTTTCAATTGATGTGATTTCCCCGTCTATGCCATGATAATTTAAATATACTCTGACCAAATTCTGAATTTTCTTTTATTGCTTTAAATGCATGTTTATTTGGGGGTGTAGATTGGGGGTGTCACATTAAGTGGTATCAGAGCCAGTCCGTGTCAGTCTGTGTCAGTTGTGTCTGTCGCCTTGGGCGAATTGCTGTTGTGCGGCAGTTGTGTTCTGGTGAGTTGTTGGTTAACCATAGTTTCTGTATTTGGATGAACAGAATATGGCTCGGATTGTGTAGGGTGTACCGAATGTTTTGGGTAATGATGAGTTCGGAAAGAATAAGCTGCCTATCTTCAAGGGAAGATATGATCCTGATGGTGCACAATTTTGGTTTGAAGAGGTTGAAAGAATCTTCCATGTGACGGATTGTGCTGAAGAGGATAAGGTGAGACTGGGTACTTACATGCTGGAGGAAGAAGCAGCTGATTGGTGGGTTAGTTTGCGCCAAGTATTGGAAGTGGATGATGAAGAGGTTACTTGGGATTTATTTAGCCGAGAGTTTCGGAGGAAGTATTATCCTGAGGGTGTGAAGGAAAAGAAAGAGATTGAGTTTTTGGAACTAAAACAAGGCAACATGTCTATTGTTGACTACACTGCTAAGTTTGTGGAACTGGTGCAGTTTTATCCTCATTATCCGGAAGTGACTGCTGAATTTTCTAAGTGTGTGAAGTATGAGAACGGATTGCGTCCGGAGATTAAACGGGCAATCGCTTATCAGAGGATTAGAAGCTTTTCTGATTTGGTGAATAGTTTTAGGAGTTACGAAGAGAATCGTAAGGTGCGTGCTACTCCCTATGAGAATGTGAATGACAGGAAAGGGAAACAACAGTCTCGTAGAGGGGGAGGAATGTCTGGTCCTCCGAGGTGTTACATTAAGTGTTACAAGTGTGGGGAAGTAGGACATCGTCAGATGGATTGTTGGAGGAATAAACTGAAATGTTCCAAGTGTGGAGGTTCGGGACATGTCGCAGCGGATTGTAGGAAAATTAATGTGCGGTGTTTCAACTGTGGTGAAACAGGTCATATTTGCCCGGGGTGTACGAAACCGAAGGGAGCTCAGACTGGTAGGAAGGTTGTTGCATTGGCAGGAGGTGAGACTACTAGTGCGGATCGTTTGACTCAAGGTACTTGTTTATTAATAGTATGCCTTTAATTGCTATTATTGATATTGGGACGACTCATTCGTTTATTTCGTGTGAGTGCGCGAAGTGTTTGAATTTGTTGCGGTCTTCTTGGAGTAGTAAGATGGTTATCGATACTTCTGCTTAGGGGTCGGTAATTTCTTCTTTGGTTTGTTTAAGTTGTTCTTTGACCATTTGTGGTAAAGACTTGGGATGGATTTAGTGTGTTTGCAGTTGGGAGATTAGAATGAGATAAGTGGGGGAGGAGCTGATACTTCTCCATGTTGCTTCAGGTGTAGAGCGCTGGCTCAGTGTGTTATGTATTGCAAGGTTATAAGTGTGGTTTCTGGTTCAAGAAGGGATGCAGAAGTAAGGTTTACGTCAACTAAGGAGTTGTGCCTTAGGTAGTTTTGTGCATAGGATGTAGTGGATGCTATTATAGCTTGGTGGAGACGGTTTATGCCTCATCATGGTTGTCGGCTGTCTATTGACAAATTGAGGAACTGATCACCCTTAATCTCTTGTTGATAGCAGACGGGAATTATGTTGGATGAAATGGACATGTCTTTCCGGCTTTGATAGTGGTGCGGAATGGATTACTTGAAATTTAAGGAAATGATTGCGGATTATTTTGTCAAGTTGAGGAAGGCTTTATATCTGACGGTGATGCGGAATCAAGATTTTGTTTGATGGTTACAGATTGCGTTGTTGAGTCGATGAGGATTCTTATATCAGAAGATGAGACGGATTAGAGGTTTGTGTATGTGGATTAAATTGGAATGTCTCTGAGGGATAATGATTGAGTATTACTAAGGGTTGTTCTCAGAGAGTAAAGTGTGAACTTAGTTGGACAACAGTGAATAGTCGAGGCTATATCTGCTAAGTGAGTAGTATGGGAAATTGCGGTTGTGTTTTGCATAGCTTAAGTTTTGAATTGTGACGAATTGCAAACGATTTGAAATTCTGTGATGGTATAGAGATTACAGAAACCTTGAGGAAACCCTTAGGGGTGGATGTAATATTTGAGAGTTCCTTTTTTTTGGTTGGATGTTGCAATAGGATGGAATTTGGATTGTCAAGAGCAGGAATTGTGTGTGGAGTACGGACCGTGGTATATGGTGACAATTGAGAATAAGTGTTTACTTTCAGGATTAAGTAAAGGGTATGGTATTGGTTGAGTTTGATTAGAATTATAATTGTTGGAATGTTTGACAAGCGTAGTGATGGTTTGAGTAGAGGCTTCGAAGTTAGTTAAAGGTGATTAGAAACTTGTTGGATTTTGTTGGTTATTATCGAAGGGTATGGAAGGCTTTTCCAAGATTAGTGTTTTCATTACTTCGGTTGACTTGCAAAGGTGAGGTCGATTGTTTGGGATGTATCTTGATGAGTATAGTTGGTGTGTTAACGTAAGAGAGTAAAGTCGTGGCTTGTGTTTTTCGACAATTGAAGATTTGTGAAAGGATCAGTACTATTGTGGGATTGGTTGTAGTGGTATTATGTTGGATTATAGGAAGTATTATTTTTATGATTCTAGATTTGAAGTGTTTGGTAATTTCAAGAATATTGAATACTGGTTTGGTCTGACGGAATAGAGACAACGAGAATGGTTGGAATTTGTGATGAGTTATGAATTTGACTTGGATTATCATTTGTGAAGAGTTATTGTTGTATCAGAGGAATTAAGTCGGAAGTTTCTATGTATGTCAGTTTTGGTGGTCTGTGGATTAGGATTGTTTGAGCAATTCAGAGGCTTGTGTCTGGTGTGTAAGATAACACGAAAGAATGTGAACAGTAGTTATTGGGAAGTATGTGAAAAGTTAGACTTTGGACGTGAGATGGGTAGTTTTGATGGTTACGAGTCATCAGAGTGCGCAACAGAAGCGTGATGTAGCACATTTCGTATATGTGTGTGCGACTTGTAAGAGTTCTTAGGTGGGACATTGGAGATCTGTAGGAATGGTGAGACCATTGGATGTTTCAGAATGGAAGTGTTAGGTGAGAGGCCTGAATAATGTTCATGGGTTACTAAGTAGATGGATGTTTTGGTTATAAGTTCGATTGGCGAATCGTAGCATTGATGTGATAAGGTTGTGTGACAAGGAGGTTGGTATTCTTGTTTTATTGATGTTGTTGAGACCTTGTCGTGTCGTGGAACTTTGTGTTCTTGTTTGTGTTGTTGCATCGTTTCCATTGTGTTGGTTCGAGTGCGAGTAGCTAATTCCTGTGTGGGGGATTAGGGGAGTGTTACCTAAGGAGAGGGTAATGATCCTGTTGTGTTTCGGTTCAAGAGTGAACCTGGGAGTTGTGTTTTGTGTATTCTTTGAGTTGTGTGTTAGTCGTCAAGTGCATTGTATGGGCTTTGCATCTTGTCGTTGTTGTGGTCGTCGTTGTCGTATTGTTTGTGGTGTGCCTTGTGGTAGGCCTGATGTTGGTTGGTCGGATACGAGAGTCGTGTCCGGAATTGTTCGTCTCGGTAATATTTTCGAGGACGAAAATTTCCAAGTGGGGGAGAGTTGTAATGCCCCATTTTCGACCATTTGATTTAATCGAGTCGATTAAATTATTTTGAGTATTATATTATTTTTATTTATGACTTTGGTGTAATAATATGTTGTTTTGTACTGTTATTATATTTTATCGCATTTTGGGATCGTTTGTGAGATAATTGAGAGTAAGGGTATTTTAGTCTTTTCCCTAATTATTTACTAAGTTAGTAAAAGAAAGAAAAAGAGAAAGAAATAGAAATAGAGAGAATTAGAAAAGAAAGAAAAATAGTAAGAGAAAGAAAAGGAGAAGAAGAAAAGAGAAGGGAAAGAAGAGAAAAGAGAGAAAAAGAGGAAAAGCTAGGAATCAAAGAAAACAACTTCTAGGAATCGATTTAATCGGGTAAGGGTGCGAAACTCGATTATAGTATGATTATGTATGATTATGTATGTGTTTGCTTGGATGTTTCTTGTCTTTCCATAAATTTTGAATTCTAGGTTGGAAATGAGAGATATGTGAGGAATCGATGTTTTTACGGTCGGAAATCAATATAATTTGCGTTGTATGATTACCATGTGTTTATGAGTCATTGCTGATAATTGTTTTGCTGTTGGAATTGATTTGGAGTGGAAAATGAGGTTTTTGGGGGTTTTGGGATCGTGTAACCCGTAACAGCATTTTTCTGGTTCTGGTGTGATTCGCCAGGCGAATTTGGGATTCGCCAGGCGGATTGGGTTTTGCCACTAGCTCGCCAGGAGAAGTGCTGGCGAAGGCAGATTCTCCAGGCGAATTCGCCAGTCGCCAGGCGAATTTGGAATTACAGAAAGGGGGTAGCTTCTGTAACTCTTGGAGTTTTTTCTAATTTGGTGACTCGCCACTAGCTAGCCAGGCGAACTGCTGGCGAATGGAGATTCGCCAGGCGAAGTGCTGGCGAAGTGCTGGCGAATGGTGATTGGCCAGGCGAAGTGCTGGCGAAAGAGGTTTGGCCAGGCGAATTCTGAAGTGGCCAGGCGAATTTGGCTGTTTCTCAATAAATTCTTAGTTTTTGAAAATTCGTAACTTTTGATCCGTAAATCCGTTTTGGTCCCCGTTCGAAGCGTTGGAAAGCTTATGAAATATTGTTTCTAATAAAAATGGGTTGGAGGTCAGTAGATGATTTATTTAAGTCGTGATTTTGAAAAAGTGTTGTATTGTTGGATTTTTACCGTCGTATTGGTGTGCGAATGATGTGTTATCATGCTATATGCTTTTGATATGTAACGTATAGCTTGTGTGCTATTATATGACGTGAGTATATGTGATAAAATGTTGTGCATGATTGATATGTATTGGTGATGGATGTATGGTGTCTGAATAGTGTGTTTTGTTAACTTTTAACCGACTTTTCCAGTGAACCGTAAATTGAATTGTTTGGATAATTGTGTATGTTGTTATACAATTGATGTGAATGTGTGTGGATTATATGTGATGAATGCATGACTATATTGTGAAATATGTGTGCATTGCATGAGTGTATGTGGTCATTTTGTATGAGAAACATCATGACATGCATTCATGTGTCGCGATTCCGTGGAGAATCGGGTGTAATATCACGTCCCTGTTGGGTGTGAGTGATTGATTACACAAATGATCATTGAGGATCCTCTGAACATTGCGTAGTCAATGGGTGTAATCGTTGCGATGAGTTACACTTGATTCCATGGGAATCTTCAGAATGATTGTGTGCCCTTGTGGGGTTTGAGCAATTGGATTGTGTCTGCGTGAACAATCCAGAAACATCGGATGCCATGATGGTATGAGCGATGGGGAAATATCGTAGGCCCGGTAGGGAGGATATTTCCATTGAGTTCTTCAATTGAGCTCGGGTGATGAGTCGGTACCGCATGCATCTGCATAGAGTCGTGAGTCGGTCTCTATGAGTTGCATTTGTCATCATTGTATTTGTGCATTGATGAATAAACATATATATGTATATGTTGATGTGGAATGAGTAGAATTGTGCCGGTGTGCATGGATGGATAAACATGAATATGTGTGTTTATGTTGAATGATAAGCATTATGAGGAATATGCTTGGTTTTATATATATATGCCTTGCGATATATATTGAGTGAGATGTGATGATTGTGACATAGTAGACATAACATGTATGTTTATGTGGAATGATGATAATGGTGAATGTATGCATAATGAATATGCTTGATGATATATCTATATGGTGATATATGATGAGTTGTGGTGAGAATATGTGTTATATGTTTATGTTGCAGTACATAATTATATGCATTTATATTATGGTTGTTTTTCTCACCCTTCTGCTCGTTTTATAATGCTCTATGAGGCATTGCAGATTAGAGTTGCTGGAGGTCTTTTGTGAAGCTTTGTGTCTTCACCCTTTTTGTCGGTCGGCTCTGATATGTGACACCGGGTAGCTAGGGTGGCCGTTTGTGTTTATCGTGTACTATGTATATGTAGATTTTGGTTTGTTCATGTATAACTTGATGTATGACAAACTCTTTAGTTGATATATATATATATATATATATATATATATATATATATATATATATTTATATGAGGTTCAATATAGATTTTCCGCTTTTATTCTGTACTTGAATATGTGGGTGTAAGGAACAAAGTTTCCTCTGTTATTTGCTACCCCACTGTTGCATATCTTTATGGGCAGGCGTTGTATGAAATGTTTGGTTTCAATTGATGTGATTTCCCCGTCTATGCCATGATAATTTAAATATACTCTGACCAAATTCTGAATTTTCTTTTATTGCTTTAAATGCATGTTTATTTGGGGGTGTAGATTGGGGGTGTCACAAGTTGCGCAGTGGAAGGTGACAAATGAAAGAGTTCAGTCGGATTTATAAGAAGCGGAGGAGAAGTTAATTGTAAGATTGGAAGTAAGAAGATCTCGTTCTAAGTGTGTTACCTTTTGGTGTGGTACGAAAGAGATGAAGTATCGGGTGTAAATGGTTACAGTGTATATCATCAGATCAAGTGGAACTAGTAAAGGAGTCGTTTGACAAATTAAGAGGTGGTTTTGAATGTTGAAGAATTTATGAAAGGATAGTCATCAGTGATTACATGAAGATAAGGAATCACTGAATTACCTGGCAAAGATTTGATGAGTGTTTGTTATCTCAAATCAAGATGAGGTGTTACGGTTTTGTTTTGTGATTCAGTAGAAGAGAATGGTATTTTTTTCCAAAGGTAGGATGCGACCAAGTATTTTAGTATGGAACAACAGATGAATTGAGGAAAAGCAAAGTTAGAAGTTAACCCAATATTGGAACAAGAGTATGACTAAGGACGTGAAGTTTGATAATATGTGAAAACAAGGATTTTGGACCGTGAAGTCAAGTTGGAATTTGGGTACGTCAGAATATTTAACGGAAATAAAGTTAAGTGTGGATCTAAGGCGGTGTTACAAGTTATGGTTATTGTTGAATAGAGGAAATTCGGGGGCGAATTTCAATTTAAGGGGGGAGGAGTGTAATACCTCATATTCTCATAATGCTCAATTGGATATCAAATGAGATCAAATGAGTTTCTATGTACTCTATCTTTGATTAATTGGAATAATGAAATATCCTAAGTGCTCTAAGTATTGTCAATTGGGATCAATAGAGCAACTAGTGAACTCAGAAGAGGGAAATTATTTAATGAAAGCGACAGACCAATATTTATTAGTTCAAGAGAGGATTTTATGGTAACTCTAATAATTGATCAATTGGTGTTAGATGACAGAATATCAATTGGAGATATTTTACCCTATTGTATTATATTATATAATATATGTATTATATATATATATATAATTGTAAGAAAAGAAGAAGAATAAAAAGATAGTGAGAGAGAAAGAAAAGATAAAGAGGAAAAAGAGAGAAAGATGAGAAGAGAAGAAGAACTTATGGAAGAAGGAGAGAAAGCTCATGGATTTCATCATCACCATCAACCCAATCACATTCCTCCATTACAAGGCGAGTTCCATTAGATAGAACTTGGGTAGGATTGTTGCGGTGAGAATCGGATGCCAAACTATTGGATTAACTTGAATAATAATTCTTAATTCACCACCGGTCTTTGATTTGTCCAAAGGATAGGTTAAAGATCGAAAAAACCTAAGTTAAGAGAATCTAAGTTCGGGGGTTAGTTACGTCTAGGAAAGGTGTTAGCATCCTAAACGTCTGTAGTACTCTACAGGAACCTCTTGTTATTATTTATGTTATTTATTGCTCGCTTGCTATGGGTATGTGCTAAGGTAAAGACCTAGGGGGTTAGTATCTAAGTATACTCGCCAAGACATTGCATCTTGTGCCTACGTATCTTGACCGGAGTGGAATCAGAGTATCCGTAGTTCCCCTCAAAGAGGGTGAGGAGCTCTTGACTGTGGTCAAGGTTCCAGGGGGAGGTAGCGTCTATGGAAAGATGCTACATAGAGTGTGGTGACTCTAAAGTAAAAGTTAAGTTGAAAGGGGTAGATTAAGTGTCTATGGTAGAACACATGTATAGAGTGCAGTGACTCCGATCCTAAGGTTAAGATAAAATGTAGAAAGTGTCCATGGCAGAACACATGAATAGAGTGCGGTGACTCCGATCCTAAGGTTAGGATAAAGGGAGTGAAAAGTCTCGATCGCACGGTGGCGTGAGATAAGGGAAAGTCCTAAAGTTAGTCCTATGATATGGTAGTCAACAAGAGGGGGGTTCTTTCCTTTGGAATGCAAGCAAAAATCAATGAGAGCACACATCAAGATTATTTAGATGTTTCACAAGAACTCGCCAAAACTCCAGTCAAAACCAAAGTTAGAAAACAATTCAAATTAAACGGATTTCCAATTAACTAATCAAAACGCTAATCAGGATTCTAACTAACTAGAAATTCCATTAACTAATCCAAACTTTGATGACAATTTTAATTAGTCAATTTTAAAAAAACAAGGCTAAAGGTTTAACAAAATATTTAATCAAGAATTAACTTAACAAATTAACGATAAAATCAAAAACTAAATCTAATTAGAGATGTAAGATTGAATTGGGAGTGTGGAAATGATGAGGGCTTGTTTCAAAAGCCCAAAGAAAATTCATAAACAAGAAAAAGTAAAAATAAAAAACAAAAAAAGAAATGAAATGGGCCGGATTACATTTAATCAACTGACCCAGCAACTGATAGAAAAAGAAAGGGGGAAAAACTTCTGACACGTCAATTTCTCTTTCCTTCATTCAACTCCCTTTGCTCTTCCCGGCCTTCTTCCTCTTCTCACTCGCAACCTATTCGTCACCTTCGTATGGTCGGCTCAACGCCTCTCTCTCTAAAGCTAATACTCTTGCACGCTTTCGAATCGAGGAGCAATCGAACAAATTTGCAGCATCAAACAACAATTCAATCTCATATATGCAATAAAGGGAAAAGTTTAGGCGAAATTACCTGTCGGAGTTCGTCCGACGCGACTCCAACGACGATACCAACACGAGCTGGATACATGTATCGTTCCCCTGTCTTACTTACTGACCTCACGTGTATATTGTTGTGGCCGATGTTGCTGTGATTATGACGTTTTGCTGTTGAAATCTTGCCTTGAAACTGTGTCGTTTTCCGCCTCTGCGTATGAATGAATCGTGTGGCTTTGTTGTTCTGTTGCTGATGTTTTTGCCTCACGATGTGTGTGAGACTTTTGTTCTAGTACTGGTGTGTATGTGAATTTGCTTACTGCTGGTTTTTTGAAGTGTGTGAATGTATCTCTTTGCAGACCGTGTAGATTTCTGCAGTGCGTGTTCTTGTGAATTGGATGATTTTGTTCTCTTGTGAAATGTTTGTGTATGGAACTGTGTGTATGATACTGCTGTTAACCGTGTGTTTCTTGTCCCTTCTCTTTTTCCAATCGTGTCCTTTTATAAGCATAAGACAATTTAATTCGCGATTTCGATTTCAAAGCGTGTGATTGTTGTCTGTACTTGTATTGGAAAGGAAACATGATAGCCATGAATGTGTGATTTTCACTATTCGAACTTGTTGTTAACTCCTGATGATTTGTTTCCATTTTCGAACCGACATGTCTTGACACTATTGTGAATTGTTTTGGAAATTTTTTAGACGGTGTCTCGAACCTGTTTTGGAAAGACTGAGATTGTGATTTCATGAGCTCTTAGTCCCATATGATTTTGTTTGGGACATGTTCTTATGACATTAACATTGTTTCTATTTTGGCTTCAACATGTCGGCAATGAAATAACTTCTCTTGATTTTGTGTGATAAAATATAATTATGGCTGCTTGTTTGTATTTTGAAAGAAATAACTCAATCTTGATGATGCTTGATACATGTTTTGGAAATAAACGCTTGTGACTTATTTGGCTCCTTATTCAAATCAATCTTCTCCTTGAATGTGCAAACTTGCTGTTATTTGTAGATGGGATGCTGGTTTTGTTTTAGTGACACTCTCATTGTGATTTGATAGTGACCAAATGTGAAGATCCACAAGACAAATAGCCACCGGGAGCCCGCACGCTAACTGCAGTAATCACCCATTTTCATGAAGCCCTCCTCCAACATAGTACCATCCTTGATATGTCCACTTGAAAAAAACTAAAAGGATGAGTGATCAAACATCTCAAAAAGGATGAAACTTTTGAGCAGCACTGCCAGGAATAGGTGTATAGCTGCTAGTACCCGCAAGTGTTTACGAAAATAGCATGAACTGTCATAATTACTACTATGCCTTTCCTTATTACTAGTCTTGAAACAACTATGTCTCTTGTAATTTGACATCCATCATTTTTTATATTTTTTTCCAAAATGAAATGTACTTGAATGTTTTAAGAAGCTTCAGTTTGTAAAGTAAAGTTCTTCGTGTGCATAACTTCTCATTCCATAATGTTTAGAAATTAAGCCACCCTCTAATTCAACAATTAATCAAGTCTGAGACCGAATATGACTATTTCAAGGAACTACCAAAATTCTTTGCAAAAGTAGTGGCCATCTTTTTAAATAATGAAACCTATTGGCATCAATTTGAACCCAAAATAAGAATTCTCATCTTGCATTATGTATACTTTGGATGATATTGCACGGAAATTAATCTTTTATCAAGCTAAAGATGGATTTGAAACCAACACTAATGTTTTGCACCCATGAACTTGAAACATTTCATGAATATGTATGATGTACTATAATTTGAGTACTAGCACTTCAAAATATCCAAATGAATCATTTTTCCAAATAAGCTCATCTTTTTAATTAATTCAAACCAATTGAATTAAAGATATCGAGAAACGAACTTTGATGCCATGGGAAAACCATTATGCCACTTTGTAATTTTGAAAATATTGAGTTCGAAACACACTTGAATAAACCACTTGAAACATAACCCAAGTTCTAGGGAAAAACAAATACACTTCTTAATCTTGAAGAATCTGAGGATACAATCTTGTGATATGGCTTGCCACAAAACCCTGACCATGCTCAACGGAAAGAAAACCCTAATCTTTGAATCAGAATGGTTATGCCCTGAAATGCTTGAGAGAATGGGTATCATTCACACCTGAAACCAAAGTTCCTGCACAAGCTTGTTAGTGATAAAGCATGCAGATATGCAAAATGATGCGCAGAGAGGTAGAATCTTATGGTAAAAAATTAGGGTATGACAAGGATGTTTGGGGAAAAATTCATGTTTGGGGATTTTAGGGTTTTGTGTGAAATAACATGTCTAAATGTGTTCTTATGATAATAATACATGCCATAAATCGTTGTTACATGTGTGGGGTTGATGGGGTATGGATTGGAAGTGTTTTGGATGAAGAAAAATGTGATTTTTGGACTTTGGTACAGTAGTAATCGATTACCCTATTGAGTGTAATCAATTACCTGTGTAAAAATCACGTTTCTGGGCTGTTTTCGAGCATGTAATTGATTACCAGTTTTAGGGTAATCGATTACCACTGTTGTGTGAAAATTCAGAAATTAAAAAGGGCGTATCTTTTGAACCGTAAGTCCGTTTTGGTCCCCGTTCGAAGCGTTAGGAAGCTACTTAAATACTCTATATGATAGTGAAGTAGAAACACCGGTTTATACCATAGATTGATATAATAGATTTGGAAAGGTAAAGAGTGTCGAAATTGTGTATCTTATTTTCCACCAAAACATAACGATTGAGAATCTGTTTGGGATGAGTGTCGAGCCATTGGGAAGATGATCCAATGAGGTATTAAATGGTGTGAGAGACCATGAACTAATCAAGGATGTTTGATAGAGGGTAGTAGTGAGTTATATACCTTTATATGCATGTGAATCAGTATATTGATTATGGTTAACATGTTATGCTTATATATTGATTGCGGCTTGACTAACAACTTGATGTGAGCACTTGTTATGTCTCCCTTGTATGTGTGTTGAATATAATTCATTATGTTGATAAATTCTATGATGTGATCATTTCCTTGCGTGTTCCCGTTTGTTGTGGTTGAACGTTCGGATGTGATGTGGTTGTGATGTATGCTTGAATCGGAGTAGGCCTAAGCTACTATGTGGTAACTCACCTGAGTTCCAGACTTGGTCTAAGGGATACCGGACTTGATCTGAGGAATACAGTTGCGATGAGCTTGTGAGGGTCCACCAGGGCGTATTTCCCACTCGGCGTTACTCATCAGCGTGCTCGGTATATTGTGTGCACCCGAGCTCTCGTTGCGATGTGCTTGTGGGGGTCTTACAGGGCGTATACCCACTCGGCATTACACATCGGCGTGATCAGTATGGTGGGGTTGTGATACCATGAAGGTAATATCACTTTGTAACTCACCTCTAGTGGTGTCATATAGGAAATACCACTAGGATTTCTCCCGGTGGGCTTGTGCAGTCATATAGGCGTCTTTGCCCTCGGCGTTACACACATGTGTATTGATGATTGACAGATGGGTTTCCGCGACCACTTAGGCTTGTATCACTTTGGACTCATCCGACTCATTGTGTTGTGTGCTTGTGCAAGTCTCTTGACGCTAGGCACTTGGTTACTCACCGAGGGTGTGATGTGTGGCCTAGGTAGGTAGACAGATACTACTTCTGGATTCCTCGTACATGGTTACGGGTCTGCATACTTGGTTTCTTGATCTGTTTATGTTTGTTTATGTACTTGTTATCTCATTCGTGAGTCTAGGCACTACTAATTAAGATATTACCCATTGTTGTGTATCTTGTACTAGACTGTGAGAAAACCCCAGATCCATGGTGGATCCGTTTGATTGCATGTACCCTATAGAGCCGAGGGAACCCATAAGATAGGGAACTCACTGAGATTATTATCTCACTTCAATATTGTTGTTGTTTTTCAGGTATTATTTGCATGTATAATTTACAAGTCGAGTTATGATTGGATGTTTCTAGAGAAGCTTAGTTTGAGTTTTATTTCGCTGTGTATTATTTTCTTTTACAATGAAGGATATTGTAAATTGATCTTAGATTTTATTGTTTTGGCTAATTTCCATGTCTTGTACCATAGGTTGTATTATGTTTTAGTAATGGTCAAGTATGTGAATTATGCCAATAGGCACTTATGATGGTGTCAGTACCAAATAAAAACACGTGTATGGTATTATTCTAGATATATATTATACAGGGTATTACAGTTGGTATCAAAGCAGGTTATATCCTCGACCTAGCCTTGAAACATCATAAGTAAATCTATTCCTGCCTCTTAAGTGTGTCTTGCCAGCATGATTCTTAATATCATATTATGTAGTGTTGGGCCTGATCAACCTAATGTTATGTATGTGGTAGGTAGGATCATGGTTGAGAGACCACGAGGACTCTGAAGTGATGTCGGAACTTATGCTGTGATGGTAGGCTCAAGCCAAGAGTTTGAAGTTAGGAGTTTTGGTCA
The DNA here is from genome assembly GCA_022829125.1 of Lathyrus tuberosus. Taxonomy (NCBI): domain Eukaryota; kingdom Viridiplantae; phylum Streptophyta; class Magnoliopsida; order Fabales; family Fabaceae; genus Lathyrus; species Lathyrus tuberosus. Next base: position 707,683 of record JALAZF010000159.1, read on the forward strand.
GCTCAGTTGAGGTCTTAGTGGAAGCTGTGTTTTGGGTAGAATGAAATTGAAGAGTAGTGTGTTGTTCAATTAATCCTTTAGAATTAATGAAGTTGGAAAATTAAGGATCTCTACCGGGTGACTGGTCAGGGTATTGCGGAATATGCAGATTTGCTAGTAAGGCTGGATTGACAACTGGTATGGACAAGAATTCCAAGTAATCCCATTCAGTGAGGAAGAAAACATGTTTTGTGGAATGTGTGACGTAAGGTCTGGAAGTGAGATAGTTGTTAATGTTTCAGTTTCTAAGGTCACTATAGCATCTTGGATGGACGAGAGTACCTCAAGGAATCTGTTCGAAACAGTATAAGGTATTGTGTCGGAGAAAGAACGAGCTTTATTTAGAAACAGAAGGTGTAGTGATACGGAACAGAAGAAGTTTGTGTTGAGAAACAAAGTAAGGACCGTGGATTCAAGGAAACTCTAGTAAGATGGTTTTATGTCTTGATGAGAGCGAAGTAAACGCGGTGTGGGAAACGACATTAACAGTATGATATGGAATGGGAGAAGTTACACCTTGGTATTAAGAGATGTGTAGTAGTAACACTGTGGTTACAAGTGTGCGCGATGGATTCTCAGTCTTGAGATGGGTGTGAAGTGGAGTATTTTGTTGAGCAGTGAGTATTGTATTTTAAGAAGTGAGATTGCGGTAACACAAAGAGAAGCAAACAAAGAGTTATTATGGACTAAGTGTAAATTATGTAACAGTTTATACCAGAGGGTCGTGTAAATTATTGATGAGAATTGTCGGTTGCGAGTCTTTCATTAAGTGACTTTGGTGTAAGTGTGGTATGCAATGGATAGTGGAGGGTAAGGAATCCCGGTCAATGTGTACGTGGATATGCAAGGTTCTTCAGGGGATGCATTGCCTCAAGTTCCAAGTGTGGGGGAAATTCTATTTTTGTGAAAGATTAAAGTATTCGAAATCTACCTTTTGTTGGACTAAGAACGTTGTTAACTTTCGACTAGCATCATTGTAATAGCAGAAAGCGAACTATCCCGCTGAATGTTTGTTGTACGACTATGACAGAACTTTGGAATTCTGCCTTGTCACTTGGTTGGAGTGTGTCATATGCATGTTCTGGCTTTGTTCTATATTACCTTGACTTTATCACGATTGGTGAATGTTATAGAAGTTAAGAAGCCGCGAGTTGAGAATGATCATGCGAGTTAATGCAAGCTGGATTGAGGGTTTTGAGTTTGGATGAGGTTTTGTATCAAGAAAAGCAGGTTTTTCAGCTTCTGCTTCAGGTGTAATCAATTACCCACATGTGGTTAATCGATTACCAAAATGTGTCTCTAACTCTCATTTTTTCTACTAGATGTAATCGGTTACCCCCAGATGGTTAATCGATTACCACATGTTTAAATTGTGAAAAACTTTGGAAACCCATATCTTGCGAACCGTAACTCGGAACGACGCACGGTCAGAAGCGTTAGAAAGCTAGTGCGATAAACTCTTCAATAAGGATGGTTGGGTAGGCTTTAGATGATTTAGTTATGAATGTATCATCATTTATGATTGCTGAGGGCCTTAAGGACGAGGTTAGAAGAGACTCACGAAGTGTTTATCTCGCAAGGAGCATTTCGCTGATTTAATTATTGTGTTAATAAGGTATAAGTGGTTGGTTAGAGTATGGTGTTTGTTAATATTCATGCGAGTTTGTGGCATAGGTTATAGACTCCGTGAGGGTGGTACCAAATATGTGCAGTTGTGCTTTACCCAAAGGAAGGAATTTGAAAGTTATCCTTCCAAGTAAGAGTGAAAATTGGGCGTTCCAAAGTTAAGCATGTAACTTGGATTGTATGCGGGATAAGACAATTGAGAGAGGTGGATTAAAATGAGAAGAATACGCTGGTCTTCGAAGGGGTGTGTGTGTGTGTGTGGAGTGTTGTATGTGAATTGGCAAGTAGTATGGAAACTCACAATTGCGCTTTAGATGGTTTAAGTTTTGATAGTGGTGACTCGTGAATGATTGAAGTTCCGTGATGGTATTACATTCTTATTGGTTCAGATCTCGTGTCAATAGAAACCTTGAGTGAGTCGAACCCTGTAATAAGAATTGATATGGAATATGGTAACCAAAACCGGGGGTTATTAAGCTATTTTTGGATGAATTGTTCTAAGTTTAGAATGGATTTGGAAATGTATAAGTTATGATTGTAGCAGTATAACTCCTGCACCTTTATCATCTGGAGAGTGTTGGACCGATGTTAAAATATTGTGTGTTGGAAAGGAAATTGTTCTACCATTGGACTTCAGTAATTTTCTTGTACCGTTGGTTAGTGAGAACCTAGTGGATAAGTGTGTTTCTCCGCAGAATGTTAGCTACCTAGTAGTGCTTAAGAATTTGGGGTGTTCCATTGTTAGAATAAGAGTTGCACAGTGGAAGGTGACAAATGAAAGAGTTCAGTCTGATTTATAAGAATCGGAGAAGTTAATTGTAAGATTGGAAGTAAGAAGATCTCGTTCTAAGTGTGTTACATTTTGGTGTGGTACGAAAGAGATGAAGTATTGGGTGTAAATGGTTACAGTGTATAGCATCAGATCAAGTGGAACTGGTAAAGAAGTCGTTTGATAAATTATGAGGTGGTTTTGAATGTTGAAGAATTTATGAAAGGATAGTCGTCAGTGATTGCATGAAGATAAGGAATCACTCAATTACCTGGCGAAGATTTGATGGGTGTTTGTTATCCCAAATCAAGATGAGGTGTTACAGTTTTGTTTTGTAATTCACTAGAAGAGAATGGTATTTTTTTTCTGAAGGTAGGATGCGACCAAGTATTTTAGTATGGAGCAACAGATGAATTGAGGAAAAGCAAAGTTAGAAGTTAACCCAATATTGGAACAAGAGTATGACTAAGGACGTGAAGTTTGATAATATGTGAAAACAAGGATTTTGGACCGTGAAGTAAAGTTGGAATTTGAGTACGTCAGAAGTTTTAACAGAAATAAAGTTAAGTGTGGATCTAAGACGGTGTTACAAGTTGTGGTTATTGTTGAATAGAGGAAATTCGGGGGCGAATTTCAATTTAAGGGGGGAGGGGGGAGAGTGTAATACCCCATATTCTCTTAACGCTCAATTGGATATTAGATGATATCAAATGAGTTTCTATGTACTCTATCTTTGATTAATTGGAATAATGGAATACCCTAAGTGCTCTAAGTATTGTCAATTGGGATCAATAGAGAAACTAGTGAACTCTGAAGAGGGCAATTATTTAATGAAACAGACAGACCAATATTTATTAGTACAAGAAAGGATTTTATGGTAACTCTAATAATTGATCAATTGGAGTTAGATGACAAAGTATCAATTGGAGATATTTACCCTATTTTATTATATTATATAATATATGTATTATATATATATATATATATATATATATATATATATATATATATATACATATATAATTGTAAGAAAAGAAGAAGAAGAAGAAGAAAAAGATAGTAAGAGAGAGAGAAAAGAGAAAGAGGAAAAAGAGAGAAAGAAGAGAAGGGAAGAAGAACTTATGGAAGAAGGAGAGAAAGCACATGGATTTCATCATTACCATCAACCCAATCTCATTCCTCCATTACAAGGTAAGTTCCATTAGATAGAACTTGGGTAGGAAGTTTGGGGGAAAATTCATGTTTGGGGGTTTTAAGGTTTTGTGTGAAATAACATGTCTAAATATGTTCTTATGATGATAATACATGCCTTAAATCGTTGTTACATGTTTGGGGTTGATGGGGTATGGATTGGAAGTGTTTTGGATGAATAAAAATGTGATTTTTAGACTCTGTTACAGTAGTAATCAATACCCTACTGAGTGTAATTGATTACCTGTGTAAAAATCACATTTCTGGGCTATTTTCGAGCATGTAATCGATTACCAGTTTTAGGGTAATTGATTACCACTGTTGTGTGAAAATTCAGACATTAAAAAGGGCGTATCTTTTGAACCCTAAGTCTGTTTTGGTCCCCGTTCGAAGCGTTGGGAAGCTACTTAAATGTTCTATATAATAGTGAAGTAGAAACATAGGTTTATACCATAGATTGATATAATAGAATTGGAAAGGTAAAGAGTGTGGAAAATGTGTTTCTTATTTTCCACCAAAACTTAAGGATTAGGAATCTGTTTGGGACCAGTGTCGAGCCATTGGGAAGATGATCCAATGAGGTATTAAATGGTTTGAGAGACCATGAACTATTCAAGGATGTTTGATTGAGGGTAGTAGTGAGTTATATACCTTTATATGCATGTGAATTACTATATTGATTATGTTTAACATGTTATGCTTATATATTGATTGTGGCTTGACTAATGGCGTGATGTGACCACTTGTTATGTCTCCCTTGTATGTGTGTTGAATATAATGCATTATGTTGATAAATTCTATGATGTGATCACTTCCTTGCTTGTTCCCGTTCGTTCCGGTTGAACGTTCAGATGTGATGTGGTTGTAATGTATCCTTGAATCGGAGTAGGCCTAAGCTACTAGGTGGTAAATCACCTGAGTTCCCAACTTGGTCCGAGGGATACCGGACTTGATCCGAGGAATACCCTTGCGATGAACTTTTGAGGGTCCACCAGGGCGTATTTCCCACTCGGCGTTACTCATCAGCGTGCTCGGTATATTGTACGCTGCTGAGCTACCCTTTTCGATGTGTTTGTGGGGGTCTTACAGGGCGTATACCCACTCGGCGTTACATATCAGCGTGATCGATATGGTGGGGTCGTGATTCCATGAAGGCAATATCTCTCTTTTACTCACCTCTAGTGGTGTCATGTAGGCAATACCACTAGGCTTTCTCCCGGTGGGCTTGTACGATCTTATAGGCGTCTTTGCACTCGTCGTTACACACATGAGTATTGATAATTGACGGTTGGGTTTCCGCGACCACTTAGGCGTGTATCACTTTGGACTCATCTGACTCATCGTGTTGTGTGCTTGTGTAAGTCTTTTGACGCTAGGCACTTGGTTACTCGCCGAGGGTGTGATGTGTGGCCTAGGTAGGCAGGCAGATACTACTTCTGGATTCCTCGTACATGGGTACTGGTCTGCATACTTGGTTGCTTTATCTGTTTATGTTTGTTTGTGTACTTGTTGTTATCTCATTGGTGAGTCAAGGGACTACTAATTAAGATATTACCCATTGTTGTGTATCTTGTACCGGACCGTGAGAAACCCCCGGATCCACGGTGGATCCATTTGACTGCATGTACCCTATAGAGCCGAGGGAACCCATAAGATAAGGGAATTCACTGAGATTATTATCTTACCCCAATATTGTTGTTGTTCTTCAGGTATTGTTTGCAGGTATAATTTACAAGTGGAGCTACGCTTGGATGTTTCTTGAGAAGCTTAGTTTGAATTTTATTCCACTGTGTATTATTTTCTTTTACAATGAAGGATATTGTAAATTGATCTTAGATTTTATTGTTTTGGCTAATTTCCATGTCTTGTACCATATGTTGTATTATGTTTTAGTAATGGTCAAGTATGTGAATTATGCCAATAGGCACTTATGATGGTGTCAGTACCAAATAAAAACACTTGTATGGTATTATTCTAGATATATATTATACAGAGGGTTACACAAACATAGTGAACACGTATCCAAAAATAGATTTTTTGGAATCTATACAACATGCATAATCAGAGTCGACATATCCTTCGATTGCTGCTTTACTATTTTCACCCAAGGCTCCCCCATAAATTAGGTCTCTATTCAGAGACCCATTTATGTACCTTAGAATCCACTTTAATGCTTGCCAGTGAGCCTTTCTAGGATTCGCCATGTACCTGCTTACAAGACTTACTGCATATGCTATGTCAGGTCTAGTACAGACCATAGCATACATCAAAGAACCCAATATATTAGCATATGGAATGCTATGCATATAAGCTCGTTCGACATCAGTATTGGGACACTGATCTATATTTAGCTTGAATTGAGGGTTTGTAGGAGTCACAACAGACTTTGAATTTGACATACCATACTTTTCGAGAATCTTCTGTAGGTATGCCTCTTGAGATAAGCATAATTTCGACTGCTTTCAATCTCTTTGGATGTCAATCCCAAGAATCCTAGACGCAGCTCCCAGATCCTTGATTCGAACTCCTTATTGAGTTCAGCCTTCACCTTCATTACATCTTCGACATTGTTGCTTGCTATTAGAATATCATCCACATAAAGCAACAAAATAACAAATGAATTACCCGGTCGAAATCTGAAGTAAACACAGTGGTCGAACTGACTTCTAATGAAACTTATGCGTGCCATGAACTTGTCGAATCTCGTATTCCACTATAAAGGAGATTTTTTCAGTCCATATAAAGATTTCTTCAACTTGCACACATAATCTTCCTTCCCCCTTTTGTTATACTCTTCAGGTTGCCTCATCAGGATTGTTTCATATAGATCACCATATAAGAACGCAGTCTTCACATCCATCTGTTCTAGTTCAAGGTCGAATTATGCCACTGTGGCAAGCAACATTCGAATGGATATGTGCTTCACAACAGGAGAGAACACATCATTGAAGTCGACACCTTCTTTCTGAGTGAACCCCCTAGCGACCAATCTTGCCTTGTATCTTTTCGATGTCACTCCTTTGATTCCTTCCTTAAATTTGAAAATCCATTTACAGCTGACTAACCTAGCTCCAGCAGGTTTCTTGATTAGTTCCCATGTGTTGTTATCATGAAGAGATTTCATCTCATCATCCATGGCCTTCAACAATTTAGTCTTCTTTCGATTCCTCATAACTTCCTTATAGTTTCTAGGTTCTTCGTCGAGAACCTCATTTGCAGAGATTAAGGCATAATTTATAAGATCTGCATACCCAAGTCTCTGAGGTGGCTTGATGACTCTCCTCAACCTGCCTCTTGCTAGCATGTAGTCATTATTAGTCTCCTCATCTTCAACAGCAGCTTCTTCTTCTTCTTCGACTTCATCTGGGATACGCAATTCATCATCAACATGCTCTACCTCAATAAAAATCTCTCCATGTTCCAGCTCTTCGTCAGCATCATCATTTTTCTTGAAGGTCATCTATACTTCATTGAATACTACATCTCGACTGGTGATACACCTCCTGTGACCTGGCTCTAGGAACCATAGACTATAAGCTTTGACTCCTTCAGGGTATCCCATGAACATGCATTTCAGAGCTCTAGGTTCGACCTTGTCTTGCCTAATGTGAGCATAGGCCATGCCACCAAATACTCTCAGTCTGTTGAGACTAGGTGGATGTCTCGACTAAACTTCTTCAGGTGTCTTCATATCTAACACAGTCGAAGGACATCTCTTTATTAGATATGTTGTTGTTGAAACAGCCTTAGTGCAAAACACCTTCTTTAATCCAGCACTAGTCAACATGCATCTAACTCTTTCCAAAATAGTTCAATTAAACATTTCTTGCAAACCATTTTGTTGTACAGTACCTGCAGTAGTTTTGTGCCTTACAATACCTGAGGCAGCACAAAAGCTGTCGAACGCCTCATTGGGAAATTCAAGGCCATTGTGGGTTCTCAACCTCTTGACCTTTCTGCCAGTCTGATTTTCGACCAACGTCTTACAACCTTTGAAATTCTCAAAATTTTCATACTTAGTCTTTTGGATGAATACCCATAAGTGTTAGTTCTTGGATTGACTAGAATTTTGGTAAAACAAAGTTGTTTGTTCAATGTTGATGTCATATGGCTGATGTCTTAACATTGAGTCTTAACATTGGTTAATGTTATATTTTTAAGTTGTTGAAGTTTTGAAGTCTGATGTCACATGCGATGTCATGACATCAGATATGCAGTTTATTAAAACATCAGGTTTGAGATGTTTTCAGGGTTAAGCGTATTAGCTGGAATTTGGGAGAGTTGTTAGAGTTATTGGATGCGAATATCTTGGAGAAGATATTTTCTGTTGCAGACAGATTTGATGCAGATTTGTAGGAGTGTTTAAAGGTTGAAGATTTAAAAAGATTTGGAGATAAAATTTGTTTTGAAGATTCAGTTTTAAATAACAAATCAGGTCAGATATTGTAGCAGGTCCAAGCCCAAATCAAATAGCTATATAAAGCGCATCAATCCTGAAGGAAAAGGCAAGAAGAAAGAGAGCTAAAGACTGAGAGTCGTTTGTGTCTTCGTGTATGTGTTGTAAACCATTCTAGTGTGAATTGGTGTTGTTGTTTTGAGTTGTTCTTGATCAAAGCTGTGAAGCAGAATCAAGTTGTGTTTTTCAAAGTGTGTGATCTTTGAATTATATCACTGAAGTGATTTAGGGATTGAGTAGTGTTCTCATACCTAAGTGGTCTCTTAGGTAGAAGGTTCATTAAGTAGTGATTAAGTTTAGGAGATGTCAACTGGGTTGTTGAGTCTGTAAATTAATTCTACTAATAGTGAAATTCATCCCTGGCTTGGTAGCCCCCAGAGTAAGTTGTTTAACTGAACTGGGTAAACAATTCTTTGTGTACTCTTCTGTTGTTTTATATTTCCCATTGCAGAGTGTGTTGTTATGACATCACACGTAACATCACATATCTGGTACCAGAATTTCAATTGGTATCAGAGAAGGCATCCTGCTCTACATCTGGGTAAATAATTCTTTGTGTACTCTTCTGTTGTTTTATATTGCCCATTGTCTTGCTGGGAAGACAGTTTAATAAGGTTATGAAAAGGATAAATAGGAGTTATAATCCTAATGTCAAGAACATCACATCTGACACCAACAGATCAGGAGATCAGGGGAAGAAAACTAGTGATGAAGAAAAGTCCAATACGGGAGTCCAATGCTATGAGTGTGAAGGGTATGGTCATGTCAAGAAGGAATGTCCTACTTATCTCAAAAAGCAGAAAAAGGGGTTATCTGCTTCCTGGTCTAATAGTGAAAGAGAATCTGAAGATGAATCAGCTAAGCTTGTTAGAGCTATGATTGGGGTTTGTGAGTCAGATGATGATTCGTGTGATGATGAGGTTCCTTATGAAGAGCTTGCTACCTCTTATAAAGAACTATGCATGAGAAGTGAACAAGTGTGTCTTGAAGGAGAGAAGCTGAAGAAAACCATAGTGCAGTTAGAGGCAGAAAAGACTGAACTTGAAAATGAAGTCAGTATGCTTAACTCTAAATTGGATTTTATGACCAAAACTGTCAGAATGTTGAACAATGGTACTGATGCTCTAGACAACATTCTTAGTATTGGGAAAATTGCTAGAGACAAAAGTGGCTTGGGATTCAACAATGTTGCAGTTTCTGATGATGGTATTACCAGTTCCAAACCAGTGATGTTAAAATAGATGTTTAAACATCCTGACACGAGTCCTTCTAGGAAGAAATTCAGGCGCTGGAGATGTCATCATTGTGGGTGTTTTGGACACATAAAGGCCTATTGTTATAAGTTACATGGGTATCCTCAGAAGGCACATCAGTATACTCCCACACAGAAGTTTCCCATAGGTAATCAGGCTTTGAATTCTAAGAAGCAATGGGTTCCAAAAGGTTAAGTTACCACCTTAATAGCTCACACCTCTCTCAGGGTTTCCACCAAAGAAGACTGGTACTTTGATAGTGGGTGTTCAATACACATGACAGGAGTTAAAAATTTGTTGGTAGATGTCAAGCTTCAGTCTTCAGGTCATGTTACATTTGGTGATGGTGTTAAAGGAGAAATCAAGGGGATGGGAAAGCTGAATTGTGTTGGTGCTCCTAAACTGGATGATGTTCTACTTATCAAACGGTTGACAGCTAACTTGATAAGTATTAGTCAACTTTGTGATCAAGGATTCAAAGTAGACTTTACAAAATCTGAGTGCAATGTCACAAATGAGAAAGGAGAAGTCATCATGAAGGGTGTTAGGTCTAAGGACAATTGTTATCTATGGCTACAACAAGACTCGAGTACCTCAAAATGTGTGTTTGCTAGAGATGATGAAGTCAAAATTTGGCATCAAAAGTTGGGACATCTTCATCTGAAGGGAATGAAGAGAATAATATCCTCAGAAGCTGTCAGAGGAATTCCTAAACTCAATATTGAAGAGGGAAGAGTTTGTGGAGATTGTCAAATAGGGAAGCAGACCAATATGTCACATCAGAAGCTTCAACATAACACGACTTCCAAAGTTTTGGAACTTCTTCATATGGACTTGATGGGTGTCATACACCAAATTTGTCCTACCTATGAATGGTTTTCATATGAACATTCATCCACTAACCATCATATCTATATCCAATCCATTTGTCCATTTTCACTTTATATATATATATATATATATATATATATATATATCCATTCATATTTTATCCAAGTCCATTCTACAAATTCAATTTATCCATATCATTTTTAATATCTTTTCTATTTATCCATTTTTATCTTCAATAAACATTCTTTTCCAATCCATTTTTAACCAAATATCCAATTCCATTTTCAATATTATTTCATTATCCATTCTTAATACTCATGTCCATTTTATAACCACTTCCATTCAAAAGTCATTTTTCTTTAAACCATATCCAATTTATTCACACCCATTTCTTCTGTTTAACCATTTCCACTTAAATTCATTTTTTGTATTATTTTACTTTATTCATAACCAATTGTATTATATTTCTAACCATTTGTTTATATTACAAAAATCCAAAAAGTTATAGCAAGTGGGATGTAGGTACACAATACAAGAGCCATGTTGTCATAGCTGATGTTAGGCCATCAAAAAAGAAAAATCTTCAGGCTGCATAATCTTTACCAGAATTCCTCAAAATAATACACAAGCAAAAACCATCAAGCCAGCATACCCTTTCTAAAACGCAATCGGTACCTGATTCACAATCCACACAATATCACGCAGCCAAAACCCACAATTCCTACCAGCCACGACTCCAAAACCAACTCTGCCAAAAGATTCACGCAAGTCTCGCCACTACACCACTGCCCCCTACAACTTACCTCGCCAGCCTGTCAAAAGCACAAATAATACCCTGCGAAGTGAAATCCAAAGCCAGACAATAAGGCCAAACTATATTGTTTTAACCATAAACCGGTGCCTCACGCACCCTATAACAAATCCCAACAGCCTGGCCCTACTTGAAATCCTGAAAACGAATTCTGAAATAAATGGTACAGACCCCACACATCAGCGCACCATCCCACAAACCATGAATCGCATTGACCTGCAGCAAACCTTTGCAATACTCACAGCTATCAGCAAACCATTTCCTACGACGAAACCGTACGATCTCCAGCTCACAATTTCTGTTCAAATTCATTCCAAAATTACCCTCAACAATACTCTCCAGCTCCTATAAAACCAACTCTTTCTCTTCCTCATAAGAGGGCACAGCCGCCAAACCCTTCCTTCAACATCATAGCCTTTGTTCTCCAAAATTCCTCTACAAACTTCCTCAACCATCTTCAACTCTTCTTCGCTTATAAACCCGAAACCCTTCAATCTCCTCCTCCCCCTTCAGCAACAACGAACCAGCGACCAACCCACTCCTTCAAATCTTCGTATTCCACAAACCCAATCCAAAACAACCATTCATAAAAGTCACAACTCGCCTTCTTCAGACCCATCCACCACAAATCCTCAATAGCATCCCTCATAACCGATAGCTCAATCTCAACACAAAACAACCCATTCAAAATTAAAACCCTTTAACCATCCCCACAAAATCAAACCCAGATTATCAAGCACACAAAACCAAAACCGAACAGAAATTGGAACGGAGAGGAAGAAGAAGACGGAGCGAACAAATTGTAAGCAGAAATACACAAACCTGAACTCGAATCGGAGCGATTTCACGAGAGAAACAAGCTGAGAAAGAGTAACTGAGTCGCCACCTTTATCGTGGCGAGAAACCAAAATGTTTGAGACAGAGACGGGGTGGATCGAGCAGGTTGGAACGAAATCGTTTGTTTCTCCTAAACCTCTTCGCGTGTGATGCTATTGATGTCGTCGTTCTTCCATGGCTATGTCCTGTTTGGTGTAAGCGATGATGAAGAATCACTTCTTTTGAGCATTCGGTTTTAAAGTTTTCTTTTTTTAAGAATAAAATGAACATATGTTTTCAAACCAATATCTTTGACCATATTTATATTTTATTCAACTTATTGGCATTTTTAAGAGAAAAAAGATGTTGGATTTTGATGGTATATGCTGGCCAGCGTATAGTTTTGGGTCGGGTTTCCCCTTTTTTTTCTTCTGTTTTTGTTTTTATGGATATCATTTCAATTGTGGAATGATGGGCTTAGACCCAAGTGACTTCCACCGAATTCTATACACACCCCGCCTGACTCCAACACACCACCCTCCTTCACTAACTTGGTGTTATTTTATTTTGAAATAACTTGGTTTTTAGTGGATCATTTTCTTTTATTTTGGGGCTAATGATCTAACAACACTCATGATATAATCGATTTTTTTAAACCAATTAAATTGTGATTAATATGAGGCCTATTTACATATTTACTTACTTATTTATTTTTATTCCAATTTATTCGCTATTTTTACATTTATTTTGGGTCAATGAAAACCAAACATCGACGATTTGTCGATTTCTCGACTTAATCTCGATAAAGGTGAGACCTTTACTATTTTTCATGTCATTTTCAATTCTATTTTATTTTTATCATTTTTGTTTCATTTATATTTATTTTGGGGTCAATGAAAACCAAATACCGATCGATTTATCGATTTCTCGATTAAATCTCGATAAAGGTGAGACCTTTATTATTTTTCTTATCATTGTCGATTTTATTTCATTTCCATTATTTTGTCCATTATTCTTATTCATTTTGGGTCGATGAAAACCAAATATCGATTGGTTTCTCGATTTCTCGATTAAATCTCGATAAAGGTGAGACCTTCATGCTTTGTATTCATATTTTCGATTTAATTTCTTATTTGTCACTTTATATTCTTTATAGTCTCTTATTTTCATCTTTTGGTCAATGAAAGTCAAAAATCGTCGATTATCGATTTCCCGTTTAAATCCGATTAAGACGAGACCAACTTTTTTTTATGTCAATATTATACCTTGTCATATTATCTTTATTATTATTGTTCATTTTTTTTATTCATATTGTCATTATTCATATCCATATTTATTTATCTAACCATTGTTCATTTATTCACCATTAACCAAAAAAACGATTAACCAAATATCGAAACCCTAAAAACAATAACTTCATGGACTGTGGTTATGATCATCCACTCGACGCGCATTCAAGGTTTAGTTTAGGACACTTTGCACATACACGGCTTCCTCTTAGGCTACCTTACAATGAGACCATTTATTTCTGTCAACACTTGTAATTTATATGTATCCCTCCCTCATTCCGATGTACGCACTTAATATTGTTTTGATTGTGGTTTGTTTACTAGGAGCACCCCTAGGGACTAGCGTAGGCAACCCATTTTCAAACCAAAATCTCGATTCGTCGTCGAGACATTTTTCAAACAAACCTCTTTTCAAACCAAACCCTCGATTCGTCGTCGAGCCATTTTCAACCAAACCCTCGTCGTCGAGTCTTTATTCAAACCAAACTCTTTTCATAATCAATAAACCCTTGATCCAATGTCAAGCGGATTTTAATAATCAAAGTTCAAAAACAACTAACAATTATCGTAACTCTTTTAAGGTGAAAAATGGGGGTTCAAGTCTTTGATCTCTCTTCGATTGTTTAGGTGCGAGTTCACTTACTCGTGTGTGAACAATTGACGCCTCTAAAAAACTTAAGCCTTAACCTGTCAATTGTTTAGGTGCGACTTCTCTTACTCGTGTGTGAGCAATTGACGTCTTTAAAGCACACGAACTCGACAATATTCAAATCTTTTCAAATCAAACTATCAAAACACTTAATCATATATTCAAACATAATTTCCTAAAAGGTGATGTGAGGGGGATCAAGTCTTTGGTCTTTCTCCTCGATTGTTTAGGTGTGAGTTCTCTTACTCGTGTGTGAACAATTGACACCTCTAAAATACATAAACCTTAATTCGTCGGTTACTTGTGTGCGAGTTCTCGTACTCGTGTATGAGCAATCGTCAGCTATTGCTTGGGTGCGAGTTCTCTTACTCGTGTGTGAGCAATTGTCCCCTCTATAACATCCAATACGAATAAAACTCCTTTCCTCGCCTCCGTGCGATCGAAACCTTAAAACGCATACCAATTAAATTCTTTTCTCAATCAACTTTTTAACGTACTTAATTCACAATTCAAACAACTTTTCACAAAAAGAACATTGTTTAGTCCATTCTTTCGCGCATATGAACTAGTGCTTCAGTCTCCCTTGACGAGCAGACAAGCCAACGTTTAGCATTTAGAATGCGAATTAAACTCTCGTTCGCTTAAAAAACACAAACCAACAAACCGTAGTCCCACGAACTACGAATGCTCTAACTTTCCCATTGCACAAGGGAATACGTAGGCCCTAGGATCTTAATCCTTGTCGAGCACACTAATAAAAAACCACCCATTTCCCCCTTAGAAAACAATATCTCCCTTAGAAGAAAACAAACAAACTAAGCTAACATTTCTCCCAAATCGAATCAAGAGGTTCCCGTTGAGTACAACGGACGTAAAGGGTGCTAATACCTTCCCTCTTGTGTAACCGACTCCCGAACCCGAATTTGGTTGCGATGACCATTTTCTTATCCCTTCAAAGGTTTTATCGATATTTTCCTTTCCCTCTTTTGGGATGAATAATGTTCGGTGGCGACTCTGTTTCGAACAGTTTTTTTTTCCGCGTCCATCGCGATGATCGTATTTTTCGAGGTACGACAGATGGCGACTCTGCTGGGGAATTGCATTGCCCTATGCTAGAGAGAGTCAAGCCTAACTTGACTTGATTTGTGAGTGTTAGATTCGCTTGTTTGTTTATCTTCTCTTATTTGTTTGCTTGCTTGTTGATTATCTATTATCTACTTGCTTACTTATTGTTATTATATCCTATTTTTATCTTGTATGACATTGTTGGGGTTCTCTAATCATTGGTACTTTGTGAGATGGCTCTACACCCGAGTCCGAGTATAACCCTAGATGTGACATTTGTGGTTGTGTAGCGTAGGCTTGCGTGGTTTCTTCCACGTGAGTTAAAGCGAAGACCCCGCTTGGAGTAGACTCCCTTGGAGATATTATTGTTGTGGTAAAACTTTGCCATGGTGGCAATACTTTTGAGGTGGGTTGTTGATACCAAGGACCAAAACCTAATTTACCCATGGCGGTTAGTAATGTTAATTCTATGTGAGTTGACGCGAACGCCCTAATCAGATGATATCCCTCGAACGTATTACTTCCTGACAGTAATATTTTTGACCTCGATCTAGGATTCTGAGAACCCTAAACCCGTGTGTCGATGGTTGTGTAGTGGGCGCCTCCGAGGAGTCTTTCTCGTGGGGAAGATACGAAGACCTCACCTAGACGAGATCCTTTCAAGGATATTATAGTTTGATGTTCCTTCGTCATGGCTATAATGTCTTTGAAATATATCCATAACTCTAGGCACCTACCCGTTTAGAGCCTACCTGTGGGGGATCCGATGATCAGAGATATCCTGTGTCTAACTCCTTCCTCAGAATCAGATGTTGTTTTGATCCTGGAATCGTGCATAAGCATTGCATACTCATCAACATTGCATATCATTTTCCAAAACCACAAACTCAATCATCCTTTGTCCATAACCCGCAGTTGATTTCCCGACACCCGTATCGGAATTGAAGTCGCTTTTGGAAGAATCATGGATTCAGAAGAGCAGAACCAGTTTGCGTCAAGAGCATATGTTGATTTGATGAAGAACCAACTAGACCAACTTGTGGAAGCCATGATAGCCTTGTCAAAGAAAGAGGGCAATATTCAAAGGCTTACAGTCACTATGGACATCACTCAGCCTCAAGTGAATAATCTTGAACAATTTCAGTCTGTACGGATTCCTGTTGGGGACCAGGTTATACAAGAATGTCACACTATTCAAGATGAACATGCCTCGTCTCATGATGCAGTTGAATACCATAGCTTCGCATTCACTACACCGAATTCTCGAGGGACAAGCCTGGTGGTGAATACTGAACGACCTCAAGATGTTGAGTTTGCTGAAAGATGTCGTGTGTTGGAAGAGAAGCTTGAAACCATAAAGGGGCATGATGCTTTTGATCTGAATGCTTTGAACATGTGTGTCATACCCCAAATTTTGACCACTAAAGTTTCCCATCATTGTGCAAATCATCATCACAATATGGATGAATCCTTTTGCCTCATCAATCTCCTCAAGGAATTGTTGAGCATTCACTACAAGCAGAATTAGGGTTTCAAGCCCTCCTAGAGCTCTAGGACAAAGGATCAATCAAGGAATGACATGATTTTCAACTTGTCTAAACCTCTCAAGCATCCACAATGGATCAAAAAGACTCCCACTTCAAGGATTAAGCACAAAGCTGCTCCCTTCTAGGTGGATCAAGCCTCCAGATCGACTGTGTCACCAAATTATGGTTTTGATCGCCCAAGGCCTCCAGATGGGAAATTTCATCTGGGCACAAGCCAAGGATTCAAAACATAACCTAATATACTTCATGGAACCTCATGAACCCATTCATCAAGTCAATTTTTCTCAGGGGGTGCATACATCAAAAATCAGGAATTAGGGTTTTCTTGACCTAATTCACCCCTAAGTTGACTTTTGGGACAAACCATGAGCCAAGACCTCAAGACATGAGTTGAGGGTCTCTAATGAACCATATTAATCCATTTGGAACAATGGATTAATCCAAGAAGCCAAGTCTCAATTTCATCTGCACCACAATTAGGGTTTCGCGAGAAAAGTTAACTGTAACTTTGACTTTTGACCTGGACATGCTCCCAAACCCTAAGTCATGAATAAATATACCCTATGACACCCATGGAACATGTCCATCAAGTTTGATTTAGGTCAAGGACATGATTTCATGAAGAATTGCACAGTTTGGAATTCATCTGATAAAAAGTCAACTGTGCACAAAAGTCAACTTTGACTTTTTGAGATTTTTCACCAAAATGGATTTTTAACCCTAAAATGATGTTAATGTATGATTTGAATCATCATTCATCAAGAAAAATCAAGAAAAGTGAGATAACTTGTAAAAGGGGTAACCATAAAAACTTAGAAATTTTTCTAAGTTAAAATTAAAGTGGCTAGGGTACCAACTTTGGAGGACCATAACTCCTAAACCACAAGGCCATTTTTTCTCATCCAAAGATGGATTTGTAGCCCTCATTATCCTCTACAAAAACTTTAACTACAAGTCATTCCAATTCATTAAGGATTTTGAGTTATGGAGTGATCAAAGTGGCGGAAAAGTGAAAATGTCACGTTTTCCAACACTTAGTGAAATTTTCACTAAGTCAGAATCTGCCTTCACTTTTTGCCAAATGTAGGGGGATTTTTCACTTGGAATCAAAAGAGATCAAAACCAAACTTGTTCAAACAGTTGTTGTATCATGTAAGGGCTTTCCAAAATGGCCAAGAACATTACCAAATTCAACTTACACCATGAGATATGACATTGTCAAGTTGCCTTGCTGAAATCTGTCAAAGCAAGGCAGATTTTGCATTTTGGCTCGATTTGCCAAAATCAACCAATTTCAATCACTCCTATCCACTTGGACACCTCTGAGGATTGAATCCAAAGGGGACAATCACTGAGCCAAGCCTCCAAAGTCCATGGAAGAAGAAATAGCATGTTGAACCTAGAATGGCCAAAATAGGGACAAGACTCCAAATTTGGATTGAAGCATTCAATGGAACCATCAAGGTGGCATGGACTGAGCCATTCTCATCTGAAATCAGTCAAGACTTATCCAAGACCAAGGGAACCACATCCCTGTGCCCTAACCTCTAGTCAATGGCTAGAGGAGACTTGGATTCTCATTGGACAACATTGGCCAAACCTACTTACCAGCTGCCATTCACTATTCCTTGCAAAACAAACTTGCTCTACTATAAATAGAGCTCAATTGTGTTCAGTTTGAGTACACCAAAGCCATCTAACAGATGCTTTCCTCAAAATCTCTTCTTTCACTCCAATTTTACCTTCTAAGGCAAGTCACTATCGGGTTTTTAGTTTGAGAGCAATTCCAATCAAACCAATCACTCACACACCTCACATACATCATATAGAAGTGATCCAAACACTCAAACAACATCTGGAACACAGATTTCACAAAATCACCAGTCAATTGCTCAAGGTTTTAACCAAGTTGCAGTTGAGATGCCATGAAGTGATCCAGCCAATTTCAATCAAGTCCAAGCATTCAAACACACTCCATAGGGTGTAGGGAAGCTGTTCAGATCATCACAACTCATCTGTAACACCTCCAACTCAGAAATCAATTTGCTCTTGCTGTCACGATTTGGAGGTAAGCCTAAGCTTGGTCATCTCTCAATCTATGCATATTTCCTCGCACAATAATTTGGCCATATGTTCATAATCATGCATGAAATGTTTTCCCTCAATTAATTGCATTGTTTGAATCGTGTATCAAAAATCCCAGCCTTCATGCAGAAATTAGGGTTCTTGAGGTTTCTTCGTGATTTCTTGTTGTATTTTTTCCACATTGATTTTGCAACTTTTAATGCTTTCTAATTATTTTGTAGGTCAATACTTAATTTTTGAAGCATTAATCCAAGATCACAATTTGTTTTTCATATGTTAAACAATTTTGATCATTTTAATTGAATTTTAATTCAATTAAATACATTTTTTGAAAACAAATTAGGGTTTTGGATTAATTCAACCCTCATAAATAATTTTCAAAACACTTTTTGGGCCTCTTGAGAGAGTGTAAGACCCACACCCCCCTTGTACAAAAACTTTTTGGGCCTCACTTATTGTATAAGTCCCTCTGTACAAGTAAACGGCACGATTGTCGCCCGTTTAAAAATAAACCATCTGGGCCTCTCCTTGAGCTACAAGACCCATTCAAAACTCTTTGTGCCTCTATTAGAGTGTAAGACCCAACCCCCTTTTAACCAAAACCTTTTTAGGCCTCACTTATTGTATAAGTCCCTCTGCGTTAAAAGAAAACCTCGGCGCGATCGCCATTTTTAAACGAAAAGTCAACTGGGCCTACCCTCGAGTTATAAGCCCCACTCTTTTTCTTGAAAACTTTTTGGGCCTCTTGAGAGAGTGTAAGACCCATCCTTTTGTACAGAAAACCTTTTTTGGGCCACAGTCACTTGTATAAGACCCTCTGTACAAATTCAACAGTGCACTCACTGGTAAAACCTTGGGCCTCTCCTTGAACTGTAAGCCCCAAATCTTTCTTTTTCAAAGCACTTTCTCCTTTGATTTTGAATATACTGTTGTTTTCAATCATTCTTTGTTGAACAACTAACCAAACAGCATGGAAGCTCTACAACCGAGTAAGTGGTTATACGCTTTCATTTACTGCTTTCATATATATAACTGTAGTGTGGGGCTGCTCACTGTAAGTCTCCTTTCATAAACTCATATCGACTGTGTAATAATAGTATAGATATTAGAGTTTCCCCGGCAACTACGTCTAGCACTAGGTAAAGTCGTTTCGTTTATTCGTAGAAATAGACAGCTAGATCCCAAATAGGAGCACCAGATACAGTCTTCTCTTCGGCTGTCCTCCTTAGGAATCATCAAGAAACTCTACTCCCAAAGATGAATGTATTCTCCGTGAATAGCATCTTTGAGTTTCTTCCAAATTCTCAGACTTTCCTGACTTGCTCTATTCCTTGTGAATAGCTTGCCTTAAATTTCACGGGGTTTGGGGACCCACGGGCTTCTTAAAAGCATCGGCCTCCTCTTGGGCATCGTACAAGGACCCACAGGCTTCCTAAAAGCGACCCCGCCTCCTCTTGGCCTTAGTACAAGGACCCGCCGGCTTCTTAGAAGTATTCACAGCCTCCTCTTAGGCTTCGTATAATGATCTCTTCCTCCGGGAATGATAGCCTCGTCTTGGGCTTCGTACAAGGACCGATCGGCTTTCTAAAAGTTTCCAGCCTCCTCTTGGGCTTCGTACAAATTGTCCCGACGACCTCCTAGAGGTATAGGAACAGAACTTAGTTATCTCTATAGAACAGTCCTTTCCAGAGTCTACTACTGTTTCCCAAAAGCATAGTACAAAAGATGAAACTCTAGACTTGGACTGTCTCTTTTCCTTGAGTCTCAAAGACATTCTCAAGTGACCCTTTCGTTAGATAGGAAGAAAACCTGTAGACTCAGACAGTCTCAGTACCCTTCGGATTTCCCCGTTTCCTTAAAGAACAGGGAACAACCCCGATCCTCAGATCAAACCCATGAGTACAGTGTTGCTCATATAAGAACTGATTTTCTCTTTCAAAATCAGTATACTGGATTTGTCACTCAACTAAAACAGTCACCAGCGGATAGCCTCCTCTTAGGCTTTGTATAATGATATCCCCGAAAGAGTCAGTCTCCTTTTCGCCTCCTCTTAGGCTTCGTATAATGATCCTTCTTATCCTTAGCATAAGTTAGCCTCCTCTTGGGCTTTGTACAAATGTTTCCCCCAGCGGATCAAACCTTTCACCTCCATCTCGGGCTTTATACGAGATACAAAAAGGTTCTCATTGAACCAAAAAAATTTTAGCCTCTCTCTAGGGCTTTGTACGAGATACAAAAACACTCTCTTGTTGAGTATAAACGATTCCCCTGTAGAGTCAACCCTTTTAGCCTCTCTCTCAGGCTTTGTATGAGACACACATAAAAGACTCCCTCGTTGAGCCAATCACCCCTTCGCCTCCATCTCGGGCTTCGTACGAGATACAAATTCCCTTAAGCAAGAGTCAAACTCTTTTTCAGCCTCCATCTCGGGCTTCATACGAGCTACAAAAGATTCTCCAGCTGAGTCAACTCTTTGTTAGCCTCCTCTTAGGCTTTGTATAATGATTTTCCCTAGCAGAAATTAGCCTCCTCTTAGGCTTTGTATAAGAAAACCACTGGTTGATCCAATCAACCTTTTAGCATCAAACCTGTGCCTCGTTCACAGTACACAAACATCAAGAACTCCTTCCCTTTCATCTAATCACTGTAAGCGGCAAGCCTCTGGATCATCTATATCCATGCCACTGTCCCTCTTTAAGCATGAGGAATTCCTAAGGAAAGATGACATTGCTCTATACTGAGTTAAAGGCTTCTCCTCCAGGTTAAAAAACCCTTCTTCGGAAATTATGGCATTGCTAGGATCCACGTATCCCGGTTAAAGTAATTCTCCTTTACCCCTCTTTAGAGATGACAAATTCTCTCTAAAGTCGAGACCTTTCAGCTTCACATCTTGGGCTTTGAACAAGATACAAACTACCCTTTCGCTTCACGTCTTGGGCTTTGAACAAGACACCAAAAACCATTTCCTCCCATAGACTAGGAGGAACTACGAACGCTCTGATTTCCCTGTTTCGTTAAAACGGGAATACGTAGGCATAAGATCAAAAGAAAAGATCTTAGCGAGCACACTAAACAAAAACCCAAAATCCCATACTCTCACGCATCTATCAGAAAAGCAATCAGTCCTAACATCCTAAACATCTCCTCGAACCAATAACCTGAGACAGTCCCCGAATCTTTGGAGCATCTGTAACCGAACAGACCGCTGTTCAAACTCAGTATGCAAGCAGGGTTAGTTGGAGACATCTATTTCCCTTCCTTCATCAGCTTTAATAGGATAAAAAATGAATCGAGCTGTAGTAAAACCAAAGAGCGGTTGTGCCTCGCAACCACGTCCAAAAATCGCTCGCTACAGAAAAGTGGCGACTCTACTGGGGACGCTCTTGAGATCCATCATTATGATCTATTTTACTCCTAGGTAGAAGCCTTCGCTGAGATAAGACTTTTTGACTCCATTAGGATCTTAGGTCAAAATCTTCGCTTGTGGAAACTACAGAATGGTGACTCCGTCGGGGAGCCATTTCTGTCAGGAACTTAAGATTCTTAGCTTTATAAGTCTAGGATGATTAGGACAAATATATATACTGCTTTTCCTAATTGCTATACGTGTTTATTTTTCTGCTAATGGGAATGCGGGTGATAGCGTATGTGGAAAGATTGAGTATACACCTAGGAAGCCAACCCTTTCGTAGTGCGGAAACTATCGAAAATAGGTGTTACGCGATACTACCCTCATTTGAGGCTGGTGATCTATTCTCGGTGAATAGCACTTACTCTAAGATTGCACACAACTCGCTGGCGATCCGCTTGTTGTCTTCCTTCCTGGGAGGAGCTAATGATAATGAGTACAGGTACAAAAATCACCTTAGTAAACCTTTAGGGATGGGTAGAGCCTTGACTTCATGACAACGACCCTCTGACCCCATGTTTTTTCTATGTTTTTGTGTGCTGCATTCATGCATTCATCTAAAAAAACATTAAAACATTCAAAATATTTTCTCTTCTAGTCTCTCTGTTTTTCAAAATAAACTAAGACTGTGATTTCAAATATCAGAGAAAAGGATTGCACTAATGGATTTCGGTAGAAGGAGAACTCACCAGTATACCTTCAAGGTTCCAAAGCTATAGGATTTGAGAAGGTTAGCGAGGATGATCTTTAACCCAGAGGCTTTCAGAGCCAAGCACGGTGGTTTGCTACCACTGTTAAGAGTCCATGTGATTGAGAGAATCATGGACGCGCTCGTTCAATTCTACGATCTGGTTTATCACTGTTTCACATTCCCGGATTACCAGCTCGCACCAACGCTGGAGGAGTATTCTCATCTGTTGGATCTACATATCACAGATCGAGCTCCATTTTCTGGACTGGAAGAAATTCCAAAGAATCAGACCATTGCAAGAGCAATTCATTTGGACGAGTCTAAGGTCAGGACTCACCTGACTACCAAGGGTGGCATACAAGGTTTGCCAGCCCAGTTCTTAACAAATAAAGCTATGTACTTTGCTAGTATAGGGAATGTGACTGCTTTTGAAAGCATCTTTGTCTTGCTCACCTACGGATTATTTCTGTTTCCCAACATTAATAATTTCGTCGATATTAATGCTATTAAGGTTTTTCTCATTGGAAACCCTGTGCCGACTTTGCTCGCAGATGCGTATCATTCTGTACACTTAAGAAATTTTTACAGCGGAGGGGAGATCACATGCTGTGTACCTTTGCTTTACAAATGGTTTATCTCCCATTTGCCTAAGTCTGCTGCTTTTTGGGACTGCAAGAGTGTCTTGCGTTGGTCGCAGAAGATCATGTCTCTTACCAACTCAGATATAGATTGGTGTAGTAGGATCTATGATGGATCAGGATCATTGATCGTTGTGGAAACTTCCCCAACGTACCCCCCATAGCAACTAGAGGGGGAATCATCTACCATCCGGTATTGGTTCTTCGTCAATTTGGATACCCGATGAGACACATCCCACTGGGTGTTCATCTAGAAGGTCTTTTCTTCAAGGAAGGAGAAAACGACAGAGCAATAAAGATGGAAATAGTGCACGCTTGGAAGCACGTTCATAAGAAAGGACGAGAGTCTCTAGGAAAACCAGACTGTGTCTCGGTGGAGCTTTATCTCCATTGGGTACAAACTAGAGCTCTCAAGCTAAAGATGCCTTATCCGCGTTACAGAATTCTTCCGCCGAGGGAATCTGTCATGTACTTCATGACGGAAACTGAAAAGCTTCAGGTTACTCTCAACAAAGTTCAAAAGGAGAGAAGGTCTTGGAAGAACAAGTACCGCACCCTCAACGTAGAGTATATCCAAATACAACAACTACTGAAAGAGAAAGATGCTCTGATTGAAATTTTGGAGAAACATGTTATGGATAATCAAGAGGACCAAAGGAATTTACTCACTCCCTTCACCTGGCAAAGGAATGACAACCCGACAACGGCTCAAGCGCCCCGGTCAAAGAAAAGGAAGATACCAGAATCAGCTCCCGATTTCTCTTCAGAGAGGACTCGGGACCCATTAGCTTAGGTTTCTGTTTCTGCACTTTGTAATCTACTGTATTTCCATTTCTGTAATCCTTGGAATTTCAATAAAAAGGGGTTTCCCCACCGTTTGATATTTGCAATCTAATTGTCGCAGTTTATTTTGATTAAATCAACAAACAATTAATATAATCATTGCATTTCATCATGCTCACATCGTGTATTCTCCTTACCTACGAATCTCACGTTTGTGTCTCGATTCTAGAGTCAAACTGTCTCATTCGTACAATACTCGGGCTAATCGTCAGAAAAAGATGGATGATCTGGAGGAAGAGAACAGAGAGTTGAAATAAGGGATCGATGCTCTGAGAGAGGATATGAGAAAGCTTCGTAACGACATGCAAGCCATGGCAGAAGCTCAGCTACAAAGGACTGTGATCTCAGAGATCACCTCAACGCCCATAGTGGAGAAGTTCGATCCTAGGTATCAAATGCCGAAAGATCGTCCCTGGGGCATGCCTGCAAACTATATCCCGGAACGATATGTTCCACCGATTGTTGAGGATCAGGGAATCGCAACGGATACCGCTGGTCCTGAAGGTTACAGACTTCGGGAAAGCGAAGATGCCAGAGGCATACTGAAAACTCCTGAAGGTTACAAACTTCGGGAAACGCCAAGATTCACCGCCGTAGTTACGGTACCACCCCCTGTGGTGCACTCTGTCCCGGAAGGACAGATTCCACAGATACCTTCTGGTAAGAAGGAAACTATATTTGACCGAATGGATGAATTCCAGGAGCAGTTCCTAGAAATGCAGAAGGAACTGCAAGCCATTCGCGGTCAGGATCTTTTTGGAAAGGACGCCGCAGACCTTTGTCTGTTCCCCAATGTGAAAGTTCCGCACAAGTTCCAAGTGCCCGACTTTGAAAAATACAAGGGTAACTCGTGCCCTCAGAGTCACTTGACAATGTACGCTCGGTGAATGTCAGCTCAGACGGAGAATCAGGACCTGCTGATTCACTACTTCCAGGATAGTTTAACCGGTGCCGCCTTAAAATGGTACATGGGTTTAAACCGTGCTTCGATCAGCACATTCAGAGATCTTGGCACTACCTTCGTCCAACAATACAAATACAATTTGGACATGGCACCCGACAGAGATCAACTCAGATCGATGTCTCAAAAGGACAAAGAAACCTTTAAGGAATACGCCCAGAGATGGCGTGAAATTTCCGCTCAGATTTGTCCACCTCTTGAGGAAAAAGAGATGACAAAGATCTTCTTAAAGACCTTGAGCTCATTTTACTATGGCCGAATGGTCACCAGTGCGCCCAGTGATTTCACCGAGATGGTGGGTATAGAAGTTCGTCTTGAGGAAGCCGTCTGAGAAGGACGTTTGGTAAAAGACACTGGATCGACGAGCGGTACTAAAAAATACGGTATTGCTCTCCCTAAGAAAAGAGAGCAAGATATTTAGAATATCTCTCTCGGAAAGCAAAGGCGTCGTTATCAACCAGTAGCAGCGGTAACTCCTGCTATCGGCCCCGCGCCTATTACTACGTAGCAGTCTCAGGTTGCTCAGAGCCAACCTAATCAGCAAAGGACACAACACCCTCTTCAGCAGACTCGTCCTCAGTACAATAACAACCGTACAACATGATCATCAGGGTTTGATCCTATACCCGTGTCGTACGCAGAACTATTTCTGTTACTACTGGCTAAGGGGCACATTCAGACTAAGTCTCCTCTTACAGTACCGGAAAATCCGGCTTTTTGGTTTAAAGCGGATCAGACATGCCCTTATCATCAAGGAGGATCGGGGCATAACATAGAGAGTTGCCTCAATTTCAAATCTGACGTGCAAAAGCTTGTTAGGAGCGGGCTCTTATCTTTCAAAGATACGAATCCTAATGTTCTCACGAACCCGCTGCCTCAACACAAGAAAGCTACGGTCAATTTGATTGAAGAAGAGACTAACAACGTCTATCAAATTCACGATGTACTCTTATTGAGGACCAATCTGGTCAAGATGCATTGTAGACAGAGTGGATATGGCCATGTGCCACCTCATAACTATCACCAGTGTGATATCTGCTCTAAAGACAACCAGGGATGTTCTGTAGTGCAAGCAGCTCTACAGGAACAGATGGATCTCGGATGGATCCAAGAGCACAGAGTTCGTGGAGTAAACATGGTCTACGCAAATTCTAACATCATTCAGAACCACGATATCTGTGTGATGAATGTCAACTTGGTGGCGATGCACTCAAGGTAAAGCTAGTATCATAATCTGCCACGGCACGATTACAGTTCCTGTCTGACTTGCTCGGTAAATAAACAGGGATGCTCTTTCATACAAGAGGCCCTCCAGCGTCAGATGGATCTTGGATGGATCCAAGACTACCATGATAGGAATCCCTATCAAATCAACATGGTTCAGATTTTTGATATTCGTGTGATGAATACCAACCTGGTGGAGTTACATGCTGAGCAGGTCCGACTTGGATTCCTGATCTCACATGACTATCAAAGCTGTAAAGCGGGTTTCGAAAACGATCGAGGTTGTACCCTTGTCCAGGAAGCACTTCAGCACTTGTTAAATCATTGGTGGATGCCCATCTATATGGATGAAGATACTCAGCAGATTAGTATCAGTAATAGAAACCCCACTCGGCGTCAAAGTCAGGATGTCCGATCAGTGGAAGCTAACCTAGTAAGGTTACATTGTATTTAAAGTGGGTGTGGCCAGGTACCCCCACACAACTATGACAGTTGTAGCGTCTGTTCAGAAAGTAACCAAGGGTGTTACCTTGTAAGAACAGCTCTTCAGGGTCAGGTCGATCGTGGAGAAATTCGTCCATATCCAGGTTCTGGACCCATCAATTGGTCGCCGAACTACCTTGCTGAGCAAGTTGAGGATGTTGTCACGATCTCTGGTCATCACACGACCAGGGATGTTTTTGCCATCATCCCTCTACTTGAAGAATCTAGAGTTCCCAACCGGGAACGGATCGAGATTACTTATGATGGTCAGAAAAATCAGAAGGTTCCCATAGTCATCTATCTACCGGGACCATTACCGTATGTAATACGGTGGAGAACTGACTTTTTAATTTTGTTTTTCGCAAAACATGTTGCGGTTAAAAAGAGTCGCCACCGACTTTTCTTTTATCCAAATAAGGAAAGGTAGGAAAAGAACATAAAAACACCTTGATGGTTATCCATGGGCTCTTAGATTGCTTAGCTCACTTGTTTGCTTTGAAAAATCTTGAGTGTGAGGTGTATTAGAAATTTTTTAGGAAAAGAATTAACTTTGTAATGATCCTCGTTTGGGATGTATACAAAGTATTTATCTTTGAAATGTTTTGTTTTTGAAAAGATAGTTTGAAAAGAATTTGAAGTGTGAGTGATTTTTTTGTTTGTTGGAGGTGCGAGCAAGCAATCTAGGAGTTTACCGTCCTACCCTACTCAATAGGTCTTAGTCTGTTAGTTTCTTGAATCCTTTATGATAGGACTATCCCTACTATTTAGAAGTAGGTAGTCACTATCTTGGATGTGAGGGACAATCGTTTTGTTAAGTCTTTAAAGGATAAGACTGTCCTTACTAGTGAAGAGTAAGTAGTCCTTATCGTTTAAGACGTGCTGGGGGGTATAGTCATTGAAGGCAACAAGGGTACCCTTAGCATTTTTCGGAGGGACATCATCATTTAATCGAAGGGTCATCGAGGGGCAAGATCATTTTATCGAAGGGACTTTCCGTGGGACCATGATCTTTTATCTGAGGGACTATGATGATTTCATTTGATAAGCGTCTTTGCTAAGGGTATGCTATTTATCCGAGGGACTTGACCATTTGATTTCGAAGGCAACTGAGGTGTGTTACCCTAAAGGTTAGGTGTGTGAAAGTGTTTGTATTAATGGTATTTGTCTTTGGATTAGTGGGCTAAGTCCATTTTTATTCACATACATTCTTTTCACACCCTATTATTACTAACCACACAGTTAATTGTTTTGTGGAATTTAAAAGCGAAAAATAAACCCTAAGCTATTACATCATGGGGAGGGGATACATTAAAATCGGGGGAGTGCGGAAATTAAAACTAACTATTACAAGAGAATTGACATCATATACATTGATTCTAGAAATAAAAATAAAATCGGGAATGAAAGGAATAAAAAAGTTCGGATGTCGATTAATTGATTAGAAAAGATAAATTATGGTTTAAAGAAATGAACTTGATTAAAAAAAATCTAATATTTTTGATATTTTTATTTTTTCATAAAAGATTAATTTGATTAAAAAAGAAAGCTAAATTAAATGTTTATTTACAAAATTATTTTATTTTTATTATGGACATAAACATATAAGAAAGATATAAATCTAATTTAATTTTAAAAAAAATATTTTGGATATTTTGTGATTTTGTGAAAAAAGGTTATTAATTTTCCCTCTTTTTTTTTATTGGTTAAAACAAATATTGGTTAGGTTAATTAATTAAAGGAAAATAAATTAAAAGAAAATAGATAATAATAAATAAAAAAAGAGAGAAAGGGAAAAAAAGGTCTCAAAAATAAAGAAAGAGGGCTGGGATCGAACCCACACCCCTTTGCTTCCCATGGGCGCTCCTTACCACCAGGCTGCGTTGTTCAGTTGGTCAAGAGATAGAAAACAATAGTAATATAATAAAAGCAAAAAACAAAAAAAGGCTGGCACATTCATCTTCTTCTTCGTCGTTCTGGCTGTAGCTTTTTGCTACGAATCTGCTGCAAATTAGCTACGATTTTGCTACGACTTGGTTCGTAGCAAAAAAAAACCTGCAAAATTACAATTAAAAGAAAACGAAAATCTAAAGAATAAAAAGTGTCCAGATCCCCTAATGTGACCCCTAGGAATCCAAATCTGCCATTAGTTTTTGTTAAAACTCATTGTAGAGGGAGATTCGAAGAGAAGTTTCTTTATACCCTAGCCATGGTGGTTTGCGCATCCTACATGAAAACCTCACATAAAAACACCAAAACAGTTCCAATGATACATATAAACATAGAGATGCATGAGATATGAGTTAAAACTTCATGAAATTAAGAAAACGAAAATTGAAAAGAGTGAGGGCAGCCATGGTTGATAGTTCATGAATCGTGTGTTTTCAACCTTCAAGGATGAGTGGAATGGCCTCCTGAGATTCTTTTGAGAGGGTATGGTCGTGAAATATGTGTTGAAAACGACCACAAGGGTGGGAACTCTTATGCCCTTGTTTCACCACTTTTTTTGAAATTGTTTTTAGGGTTTTGAAGCAAGAAAATCCGTGTCTGAAGTTGGTGAGGATCATGAGCTTATATAGGGGAGTGTTTCGGGTCAAAAAGATTCATGGGCTTGGGTCATATTGATTCACCTTTGAATGATGATAAAAACTTGCTATTTTGGTGCATATTTGGTCATCATATCTTTCCCTTCTCATTGTGCACGAATTTGGACCAAATATATTGACCATAAACTTCATGATTTGATCCCATAATGAAGATCATATCAAATATTTGATTTTCTAATATTTATTTCAATAAAAATTGAATTTAAATGAATTAAATCCAAAATAAATAAAATAAATAAAGAAAATGCAAATGTTATGGCCATGATGTCGTGGATCCTCTCAATATTAAGTTTGGATCAGAAAAGAATGGGCTCATTTGTAAAAAAAAAATCAAGTTTTAGTCATTACTTGCTTCATGCACCCCCTCAAATTTGCTCAACTTTGACAATGCATAACTTCCTCAATTTTTATCTCATGAGTGCAAACTAATACTTTTTGGAAACCTCAAGATGTCCTCTAATCACTCCTTTTGGTCCCATGTCAATTTGATCTTCCATGTTCAAGTTATGAGCTTTTGAAAAAGGTTGACTTTTGTTGACTTTCAAAATGACCTATAATGTCTTGGCTCATATCTCCCGAATGAAGCATTTCTGGACTTGGCTTGTGAGACACAAAGTTGTAGGGATTTAAATTTCTTTCAAGATGGGCTTTGGTTGAGGAATTTTTGATGAAATATGTGGAAGTTATGCCTGATCAAAGTACAGTTGACTTTTCCTACAAAAACCCTAATTTAGTAACTCCCGATTCTTGATGATTCTGAGGTTTCCTTAATGAATCATGATCAACCCTTGATCAAATGATGAATTTCACCCCATAATCTTGATGTTGACCAAAAATCTTGAGGTTTGACTTTGTGTTGACCACAGTTGACTTTTTGACCAAGTTAACTGATTTTTGACTGTCTGAGCATCTGACTGACCAAACTTGTAAGGAAAGTGTATGGGACACCATGAAGTCCTTTTTAAGCTTTAGAAGTCCAATCTACTTTGAGAAGTACACAACCCTAGTTGGATTTATTGCTTAGGAGGAGGCTTTGTCTGACGAAACTTTTGAGTACTCTTGAGCAACTGAAGATCTTATGAATCACTAGGAGACCTCTTGAGGCATATTGTCTTGAATATGTGAGGGAAAATTTTGGGGTACAACAGCTGCCCCTTTTCAATCTTCTTAAACGTGAGGAGTAAGATTGGTATTCGTGCCGATCGGGATCTGAAGGTGGAAGAGGATTGAACAATAAGAACCCAAAAATTTGCACTCGCCGGTGCGCTCTGTTGGTTGATCGTATTGCTTGAATGGGCTTAAAAGATGCCATTCGAAGTGTATGACAGGATGAAGATGGGCTTATAGATGCCATCCCAAGTAAATGTTGATAGGAGTATCAGAATGAGTCTAGGTTTGACTGTATCTGAGGAATATACTAGAACGAGTCTGTGTCCAACTGTATCTAGCAGATGTGCTGAGGAGTGCCAGAATGATTCTTATGCCTTGATTGTATCTGTATGATGTTCTAGAATGAGCCTATGTCTTGACTGTATCTATAAGGAGATCAGAATGAGTCTTTGCCTGACTGTATCTGAGAGCCGTATTAGAATGAGTCTTTGCCTGACTGTATCTATAAGGAGATCAGAATGAGTCTTTGCCTGACTATATCTGAGAGTCGTATTAGAATGAGTCTACGCCTGACTGTATCTGAAAAATTAGTATTAGAATGAGTCTTCGATCGACCGTATCTAAAAGATTAGTATTAGAATGAGTCTTCGACCGACTGTATCTAAAAGATGTACTGGAATAAGTATCAGAATGAATCTGTGTCTTGATTATATCTGAACTGTGTCTAGAAGATGTATTGGAATAAGTCTACTCCTGACTGTATCCAAAGGAGTACCAGAATGAATCTTCGACTGATCGTATCTGAAAGACGATAAACTGTTGACAATATTTGTCCATTTGAGAACTAACCTGAAAAACCAAGTCAGTTTTATGCAATGTCATGATATATGTAATGCATTGCGTAATGATGCTCTTAAACTAAATGAGAATGTTATATGTGTTTTGTATGCGTATGCTATGATGTATTGTAAATGATGTATGGGTATGAAATGTCGCTGAAGGTAGCGGTGGCTTTGAATAGTAAAGTCTGATTGGGGCAAATAAATCCCTGACTGTTGTTGGGGATGGAGAAAATAAATCTCCAGATCCTGTTTGGAATGACTCTACTGGGGATTCATACTTTCCGTTTGGGAATATTCCGCTGGGGATATTTGACTTCCGCTTGTTGATAGAAGTATTCTGTCAGGAGAGTCGGTAGTCCGTGGTTCTTTTACTTTGGAAATTGATTGTATGCATTCTGACTGGGAATAAAAGAGATGGATAATTCTCCGATGCACTATCGGACCAGGTTTCAGACACGAGTGTCAACTCTTCTGGGGATAGCATCCTTGAATAAATTCTGGTGGGGGAAAGTATTTTAGAGAAATAAACTCAGGTGGGTAATTGAATTCTGTATACTACATAGAGGGAATAACCTCCGATGGGGATTAGAATTTTATAGGTTGCGTTGAGGAAATTTTTGCTATATGCTGGGGAAATGATCAACTTCTTTATCTGCTAGGGGATCTATGATCATGCCAAGCTGTCCATCGAAGATATGGAAGTGAATCGCTGGAAGATGCCC
Organism: Lathyrus tuberosus; assembly: GCA_022829125.1. Lineage (NCBI taxonomy): Eukaryota > Viridiplantae > Streptophyta > Magnoliopsida > Fabales > Fabaceae > Lathyrus > Lathyrus tuberosus. The sequence goes on from JALAZF010000159.1 coordinate 739,636, forward strand.
CAATTTATGTCTGAGGGCATACTAATTCTGCAGGGGAATATATCTCTGTTGGGGATATTTCCATGAACTGGCTCTGTGGGGGTTCATGGATATCTTGAACACTATCCCCACTCCTAGAATCCTTAGTAAATGTTATTCCTGTTTTCATGTATATATATTTTTGGTAAACATCAATCATATTCAAGTGCATATGTTCATTCAAAGCACCTATTGGACGTTTACACAAACAAAACAGGGAAAATAAAAGCAATTTTTGAATTTGAAAATAGACTTGTATTGATTTTGAAATTGGCCTATAAACAGGCAGTTTTGTACAAGGAGACAGAAATCCTAGTAAGAGGAAATTGTCGTAAAATTGAAAAAGGTACAAAGTGATAAACAAAGAAAACAACTATGTGGAAATGATCTCGTTGAGTTTCAACTCTGCTATTGCCACTATATCTTCAAGCATCTCATCCCTTGCTGTCGGAAGGAAGATGACTGGATTGGTCTGCACCGTTCGAACTTGATAAAACTAAGCTGGAAGCAGATAAGTGATCCAACGGGACATAGTCGTATGCTTTAATCCCAAACTTTTACCTGGACCGCCTTTTCAGGTTTTCAGTCCACCGGGATACCCTTTTTTGCCCAAGCCACCTTTTCAGGTTTTTGACTTGTCGGGTGTACAGTTTTTTTTGTATATAGATCCCTAATTTTTGCCCGAACCCTTTTGGTTCATCGGGATGCCCTTATTTTTGCCTAGGCCAGTCAACCTAGCGGGTCTCTTTTTATGCGTAGTATCTTTTGACTATGTCTGCGTTCACAGGGTGCGGGAAATCTTCACCGTCCATAGTAGTAAGCATCATAGCACCGCCAGAAAATATTTTCTTGATCACAAATGGACCTTCATATATGGGAGTCCATTTGCCCCTGGGATCACCTTGTGGTAGTATGATATGCTTTATTACCAAATCACCGGCCTGGTACAATTGGTGCTTGACTCTCTTATTAAAGGCCTTGATCATACGCTTCTGATACATCTGGCCATGACAGACAACTGTAAGCCTCTTCTCATCAATCAAATTTATCTGATCCAGTCGAGTCTGAACCCATTCATCTTCGTCTAAGCCTGCATCTTGCATAATCCTTAGGGAAGGAATCTGAACTTCAACAGGTAAAACTGCCTCCATACCATAAACTAAAGAGAAAGGGGTTGCCCCTATTGAGGTATGTACTGAGGTGCGATAACCATGAAGAGCAAATGGTAACATCTCATGCCAATCTTTATATGTCACCGTCATCTTTTGCAAGATCTTCTTAATATTCTTGTTGGCAGCTTCCACTGCGCCATTCATCTTAGGTCGATATGGAGAAGAATTGTGATGTTTAATCTTGAACTGCGTGCAGAGTTCAGTGATCATAGTGTTATTCAGATTAGTACCATTGTCTGTGATAATCCTTTTAGGGATGCCATATCGACAGATAAGGTTATGCCTGATGAACCGAGCTACAACATTCTTGATAACAAAAGCGAACGAGGCTGCTTCCACCCACTTCGTAAAGTAGTCGATAGCAACAAGGATGAAACGATGTCCATTGGAAGCGGTAGGTTTAATCTCTCCTATCATACCAATGCCCCACATTGCAAAAGGCCAAGGAGCAGTCAGAACATTCAATGGAACCGGGGGTACATGTACTTTGTCAGCATAGATCTGACACTTGTGACAAGTTTTAGAGTGATGATGGCAATTAGTTTCCATGGTAGACCAGTAGTAACCTGCTCTCAAAATTTTCTTAGCCATTGTATGCCCACTGGAGTGAGTGCCAAAAATTCCATCATGCATCTCTTCCATAATCTTTTCTGCTTCCTTCTTGTCTATACAGCGAAGCAAGGTTGAATCGTGGTTGCGTTTGTACAAAATTCCGTTACTCAGAAAGAACTTAGCAGAGAACCTCCTTAGAAACTTCCTGTCATTGGTAGATGCCCCTTCAGGATATTCCTGAGTTTCAAGATATCTTTTCACTTCGTGGAACCAAGGTTTCTCTTATACCCCATCAGTATCAACTTTATAACAGTATGCCGACTCGTCTAGTCTGTCAATAGTGATCCTAGGAGCCTCGTTGTCCCATCTGATTTTGAACATAGATGACATGGTAGCTAACGCGTCTGCCAACTGATTCTCTTCTCGTGAAATATACTCAAAAGTGATTTCTTCAAAGTATGAAATCAAAGTCAACACATGTTCTCGGTAAGGGATGAGATTTGGGTGCTTCGTGTCCCATTCTCCTTTAATCTGACTGATCACTAGGGCTGAGTCCCCATATACATTCAAGAATTTGATCCTCATATCAATGGCAGCTTTGATACCCATGATGCATGCTTCATATTCAGCCATATTGTTGGTACAGTGAAAGTAAATTCTAGCAGTAAACGGCGTATAGCAACCCTTAGGAGAGATAATTATAGCACCAATACCATTGTCGAGTGCGTTAGAAGCTCCATCAAAAACCATAGTCCATCGGGATCCTAGTTCAGGTCCTTCATATGGTCCAGGTTCTTCATAATCAGTAACAAGCATAATATTCTCATCTGGGAACTCAAAATTCATAGACTGATAGTCGTCCACCGCTTGATAAGCCAAATGATCAGCTAGCACACTTCCTTTGATTGCTTTCTGTGTGGTGTACTGGATGTCGTATTCTGTCAAAACCATCTGCCATCTTGCTATTCGTCCGGAGAGAGCAGGTTTTTCAAATATGTATTTGATAGGATCCATCTTAGAGATCAATAAAGTGGTATGAGTCAACATATACTGTCTTAGTCGGCGAGCAGCCTATGCCAAAGCGCAGCAAGTTTTCTCAAGCAGTGAATATCTTGTTTCACAGTCGATAAACTTTTTGCTAAGGTAGTATATTGCATGCTCTTTTCGACCAGACTCGTCATGTTGCCCCAACACACACCCCATTGAATTCTCTAGCACTGTTAAGTACATGATTAGAGGTCTTCCTTCAACTGGCGGCATCAGAATCGGAGGTTCTTGGAGATACTCCTTGATCTTATCAAAAGCTATCTGACATTCGTCGTTCCACTTCACTACTTGATCTTTTCTCAGTAATTTGAAGATTGGCTCACAAGTAGCGTTCAAATGGGAGATAAATCTGGAAATATAGTTGAAACGTCCCAAGAAACCTCTGACTTCTCTCTCGGTACGGGGATCGGGCATATCTTGTATAGCTTTTACCTTTGCAGGGTCGACTTCAATACCTTTACCACTGACGACGAAACCCAAAAGTTTACCGGATCTAACCCCAAAGGTGCATTTGTTTGGATTTAATCTCAACTTGTACTTCTTCAACCTCTCAAACAGCTTGTGTAGGTGGTCAAGGTGCTCTTCTTCATTATGAGGTTTGGCTATCATATCATCAACGTATACCTCTATCTCATGATGGATCATATCATGGAATAAAGCAACCATAGCGCGCTGGTATGTTGCCCCTGCGTTTTTCAAACTAAATGGCATTACCTTGTAATAATAGGTGCCCCATTGTGTAACGAACGTAGTCTTCTCCATGTCTTCAGGTGCCATCTTGATTTGATTATAACCCGAGAAACCATCCATGAATGAGAATACCTTGTGCTGAGCAGTGTTGTCTACCAGAACATTAATATGTGGGAGAGGAAAGTCATCTTTGGGGCTTGCCCTGTTCAGATCCCTGTAGTCCACACACATACGAACTTTACCATCCTTCTTAGGCACTGGTACCACATTTGCAACCCACTGAGGATATGATGTGACAACTAGAAAACCTGCATTGAATTGCTTCATAACCTCGGCTTTGATCTTTTCAGACATCTCAGGGCGCATACGAAGAACCTTCTGCTTTATCGGAGGACAACCTTCCTTCATCGGTAAATGGTGAACCACGATATCAGTATCAAGTCCTGGCATATCTTCGTAAGACCAAGCGAAAATCTCAACATAATCACGTAGCATCTGAATCAGTCTTTTCTTGACACGGTCTTCTAATCCGGCACCTATCTTGATTTCTTTCTTATCCTCCTCAGTACCTAGATTTACGACCTCGATTGGCTCTTCGTGCGGTTGTATGATCTTTTCTTCTTGCTCTAATAGTCTAGCAAGCTCTCCAGGCACTTCACAATCTTCCTCACCTTCGTCCTCGTTTTGGTAGATCGGATTTTCGAAGTCATAATTGACAATAGCAGAACCGTTATCAATGGGATCCAGAGTGGATGTGGATCTGCAATTTATCGCGTGGGTGTGTGTAAGAACACATAGCTATTTTGATGAATATAAAGTAAAAGACAAAGACAAAGAGCGCAAAATTTGAATGCAACACGTCCATTGATTTATTGAATGAAAATATGCGATGAAATGACAACCCTAACAAATTGGCCATTGTGCCCTGGGCAAGGCACAAGGCTTAAAAGTTTTATTGTTCAAATTAACAAAACCAAACTTCAAAAATAAGAAAAACAGAAAATATCATTTACTCCTGACTAAAGGAGATAGGAATAATGTCTTCAGTCTTCCAATTGTTGAGCCCACTGCCAATGGTAGGAAAGATCCAACTGTCTAGATCACAATCACTATCAGCATCCTCCACAGCGTTGACCTGATCTTTATGAACTCCTTTGTTGGTGATAAGAATAACGCGAGCACGACGTACAGCCCTCTGAGCCTCTGAAGTGAAGCCTAAACCAAATTTGTCAGACTTGTAAGGGATGTCAAGAAGCTGACCCCAAATGGTACAACCACCTTCTTCAACCACAGCTCTAGCATCCTTTAGGGAAACCATTGTAGGAGGCACTCTAGTAACCTTGGGAACAGTAGAAAGTGGTTTAGCAATAGGAGCAGTCTGAGGAGCCAATTCAAATGTTTGACAAGGAGTCTCGAGGAATTCGTCATCCATCTCAACATACTTGAAAGTATTTAAATGACTAACCATGTACTCTTCTTCACCATAGACCGTGACAATCTTGCCTTTCACGGGATACTTCAGCTTCTGATGTAAGGTAGAAGTCACAGCGCCTGCCCCATGTATCCAAGGGCGCCCAAGCAGACAAGAGTAGGCAGGACGAATGTCCATTACATAGAACGTAGAAACAAAGACTTGAGAACCCACTCTGATTGGAATATCAACCTCTCCATGCACTAATCTCTTTGAACCATCAAAAGCTCTCACTACAACATCACTGGGTCTCAGCACAACCCCTTCACAGTTAAGCTTGTCTAGAGCAATCTTCGGCAATACATTCAATGAGGAACCCGTGTCCACCAGTACATGAGATAGAGTAGTGCCCCTACACTCAATGGAGACATGAAGGTCCTTATTGTGGTTCCTTCCGGCAGGAGTTAGATCAACGTCAGAAAATCCTAGACCATTATCAATTGTCAGGCTAGCGACACAATTTTCAAACTGGTTAACAGAGATTTCCTGCGGCACATGCGCAGTTTTCAAAAACTTCACCAAAGCCTTAGCATGGGCCTCGGAGCACAACAACAGAGATAGCATAGAGATCTTGGAGGGGGTGTGCCCCAACTGTTCAACAACATTGTAATCACTCTTACGGATAATTTTTAGCACTTCCTCCATTTCTTTGGAGGGATCTTCGATAGTAGTTTCACCCGGGGTCTTCGTTTGGGCAGGCTCAACCACCAGTTCTTTGTCTCGAGTCTCAGTAATTGATTTGGAGGCAGAGATACGAACTGGAGTAGTAACAGTCTTCGGAGAGATTTTTGGGGAGAAAACTCTTCCACTTCGGGTAACCCTACTAGTCCCAATGATATTGCCGACATCGGGATTAGTAACTTCAGTAGTTTCATCAATCAAAGGCTCTTGCTTGACACCATGAATGTAAACATTCGAACCATACTTCCAAGGGATGGCCTTGCTAGAGGAATATGGAATCGGACTGGGCGTAGTAATAATAAGGGGAGCCACTCTAGGCTCGGCAGTAATCTTCACAGGAACTTTAGAGGTGATCCTCACATGAGTTTTGGAATTAGTAACCACAGATGCGTCTTCAAACTTTAGACCTCGGGACAAATTTTCACATAAGCTCTCCATAGAAGGAATCTTCTCAAACAGTATAGTACGGTCGTCCATCAAACGCTGAATGCCCTCTTTCAGCTTCACACAACCATTGGATTGAGATGCACAATAATGACAGTTTTCAACGCAGCCCGGAAATAAACCGGCTTGCAGCAACTTCTTCTTAACAATTGATAGAGGAGTAGTCAAGTCAACCACAGTAGCAACATAAGAACCATCATCAATAGCACTAACGATCTTGTCATGATTCGGCATAGGAGCGGTAATCACATTAGGAGTCTCAGGGGGATCAAACTCAATCTCTTTAGCGTCAATCATGTCTTGAATCTTGTTCTTCAGCGCCCAACAACTGTTCGTATCATGTCCAGGACTATTGGAATGGTATGCACACCTTGCATCGGGATTATAGCTAGGAGCAGAAGTATTACGATTCCTAGGAGGATCCCTCAAAGTAACCAACTCTGCCTTCAACATAAGCTGCAGCGCCTGAGCCAATGACATGTTGATCTTTGTAAACTGTCTCCTGGATGTATCCTGCTTACGTTGACTAACTTGTTGTTGTTGTGGCGCCGGTGCAGAGATCAGAACTGCCCCAACAGATTGGTTGCGACCTTTCTGGCCGTGTACAGCATTAGATTCCTCCTTCCTATTATGTGGCTTCTTTGTAGTGTTTGCAGATGTAGCTACTTGTATTTTACCACTTCGAATTCCATTTTCAACACGTTCTCCTGTCAATATCAGCTCGGTGAAACCGGATGAGGAGCTTCCAAATAGATGACTATAGAAAGGACCAGTTAATGTGCTCATGAACATGTCAATCATCTCTCTGTCAGCTAAAGGAGGTTGAACTCTGCTTGTGAGATCTCTCCACTTCTGTGCATACTCTTTAAAGCTTTCCTCAGAACCCATTGACATACTCTGTAGTTGCATTCGGGTTGGCGCCAGATCAGAATTGTACTGGTATTATTTGTAGAAAGCTGCAGCCAAATCTTCCCATGTACGAATGTTGGTATTTTCGAGTTGATAGTACCATTCCAACTGCGCTCCAGACAAACTCTCTTGAAAGAAATGCACCCACAATTTCTTGTCAGTAGTGTGTGGTTGAATCTTTCGGACATATGATCTCAAATGCAGCTTCGGACAAGAAACACCATCATACTTAGCAAAAGTGGGAATTGTGAATTTATGGGGAATGACAACCTCTGAGACAAGACCCAGATCCTCAAAATTCAAGCCAGGCACCTTATTGATTTCCATAGCTTTCAGACGTTCTTCTAATAGCTTATACTTCTCATCAGCAGGAGGGTATTGTTCATCCAAATAATCTTCTTCCTCTCCATCAGAATATTTGTCAGAACCATAGTTGCTTTCTTCCTTAGTTTTAACATTTTTACCATCTTCATCCTGTTCATCGTCTTGATCTACTAGGATCCCAATTTCCTTGACCTGTCTAGTCGGACCTCTGAATCTCCTCCCCAGGTTGATGACGCCAGTTGATTTTCTTTCTTTCTTCTTCTTCTTGGTCAGAAGTGCTTTCAGTTCTTCTTGCCCCTTGGACAAGTTCAGGATCAGCTCTTGGAACTGGGCGTTCTGGGCCTGGAGATCTTTGACGGTTTGCTCGAGAGCCATTTCTTCTGTAATAAACAGTGAGAAGATAAGATACCTGTCTTAGAAACCTGCTATGCAATGATTATGAGATGTGGATGCATATGCAATGATTTCAAGGACTTTAGAGTTTATCTTTGCAAACAGAAGCAAAAGGAAAACTTTTATTAGTAAACTCGAAATTCATTTTTTTTATGCCTCTTAGGCTACAATGAAAAGAAATTTCAAAAAGCAAAATTAAGAATGCCTAAGGCCTAGGACTCAAGATTCAAGTCTCCCACGGGCGCTTCCTCTTTGTGCCAATGTAAGCATTGATGCTCTGCTCCTCATGAAGTAATTTCGTCAACTTCAACACCTTCTTCTCACTAGCATAGAACTGAGTCTCAAAGGTGTCTCTTTCTTCTTTCATCTGAGCCCAGGATTTTTGCAGCTCTTCAAGATCGGTAGGCATGTCTGGATGGAGAATGACTTGAGGAACATCTCCCTCAAACTCAGGGTCAACAATCACTGGTCTGACAGCTGGATATGGCATAATATGATCTCGAGCACGAGTGCGCACCCATCTGAGGTAAGGCTCCAAAGGAATAGAGTTCTTCTGTCCTAAGGTCCTGCTTTCAATCTTATACACATTATTCCATGCGCGTATAAACCTTTGACGGTAACCTTGAGGATCATCTTCATAACCGAACACAATACCCTGAATAAGCATGTCATGAGGACCATTCCTTCGAGCATAACCAAACTGGCGCAAGGCTAGCGAAGGATTATAGGTGATGCCTCCCCTAATGCCAAGGAGTGGTACATTAGGGAATTCCCCACAATGATCAATAAGAGTGAAGTCTTCAAGAGATCGGGAACACCAATAGATATCTGAATGGGAGAGTGACATTATCCTTTGAGACCACTACAACCTTTGTTCATTCTTCAATACTGACCGGGGAAGGTGCGAAATAAACCACCTGGATAGTAAGGGTACGCAACACATGAGAGTCCCTTGCTCCTTGATAGTACGAGTGTGAAGCGAGTGCAGAATATCTCCGAGCAAGGTAGGTACCGGGTTATGAGTCAGAAATATTTTGATAGCGTGCACGTCTATGAGTTGGTCTGGATTAGGGAACAACACCAACCCATAGATCAACAAAGCCAATACCTCTTCAAAAGCATGGTAACTCATAGCTCTTAGGAACAATTGAGCCTTCTCAATCAGGAACTTAGAAAGAAACCCTTTGACTCCACTCCTTGTTTCCCAATTAGACACAATGTCTGGCCTCTTCAGATGTAAAGCAGCTGCAATGACTTCAGGCTTTGGAACATTTTCTAGACCGATAAAAGGCATCTGATCGAGGATAGGTATTCCAAGTAGCTTAGAGAACTCCTCCATCGTGGGCACCAATTGGTAATCCGGGAAGGTGAAACAGTGGTGCTTAGGATCGAAGAATTGGAATATGACTCTCATCATGTCTTCTTCAAAACCTGAGGTAACTAAGTCGAGTAGAAAACCATGCCTTTTGGTGAATCGAGAACCATCGGGAACTTTTGAGACCAATTCTTTAAGCTAGGAAGGAACCCTTACAAAGTTGACTCGGATGAAATTTCTAGGAACGGAAGCCATGACCTGCAATCACGAATAAAGATAAATTCCTTGGTCCTTGAAATGGTTAGTAAAAATGATATGTTATGATTTTATGATGTCATGTACATGTTAATAGTAAATAAGTAGCACACACAAACAAGTCATACAAGAGCCTTAGGTTTAAAGGCTTGTATGAAGTCCAAAGGTAAGTACCCTTCCCCACTGAGGTTTAGTTGGCTCAACCTGTCCTAGAATAGTAACCGGGTTCTAAAGGACTCATATCACAGATCTTTCTCAAAGGCTTTATTTTAGTGCGACACTCGAGTGGCCGACCAAAACATCCCGAAAGTCTGATCTCAATGAGCGTAGTCTCGAGTATCAACTAACTTCTGTCTAAATCCAAAGCCGGCCATCTCACTACCTTCTAATGGCCAAAGATGAGTTAACTAGGGTTCTAAAGACTGTGACCATCATATCAACCATATCGGTACATGCCGTACAGTCTCCATGATCTATCGCCACCGACTTTTCTTTTATCCAAATAAGGAAAGGTAGGAAAAGAACAGAAAAATACCTATTGAGATTTATCGGGCTCGGGGGGTAAATTATACAAAGGGAAGGTGTTAGCCCCTTTGTATCCATGGTTATCCATGGGCTCTTAGATTGCTTAGCTCACTTGTTTGCTTTGAAAAATCTTGAGTGTGAGGTGTATTAGAAAATGTTTAGGAAAAGAATTAACTTTGTAATGATCCTCGTTTGGGATGTATACAAAGTATTTATCTTTGAAATGTTTTGTTTTTGAAAAGATAGATTGAAAAGAATTTGAAGTGTGAGTGATTTTTTTGTTTGTTGGAGGTGTGAGCAAGCAATCTAGGAGTTTACAGTCCTACCCTACTCAATAGGTCTTAGTCTGTTAGTTTCTTGAATCCTTTATGATAGGACTATCCCTACTATTTAGAAGTAGGTAGTCATTATCTTGGATGTGAGGGACAATCGTTTTGTTAAGTGTTTAAAGGATAAGACTGTCCTTACTAGTGAAGACTAAGTAGTCCTTATCTTTTAAGACGTGCTGGGGGTTATAGTCATTGAAGGCAACAAGGGTACCCTTAGCATTTTTCGAAGGGACATCATCATTTAATCGAAGGGTCATCGAGGGGCAAGATCATTTTATCGAAGGGACTTTCCGTGGGACCGTGATCTTTTATCTGAGGGACTATGATGATTTCATTTGATAAGTGTCTTTGCTAAGGGTATCCTACTTATCCGAGGGACTTGACCATTTGATTTCGAAGGCAACTGAGGTGTGTTACCCTAAAGGTGAGGTGTGTGAAAGTGTTTGTATTAATGGTATTTGTCTTTGGATTAGTGGGCTAACTCCATTTTTATTCACATACATTCTTTTCACACCCTATTATTACTAACCACACAGTTAATTGTTTTGTGGAATTTAAAAGCGAAAAATAAACCCTAAGCTATTACATCATGGGGAGGGGATACATTAAAATCGGGGGAGTGCGGAAATTAAAACTAACTATTACAAGAGAATTGACATCCTATACATTGATTCTAGAAATAAAAATAAAATCGGGAATGAAAGGAATAAAAAAGTTCGGATGTCGATTAATTAATTAGAAAAGATAAATTATGGTTTAAAGAAATGAACTTGATTAAAAAAAATCTAATATTTTTGATATTTTTATTTTTTCATAAAAGATTAATTTGATTAAAAAAGAAAGCTAAATTAAATGTTTATTTACAAAATTATTTTATTTTTATTATGGACATAAACATATAAGAAAGATATAAATCTAATTTAGTTTAAAAAAAATATTTTGGATATTTTGTGATTTTGTGAAAAAAGGTTATTAGTTTTCCCTCTTTTATTTTTATTAGTTAAAACAAATATTGGTTAGGTTAATTAATTAAAGGAAAATAAATTAAAAGAAAATAGATAATAATAAAAAAAAAGAGAGAAAGGGAAAAAAAGGTCTCAAAAATAAAGAAAGAGGGCTGGGATCGAACCCACACCCCTTTGCTTCCCATGGGCGCTCCTTACCACCAGGCTGCGTTGTTCAGTTGGTCAAGAGATAGAAAACAATAGTATTATAATAAAAGCAAAAAACAAAAAAAGGCTGGCACTATTCATCTTCTTCTTCGTCGTTCTGGCTGTAGCTTTTTGCTACGAATCTGCTGCAAATTAGCTACGATTTTGCTACGACTTGGTTCGTAGCAAAAAAAAAACCTGCAAAATTACAATTAAAAGAAAACGAAAATATAAAGAATAAAAAGTGTCCAGATCCCCTAATGTGACCCCTAGGAATCCAAATCTGCCATCAGTTTTTGTTAAAACTCATTGTAGAGGGAGATTCGAAGAGAAGTTTCTTTATACCCTAGCCATGGTGGTTCGCGCATCCTACATGAAAACCTCACATAAAAACACCAAAACAGTTCCAATGATACATATAAACATAGAGATGCATGAGATATGAGTTAAAACTTCATGAAATTAAGAAAACGAAAATTGAAAAGAGTGAGGGCGGCCATGGTTGATAGTTCATGAATCGTGTGTTTTCAACCTTCAAGGATGAGTGGAATGGCCTCCTGAGATTCTTTTGAGAGGGTGTGGTCGTGAAATATGTGTTGAAAACGACCACAAGGGTGGGAACTCTTATGCCCTAGTTTCACCACTTTTTTTGAAATTGTTTTTAGGGTTTTGAAGCAAGAAAATTCGTGTCTGAAGTTGGTGAGGATCATGAGCTTATATAGGGGAGTGTTTCAGGTCAAAAAGATTCATAGGCTTGGGTCATATTGATTCACCTTTGAATGATGATAAAAACTTGCTATTTTGGTGCATATTTGGTCATCATATCTTTCCCTTCTCATTGTGCACGAATTTGGACCAAATATATTGACCATAAACTTCATGATCTGATCCCATAATGAAGATCATATCAAATATTTGATTTTCTAATATTTATTTCAATAAAAATTGAATTTAAATGAATTAAATCCAAAATGAATAAAAATAAATAAAGAAAATGCAAATGTTATGGCCATGAGGTCGTGGATCCTCTCAATATTAAGTTTGGATCAGAAAAGAATGGGCTCATTTGTAAAAAAAAATCAAGTTTTAGTCATTACTTGCTTCATGCACCCCCTCAAATTTGCTCAACTTTGACAATGCATAACTTCCTCAATTTTTATCTCATGAGTGCAAACTAATACTTTTTTGGAAACCTCAAGATGTCCTCTAATCACTCCTTTTGGTCCCATGTCAATTTGATCTTCCATGTTCAAGTTATGAGCTTTTGAAAAAGGTTGACTTTTGTTGACTTTCAAAATGACCTATAATGTCTTGGCTCATATCTCCCGAATTAAGCATTTCTAGACTTGGCTTGTGAGACACAAAGTTGTAGGGATTTAAATTTCTTTCAAGATGGGCTTTGGTTGGGGAATTTTATATGAAGTATGTGGAAGTTATGCCTGGTCTAAGTACAGTTGACTTTTCCTACAAAAACCCTAATTTAGTAACTCCCGATTCTTGATGATTCTGAGGTTTCCTTGATGAATCATGATCAACCCTTGATCAAATGATGAATTTCACCCCATAATCTTGATGTTGACCAAAAATCTTCAGGTTTGACTTTGTGTTGACCAAAGTTGACTTTTTGACCAAGTTAACTGATTTTTGACTGTCTGAGCATCTGACTAACCAAACTTGTAAGGAAAGTGTATGGGACACCATGAAGTCCTTTTGAAGCTTTAGAAGTCCAATCTACTTTGAGAAGTACACAACCCTAGTTGGATTTATTGCTTAGGAGGAGGCTTTGTCTGATGAAACTTTTGAGTACTCTTGAGCAACTGAAGATCTTATGAATCACTAGGAGACCTCTTGAGGCATATTGTCTTGAATATGTGAGGGCAAATTTTGGGGTACAACACCGTATGAATCAACTAAGGCGATCCCTTACAAATACGGTGCAACAACAGTTGAAAATTGAAAGGAAATTCCATTACCCTCCGTCGTGAATATTGCAGACATCAGTCGTGTAACACGGAGCGGTCGAATCTTCAACCGAGGAGTTGGAGAACTCAACAAAGAAAAGGAATTTCAGACAGAAGCTCCCGATCCACCAGTCGGTCAATCCAGTAATCCTGACCTTTCGAAAGGCAAAGATGAGATGCTGAAGCCCATCCAAAGGAGTGAATACAACAATGTTGATCAACTGTTACAGACTCCTTCAAAGATCTCGGTATTATCACTGTTACTCAGTTCAGAAGCCCACAGGGAGGCTCTGCAGAAAGTCTTAGAGCAAGCCTTTGTGGAACAGGATGTAACAATCAGACAGTTCGATAGTATTGTCTCTAACATCACTTCCTGCAATAACTTGGGATTTAGTGATGAGGAATTACCCGAAGAGGGTCGCCGTCATAACATGGCGCTCAATATCACAATTAACTGCCAGGACGATGCGTTGGCCAGCATACTGGTAGACACAGGGTCAGCCCTGAATGTTATGCCGAAGTCCACTTTGATGCAATTATCATTCAAAGGCCCTCCGATGAGAATCAGCGAGGTCGTCGTCAAAGCATTCGACGGATCCAGAAAAGCAGTTATCGGTGAAGTTGATCTTCCCATAACTATTGGTCCTCACACTTTCCAAGTCCCTTTCCAGGTCATGGACATCCGGGCAACGTACAGTTGTTTATTAGGAAGACCTTGGATACATCAGGCTGGAGCGGTTACTTCAACCCTCCACCAAAAGCTAAAGTTCGTCAAGAACGATCAACTTGTCACAGTCTGTGGGGAACAGACTTTGCTCGTGAATAACTTGTCATCATCTGCTGGTATTGAACCTGAAGAGGTTATTGGGACGCAGTTCCAAGCACTATCGGTGAGCAAGAACAATCAATCCGAAGGAGGAACATCGATTTCCTCATACAAGGATTCTATCAAAGCGGTCGAGAGTACCGATACAAAAGGATGGGGACAGCTTGTCATTCCTATTGACAATAAAACCAAGAAGGGTCTTGGTTTTTCTGCAACCTGTACCCAGACAGCTGCCAGCAATGAAAGTCTTCATCCCCTTCAGAACTTCTTCCATAGTGGAGGCTTCCTCCGACCAGTGACTCAAGTAGTCCATGCTATCAATGAAGAGGATCCATTTGACATGGATGAGGAATGGAAGTCATATCTTAACGAGGGCGGTTATGTGTCGCAGGACGAAACACAAATTCCATTTTGCTATCCCGCACAGAGTCCGAGATCTATACCCAAGTCAGACGTTGAGATGATCTATGGAGATTGTGATCCGGAAGGATGCCGTGCTCCGCCAAATTCATTAGAGGAAGACACTCCGATGAAAGACAATTTTGACTACACCTACTATGGCTCGATGGATGGTCTGCCAATGTGGCAACCTTATCCAGGAGACTTGGGGCAAGAGAGTCAGCTGACCAATGAAAATCAGCTGATTGTCGTTGAACAGAATACCTGTGTCCCCACCATGTCATGGGATCAACACTCAGGTCATTCCGAAACTACTCAACATAATGATGAATTTGCAACGTTCGCAGGACTTGAATTTGTCAACTATGCTTTTCCCGAGGTAAACGTCATCGAGAGGGATGACTCCTCCAGTTCCAAAGACGTTTGGGACACCTTGGGAGAACCAAGTGGAAAATTTGACTTCATGGTTAAGTACACCGCTCCCACAAGCTCTCGTATCAGACTCGAAGATATCCAGCCAACTGGATGGGAAGATCTACCTGAGAGCACAAATGCTATGTAAAATGCAACAGAGGAGTCCTCCTACGACAATTCTGCCTGGGAGACAGATTCCAATGATCCCGCTCCACCAGAAATCAGCGTTATTTCTAAAGACAAATCAAGGAAGGTGCCAGACTTTGTGATTCACCGAGGAGTTCGCCGCCAGTGGGTTGCCGTCGAGGTTCCGAAGGTCGTTCGCCAGTCAAAGTAATTGCCATCTTTTAAACCTTTCACCCTGCCCAGGTGAAACAGATGTGAAATTCTGGTACCAGACGTGTGATGTTAAGGTACGATGTCACAACAACACACTCTGCAATAATGGACAGAATAAGCAACAGGAAAACACAAGGAATTGTTCACCCAGTTCGGTCTAACTACCTACGTCTGGGGGCTACCAAGCCAGGGATGAAATTCACTACTTGTAGATATAATTTACAGACTCAACACACCAGTTGACAATCTCCTAAACTTATACTCTACTAGTGACTTTCTACCTAAGAAACCACTTAGATATGAGAACACTACTCAATCCCCTAAAACACTCAAAGAACAACCTCTTTGAGATCCCTTGATCTTGCTTCCTAGCTTCGATCAATCAACAACTCTCTATTGCTTCACAGCTTCTAGAGAGGACAGAAAATTCAACACCTATTCAACCTAGACTAGTGTGATTACAAGTACTCTAAACAAACCCTAGACTCTAAGCCTCCAGCTCTTGATCTTCAATCTGTTTTCTGTACCTTCTTCCTTGGTCTTGTGCGCTTTATATAGCTCATTGAATTTGGATTGGATTTGTCACAATATTTGATCAGATTTGTTAATTAAAAACTGAATCTTTTAAAACAGATTTTATCCCCAAAATCTTTTTAAATCTTCCACCTTTTAATTCTCCAACAAACCTGCAATCAAATCTCCCATGTAACAGAAAATATCTAGCCCAAGATATTCTCATCCAACGAGTCAACACTCTCCACAATTCCAGCTAATACGCGACCCTAATAACAACAAGCCCATGCTGTCATTAGCTTCAGTTCTGCAGGTCTGATGTTACAACATCACCTATGTGACATCAGACATCCACTTCAGCAACTACCAACCTTAACACAGCCCAGTGTTAAGTGCAATGTTATGACATCAAGCCCATGACATCAAACATAGTTAACCTTCACAACTTAGTACAGCCCAGTACTAAGACTCAATGCTGCATCATCAACACCATGACATCAGCATTGAACACCTTGTTATTTTACCAAAATTCCAGCCAATCCAAGAACTTACAATCTCCCCCTTTGGCTAATTTTGGCTAAAACAATCTCTGCATCTTCAGAGACTTCAGCAGCGGAATATCTTCAATATTTTGAAACTTTAACTTGCAGCAGTTTGACAATCTTCATATAGTCTTCATTACTTGATCTGCTACAGCACCATCTTCATTATTGACAACAGCCAATTGGTGCTCCCCCTCAAAAACTTGAACCAGCATCACAGCTGTTCAGTAGCTCACAATGTGCAGCACATCTCCCCCTTGATGTCTGCTTTGCTGCACTCTGCACTCTTCAATGCTATGAATACTTCACTAGCAGCTCCACAACTATGCTGTCTATACTCCCCCTCCACAGCTGCATCAGCACACTTTCCACTTTTCAACTAGACACCTTAATCTTTTACTATTCTTCTCTTTATGGCATTTATTAACTCTCCCCCTTTTTAGCCATAATTAGACAATTATCCCAATAAAGTTAGTCCTAAACTAGCCCTCATTGTTAGCCTCACAGTCAGCAAATAGGCAAAACAAATCATAGAACAAAAATAGGTGCAAAAAAAACAGCACAATATTCAAATTACACAGGCAAGCACATTAAGTGCAAAACAACAAAACAAGAAAACTAAACTACTAACTACCAAAAACAGCAAGGTAGTAAGCTAGTCTTCATCAGAGCTGAGCTCCTCACTTTCTCCTTTATCACCAGGTCCTTCATCATCCTTTCTAGTGTTGACTGCTCTACCTTCCTTTGCTGCCATTTTCAGAGTCATGACAAGTCTTTCAAATTTTTGTTTCCTTTCAGTACTAACTTTGATGACTTCATCCAACTCCTTGCAAGCCTCTTCCAGTTCTGAAATTAACCCTGTCTTGGCTGGCTGTTGTTGTGATGTTGAAGCAGATGTCTTGACATTGTCAAAAACATGTTTCACTTCAAACAATTTGGAATGGACTGACAAGGCAGGCTTCCTTGTGCAAGCTATATCCCAATGCTGTAGAATTCCAGGCTGTTGAGATAAGATAATCCCACAAATGAGAGAGGGAAAAGCAATTGGTATCTTCATAGTAGCAGCATGCTTAATAGTGTAATCAAAGATGTAGGAGCCATAGTCAATTCTTTGCTTTGTCCCTACAGCATAGATTATCTTCCCCAATTCAATCGAAATTGTGGTCTTGTGCCCAGTAGGAACCCAGTTGACAGCACCAATTCTGTGCAGAATGGCATATTTGACACTCAACAACCTGGTTTGCAGCTTTCCATCTTCTGGCCAAACTTTTACCTGACCACCAGTGATTTCTTTACATATCACATTGTTGGAGACTTCCAATTCTTCACATTCCTCTTCCTCAACTCTTCCTAGGTACCTATTGACATTACTAGGAGAGAAGTCAATGCACTGTCCCCTAACAAACACCTTCCTGTAGTTCACACTTCTATTGTCAGAAATGTCTGTGGGAATGTTGACAACGAATTCCTTAACAAGTCCACTATAGCACTTGGGAAATCTGGTCACAGTTTTTAGTAGACCAGCACCATGAATCAGGTCCATAATTTCTTTCATCTGCAAGACATCTTTTCCAAGCTCCCTTTCTAGAGCTAACCTTCTTTGGCACACAAACTTCCATAATGAAGCACTGCTCGCATAGTGGAAAGATATGTTGTCCACTGGCACTTCAGGGACAATCTCAGAAATTCTCTTTAAAATAGTCTTTCTGACTGGTGTGATGTCATGAACATCTTCCTCAGCTTCATCCTCAGACTCAGATTGTTCCACAATCTTCCTCTTTCTTGGAGTCACCTCAACCTTGCTCCAAGCTTTAGTTGGCCCAACTCCACCCCTTTTCTTTTTATCACCTAAAGCTCTCTCATTTTCTTTCCTTGTTTTTAGTCTTTTTGCCAAACCAGGCACAGCTCTTCCGATGACTTCATCATCAGATAAGTCTTCAACATTAATCACATCAGTGCTCTTTTCTCCTCTAGGAGCAGTCTCATCCTCCCTACTAGGCGATGTTCTGACATCCCTTTCAACATGAGTATTATCTGCCTCCATTTCAGAATCTTCGATTACGGATACTGCTAATCTGCGAAGATCTGTATCAGTAGGCTGCATGTCACTCCTTTCCCTTGTACCCCGTTTACCCTCTATCCTTTCCTCAGCAGTTTGTGGAAACGGATTGATAGCTCTAAGTTTGTCTCCAAACAACACACTTGTAACAACTTTCATGGTTTCGGAATCCTTAAAGACAGTGGTAGGTCTCTTGGGAGTTAGTTTAGCAGGTCTTACAGTACCTGATTCAGGATAGATGGTGGAGAGGGGCTCAATGTCCATATGCTTGACTGCTGACCCTTCGTCTGTGCAAACCCTAGCTTTTCCTTTTGCGGAACTCTGAATCTTGGTTGTAGAAGCCATGACTCCAGTTATAGAAGGTTGATTCTTGGAGACGAGAACGTTGATTCGTTGAGAGAATGGGGATTCGGAGAGTCGAGATTTTGCTGTACCGTCAAAGGGGGTTCTGAGGCTGAGAGCTTGATATGAATTAGCAATGACTTGTTCCCTCCATAAATCCTTTCCTTTTACACATTTTGAATCAGGACTCATTAACTTTGAATCACTTTTCAGCATCCTGATGTCACATTCTGATGTTATAACATCATTAGTTGAACCACTTTCAAAGGAACTCCACTGATAGCAATTATCTCTGGTTCTGACTCCTTTCATGATCACTTCATCCTTCTCATTTGTCACCAGACACTCATCCTTTGAGTAGCAGACTTTGTACCCTTCATCACATAGCTGACTTATGCTGATCAGATTAACATCCAACCCTTGGACAAGCATCACACTATCAAGAGTAAGTCCATCAAGATTTTTCATTCTTCCAACTTCCTCTACTACTCCTTCTCCATTACCAAAAACAACCTTGTTAGCATGCCCAGACATGATCTCCACCAAATGCTCCTTGGATCCAGTCATGTGCTTTGAACATCCACTGTCAAAGTACCAAGTTCCTTCTTCTGCTTCTTTGTCAGACAACTGAGCCAATAAGCACTTCCCCTTCTCCTTAGGTACCCATTGTTTAACAACTTTGGGCTTGTGCTTTCTCCCTCTGTTTTGAGGCTGAGGGTATCCATGCAGCTTGTAACAAGAGTACTGCATGCGTCCATACCTTCCACAATAGAAACATCTGATTCTATCATCTCTAAAGTGGTTAAACCTTCTCCCACCTTGATGATAAAGCTGTGGCTGCCACTCATAATGTTGTCTTCTCCTTCCAGAGTTAGCTTGTCTTCTATCGTGCTGATGTCTTTTACCATAGGTAGACTGTCTCCTGAACTGACGATGTTGTCTTCTAGGCTGTCTCCCATGGTGATGAGGCTTCCTCCTCCTATGATTGTAAGGTACAGCATTGTTGAAACCAGATCCATACCAGTTTTCCTGATGTTGAGACATCTGCTCTGACATATTCTATTTGTACCTTGCAGCCTTCATGCTCCTATGATATTGGGGAGGCATATACTGTCTAGCACCTTGAGGCTGCTTTCTCTTCTGATTATGACCAGTCTTCTTCTCAATCTTCTTAGGTTGTGAAACATCAGCTTCCTTGGGAGTAAGATTCTGCCTCTTTGGCTGATGTTGAGGCACAGTTTGTGACTCTTCCTTCTTTAGACCTGAAGTACTTGCTTCTGAGGTACCTTTGTCTTCGGCCACATATCCTATCCCAGCTTTGTCTCCAGCAACTTTTTCTGACTGGAGTATCTTGTCAAGAGTGGCTGTACCACTGTTCAACATTCTAACAGTTTTAGTCATATGCTCAAGATGAGCTTTGACACATAGGACTTCTTTCTCCAATTCAGCTTTATCATCCTCAAGCTGAGCTATCTGTTGCTTGTGGCACTTGTTTTCTTGACAGACTTCAGCACTCTTAAAACACAGCTCTCTGTAGGTTAAAGCTAGCTCATCATAGGTGACTTCTCCATCACTATCATCATCAGATTCAACAATTCTTGTCAAAGCTGTAACATGCTTTGCTGACTCACTTTCATCTTCGCTATCAGTGTCAGACCAGGAAATTGTCAAGCCTTTATTCTGCTTCTTCAAGAATGTGGGACACTCTTTCTTGACATGTCCATACCCTTCACATTCAAAGCACTGAACTCCTTTATCTTGTGCAATCTTCTCTTCATCTTTCTCTTTTGACTTGCTGATGTCAGAAGAGATGTTCTTGACACTAGGTCTATAGTTCATCTTCTTGAACACTTTATTGAACTGTCTTCCTAACATAACTATAGCCTGAGGCAGATCCTCCTGGGACTCATCATCTTTAGCTGCTGCAGGAGTGGAGACTAAAGCTATACTCTTAGGCTTCTTTTCTGGTTCTTCCTCATTCAGTCCAAGTTCAAATGTTTGAAGAGATCCAATAAGCTCATCAACTCTCATCCTGCTGATGTCTTGAGATTCTTCAATGGCTGTTACCTTCATCTTATACTTCTTAGGGAGGGACCTAAGAATCTTTCTCACAAGCTTCTCTTCTGTCATCTTCTCACCAAGAGCACTGGATGCATTTGACAGCTCAAGAACACTCATGTGGAAGTCATGAATAGTCTCATCTTTCTTCATCTTCAAGCTTTCAAACTTAGATGTTAGAAGCTGAAGTCTAGACATCTTAACTCTAGATGTGCCTTCATGAGTAGCCTTCAAAATATCCCAAGCAGCCTTAGCAGTTTCACATGAGTTGATCAGCCTGAATATGTTCTTGTCAACCCCATTGAAGATAGCATTTAGGGCTTTTGAATTCCCAAGGGCAAGCTCATCTTCTTCCTTGGTCCATTCTTCTTCAGGCTTAGGCTTTGAGGTGCCTTATTTATCCTTTCCAGCCTCATCTTTCTCACATACCTCTGGGACTTTCCACTCTTTAATGACAGCCTTCCAAGCTCTGCTGTCTAATGACTTTAAAAAAGTAGTCATTCTAGGCTTCCAATACTCATAGTTTGAGCCATCCAAGATAGGGGGTCTGTTGACGAATCCTCCAACCTCTTTGTCCATCTTTTACCAGAAAGTAACTTCCCTAGATCTCACCCAGAGACAGACAGGATGCCTGCTCTGATACCAATTGAAATTCTGGTACCAGACGTGTGATGTTAAGGTGCGATGTCACAACAACACACTCTGCAATAATGGACAGAATAAGCAACAGGAAAACACAAGGAATTGTTCACCCAGTTCGGTCTAACTACCTACGTCTGGGGGCTACCAAGCCAGGGATGAAATTCACTACTTGTAGATATAATTTACAGACTCAACACACCAGTTGACAATCTCCTAAACTTATACTCTACTAGTGACTTTCTACCTAAGAAACCACTTAGATATGAGAACACTACTCAATCCCCTAAAACACTCAAAGAACAACCTCTTTGAGATCCCTTGATCTTGCTTCCTAGCTTCGATCA
The DNA here is from genome assembly GCA_022829125.1 of Lathyrus tuberosus. Classification (NCBI taxonomy): domain Eukaryota; kingdom Viridiplantae; phylum Streptophyta; class Magnoliopsida; order Fabales; family Fabaceae; genus Lathyrus; species Lathyrus tuberosus. The sequence goes on from JALAZF010000159.1 coordinate 761,351, forward strand.
ATCAACAACTCTCTATTGCTTCACAGCTTCTAGAGAGGACAGAAAATTCAACACCTATTCAACCTAGAATAGTGTGATTACAAGTACTCTAAACAAACCCTAGACTCTAAGCCTCCAGCTCTTGATCTTCAATCTGTTTTCTGTACCTTCTTCCTTGGTCTTGTGCGCTTTATATAGCTCATTGAATTTGGATTGGATTTGTCACAATATTTGATCAGATTTGTTAATTAAAAACTGAATCTTTTAAAACAGGTTTTATCCCCAAAATCTTTTTAAATCTTCCACCTTTTAATTCTCCAACAAACCTGCAATCAAATCTCCCATGTAACAGAAAATATCTAGCCCAAGATATTCTCATCCAACGAGTCAACACTCTCCACAATTCCAGCTAATACGCGACCCTAATAACAACAAGCCCATACTGTCATTAGCTTCAGTTCTGCAGGTCTGATGTTACAACATCACCTATGTGATATCAGACATCCACTTCAGCAACTAGCAACCTTAACACAGCCCAGTGTTAAGTGCAACGTTATGACATCAAGCCCATGACATCAAACATAGTTAACCTTCACAACTTAGTACAGCCCAGTACTAAGACTCAATGCTGCATCATCAACACCATGACATCAACATTGAACACCTTGTTGTTTTACCAAAATTCCAGCCAATCCAGGAACTTACAAGATGTTTTAATAGGGCTCGCTTTCTGTAAATATCCCTCTTCGCTTTGCCCGAAACGACAGAGTTTTGTTTATAGGGTTGTAGTTTCAAGATTCGACTTGTTCATTAATAAAATAACGTCGTTCTGTAATTTCCGCATTAATTGCTGTTTTCTCTTTTCGCTTTTTTCAGAAAATGGTAATCCTAAAAAAAATTCAATAATAAAAACAAGCAGTAAAATCAAAACACTGCACACACTTGCATTTTCTCTATCTCTTCTAAACACGAATCATACCATCATGCAGATTGCTTGTTTTACACCCCGTTGAAACATACGATCCGATGCCTTCTCCCGACTTTGAGTTCCCGGTATTTGGGGCTGAAGAAGAAGATGACAATGAAATTCCAGAAGAGATCTCCCGATTACTCAGACAAGAGGAAAGGTCCATTGAACCTCATAAAGAGCCGTTGGAAACGGTCAACTTGGGTTCAGAAAAAGAGAGAAAAGAAATCAGGATTAGGGCACTGCTCAGTCCAACTGCCAGAGAGGGTTTGATAAAGCTTCTCAAAGAATTTCTCAGTGTATTCGCTTGGTCCTATCAGGATATGCCAGGGTTGGATACCAGCGTCGTGGAGCATCACTTACCGTTGAGATCGGAATGTCCGCCAGTAAAGCAGAGGTTGAGACGCACTCACCCGGACATGGCCATCAAAATCCAAGAGGAGGTACAGAAACAGATCGACGCGGGTTTCCTCGCTACATGTGAATATCCTCAATGGTTAGCCAACATCGTACCCGTTCCTAAAAAGGACGGAAAGGTCAGGATGTGTGTCGATTATAGAGACTTAAACAAGGCTAGTCCAAAGGACGACTTTCCTTTACCACACATTGACATGCTGGTAGACAGTACAGAAAAGTTCAAAGTTTTCTCCTTCATGGATGAATTCTCGGGCTATAACCAGATCAAAATGGCGCCGAACGACATGGAGAAAACTTCATTTATTACCCCATGGGGTACCTTTTGTTACAAGGTAATGTCGTTCGGTTTGAAGAATGTCGGGGCAACCTATCAAAGGGCCATGACTACTCTGTTTCATGACATGATACACACAGAAATCGAGGTATATATCAATGATATGATTGCAAAATCAAAAACAGAGAGTGAGCACGTTGAACATCTATTAAAACTGTTCGAACGTTTAAGAAAATTCAAGCTCCGCTTGAATCCCAACAAGTGCACCTTCGGTGTCCGTTCAGGGAAACTACTAGGGTTCATCGTCAGCCAGAAAGGAATTGAAGTTGATCCTGACAAGGTCAAGGCCATTCGAGAAATGCCTTCTCCGAAAACTGAAAAACAACTCAGAGGATTCTTGGGACGTTTGAACTACATCTCCAGATTCATATTCCTTATGACCGACACGTGTGCGCTGATTTTCAAATTATTGAAAAAGAACCAGGATTGCGTTTGGTCAGAAGACTGTCAAACTGCCTTCGACAGTATTAAGGAATATCTGTTGAATTCGCCGATTCTATCACCACCAGTGGAAGGAAAACCACTGATCATTTACCTCACAGTCCTAGAGGACTCGATGGGATGTGTACTTGGCCAACAAGACGAAACTAAAAGGAAAGAGTCTGCCATCTACTATTTGAGCAAGAAGTTTACCGACTGTGAAACTCGATACACGATGCTTGAGAAAACTTGCTGCGCTTTGGCTTGGGCAGCCAAACGTCTTCGCCAGTACATGATTCGTCATACTACTTGGTTGGTCTCCGAGATGGATCCAATCAAGTACGTCTTTGAAAAACCTGCTCTTACGGGAAGAATTTCCTGTTGGCAGATGTTACTATCTGAATATGACATAGAGTACCACGCTCAGAAAGCCGTTAAAGGAAGTATTTTAGCCGATCATTTGGCTCATCAACCGATTGACGATCAAGAATCAATCGGGTTTGACTTCCTAGACGAAGATGTCATGTATCTAAAAATGAAAGACTGCGATGAACCATTACCCAGTGAAGGGTCAGAACCAGGTTCCCAGTGGGGACTTATCTTTGACGGAGCAGTCAATCAATACGGAAACGGAATTGGGGCAATCATTGTTACCCCTCAGGGTACCCACATTCCTTTCACTGCCAGACTTATGTTCAAATGTACGAACAACGAGGCCGAATACGAAGCTTGTATTATGGGTCTCGAAGAAGCGATTGATTTAAGGATCAAGAACTTGGACGTATACGGCGACTCAGCCTTGGTTATCAATCAGATCACAGGAGATTGGAACACATACCAATCAGGATTGATTCCTTACAAAGACTATGCAAGAAGGTTGTTACCCTTCTTCAACAGAGTTGACTTTCATCACATCCCTTGTGGTGAAAATCACATGGCTGATGCATTAGTCACTCTCTCTTCCATGATTAGCGTAGGTCGATGGAATGACCTACCTAAGATTGACGTTATGCGCCTTGAACGGCCCGCCTACATCTTCGCGATTGAAGCAGTCATAGACGATAAACCTTGGTATCACGATATCAAATGCTTCCTTCAGAAACAAGAGTACCCACCTGGGGCACTCAGAAAAGACAGAAAAACCCTCAGAAGGCTAGCCGGAAGCTTCTTCCTGAGCGGTGACACTCTTTATAAGAGGAATTTTGATATGGTCTTGCTCCGATGCGTCGACAGACCAGAAGCAGACATGCTTATGAAAGAAATTCATGAAGGGTCCTTTGGCACTCATGCCAACGGACACACAATGGCGAGAAAGATTCTCAGAGCCGGGTACTATTGGTTGACCATGGAATCCGACTGCTACAAGTACATGAGGAGGTGTCACAAGTGTCAGATATACTCCGACAAAATCCATGTACCGCCAACGCGTCTCAAAGTTCTTTCTTCCCCATGGCCTTTTTCCATATGGGGAATCGACATGATTGTCTTGATTGAACCTAAGGCTTCAAACGGACATTGGTTCATCCTGGTAGTCATTGATTACTTCACCAAATGGGTCGAAGCAGCGTCGTACGCTAATGTAACCCGACAAGTGGTGGTCCGATTTATCAAAAACAATATCGTCTGCCGTTATGGTGTTCCAAGCCAGATCATTACTGATAATGGATCTAACTTGAACAATAAGATGATGAAGGAGTTATGTGCAGAGTTCAAGATTGAACACCATAACTCATCTCCCTACCGACCCAAGATGAACGGAGCGGTAGAAGCGGCTAACAAGAACATCAAGAAGGTTGTTCAAAAGATGGTTGTAACCTACAAAGATTGGCACGAGATGCTACCCTTTGCTCTTCACGGTTATCATAAATTTGTCCGTACTTCAACAGGGGCTACCCCTTTCTCTCTAGTGTATGGCATGGAAGCAGTGCTCCCCATAGAAGTAGAGATCCCATCAATCTGGGTATTGATGGAAGCTAAGCTCACCGAAGCTGAATGGTGTCAAAGTCGACACGATGAATTGAACTTGATAGAGGAAAAGAGAATAACGGTACTATGTCACGGTCAGTTGTATCAGCAAAGAATGAAGAGGGCATTCGACAAAAAGGTCCGACCTCGCATCTTCAGAAAAGGAGACCTCGTGCTCAAGAAGATACAAGCATTTCTCACTGATACTCGGGGCAAATGGACCCCAAATTATGATGGCCCCTATGTGGTCACGAAAGCTTTCTCAGGCGGCGCCTTGAGACTTGCAACCATGGACGGAGAGGAATTTGCCTACCCCACGAATGTTGATGTAGTCAAGAAATACTTTGCCTAAATTGAAAAAAAAACGTCTCGATGGATTGAAAACCCGAAAGGGCGGTCCAGGAAAAAGTTAGAGACATAAAAAAGAAAAAAAAATCATCCCGGTGGATTGGAAACATCATAGTATAATCCAGGAAAAAATTAGGGATAATGGCAAGTAACTATGTTCAACAGAGGCATTTCCCTCAGCAGCAGTTACATCACCCATTGGAGGAAACCTCCAGTCAAAGGTCATCTTCGACAGAAGCTCAGGATGCCCCGAATTCAAAGTTGGTAGAAGGATAGTGGTCGTTATGTTTCAACGTAGCCCTTTTCCCTGTAAATTACCATTTTCAAACTTTGTAAATACTCTTTGGAATCACGTGTTTGGCTGATCTCCATCTTATCAATGAAATTTGAGCCCGTGTGCTTTTTTTTGTAATTCTCATTTGTTTTAGCTTTACAGAACGATGTTGTTTAACTTAACCAGCGATTCTTGAAATGAAACAAAACGAATTTACTTGTTAAAACTTTTTCTGCTTTTAAAATTAAATATGGCATTTCTTTTGACTGTTGAACATCAGAAGAACATCGATCGCTTCTCCAGAAGTAAGCGAACTTCAAAGTGCAGAACCAAAGTACTCCTTCTAAGCCAGTGTGCCTGAGTGAAGGATCAACTGTATCAGATACAGTTTCCCCGTCTGATACCTTCGGCCGAGTTCTCATCTCCTAAGCCCGACCAACATAGTTCCCCGCAGGAACTATCTCTCCTAAGCAAGGTGGAATTGCTATTTTGAACCAGCGGTACTTTTTCGTCCTCAGCAGTGGTCGAGTATCCAGTCGTGTTCATCTTTTAGTTTGTATGTCGCGTCTGTTTTATCAGCATATACATACATACATCATGCATTTTATTTGCATTCGCATTTCATATTGCATCACTATCACTTGAGTCGGTCTTATCCTGCCGTGATAACCGTCCTCTCTATTGAGTTGTCAGCCCTTGTCCTCGTCAGGAAGTGTTGTGTACAATCTCGCCACCAGTGTATCTTTAGATCAGAGTCAGCGCTCGACCACTTTGATAACTTGAACCTCTGAAAGACCAGAGAACTTTCGACAGATGTCACTCTTCGCCGTTGAAGATGATATCCTTGCTTTCCCAGATTAAGGAAAATCCCCAGAGAAAGCCTCTTAATCAGAGATTCGGTAGTACATAAGTGTTTCTCCGAAAAGGCGTTGATGAAAAGGTCATCGACACCTCAAAATTGGATCCCATCATATGGCATTTCTCTGGGAAGATCCCCCAAGAAAAGTATGATGTAATATCCCCAAGCAGAAGCAGTCCCTCAAGAGACTCGCTTTCCCCAGTAGAATCGACAAATGGCGTCTCCAACAGAGAAGTTTGTGCAACTCTACAACTCAGACGCTGGGTTCCCCAACAAGTCTGACGTCAAAACTTTTTCCGTCAAATGGCATCTCCCCAGGAAAATTCGGCGAGAAGTTTGAGGAAAACCGCTATGAATAGCGTCCCTTGTCAATAAAGTTTATTGACAAAAGAAACTGAGACCAGTTCCTTGGTAGGAAACCAGGATCGAGGGGAAGGTTAAATCAGAAACTTAGACCAGTTCCTTGGTAGAAAACCAGGATCAAGGGGAAGTTTACCTTTTCTAAGCATCATTACTTAGCAAAAGAAGATGAATGCGCAAGCTGCCATTCATAGCCATCAAAATTTCGGATATTCCGATATTTAATCCTCTTGAACCCCGAATGCCCGAATCCTTTCGTCATTCACACCTTCGGGTCCAAGAAGATTAAATAGGGGCATCTGTCATACCCTAAATTTTGACCACTACCCATCATTGTGCAAATCATCATCACAATATGGATGAATCCTTTTGCCTTATCAATCTCCTCAAGGAATTGTTGAGCATTTACTACAAGCAGAATTAGGGTTTCAAGCCCTCCTAGAGCTCTAGGACAAAGGATCAATCAAGGAATGACATGAGTTTCAACTTGTCTAAACCTCTCAAGCATCCACAATGGATCAAAAAGACTCCCACTTCAAGGATTAAGCACAAAGCTGCTCCCTTCTAGGTGGATCAAGCCTACAGATCGACTGTGTCACCAAATTAGGGTTTTGATCGCCCAGGGCCTCCAGATGGGAAATTTCATCTGGGTACAAGCCAAGGATCCAAAACATAACCTAATATACTTCATGGAACCTCATGAACCCATTCATCAAGTCAATTTTGCCTCAGGGGATGCATACATCAAAAATCAGGAATTAGGGTTTTCTTGACCTAATTCACCCCTAAGTTGACTTTTGGGACAAACCATGAGCCAAGACCTCAAGACATGAGTTGAGGGTCTCTAATGAACCATATTAATCCATTTGGAACAATGGATTAATCCAAGAAGCTTGAGCAACAAGTCTCAATTTCATCTGCACCACAATTAGGGTTTCGCGAGAAAAGTCAACTATAACTTTGACTTTTGACCTGGACATGCTCCCAAACCCTAAGTCATGAATAAATATACCCTATGCCACCCATGGAACATGTCCATCAAGTTTGATTTAGGTCAAGGACATGATTTCATGAAGAATTGCACAGTTTGGAATTCATCTGATAAAAAGTCAATTGTGCACAAAAGTCAACTTTGACTTTTTGAGATTTTTCACCAAAATGGATTTTTAACCCTAAAATGATGTTAATGTATGATTTGAATCATCATTCATCAAGAAAAATCATGAAAAGTGAGATAACTTGTAAAAGGGGTAACCATAAAAACTTGGAAATTTTTCTAAGTTAAAATTAAAGTGGCTAGGGTACCAACTTTGGAGGACCATAACTCCTAAACCACAAGGCCATTTTTTCTCATCCAAAGATGGATTTGTAGCCCTCATTATCCTCTACAAAAACTTCAACTACAAGTCATTCCAATTCATTAAGGATTTTGAGTTATGGAGTGATCAAAGTGGCTGAAAAGTGAAAATGTCACTTTTTCCAACACTTAGTGAAATTTTCACTAAGTCAGAATCTGCCTTCACTTTTTGCCAAATGTAGGGGGATTTTTCACTTGGAATCAAAAGAGATCAAAACCAAACTTGTTCAAACAGTTGTTGTATCATGTAAGGGCTTTCCGAAATGGCCAAGAACATTACCAAATTCAACTTACACCATGAGATATGACATTGTCAAGTTGCCTTGCTGAAATCTGTCAAAGCAAGGCAGATTTTGCATTTTGGCTCGATTTGCCAAAATCAGCCAATTTCAATCACTCATATCCACTTGGACACCTCTGAGGATTGAATCCAAAGCGGACAATCACTGAGCCAAGCCTCCAAAATCCATGGAACAAGAAATAGCATGTTGAACCTAGAATGGCCAAAATAGGGACAAGACTCCAAATTTGAATTGAAACATTCAATGGAACCATCAAGGTGGCATGGACTGAGTCATTCTCATCTGAAATCAGTCAAGACTTATCCAAGACCAATGGAACCACAACCCTGTGCCCTAACCTCTAGTCAATGGCTAGAGGAGATTTGGATTCTCATTGGACAACATTGGCCAAACCTACTTACCAGCTACCATTCACTATTCCTTGCAAAACAAACTTGCTCTACTATAAATAGAGCTCAATTGTGTTCAGTTTGGGTACACCAAAGCCATCTAACAGATGCTTTCCTCAAAATCTCTTCTTTCACTCCAATTTTGCCTTCTAAGGCAAGTCACTATCGGGTTTTGAGTTTGAGAGCAATTCCAATCAAACCAAACACTCACACACGTCACATACATCATATCGAAGTGATCCAAACACTCAAACAACATCTGGAACACAGATTTCACAAAATCACCAGTCAATTGCTCAAGGTTTTAACCAAGTTGCAGTTGAGATGCCATGAAGTGATCCAGCCAATTTCAATCAAGTCCAAGCATTCAAACACACACCATAGGGTGTAGGGAAGCTGTTCAGATCATCACAACTCATCTGTAACACCTCCAACTCAGAAATCAATTTGCTCTTGCTGTCACGACTTGGAGGTAAGCCTAAACTTAGTCATCTCTCAATCTATGCATATTTCCTCGCACAATAATTTGGCCATATGTTCATAATCATGCATGAAATATTTTCCCTCAATTAATTGCATTGTTTGAATCGTGTATCAAAAATCCCAGCCTTCATGCAGAAATTAGGGTTCTTGAGGTTTCTTCGTGATTTCTTGTTGTATGTTTAATTTGAATGAAATTAAAGTACATAGACATGATCGTGAGGTTGAGACGAGCATAATGATATGTGGATTGCATGATATGATCAAGTATTCATGGAGATTGGATAGAAAATGCAAATCTGGGCAAACCCAGAACACGCGCGTGTTCTTGGGTGTTCTTGGCGCCATTTTTTGAATATTTGAATATTTGAATTTTGTGATTTTGTTTAATTGATTCAAAAATTAATTTCTCTCTGAGTTTTAATGATTTTGAGTTGATTCTTTTTTTTATAATTCACAAAAATGTTAAAATATTTTATTTTCCAAGAAAATCCCAAAAATATTATTTATTTCATATAATTGATATTTTTGCAAAGAATTAATATTTTAATTGTTTTTGACATTTTAAATATTTTTCCACATTGATTTTGCAACTTTTAATGCTTTCTAATTATTTTGTAGGTCAATACTTAATTTTTGAAGCATTAATCCAAGATCACAATTTTTTTTTCATATGTTAAACAAATTTGATCATTTTAATTGAATTTTAATTCAATTAAATATATTTTTTGAAAACAAATTAGGGTTTTGGATTAATTCAACCCTCATAAATCATTTTCAAAACACTTTTTGGGCCTCTTGAGAGAGTGTAAGACCCACACCCCCTTGTACAAAAACTTTTTGGGCCTCACTTATTGTATAAGTCCCTCTGTACAAGTAAACGGCGCGATTGTCGCCCGTTTAAAAATAAACCATCTAGGCCTCTCCTTGAGCTACAAGACCCATTCAAAACTCTTTGGGCCTCTATTAGAGTGTAAGACCCAACCCCCTTTTAACCAAAACCTTTTTGGGTCTCACTTATTGTATAAGTCCCTCTGCGTTAAAAGAAAACCTCGGCGCGATCGCCATTTTTAAACGAAAAGTCAACTGGGCCTACCCTCGAGTTATAAGCCCCACTCTTTTTCTTGAAAACTTTTTGGGCCTATTGAGAGAGTGTAAGACCCATCCCTTTGTACAGAAAACCTTTTTTGGGCCACAGTCACTTGTATAAGACCCTCTGTACAAATTCAACAGTGCACTCACTGGTAAAACCTTGGGCCTCTCCTTGAGCTGTAAGCCCCAAATCTTTCTTTTTCAAAGCATTTTCTCCTTTGATTTTGAATATACTATTGTTTTCAATCTTTCTTTTTTGAATAACTAACCAAACAGCATGGAAGCTCTACAACCGAGTAAGTGGTTATACGCTTTCATTTACTGCTTTCATATATATAACTGTAGTGTGGGGCTGCTCACTGTAAGTCTCCTTTCACAAACTCATATATATAACTGTAGTGTGGGGCTGCTCACTGTAAGTCTCCTTTCATAAACTCATATCGACTGTGTAATAATAGTATAGATATTAGAGTTTCCCCGGCAACTACGTCTAGCACTAGGTAAAGCCGTTTCGTTTATTCGTAGAAATAGACAGCTAGATCCCAAATAGGAGCACCAGATACAGTCTTCTCTTCGGTTGTCCTCCTTAGGAATCGTCAAGAAACTCTACTCCCAAAGATGAATGTATTCTCCGTGAATAGCATCTTTGAGTTTCTTCCAAATTCTCGGACTTTCCTGACTTGCTCTATTCCTTGTGAATAGCTTGCCTTGAATTTCTCAGGGTTTGGGGACCCACGGGATTCTTAAAAGCATCGGCCTCCTCTTGGGCATCGTACAAGGACCCACAGGCTTCCTAAAAGCGACCCCGCCTCCTCTTGGGCTTAGAACAAGGACCCGTCGGCTTCTTAGAAGTATTCACAGCCTCCTCTTAGGCTTCGTATTATGATCTCTTCCTCCGGGAATGATAGCCTCCTCTTGGGGTTCGTACAAGGACCGATCGGCTTTCTAAAAGTTTCCAGCCTCCTCTTGGGCTTCGTACAAATTATCCCGACGACCTCCTAGAGGTATACGAACAGAACTTAGTTATCTCTATAGAACAGTCCTTTCCAGAGTCTACTACTGTTTCCCAAAAGCATAGTACAAAAGATGAAACTCTAGAGTTGGACAGTCTCTTTTCCTTGAGTCTCAAAGACATTCTCAAGTGACCCTTTCGTTAGATAGGAAGGAAACCCGTAGACTCGGACAGTCTCAGTACCCTTCGGATTTCCCCGTTTCCTTAAAGAGCAGGGAACAACCCCGATCCCCAGATCAAACCCATGAGTACAGTGTCGCTCATATAAGAACTGATTTTCTCTTTCAAAATCAGTATACTGGATCTGTCACTCAACTAAAACAGTCACCAGCAGATAGCCTCCTCTTAGGCTTTGTATAATGATATCCCCGAAAGAGTCGGTCTCCTTTTCGCCTCCTCTTAGGCTTCGTATAATGATCCTTCTTATCCTCAGCATAAGTTAGCCTCCTCTTGGGCTTTGTACAAATGTTTCCCCCAGCAGAGCAAACCTTTCGCCTCCATCTCGGGCTTTATACGAGATACAAAAAGGTTCTCATTGAACCAAACAAATTTTAGCCTCTCTCTCGGGCTTTGTACGAGATACAAAAACACTCTCTTGTTGAGTATAAAAGATTCCCCTGTAGAGTCAACCCTTTTAGCCTCTTTCTCAGGCTCTGTATGAGACACACATAAAAGACTCCCTCGTTGAGCCAATCACCCTTTCGCCTCCATCTCGGGCTTCGTACGAGATACAAATTCCCTTAAGCAAGAGTCAAACTCTTTTTCAGCCTCCATCTCGGGCTTCATACGAGCTACAAAAGATTCTCCATCCGAGTTAACTCTTTGTTAGCCTCCTCTTAGGCTTTGTATAACGAAATCCCCCACTGGGTCGAACCCTTTTAGCCTCTCTCTCGGGCTTTGTACGAGACATAAATTAGCCTCCTCTTAGGCTTTGTATAATGATTTTCCCTAGCAGAAATTAGCCTCCTCTTAGGCTTTGTATAAGAAAACCACTGGTTGATCCAATCAACCTTTTAGCATCAAACCTGTGCCTCGTTCACAGTACACAAACATCAACAACTCCTTACCTTTCATCTAATCGCTGTAAGCGGCAAGCCTCTGGATTATCTATATCCATGCCATTGTCCCTCTTTTAGCATGAGGAATTCCTAAGGAAAGATGGAATTTCTCTATACTGAGTTAAAGTCTTCTCCTCCAAGTTAAAAAACCCTTCTTCGGAAATTATGGCATTGCTAGGATCCGCGTATCCCGGTTAAAGTAATTCTCCTTTACCCCTCTTTAGAGATGACAAATTCTCTCTAAAGTCGAGACCTTTCAGCTTCACATCTTGGGTTTTGAACAAGATACAAACTACCCTTTCGCTTCACGTCTTGGGCTTTGAACAAGACACCAAAAACCATTTCCTTCCATAGACTAGGAGGAACTACGAACGCTCTGATTTCCCTGTTTCGGTAAAACGGGAATACGTAGGCATAAGATCGAAAGAAAAGATCTTAGCGAGCACACTAAACAAAAACCCAAAATCCCATACTCTCACGCATCAATCAGAAAAGCAATCAGTCCTAACATCCTAGACATCTCCTCGAACCAATAACCTGAGACAGTCCCCGAATCTTTGGAGCATCTGTAACCGAACAGACCGCTGTTCAAACTCAGTATGCAAGCAGGGTTAGTTGGAGACATCTATTTCCCTTCCTTCATCAACTTTAATAGGATAAAAAATGAATCGAGTTGTAGTAAAACCAAAGAGCGGTTGTGCCTCGCAACCACGTCCAAAAATCGCTCGCTACAATGTGTTTGGTACCCGGACTTGTAATACCTCCAAAGTTCAAGATGCCAAAATTTGAGAAATACAAAGGAGATAGTTGTCCAAAGCAGCATTTGATGATGTTTTGTAGAAAGATGATCTCCAATGCTGACAATGATAAACTTATGATCCACTGTTTCCAAGACAGTCTGAGTGGGGCATCACTGAGTTGGTACATGCAGCTACAGAGTAGCCATATCCAGTCGTGGTTGGACTTAGTGTAGCACCCCAAAATTTGCCCTGCCTTTTATCTGGCTTTTGTTTCGCATCCATTTGCATCTTCGTTAGGTCATAAGCATATCTTTGCATTCGCATTGGTTTTCGGAGACCTGGGATCGAAGGATTTTCTTGTTAGAAGTGTTTGCCTTATTCAGGGCGATTCTGCCAGTCATTTTCTGCAAAGTTCATCAGTGCACATCTGGGTGACTTAGGTTTTATTCATGGTTGAGCTTGTGGATTATATATTGGTTGAGATTCTTCAGTGGATCACGTGAGTGGCCACATTGTGCAGTGGTAGCTGTGACCATTTTATCAGAGGCTTGTGAATAGTTTGTGATTGGTTTTGAATTCTTTGGGTTATCCATTTTCTATCCATCAGGACCATTTTAACCAAATTTCTTTCCACATTAAAACTTATCTCAATCCAATTTTTATCTAAATATCCATTTTAGTCCATTTCTTTAAATAGAACCAAATTTATCCATTTATAGAATCCTTTTTTTAACCATTTATTCAAATAATCCTTTCACAAATAATACCCAAAACCATACCTTTAATCCATTCCACTTTTAAATCCCTTCTAATCCAAATTATTAAAACCACTTTTTGGTCCATATCCATTTCATTTTAATATACATTTACTAAACCATTTATCCATTTCTAACCAAATATTCCTTTTTTTTTATCCAATTTAAACCAAATACCCATTTTCTTAAACCAATTCCAATTAACCAATTCAAAAATCCATTTCCCAAACCACATCCAATACAAATATTCAAATCCATTTCATCCATTTTCAAGTCCAAATTGAGTTCCAACTCCAAAGATAGAAACATATCCAAATAAAATTTCTAGCATCAAGTTTTGCAAATTATGATAGAGACAAATAGGCCAAGCACAAGAAAATTGTCACCCCAGCATGTTGTCAAAATGAAAATGTTGATACCAATATTTTGTGGGCCACGTGATTCAAATGCGTGGCCATTTGCCTAAAAACGTTTTAAGTTTGTGCTGGCTTTGGAAGTAACATTTCAAGTCTGCTTTCATTCTAGGCTACATGTTACTGCCAACTTATACCAACAGAAGAAGAATGGGTACACAAATTGAAAAGAAAGTACTCGCCGCCATAAGGAAGCTTGAAGACACGTTAACGGAGGGCGAACAATCTTTTTGGAATAGTGTGATGCTTAATTTGCTTTATGTCAACCGTGCACATGATTTGGCTTCACATTTTTTATTGTATCACCAAGCTTATGGCCAAGTACCTACTCATGAAAGGTTACATATTGCTCTATTGTATTGTCTCCCATTGATGGATTAGTAAAAGACATTGATATCAACCAAATTAGTCAAGGCAGCAGAAAATTACGGCGCAGGAAATAACAGAACAAAGTCCATCCACAGCAAGTTTATAATAGCCAGTTCATATGGCGCAAGAGAATAGAAATCATAGCAAGTTTCAAAAGGAAAATTCCATAACAGCTTTTCATAACTGTCATAACAGGAAACTAATTCCACAACCATCAAAAACTAACCATTTCTTTCCAATTCTAAGATCCCTAACATAGCAATAATAAAAGAGCTTACACCAGAAGATTCACAAAAAGAAGAACAGAATTCACTCTAACAGAACCTCTAACCAACTCTAACAAACTCCTAACTGAATTTCAATTGTTATACCTATTTTACCCTCTCTGATCCCTACTATAAAAAGACTTCATCCTCTTTATTCTTCATTCTCTGATTGATTCTACAACTTTTTCACTCTTCATTCTTCTTGATTCTCTTCCATCCACCATTTTTCTCTGCAACAAACTCTTCAATTCTTTCACCTTCATCAACCTGTAACATTATCAATCTTCAAACAAAAAACCTGCAGAAATCACATTCTAACTCCTCATCAATCAATTTGAGAATCAAAAACGGCAACAACCACATCACACAGCTTCACTTCAGCTTGCAAATCGTGAAACCATAACAAACTTCAGCCAAGCTTCATTCTGCAAATCATAACAACAACAACAATTTGAGCAGCGCAATAACTTCAGGTTCAGAATTGAAGAAAAACGAGGAACAAAATTCAAAGCCGGAAGTTGAAAAACACGCATACATCGGTTCGCACCAACTTGCTCGCGATTGAAGACGCATCGGACGATCTCCGATAGGTAAGCCTCGCTGATCTGTTTCGCCGCTATTTCTTTTCCGATTCCGTGTTTGTTAGATTAGATCTCCCTTCGTTGTAATTTCTGAGAAGATGGTGGCGATTTGTTAAAGCTTGATGTCACGGCGAAGATGAGGGAGGCGGAGACGGAATCACTTACGATGTGCGGTGAAGAGTGTGGTGAAGATTGATGATAAGATGATGATGTTACGCCGGTGAGAAGAAGCGGAGTTTAACGAAGAGGCGAATCGAGCTTCCATGCCTGAAGTGTTCCCTCCGCGTGAATTCTAACGTTGTTCTGAACATTGATCTTGTGTTGACATTTTCTTGTTTTAGTATGTGCGTTTGTTTATTCGAACGGGTGAGGGTGAATCATTGATACGAAAACATTAAGGTCGCCGACGCGATGCCACGGCGCGGAGGAGTAAGGGTTCTGCTCCGTGGATGCATAGTGTGAAGGTGTGTTTGTTGTTACGCCATTGTTGTTCGACTGAGGTTGAGCGAATGTGAAGGAAACGGTGCGATGTGGGGATGAAGTTGAGGCAATCGATTGAGGGAGAGGAGAAGTTAGTTGCGGCGCAGTGAAGAGAAAGAAGGAGAGGTTTAATTTTAACAATCCCTAATCCCTCTTCAGGTTAGCGATGTGGACTGGGTCTTGAGGACCTTTGAAAAATTCATTTCCACACTCCCCATGTTATTCGTACACCCCCTTTGTTGCTGATCTTACTAACTATTGGGCTTAGGTAATTAGGTTTGAGTAGTTTAGATGATTAACCTTAGTTTAGGATAATTAGCAAGAGCAATTAAAAATTAATTAAAGTTGATTTAGATTTCTTTTAGGTTAATCTTTAGAGTTGATTTTAGGATTAATATTAGTCTTAATTCTAGATTTAGTTTAGGTTTTAGATTGAATTAACTTTAGGTTTAATTTTAGAATTAGATTTTAGGAATTAACTTGAATAAGCAATAGATTTAGATATTAATTTTAGGATTAATCCTAGTACTAATTTTAGACTAACTTTTACTTAGAATCTAATTTTGCTTAATTAGCATTTTAATTTTTGTGGATATTCTTGTTTGATTTTAAAGCTTGATTTTGATATTCATTTTGATTAATATTTGAGTTGTCTCTTTTACTTGTCTTTCTCTTTTTATGAATAGCATGATATAATGCTATGTGTGTAGAATTATCTCACATCCCTTTGGGATCCTAGCTCAACTTTAATCTTTGATTAAAGTGAGGTAGGATATGCATTAGGTAATGCTATCCCTCTTTCCCTTTTAGGATTAGATTTTCTTAAACCTCACAAACCATTAGGATCACTCCCTTAACTAATCAATTAGGATTGAGTCTTAGTTCACATAGATTTTTACCTTTTTCGCCCACTTATGTCTTTCATCTTCTCATCTCAAAGAAAATCCAAAATACCTAATAAAGGTAGGCATTTATTGCATTTAGGCCTTTCATATAAAGAAAAGATTAGAAGGGGTCTTCTCTTATAATCTTAGAATGTGTAGCATATAACCCATCTTGGGTCAATGTGTTAAACATTTGATCTTGTATGAGGGACTTAAATGCAATACTTGTTGAAGGTACAAATAATAAAACACTTCTTTATTCCATAATCAACAAAAACACTTAATAAACACAAGTATGCTTGTGTGTTTGAACCTTAACAATTGGAACTAAGTGTGGGGGTCTTCTTCACCCTTAGTGTGCTTTCTTACTCATTCCATCTTGGAATGTGAGGATGTACACATTCCAATGACTAAGATTTAGATACACTATCATATGCAAACAAATGAAAAAACTCTTAAAAGACAAAAACAAACAATAACGTCTTTCCTTCGGGAATTCTTTCCTCATCTCAATCAATCATTCCTTAAGGATGCGTCATTTCTGTTCTACCGCAAACAGGTAACGCCTAAGTCTCCCTACAGCGAGCTGCAACACCTAAACTGCTAGGACGCAAACGTTGATGTATTCCACTAAAAAACACAAACAATCCATCCCTATTGAGGGGAACTACGTCGCTCTGATTCTCATGCTCCCGATGAGATACGTAGGCAGTGGGGTAGGGCCCATGCGAGCACTTCTTTTATTTTCCCTACATTTGTTTCTCTTTCTCTTTCCATTCCTTTTCCAACTCCTTTTCCAGTATCCTTTTCTTACACCCTTTGATCGAAACAAGCAAGCGTGGATCCCATCGGGTACGATGGACGCGTGCGGGTGCTAATACCTTCCTCTCGCGTAACTGACTCCCTTACCCTTTCTCTTGGTCGCAAGACCATGCTCTATCCTTTCCTTCAGGTTTATGCAGTGTTTCCTTTCCCTCTCTTGGGATAAATACACATTGCTGGCGACTCTGTTTTGGTGCCACTTTGGCGTTTGTACTTGGATGAAAATCCCGGGAGCGACAGCTGGCGACTCTGCTGGGGACAGGTTGACCTATTGCTGGTTCATCCTAAGCGAGTCAATCCTAGTGCTTGTTTGCTTTTCTTTCATTGGGTGTTTATTGTTGTCTTGTATTTTTTGTTTACTGTATTTTATTACTTGTACCATATTTACAGCATGTTAGCATTTACATTTCATATATTATACTTTGTTGCATTGTTCTGTCTGTTTGGCGGGATGGGATTTCTGAGAGATGAGCCCATTACACAGGCTTGAGTATACACTTAGGATTAGAGTGGAGAGTAGTGGGACCTACGTGCCGTCGGGAGTGCATTGGGTATTCACGAAATTCACAGCCAGACGAGGCTATCTTGGGACGCATTCTGACGTGTGCGTCTTGCACATGTTAGGGTGTCGATCTAGAGAGTTGTCGACTCTGGTGACCATTCCTGAGGACTCAGTTG
This sequence comes from Lathyrus tuberosus, assembly GCA_022829125.1. NCBI lineage: Eukaryota > Viridiplantae > Streptophyta > Magnoliopsida > Fabales > Fabaceae > Lathyrus > Lathyrus tuberosus. Next base: position 778,952 of record JALAZF010000159.1, read on the forward strand.
CGGCACCCCTCCCGAGATGTGACAGTGGCAGACCACATTCTGTGGCAAACCCATTGCACATTCTCGACCCGAGGACCCAATGCTGGGAACTTGCCATAGGGTTTCCTTTTTGGAAAGAGAATCAGTGGAGGCACTCCTCGATTGGCGATAGTACTTTACCCTGAGGGATGAATGTACTATTGCTTCTCGACCTCAGGGCCAGAAGCTGAGGACCTTTCGTTTTGGAGAATCAGTTGAGGCCTCCTCGATTGATGATGATGCCAAACCAGAAATAGTGAACGTATCATCATTTCTCGACCTGAGAGCCCGGGATACTGAACATCCTAGTACCCACATGTGAGAGGGGCGGATTGTTTACAGGTTTGCAGGTAACCTTGACCTTCAACATACCCGGTATTCTGGTTTTCCTATCAGTGTGGACTCATCAGCCTGGTATTATGGTATTCTGACATTCTGACCATCTCGGTATTCTGAGTAGGTCGGCGTTCTGATTATGCTGATATTCTAGCATTCTGGTATTCCGATTATTACGGTGTTCTGGCATTCTGATTATTCGGATATTCTGGTATTCTGGTATTCTCTTCAGATCAGACCTATGACCTATTCAGTCATCAGCACAGCACAGTGTTTATTCAGATTATGTGGAAGCTTTGATCCCATGTCTTATTGCATTCATATTATTGCATTTCATTTGCATCTTGCATCTTTTTTTTGCATATCCTTTTTCCAGGCCAGACCAGTGAGCTCATCCAGCCTTTATCTGAACTGCAGTTTGATTTCCTGACTTCCGTATTGGACTTGAATCAACCTTGGGAAGGATCATGAACTCTGGGGAACAGAATCAATTTGTGACTAGGACCGATGTCGAATTGATGAAAACTCAGTTGGATTAACTTATGGAAGCTATGGCCGCCATGACAAGGGGAGATGCCAATGTTCAAGGAAATGAGAATGCTATTCCACCTCCGACGAGCAATGTTGCCCAAACTCAGCCGGTGCGGATCCCTGTCGAGAATCAAGTTGAGCAAGAACCTCCTTTTGTCCGAGATGGACATTCATCCTCTCTTGATGCCACAGATTATCAGAGCTTTGCCTTCTCTATGCCAGATGTCCAAGGGGTAGTTCCGAGGATGAAGCCTAAGGATCCACGATCTATTAATGACGAAAGATACCGTGTGTTGGACGAGAAAATTAAAGCCCTGGAGAGGTGTGATACTCTTGATTTGAATGCTTCGAGCATGTGTTTGGTGTCTGGCCTGGTAATACCTCCAAAGTTTAAAATGCCGAAGTTTGAGCAATACAAAGGAGATAGCTGTCCGAGGCTACATTTGGTGATGTTCTGCAGAAGAATGACCTCACATGTCGACAACGATAAGCTCATGATTCACTGTTTCCAAGACAGTCTGAGTGGGGCATCTTTGTATTGGTATATGCAGTTGGAAAGTGGTAGCATCCGATCATGGTCAGACCTAGCTAACGCCTTTGTAAAGCAATACAGCTATAATCTTGACATGGCTCCCAGCCAGATGCATTTGCAAGACTTGTCTCAAGCAGATAACGAATCATTCCGAGAGTATGCTCAGAGATGGAGAGAGTTAGTATCTCGTGTTCAACCACCACTTTCGGATAGGGAATTGATTGATTTGTTCATGGATACCTTGCAAGGGCCGTACTTGGAAAAGATGATTGTCAATGGGGCTGCAAAATTTTCTGACCTGGTGATGGTGGGAGAACGTATTGAGAGATTGCTCAATTGTGGAAAGCTCCAAGGCCTCTCGAACTTCCAAGCTAATGAAAATGAATCAGTTGTCAGTTCTCAGGAAGAATTAGAGGAAGAAAATAGTTCCATTCAGGAATCTTCACCACCTCGTTCTCAGTGTTCAGACATATCAACTGTTCAGAGTCAACAATCTTATGGGTCTTCGTATCAAGGACAATATCCTTCTGCAAATCAGAGACCTCCTCAGAGCCAACGATCATATCACCGTCAGTCGCGTCAGCATGCCCGACAAAGGCCAAGGAAGCCAGAAAGGTATTTCACTCGGTTGCCAATGTCATACAGTCAGATGTTGCCGGATTTGATCAGAGGTGGATTGATAGTGCCGAAGGAATTGAAGCCAGTGCCTTTTCCGTACCCACCAGGTTTTGATGCCAACACCCGTTGTGACTACCATGCTGGGGCACAGGGGCATTCAACTGAAGACTGTAAGGTACTCAAGAGCAAAGTTCAAACACTTCTTGACTCCAACATGTTCTCATTCACGCCTCAGGGTATTCAGATCCACGACTCTCCTTCGTCCAGTTATGTGGGTTCATCAGTTCGGGTTATGGAAGAAGTCACTGAGAGCAGTTGTGCAGATGATTATCAGATTGACTTCGATGAGCAATTCTGAAGATGGCCAGCTCATTTGCAAACAAACTTGGAAAGCCCAGTTCCTCAAAGCTGGCGACCATTTAGATCATGTCATTTCTTTGCATTTGTAGTTTCTTTTCTGTTAAAATGTACAAACTCATTTGTAAAACTTGTTGTTTTCGATTGATAATGATAATGAAATAAATATGCATGTTTTGATTAAATCCAGTCGTGTTCACTCATAATTTTTATCGATATCTAACATTTGTTTAAGCAGGATCCTAGGGAGGATGACGAAATTGAAAGGCGCAAAACTTTCGATTGTATGCTTTTGAACAAAACCTTGTTGAGGATGTACAGGCATTGTTTCAAATTCCTAAACACCGGAGACATAAGGAAGATAATCCCTTGCAAACCCCGTTGAGCTTAGTAGCAGGAGTTCCTTTCTGAAAATGAGAAAGCCCTCTATCTTAACCCAGGGTAGGGTAGGTGTCAGCTAATTTGACCACGCATTCAAATTTCAAAAGGAGTGTCATGTTCAAGGATCAATTACATCCATGGTTATCCCTCACCAACCGAAGAGTGAGACGGTCACAACCCTTTACAAGTCAAGACAAACCTGTGTCACACGATTAGTTCAACCAAAAAAAAAGAAAAGAATAAAAAAAAGAGAAAAAGAATCAAAAGAAAAAAAAAGAGAAAAAAGCCCGCTAAGTCAAAACTTGAAAGCAAATGACTTAGGCAAAAGTTAGGGCATCCCGCTGGACTTCGAAATAAAAAAAAATTCAAAAAAAGAATCAGTCCAGGCAAAATCAGGGATATCAAAAGCAAAAAGAATGAAAAGCAAAAAGGATTACAAAATAAAAACCCTCGAATAAAGAACAAATCGTGTGAATACAGGCACCAAGGACAAAAGGGGTGACCGTCACTCTGAAAATCGTGCGGGTTCCTTCCATCCTCATACCATTCACTAACCTTTTTGAAAGGTGAGCGCCTGTGTCAAGTTAGCTGACCTTAGGACTGGAGAACATCAAGGAGAATGGGTGGGTTAAAACAAAACTTTGAGCCTTATATCCTTTCTTTCTTAAACCGCGAACCAGGCCACGTTACAACCTTCAAAAGACCTAATTGAAGCAGGGTTGTTTCGAAAGCATACTTCGGTTAAAATCGCGTCAGTTCTGACTCCTAAAAGGATCTTCTTAACATTCATGTTGGTATCGATGTGACATTTTGATAAGTGATTCGTTCACTACACGTCATAACATTTTTCCAGCGAACAGACTTGGATTGCAAAACTGTCATATGCATTGCATCAAAATTATCTTTTCAAGACGAATTGTTTTACTTGCGAATCAGTACTTGACATCAGGAAAGTTTCTACAATGGAAAGATTGATTAATCTAAGGTGCAAAGTGCCCTAGTACTCCGTGGAGCCGGGGCAAGTCATACCAAACGGGCGATGCATTCAAAGATTCAGTTAATCTGGGGCAACTATGTTGAGAATCTGGGGCAATCAAGTCGAGATTCAACAAATCTCTCGAAGGTTAGTCAGTTAGAGGAACTCCTTCACAGATCAGCCAGACAGGGGCACAAATCATTTCAAAGCTGGGGCAGACCACTCCAAAAGCACAAAAAGTTATTCTCTCCGGAGGACGGTTAATCAAAAGCCATGGGGCAATATATGTCGAACCTTCACGAGACATCCTGAAGACATGTCCATTCACAGGTTCATTTGCGGGTTATGCTGCATCAAGGCACCTCTCTTTGGTCATGTCACATCTGCAGGGTTCACGTTGATAGCTGACACGTGACGTCCCCAGTAGAGTTTCTCTCCCTAGCAGAGATAGCTGGAGTTTTATCACTCAGCAGAGCATTATGGAGATGGTGAAGTTTATTGCTCTTCAGCAAGAGTTCATATTCCTGTATAGAGTGTTGGGTTTGTGCTTCCCTGGTGCGGTAAAGTTGTTTCCATCCCCCCAACAGAGTAAGGGTAGAAGGTAGATTCCCAACAGAGGACCAAGTCTGATTTTGTCCCCTAGCAGAGCTGATATCATCAACCATTGTCCCCCAAGCATACTTTCGGGTGGTGGTCAGCTTTCCCCAGCAAGTCAAAGGTCGATTGTCATTGGCACTTTTCTCCAATAGATTCCTGGAATGTTTCTCCAACAGACATTTGTTGTTCATGCTTTCCTGCCGAATGAAGGTTTAGTCGGGATCTCGAGCAGTTATGACCCTGAAGGAGGTTCAGTTTGTTATCCCCAGCAGAGTTAGCCTCATCTCTTCAACATTTATTTTGCTGGAGTGCTCCTGTTGCATATCATAAGCATCATTACATAATCATCATCGCATATCATCAGCATAGCATTGCATGTGTAAAACCAAACAGAAATCCATAGCCCAACCTTGCTCGACATCCTTCCACAGCCCACTTTGCTGGCATATTTCAAAAAAACCCGAAGCCCTACCCCTATTGGCGTTTCCTTCAAACCTGAAGTCCAATCCCTATTGGCACTTCATTCAAAATCCAATCCCTATTGGTACCTAGAAAGATTTCGCCTTTGAAAAAACAATCACCATCAGGTTTCACCTATCATAGCTAACAAAGTCCAATCATACTTGGCACATCCTTCTTTTCCCGGTAGCCCGAGCATGCATCGGTTTTCAGCATATAGTGATCATTGCGTCCTCAAAACGCGTAGCATTTCCATTTGATGTGGAGCATTACGCCATAGAAAGAAAATTCAAACATATGCGTGCGAAGCATAAGCCAGATTTGGTACCTTGCGCGAGAGCCCGAATCAACTCACAATCAAGACGGTGACATATCCCCAGCAGACATTACAATAACCCCTCGGCTTACCTTTCTTTTGGGTCGTAGATCATACGTCGATCTTACCCTCGACCAGTCTTTGTCCATCAACCCCTTGATGACGGCATTTTGGTCAGGTTTCCTTTCCATCAAACCCCTTTGATGATGTGTTTCTGCGTATGGTTTTCTTTTTGTCATCCCTATGACAATGTGATCCCTAAGTCAGGTATTCTTTCTGTCATCCCTATGACAATGTGTCCCCTTTGGTCGAGTCTTCTTCCCGTCAACCCTTTGACGATGTGTTTCGAGCTCAGGTTTCGTACCTTCGGATGTTTTCAGTTTCTTCCCGTCAACCCTTTGACGATGTGTTCCGAGCTCAGGTTTCGTACCTTCGGATATTTTCAGTTTCTTCCCGTCAACCCTTTGACGATGTGTTCCGAGCTCAGGTTTCGTACCTTCGGATGTTTTCAGTTCTCTTTCCGTCATCCCTATGACGATGTGTCTCTTTCGGTCAAGTTCTCTTTCCGTCAACCCTTTGACGACGTGTTCCGAGCTCAGGTTTCGTACCTTCGGATGTTTTCAATTTCTTCCCGTCAACCCTTTGACGATGTGTTCCGAGCTCAGGTTTCGTACCTTTGGATGTTTTCAGCTTTCTTTCCGTCATCCCCATGACGATGTGTTCCTACGGTGGAATTTTCTTTCCGTCATCCCTATGACGATGTGTTCCTTAAGTTGGGTCTTTCTGTCATCTCCATGACAATGTTTCCCTACGGTGGAATTTTCTCCCTGTCATCCCTATGACAGTGGGTTATCTTCAGTCAGGTTTTTCTTCCCGTCAACCCTTTGACGGTGGAATTTTATTTCCGTCATCCCTATGACGATGTGTTCCTTAAGTTGGGTCTTTCTGTCATCTCCATGACAATGTTTCCCTACGGTGGAACTTTCTCCCTGTCATCCCTATGACAGTGGGTTATCTTCAGTCATGTTTTTCTTCCCGTCAACCCTTTCACGAGGTGTTTCTTGGGTTTCATCCTCTTTCTGTCATCCCTATGACAATGTGTTATCTTTTCAGATTTTCTTTCCGTCATCCCCATGACGATGTATTCCTACGGTGGAGTTTTCTTTCTGTCATCCCTATGACAACGTGTTATCTTCATCCATTCCTTGACAATGTTTGGGCTGTCTCCCTTACAGCGTTATCTTCTTAGATCTCTCTTTTCCCCAGCGGAGTCGTCTTTGTAGATCTGTTGATTCTACTTTCCAAGCCCACCCGCAGCGTGGCAAGCCAGTAGTCGTCTGGCGTCGTACAAAAGACATTGTTAAAGTCCACCCACAGTGTGGCCAGCCAGTAGTCATCTGGCATCGTACAAAAGACATCTCTCTAGTGTTATTCTTTATCACCAAAGTTTTATTCAAGCAGAGTTCATTTGGTTGGGTTTATATCCCTTTTATTCTTCTCCACAGAGTGCAAATTTTGCGGTTCATTTTGTATTCAATCACCTTGTACCTTGAACGTCTGAAGGTCGTCGCTATCATCCTTTCAGGTCCAAGTTGATTGAATAGGGGCAGCTGTAGCACCCCAAAATTTGCCCTGCCTTTTATCTGGCTTTTGTTTCGCATCCATTTGCATCTTCGTTAGGTCATAAGCATATCTTTGCATTCGCATTGGTTTTCGGAGACCTGGGATCGAAGGATTTTCTTGTTATAAGTGTTTGCCTTATTCGGGGCGATTTTGCCAGTCATCTTCTGTAAAGTTCATCAGTGCACATCTGGGTGACTTAGGTTTTATTCATGGTTGAGCTTGTGGATTGTTTATTGGTTGAGATTCTTCAGTGGATCACGTGAGTGGCCACATTGTGCAGTGGTAGCTGTGACCATTTTATCAGAGGCTTGTGAATAGTTTGTGATTGGTTTTGAATTCTTTAGGTTATCCATTTTCTATCCATCAGGACCATTTTAACCAAATTTCTTTCCACATTAAAACTTATCTCAATCCAATTTTTATCTAAATATCCATTTTAGTCCATTTCCTTAAATAGAACCAAATTTATCCATTTATAGAATCCTTTTTTTAACCATTTATTCAAATAATCCTTTCACAAATAATACCCAAAACCATACCTTTAATCCATTCCCCTTTTAAATCCCTTCTAATCCAAATTATTAAAACCACTTTTTGGTCCATATCCATTTCATTTTAATATACATTTACTAAACCATTTATCCATTTCTAACCAAATATTCCTTTTTTTTTATCCAATTTAAACCAAATACCCATTTTCTTAAACCAATTCCAATTAACCAATTCAAAAATCCATTTCCCAAACCACATCCAATACAAATATTCAAATCCATTTCATCCATTTTCAAGTCCAAATTGAGTTCCAACTCCAAAGATAGAAACATATCCAAATAAAATTTCTAGCATCAAGTTTTGCAAATTATGATAGAGACAAATAGGCCAAGCACAAGAAAATTGTCACCCCAGCATGTTGTCAAAATGAAAATGTTGATACCAATATTTTGTGGGCCACGTGATTCAAATGCGTGGCCATTTGCCTAAAAACGTTTTAAGTTTGTGCTGGCTTTGGAAGTAACATTTCAAGTCTGCTTTCATTCTAGGCTACATGTTACTGCCAACTTATACCAACAGAAGAAGAATGGGTACACAAATTGAAAAGAAAGTACTCGCCGCCATAAGGAAGCTTGAAGACACGTTAACGGAGGGCGAACAATCTTTTTGGAATAGTGTGATGCTTAATTTGCTTTATGTTAACCGTGCACATGATTTGGCTTCACATTTTTTATTGTATCACCAAGCTTATGGCCAAGTACCTACTCATGAAAGGTTACATATTGCTCTATTGTATTGTCTCCCATTGATGGATTAGTAAAAGACATTGATATCAACCAAATTAGTCAAGGCAGCAGAAAATTACGGCGCAGGAAATAACAGAACAAAGTCCATCCACAGCAAGTTTATAATAGCCAGTTCATATGGCGCAAGAGAATAGAAATCATAGCAAGTTTCAAAAGGAAAATTCCATAACAGCTTTTCATAACTGTCATAACAGGAAACTAATTCCACAACCATCAAAAACTAACCATTTCTTTCCAATTCTAAGATCCCTAACATAGCAATAATAAAAGAGCTTACACCAGAAGATTCACAAAAAGAAGAACAGAATTCACTCTAACAGAACCTCTAACCAACTCTAACAAACTCCTAACTGAATTTCAATTGTTATACCTATTTTACCCTCTCTGATCCCTACTATAAAAAGACTTCATCCTCTTTATTCTTCATTCTCTGATTGATTCTACAACTTTTTCACTCTTCATTCTTCTTGATTCTCTTCCATCCACCATTTTTCTCTGCAACAAACTCTTCAATTCTTTCACCTTCATCAACCTGTAACATTATCAATCTTTAAACAAAAAACCTGCAGAAATCACATTCTAACTCCTCATCAATCAATTTGAGAATCGAAAACGGCAACAACCACATCACACAGCTTCACTTCAGCTTGCAAATCGTGAAACCGTAACAAACTTCAGCCAAGCTTCATTCTGCAAATCACAACAACAACAACAACAACAACAACAACAATTTGAGCAGCGCAATAACTTCAGGTTCAAAATTGAAGAAAAACGAGGAACAAAATTCAAAGCCGGAAGTTGAAAAACACGCATACCTCGGTTCGCACCAACTTGCTCGCGATTGAAGACGCATCGGACGATCTCCGATAGGTAAGCGTCGCTGATCTGTTTCACCGCTATTTCTTTTCCGATTCCGTGTTTGTTAGATTAGATCTCCCTTCGTTGTAATTTCTGAGAAGATGGTGGCGATTTGTTAAAGCTTGATGTCACGGCGAAGATGAGGGAGGCGGAGACAGAATCACTTACGATGTGCGGTGAAGAGTGTGGTGAAGAGTGATGATAAGATGATGATGTTACGCCGGTGAGAAGAAGCGGAGTTTAACGAAGAGGCGAATCGAGCTTCCATACCTGAAGTGTTCCCTCCGCGCGAATTCTAACGTTGTTCTGAACATTGATCTTGTGTTGACATTTTCTTGTTTTAGTATGCGCGTTTTTTTATTTGAACGGGTGAGGGTGAATCATTGATGCGAAAACATTAAGTTCGCCGACGCGATGCCACGGCGCGGAGGAGTAAGGGTTCTGCTCCGTGGATGCATAGTGTGAAGGTGTGTTTGTTGTTACGCCATTGTTGTTCGGCTGAGGTTGAGCGAATGTGAAGGAAACGGTGCGATGTGGGGATGAAGTTGAGGCAATCGATTGAGGGAGAGGAGAAGTTAGTTGCGGCGCAGTGAAGAGAAAGAAGGAGAGGTTTAATTTTAACAATCCCTAATCCCTCTTCAGGTTAGCGATGTGGACTGGGTCTTGAGGACCTTTGAAAAATTCATTTCCACACTCCCCATGTTATTCGTACACCCCCTTTGTTACTGATCTTACTAACTATTGGGCTTAGGTAATTAGGTTTGAGTAGTTTAGATGATTAACCTTAGTTTAGGATAATTAGCAAGAGCAATTAAAAATTAATTAGAGTTGATTTAGATTTCTTTTAGGTTAATCTTTAGAGTTGATTTTAGGATTAATATTAGTCTTAATTCTAGATTTAGTTTAGGTTTTAGATTGAATTAACTTTAGGTTTAATTTTAGAATTAGATTTTAGGAATTAACTTGAATAAGCAATAGATTTAGATATTAATTTTAGGATTAATCCTAGTACTAATTTTAGACTAACTTTTACTTAGAATCTAATTTTGCTTAATTAGCATTTTAATTTTTGTGGATATTCTTGTTTGATTTTAAAGCTTGATTTTGATATTCATTTTGATTAATATTTGAGTTGTCTCTTTTACTTGTCTTTCTCTTTTTATGAATAGCATGATATAATGCTATGTGTGTAGAATTATCTCACATCCCTTTGGGATCCTAGCTCAACTTTAATCTTTGATTAAAGTGAGGTAGGATGTGCATTAGGTAATGCTATCCCTCTTTCCCTTTTAGGATTAGATTTTCTTAAACCTCACAAACCATTAGGATCACTCCCTTAACTAATCAATTAGGATTGAGTCTTAGTTCACATAGATTTTTACCTTTTTCGCCCACTTGAGTCTTTCATCTTCTCATCTCAAAGAAAATCCAAAATACCTAATAAAGGTAGGCATTTATTGCATTTAGGCCTTTCATATAAAGAAAAGATTAGAAGGGGTCTTCTCTTATAATCTTAGAATGTGTAGCATATAACCCATCTTGGGTCAATGTGTTAAACATTTGATCTTGTATGAGGGACTTAAATGCAATACTTGTTGAAGGTACAAATAATAAAACACTTCTTCATTCCATAATCAACAAAAACACTTAATAAACACAAGTATGCTTGTGTGTTTGAACCTTAACAATTGGAACTAAGTGTGGGGGTCTTCTTCACCCTTAGTGTGCTTTCTTACTCATTCCATCTTGGAATGTGAGGATGTACACATTCCAATGACTAAGATTTAGATACACTATCATATGCAAACAAATGAAAAAACTCTTAAAAGACAAAAACAAACAATAACGTCTTTCCTTCGGGAATTCTTTCCTCATCTCAATCAATCATTCCTTAAGGATGCGTCATTTCCGTTCTACCGCAAACAGGTAACGCCTAAGTCTCCCTACAGAGAGCTGCAACACCTAAACTGCTAGGACGCGAACGTTGATGTATTCCACTAAAAAACACAAACAATCCATCCCTAGTGAGGGGAACTACGTCGCTCTGATTCTCATGCTCCCGATGAGATACGTAGGCAGTGGGGTAGGGCCCATGCGAGCACTTCTTTTATTTTCCCTACATTTGTTTCTCTTTCTCTTTCCATTCCTTTTCCAACTCCTTTTCCAGTATCCTTTTCTTACACCCTTTGATCGAAACAAGCAAGCGTGGATCCCATCGGGTACGATGGACGCGTGGGGGGTGCTAATACCTTCCTCTCGCGTAACTGACTCCCTTACCCTTTCTCTTGGTCGCAAGACCATGCTCTATCCTTTCCTTCAGGTTTATGCAGTGTTTCCTTTCCCTCTCTTGGGATAAATACACATTGCTGGCGACTCTATTTTGGTGCCACTTTCGCGTTTGTACTTGGATGAAAATCCCGGGAGCGACACTTAGCCAACGCCTTTGTGAAACAATACCAATACAATCTTGACATGGCTCCCAGCCGCATACAGTTGCAAGGCTTATCTCAAGAGGATAACGAATCCTTTAGAGGGTATGCTCAGAGATGGAGAGAGGTAGCTGCTCGCGTTCAACCACCACTTTTAGATAGAGAATTGGTTGACCTGTTCATAAATTCTTTGCAAGGCCCATACCTAAAAAAAATGATGAGCAATGGGACATCAAACTTCTCTGACTTGGTTTTAGTAGGAGAACGCATCGAGAGTCATCTCAAGAGTGGAAAGATCCAAGACGCCTCGAGCATCCAGGCTAGTGAGACTGAATCTGTTGTCAGTTCTCAAGAGGAAGAGGAGGATGAAATTAATGCAATCTGGGGCACTCAACAAGCTCCATACCCAAGTATCTCAAATGTTCAAAGTCAGCAATCCCATGGGCCTCCCTGTGCGATTCAATTATCTCGACATGGTCAGTATACTCCTGCCAATAGAGGTCCCCCTCGTCAACATCAAATTACACAACCCCGACGCTACTATAATCAAAGACCAAAAAGGCATTTTGATCATTTACCAGTGCCATTCAGTCATATATTGCCACGTTTGATTAGTAGTGGGCTAATAGTGCCAAAGGGCTTGGATCCTGTTATTCCTCCATACCCACCAGGCTTCGACGCCAATGCACGATGTGGATACCATGCTGGCGCCATGGGCATTCAACTAAGGATTGCATACAGCTCAAAAACAAGATCCAAGATCTGATTGAGTCCAAGTTAATCTCATTTACGCCTCGAAGTCTTCAAATCAACGTCAATCCTTCACTTGATCGAGTGGGTCCATCCGCCCATGTTATGGAAGAAGTTGCTGAGAGTAGGTGTGACGAAGGTTATCATAGTGGTCTCGATGAACAAGAATGCTAGTCCAACAGTGGGTCAAGAAAGAAAAGCCCAGTCCTCAATGCTGGAAATGTTTAGATCATATCATTTTTATGCATTTGTAGTTTCTTTATGTTATGTTCTATTTGCTTTTAGACATTGTTGTTTATTAATGGTAATTTTAATGAAGTGATCATGCATTTTTTGAACTAATCACATCGCATTCGCTCACATTTTCTTCACTTATATCAAAAAACAAAAAAATGTTCATCTATATACCTCTCATTCACTTTCTTAACCAAATTGTTGTTTAGCAAAGATCGGAGGGAGGATGATGAAAACAAGATACCCATAATTGCTGATAGTATGCTTTCGGATAAAATCCTGCCAAGGATGTACAGGCATTGTTTCAAATCCCCAAACACTGGAGAGATAAGGAGTTGATCCCTAGTAAACCACTTCGAGCCTAATAGTAGTAGTTTCCTTCGGACATTCAAACCTTACACTCAACCTGGGGCAGGATAGTGTTTAGTTAACCTGATTACGCACTCAATTCACAAAAGCAAAATCCAAAAGACATGTCGGTTGTTCATCAATACCCAGGACTTGGCAGTCACAATCATCCAACAAAACTAAAAAAAACAAAAAAATCAAAAGCCTGCTAAGTCAAACACCTCAAAGGAGACTTAGGCAAAAATCAAGACAACCCTGATGGACTCGATAGGCGAAATTAGTCTATGCAAAAGATAGGGATCAAAAGCAAAATCAGAAGAGGCCCTCGAATCCTCACGAAAAACAAAATAAGAGCCAGTGGCCACAATATCAAAACCAAAGGGTCACTAGCATCCATCAAAACAAAATAAAGGTGACTGCCATTTCGAGCCAGACCTTGAATCATCACGCTTACACCGTTAACCTTTTTGGAATACAAACGTGTCGATTTAACTGAACGTAGGACTGGAGATCATCACGAAGAAGGGGTGGGTACAAAATAAATTTTGAACCTTGTATCCTTTGTTTCTATAATCGTGAACCAGACCACGTTACAACCCTCAAAAGACCTAATTGAGGCGGGGTTTATTCTAAAAGCATACTACAACAAGGTTGCGTAAACTGACTCCTACGAATTTGCTAGTCTTTTGAATTGGTATCATATTCTTGTTGTATCTTTCACACCAGATAAATTAGCAATGCGTTTGGACTAACGGTCCACTCGTCACATACTTTCACACCATTCCAATAAATGATTTTTCAAAACTTGCATGAACGTCGCATTAAAATTACGATTTCTGAATGATTAATTTTAATTGTAAATTAGTACTTGATAGTTTGGAAATTCCAACAAAATGCCATTAGAGAAAAACTTGAGCATTCGTTGGCACTGACTCGAATCGAGACTGTCTCATAACCTTGTGAATCTGGGGCAAGTCCTTTGAAGCCATACTTAGTCAATCTGGGGCAGATCACTGCAAAATCCAGACACAGGGGCAAATCATCTCAATACCCTATAGACTGGGGCAGACAGGTTACGAAGGGGCAGATTCCCTTCATACATTCAAATTGGTCAAGCAAATCGTGTCAGACAGTAGCGACTCTTGAATTCAACAAGTATTAAAAGCACTGGGGCAGAGCAAATGCTCCATCAGAATGCATTGGATAAGTCGCTACGCTCACACAATCAACATGCATTGGTTACGTCATTGCGCTCATACAGCCATCAGGATATATCAGCTAGAAGTGAGGTTCTCTCATGAACCAAGCACGCAACTTCTGCAAAGGATCAAATTTGGGGCACCAAGAGCATCCACAGCTATCCTCTGATAATGGCACTATCAGATACTAAGTGTCGGTAAATCAAAGTCCAACCCTGCTTGGCACCTCCAAAAGTCCAACCCTGCTTGGCACCTACCAAATAAAGTCCAACCCTACTTGGCATCTACCAAATAAAGTCCAACCCTGCCTTGGCAACTCCTAAAAGACCACCCTGCTGGCACCTTCCTTCGTAAAACCAATAACCTGCTCGCATCCATATATGCATCACATACAACATACAAGCATCATATGCATACATAGCATAATCTATTTCCTTCCTCAACCCCCGTGTTGATATATATTGTTTTGTTCTTGACCCCTGAGTCAATGTTGTCTTTATTTTCTTCGGCCCCCGAGTCGATGTTTACCTTTCTTTCAACCCCTGAGTTGATGATATTTTGTCTTTATTTTCTCGACCCCCGAGTCGATATTGCCTTAGTTTCTCGACCCCCGAGTCGATATCATTATTACTTCTTCAACCCCCGAGTTGACATCTTATTGTTTGTACTGACCCCCGAGTCACTATTCTCTTTATCATCTTCAACCCCCGAGTTGATATTTTGTTATTTTCCTTCAACCCCCAAGTTGATAGATTACCTTGTCTTTATCATCTTCAACCCCCGAGTTGATATTTTGTTATTTTCCTTAAACCCCCAAGTTGATAGATTGCCTTGCCTTTATTTTCTCGACCCCCGAGTCGGTATTGTCTTTATTTCCTCGACCCCCGAGTCGATATTACCTTTACCTTTCTTTCAACCCCCGAGTTGATGACAGTTTATCTTAATGTTTCTCGACCCCCGAGTCGATAGTGTATTTCCTTTTCTCAACCCCCGAGTTGATATGCCAATATTCCTAGTGAGTCTTTCACCTTGCTCCATCTAATCCCCATTAATCCTTCTTTGGAAACCAGAAGTGAATCCGTTAGCCCAGTTGCATTTCCATATGCATCTCATATAAACAAGTTCATTTGCATTCCTGTATGCATGGCATATCCATCCCCAGCATAGCATAACAGGATCTAGGATCAGTTTGCAAGCATCTTGGCCATTCCTCCTCCGAAGTCGACAGTATTCCTCTGAAGAGGAGTTGATACCCCGCACGTGCTCTTGGAATTCTATTCCCCAGCAAGTCATTCTTCAGCCATGCAGTCGATATTGACAATCCCCAGCAGCTGTTGCTTTTCTTACTCCCCAAGCAGAGGATATCCTAGAAAGTTTCTTGTGAACTTTCCCCTGCAGAGCCAACACATTTCCTCTGACAGGAATCTTGCTCGACTATCCTTCAACAATTTTATCGCAAAGATACTGCTTTGGTATCATTGAGGAACCTTAACGGATAATGTACTACTTCAATGTTCCAGAGAATCTTCAGCTTTCAAAGATACTGCTTTGGTATCATTGAGGAACCTTAACGGATAAGGTACTACTTCAATGTTCTAGAGAATCTTCAGCTTTCAAAGATACTGCTTTGGTATCATTGAGGAACCTTAACGGATAAGGTACTGCTTCAATGTTCTGGAGAATCTTCAGCTTTCAAAGATACTGCTTTGGTATCGTTGAGGAACCTTAACCGATAAGGTACTGCTTCAATGTTCCATAGAATCTTCTGCTTTCAAGATACTGCTTTGGTATCATTGAGGAACCTTAACGGATAAGGTACTGCTTTAATGTTTTCGAGAATCTTCTGCCTTCAGAGATACTACTTTGGTGTCGTTAAGGAACCTTGACTGATAAGGTACTGCTTCAATGTCCCAGAGAATCTTCTGCTTCCAAGATACTGCTTTGGTATCATTGAGGAACCTTGATGGATAAGGTACTGCTTCAACGTTCCAGAGAATCTTCTGCTTTCAAGATATTGCTTTGGGTATCGTTGAGGAACCTTAACGGATAGGGTACTGCTTCAATGTTCCAGAGAATCTTCTGCTTTCAAGATACTGCTTTGGGTATCGTTGAGGAACCATAACGGATAAGGTACTGCTTCAATGTTCCAGAGAATCTTCTGCTGCCAAAGATACTGCTTTTGTATCATTGAGGAACCTTAAGGGATAGGGTACCGCTTCAATGTTCCAGAGAATCTTCTGCTTTCAAGATACTGCTTTGGGTATCATTGAGGAACCTTAACGGATAGGGTAGTGCTTCAATGTTCCAGAGAATCTTCTGCTTTCAAAATACTGCTTTGGGTATCATTGAGG
Source organism: Lathyrus tuberosus (assembly GCA_022829125.1). NCBI lineage: Eukaryota > Viridiplantae > Streptophyta > Magnoliopsida > Fabales > Fabaceae > Lathyrus > Lathyrus tuberosus. The sequence continues at coordinate 795,163 of JALAZF010000159.1, forward strand.
AACCTTAACGGATAGGGTACTGCTTCAATGTTCCAGAGAATCTTCTGCTACCAAAGATACTACTTTGGTATCATCGGAGAACCTTAGTGTATAAGGGACTGCTTCGACCACCCAAAGGACCTCAAGTTATTTTGTTCAGTTTGAACCCCGCTACTTCATTCTGTCAGCTCTTACTCTACAACACTTTACTTTTTGTAAGACAAATTTTTGGGGCATTCTTATATCTAATTGACTTCTACCTTTAAAATGAATGCCACGCAGCCGTTCATTCTCTCGGGCTCAAGCCAATTAGATATTGGCATCTGTCATACCCCAAATTTGTCCTACCTATGAATGGTTTTCATCTGAACATTCATCCACTAACCATCATATCTATATCCAATCCATTTGTCCATTTTCACTTTATATATATATATATATATCCATTCATATTTTATCCAAGTCCATTCTACAAATTCAATTTATCCATTTCATTTTTAATATCTTTTCTATTTATCCATTTTTATCTTTAATAACCATTCTTTTCCAATCCATTTTTAACCAAATATCCAATTCCATTTTCAATATTATTTCATTATCCATTCTTAATACTCATGTCCATTTTATAACCACTTCCATTCAGAAGTCATTTTTCTTTAAACCATATCCAATTTATTCATACCCATTTCTTGTGTTTAACCATTTCCACTTAAATTAATTTTTTGTATTATTTTACTATTCATAACCAGTTGTATTATATTTCTAACCATTTGTTTATATTACAAAAATCCAAAAAGTTATGGCAAGTGGGATGTAGGTACCCAATACAAGAGCCGTGTTATCATAGCTGATGTGAAGCCATCAAAAAAGAATTTGCTAGTCTTTTGAATTGGTATCATATTCTTGTTGTATCTTTCACACCAGATAAATTAGCAATGCGTTTGGACTAACGGTCCACTCGTCACATACTTTCACACCATTCCAATAAATGATTTTTCAAAACTTGCATGAACGTCGCATTAAAATTACGATTTCTGAATGATTAATTTTAATTGTAAATTAGTACTTGATAGTTTGGAAATTCCAACAAAATGCCATTAGAGAAAAACTTGAGCATTCGTTGGCACTGACTCGAATCGAGACTGTCTCATAACCTTGTGAATCTGGGGCAAGTCCTTTGAAGCCATACTTAGTCAATCTGGGGCAGATCACTGCAAAATCCAGACACAGGGGCAAATCATCTCAATACCCTATAGACTGGGGCAGACAGGTTACGAAGGGGCAGATTCCCTTCATACATTCAAATTGGTCAAGCAAATCGTGCCAGACACTAGCGACTCTTAAATTCAACAAGTATTAAAAGCACTGGGGCAGAGCAAATGCTCCATCAGAATGCATTGGATAAGTCGCTACGCTCACACAATCAACATGCATTAGTTACGTCATTGCGCTCATACAGCCATCAGGGTATATCAGCTAGAAGTGAGGTTCTCTCATGAACCAAGCACGTAACTTCTGCAAAGGATCAAATTTGGGGCACCAAGAGCATCCACAACTATCCTCTGATAATGGCACTATCAGATACTAAGTGTCGGTAAATCAAAGTCCAACCCTGCTTGGCACCTCCTAAAGTCCAACCCTGCTTGGCACCTCCAAAAGTCCAACCCTGCTTGGCACCTACCAAATAAAGTCCAACCCTACTTGGCATCTACCAAATAAAGTCCAACCCTGCCTTGGCAACTCCTAAAAGTCCACCCTGCTGGCACCTTCCTTCGTAAAACCAATAACCTTCTCGCATCCATATATGCATCACATACAACATACAAGCATCATATGCATACATAGCATAATCTATTTCCTTCCTCAACCCCCGTGTTGATATATATTGTTTTGTTCTTGACCCCTGAGTCAATGTTGTCTTTATTTTCTTCGGCCCCCGAGTCGATGTTTACCTTTCTTTCAACCCCTGAGTTGATGATATTTTGTCTTTATTTTCTCGACCCCCGAGTCGATATTGCCTTAGTTTCTCGACCCCCGAGTCGATATCATTATTACTTCTTCAACCCCCGAGTTGACATCTTATTATTTGTACTGACCCCCGAGTAACTATTATCTTTATCATCTTCAACCCCCGAGTTGATATTTTGTTATTTTCCTTCAACCCCCGAGTTGATAGATTACCTTGTCTTTATCATCTTCAACCCCCGAGTTGATATTTTGTTATTTTCCTTCAACCCCCAAGTTGATAGATTGCCTTACCTTTATTTTCTCGACCCCCGAGTCGGTATTGTCTTTATTTCCTCGACCCCCGAGTCGATATTACCTTTACCTTTCTTTCAACCCCCGAGTTGATGACAGTTTATCTTAATGTTTCTCGACCCCCGAGTCGATAGTGTATTTCCTTTTCTCAACCCCCGAGTTGATATGCCAATATTCCTAGTGAGTCTTTCACCTTGCTCCATCTAATCCCCATTAATCCTTCTTTGGAAACCAGAAGTGAATCCGTTAGCCCAGTTGCATTTCCATATGCATCTCATATAAACAAGTTCATTTGCATTCCTGTATGCATGGCATATCCATCCCCAGCATAGCATAACAGGATCTAGGATCAGTTTGCAAGCATCTTGGCCATTCCTCCTCCGAAGTCGACAGTATTCCTCTGAAGAGGAGTTGATACCCCGCACGTGCTCTTGGAATTCTATTCCCCAGCAAGTCATTCTTCAGCCATGCAGTCGATATTGACAATCCCCAGCAGCTGTTGCTTTTCTTACTCCCCAAGCAGAGGATATCCTAGAAAGTTTCTTGTGAACTTTCCCCTGCAGAGCCAACACATTTCCTCTGACAGGAATCTTGCTCGACTATCCTTCAACAATTTTATCGCAAAGATACTGCTTTGGTATCATTGAGGAACCTTAACGGATAATGTACTACTTCAATGTTCCAGAGAATCTTCAGCTTTCAAAGATACTGCTTTGGTATCATTGAGGAACCTTAACGGATAAGGTACTACTTCAATGTTCTAGAGAATCTTCAGCTTTCAAAGATACTGCTTTGGTATCATTGAGGAACCTTAACGGATAAGGTACTGCTTCAATGTTCTGGAGAATCTTCAGCTTTCAAAGATACTGCTTTGGTATCGTTGAGGAACCTTAACGGATAAGGTACTGCTTCAATGTTCCATAGAATCTTCTGCTTTCAAGATACTGCTTTGGTATCATTGAGGAACCTTAACGGATAAGGTACTGCTTTAATGTTTTAGAGAATCTTCTGCCTTCAGAGATACTACTTTGGTGTCGTTAAGGAACCTTGACGGATAAGGTACTGCTTCAATGTCCCAGAGAATCTTCTGCTTCCAAGATACTGCTTTGGTATCATTGAGGAACCTTGACGGATAAGGTACTGCTTCAACGTTCCAGAGAATCTTCTGCTTTCAAGATATTGCTTTGGGTATCGTTGAGGAACCTTAACGGATAGGGTACTGCTTCAATGTTCCAGAGAATCTTCTGCTTTCAACATACTGCTTTGGGTATCGTTGAGGAACCATAACGGATAAGGTACTGCTTCAATGTTCCAGAGAATCTTCTGCTGCCAAAGATACTGCTTTTGTATCATTGAGGAACCTTAAGGGATAGGGTACCGCTTCAATGTTCCAGAGAATCTTCTGCTTTCAAGATACTGCTTTGGGTATCATTGAGGAACCTTAACGGATAGGGTAGTGCTTCAATGTTCCAGAGAATCTTCTGCTTTCAAAATACTGCTTTGGGTATCATTGAGGAACCTTAACGGATAGGGTACTGCTTCAATGTTCCAGAGAATCTTCTGCTACCAAAGATACTACTTTGGTATCATCGGAGAACCTTAGTGTATAAGGGACTGCTTCGACCACCCAAAGGACCTCAAGTTATTTTGTTCAGTTTGAACCCCGCTACTTCATTCTGTCAGCTCTTACTCTACAACACTTTACTTTTTGTAAGACAAATTTTTGGGGCATTCTTATATCTAATTGACTTCTACCTTTAAAATGAATGCCACGCAGCCGTTCATTCTCTCGGGCTCAAGCCAATTAGATATTGGCATCTGTCATACCCCAAATTTGTCCTACCTATGAATGGTTTTCATCTGAACATTCATCCACTAACCATCATATCTATATCCAATCCATTTGTCCATTTTCACTTTATATATATATATATATATCCATTCATATTTTATCCAAGTCCATTCTACAAATTCAATTTATCCATTTCATTTTTAATATCTTTTCTATTTATCCATTTTTATCTTTAATAACCATTCTTTTCCAATCCATTTTTAACCAAATATCCAATTCCATTTTCAATATTATTTCATTATCCATTCTTAATACTCATGTCCATTTTATAACCACTTCCATTCAGAAGTCATTTTTCTTTAAACCATATCCAATTTATTCATACCCATTTCTTGTGTTTAACCATTTCCACTTAAATTAATTTTTTGTATTATTTTACTATTCATAACCAGTTGTATTATATTTCTAACCATTTGTTTATATTACAAAAATCCAAAAAGTTATGGCAAGTGGGATGTAGGTACCCAATACAAGAGCCGTGTTATCATAGCTGATGTGAAGCCATCAAAAAAGAATTTGCTAGTCTTTTGAATTGGTATCATATTCTTGTTGTATCTTTCACACCAGATAAATTAGCAATGCGTTTGGACTAACGGTCCACTCGTCACATACTTTCACACCATTCCAATAAATGATTTTTCAAAACTTGCATGAACGTCGCATTAAAATTACGATTTCTGAATGATTAATTTTAATTGTAAATTAGTACTTGATAGTTTGGAAATTCCAACAAAATGCCATTAGAGAAAAACTTGAGCATTCGTTGGCACTGACTCGAATCGAGACTGTCTCATAACCTTGTGAATCTGGGGCAAGTCCTTTGAAGCCATACTTAGTCAATCTGGGGCAGATCACTGCAAAATCCAGACACAGGGGCAAATCATCTCAATACCCTATAGACTGGGGCAGACAGGTTACGAAGGGGCAGATTCCCTTCATACATTCAAATTGGTCAAGCAAATCGTGCCAGACACTAGCGACTCTTAAATTCAACAAGTATTAAAAGCACTGGGGCAGAGCAAATGCTCCATCAGAATGCATTGGATAAGTCGCTACGCTCACACAATCAACATGCATTAGTTACGTCATTGCGCTCATACAGCCATCAGGGTATATCAGCTAGAAGTGAGGTTCTCTCATGAACCAAGCACGTAACTTCTGCAAAGGATCAAATTTGGGGCACCAAGAGCATCCACAACTATCCTCTGATAATGGCACTATCAGATACTAAGTGTCGGTAAATCAAAGTCCAACCCTGCTTGGCACCTCCTAAAGTCCAACCCTGCTTGGCACCTCCAAAAGTCCAACCCTGCTTGGCACCTACCAAATAAAGTCCAACCCTACTTGGCATCTACCAAATAAAGTCCAACCCTGCCTTGGCAACTCCTAAAAGTCCACCCTGCTGGCACCTTCCTTCGTAAAACCAATAACCTTCTCGCATCCATATATGCATCACATACAACATACAAGCATCATATGCATACATAGCATAATCTATTTCCTTCCTCAACCCCCGTGTTGATATATATTGTTTTGTTCTTGACCCCTGAGTCAATGTTGTCTTTATTTTCTTCGGCCCCCGAGTCGATGTTTACCTTTCTTTCAACCCCTGAGTTGATGATATTTTGTCTTTATTTTCTCGACCCCCGAGTCGATATTGCCTTAGTTTCTCGACCCCCGAGTCGATATCATTATTACTTCTTCAACCCCCGAGTTGACATCTTATTATTTGTACTGACCCCCGAGTAACTATTATCTTTATCATCTTCAACCCCCGAGTTGATATTTTGTTATTTTCCTTCAACCCCCGAGTTGATAGATTACCTTGTCTTTATCATCTTCAACCCCCGAGTTGATATTTTGTTATTTTCCTTCAACCCCCAAGTTGATAGATTGCCTTACCTTTATTTTCTCGACCCCCGAGTCGGTATTGTCTTTATTTCCTCGACCCCCGAGTCGATATTACCTTTACCTTTCTTTCAACCCCCGAGTTGATGACAGTTTATCTTAATGTTTCTCGACCCCCGAGTCGATAGTGTATTTCCTTTTCTCAACCCCCGAGTTGATATGCCAATATTCCTAGTGAGTCTTTCACCTTGCTCCATCTAATCCCCATTAATCCTTCTTTGGAAACCAGAAGTGAATCCGTTAGCCCAGTTGCATTTCCATATGCATCTCATATAAACAAGTTCATTTGCATTCCTGTATGCATGGCATATCCATCCCCAGCATAGCATAACAGGATCCAGGATCAGTTTGCAAGCATCTTGGCCATTCCTCCTCCGAAGTCGACAGTATTCCTCTGAAGAGGAGTTGATACCCCGTACGTGCTCTTGGAATTCTATTCCCCAGCAAGTCATTCTTCAGCCATGCAGTCGATATTGACAATCCCCAGCAGCTGTTGCTTTTCTTACTCCCCAAGCAGAGGATATCCTAGAAAGTTTCTTGTGAACTTTCCCCTGCAGAGCCAACACATTTCCTCTGACAGGAATCTTGCTCGACTATCCTTCAACAATTTTATCGCAAAGATACTGCTTTGGTATCATTGAGGAACCTTAACGGATAATGTACTACTTCAATGTTCCAGAGAATCTTCAGCTTTCAAAGATACTGCTTTGGTATCATTGAGGAACCTTAACGGATAAGGTACTACTTCAATGTTCTAGAGAATCTTCAGCTTTCAAAGATACTGCTTTGGTATCATTGAGGAACCTTAACGGATAAGGTACTGCTTCAATGTTCTGGAGAATCTTCAGCTTTCAAAGATACTGCTTTGGTATCGTTGAGGAACCTTAACGGATAAGGTACTGCTTCAATGTTCCATAGAATCTTCTGCTTTCAAGATACTGCTTTGGTATCATTGAGGAACCTTAACGGATAAGGTACTGCTTTAATGTTTTAGAGAATCTTCTGCCTTCAGAGATACTACTTTGGTGTCGTTAAGGAACCTTGACGGATAAGGTACTGCTTCAATGTCCCAGAGAATCTTCTGCTTCCAAGATACTGCTTTGGTATCATTGAGGAACCTTGACGGATAAGGTACTGCTTCAACGTTCCAGAGAATCTTCTGCTTTCAAGATATTGCTTTGGGTATCGTTGAGGAACCTTAACGGATAGGGTACTGCTTCAATGTTCCAGAGAATCTTCTGCTTTCAACATACTGCTTTGGGTATCGTTGAGGAACCATAACGGATAAGGTACTGCTTCAATGTTCCAGAGAATCTTCTGCTGCCAAAGATACTGCTTTTGTATCATTGAGGAACCTTAAGGGATAGGGTACCGCTTCAATGTTCCAGAGAATCTTCTGCTTTCAAGATACTGCTTTGGGTATCATTGAGGAACCTTAACGGATAGGGTAGTGCTTCAATGTTCCAGAGAATCTTCTGCTTTCAAAATACTGCTTTGGGTATCATTGAGGAACCTTAACGGATAGGGTACTGCTTCAATGTTCCAGAGAATCTTCTGCTACCAAAGATACTACTTTGGTATCATCGGAGAACCTTAGTGTATAAGGGACTGCTTCGACCACCCAAAGGACCTCAAGTTATTTTGTTCAGTTTGAACCCCGCTACTTCATTCTGTCAGCTCTTACTCTACAACACTTTACTTTTTGTAAGACAAATTTTTGGGGCATTCTTATATCTAATTGACTTCTACCTTTAAAATGAATGCCACGCAGCCGTTCATTCTCTCGGGCTCAAGCCAATTAGATATTGGCATCTGTCATACCCCAAATTTGTCCTACCTATGAATGGTTTTCATCTGAACATTCATCCACTAACCATCATATCTATATCCAATCCATTTGTCCATTTTCACTTTATATATATATATATATATATCCATTCATATTTTATCCAAGTCCATTCTACAAATTCAATTTATCCATTTCATTTTTAATATCTTTTCTATTTATCCATTTTTATCTTTAATAACCATTCTTTTCCAATCCATTTTTAACCAAATATCCAATTCCATTTTCAATATTATTTCATTATCCATTCTTAATACTCATGTCCATTTTATAACCACTTCCATTCAGAAGTCATTTTTCTTTAAACCATATCCAATTTATTCATACCCATTTCTTGTGTTTAACCATTTCCACTTAAATTAATTTTTTGTATTATTTTACTATTCATAACCAGTTGTATTATATTTCTAACCATTTGTTTATATTACAAAAATCCAAAAAGTTATGGCAAGTGGGATGTAGGTACCCAATACAAGAGCCGTGTTATCATAGCTGATGTGAAGCCATCAAAAAAGAATTTGCTAGTCTTTTGAATTGGTATCATATTCTTGTTGTATCTTTCACACCAGATAAATTAGCAATGCGTTTGGACTAACGGTCCACTCGTCACATACTTTCACACCATTCCAATAAATGATTTTTCAAAACTTGCATGAACGTCGCATTAAAATTACGATTTCTGAATGATTAATTTTAATTGTAAATTAGTACTTGATAGTTTGGAAATTCCAACAAAATGCCATTAGAGAAAAACTTGAGCATTCGTTGGCACTGACTCGAATCGAGACTGTCTCATAACCTTGTGAATCTGGGGCAAGTCCTTTGAAGCCATACTTAGTCAATCTGGGGCAGATCACTGCAAAATCCAGACACAGGGGCAAATCATCTCAATACCCTATAGACTGGGGCAGACAGGTTACGAAGGGGCAGATTCCCTTCATACATTCAAATTGGTCAAGCAAATCGTGCCAGACACTAGCGACTCTTAAATTCAACAAGTATTAAAAGCACTGGGGCAGAGCAAATGCTCCATCAGAATGCATTGGATAAGTCGCTACGCTCACACAATCAACATGCATTAGTTACGTCATTGCGCTCATACAGCCATCAGGGTATATCAGCTAGAAGTGAGGTTCTCTCATGAACCAAGCACGTAACTTCTGCAAAGGATCAAATTTGGGGCACCAAGAGCATCCACAACTATCCTCTGATAATGGCACTATCAGATACTAAGTGTCGGTAAATCAAAGTCCAACCCTGCTTGGCACCTCCTAAAGTCCAACCCTGCTTGGCACCTCCAAAAGTCCAACCCTGCTTGGCACCTACCAAATAAAGTCCAACCCTACTTGGCATCTACCAAATAAAGTCCAACCCTGCCTTGGCAACTCCTAAAAGTCCACCCTGCTGGCACCTTCCTTCGTAAAACCAATAACCTTCTCGCATCCATATATGCATCACATACAACATACAAGCATCATATGCATACATAGCATAATCTATTTCCTTCCTCAACCCCCGTGTTGATATATATTGTTTTGTTCTTGACCCCTGAGTCAATGTTGTCTTTATTTTCTTCGGCCCCCGAGTCGATGTTTACCTTTCTTTCAACCCCTGAGTTGATGATATTTTGTCTTTATTTTCTCGACCCCCGAGTCGATATTGCCTTAGTTTCTCGACCCCCGAGTCGATATCATTATTACTTCTTCAACCCCCGAGTTGACATCTTATTATTTGTACTGACCCCCGAGTAACTATTATCTTTATCATCTTCAACCCCCGAGTTGATATTTTGTTATTTTCCTTCAACCCCCGAGTTGATAGATTACCTTGTCTTTATCATCTTCAACCCCCGAGTTGATATTTTGTTATTTTCCTTCAACCCCCAAGTTGATAGATTGCCTTACCTTTATTTTCTCGACCCCCGAGTCGGTATTGTCTTTATTTCCTCGACCCCCGAGTCGATATTACCTTTACCTTTCTTTCAACCCCCGAGTTGATGACAGTTTATCTTAATGTTTCTCGACCCCCGAGTCGATAGTGTATTTCCTTTTCTCAACCCCCGAGTTGATATGCCAATATTCCTAGTGAGTCTTTCACCTTGCTCCATCTAATCCCCATTAATCCTTCTTTGGAAACCAGAAGTGAATCCGTTAGCCCAGTTGCATTTCCATATGCATCTCATATAAACAAGTTCATTTGCATTCCTGTATGCATGGCATATCCATCCCCAGCATAGCATAACAGGATCCAGGATCAGTTTGCAAGCATCTTGGCCATTCCTCCTCCGAAGTCGACAGTATTCCTCTGAAGAGGAGTTGATACCCCGTACGTGCTCTTGGAATTCTATTCCCCAGCAAGTCATTCTTCAGCCATGCAGTCGATATTGACAATCCCCAGCAGCTGTTGCTTTTCTTACTCCCCAAGCAGAGGATATCCTAGAAAGTTTCTTGTGAACTTTCCCCTGCAGAGCCAACACATTTCCTCTGACAGGAATCTTGCTCGACTATCCTTCAACAATTTTATCGCAAAGATACTGCTTTGGTATCATTGAGGAACCTTAACGGATAATGTACTACTTCAATGTTCCAGAGAATCTTCAGCTTTCAAAGATACTGCTTTGGTATCATTGAGGAACCTTAACGGATAAGGTACTACTTCAATGTTCTAGAGAATCTTCAGCTTTCAAAGATACTGCTTTGGTATCATTGAGGAACCTTAACGGATAAGGTACTGCTTCAATGTTCTGGAGAATCTTCAGCTTTCAAAGATACTGCTTTGGTATCGTTGAGGAACCTTAACGGATAAGGTACTGCTTCAATGTTCCATAGAATCTTCTGCTTTCAAGATACTGCTTTGGTATCATTGAGGAACCTTAACGGATAAGGTACTGCTTTAATGTTTTAGAGAATCTTCTGCCTTCAGAGATACTACTTTGGTGTCGTTAAGGAACCTTGACGGATAAGGTACTGCTTCAATGTCCCAGAGAATCTTCTGCTTCCAAGATACTGCTTTGGTATCATTGAGGAACCTTGACGGATAAGGTACTGCTTCAACGTTCCAGAGAATCTTCTGCTTTCAAGATATTGCTTTGGGTATCGTTGAGGAACCTTAACGGATAGGGTACTGCTTCAATGTTCCAGAGAATCTTCTGCTTTCAACATACTGCTTTGGGTATCGTTGAGGAACCATAACGGATAAGGTACTGCTTCAATGTTCCAGAGAATCTTCTGCTGCCAAAGATACTGCTTTTGTATCATTGAGGAACCTTAAGGGATAGGGTACCGCTTCAATGTTCCAGAGAATCTTCTGCTTTCAAGATACTGCTTTGGGTATCATTGAGGAACCTTAACGGATAGGGTAGTGCTTCAATGTTCCAGAGAATCTTCTGCTTTCAAAATACTGCTTTGGGTATCATTGAGGAACCTTAACGGATAGGGTACTGCTTCAATGTTCCAGAGAATCTTCTGCTACCAAAGATACTACTTTGGTATCATCGGAGAACCTTAGTGTATAAGGGACTGCTTCGACCACCCAAAGGACCTCAAGTTATTTTGTTCAGTTTGAACCCCGCTACTTCATTCTGTCAGCTCTTACTCTACAACACTTTACTTTTTGTAAGACAAATTTTTGGGGCATTCTTATATCTAATTGACTTCTACCTTTAAAATGAATGCCACGCAGCCGTTCATTCTCTCGGGCTCAAGCCAATTAGATATTGGCATCTGTCATACCCCAAATTTGTCCTACCTATGAATGGTTTTCATCTGAACATTCATCCACTAACCATCATATCTATATCCAATCCATTTGTCCATTTTCACTTTATATATATATATATATATATCCATTCATATTTTATCCAAGTCCATTCTACAAATTCAATTTATCCATTTCATTTTTAATATCTTTTCTATTTATCCATTTTTATCTTTAATAACCATTCTTTTCCAATCCATTTTTAACCAAATATCCAATTCCATTTTCAATATTATTTCATTATCCATTCTTAATACTCATGTCCATTTTATAACCACTTCCATTCAGAAGTCATTTTTCTTTAAACCATATCCAATTTATTCATACCCATTTCTTGTGTTTAACCATTTCCACTTAAATTAATTTTTTGTATTATTTTACTATTCATAACCAGTTGTATTATATTTCTAACCATTTGTTTATATTACAAAAATCCAAAAAGTTATGGCAAGTGGGATGTAGGTACCCAATACAAGAGCCGTGTTATCATAGCTGATGTGAAGCCATCAAAAAAGAATTTGCTAGTCTTTTGAATTGGTATCATATTCTTGTTGTATCTTTCACACCAGATAAATTAGCAATGCGTTTGGACTAACGGTCCACTCGTCACATACTTTCACACCATTCCAATAAATGATTTTTCAAAACTTGCATGAACGTCGCATTAAAATTACGATTTCTGAATGATTAATTTTAATTGTAAATTAGTACTTGATAGTTTGGAAATTCCAACAAAATGCCATTAGAGAAAAACTTGAGCATTCGTTGGCACTGACTCGAATCGAGACTGTCTCATAACCTTGTGAATCTGGGGCAAGTCCTTTGAAGCCATACTTAGTCAATCTGGGGCAGATCACTGCAAAATCCAGACACAGGGGCAAATCATCTCAATACCCTATAGACTGGGGCAGACAGGTTACGAAGGGGCAGATTCCCTTCATACATTCAAATTGGTCAAGCAAATCGTGCCAGACACTAGCGACTCTTAAATTCAACAAGTATTAAAAGCACTGGGGCAGAGCAAATGCTCCATCAGAATGCATTGGATAAGTCGCTACGCTCACACAATCAACATGCATTAGTTACGTCATTGCGCTCATACAGCCATCAGGGTATATCAGCTAGAAGTGAGGTTCTCTCATGAACCAAGCACGTAACTTCTGCAAAGGATCAAATTTGGGGCACCAAGAGCATCCACAACTATCCTCTGATAATGGCACTATCAGATACTAAGTGTCGGTAAATCAAAGTCCAACCCTGCTTGGCACCTCCTAAAGTCCAACCCTGCTTGGCACCTCCAAAAGTCCAACCCTGCTTGGCACCTACCAAATAAAGTCCAACCCTACTTGGCATCTACCAAATAAAGTCCAACCCTGCCTTGGCAACTCCTAAAAGTCCACCCTGCTGGCACCTTCCTTCGTAAAACCAATAACCTTCTCGCATCCATATATGCATCACATACAACATACAAGCATCATATGCATACATAGCATAATCTATTTCCTTCCTCAACCCCCGTGTTGATATATATTGTTTTGTTCTTGACCCCTGAGTCAATGTTGTCTTTATTTTCTTCGGCCCCCGAGTCGATGTTTACCTTTCTTTCAACCCCTGAGTTGATGATATTTTGTCTTTATTTTCTCGACCCCCGAGTCGATATTGCCTTAGTTTCTCGACCCCCGAGTCGATATCATTATTACTTCTTCAACCCCCGAGTTGACATCTTATTATTTGTACTGACCCCCGAGTAACTATTATCTTTATCATCTTCAACCCCCGAGTTGATATTTTGTTATTTTCCTTCAACCCCCGAGTTGATAGATTACCTTGTCTTTATCATCTTCAACCCCCGAGTTGATATTTTGTTATTTTCCTTCAACCCCCAAGTTGATAGATTGCCTTACCTTTATTTTCTCGACCCCCGAGTCGGTATTGTCTTTATTTCCTCGACCCCCGAGTCGATATTACCTTTACCTTTCTTTCAACCCCCGAGTTGATGACAGTTTATCTTAATGTTTCTCGACCCCCGAGTCGATAGTGTATTTCCTTTTCTCAACCCCCGAGTTGATATGCCAATATTCCTAGTGAGTCTTTCACCTTGCTCCATCTAATCCCCATTAATCCTTCTTTGGAAACCAGAAGTGAATCCGTTAGCCCAGTTGCATTTCCATATGCATCTCATATAAACAAGTTCATTTGCATTCCTGTATGCATGGCATATCCATCCCCAGCATAGCATAACAGGATCCAGGATCAGTTTGCAAGCATCTTGGCCATTCCTCCTCCGAAGTCGACAGTATTCCTCTGAAGAGGAGTTGATACCCCGTACGTGCTCTTGGAATTCTATTCCCCAGCAAGTCATTCTTCAGCCATGCAGTCGATATTGACAATCCCCAGCAGCTGTTGCTTTTCTTACTCCCCAAGCAGAGGATATCCTAGAAAGTTTCTTGTGAACTTTCCCCTGCAGAGCCAACACATTTCCTCTGACAGGAATCTTGCTCGACTATCCTTCAACAATTTTATCGCAAAGATACTGCTTTGGTATCATTGAGGAACCTTAACGGATAATGTACTACTTCAATGTTCCAGAGAATCTTCAGCTTTCAAAGATACTGCTTTGGTATCATTGAGGAACCTTAACGGATAAGGTACTACTTCAATGTTCTAGAGAATCTTCAGCTTTCAAAGATACTGCTTTGGTATCATTGAGGAACCTTAACGGATAAGGTACTGCTTCAATGTTCTGGAGAATCTTCAGCTTTCAAAGATACTGCTTTGGTATCGTTGAGGAACCTTAACGGATAAGGTACTGCTTCAATGTTCCATAGAATCTTCTGCTTTCAAGATACTGCTTTGGTATCATTGAGGAACCTTAACGGATAAGGTACTGCTTTAATGTTTTAGAGAATCTTCTGCCTTCAGAGATACTACTTTGGTGTCGTTAAGGAACCTTGACGGATAAGGTACTGCTTCAATGTCCCAGAGAATCTTCTGCTTCCAAGATACTGCTTTGGTATCATTGAGGAACCTTGACGGATAAGGTACTGCTTCAACGTTCCAGAGAATCTTCTGCTTTCAAGATATTGCTTTGGGTATCGTTGAGGAACCTTAACGGATAGGGTACTGCTTCAATGTTCCAGAGAATCTTCTGCTTTCAAGATACTGCTTTGGGTATCGTTGAGGAACCATAACGGATAAGGTACTGCTTCAATGTTCCAGAGAATCTTCTGCTGCCAAAGATACTGCTTTTGTATCATTGAGGAACCTTAAGGGATAGGGTACCGCTTCAATGTTCCAGAGAATCTTCTGCTTTCAAGATACTGCTTTGGGTATCATTGAGGAACCTTAACGGATAGGGTAGTGCTTCAATGTTCCAGAGAATCTTCTGCTTTCAAAATACTGCTTTGGGTATCATTGAGGAACCTTAACGGATAGGGTACTGCTTCAATGTTCCAGAGAATCTTCTGCTACCAAAGATACTACTTTGGTATCATCGGAGAACCTTAGTGTATAAGGGACTGCTTCGACCACCCAAAGGACCTCAAGTTATTTTGTTCAGTTTGAACCCCGCTACTTCATTCTGTCAGCTCTTACTCTACAACACTTTACTTTTTGTAAGACAAATTTTTGGGGCATTCTTATATCTAATTGACTTCTACCTTTAAAATGAATGCCACGCAGCCGTTCATTCTCTCGGGCTCAAGCCAATTAGATATGGGCATCTGTCATACCCCAAATTTGTCCTACCAATGAATGGTTTTCATCTGAACATTCATCCACTAACCATCATATCTATATCCAATCCATTTGTCCATTTTCACTTTATATATATATATATATATCCATTCATATTTTATCCAAGTCCATTCTACAAATTCAATTTATCCATTTCATTTTTAATATCTTTTCTATTTATCCATTTTTATCTTTAATAACCATTCTTTTCCAATCCATTTTTAACCAAATATCCAATTCCATTTTCAATATTATTTCATTATCCATTCTTAATACTCATGTCCATTTTATAACCACTTCCATTCAGAAGTCATTTTTCTTTAAACCATATCCAATTTATTCATACCCATTTCTTGTGTTTAACCATTTCCACTTAAATTAATTTTTTGTATTATTTTACTATTCATAACCAGTTGTATTATATTTCTAACCATTTGTTTATATTACAAAAATCCAAAAAGTTATGGCAAGTGGGATGTAGGTACCCAATACAAGAGCCGTGTTATCATAGCTGATGTGAAGCCATCAAAAAAGAAAAATCTTCAGGCTGCATAACCTTTACCAGAATTCCTCAAAATAATACACAAGCAAAAGCCATCAAGCCAACATACCCTTTCTAAAATGCAATCGGTACCTGATTCACAATCCACACAATATCACGCAGCCAAAATCCACAATTCCTACCAGCCACGACTCCAAAACCAACTCTGCCAAAAGATTCACGCAAGTCTCGCCACTACACCACTGCCCCCTACAACTTACCTCGCCAGCCTGTCAAAAGCACAAATAATACCCTGCGAATTGAAATCCAAAGCAAGACAATAAGGCCAAAATATATTGTTTTAACCATAAACCGGTGCCTCACGCACCCTATAACAAATCCCAACAGCCTGGCCCTACTTGAAATCGTGAAAACGAATTCTAAAATAAATGGTACAGGCCCCACACATCAGCGCACCGTCCCACAAACCATGAATCGCATTGACCTGCAGCAAACCTTTGCAAAACTCACAGCTATCAGCAAACCATTTCCTACGACGAAACCGTACGATCTCCAGCTCACAATTTATGTTCAAATTCATTCCAAAATTACCCTCAACAATACTCTCCAGCTCCTATAAAACCAACTCTTTCTCTTCCTCATAAAGGAACACAGCCGCCAAGCCCTTCCTTCAACATCATAGCCTTCGCTCTCCAAAATTCCTCTACAAACTTCCTCAACCATCTTCAACTCTTCTTCGCTTATAAACCTGAAACCCTTCAATCTCCTCCTCCCCCTTCAGCAACAACGAACCAGCGACCAACCCACTCCTTCAAATCTTTGTATTCCACAAACCCAATCCAAAACAACCATTCATAAAAATCACAACTCGCCTTCTTCAGACCCATCCACCACAAATCCTCAATAACATCCCTCATAACCGATAGCTCAATCTCAACACAAAACAACCCATTCAAAATCAAAACCCTTCAACCATCCCCACCAAATCAAACCCAAATTCTCAAGCACACAAAACCAAAACCGAACAGAAATTGGAACGAGAGGAAGAAGAAGACGGAGCGAACAAATCGTAAGCAGAAATACACAAACCTGAACTCGAATCGGAGCGATTTCACGAGAGAAACAAGCTGAGAAAGAGTAACTAAGTCGCCACCTTTATCGTGGCGAGAAACCAAAATGTTTGAGACAGAGACGGGGTGGATCGAGCAGGTTGGAACGAAATCGTTTGTTTCTCCTAAACCTCTTCGCGTGTGATGCTATTGATGTCGTCGTTCTTCCATGGCTATGTCCTGTTTGGTGTAAGCGATGATGAAGAATCACTTCTTTTGAGCATTCGGTTTTAAAGTTTTCTTTTTTTAAGAATAAAATGAACATATGTTTTCAAACCAATCTCTTTGACCATATTTATATTTTATTCAACTTATTGGCATTTTTAAGAGAAAAAAGATGTTGGATTTTGATGGTATATGCTGGCCAACGTATAGTTTAAGGTCGGGCTTCCCCTTTTTTATCTTCTGCTTTTGTTTTTATGGATATCATTTCAATTGTGGAATGATGGGCTTAGACCCAAGTGACTTCCCCCGAATTCTATACACACCCCGCCTGACTCCAACACACCACCCTCCTTCACTAACTTGGTGTTATTTTATTTTGAAATAACTTGGTTTTTAGTGGATCATTTTCTTTTATTTTGGGGCCAATGATCTAACAACACTCATGATATAATCGATTTTTTTAAACCAATTAAATTGTGATTAATATGAGGCCTATTTACATATTTACTTACTTATTTGTTTTTATTCCAATTTATTCGCTACTTTTACATTTATTTTGGGTCAATGAAAACCAAACATCGACGATTTGTCGATTTCTCGACTTAATCTCAATAAAGGTGAGACCTTTACTATTTTTCATGTCATTTTCAATTCTATTTTATTTCTATCATTTTTGTTTCATTTATATTTATTTTGGGGTCAATGAAAACCAAATATCGATCGATTTATCGATTTCTCGATTAAATCTCGATAAAGGTGAGACCTTGATTATTTTTCTTATCATTGTCGATTTTATTTCATTTCCATTATTTTGTCCATTATTGTTATTCATTTTGGGTCGATGAAAACCAAATATCGATCGATTTATCGATTTCTCGATTAAATCTCGATAAAGGTGAGACCTTTATGCTTTGTATTCATATTTTCGATTTAATTTCTTATTTGTCACTTTATATTCTTTATAGTCTCTTATTTTCATCTTTTGGTCAATGAAAGTCAAAAATCGTCGATTATCGATTTCCCGATTAAATCCGATTAAGACGAGACCAACTTTTTTTATGTCAATATTATACCTTGTCATATTATCTTTATTATTATTGTTCATTTTTTTTTATTCATATTGTCATTATTCATATCCATATTTATTTATCTAACCATTGTTCATTTATTCACTATTAACCAAAAAAATGATTAACCAAATATCGAAACCCTAAAAATAATAACTTCATGGACTGTGGTTATGATCATCCACTCGACGCGCATTCAAGGTTTAGTTTAGGACACTTTGCACACACACGGCTTCCTCTTGGGCTACCTTACAATGAGACCATTTATTTCTGTCAACACTTGTAATTTACATGTGTCCCTCCCCCATTTCGATGTACGCACTTAATATTGTTTTGATTGTGGTTTGTTTACTAGGAGCACCCCTAGGGACTAGCGTAGGCAACCCATTTTCAAACCAAAACCTCGATTCGTCGTCGAGACATTTTTCAAACAAACCTCTTTTCAAACCAAACCCTCGATTCGTCGTCGAGCCATTTTCAACCAAACCCTCGTCGTCGAGTCTTTATTCAAACCAAACTCTTTTCATAATCAATAAACCCTTGATCCAACTTCAAGCGGATTTTCATAATCAAAGTTAAAAAACAACTACAATTATCATAACTCTTTTAAGGTGAAAAATGGGGGTTCAAGTCTTTGATCTCTCTTCGATTGTTTAGGTGCGAGTTCACTTACTCGTGTGTGAACAATTGACGCCTCTAAAAAACTTAAGCCTTAACCTGTCAATTGTTTAGGTGCGAGTTCTCTTACTCGTGTGTGAGCAATTGACGTCTTTAAAATACACGAACTCGACAATATTCAAATCTTTTCAAATCAAACTATCAAAACACTTAATCATATATTCAAACACAATTTCCTAAAAGGTGATGTGAGGGGGATCAAGTCTTTGGTCTTTCTCCTCGATTGTTTAGGTGCGAGTTCTCTTACTCGTGTGTGAACAATTGACACCTCTAAAAGACATAAACCTTAATTCGTCGGTTGCTTGTGTGCGAGTTCTCTTACTCGTGTATGAGCAATCGTCAGCTATTGCTTGGGTGCGAGTTCTCTTACTCGTGTGTGAGCACTTGTCCCCTCTATAACATCCAATACGAATAAAACTCCTTTCCTCGCCTCCGTGCGACCGAAACCTTAAAACGCATACCAATTAAATTCTTTTCTCAATCAACTTTTTAACGTACTTAATTCACAATTTAAACAACTTTTCACAAAAAGAACATTGTTTAGTCCATTCTTCCGCGCATATGAACTAGTGCTTCAGCCTCCCTTGACGAGCAGACAAGCCAACGTTTAGCAGTTAGAATGCGAATTAAACTCTCGTTCGCTTAAAAAACACGAACCAACAAACCATAGTCCCACGAACTACGAATGCTCTGACTTTCCCATTGCACGAGGGAATACGTAGGCCCGAGGATCTTAATCCTTGTCGAGCACACTAATAAAAAAACCACCCATTTCCCCCTTAGAAAACAATATCTCCCTTAATAGAAAACAAGCAAACTAAGCTAACATTTCTCCCAAATCGAATCAAGAGGTTCCCGTTGAGTGGGTGCTAATACCTTCCCTCTTGCGTAACCGACTCCCGAACCCGAATTTGGTTGCGATGACCATTTTCTTATCCCTTCAAAGGTTTTATCAATATTTTCCTTTCCCTCTTTTGGGATGAATAAAGTTCGGAGGCGACTCTGTTTCGAACAGTTTTTTTTTCGCGTCCATTGCGAGGATCGTATTTTTCGAGGTACGACAATGGGACATATGCAGGTAGAAAGTCTAGGAGGGAAGAAGTATGCTTATGTTGTTGTAGATGACTATTCTAGGTACACCTGGGTGAGCTTCATTAAAGACAAATCAGAGGTGTTTGATGTTTTCAAAGATCTTTGTCAAAGACTCCAAAGGAAAAAGGAAAGTAATGTTATTAGAATAAGGAGTGGTCATGGAAGAGAGTTTGAAAATAGCAAGTTTGCTGAATATTGTTCTGCTGAAGGCATAAGTCATGAGTTCTCTTCTCCAATCACTCTTCAGCAAAATGGAGTTTTTGAAAGGAAGAATAGAACTATTCAAGAGTCTGCTAGGGCAATGATTCATGCCAAAAAGCTTCCTTACCATTTCTGGGCTGAAGCTATGAACACTGCTTGCTATATTCACAACAGAGTTACTTTGAGAAGGGGCACTTCAGCTACTCTATATGAACTATGGAAAGGAAGAAAGCCAAATGTGAAGTACTTTCATGTTTTTGGAAGCAAATGTTACATCTTGTCAGATCGTGAACAGAGGAGAAAATTGGATCCTAAAAGTGATGAGGGAATCTTTCTAGGATACTCTACAAATAGCAGAGCTTACAGGGTTTTCAACTCCAGAAAAAGGTTATGATAGAGTCTATAAATGTGGTGATTGATGACATTGATAAGCAGGAAGATGCTGATGTCCTAGATGATGTTGAAACATCAGTTGAAGAAGTCAAAGAAGAAACTGAAAACAGAAGTGGGTCTCCTAGTCAAGTTGATGCTAAGCCTGAACCTGAACAATCTAATAAAGAACCATCTATTAGAGTGCTAAAGGACCACCCCAGGGAGCTTATCATAGGTGATCCTAAGTCAGGGGTTAGCACTAGATCAAGGGAGGTTGTGTCAAATTCTTGCTTTGTTTCTAAAATTGAGCCCAAGAATGTCAAATAAGCCTTGACTGATGAGTTATGGATTAATGCCATGCATGAAGAGCTGGAACAATTCAAAAGGAATGAAGTGTGGGATCTTGTACCAAGGCCTGATGGAGTTAATGTGATTGGCACCAAGTGGATTTATAAGAATAAATCTGTTGAACAAGGAGTGCTCACCAGAAATAAGGCCAGATTAGTTGTTAAGGAATACACCCAGGTTGAAGGAATTGATTATGATGAAACCTTTGCTCCTGTGGCAAGACTGGAATCTATCAGATTGCTCTTAGGGGTGGCTTGTAATTTCAAATTCAAGCTTTTTCAGATGGATGTTAAGAGTGCCTTCTTGAATGGTTCCTTAAATGAAGAGGTGTATGTTGATCAACCAAAAGGATTTATTGATCCAACATTTCCTGACCATGTGTACAAACTAAGGAAATCTCTATATGGTTTGAAGCAAGCACGAAGAGCTTGGTATGAAAGGCTTACTGAATTCCTGGTTGTGAATGGCTACAGAAAATGAGGGATTGACAAGACTTTGTTTGTTAAAGAGGAAGGAGGAAAATTGATGATAGCTCAAATCTATGTTGATGACATGGTATTTGGTGGGATGTCAGATGCAATGGTGAAACATTTTGTGGAACAGATGCAGACTGAGTTTGAAATGAGTCTTGTTGGTGAGCTAAACTATTTTCTTGGTCTACAAGTTAGACAAATGGAGGACTCCATATTCATTTCTCAGAGCAAGTATGCAAAGAACATAGTGAAAAAGTTTGGTCTAGAGAATGCTAATCACAAGTGGACATCTGCTCCTACCCATTTAAAGTTGCCCAAGGATGAACATGGTGTTAGTGTGGATCAAAGTGTATACAAAAGCATGATTGGAAGTCTATTGTATCTCACAGCTAGAAGACCTGATATTTCCTTTGTTGTTGGAGTTTGTGCCAGATATCAAGCTGAGCCTAAAGTTAGTCACTTGAATCAAGTGAAGAGGATTCTGAAATATGTGAATGGGACTAGTGACTATGGAATACTTTACAGTCATGGATCAGGCACTGAGTTATGTGGTTTTTGTGATGTTGATTGGGGAGGGAGTGCTGATGATAGAAAAAGTACTTCAGGAGGGTGCTTCTTCTTAGGGAATAATCTGATATCTTGGTTTAGTAAAAAGCAGAACTGTGTGTCTTTTTCTACTGCTGAAGCTGAGTACATAGCAGCAGGGAGTAGTTGTTCTCAACTTGTTTGGATGAAGCAGATGTTAACAGAATACAATGTCAAGCAAGATGTCATGACATTGTACTATGATAATTTGAGTGCTATCAATATCTCTAAGAATCCTATTCAACATAGCAGAACTAAGCATATTAATATAAGGCATCATTTTATAAGAGATTTGGTTGAAGACAAAGTAGTTGCTTTGGAACATGTTGCTACAGATAAACAATTAGCTGACATTTTTACTAAAGCCTTAGATGTAAATCAATTTGAAAGTCTAAGAAGAAAACTGGGAATTTGCATTTATGAGGATTAGGTTCGCTGGAAGATGTATTTGTGCAGTTATGATATGAAAACAATATTTTATTTAACTGCTGAAAGCATACAAGATTGGATTTTGGTACATCAATAGCAATATCTAAAGATTGTCCCAGCCCCCTGCATCAAGAAAAGTTTTCCAATCTTCATCCCATTCATCATCAGAAGCATGGTGTTGCACTGGAGGTTTCTTGATGGCTTTTGTCTCTGTTGGTTTTCTTGTTCTTGTTGCTCCTGAAGAAGTTCCAGCTGTCGTTTGTGTTTTGCTCTTTTTCTTCAGTGGATCTGGTTTCTTGTCCTCTTGCTTGAGGTTCTTTGCTGCATCTTTGGAGTTTGACTGGCTCATTCTTGGTTGCTGTGTGGTGCTGCTAGAAGGAAGAAGACTTGTTTTTATAATGAAAACAAGGAGCATTGTTTGTATCCCTTGACCAGTCAAGGTGTTGGAACTTGTTTTTTTTTTTTGGGAAAGTTTGGTGTTTGACTGTGACATTTATTATGTCAGGACATTGTGTTTGGTGATTGTCCAATTGTGGCTAAAAAGGGGGAGAGTTAACCTAGCCTTTGTGTGTAGAGTGTGACCTATCTTAGTTATGGTGTGGTGCAAATGTTTAGGGGGAGTGTACATGCTGAACAACTGTTTATGCTGGTTCTGGTTTTGAGGGGGAGTTTGCCCTTTGTTGATAGGTGGTGTGCAGCATTTTGAAGTGGGAGTTGTTTGTTTTAAAAAATTTATCCGCTGCGGAAGTCTCTGATGTTGCAGAGATTGTTTTAGCCAAAATTAGCCAAATGGGGAGATTGTTAGTTCTTGGATTGGCTAGAATTTTGGTAAAACAAAGTTGTTTGTTCAATGTTGATGTCATATGGATGATGTCTTAACATTGAGTCTTAACATTGGTTAATGTTATATTTTTAAGTTGTTGAAGTTTTGAAGTCTGATGTCACATGCGATGTCATGACATCAGATATGCTGTTTATTAAAACATCAGGTTTGAGATGTTTTTAGGGTTAAGCGTATTAGCTGGAATTTGGGAGAGCTGTTAGAGTTATTGGATGCGAATATCTTAGAAAAGATATTTTCTGTTGCAAACAGATTTGATGCAGATTTGTAGGAGTGTTTAAAGGCTGAAGATTTAAAAAGATTTAGAGATATAATCTCTTTTGAAGATTCAGTTTTAAATAACAAATCAGGTCAGATATTGTAGCAGGTCCAAGCCCAAATCAAATAGCTATATAAAGCGCATCAATCCTGAAGGAAAAGGCACGAAGAAAGAGAGCTAAATACTGAGAGTCGTTTGTGTCTTCGTGTATGTGTTGTAAACCATTCTAGTGTGAATTGGTGTTGTTGTTTTGAGTTGTTCTTGATCAAAGCTGTGAAGCAGAATCAAATTGTGTTTTTCAAAGTGTGTGATCTTTGAATTATATCACTGAAGTGATTTAGGGATTGAGTAGTGTTCTCATACCTAAGTGGTCTCTTAGGTAGAAGGTTCATTAAGTAGTGATTAAGTTTAGGAGATGTCAACTGGGTTGTTGAGTCTGTAAATTAATTCTACTAATAGTGAAATTCATCCCTGGCTTGGTAGCCCCCATAGTAAGTTGTTTAACTGAACTGGGTAAACAATTCTTTGTGTACTCTTCTGTTGTTTTATATTGTCCATTGCAGAGTGTGTTGTTGTGACATCACACGTAACATCACATATCTGGTACCAGAATTTCAATAACTTTTTGGAATAATCATCGACTATGGATAGAAATACCTTGCTCCTGAATGTTTTGGACACCTTGCAGGCCCCCAAAGATCAGCATGGTGTAATCAAGAGATCCATGAGTTCTTTGTTTGCCTTTGTTGAACTTCACTCTGCATGATTTTCCAAGTACATAGGGTTAAAATAATTTCAGCTTTTCGACTTTGTCTCCACCAAGCAAATTTTGTTTCCCCAATTCGACCAGACCCCTTTCACTGACATGGCCCAATATTATGTGCCAAATTTCTGTCTTCGACAAAGGTTTTGTGGATGCAACATTTGTCGAACCACTTACAACTTCAGCTTCAAGGGTATACAAGCCTTGTTTCTTCACGCCTCTCAAGACTTCCTTCGACCCCTTCATGACTCTTAGGATACTTTTCTCTCCTTGAAAAACATATCCCTTCTTGTCGAATTCACCAAGAGAAATCAAATTTCTCTTCAAATCAGGTACATACCTGACTTCAGACAATAACCTTATTGACTCATCATGAAGCTTGAATCTCACAGATCTAATACCTGCAATTCTGCAAGCTTTGTTGTTTCCTAGTAGCACTGATCCACCATCTTAATCACATAGCTCCTCGAACAATTCTCTGTTCGGAGTCATGTGCCAAGTGCAACCTGAATCCATAATCCACTCCTTTCTTGAGTCGCCGCTTGAAACCACAAGAACATCAGATGATTCGAAGTCATCTTGAACAATGATTGCGTTGCCATTATCCTTTCCTCCTTGATCTTTCAGGCGTTCAGGATAACATCAAATACCAGATGCTTCGCCACTATAAGACTTATGCTAACTTTTACCTTTCTTCTTGTCGAACTTACCATCCTTTCGCAAGAATTTTCCCTTAACGGCCAAACCTTCACCCACCGTCTAAGGTTTATGCTCCTTTCTTTCGTTCAGGTCCTTAGAATACAAGACTGATTGAACTTCTTAAAAGCTCAGGGACTCCCTTCATACAGGAGAGTTTCTTTGAAGTGAGCATGTGTTATGGGCAAAGCACACAACATCAACAACAACAAAGCTTGAAGGAGAACAACAAGGATTGGTTATAATTGTTATTCTTTACTTTCTCTTTGAATCAGATTACAAGTACTCAAGAATAACAAATAACCCTCTCACCCTAATTAGAATTTTGCACACCATACTTATGATGAAAGACTAGTATGTTATTTATAGTAAAACCTAACATACTAAACTAATGGACTTTTTAATAATTACCCATTACAAGTTAACTTAGGGTACAAGCTAACTTAAACAATTGGATCCTTAACACAAGGTCCAATTCGACAACTACATACTAGAACACAATTCGAATACAACATGTAGATCTTCGACAACAGTATGTGAGCAAAACTTCGACGACATGCTTAACTAGAGTTCGATCCAATATCTCAAATGTGCAATAAAGAAAAAATTGAAACAATAGAAAATAAAATAGTGCTCATTAGGTAAATACATCAAAGAATAAGGACAAATAAAGAATAATAAGAAAATATGATCTGAATTGACAAATGTTTAATGGTGTTGAAAGATACATCAATTTTAAGGGGACAAATTTGGTGAAGATTGATATTTTTTAAAAACTATTTTAGATTGTCATTATAAGGTTAAATTTCTATTTAAAAGACAGTTTGGTGAATGAATAAAGTTTTGTTTTAATATGATAGCTACATTTTTTTAATGATAGATCAATTTGTCTTTTAAATTCAAATATTATTATAGTTAATTCAGTCATGACTTGTGATAATTTAGAATTGTTGAAAAGTTTGAGTAATATAAACTTTGGTCCCAAGTTAAAGAATATTTTAAGACAAATATTGTAATGTGTCATGAGAATATTGAGTTTGAGGAAGACATATGGTCAAAGAACAAAACTCAGTGGGAAAAAAATTGTTCTAACTTAATTCATATAGTTGTTATTTATATAGCAAATTTGGGCCCTCATACGGATATTATTGTTCTTTCTCTCAATTAAATTAAGAAATTAATTCTTGAAGATCAAACTCAACATCCTCAAGAATTAGAGCATCAAGTGTCATAAAGAATTGACTAAAAAGAGAAATTCTATTCGGTATGATTGAATGACTCTATTATGATAATTGTGACACTTGTTACTTGTTATAATTTTGAAGCTTCAAAAGATCAATATCAAGTGAGTGTTTCTTAATGGCGACATTAAGAAATACAATATGGTGCAACAGGAAAAAAATTTGTGTCAATGGATACAAAGTTTATGGTTTGCGAACAGATAAAATTCATTTATGAGTTAACGAAATTGTCTCATTAGTGATACCACAATATTTCATCAGGTAATTGTATCATTTGGTTTTGAGATGTCTATTATGAAAAATTATTGTGTTTTACAAGTTCAGTGTGAGTAAGTTTATATTCTCAGTTTAATGTGTCAATTTTATTTTATTTAGTCAAAAATGATATACGATTGTTGTGTGAAACCAATAAATCTCCAACAAAAGTATTGCAATGAAATATCTTGGGTAAATCTCTTTCTTATTAGGTATTTAGATACTTATAGATTATTCTCAAGGTATCATCCGGTTATCACAACACACACACACACAGATATAAATATATATATATATATATATAAAGTTGAAAATAAAACTGACATGAAAGACAATAAACTAGGGTATGTCTCAATTATTAAGGGATACTATTAAGTATTAATCATTGTCCAAAATAAAAGAATTTAGAAATACTTATAGATTATTCTCAAGGTATCATCCGGTTATCACAATACACACACACACACACACACACACACACACACACACACACATATATATATATATATATAAAGTTGAAAATAAAACTGACATGAAAGACAATAAACTAGGGTATGTCTCAATTATTAAGGGATACTATTATGTCTTAATCATTGTCCAAAATAAAAGAATTTAGAAATTCATAAAATAAAGTTTTTTTTTTTTATATTTTTTCGGTTTTTGAGAATCTTATGTATTATCTTATGTATATGCATTTGGAATAAGCGTATATATAATGAGATCATTTGGTAGATACGAAAATTAAAATTTTGAATTTTTAAACTGAAGCAACCATAAGGATTTTTATAGGGAATAAAAAAATTAGTGCTCACATATTAGAGATCGAATAATTTGGAGATCATCAGGATGTTCGACTCTGATTGTTTTGGATGTCTATATATAATGGGCATCCTAAATCAAGAAATGACTATAAGTATTTATGTCATTTGGTTTCATATAGTAAAAGGTTTTGAAAGATAACTCGAGCTATATTGTGACATAAGTCAGTCAGATAATGTTTCAATAACTGTTTGATAAAGTTTATTGACTTATAAGTTATTGTTGCTGATGGATAGAACATATAGATAGAAATTTTATATTAGTTGATTTACTAATCAAAGACTTGACATATAAGGTATTTCATATGGTTGTTGTCACTAAGGATGTCCTAGATTAGTGGGAGTCACTCCTTCTTTATGTTTCATAATATTGTTTTGATATCAGTA
Source organism: Lathyrus tuberosus (assembly GCA_022829125.1). Taxonomy (NCBI): domain Eukaryota; kingdom Viridiplantae; phylum Streptophyta; class Magnoliopsida; order Fabales; family Fabaceae; genus Lathyrus; species Lathyrus tuberosus. Next base: position 822,779 of record JALAZF010000159.1, read on the forward strand.
AAGATTTTATGTTAAGATTATCTGCAGAAATAAAGTTTATGAGGTTATTATTATTATAACCATTTTTGTATCATTTGTGCAAATCTTGAATTTACAAACTTTAGTTTGATCTCAATAAAGAATTTAGTTGGACCAGTTGGAAATAGGCATGATTCAGAGATCACATTCATGAAATTTCCATGCCACTCATCCATATCGATCTATGTCATCAAGTACATTGATGTGGTGGTCGTCGGGGTTCTGTCACGTTATACGTCAGTGACAACTGTCGCGGTGGTCCCATTATTGATGTATGAGGTGGACTAGATTGTAAAGTTGAAGTCTAAAGATAAATAATATTTGGATCTACGCATAAGAATTGTGATATAATTATTAAAAATATATTGCCCAAGTGGGAGATTGTTGGAATATTTTATAATTTAAATATTATTTAATTATTTTATTTCAAGGCATTAGGAGTATTCAAGGTATTATGAGTACCTGTTTAGGAAAAACCATACAAACCACCAGGTGTTCGTTGTTTGTCTTCTAACTTTCAGGATTGCCGCCAACAAAAACTTTCTTAATAGATCCAGGTATTCCTACAATCTCTTCTCTCATATACTAACATGTAGTAGACCCTATAATTATTTACATGTTTGTATTATCAATTCTATTCCGCACTAAAGTTAATAGCATAATGTCATACCCTAAATTTTAGATCCCTAAGATCCCGCATATTTTTGCATCATTTGCATAGTTTATCATGTCTTACATCTCGCATAATACCCAATTTATCAGCCAGAATAAACTTGTTGGATTTACAGCCGAATCAGTTAAAATAAAAGTTAACTCTACGTAAAATAGTGGAAGAAAAATTTTAAAATCGAGCTTGCAAACGTCAGTGATATTAATCTACGTTTCACGTAGTTTAACCTGCCGTACTCGTTTAATTTTTTCGACTGCTTTTCGGTCGCATTTTGATCAGTTTAAGCCATTTAATCGGGTAAAATTTATTACGGAATTTGACCAAACGGTGTATTTTTTTAATACATTTATCTTGCGCTGATCATTTTTGTGTATTCATTTAATTTTTTCGAACACTTTGATATCGGTCCAATTATTTGTTTTTTACCGTTTTATTTATATTTCTAATTTGATCATTATTTTAATTAATCAGTTTTATTTTAAATTTTCTATTTTTAATAGTTAATACTTTTTCTATTTTATTATTTTTACTTTTAATACTTAATTTTAATTTTAATTTTTTTAAGCAATCTCGATAAACAAGTTTCATAAAATTAAGGGTTAATTATACAATTCCCCCTGCCATTAGGGCGAGATTTGATTTTGTCCCCCTGAAGTTTTTTTTTTTGAACGCCCCCTTATAAAATCAAAAATCAACTTTTACCACACCCTATCCCTTGTTTTGGTACCTGGGTATATGGTAAATGGCTATGTGGCATTTATCTTGATTACATGGCATTTATTTATTAATTTATCTATTAATTTATTTTTTAATTTATAAATATTACTTATTATTTATTTAAATTGTTATTTTATGTGAAACTTCCAATGTGAGACTCTTGCAATCACCTTCCACTTCAAACTCCATCCTATCTCATTTTGTGTAGACTATTCATTGCATCACGCTTAGTGCTCAGAATCAATTCAATCAAAAATCTGAATTGTTGATTCTCTCTTTCTTTTTCTGTAATACCCCATAACTTATTTTACTTCGGATAGTATTAGTTGTGATCAACTGAGTCCCAGTGTACTCTGATGAATTATCTGCAGAGATAATTAAAATAACTATGGAACTTAGAATAAATCCAATTAATATTATCTGACTCTGAGGTATTTTACTAATTTGGACTTAAGTGACTTTTTGGACATTTAGTAGTATTACTTATTAATGATAGTTACTATATGTTTTCTTTTCCTCCCATTTCCCACATAAAAGAAAAAGATAGTAAGAGAAGTAAGAAAGAAAGAAAAGGAAGGAGAGAAAAGTGGAGAAGAGGAAAAAGAGAAGAAATTCAAGTTTCAAGAGAAAATCATCATCAATCCCTCATCAATTCATCTCATCTTCTTCACCGTCATCTTCATCTTCATCTTCATCTTACTAGAGGTGGGTTCTAGTTAGAACTTTAGTTTTAGATTTTTGGAGATATTTGAGTTAGGTTAGAATCTTTGAAAGTCGATGATCTAACGGTTAAAAATTGGTATAAATTGTGTAGTATGATCACTCTATGCTTATGAACATTTATTATGCTTGTTTGTGCTGGTTGGAATCGATTTAGGTTGAGAAATGATGAATGTGTAACTTTGGAACCATGGAACCCGTAAGGGAAGAATTCTGGTTCTGGTGCGATTCGCCAGGCGAATTCCAGATTCGCCAGGCGGATTAAGTCTCGCCACCATCTCGCCAGGCGAAGTACTGGCGGAAGGGATTTGCCAGGCGAATTTGATGAGACAGAATTGTGTTAGCTACTGGAACTTTTAATTTTTCTAAAATTGGGGTTTCGCCACTAGATTCACCAGGCGAAGTGCGGGCGAAGGGAGATTGGCCAAGCGAAGTACTGGCGAAGAGCTGGCGAATGCAGACTCGCCAGGCGAAATACAGATTGGCCAGGCGAATCTGCCTAGGATCAAATAATTTTCTTTTCTTCAAAAATCTGTAACTTTGGACTCGTTTGTCCGACTTAAGAGTTCTTTATATCGTTGTGAAGCTAAGAAAATATTCTACACAATGGAGGCGAAAAATGGTAATTTTACTTCCCGATTTAATAAATCGGAGGGAACCGTTAATCGGCGTAATATGCGATATGTGGAATTATGTGTTTTAATTGTGTGATTGATGAATAATTTCCTATGTTCTTATTATTAAGCATGTTGAGTATGTATGCATGTTAAAATATGAAATAGGTAGAGTGAGGAATATCGCCGTGAACAATTGTTGGATAATGTGGAATAACATTGTGACAACGCTCGTGCAAAAGAGGTCGAGGCGTGTGTCTAGTAAAGATAACCGGTTTATCTTGCGGTGTAGTTTCATGAGACTCGAGCACCTCCTCTGAAATGTATGCACAATTACTTGGCAGGTTTGATTCCCGCGTATAGTACGATTGGAGCCTACGGGTAAAGAGACATGTGACGGTGTACGGGCCGTGTGAAGTGACGGATCACGGTGTACGGGCCGATGATCCCGAATCCAATTTGTATGCCAATTAAATACAAGGATCCATGACTTGAATCATCTTCTAGACGTAGAAGCGGACGGGAATAGGGGATACCTTGGTACGGTTATTGATTTGTAAGAGTCTGGAGTAACAGGCTCAGAACTTACTGTGGTACTATTGTGAGTTAATAGGCTCACTAGTGTGAATGCTTATATGGCGTGTGTGTACTCAAAGTCTTTTCCCTTCCCTTTTGACATGAGTTAGGATGTTAGAACCTTGTAAAGACGAGAGGACTTTAAGATAGGGAACTCACTGAGATTTGATGTATCTCACCCCACTGTTGTTGTTTACATCACAGGTTCTGCAGGTTTGGCGAAGGGTAAGGACAAAGTGGTTTGACTTTTCCTTACGGATCGTGGCTTTTGAGATGGCACGGCTTCCGCTATGGCGTTTTATTTTGAGATCATTGTATTGATCCAGTTCTTAGTTTTGTCTGTGGAACATCTTGTAGATATACTATGCCGTAGTTGGTTGTATTTAGTCTTTTGGGCATGTATATGTATAATATGTTACTAGGAACTTATTGTTATTTCAGTACCAAGCGTGAAATTCATGTATAATATATGCTTTGATGTATGTATGTATATATGGGCTTTACAGTTGGTATCAGAGCAGGTCGTATCCTCGACCTAGCCATGAAATAGTATAAGTGTTTCTTTCCGTTTTATATGTGTTGGGTCGCCATTGGTCTTACGTGTTATATTTATGGTATTGAGCCTGATCAACTTAATCCTATTTGTATGACATTTAGGAACATGGCTGACCGGCGCAGAAACAACCGTGGTAGACCGAGAACTACTCCAGCAGGGATAAATCTGCCAGGGGACGAAGGGAATGCCCCTCTGTACCAATTCATACAACAGATGCAGCAGCAGCAGAATCAGTTTGTACAACAAATGGTACAGCAAATGGCTGGTGGTGTGCATCCTCTGGTGGTTGTGCCAGAAGCTGCAGGGGGAACCTTTAGGGATTTCATTCGCATGAATCCTCCAGAGTTTCAGAGAGGATTAGATCCGGTAAAGGCGCATGATTGGATATCCGGTATGGAACGGATTTTCTTGATTATTCAGTGTAGTGAAGAGAATAAGGTTGTTTTCGCTTCTCACTTGTTAAAGGGTCCTGCCATGAGATGGTGGGAAAGCGCTTCAGCATTAATGATAATACAAGAGGTACCGAAAGTGTGGGAGCAATTTAAGATAACTTTTATGGAGAAATATTTTCCAAGTTCCTTAAGGTCTCAAAAAGAATTTGAATTTCAGCAGCTGAGACAAGGTAACTTGACAGTGACTTCTTATGCGAAAAAGTTCGAGGTTATGGCTGCTTATTCTAGGCAAGCCATGTATGCTCCTGATGAAAAGTGGAAGATTGATCAGTTTCTTTTTGGTTTAAGGGCTGAAATTTCACATAGTGTTTCCCAGAGAGAATTTACTAGTTATGCGGAATTGTTACGACAGTGTTATGTGGCAGAGCATAGTTTGAAGAAGGTACAAGCGGAAGGAGAATTAAGTAGGGTGAATCAGAGTGATCGTGGGAGATTGAATCAACAAGTTAGAGCAAGGCAACAATCATTCAAAGGGAAGCAAGTTCAGGGTTCTAGGGCTAGTGTGCCTCCGGTGTGCCGTACTTGTGGTAGGAATCATTTTGGGAGGTGACTCTCGGAAGGAATAAGATGTTATCAGTGTAACAAGGCGGGTCATTTATCGAGGGATTTTCCTCAGAACATGAATCAGAGGCAAGAAAAGAACACCGAACGAGTGTATACCTTGGATTCAAGGAAGATAAAGGGTGATAACTCCTTGATTGCGGGTACGTGTTTTGTGAATGGAAATCCTTGTTTTGTTTTATTTGATTATGGGGCAAAGCATTCTTTTGTGTCTACACGATGCGTGAAGCGACTTGGGTTGCAAGCTGTTCCTTTGACTCCACCCATGGTGGTTACTACTGCCATGGATGAAATTGTTGAAACACCGTTGATGTGTGAAAATTGTGTATTGTCGGTGAATGAAAGAGTCTTTCAGATTGATCTTATTTGTCTGCCGCTTAAGAAAGTGGATGTGGTTCTGGGAATGGATTGGCTTTCAGCTAATTCGGTTTTTATCGGGTGTGAAGAAAAACTAATCATTATTCCATCTACTGAAGCTACTCCGAAGGATGTGTTAACTACTATTTTAGAAGGTACGGTAGGAATGATTAATTTCTTGTTCGAGGAGGAAAAGTCTGTTCTTATGATTCTTACTAAGGAGGAGAGTAGTAACCTTCCAGTTTCGAGTATTCCGGTAGTTGGTGACTTTGCTGAAGTTTTCCCCGAGGATATCACTTCTCTTCCTCCGGAGAGGGAAGTGGAATTCTCTATTGACCTGATACAGGGAACGGCTCCAATATCCGTTTCTCCGTATCGGATGACACCACTTGAATTAAAAGAATTAAAGGACCAATTGGAAAAGTTGTTGGCTAAGCATTTTGTTCGACCAAGTGTTTCGCCCTGGGGAGCTTAAGTGTTGTTGGTAAAGAAAAAGGATGGTGGAATGCGGTTGTGTATTGATTACCGTCAGTTGAATAAGGTCACCATCAAGAACAAATACCCATTACCAAGGATAGACGACCTGTTAGATCAATTGAAAGGAGCCTGCGTGTTCTCGAAGATTGATTTACGGTCGGGTTATCATCAGATTCGGTTTGAAGAGTTCAGACGTACCAAAGACTGCATTTAGAACCCGTTATGGTCATTATGAATTTTTGGTGATGCCTTTCGGTGTGACAAATGCTCCGGCAGTTTTCATGGATTATATGAATTGGATATTTCAACCTTACTTGGACCAATTTGTGGTGATTTTCATTGATGACATTCTTATATATTCTCGTGACCCTCAAGAGCACGGAGAACACCTAAGAATCGTTTTATCCATTTTGCAAGAGAGTCAGCTTTTTGCCAAGCTAAGTAAGTGTGAATTTTGGATGTCAGAGGTGAATTTCTTTGGACATGTCATATCTCAAGGGGGTGTAGCGGTTGATCCATCTAAAGTTGAAGCCGTGATAAATTGGGAGAGACCGAAGAATGTGTCTGAAGTTAGAAGCTTCTTGGGACTAGCAGGGTATTATAGAAGGTTTATTAAAGGCTTTTCCCAACTAGCTTTACCGATGACGAGACTTACTCGAAAGGATTGTTCTTATGAATAGGATTCGGCTTGTGAGCAAATTTTTATGAGTTTGAAGGAAAGATTGACGACCGCTCCTGTTTTGGTTATTCCTGATCCTAGCAAGTCGTATGAGGTGTATTGTGATGCATCGAAGAGGGGATTAGGAGGTGTGTTAATGCAAGATGGACTTGTAGTGGCTTATGCTTCACGACAGTTGAAAGTCCATGAAGAGAATTATCCAACGCACGATTTAGAATTGGCGGCAGTTGTATTTACCTTGAAGGTGTGGCGTCACTACTTGAATGGTGTACGTTTTGAGATGTTTAGCGACCACAAGAGCTTAAAGTACCTCTTTGATCAGAAGGAATTGAACATGCGTCAAAGGAGGTGGATGGAATATTTGAAAGATTATGACTTGGAACTAAGATACCATCCGGGTAAAGCGAATAAAGTGGCGGATGCATTGAGTAGGAAGGTGTTGCATAATGCCGAGTTGATGATGCTAGAGTATACTTTATTGGAAAAAATTTGAGATCTAAATCTTCAATTTAATTGGACTCCTAATTGTGTAATTTTGGGGAATTTGGATATCAATTCTACTCTTAGGGAAGAAATCCAACAAGAGCAAGGGTTGGATGAGAAGTTGCAAGGAGTGTTATTGCAACAGGGTTTTATGCGAGCTACCGACGAAGTCATTGTATTTAACCAAAGGATTTGTGTTCCGGATAACACGGAGTTAAAAAGGAGGATTTTAGAGGAAGCGCATAAGGGTGCTTTTACTATACATCCGGGATCTTCAAAGATGTACCAAGACCTAAAGAGGGACTATTGGTGGTTCGGGATGAAAAAGGATATTGCGGTGTATGTGTCGGAGTGTGCGGTGTGTCAACAAATAAAGATTGAACACCAAAGGTCGGGTGGCTTGTTGCAACCTTTAGAAATTCCGTGTGGAAATGGGATAGTATTTCGATAGATTTCGCTGTGGGATTACCCCGTGCCCAAGGTGGTTATGATTCAATTTGGGTGATTGTGGATCGGTTGAGGAAGTCTGCTCACTTCTTGGCCGTAAAGACTACTAATAAGGCGAGTCATCTCGCAAGGTTATTCATTTCGGAGATAGTGAGGTTGCATGGTATTCCTACTAGTATCGTTTCGGATAGAGATCCGAAGTTTACTTCGAGGTTTTGGAGAGCTTTTCAACAAGCGATGGGAACGAAGTTGTGTTTGAGTACGTCGAATCATCCACAAACGGATGGTCAGACGGAACTGACGATACAAACCATGGAAGACATGTTAAGAGCTTGTGTCCTTGAAAGTGGAGGAAATTGGATAGAACTCTTACCGTTGATTGAGTTCTCTTATAATAAAAGTTATCATGCAAGTATTGGTATGGCACCTTATGAAGCATTATATGGAAGGAAGTGTAGGACACCTCTGTGTTGGGCGGAAGTAGGGGAAGATAGTATGTTGGGACCCGAGATTATTCACGAAACTACGGAGAAAATTAAGATCATCCGTGATAAGATCAAACAAGCCCAAGATCGTTAGAAGAGTTATGCGGATAAACGTAGAAGACCATTAGAATTTGAAGAAGGCGGTTACGTGTTTCTGAAAGTTACTCCGAGATTGCGGCTGAAAGGACCGTTTCGGTCGCGGAAGTTAAGTCCGAGATACGTAGGACTGTATCAGATTTTGGAAAGAATTGGTGAAGTAGCCTACAGATTAGCCTTACCGCCTTCTCTGTCCGAGATGCACAATGTTTTTCATGTATCTCAGCTTAGGAAATTTGTCCCAGATCCTCTTCAGCCAATTTTACCAGATACAATTGAGATAGAAGCGGATTTGACGTTTGAGCCTCAACTAAGTCGTATCACCGGAAGAGAAACTAAAGTGTTAAGGAATAAAGAGATTCCTCTGGTTAAGGTCCAGTGGGACGAGACGCATCCGGGCGATGCAACTTGGGAGTTGGAATCAGAGATGCGAGAAACTTATCCTCAACTTTTCAGGTAATTGTTTTAAATTCGTGGGCGAATTTCTATTTAAGGGGGGGGGGGAGGATGTAATACCCCGTAACTTATTTTACTTCGGATAATATTAGTTGTGATCAACTGAGTCTCAGTGTACTCTGATGAATTATCTGCAGAGATAATTAGAATAAGTGTGGAACTTAGAATAAATCCAATTAATATTATCTGACTCTGAGGTATTTTACCAATTTGGACTTAAGTGAATTTTTGGAAATTTAGTAGTATTACTTATTAATGATAGTTACTATATGTTTTCTTTTCCTCCCATTTCCCACATAAAAGAAAAAGATAGTAAGAGAAGTAAGAAAGAAAGAAAAGGAAGGAGAGAAAAGTGGAGAAGAGGAAAAAGAGAAGAAATTCAAGTTTCAAGAGCAAATCATCATCAATCCTTCATCAATTCATCTCATCTTCTTCACCATCATCTTCATCTTCATCTTACTAGAGGTGGGTTCTAGTTAGAACTTTAGTTTTAGAGTTTTGGAGATATTTGATTTAGGTTAGAATCTTTGAAAATCGATGATCTAACGGTTAAAAATCGGTATAAATTATGTAGTATGATCACTCTATGCTTATGAACATTTATTATGCTTGTTTGTGCTGGTTGGAATCGATTTAGGTTGAGAAATGATGAATGTGTAACTTTGGAACCATGGAACCCGTAAGGGAAGAATTCTGGTTCTGGTGCGATTCTTCAGGCGAATTCCAGATTCGCCAGGTGGATTAAGTCTCGCCACCATCTCGCCAGGCGAAGTACTGGCGGAAGGGATTCGCCAGGCGAATTTGATGAGACAGAATTGTGTTAGCTACTGGAACTTTTAATTTTTCTAAAATTGGGGTTTCGCCACTAGATTTGCCAGGCGAAGTTCGGGCGAAGGGAGATTGGCCAGGCGAAGTACTGGCGAAGAGCTGGCGAATGCAGACTCGCCAGGCGAAATACAGATTTGCCAGGCGAATCTGCCTGGGATCAAATAATTTTCTTTTCTTCACAAATCTGTAACTTTTGACTCGTTTGTCCGACTTAAGAGTTCTTTATATCGTTGTGAAGCTAAGAAAATATTCTACACAATGGAGGCAAAAAATGGTAATTTTACTGCCCGATTTAATAAATCGGAGGGAACCGTTAATCAGCGTAATATGCGATATGTGGAATTATGTGTCTTAATTGTGTGATTGATGAATAATTTCCTATGTTCTTATTGTTAAGCATGTTGAGTATGTATGCATGTTAAAATATGAAATAAGTTGAGTGAGGAATATCCCCGTGAACAATTGTCGGATAATGTGGAATAACATTGTGACAACGCTCGTGCAAAAGAGGCCGAGGCGTGTGTCTAGTAAAATTAACCGGTTTATCTTGCGGTGTAGTTTCATGAGACTCGAGCACCTCCTCTGAAACGTATGCACAATTACTTGGCAGGTTTGATTCCCGCGTATATTACGATTGGAGCATACGGGTAAAGAGACTTGTGACGGTGTACGGGCCGTGTGAAGTGACAGATCATGGTGTACGGGCCGATGATCCCGAATCCAATTCGTATGCCAAGTAAATACAACGATCCATGACTCGAATCGTCTTCTAGACGTAGAAGCGGACGGGAATAGGGGATACCTTGGTACGGTTATTGATTTGTAAGAGTCTGGAGTAACAGGCTCAGAACTTACTGTGGTACTATTGTGAGTTAATAGGCTCACTAGTGTGAATGCTTATATGGCGTGTGTGTACTCAAAGTCTTTTCCCTTCCCTATTGACTTGAGTTAGGATGTTAGAACCTTGTAAAGCCGAGAGGACTTCAAGGTAGGGAACTCGCTGAGATTTGATGTATCTCACCCCACTGTTGTTGTTTACATCACAGGTTCTGCAGGTTTGGCGAAGGGTAAGGACAAAGTGGTTTGACTTTTCCTTACGGATCGTGGCTTTTGAGATGGCATGGCTTCCGCTATGGCGTTTTATTTTGAGATCATTGTATTGATCCAGTTCTTAGTTTTGTCTGTGGAACATCTTGTAGATATACTATGTCGTAGTTGGTTGTATTTAGTCTTTTGGGCATGTATATGTATAATGTGTTACTAGGAACTTATTGTTATTTCAGTACCAAGCGTGAAATTCATGTATAATATATGCTTTGATGTATGTATGTATATATGGGCTTTACATTTTCCCAATTTTGCTTTTAGTTTCTTTCACAATTTTGAGCTACCATGAGCTTATAGCTCTACAATGGTGGAAAACAGAAAACGAAAGGAAAAACCCAAATTGTTAAACTATTCATGGAATACCATATTCGACATACTGATTAGCATGAATACCAAGACAATCCCGGAACATCCCAATAAAGATTCCATATACTGGAAGCAACGTATTTCCTACTGATTTTATTATTTCTTCCTTCAACTTCTTATCATATACAGACGATGTGGATTGAGCTCTAAACGTCTCTTCAAAATGCTTGTTGAACAATTTTAGCTTATCTTTCAATAACTCTGCTGTAACATTGTCATTAGGCGTCATGCAATCAATGTTGTGCAACTTCAAAATCTCCATCACCTTATTCCACGAGTTTCTTAGATAAAGCTCAAGTTCTCGATGGAAGTTTATCATCCCGGCTAACTCTTCAAAATCATGCAATCAATGTTGGTGCTTGATTGCTTTTATTGTGCAATCAATGTTTGTTATCATGTGATCCGAATTAGCATGATTTTAACAGCGAAGAATCAAGCAGTAGTGCAATATATTAATTGAATTTGGATAAAACAGGTTAGAATTGTACCTGGAAATTGACTGCTCTTTTGTGGATATCAGTAGGGAGTAAAGGATGTTGAGGATAAACTAAATCCATAAATTAAACAAAGGTTTCAAGATTTAGAAAAGTGAATGAAAATGACAGAGAGACTAGAGTGACCATGATAATTGCAAATGAGTCAAAAATAATAGCAGGCCATCGACAAGAACGGGAACAAAACCAACAGGGTTGAGCTGGAGAAATTCTGAATGAAGTGAATACAAGTATTGAAGTGGAATGTGATAGCAAGAAGTCCCACATTAGAAGTTTCACATAAAATACAAGTGTTTATATATGAGTTTCACATAGTGTAAAATAAGTTGAAAATAAGATTAAGTGAATGGGCTGCAACTAGCTATGGACTTATGTGTGATCTTGGCCCAAAAATTTTAATTTTTAAAATAACAATTTAAATAAATAATATTTATACGAAAATAAATTAAAAATTAAATTAATAGATAAATTAATAAATAAATATCATGTAATCAAGATAAATGCAACATAGCCATTTACCATATATCCAGTCACTCAAACAAGGGATAGGGTGTGATAAAAGTTGATTTTTGGTTTTATAAGGGGGCGTTCAAAATAAATAACTTCAAAGGAACAAAATCAAATCTCGCCCTAATAATAGAAAAAATCGTATAATTAACCCTAAAATTAATTTTAAGTTCCCATACACCCATACGACACACTTCTGTTTTCTCATGCAGGCCTACATTTGAGTAAAAAAACTGCTACCGTAAAATCACCTGCTTTTCTTTTCATTTTTTACAAATAATACAGTTCCTCGTAGGCTCGTACGTACTATCTCTCTCTCATTTTCTTTTCATTGCAAAATAGAACAAATAGAACAAGTGCCTCTTCTCATATAAGCCACGCGCGAACCCCACTTGGTGTGGGAGGATAACCACTTTTCACAAGGGACGTGCTACATTAAAAAGGGAACATTAAAAAAATGAAAAAGTTCCTTCCCCATGCAAAACGTACACCTCTCACTATTCCTGCATGTTTGAAAAGAAAATAATAAAAAAAACATTGAAAGTAAAAACAAGGACCCTATTTTCCTGCGCATGTGATTTCTTTTTCCTCTCATACACACAGATAGTGAATCAAAATACTGTACATTAAAAAGAAAAAAGAGAACATACTATACTTTTGCAAAGAAAATCTGCTACTACCTCTTCATGTCATACCATGCGCGGATCCCCCTTTAACCTTTCATCATCACTTTTTTTTTTTGCATCTAAACCATAATCTCTACGAATTTCTCAGCATCTAAACCGTAATCACACCGTATTTCAGATCTAAATCGCAACCGTTAACACACCATGTTTTTCTACAGCAAGTACCGTTTCATAACGCTGCAACAGCCGCATCATAACACTACAATGACCGCATTTGCCTGCATTGGACCGCATCATATAATAAAGTAAACTATTTAATTTTGATAAAAAATAAATTCACGCTACAACAACTGCAATCCGCATCGCAACAGTCGCAATAGTCGCAACCGCAGTGGCTGCAACCGCAACCGCATTCACAGCCGCAACTGCAATTTAAAACTATGGATATAACACCCTCCGTTTTTCACACCTTCAATAACTTGCTCTCTCTAATGGATAAAAGAGGAGAAAACTTCTCATTTGAAAAAGAAAAAAGAACAGAATAAAATAATTTCTCTGCATTTTTGAGAAACTAATCTCCACCTTTCAACTTCATGAGAAGAAGAAATAAAGCAGTAACACCTTCACCCAACCTTCACCGCCACGAACCACTATACACCGCCATGCTATAGCATCTTCATCATCTTCAAAACTTTCCAACCTCCATCTTTCCACTTCCGGCGGCATACACATAATACACTTCCATAACTTTTACCAAACATCACTTCCACTCTCTTCCTCAAACCGCAACAACAACTCTTTGCTTTTCCTCCATCGCATACACATCCTTGAAACCACTCTTCATATTTCATAACTTCATCACATACAAAACCCGCGCCGCAGCAAAATTCATGGAAAAACACCGAGAAATTGACGGGGTGAGAGACTCGTGAGATCTTCAGTGAGTATCACGTGAAGAAAAATGTGTGTGTTGAGAAGCGATTTCATGTTGCTGACTCTAGGTTTCACATTTGTTCCTTTTTTTTAAATTGTTTTATTTTTGTTAATGGGCTTAGAGGCCCATGGTTTGATTAGCTAGACACGCCTCCCTTTGTCATAATTCACCCACAGGCCCATCATTTTTTTTATTATTTAGTTTAGGTTTATTTTTAAATTAGATTAGAATTTTTTTTAATTATTTAAGTATTATCATAAGTTTTTTAGAATATATATGAAAAAACCCCAACAAAAATTAGTTCTCAATTTGTTTTTATTATTATCATTATTATCTTATAGTTTTAGTTATTAATAATTTAGTATTTATTTTTAAAGATGCATGATTTATCTTATGTTGTACTTTTTATCTGTTTTCACCACGATGTTTTGTTGTGTACTTTCTATTTATTCTTACAAGATGTTTTTCCGTGAATGTATATGTTTTTATGCGATGCTTTAGCGCGTATCTTTGTTTGTTTATGCGCGATGATTTGCCGTGTTTCTTTTCCGATCTTTGTTGTCTTAGTTCATAATGCTCTTCCATGTATTTTCTGTTTGATGATTTCATTTACCTTGATTACCATGATGTTTTGCCATGTGTATTCTATGATCTCTTGTTTATTTGACTATGCATGATGTTCTTGCCATGTACTATGTCTGTGTCTCAATTTGATGCCATTTACATGATTTTTTTCCATGTACCTGTTGCTTTATTTCTATTCCTTGTTGACCTAATCCAAGGGAATGGATTGTATGTTGACTTATTTTCATTTGTGCACGTTCCTTGCATGTTTGAACTTTACCTATTTTTGTTGTTGTTCTTGGTTCTTAAAACCTAACATTGTAGTTCTGAACTACGATTGCTCTGACTTCCAATTAAGGATACGTAGGCATAAGATTGCGAGATCCGAGCGAGCTACCTTTTTATTTTTCCACCTTTTCTCTTTTCTTTACCCATCCTTACCTTTAGCAAACAATTTTAGCCAAAACACAAATATTTCAAGAGGTTCATGTAGAGTACTGCAGATACTTAGGCCGCGATAGAAAATGGAGACTTCACTAGGGACTAGACAGTGGGTTAAGCTTAACTTGTTATATTTGTGTTGTCATTATTGTTTGCTATTGCTTGGGTTTTTCTATTTTTCAGGTTGATCTATGTGTGTGAGATAAGTCCTAACCCAGACTTGTGTGCACATTGAGATAGGATTATGGTATGATCAAAAGTTACATGTCCGGAGTAATCTGGAGCATGATTAACATATGATGTAACCACGCTCAGTGGAGGCCCCTTTGAGGGTAGTATTTGTTGAACGAGTAGTCGTGAAAGCATTACTACTCTCGACCTGGGAGCCCGAGAAGCTGAGGATCTTTAGACCCCTTTCACCCCACTTGGCCTTCAAGGATGTAGTGCGGTGACTATGAGGGTGTAAACCCGAATTAGTTGATATGCAATGCTACACTTAAATGAGGTTCTCTTGAGAATATTATTGATTCCTGAGTAATTGGAGTGTTAGTAATATCTGAAAGAGAATTATGGACTCTGGGAACCTTGTTAGAACCCGTTGTGCAGGTGCTTTACCCCTAGTACATACCCTATGGTTGGTTCTTCACCAAACTCCATGCTTGTGATCATAAATCCTTGATCCTGTCGCCTGTGATTTGCATTGTGTTGCATGACATTGCATATCATTTTCATCTTTGCATGATTCATTGCATACATCCAGTTTATCCAACAACTCATTCCAGCTGTCTCTATCTTCCAGTGTCATCTGTCAGTCGTCAAGCTGATTCCTCGTCATCGGTACAGGACTAAAACTAATTTTAGACGCAAAATGTCAGAGCATGAACAACATAACACAAAGATTAGAATGGAGATTGATGATCTGAAGTTAGGAATAACTAAGTTTACTGAGATGTTCCAAGTCCTGATTGCTAGAGGGGAGTAACCTCAAAGAACTATTATCCAGGATGCCTCAGGTGTTGCTACTGATCCTCAGCCTGTTCAGATGCCACCTCTTGCATATACTACTATGATTGGTCAAACTACCAGACCAGTGTTTCAAGCTCCTGTCTTCGCTAAGCCCAAACCTCTGGTCCATACTTTTGCCCAAGCTGCCCGAGCTCCCTTTGAGAATCCTCTTTATGACTACAGTGCTGCTAGTGCTCAAGGATAAGATCGTGAAGATTTAGTTGAACCTGAGGTTGTCCGTAAATAATTTCAGATCATAGACAAAAGACTCAGAATCGTGGAGGGTACTGATTTCTTCAGTGTTGATGTAGATAACATGTGCCTTGTTTCTGACCTTGTTATGCCTGCCAAATTCAAAACTCCCGAGTTTGTGAAATACAAAGGTCACTCTTGTCCATGAGCTCATCTGGTTATGTACTTCAGGAAGATGGTTGCTTACACCAACAATCAGAAGATGCTCATCCACTCCTTTCAAGACATCCTGAGTAAAGCTTCTCTCAAATGGTACATGAACCTTGAACAGAAAGGTATTCAGTGCTTCCAGGATCTTGCCAATGCCTTCATGAAGTAGTACAAGGATAATCTCTATATGGCTCCTGACCTTTGTCAACTTTAAAACATGTCTCAGAACGAGAGAATCTTTCAAGAAGTATGCTCAACGTTGGAGAGAGCTAGCTTCCCAAGTTGAACCCCCTCTAGCAGAAAAGGAACTCACTGGAATGTTTATGGACACCTTGTCTCCCTTATATTGGGAAAAGATGATTGGTAGTGTTTCCTCCAACTTCACAAATTTGGTTACCATTGGCCAAAGACTAGAAAAAGGTCTCAAGAACGGTAAAGTGTCTAAAGCTGCATAATCTTCTAATGGTGCAAAGAAATCCTATGGGAACTTCCAGAAGAAAAGAGAAGATCAGACCAATGCTGTCATGACTGAAGCGAGAAGGCCTCGTCCCATACCTGAGTATGTTAGACACCCTGATGTTGCTGATGTTACTCCCGTGGTTGCTGCTCCATGTCCAGTTCGAGCTCCTCAACGTCCAGTTGTTGGACAGAACCAGAATTACAATAGGACTCACTTTGATCCTATTCCCATGAGGTACACTGAATTGTACCCTGTTATGGTTCAGAAAGGCTGGATTACCACTAGGACTCTGCGTCTTCCTCCAAATCCTCTTCCAGTTGGTTTCAGATCTAACCTCCACCGTGCATTCCATCAAGGTGTCACAAGCCATGACTTGGAAAATTTCTATTCACTAAAGGCTAGAGTGTGTGATTTGATCAAGGATGCAATCCTCACCTTTCATGACACCAATCCTTCACTATTGTTTGTATAAATAAATAAATATTATTATGTTATTAGACCTATAGAATATAAAAATAATTTAATTTACCAAATAGTCAATTTTAATATTGGCAAGATATTTTTAAGAATATTTTTTAGCAATATCATATACATATAAATTATTGAACTTGAATTAGCAGTATCATGTATGTCATCATTGAAAATTTGTAAATGAATCCCTAGAAGAATATAAGATAAAATATTAGATTATGGAAATATTAATTTTAATATATTAAAAATATATATCCTTTAAATAAAGATTTTTCATATAAAATTACCTGAATTAGAAGGTATATCTGACTCTTCTCCATTTGTGATGCATACCATGTTATTGTACTCATTGTAATTTTCAATAGAAGAATTAATGTCTGAAACTTAAAAGATAAATTATTTTTAATTATTTAAAAAATTATTATTTTAATTCATTGATATCTTTTAAAGAATATATAAAATTATATGTTTTAAAATATTTTATATATTTAGAATAATTCAATTTACCTATCTTTTGTAATGTAATTTTTTTAATGCGTTTCAAATCAAGTTGTTGTTTCCTTTTGAGCCGATTGAAATGTTGAATTTCTGTCAGTTTTTTTCCATGCTGCTTTTCTGTTTTAGAGTGGAAAATAACACACTTTATAATTAAAAACAAATATAAAAATTAAAGATTTTATAAATTTGATTATATAATTAATACTATGTAAAATAAATATTCTAAAATAAAGTGTCCTAGAATGGAAAATTGTAAAACAACTTTTAAATTGAAATGAAAAATTTAATAGTGCGTGTACGTACCAGTATCAAATTTCATATTTTAGTGGATGAACAATGAAGAATTAGTAGTATAGATTGTCATTGAGAGAGAGATATCGCTATGTTTCTCAAAGAATTTTAAGATCTTATTTTATAAAAGATATGAAATATTATAATAATTGGTAATTATTGTATGTAACTAAAAGAAGAATAACAATAATAATAGTAACTGAAATAGGAATAATAATAATAGTAATTGAAAGGTTTTTAAAATGAAAGATTTGTTAGTTTTTAGTTATTATAGTGTATATAATTTGAAATAATAATATTTTATTAAAGTAAAAAATTAGATATTGTTATTAAGTTTATGTATAATAAATGGTTATGAATAATATTATTAATAATGTTATAAAACTAAATAAAACAATATAGAGATCAAAGAGAGGAAGGGAAGAGAGAAAATAATATTATATTATCTTCTGCAAAAATACACTTTAAATTGTAATGTGGATCTTATTTATAGTACATGACCAATGAATAACCATTAACTCAAGTAATATAGAAAGTTGGGTAAATGAACATCCACATCTATTTACTATTATTCGTAACACACCCCTTTGGATGTTCATTGAGGATATGTCTTGTTAAAACCTTACTAGAAAAAATCCAGTGGAAAAAAAATCTAGTGAAGGAATAAGAGTACAATATCCTTTTAAAGTAAATTCATTTCCCCCCTCAACTGAATGATCATTTCTTCGACGATGAAGACCAATCTTTTGTACTAGTTGATTAAAAGTTCTACTTGGGAGTGACTTTGTGAAAAAGTCTGCAAGATTATCAAATGAACATATTTTTTACACTACACCAAACAAGGGAAAAAATGGCGCTTTTTTGGCCTATGACAGCGCTTAAAAGCGCTGTCGTAAGTAAAGACAGCACTCTTTTATTTATGAAGAAGCGCTCTCTAAAAAGGGCCTTTAGACAGCGCTTTTATAAAAGCGCTGTCTAATGTATACGTTCAAAATTTTAAAGAATTTTTTTATATACTTTAGAGAGCGCTTTTTTCTTCAAAAGCGCTCTATAAAGGGGGACTTTAGACAGCGCTTTTGAAAGCGCTGTCTAATGTATACGTATAATGATTTTTTTTATACCTTTAGAGATCGTTTTTTCCTTAAAAGCGCTCTCTAAAGGGGGACTTTAGACAACGCTTTTAAAAGCGCTGTCTATTGTATAACTTTAGACAACCCTTTTTTCTCAAAAACACTGTCTTTTGTCTACATATAATTTTGAAGATTTTTTTTTTAAATCCCATTTTAACCATTTTTTTATGCAGAAACCTGTATAATTCACATTTCCATAAACCTGTATAATTCACATTTCAATAAACCAGTATGGATACGCATTTCCATCAACAAATTCTATTTCAAAACTAGAGTTTACATTAATGCAGAATTCGCACAAATTCTATAAACTAGAATTTGTACATTTCAATAAACTAGAATTTACATGCAGAATTCGCACAAATTCTATTGTATGGTTTCAAACATGTATAGAATTTACATTTCAATAAACTAGAATTTACATTCACAAAACTATACATTCAAGAAAGAATTCTTCTTGCAATAAAAAATTCGCACAATTCCTCCTTAGTATCTTGCAATTGTTTCCTCGTGTAATAAGGACACACCATATCATCGAAATACTACATAACAAAACAAAATACACATTATTTAGTTAAAAATAATAAATTATATGACATATCCGATAAATATTAAAATAAATCTTAAGTTATAAAACCATGCATACCGTAATAGGAATCTCCAATTGTTCCATTTGAAGGATTTCTCTCATGAACCTCAAAACGAAGTACCTGCAGTCTATGCCATTACGCTGACGAGGGCACTACACATAGACAAACAAATAAGAAATAATATATAGATGTTTTGTGTTATCAAGTAGCATCACTAATAAGCAATATTGTGAAAATTAATATACCTCCACTTTGACCCATGTAATATTGGTTGCTCTAGCCCGTGCTACTCGTGCGTATCTTCCTGGTTACTAGACATTTGACCTGTAAGAAAGAAAAAAACAGAAATTAAATGACAAAGATAAAAATCCATAATACTAATCCATTGAATGATATAAGCTATATTGAATGATATAAGCTATAATTTTACAACTAGTACCTTTTTCACTAACGTCTCTTTCTTTTCTTGTTTGGAGTATGTTCTACCCGTCTCTTAACAACACGGACGGTTGGATTGATCCAAATACCCTCATTATGATCATTTCTAGTATATGATTCATTCACTATAATATTTTCATCTTGATCATTTCTAGTAAATGATTCAATATCAACATCAATATCACCTTGATCTCCAACGTTTTCATCAATTACTTAGTTAGATAAAAGCACTATAGACCATTTTGTACTTGTCGGATCAGTGACATAGAACACTTGTTTAGCTTGAGAGGCTAGAATAAAAGGCTCATCTTTGTACCCCATCCTATTAAGATCCACTTGCAAAAATCCGGACTTATCCATTTGTACGCCATTATTATTTTCAACCCACTTGCAACGAAATATAGGAATCTGAAACTTCTCATAATCAAACACCCAAATGCGCTCGATAACCCCAAAATATGACAGATTTGCAAATTTGGGGTTTAAGTCTTTCACACTTGAAATGTGCATTGTAACACCCCCAATCTATACCCCCAAGTAAACAAATAGATAATTAAAATTTCAAAATTTCATCAGAGTATATTTCAATTATCATGGCATAGACAGGGAGAATCACATTAGATTGAAACAAAACATACAACACCTGCTCATAAAGATATGCAACAGTGGGGTAGCGTTCAACAGAGGAACTCGGTTCCTTACACCCACATTTCAAAGTTTTTAGAATAAAAGCGGAAAATCTAAAAACTGAATATCATATATCGATCACATGAAAAGTTGGTCATACATCCAGTTATACATGCACAAGCCAAAAGATATATATACATCATACACAATAATCGCTAACGGCCTCCCTAACTACCCGGTGTCACATATCAGAGCCGACCGACAAAAGAATGAAGTCCTAAGCTTCACAAAAGACCTCCAGCACTAATCTGCAATGCCTCATAGAGCATTATAAAACAGCAGAAGGGTGAGAAACACAATTATATTATAAATGCATATAATTATATATTTCAACATAAAAATACACATATCAAATTTTCTCACCACAATTATCACATGCCTACACATAAAGCATATACAGATTATATTCACATAATCCCATATTCACACATCCTGCATATGTTTATACACACAAAACGTATCATTCACAATTCAAGGCATTTAACACGAATGCACATCAATTCACCAATGCTATCACAAGCTCAATCACACAATGTCTCCATCCCCAATTGTATATTATTCATGCCCAATACATTTATCACAAATGCATATCACAACGTCTCGCACATAATCAACCAATGCAATCATAATTCATGCAGATGCAAAGAGACCGACACAACGACTCTCTATGCAAATGCATATGCGGTACCGACTCCAAGATTCATATCTCATCACTAGTTCACTCAGGAACTCTGCTGGAACCATCGCTCATTACTGAGGATCACTCAAGTAACACCCCGTCGGGCCTACGATGTTCACCCGTCGTTTTAGGTCCCCACATGGGCACACGACGTTTATGGATTGCTTTAGGTCCCCACACGGGCACACGATCTGATCGCTTTAAGTCCCCACACGGGCACACGATCTGATCGCTTTAAGTCCTCACCTGGGCACACGATCATCTATAACCATCGCTTTAGGTCCCCACCTAGGCACACGACGTTATAGCAGATTCCCTCTGGAATCGAACCGTCACTCAGGACGTCACAACAATGCATATCATGATGCTTGACGCACAAGAACTCATGACAACCAATGCATTTTCAAACATATATGCAACCATAAACATGCATATATAATCAAATACAACACATTGCATTTATTTGCCTCTCGGCCACCATTCATCACCACAACATGCCATCAAATGCATTCACATCATATAACATCATACAAGTCATACGATATCCATATTCAAAGCACATAGCATAATACACATCATTTACACACCATTAAAACGGCAAAAGTCGACAAAACAACACTATTCACAATTCTCGACATTATTAAATCCGCTAACAAATTCTAAACCATCATAATAAGAAAGTACAACTCAATAGCTTTCCAATGCATCAAACCACGCCTCAAACCGAATCACAGATCAGAAGTTATGCAGAAAACAAAATTACACGAACAGCACTGTTCGCTGGGCGAATCTCCCTCGCGAGCATTCGATAGCTCCTTCGCTAGGCGAACATCCCTCGCGAGCATTCGCTAGCTCTTTCGCTAGGCGAATGTTCCAGCGAACCAACTGTTAGATAAAAACAGACACAAAGTTCGCTAGGCGAACCCCCTGGCGAACCAAGGCAGCAACTACCAACATTCAAAACACCTAAACTTCGCTAGGCGAACACTCTAGCGAACCCTCGCTCATGCCTTCGCTAGGCGAATACCCGTAGCGAACCTTCGCTAACCTTCGCTGAATGGTTCGCTAGGCGAACTTGCGAAAACTCAGAATCCTTCAGCGCTGTTGGAAACCCAAAAATGATATTTTTCAACCCAAACCATTTCCAAATCAACATACTTCAATCAGAACCTATTCTAATCATGTCAACAAGCAAACTAACACATTTACATCGATTTCCAACCGCTAAACCATCGATTCTACTCATTTTATCGTTTTCGACCTAGAAGTGAAAAACATGGAAAGCAAGAGAATCATCCAAACACATTCATACATAATCATATACAAGCATAGTATAATCGAGTTTCGCACCCTTACCCGATTAAATCGATTCCTAGAAGTGGTTTTCTTTGATTCCTAGCTTTTTTCCTCTTCTTCTCTCTTTCTCTTCTTTCCCTTCTCTTTTCTTCTTCTCCTTTTCTTTCTCTTACTATTTTTCTTTCTTTTCTAATTCCCTCTATTTCTATTTCTCTCTCTTTTTCTCTACTAACTTAGTAAATAATTAGGGAAAAGACTAAAATACCCTTACTCTCAATTATCTCACAAACGATCCCAAAATGCGATAAAATATAATCATATCGAAAAATAACATAATTTCAGATAAAAGTCAAAAATGAAATAATATAATAATAAAATAATAAAAAACGACTCACTTAAATAAAAATACTAAAACTGGGGCGTTACAACTCTCCCCCACTTGGAAATTTTCGTCCTCGAAAATATAACCGAGACGAACAACTCCAGACACGACTCTCGCATCCGACTAACAAACCGACATGCCAACAAAAGGCGCACCACGAAAAACACCACTGACAACCCACCTTGCTAACAGCAGATACGACAACGACACAACAACAATGACAACAACAACGACAAGCTGCAAAGCCCATACAATGCACTTGACGACCAACTCACGACTCAAAGAATACACAGAACACAACTCACAGGTTCACCCTTGAACCAAAACACAACAAGATCGTTACCATCACCGTAGGTAACCCACCTCTAATTCCTCACACAGGAATTAGCTACACGCACTCGAACCAACATAATGTAAACGAGGCAACAACACAAACAAGAACATAAAGTTCCACGACACGACAAGGTCTCAACAACATCAACAAAACCAGAACACCAACCTCATTGTCGCACAACCTTATCACATCGATGCCACGATTCACCAATCGTACATATAACCAAAACACTCATTTACTTAGTAGCCCAAGAATACCATTCAAACCTTTCACCTAACACTTCCATTCTGAAACGTCCATTGGTCTCATCATTCCTACAGATTTTCAATGTTCCACCTAAGAACTCTTACAAGTCACACACGCATATACGAAATATACCACATCACGCTTTCGCTGCGCACTCTGATGACTCGTAACCATCAAAACTACCAATCTCACGTCCAAAGTCTAACTCTTTCGCATACTTCCCAAAAACCACCAAAACAGACATACTTAGAAACTTTCGACTTAACTCCTCAGTCACCACAATAACTTTTCCCCAAGGATAATTCAAGCCAAATTCGTAACTCATCACGAATTCTAACCATTCTCGTTGTCTCTATTCCTTCCGACCAAACCCTCATTCGATATTCTTGTAATTACCACACGCTTCGAATCTAGAATCATAAAGATAATACTTCCTGTAATCCAACATAATACAACTACAACCAATTCCACAATAGTACTGATCCTTTCATGACTACTCAAATGTCGAAGAACATAAGCCACGACTTTACTTTCTTGTATTAACACACTGACTACACTCCTCAAAGATGCATCCCAAATGATCGACTTCCCTTTTTCAAGTCAACCGAAATAACGAAAACGCAAATTTTGGAAAAGCCTTCCCTACCCTTCGGTAATAACCAACAAAAGTCCAAAAAGTTTCTAATCACCTTAACTAACTTCGGAGCCTCTCATAGTAACACTGCATCTACTTCCGATGATAACAAATATAACCCGTCACACAAAGTCGATCAAAGCCTCGACTCAAGCAAATCACCACTCGTATCAAACATTCCAATGATTGTAATTCTAATCAAACTCAACCAACCAAAAAGGACTCTCAATGACTTCACAATTTAACCACATACCAGACCCTCTAATCCAACTCATCTTCTGATATAAGAATCTTCATCGACACAACGAAACAAACTGTAACCATTTCCTTAAATTCCAAACAACTCCTCGCACACACTATCAAAGCCAGAAAGACACGTCCATTCCATCCAACATAATTCCCGTCTGCTATCAACAAGAGATTAAGGGTGATCAGTTCCTTAATTTGTCAATAGACAGGCGATAACCATGATGAGGCATAAATCGTCTCCACCAAACTATAATAGTATTCCTCACATCCTATGCACAAAACTACCAAAGGCACAAATCCTTAGTTGACATAATCCTTACATCCGCATCCCTTCTTGAACCAGAAACTACACTTATAATCTTGCAATTCCGAACACACTGAGCCAGCGCTCTACACCTGAAACAACATGGAGAAGTACCAGCTTCTCCCCCACTTATCTCATTCTAATCCTTTCAACTGTAAACACACTAAATCCATTACAAATCCTTTACCATAAACAGTCAAAGAACAATTATACAAACCCCAAGAGTAATTACCGACCCCTAGACAAAAGTATCGATAACCATCACACCACCCCAAGAAGACAACACAATTCAAATGCTTCGCGCACTCATACGAAATAAACGAATGAGTCGCTCCAGTACCAATAATAGCAATTAAAGGCATAATAATAAAACAAGTACCTCAATCAAACGGTCCGCAACAGTAACTCCCCACCAACCTAAGCTTGTTTTGGTTTTGTACACCTCGTACTAATATGACCCATCTCACCACAGTTAAAGCACT
The DNA here is from genome assembly GCA_022829125.1 of Lathyrus tuberosus. Classification (NCBI taxonomy): domain Eukaryota; kingdom Viridiplantae; phylum Streptophyta; class Magnoliopsida; order Fabales; family Fabaceae; genus Lathyrus; species Lathyrus tuberosus. Next base: position 847,588 of record JALAZF010000159.1, read on the forward strand.
TAACCACATTCTTCCTCTTGCACTTGGCTGCTACATGCCCTACACCTCCACAATCAGAACACATATCCAAATTCTTCCCACATTCGGACTGACGGTGTCCCCACTCACCACACCTAAAACACCTCGGAGAATTAGACATACCTCTTCCACTTGGCTTTTTCTCAAAATTCTCCCTTTGCTTACCTTTATCAGCTGGTGTTACATACGAACCACCATGGAACTGTTGCTTCCCTTTCCTGCCACTTACACTTTTGTAATGAGTAGAACGAGCCTTACTATCCTCTTCATAAATCCTACAACATTCCACTAAATCAGAAAACCTTCTAATTCTCTGATAACCGATTGCCTGCTTTATCTCAGGACGCAATCCGCTCTCATACTTCACACACTTAGAAAACTCCGCAGTAGCTTCAGCATAATGAGGATAAAAATGCACCAGCTCAACAAACTTAGCAGTATAGTCAACAACAGACAGACTACCTTGTTTTAGTTCCAAGAACTCAATTTCCTTCTTGCCTCTTACATCCTCGGGAAAATACTTCCTCAGAAACTCCCTGCTAAACACTTCCCAAGTGATCTCTTCCTCCTCAGCAGCTTCCAACACATTATGAGTACCAACCCACCAATCATCAGCTTCTTCTAGTAACATGTGAGTACCAAGTCTCACCTTCTGATCCTCGTCACAATCCATCACTCGGAATATCCTTTCAATTTCTTTCAACCAAATCTGTGCACCATCGGGATCATATCTTCCTCTGAAGACAGGCGGTTTATTCTTCCTGAACTCCTCATTACCCGCAGCATTCGGTGCACCCTGCACAGCCCGAGCCATAGCCTGCATTGCAGCAGCTAAAGCAGCATCATTCCTACCAGCCATATTCTGTTCATTTCCAATAACAGCAACTATGGTTAAACAAACAGCTCATCGAACCACCAAGACCAACAAGACTGACACAAACTGACACGGACTGGTTCTGATACCACTTAATGTAACACCCCCAATCTATACCCCCAAGTAAACAAATAGATAATTAAAATTTCAAAATTTCATCAGAGTATATTTCAATTATCATGGCATAGACAGGGAGAATCACATTAGATTGAAACAAAACATACAACACCTGCTCATAAAGATATGCAACAGTGGGGTAGCTTTCAACAGAGGATCTCAGTTCCTTACACCCACATTTCAAAGTTTTTAGAATAGAAGCAGAAAATCTAAAAACTGAATATCATATATCGATCACATGAAAAGTTGGTCATACATCCAGTTATACATGCACAAGCCAAAAGATATATATACACCGTACACAATAATCGCTAACGGCCTCCCTAACTACCCGGTGTCACATATCAGAGCCGACCGACAAAAGAATGAAGTCCTAAGCTTCACAAAAGACCTCCAGCACTAATCTGCAATGCCTCATAGAGCATTATAAAACAGCAGAAGGGTGAGAAACACAATTATATTATAAATGCATATAATTATATATTTCAACATAAAAATACACATATCAAATTTTCTCACCACAATTATCACATGCCTACACATAAAGCATATACAGATTATATTCACATAATCCCATATTCACACATCCTGCATATGTTTATACACAAAAAACGTATCATTCACAATTCAAGGCATTTAACACGAATGCACATCAATTCACCAATGCTATCACAAGCTCAATCACACAATGTCTCCATCCCCAATTGCATATTATTCATGCCCAATACATTTATCACAAATGCATATCACAACGTCTCGCACATAATCAACCAATGCAATCATAATTCATGCAGATGCAAAGAGACCGACACAACGACTCTCTATGCAAATGCATATGCGGTACCGACTCCAAGATTCATATCTCATCACTAGTTCACTCAGGAACTCTGCTAGAACCATCGCTCGTTACTGAGGATCACTCAAGTAACACCCCGTCGGGCCTACGATGTTCACCCGTCGCTTTAGGTCCCCACATGGGCACACGACGTTTATGGATTGCTTTAGGTCCCCACACGGGCACACGATCCGATCGCTTTAAGTCCCCACACGGGCACACGATCCGATCGCTTTAAGTCCCCACCTGGGCACACGATCATCTATAACCATCGCTTTAGGTCCCCACCTGGGCATACGACATTATAGCAGATTCCCTCTGGAATCGAACCGTCACTCAAGACGTCACAACAATGCATATCATGATGCTTGACGCACAAGAACTCATGACAACCAATGCATTTTCACACATATATGCAACCATAAACATGCATATATAATCAAATACAACACATTGCATTTATTTGCCTCTCGGCCACCATTCATCACCACAACATGCCATCAAATGCATTCACATCATATAACATCATACAAGTCATACGATATCCATATTCAAAGCACATAGCATAATACACATCATTTACACACCATTAAAACGGTAAAAGTCGACAAAATGACACTATTCACAATTCTCGGCATTAGTAAATCGGCTAACAAATCCAAAACCATCATAATAAGAAAGTACAGCTCAATAGCTTTCCAATGCATCAAACGACGCCTCAAACCGAATCACAGATCAGAAGTTATGCAGAAAAAAAAATTACACGAACATCACTGTTCGCTGGGCGAATCTCCCTCGCGAGCATTCGCTAGCTCCTTCGCTAGGAGAACATCCCTCGCGAGCATTCGCTAGCTCCTTCGCTAGGCGAATGTTCCAGCGAACCAACTGTTAGATAAAAACAGACACCAAGTTCGCTAGGCGAACCCCCTGGCGAACCAAGGCAGCAACTACCAACATTCAAAACACCCAAACTTCGCTAGGCGAACACTCTAGCGAACCCTCGCTCACGCCTTCGCTAGGCGAATACCCGTAGCGAACCTTCGTTACCCTTCGCTGAATGGTTCGCTAGGCGAACCTGCGAAAACTCAGAATCCTTCAGCGCTGTTGGAAACCCAAAAATGATATTTTTCAACCCAAACCATTTCCAAATCAACATACTTCAATCAGAACCTATTCTAATCATGTCAACAAGCAAACTACCACATTTACATCGATTTCCAACCGCTAAACCATCGATTCTACTCATTTTATCGTTTTCGACCTAGAAGTGAAAAACATGGAAAGCAAGAGAATCATCCAAACACATTCATACATAATCATATACAAGCATAGTATAATCGAGTTTCGCACCCTTACCCGATTAAATCGATTCCTAGAAGTGGTTTTCTTTGATTCCTAGCTTTTTTCCTCTTCTTCTCTCTTTCTCTTCTTTCCCTTCTCTTTTCTTCTTCTCCTTTTCTTTCTCTTACTATTTTTCTTTCTTTTCTAATTCCCTCTATTTCTATTTCTTTCTCTTTTTCTCTACTAACTTAGTAAATAATTAGGGAAAAGACTAAAATACCCTTACTCTCAATTATCTCACAAACGATCCCAAAATGCGATAAAATATAATCATATCGAAAAATAACATAATTTCAGATAAAAGTCGAAAATAAAATAATATAATAATAAAATAATAAAAAACGACTCACTTAAATAAAAATACTAAAACTGGGGCGTTACATGCATTGCTTCAGCTACCACGGTGACACCACTATTTTGCATAGTACTTTTATCATCTTGTTCTTTGGTATAAAATGTCTATCCATTAATTGTGTATGCGCTATAAGAAAACACGACCATACTTGGACCATATGCTAAACATCTCAACCTTTCTGTTATTGAAGCGCGGTCTGAATAATACTTTGAATAAATATGATCCTTAAACCAAGGTTTGAAACTTCGATTGTGCTCTCGTACTATCCAATTCTCATTTCTATTCGGATTTAAACCTCGGAGAACATCCTTGTGCATTTCAACATACGGCTCAACCTCATTCTCATTGTGCAGAACATACAAATGCACTTGATCCCGTTCGACCCTTGATACTGTCACAACTTCATTTCCAATTAACTTTTTTCCTTCTTTTTTTCGACAATATGAGATTTGGGGAGTCCAATTGATTGTACATTGGACAGATATTCAGTACAAAACTCAACCGCTTCTTCAACAATGTATCGTTCGGCAATACAACCCTCTGGTTGACTTCGGTTTTTCACATACCCTTTTAATATTTTCATATAACGTTTAGCAGGGTACATCCATCTCATATAAGCCGGTCCACATAATTGTGTCTCTTTCACCAGATGAACCATTATGTCAAAAAACGAGGGAGGAAAATACATTTCAAGATAGATAACATCATGTACTTACGCTTCATACATAGCCATGGAGGTATGTTATAAATCATTATGATCACATGCCAAGTGCTATGTGAGATACTTTGAATACCGTGTGGGTTCATTCCATCAGTAGATAATGCCAAGCGAAGGTTTCTTGCTTCTTTTCCAAATTCAGGATAATCATCATCAATTTTCATCCACTGTGGTTAATCTTCCGGATGTCGAAACTTTCCATCAATAATTCTTTCATCTGCATGTCAAGTCAAGTGTCTTGAATCGGTCTCACTACGAAACATGCGTCTAAATCTCAGAATTATAGGAAAATACCATAAGACTTTTGCTGGAGACAACTTTTTCTTATATCGAGAGACACCGCATTTAGGACACTCATTTAACGATGCATACTCATTTCGAAACAATACGCAATCGTTTGGATAGGCATGTATCTTATCATAGCTCATGCCAATAGAGCACAACATCTTTTTGGCCTCATATGTTCAATTGGGAAGAGCATTATCCTCTAGAAGCATATCTTTCATAAGGGCCAATAACTCTGTGAAACTTTTATCCGACCATCCATTGCCCGCCTTTAACTTGTACAACTTTAATACCGCAGACAATCTTGTGAATTTGGTGCAACCATTATACAACGGTTTCTCTGCATCGCTTACCAACTTCTCAAACATTTTGGGACAATCCTTAAGATATTCTTCAAGTGCTTCTGCAATCTCTTCGACTCGATCAGAATCGTATGTATCTGTGTCATTATCGTATGAAGCGTAGGTCGTATTATCCCCCGATTTAACATTCTCGTTAATTTTCTCACCATGCAAATTCCAACATGTATAACTTCTATCAATTCCACTCCTCAATAAATGTGATGCCAACTGAACCGTGTCAACCCGACTCCCAAAACAGCAACCCAAGCAATGACATATCATTCGACTGGGGTCTTTGGCGTGCGCAACAACAAACTTAATGAATTGCGATACCCCATTATCGTACTATTTCGACAATCGACTTGAAGACATCCATTTCTTATCTATAGTTATACTAATTAAACTAAACAAAAACAAAAAGAAAAAATGTTATACCTGTAGGGAAACGATCCGACTTTCACACTTTGAACACAAGTAACCCCTATACACGTATCATAAAATGAAATATCATTAATTGACCAATTATGAGTCATAACTTGATAAGTGGCAACATGTAATCACAAACAAGCAACAATTAGAGGTAAACACCTACATATTCCAAGTACTCAAGAGCAAAATAAATACTTTAGAATCACTAATTTTAGAGAACAGATCAAAATACAAGAAGAAAGGTGAGAGACAACCATTAATATAGGCTCATTGACTTGTAATATAACTTTAAAAACCACGAAAAATTATAATTTAAAGTATCAAAAAAAGTCTCTCCTCAATAAGTATAAAGTAGACAATTAACTTATAACAAAAAGTCACAAGTTCTAGAAAATAAAAAGATGCATGGATACACATAAAAAAGAAAAAGGTTTACAATGAAACTGACATTAAAACTAACTTTTTCACAAAAAGATTAGATTAAATCACAGTAAAAATGGATGATTGAGTTAACAGAGTTCGAATTCTAATTATAACGTTCAATCTAATAAGACAAAGTGAAAAATCTTGTGTTCAAATTTAGGAAAATTTGTAATACTGAGTTTTACTTATGATTCCTATATGGTTTTCAAGTGGGATAAAATATATATTATTAATTATAAAAAAAAAGGTATATTGAATGATAATGTATAAAACGAAATTACTAAATAATAATGTAACGATATGATAATTTTATTACTGAAAAGATAAAATATTTTGGAAATAAAAAAATATTATTAAATTGCTAACAGAAAAAAGTTAGTTTCAATGACCGGTTATGATAATATCCATCCCACAAAAGAATAATTGAACAAATACCCTCTTATTCACAACTCAATTCTTACAGTAAAACAAATACCCTCTTATTCACAACTCAATTGTATGTTTATCAAAAGTAAAATAAACTGACATTAATCTTTGAAAATCTCATAATCAACTTAAAAAATTCTGGGTACAGAGAACAGAAGCAACAACAACATTCTGATGTAGGGCAACAACAACAGCAACACGACAACATCAACAACACAATGAGGCTAGGGCAACAACAACAAAATGCAAAGACGAATGCAAACACGTACCTTATTCGTTTTCAAAGGTTAAGAGAATAAGAACAACAACAACAACGTTTTCACGAATTGAATGCAACAATGACGGCAACAGTGACGACAACGGTGACGGCAACGGTGACGGCAACGGTGACGGCAATGAGAATGCAAGAACGACGGCAATGGCAATGCAAGAACGACGACAAGGGTTTCAGTAGAAGAAACGGTCAAGAGAAGAAAATGAATAGAAGTGTCTGAAAATGTTTAGAAATTGTTTTATATTTTAATTCGTAAATGACCTTAGAGGGCGCTTTTAAGAAAGCGCTTTCTTATGTGCAACCTATAAGAGCGCTTCCCTTAGAAAGCGCTTTCTAAAGTGAAAAGAATTTAAGACCACTAAGAGCGCTTTTCTGAAAGCACTTTCTAAGGTTAACTTTACACGACGCTTTTTAAAAGCGCTGTCTAAAGTAATACCTATAACAGCGCTTTCCAAAAAAGCGCTTTCTAAGGTGGCATCCATTTATTGCATTTAACAGCGCTTTTTAAAAGCGCTTTCTAAAGCCTGTCTTTTACTGCGCTTTTTTTTAGCGGAATTTTTTTATTCTTTTTAGCTGTCTTTTTGGTGCTGTCTATTCCTGTTTTTGGCGTAGTGTTAGATGTTTATATCACCACTCTTTTGAAGATCATGGGTGAAAAAGAACTTTAGAGAAATGTGTTTTGTTCGATCTCCTTTAATGTAACCATCTTTCAATTGAGCGATGCATGCAGTGTTATCTTCATATATGGCCATTGTATTTAATTTTTCAGAAGATAAACCACAAGTATTATGAATGTGCTGAATTAGGATCTCAACTAAACGCATTCTCGATGTAACACCCATATATAACATCATACAAATTGCATAAATATTATACATGAATCCAAGTTTTGGTACTGAAATACCATAAGTTCCTAGTTAACCCATTATACATATACATGCCCAAAACACTAAATATCAAAAAAATTATGGCATAATATATACAAGATGTTCCAATACACTAAGAACTAGATCAATACAATGATCTCAAAATAAAACTCCAAAGTGGAAGCCATGCCATCCCAAAGAGCCAAGGAACATAAGGAAATCAAACGACTTTATCCTTACCCTTCGCCGAACCTGAAGCACCTGTAATATAATAAACAACATGGGGTAAGATATTAAATCTCAGTGAGTTCCCTATCTTATGGATTGTCTAAGCTTTACAGGGTTCTAGCCAAATCCTAACTCAAGTCAAGGGGAAGGGAATGACCTTGAGTATAAACTCTTACACTATATGGAAACATGTCCTGAGTTCAACAACTCAAACTTTAACTATCACGAATCTGTATCAAAAACCAAGGCATCTTTCCCCGACCAACCCTACGAGAGAGTTCAACTCGGGTCACGGATCCTTAAAAGCATAGACATTCATCCCCGGCCAGCTCCTCTAAAGAGTTATGGACTCGGGTCCCGAAAGCTAACATAGATAACTTTCCCCGACCAGCCTACTCAAGAGGCCCCTCGACACGGGTCACGATTACCTACACAAGGTACTTTCCTTGGCCTTCCTACACAGGAGGTTATGGTCACGGGTCACTAAAACCTCCCACTAAGTAACTTTCCCCGACCAGCCCCTCCAAAGACTTATGGACACAGGTCACGGTCACTTACTTAATAAACGCTTTCCCCGGCCAGTATACAAAAGAGGTTATGGATACGGGTCACTAATATTTATTAAGGGATAAAACAGTTCTGATTACGTGATTTCACACACTAACGTGGTTGTATTCGACAATCACCAGGCTACATTTTCCTTTAGGCCTCGCTGGCCTTTTCTCACAACTTGACAAGTTGCACATGTTACATACTAGTGTCTTATCCTTTCCATACCATTCGGTATTAGACGTACGTCTCGGCCTTCATGTGCACGAGCGTCATCATCTAGAGTTTTCTATCAATCTCTAGTCATGATACTAGATTCTAATACAATTCCATGTTGAGGTTTCCTCACTCTTCCTATTTCATATTTTAAACATGCATATCTCTCATTCATGTTCAAAAACGATGGTTAGGCAAGATATATTACAATTGCACAATAGAATTACATGTAATAGTTCAAACATATGTTATACCACTTTTGGGTTTTCCTCCGATTATTTAATCGGGCAATAAAATTGATATTTTTCACTTTTATTGTGTAGAATATTCTCATAGCTTTCTATCGGTACCAAGAACGCTTAAATCGGGTATACGAATCGAAAGTTATGGATTTTTAAAGAAAAGAGAATTATTTGAAAAACTGCTAGGAGCGCCCGGCGGTGCCCCCTGCGCCTGCTACTTCGCCCGGCGAAGCAGCGGCGTAAGGCCCATGCCAAAAACCAAAGTTCCATAATCAAAACATGTTGCGCCTCTTGACTTTCGCCCTGCAGAGCAGCGGGGCAAGCATGCGTCGCCCGGCGCTCAAAGCGCCACCCGACGGTGCGTATCAGAAGCAGAATTTTTTTGCTGTGCTTTTTGGGTTCCAAGGGTTCCAAAATTCACCCTTCCCACACCAAATCATTTCCAAACCACAATACAAGTATTATCAAATGATCATATGCATATTACGACTACACTACGCAATTTATATCGATTTTCATCCGCTAGATTCTTTGATTTAGCAAAATTACTCATATTCTCACAATATCAAACCTAGTTCTAGAACTCAAGAAATTCTACAACTAAAGTCTCTATCTAGAACCCACCTAGATTAGAGGATGATGATGAAGAAGATGAGATGAATTGATGAAGAAGAGATGATGATTCTTGATCTTTTTCCTCTTCTAGGTTTTCTTCTTTTCTTTCCTTTCCTCTTCCTTCTCTCTAACTTCTCTCTCTCCAATTGCCACTATGTTTGGAAAGGGTGGAAATGAAATGATATAGAAAAATATCATTAATTAGTAACAATACTAAATATCCAAATAGTCTCTATAGCTCCAATAATTAAAACCTCAGAGTCAGATAATATTAATTGGATTTGCTCTGAGCTCAACAGTTACTCTAATTATCTTTGCAGATAAATTCTCAGAGTACACCAGAACCCAGTTGATCATACTAATATTATCCAGAGCAAAATAACTTACGGGGTATCACATCCTCCCCTCTTTAATAGAAATTTGTCCTCGAATTTAAAATTACCTAAACAGATGAGGATAGACCTCTCGCATCTCTGATTCAAGTTCCCACGTTGCATCGCCCGGATGGGTCTCATCCCACTGAACTTTCACAAGAGAAATCTCTTTATTCCTTAGTAATTTAGTTTCTCTTCCTGTGATACGACTTGGTTGAGGTTCAAACGTCAAATCTGTTTCTATCTCAACTGTATCTGGTAGAATCGGCTGAAGAGGATCTGGGACAAACTTCCGAAGCTGAGATACATGAAAGACATCGTGCATCTCTGACAGAGAAGGCGGTAAGGCTAATTTGTAAGCTACTTCACTAATTCTTTCTAAAATTTGATATGGTCCCACGTATTTCGGATTTAACTTTTGCTACTTAAACGGTCCTTTCAACCTCAATCTCGGGGTAACTTTCAAAAACACGTGATCACTTTCAACAAATTCTAAAGGTCTCCTACGATTATCTGCATAACTCTTCTGTCGATCTTGTGCTTGTTTAACTTTATCACGGATCATTCTAATATTTTTTGTAGTCTCTTAAATAATCTCAGGTCCTAAAATTCTGTCTTCGCCCACTTCCGCCCAACACAAAGGCGTCCTACATTTCCTTCCATATAATGCCTCATAAGGAGCCATACCAATACTTGCATGATAACAATTGTTGTATGAAAACTCAATCAACGGTAAAAGTTCTATCCAATTTCCTCCACTTCCAACCACACAAGCTCTTAACATATCTTCCATTGTTTATATCGTTTGTTCCGTCTGACCATCCGTTTGTGGATGATTCGACGTACTCAAACACAACTTTGTTCCCCTAGCTTGTTGAAAAGCTCTCCAAAACCTTGAAGTAAACTTTGGGTCTCTATCGGACACGATACTAGAGGGAATACCATGCAACCTCACAATCTCCGAAATAAACAACCTTGCAAGATGACTTGCCTTGTAAGTAGTCTTTACGGCAAAGAAATGCGCAAATTTTGTCAACCGATCCACAATTACCCAAATAGAATCATAACCACCTCGAGTACGGGGTAATCCAACTGCGAAGTCCATAGAAATACTATCCCACTTCCACACATGAATTTCTAGAGGCTGTAACAATCCACCCGGTCTTTGGTGTTCAATCTTCACTTGTTGGCACAACGCACACTCCGATACATACACCGCAACATCTCTTTATATACCGGACCACCAATAGTTTCTCTTTTAGTCTTGATACATTTTCGAAGAACCAGGATGTATAGTAAAATCACCCTTACGCGCTTCTTCCAAAATTCTTCTTTTTAACACTGCATCATCCGGAACACAAATCCTTTGATTAAAAAGAATAACCCCACCGTTAGCTCGCACGAAACCCGGTTGAACTAACACTTCTTGTAACTTCTCATCCAACAATTGTCCTTGTTGAATTTCCTCTTTAAGATTAGAATTAACATTCAAGTTTCCCATAATCACACCATTAGGAGTCCAAACAAACTGAAGATTAAGATCCCTAAACTTTTCCAATAAGGCATACTCTAACATCATTAACTCGGTATTACGTAACACTTTTCTACTCAATGCATCCGCTACTTTATTCGCTTTACCCGGATGGTACTTTAGTTCCAAATCATAATCCTTCAAATACTACATCCATCTCCTTTGACGCATGTTCAACTCTTTCTGGTCAAATACATACTTTAAACTCTTGTAGTCGCTGAACATCTCAAAATGTACCCCATACAAATAATGACGCCACACTTTCAATGTAAACACAACTGGCGCCAATTCCAAATCATGCGTTGGATAATTCTTCTCGTGGACTTTTAATTGTCGAGAAGCATAAGCCACCACGTGACTCTTTTGCATCAAGACACCTCCTAATCCCAACTTCGATGCATCACAAAATACTTCATACGACTTGTTAGGATAAGGAATGATCAAAACAGGAGCAGTCGTCAATCTTTCCTTCAAACTCATAAAACTTTGTTCACAAGCTGAATCCCACTCATAAGGACAATCCTTTCGAGTATGTTTAGTCATTGGTAAGGCCAATTGAGAAAAGCTCTTGATGAACCTTCTGTAATAACCTGTCAGTCCCAAGAAACTTCTTACTTCCGAAACATTCTTCGGTCTCTCCCAATTAATTACTGCTTCAACTTTCAATGGATCAACCACCACACCTCCCTGAGATATGACATGACCAAGAAAACTAACCTGCGGCATTCAAAATTCAAACTTGCTCAACCATGCAAAGAGTTGCTTCTCTTGTAAGATCGTTAAAACGATTCTTAAATGTCCCTCTTGCTCTTGTGAAGTAAGAGAATAAACAAGAATGTCATCAATGAAGATAACAACAAATTGATCCAAGTAAGCTTGAAATATCCGATTCATATAATCAATAAAAACTGTCAGAGAATTCGTCACACCGAAAGGCATTACTAAGAATTCATAATGACTATAACGGGTTCTAAATGCGGTCTTTGGTACATCTGAACTCTTCACACAAATATGATGATAACCCCGACCGTAAATCAATCTTCGAGAACACACTGGCTCTTTTCAATTGATCTAACAGGTCGTCTATCCTAGGTAATGGGTATTTGTTCTTGATGGTGACTTTATTCAACTGCCGGTAGTCAATACATAACCACATTCCACCATCTTTCTTCTTTACCAACAATGCTGGAGCTCCCCAGGGTGAAACACTGGGTCTAACAAAATGCTTAGCCATTTATTCTTCCAATTGCTCCTTCAATTCTCTCAATTCAAGTGGTGTCATCCGATACGGAGAAATGGATATAGGAGCCGTTCCCGGTATCAGGTCAATAGAAAATTCCACTTCCCTCGCTGGAGGAAGAGAAGTGACATCCTCGGGGAAAACTTCTGAAAACTCACAGACTACAAGGATACTCAAAACTTGAAGGTCGCTACTCTCCTCCTTAGTGAGAACCAAAAGAACAGATTTTTCCTTCTCAAACAAGAAATTTATCATTCCAACCGTACCTTATAAAATAGTTGTTAACACATCCTTCGGAGTAGCTTCAGTAGATGGAATAATGATTAGCTTCTCCTCACACCCGATGAAAACCGAATTAGCAGAAAGCCAATCCATTCCCAAAACCACATCCACTTTCTTAAGCGGCAAACAAATAAGATCAATCTGAAAAACTCTCCCATCCATAGATAAAATACAATTTTCACACATTAAAGGTGTTTCAACCATCTCATCCATGGAAGTAGTAACCACCATGGGTGGAGACAACGGAATAGCTTGCAACCCAAGTCGCTTCACACATTGCATTGACACAAAGGAGTGTGTTGCTCCACAATCAAATAATAAAAAACAAGGATTCCCATTTACGAAACACGTACAAGCAATCAAAGAGTTATCACCCTTAGCTTTCTTCACATCCAGAGTATAAACTCGGCCGGTATTTTTTCCTTGTGCCTTATTCCTATTCAGAGGACAATCCCTCGCTATATGTCTCATTCCATCACAATGATAATACCTAAAAGTTCCATCGACGCACTTCCCATAGTGATACTTGTTACACAACTGGCACAAAGGAGGAGTGTTAGGTCTAACACTTTGCACTTGCTTCCCTTTAAAGGCTTGCGGTCTAGGTTTATACTGTTGGTTCGATCTCCCACAGTCTCCTTAATTCACCCTACCTGCAACTCCCTCAGCTTGAACTTTCTTCAAACTATTTTCTGCCACATAAAATCGCCTTAGCAATTCCGCATAACTAGTAAACTCTCTCTGAGACACACTATGAGAAATTTCGGCCTTCAAACCAAAAAGAAACTGGTCAATTTTCCACCTTTCATCCGGAGCATACATGGCTTGCCTAGAATAAGCAGCCATAATCTCGAATCTCTCAGCATAAGTAGCCATAGTCAAATCACCCTGTCTCAACTGTTGAAACTCAAATTCCTTCTGGGTCCTTAAGGAACTAGGGAAATAATTCTCCATAAAATTAATCTTAAATTGTTCCCAGACCTTAGGTACCTCTTGGATAGTCATCAGGGTTGAGGCACTCTCCCACCACCTCATGGCAGGACCCTTCAACGAATAAGAAGTGAATACCACCTTATTCTCCTCACTACAATGGACTATCAAGAAAATTCTCTCCATGCCAGCTATCCATTAATGAGCTTTCACAGGATCTAATCCACCATGAAATTCAGGAGGATTCATGCGGATGAAATTCTGAAAGCTTCCACCTGTAGCATCTGGGACAACCACTGGAGGATGAAGACCCCCATTCATTTGTTGTACCATCTGTTGCATGAACTGGTTCTGCTGCTGTTGCATCTGCTACAAAAACTGAGGCCATGGGACATACTCCTCACCGCCCGGCGGGTTCGTCCCAATAGGAGTAGTTATGGGTCTACCGCGATTGCTTCTGCGTCCGTCAACCATGTTCCTAAATGTCATATAGATAGGATTAAGTTGATCAGGCTCAATACCATGAATATAACACTTAAGACTAATGGCGACACCACGCATATGAAGCTATGTGAGGGAAGTTTCTCTCTATGTACTTGATTTTAATGATGTCAAAACTATCATGCTTTGCACATATAGATTTCACATGAATGCACATTAGGTGTTCTAAGGATGTTTGATCATGTTGGCAATGTTCTAGGTGCATTAGATATGGTTAAAACCCTTTAGGAAAGTCAAAAAATGTGATTTTTGCATGTTTGAATGGTGTGAGTCGACTCATAACCTTGTTCAGGTCGACTCATACATGCTGGATTTATGTTTGTTAAAACTGTGTGCTGCAGGTATGCTCAAGTCGACTCTTCAGGTCGACGCATACATCCTGCATTTGTGTCTGTCAAAAACTGGGTGCTATGAGTCGACGCATAGCCCTGTTTAGGTCGACGTACAATATGGATTTTTGCGCAGATTTGCGCGCGGCCTTGCTCAGGTCGACTGGAGCTTCTGTATAGGTCGACCGTTCGCTGTTTCGCACCAATTTTATGCTGTGTTATTCTCTCTAAAATTCTGTTTTTCTCTTATGTTTTTCTAGGATAATATATATATCATTTTAGCTCATTTTTTACATACAGAACAAGAAACGTGAAATATTTTATGCCATTTCTCTCATCAATGTCATCTTCTTCCTTGAGCATTCAAACAACTACACATAATCAATTTTTGTTTGTTGTGTTCATTGATTTTAAGTGATAAGGTTCAGATTTCAGGAAGTGTTATCTTCATTTCTGAGTTGAGATTTGTGGTAGGTGTTTCTTGAATAAAAACTTAGGGTTTTTTCCTCCAAGAACCAAAGGAATTTTGGGGGATTTGCACAAGCCGTTTCGTTCTACAAGGATTCAGCCGGGCGAAGGTAACCGAAGAGATCGGTTTAGTAGCTGTAATCGGAGGATCGTAGAAGAGAGGTTTGGGTTCGAATCTTTGGTAGATTGTAATTGATCGAGTGAAGGTAACCGAAGAACGGTGTTTTCTTTCGGTTTAGTAGCGTGGGACGATAATTGGATCAACCATATTCGAAGCACTTGATTCATCTTGAATCAAGGGAATTTAAGGCTCTACATCAACAATTCGAAGACATTCGAAGATTTGATTGTTCATAGTTTTCTCTTGTATAAACGTACAATTGCAACGATAATATATATATATCTCAATTCCATGTTTGGAATTGGGGGCAGAGGTACCCATAGCGAGGACGATTGGGGAACTGCCTAATCAAATTGTGTTTGTTCTCTTTCTCATTCAACTCTTTATATTTTCTGCATTGTTTGAATTTGTCAAGTTTTTAATTTTTCTGAATTTCTGAGGTGTTGTAATCTAGAGCTGAAAAATCGTTTTTGTTAAAGTGATACAATTCCTTGAATTGTACCTAGGAGCAGCTTGAACTTACTAACCATAGAAATTCTGCACTTAGTGTGTTTGTACACACCAAGTGTTTGATAATTTGTCACAAAGCAAATTCAAACATTGTTTGTGTTTCATTGCTTATCGTTTGCCTCATTATTTTGGTTTATACATAAACACATTATAATTTGTTGATTGCGTTTGATTAGATTAATAAAACTGAATTTTTCTCTTCCATACTCTATCAAAATATATACGTGCATATCCGATCCTTTTGGTAGAAGGTTCGTTGTAGACTTTTGATCCAGTGGTAGCTTCCGTTCAAACAAATTTTTAAATCCAATTTTGCGTGTAAAACTCAAAGGATCTATTCAACCCCCCTTCTAGATCCATAGTGTCATACCCCAAATTTTGACCACTAAAAGTTTCCCATCATTGTGCAAATCATCATCACAATATGGATGAATCATCATGCCTCATCAATCTCCTCAAGGAATTATTGAGCATTGACTGCAATCATGATTAGGGTTTCAAGCCCTCTCAGAGCTTAGACAAAAGATCAATCAAGGAATGACTTGATCTTCAACTTGTATAACCTCTCAAACATCCACAATGGATCAAAAGGACTTCCACTTCAAGGATTAAGCACAAAGCTGCTCCCTTCTAGGTGGATCAAGCCTCCAGATCGACTGTGTCACTAAATTAGGGTTTTGATCGCCCAGGGCCTCCAGATGAAAAATTTCATCTGGGCACAAGCCAATGATCCAAAACATAACCTAATATACTTCATGGAACCTCATGAACCCAATCATCAAGTCAATTTTGCCTCAGGGGATGCATACATCAAAAATCAGGAATTAGGGTTTCTTGACCTAATTCACCCCTAAGTTGACTTCTGGAACAAACCATGAACCAAGACCTCAAGACATGATTTGAGGGTCTTTGATATACCATATTGATCCATTTGGAACAATGGATTGATCCAAGAAGCTTGAGCAACAAGTTTCATTTTCATCTGCACCACAATTAGGGTTTCGCGAGAAAAGTCAACTGTAACTTTGACTTTTGACCTGGACATGCTCCCAAGCCCTAATACATGAATGAATATACCCTATGACACCCATGGAACATGTCCATCAAGTTTGATTTAGGTCAAGGACATGATTTCCTGAAGAATTGCACAGTTTGGAATTCATCTGATAAAAAGTCAATTGTGCACAAAAAGTCAACTTTGACTTTTTGAGATTTTTCACCAAAATGGATTTTTAACCCTAAAATGATGTTAATGTATGATTTGAATCATTATTCATCAAGAAAAATCAAAGAAAGTTAGATAACTTGTAAAAGGGGTAACCATAAAAACTTAGAAAAATTCTAAGTTAAAAAATAAAGTGGCTAGGGTACCAACTTTGGAGGACCATAACTCCTAAACCACAAGGCCAATTTTTTCCATCCAAAGCTTGATTTGTAGACCTCATTATCATCTACAAAAGCTTCAACTACAAGTCATTCCAATTCATTAAGGATTTTGAGTTATGGAGTGATCAAAGTGGCTGAAAAGTGAAAATGTCACTTTTTTCAACACTTAGTGAAATTTTCACTAAGTCAAAATTTTCCTTCACTTTTTTCCAAATGTAGGGGGATTTTTCACTTGGGATCAAAAGAGATCAAAACCAAACTTATTCAAACAGTTGTTGTATCATGTAAGGGCTTTCCAAAATGGCCAAGAACATTGCCAAATTCAACTTACATCATGAGATACAACATTGGCAAGTTGCCTTGCTGAAATCTGTCAAAAGCAAGGCAGAATTTGCATTTTGGCTCAATTTGCCAAAATCGGCCAATTTCAATTGCTCCAATCCACTTGGACACCTCTAAGGATTGAATCTAAAGGGGACAATCACTGAGCCAAGCCTCCAAGGTCCAAGGAACAAGGAATAGCATGTTGAACCTAGAGTTGCCAAAATAGGGACAAGACTCCAAATTTGGAATGAGGCATTCAATGGAAACATCAAGGTGGCATGACCTGAGCCATTCTCATCTGAAATCAGTCAAGACTTATCCAAGACCAAGGGAACCACAGCCCTGTGCCCTAACCTCTAGTCAATGGCTAGAGGAGACTTGCATTTTCATTGGCCAACATTGAGGAAACACCTGCTGCAGTTGCCATTCACTATTGCAGCCAAAACAAACTTGCTCTACTATAAATAGAGCTCACTTGTGTTCAGTTTAAGTACACCAAAGCCATCAAACAGATGCTTTTCTCAAAATCTCTTCTTTCACTCCAATTTTGCCTTCAAAGGCAAGTCACTATCGGGTTTTGAGTTTGAGAGCAATTCCAATCAAACCAATCACTCACACACCTCACATACATCATATAGAAGTGATCCAAACACTCAAACAACATCTGGAACAGAGATTTCACAAAATCACCAGCTGGTTGCTCAAACTTTCAATCAAGTTGCAGCTGAGGTACCACAAATCATTCCAGCCATTTTCAATCAAGTCCAAGTATTCAAACACACTCTATAGGGTGTAGGGAAGCTGTTCAGATCATCACAATTCATCTGTAACACCTCCAGCTCAGAAATCAATTTGCTCTTGCTGTCACGACTTAGAGGTCAATACTCAATTTTTGAAGCATTAATCCAAGATCACAATTTGTTTCCCATGTGTTAAACAATTTTTGATCAATTTAATTGAATTTTTATTCAATTAAATACATTTTTGGAAATAAATTAGGGTTTTTGGATTAATTCAACCCTCTTAAATCATTTTCAAAACACTTTGGGCCTCTAATAGAGTGTAAGATCCAATCCTTTTTTACCAAATCATTTTTGGGCCTCACTTATTGTATAAGTCCCGATACCGTCAAAAACAAACGGCGCGATCGTCGCCTTTTCAAAAAAAATCATCTGGGCCTACCCTCGAGTAGTAAGACCCATTTCTTCTTCTTTAAAACACTTTGGGCCTCTATCAGAGTGTAAGACCCAACCCCCTTTTAACCAAAACCTTTTGGGCCTCACTTATTGTATAAGTCCCTCTTCGTTAAAAGAAAACCTCAGCGCGATCGCCATTTTTAAACGAAAAGTCAACTGGGCCTACCCTCGTGTTATAAGCCCCACTCTTTTTCTTTAAAACATTTTGGGCCTCTTGAGAGAGTGTAAGACCCATCCCTTTGTACAGAAAAACCTTTTTGGGCCACAGTCACTTGTATAAGACCCTCTGTACAAATTCAACAGTGCAATCACTGGTAAAACCCTGGGCCTCTCCTTGAGCTGTAAGCCCCAAATCTTTCTTTTTTCAAAGCACTTTCTCCTTTGATTTTGAATATACTGTTGTTTTTAATCTTTCTTTGTTGAACAACTAACCAAACAGCATGGAAGCTCTACAATCGAGTAAGTGGTTATCGCTTTCATTTAATGCTTTCATATATATAAACTGTATTGTGGGGCTGCTCACTGTAAGTCTCCTTTCATAAACGCATATCAATTGTGTAATAATAGTATAGATATTTCGAGTTTCCCCGGCAACTACGTCTAGAACTAGGTAAAGTCGTTTCGTTTAGTCGTAGAAATAGACACCTAGATCCCCAATAGGAGCACCAGATACAGTCTTCTCTTCGGCTGTCCTCCTTAGGAATCGTCAAGAAACTCTACTCCCCAAGATGAATGTATTCTCTGTGAATGGCATCTTTGAGTTTCTTCCAAATTCTCGAACGTTCCTGACTCGATCTATTCCTTGTGAATAGCTTGCCTTGAATGTCTCGGGGTTTGGGGACCCACTACGGTCATAATCTTGGACCTTAACTAAGGAACCCTCTTTAAAAGTTAAAAGTCGCTGGATAGTAAACCTCGCACGTTTACCAGTGGTTTTTATCTTTAAAAGAGTTATCTCTCCTAATGGAAAGGAGATGATGGACCCACGGGCTTCTTAAAAGCATCGGCCTCCTCTTGGGCATCATACAAGGACCCTCAGGCTTCCTATAAGCAACCCCGCCTTCTATTGAGCTTAGTACAAGGACCCGTCGGCTTCTTAGAAGTATTGACAGCCTCCTCTTAGGCTTTGTATAATGATCTCTTCCTCCGGGAATGATAGCCTTCTCTTGGGCTTCGTACAAATTGTCCCGACGACCTCCTACAGGTATAGGAACAGAACTTAGTAATCTTCATAGAGCAGTCCTTTCCAGAGTCTACCACTGTTTCTCAAAGCATAGTACAAAAGATAAAACTCTAGACTTGGACAGTCTGTTTTCCTTGAGTCTCAAAGACATTCTCAAGTGACCCTTTCGTTAGATAGGAAGGAACCCGTAGACTCGGACAGTCTCAATCCCCTTTGGATTTCCCCTTTCCTTAAAGAATAGGGAACAATCCCGATCCTCAGATCAAACCCATAAGTACAGTGTTGCTCATATAAGAACTGATTTTCTCTTTCAAAATCAATATACTGGATCTGTCACTCAACTAAACAGACACCAGCTAATAGCCTCCTCTTAGGCTTTGTATAATGATATCCCAAAAAGAGTCGGTCTTCTTTTCGCCTCCTCTTAGGCTTCGTATAATGATCCTTCTTATCCCCAGCAGATAGCCTCCTCTTGGGCTTTGTACAAATGATTCTCCCCAGCGGAGCAAACCTTTTTAGCCTCCATCTCGGGCCTTATACGAGATACAAAAAGGTTCTTATTGAGCCAGACAAATTTTAGCCATCCATCTCGGGCTTTGTACGAGATACCAAAAAACACTCTCTTGTTGAGTATAAAAGACTCCCCCATTGAGTCAATCATCCTTTTGCCTCCATCTCGGGCCTCGTACGAGATACAAATTCCTTAAGCAAGAGTCAAACTCTTTTTCAGCCTCCATCTCGGGCTTCATACGAGCTATAAAAGATTCTCCAGCCGAGTCAACCCTTTTAGCCTCCTCTTGGGCTTTGTATAATGATATCCCCCACTGGGTCGAACCCTTTTAGCCTCTCTCTCTCGGGCTTCGTACAAGACACAAATTAGCCTCCTCTTAGGCTTTGTATAATGATTTTCCCTAGCGGAAATTAGCCTCTTCTTAGGCTTTGTATAAGAAAACTACTGGTTGATCCAATTAACCTTTTAGCATCAAACCTGTGCCGCGTTCACAGTACTCAAACATCAACAACTCCTTCCCTTTCATCTAATTGCTGTAAGCGGCAAGCCTCTGGATCATCTACATCCATGCCACTGTCCTTCTTTTAGCATGAGGAATTCCTAAGGAAAGATGGCGTTGCTCTATACACAGAGTTAAAGTCTTCTCCTTCAGGTTAAAACCCCTTCTTCGGAAATTATGGCATTGCTCGGATCCGCGTATCCCAGTTAAAGTAATTCTCCTTCATCCCTCTTTAGAGGTGACAAACTCTCTCTAAAGTCGAGACCTTTCAGCTTCACATCTTGGGCTTTGAACAAGATACAAACAACCTTTCACTTCACGTCTTGGGCTTTGAACAAGACACCAAAAAACCAATTTCCTCCCATAGAATAGGAGGAACTACGAATGCTCTGATTTCCCTGTTTCGGAAAACGGGAATACGTAGGCATAAGATCGAAAGAAAAGATCTTAGCGAGCACACTAAACAAAAACCCAAAATCCCATACTTTCAAGTATCTATCAGAAAAGCAATCAGTCCTAACATCCTAAACATCTCATTGAACAGATAACCTGAGTAAGCCCCCGAATTTTTGAGGCATCTGTAACCGAACAGACCGCTGTTCAAACTCAGTATGCAAGCAAGGTTAGTTGGAGACATCTATTTCCCTTCCTTCATCAACTTTAATTGGATAAAAAATGAATCGATCTGTAGTAGTAACACCGAAGAGCGGTTGTGCCTCGCAAGCACGTCCAAAAAATCGCTCGCTACAGAAAAGTGGCGACTCTGCTGTGGAGTCTATCATTTGTTAATGATCTATTTTACTCCTAGGTAGAGGCCTTCACTGAGATGAGACTTTTTTACTCTATTAGGATCTTAGGTCAAAACCTTCGCTTATATAGAAACTACAGAGTGGTGACTCCGTCGGGGAGCCATTTCTGTTAGGAACTTAAGATTCATAGCTTCATTAGGTCTAGGATAATTAGGACAAATATATATATACTGCTTTTCCTAATTGCTATACGTGTTTATTTTTCTGCTAATGGGAATGCGGGTGATGCCGTATGTGGAAAGATTGAGTATATACCTAGAAAAGCCAACCCTTTCGTAGTGCGGAAGCTATCGGAAATAGCTGTTACGCGATACTACCCTCATTTGAGGCTGGTGATCTATTCTCGGGGAATAACACTTACTCTAAGATTGCACACAACTCGCTGACGATCCGCTTGTTGTCTGCCTTCCTGGGAGGAGCTAATGATAATGAGTACAGGTACAAAAATCACCTTAGTAAACCTTTGGGGATGGGTAGAGCCTTGACTTCATGACAACGACCCTCTGACCCCATGTTTTTTCTATGTTTTTGTGTGCTGCATTCATGCATTCATCTAAAAAAAACATTAAAACATTCAAAAAACTTTCTCTTCTAGTCTCTCTGTTTTTCAAAATAAACTAAGACTGTGATTGCAAATATCAGAGAAAAGGATTGCACCGATGGATTTCGGTAGAAGGAGAACTCACCAATATACCTTTAAGGTTCCAAAGCTTGAGGATTTGAGAAGGTTAGCGAGGATGATCACTAACCCAGAGGCTTTCAGAGCCAAGCACGGTGGTTTTCTACCACTGTTAAGAGTCCGTGTGATTGGGGGAATCATGGACGCGCTCGTTCAATTCTACGATCCGGTTTATCACTGCTTTACATTCCCGGATTACCAGCTCGCACCAACGCTGGAGGATTATTCTCATCTGATCGATCTACACATTATTGATCGAGCTCCATTTTTTGGACTGGAAGAAATTCCAACAAAATCAGACCATTGCAAGAGCAATTCATTTGGACGAGTCTGAGGTCAGGACTCACCTGACTACCAAGGGTGGCATACAAGGTTTGCCAGCCCAGTTCTTGACAAAGAAAGCTCTGTACGTCGCTAGTATAGGGAACGTGACTGCTTTTGAAAGCATCTTTGTCTTGCTCACCTACGGGTTATTTTTGTTTCCCAACATTAATAACTTCGTCGATATCAACGCTATTAAGGTTTTTCTCATTGGAAACCCTGTGTCGACTTTGCTCGCAGACGCGTATCATTCTGTGCACTTAGGAAATTTGTACAGTGGAGGGGAGATCACATGCTGTGTACCTTTGCTTTACAAATGGTTTGTCTCCCATTTGCCTAAGTCTGCTGCTTTTTGGGATTGCAAGAATGCCCTGCGCTGGTCGCAGAAGATCATGTCTCTTACCAACTCTGATATAGATTGGTGCATTAAGATTTATGATGGGATTAGGATTATTGATCATTGTGGAAACTTCCCCAACGTACCTCTCATAGGAATTAAAGGGGGGAATCAACTACCATCCGATATTGGTTCTTCGTCAATTTGGATACCCGATGAGGCTCGTTCCGCAGAACGCTCATCTGGAAGGTCTTTTCTTCAAGGAAGGAGAAAACGACAGGGCACTGAAGATGGAAATAGTGCATGCGTGGAAACATGTTCATAAGAAAGGACGAGAGTCTCTAGGAAAACCAGACTGTGTTTCGGTGGAGCCTTATCTCCATTGGGTACAAACTAGAGCTCTCAAGCTAAAAATGCCTTATCCTCGTTACAGAATTCTTCCGCCGCGGGAGTCTGTCATGTACTTCATGACGGAAACTGAAAAGCTTCAGGTTACTCTCAACAAAGTTCAAAAGGAGAGAAGGTCTTGGAAGAACAAGTACCGCACCCTCAACATAGAGTGTATCCAAATACAGCAACTACTGAGAGAGAAAGATGCTCTGATTGAGATTTTAGAGCAACATGCTGTAGAGAATCAAGACGACCAAAGGAATTTGCTCGCTCCTTTCACCTGGCAAAGGAATGACAACCCGACAACGGCCCAAGCGCCCCGGTCAAAGAAGAGGAAGTACCAGGACCCATTAGTTTAGGCTTCTGTTTCCGCACCTTGTAATCTACTGTATTTCCATTTCTGTAATCCTTTGAATTCAATAAAAAAGGGGTTTCCCCGCAGTTTAATATTTGTAATCTAATTGTCGCAGTTTATTTTGATTAAATCAACCAACAATATAATCATTGCATTTTATCATTCTCACATCGCGTATTCTCCTTACCTACGAATCTTACGTTTGTGTCTCGGTTCTAGATTCAAACTGTCTCATTCGTATAATACTCGGGCTAGTCGTCAGAGAAATATGGATGATCTTGAGGAAGAGAATAGAGAGTTGAGAGAAGAGCTCGACGCTCTGAGAGAGGATATGAGAAAGCTTCGTAACGACATGCAAGCCATGGCAGAAGCTCAGCTACAAAGAACTGTGATCTCAGAGGTCACCTCGACGCCCATAATAGAGAAGTTCGATCCTAGGTATCAGATGCCGAAAGATCGTCCCTGGGGCATGCCTGTTAACTATATCCCAGAAGGATATGTTCCGCCGATCGTTGAAGATCAGGGAACTTCTGCAGGAGCCGCTGGTCCTGAAGGTTACAAACTTCGGGAAAGCGAAGATGCCAGAGGCATATTAAAGACCCCTGAAGGTTACAAACTTTGGGAGACGCCAAGATTCAACGACGTAGTTACGGTACCACCCCCTGTGGTGCACTCTGTCCCGGAAGGACAGATTCCACAGATACCTTTTGGCAAGAAGGAAACTATGTTTGACCGAATGGATGAATTCCAGGAACAGTTCTTGGAAATGCAGAGGGAACTGCAAGCCATTCGCGGTCAGGATCTTTTTGGAAAGGACGCCGCAGACCTTTGTCTGGTCCCTAATGTGAAAGTTCCGCACAAATTCCAAGTGCCTGACTTTGAAAAATACAAGGGTAACTCTTGCCCTCAGAGTCATTTGACGATGTACACTCGACGGATGTCAGCTCAGACGGAAAATTAGGACCTGCTGATTCATTACTTTCAGGATAGTTTAACCGGTGCTGCCTTAAAATGGTACATGGGTCTAAACCGTGCCTCGATCAGCACATTCAGAGATCTTGGCACTGCCTTCATCCAACAATACAAATACAATTTGGACATGGCGCCCGACAGAGATCAACTCAGATCAATGTCGCAAAAGGATAAAGAAACTTTTAAGGAGTATGCCCAAAGGTGGCGTGAAATTGCCGCTCAGATTTGTCCACCTCTTGAGGAGAAAGAGATGACAAAGATCTTCTTAAAAACCTTGAGCTCATTTTACTACGGCCGAATGGTCGCCAGTGCGCCCAGTGATTTCACCGAAATGGTCGGTATGGGTGTACGTCTTGAGGAAACCGTCTGAGAAGGACGTTTGGTAAAAGACACTGGATCGACGAGTGGTACTAAAAAATACGGTAGTGCTCTCCCTAAGAAAAAAGAGCAAGATATTGGGAATATCTCTCTCGGAAAGCAAAGGCGTCGTTATCAACCAGTAGCAGCGATAACTCCTGCTATCGGCCCCGCGCCTGTTCCTACGTATCAACCTCAGGTTGCGCAGAGCCAACCTAATCAGCAAAGGACTCAACAGCCTCTTCAGCAGACTCGCCCTCAGTACAATAACAACCGTACAACACGACCATCAGGGTTTGATCCTATACCCATGTTGTATGCAGAACTATTTCCGTTACTACTGGCTAAGGGGCACATCCAGACTAAGTCTCCTCTTACAGTACCGGAAAATCCATCTTTTTGGTTTAAAGCGGATCAGACATGCCCTTATCATCAAGGAGGATCGGGGCATAACATAGAGAATTGCCTCAATTTCAAATCTGACGTTCAAAAGCTTGTTAGGAGCGGGCTCTTATCTTACGAATCCCAATGTTCTCACGAACCCGCTGCCTCAACATGAGAAGGCTGCAGTCAATCTGATTGAGAAAGAGACTAACAACGTCTATCAAATTCACGATGTACTCTTATTGAGGACCAATCTGGTCAAGATGCATTGTAGACAGAGTAGATATGGCCATGTGCCACCTCATAATTATCATTAGTGTGATATCTACTCTAAAGACAATCAAGGATGTTCGGTAGTGCAAGCAGCTCTACAGGAACAGATGGATCTCGGATGGATCCAAGAGCACCGAGTTCGTGGAGTTAACATGGTCTACACGAACTCCAACATCATTCAAAACCACGACATCCGTGCGATGAATGTCAACTTGGTGGCGATGCACTCAAGGCAAAGCCAGTATCATAATCTGCCGCGGCATGATTACAGTTCCTGTCTGACTTGCTCGGTAAACAAACAGGGATGCTCTTTCATACAAGAGGCCCTCCAGCGTCAGATGGATCTTGGATGGATCCAAGACTACCATGATAGGAATCCCTATCAAATCAACATGGTTCAGGTCTTCGATATCCGCGTGATGAATACCAACCTGGTAGAGTTACATGCTGAGCAGGTCCGACTCGGATTCCTGGTCTCACATGACTATCAAAGCTGTAAAGCAGGTTGCGAAAATGATCGGGGTTGTACCCTTGTCCCGGAGGCACTTCAGCACTTGTTAAATCATTGGTGGATGCCAATCTATATGGATGAAGATACTCAGCAGATTAGTATCAGTAACAGGAATCCTACTCGGCGTCAAAGTCAGGATGTCCGATCAGTAGAAGCTAACCTAGTGAGGTTACATTGTATTCAAAGTGGGCGTGGTCAGGTGCCCCCACACAACTATGACAGTTGTAACGTCTGTTCAGAAAGTAACCAAGGGTGTTACCTTGTGAGAACAACTCTTCAGGGTCAAGTGGATCGCGGAGAAATTCGTCCATATCCAGGTTCTGGACTTATCAATTGGTCGCCGAACTACCTTGCTGAGCAAGTTGAGGATGTCCTCACGATCTCTGGTCATCACGGGACCAGGGATGTTTTCGCCATTATTCCTCTACTTGATGAATCCAGAGTTCCCAACCGGGAACGGATCGAGATTGCTTATGATGGTCAGAAAAACCAGAAGGTTCCCATAGTCATCTATCTACCGGGACCGTTACCGTATGAATCAGCTAAGGCAATCCCTTACAAATACGGTGCAACAACAGTTGAAAATGGAAAGGAAATTCCATTACCCTCTGTCGTGAATATTGCAGACATCAGTCGTGTGACACGAAGCGGTCGAATCTTCAACCGAGGAGTTGGAGAATCCAACAAAGAAAAGGAACTTCAGACAGAAATTCCTGATCCGCCAGTCGGTCAATCCAGTAATCCCGACCTGTCAAAAGACAAAGATGAGATGCTAAAGCTCATCCAAAGGAGTGAATTCAACATTGTTGATCAGCTGTTGCAAACTCCTTC
This sequence comes from Lathyrus tuberosus, assembly GCA_022829125.1. NCBI lineage: Eukaryota > Viridiplantae > Streptophyta > Magnoliopsida > Fabales > Fabaceae > Lathyrus > Lathyrus tuberosus. Next base: position 874,344 of record JALAZF010000159.1, read on the forward strand.
AAAGATCTCAGTATTATCACTGTTACTCAGTTCAGAAGCGCACAGGGAGGCTCTACAGAAAGTCTTAGGGCAGGCCTTTGTGGAACAGGATGTAACAATTAGACAGTTCGATAGTATTGTCTCTAACATCACTTCCTGCAACAATTTGGGATTTAGTGATGAGGAATTACCTGAAGAGGGTCGCCGACATAACATGGCGCTCAATATCACAGTTAACTGCCAGGACGATGCTTTAGCCAGCGTACTGGTAGACACAGGGTCAGCCCTGAATGTTATGCCGAAGTTCACTTTGATGCAATTATCATTCAAAGGCCCTCCGATGAGAATCAGCGAGGTCGTCGTCAAAGTGTTCGACGGATCCAGAAAAGCAGTTATCGGCGAAGTCGATCTTCCCATAACTATCGGTCCTCACACTTTCAAAGTCACTTTCCAGGTCATGGACATCCGGGCAATATACAGTTGTTTATTACGAAGACCTTGGATACATCAGGCTGGAGCGGTTACCTCAACCCTCCACCAAAAGCTAAAGTTCGTAAAAAACTATCAACTTGTCACAGTCTGTGGGGAACAGGCTTTACTCGTGAGTAACTTGTCATCATCCGCTGGTATAGAACCTGAAGAGGTTATTGGAACGCAGTTCCAAGCACTATCGGTGAGCAAGGACAATCAATCCGGAGGAGGAACATCGATTTCCTCATACAAGAATGCTATCAAAGCGGTCGAGAGTACCAATACAACCGGATGGGGACAGCTTGTTATTCCTATTGATAACAAAACAAAGAAGGGTCTTGGTTTTTCTGCAACCTGTACCCAGACAGCTGTTGGCGATGAAAGTCTTCATCCCATTCAAAACTTCTTCCATAATGGAGGCTTCCTCCAACCAGTGACTCAAGTAGTCCATGCTATCAATGAAGAGGATCCCTTTGACCTAGATGAGGAATGGAAGTCCTATCTTAAAGAGGACGGTTATGTGTCGCAGGACGAAACGCAAATGCCATTTTGCTATCCCGCACAGAGTCTGAAATTTATACCCAGATCAGACGTCGAAATGATCTATGGAGATTGTGATCCGGAAGGATGTCGTGCTCCACCAAATTCATTAGAGGAAGACACTCTGATGAAAGACAACTTTGATTCTACTTACTATGGCCCAATGGATGGTCTGCCAATGTGGCAACCTTATCCAGGAGATTTGGGGCAAGAGAGTCAGCCGAACAACGAAAATCAGCTGACCGTCATTGAACAGAATACCTCTGTCCCCACCATGTCATGGGATCAACACTCAGGTCATTCCGAAACTACTCAACATGACAATGAATTTGCAACGTTTGCAGGACTTGAATTCATCAACTACGCTTTTCCTGAGGTCAACGTCATCGAGAGGGATGACTCCTCCAGTTCCAAAGAAGTTTGGGACACTCTGGGAGAACCAAGTGGAAAATACGACTATATGGTCAAGTACACTGCTCCCGCAAGCTCTCGTATCAGGCTCGAAGATATCCAGCCAACTGGATGGGGAGATATGGCTGAGAGCACCAATGCTATGAAAAATACAACAGAGGAATCCCCCTACGAAAATTCTGCCTGGGAAACAGATTCCAATGATCCTTCTCCACTAGAAATCAGCGTTATTTCTGAAGACAAATCAAGGAAGGTGCCAGACTTTGTGTTTCACCAAGGAGTTCGCCGCCAGTGGGTTGCTGTCGATGTTCCGAAGGTCGTTCGCCAGTCAAAGTAATTGCCATCTTTAAGCCTTTCACCCTGCCCAGGTGAAACGGATGTTTTGATAGGGCTCGCTTTCTGTAAATTTCCCTCTTCGCTTTGCCCGAAGCGACAAAGTTTTGTTTTATAGGGCTGTAGTTTCAAGATTCGACTTGTGCATTAATAAAATAACGTCGTTCTATAATTTCCACATTTATTGTTGTTTTCTCTTTTTGCTTTTTCAGAAAATGGTAATCCTAAAAAACATTCGATAATAAAAACAAGCAGTAAAATAAATACACTGCACACACTTTCATTTTCTCTATCTCTTCTAAACACGAATCATACCGTCATGCAGATTGCTTGTTTTACGCCCCGTTGAAACATACGATCCGATGCCTTCTCCCGACTTTGGGTTCCCGGTATTTGGGGCTGAAGAAGAAGTTGACAATGAAATTCCAGAAGAGATCTCCCGATTACTCAGACAAGAGGAAAGGTCCATTGAACCTCACAAAGAGCCGTTGGAAATGGTAAACTTGGGTTCGGAAAAAGAGAGAAAAGAAATCAGGATTGGGGCACTGCTCAGTCCAACTGCCAGGGAGGGTTTGATAAAGCTTCTCCGAGAATTTCCCGATGTGTTTGCTTGGTCCTATCAGGACATGCCTGGGTTGGATACCAGCATCGTGGAACATCGCTTACCATTGAGATCGGAATGTCCGCCAGTAAAGCAAAGGTTGAGACGGACTCACCCGGACATGGCCATCAAAATCAAAGAGGAGGTACAGAAATAGATCGACGCAGGTTTCCTCGCTACATCTGAATATCCTCAATGGTTAGCAAACATCGTACCTATTCCTAAAAAGGACGGAAAGGTCAGAATGTGTGTTGATTACAGAGATCTGAACAAGGCTAGTCCAAAGGACGACTTTCCTTTACCACACATTGACATGCTGGTAGACAGTACAACAAGGTTCAAAGTTTTCTCCTTCATGGATGGATTCTCGGGCTATAACCAGATCAAAATGGCGCTGAAAGACATGGAGAAAACTTCGTTCATTACCCCATGGGGTACCTTTTGTTACAAGGTAATGTTGTTCGGTTTGAAGAATGCCGGGGCAACCTATCAAAGGGCCATGACCACTCTGTTTCATGACATGATACACAAAGAAATCGAGGTATATGTCGATGATTTGATTGTAAAATCAAAAACAGAGAGTGAGCACGTTGAACATCTGTCAAAATTGTTCGAACGTCTAAGAAAATTCAAGCTCCGCTTGAATCCCAACAAGTGCACCTTCGGTGTCCGTTCGGGGAAACTACTAGGGTTCATCGTCAGCCAGAAAGGAATTGAAGTTGATCCTGACAAGGTCAAGGCCATTCAAGAAATGCCTTTTCCAAAAACTGAAAAACAAGTCAGAGGATTCCTGGGACGTTTGAACTACATCTCCAGATTCATATTCCTTATGACCGCCACGTGTGCGCCGATTTTCAAATTACTCAAAAAGAACCAGGATTTCATTTGGTCAGAAGACTGCCAAATTGCCTTCGACAGTATTAAGGAATATCTGTTGAATCCGCCGATTCTGTCACCACCAGTGGAAGGAAGACCACTGATCATTTATCTCACAGTCCTTGAGGACTCAATGGGATGTGTACTTGGCCAGCAGGACGAAACTAAAAGGAAAGAGTCTGTCATTTACTATCTGAGCAAGAAATTTACCGACTGTGAAACTCGGTACACGATGCTTGAGAAAACTTGTTGCACTTTGTCTTGGGAAGCCAAACGTCTTCGCCAGTACATGATTCGTCATACTACTTGGTTGGTCTCCGAGATGGATCCAATCAAGTACGTATTTGAAAAACCTGCTCTCACGGGAAGAATTACCTGTTGGCAGATGTTACTATCAGAATATGACATAGAGTACCACGCTCAGAAAGCCGTTAAGGGAAGTATTTTGGCCGATCATTTGGCTCATCAACCGATTGATGATCAGGAATCAATCGGGTTTGACTTCCCAGACGAAGATGCCATGTATCTAAAAATGAAAGATTACGATGAAACGTTACCCAGTGAAGGGCCAGAACCAGGTTCCCAGTGGGGACTTATATTTGATGGAGCAGTTAATCATTACGGAAACGGAATTGGGGCAATCATTGTTACCCCTCAGGGTACCTACATTCCTTTCACTGCCAGACTTATGTTCAAATGTACGAACAACGAGGCCGAATACGAAGCTTGTATCATGGGTCTCGAAGAAGCGATTGATTTAAGGATCAAAAACTTGGACGTATACGGCGATTCAGCCCTGGTTATCAATCAGATAACAGGAGATTGGAACACATACCAATCAGGACTGATTCCTTACAAAGACTATGCAAGAAGGTTGTTACCCTTCTTCAACAGAGTTGACTTTCATCACATTCCTCGTGGTGAGAATCACATGGCTGATGCCTTAGCCACTCTCTCTTCCATGATTAGCGTAGGTCAGTGGAACGATCTACCTAAGATCGACATAATGCGCCTTGAACGACCCGCTTACGTCTTCTCGATTGAAGCAGTCATAGATGACAGACCTTGGTAACACGATATCAAATGCTTTCTTCGGAAACAAGAGTACCCACCTAGGGCACTCAGAAAAGACAGGAAAACCCTCAGAAGGCTAGCTGGAAGCTTCTTCCTGAGCGGTGACACTCTCTATAAGAGGAACTTTGACTTGGTCTTGCTCCGATGCGTAGACAGACCAGAAGCAGACATGCTTATGAAAGAAATTCATGAAGGATCCTTTGGCACTCATGCCAACGGACACACAATGGCGAGAAAAATTCTCAGAGCAGGGTACTATTGGTTGACAATGGAATCCGACTGCTACAAGTACATGAGGAGGTGTCACAAGTGTCAGATATACTCTGACAAAATTCATGTACCGCCATCACATCTCAAAGTTCTTTCTTCCCCATGGCCTTTTTCCATATGGGGAATCGACATGATTGGCTTGATTGAACCTAAAGCTTCGAACGGACATCGGTTCATTCTGGTAGCCATTGATTACTTCACCAAGTGGGTCGAAGCAGCGTCGTACGCTAATGTTACCCGACAAGTGGTGGTCCGATTTATCAAAAACAATATCATCTGCCGTTATGGTGTTCCGAGCTAGATCATTACAGATAATGGATCTAACTTGAACAATAAGATGATGAAAGAGTTGTGCGTAGAGTTCAAGATCGAACACCATAACTCATCTCCCTACCGACCCAAGATGAACGGAGCGGTAGAAGCGGCTAACAAGAACATCAAGAAGATCGTTCAGAAGATGGTTGTAACCTATAAAGACTGGCACGAGATGCTACCCTTTGCTCTTCACGGTTATCGCACATCTATCCGCACTTCAACAGGGGCTACCCCTTTCTCTCTAGTGTATGGCATGGAAGCAGTGCTCCCCATAGAAGTAGAGATCCCATCAATCCGGGTATTGATGGAATCTAAGCTCACCGAAGCTGAATGGTGTCAAAGCCGACACAACAAACTGAACCTGATCGAAGAAAAGCGGATAACGGCACTATGCCACGGTCAGTTGTATCAACAAAGAATGAAGAGGGCGTTTGACAAAAAGGTCCGACCTCGTGTCTTCAGGAAAGGAGACCTCATGCTCAAGAAGATACAATCATTTCTCTCTGATTCGCGAGGCAAATGGACTCCGAATTACGATGGCCCCTATGTGGTCACGAAAGCTTTCTCAGGCGGCGCCTTGAGACTTGTAACCATGGACGGAAAGGAATTTGCCTACCCCACGAATGTTGATGTAGTCAAGAAATACTTCGCCTAAAAAAAAAGAACGTCTCGGTGGATTGAAAACCCGAAAGGGCGGTCCAGGCAAAAGTTAGAGACAAGAAAAAATCATCCCGGTGGATTGGAAATCTCATAGTACAATCCAGGCAAAATTAGGGATAATGGCAAGTAACTATGTTCAACAGAGGCAAGTCCCTTAGCAGCAGTTACACCATCCATCGGAGGAAAACTCCAGTCACGGTCATCTTCGACGGAAGCTCAGGATGCCCAGAATTCAAAGTTGGTAGAAGGATAGTGGTCATTATGTTTCAACGTAGCCCTTTTCCCTGTAAATTACCATTTTCTAATTTCCATCTTATCAATAAAATTTGAGCCCTTGCGCTTTTGTTTGTAATTCTAATTTGTTTTAGCTTTACAGAACGACGTTGTTTAACTTAATCAGCGATTCTTGAAATAAAACAAGATGAATTTACTTTTTAAAACTTTTTCTGCTTTAAATTAAAGATGGCATTTCTTTTGACTGTTGAACATCAGAAGAACACCGATCGCTTCTCCAGAAATAAGCGAACTTCGAAGTGCAGAATCAAAGTACTCCTTCTAAGCCAGTGCGCCTGAATGAAGGATTAACTGTATCAGATGCGGTTTTCCCGTCTGATACCTTCGGCCGAGTTCTCATCTCCTAAGCCCGATCAACATAGCTCCCAGCAGGGACTATCTCTCCTAAGCAAGGTGGAATTGTGCTTGTTGAACCAGTGGTACCTTTTCGTCCCCAGCAGTGGCCGAGTATCCAGTCGTGTTCATCTTTTAGCGTGTATGTTGCGTCTGTTTTGTCAGCATATACATACATACATCATGCATTTTGATTTGCATTCACATTTCATATTGCATCACTATCACTTGAGTCGGTCTTATCCTGCCGCGATAACCATCCTCTCAATCGAGTTTGTCAGTTCTTTCCTCGTCAGGAATTGATTCGTCTGAACAATCTCGCTACCAGTGTATCTCTAGATCAGAGTCGGCACTCAGCCACTTTGATAACTTGAACCTCTGAAAGACCAGAGAACCTTCAACAGATGTCACTCTTCGCCATTGAAGATGATATCCTTGCTTTCCCGGATTAAGGAAAATCCCCAGAGAAAGCCTCTTAAACAGAGATTCGGCAGTACAACAGTGTTTCTCCGAAAACCCGCTGATGAAAAGGTCATCGGCACCTCAAAATTGGATCTCATCATATGGCGTTTCTTTGGGAAGATCCCAAGAAAAGTATGACGCAATATCCCCAAGCGAAGCAGTTTCTCAGGAAACTCGCTTTCCCCAGTAGAATCGACAAGTGGCGTCTCCAACAGAGAAGTTTGTGTACCTTTACAACTCAGACGCTGGGTTCCCCAGCAAGTCTGACATCAAAACTTTTTCCCTCAAATGGCATCTCTCCAGGAAAATTCGGCGAGAAGTTTGAGGAAAGCCGCTACGCATAGCGTCCCTTGTTAGTAAAGTTTATTGACAAAAGAAACTTAGACCAGTTCCTTGGTAGGAAACCAGGATCGAGGGGAAGTTTACGTCAGAAACTAAGACCAGTTCCTTGGTAGGAAACCAGGATCGAGGGGAAGTTTACGTCAGAAACTAAGACCAGTTCCTTGGTAGGAAACCAGGATCGAGGGGAAGTTTACGTCAGAAACTAAGACTAGTTCCTTGGTAGGAAACCAGGATCGAGGGGAAGTTCACAAATCAGAAACTAAGACCAGTTCCTTGGTAGGAAACCAGGATCGAGGGGAAGTTCACAAATCAGAAACTAAGACCAGTTCCTTGGTAGGAAACCAGTATCGAGGGGAAGTTTACCTTTTCTACGCATCATTGCTTAGCAAAAGAAGATGAATGCGCAAGTTTCCATTCATAGCCATCAAAATTTCGGATATTCCGATATTTAATCCTCTTGCACCCCGAATGCTCGAATACTTTCGTCATTCATACCTTCGGGTCCAAGAAGATTAAATAGGGGCAACTGTCATACCCCAAATTTTGACCACTAAAAGTTTCCCATCATTGTGCAAATCATCATCACAATATGGATGAATCATCATGCCTCATCAATCTCCTCAAGGAATTGTTGAGCATTGACTGCAATCATGATTAGGGTTTCAAGCCCTCTCAGAGCTTAGACAAAAGATCAATCAAGGAATGACTTGATCTTCAACTTGTCTAACCTCTCAAACATCCACAATGGATCAAAAGGACTCCCACTTCAAGGATTAAGCACAAAGCTGCTCCCTTCTAGGTGGATCAAGCCTCCGGATCGACTGTGTCACCAAATTAGGGTTTTGATCGCCCAGGGCCTCTAGATGAAAAATTTCATCTGGGCACAAGCCAATGATCCAAAACATAACCTAATATACTTCATGGAACCTCATGAACCCAATCATCAAGTCAATTTTGCCTCAGGGGATGCATACATCAAAAATCAGGAATTAGGGTTTCTTGACCTAATTCACCCCTAAGTTGACTTTTGGGACAAACCATGAGCCAAGACCTCAAGACATGATTTGAGGGTCTTTGATATACCATATTGATCCATTTGGAACAATGGGTTGATCCAAGAAGCTTGAGCAACAAGTTTCATTTTCATCTGCACCACAGTTAGGGTTTCGCGAGAAAAGTCAACTGTAACTTTGACTTTTGACCTGGACATGCTCCCAAGCCCTAATACATGAATGAATATACCCTATGACACCCATGGAACATGTCCATCAAGTTTGATTTAGGTCAAGGACATGATTTCCTGAAGAATTGCACAGTTTGGAATTCATCTGATAAAAAGTCAACTGTGCACAAAAAGTCAACTTTGACTTTTTGAGATTTTTCACCAAAATGGATTTTTAACCCTAAAATGATGTTAATGTATAATTTGAATCATCATTCATCAAGAAAAATCAAAGAAAGTTAGATAACTTGTAAAAGGGGTAACCATAAAAACTTAGAAAAATTCTAAGTTAAAAAATAAAGTGGCTAGGGTACCAACTTTGGAGGACCATAACTCCTAAACCACAAGGCCAATTTTTTCCATCCAAAGCTTGATTTGTAGACCTCATTATCATCTACAAAAGCTTCAACTACAAGTCATTCCAATTCATTAAGGATTTTGAGTTATGGAGTGATCAAAGTGGCTGAAAAGTGAAAATGTCACTTTTTTCAACACTTAGTGAAATTTTCACTAAGTCAGAATTTGCCTTCACTTTTTACCAAATGTAGGGGGATTTTTCACTTGGGATCAAAAGAGATCAAAACCAAACTTGTTCAAACAGTTGTTGTATCATGTAAGGGCTTTCCAAAATGGCCAAGAACATTGCCAAATTCAACTTACATCATGAGATACAACATTGGCAAGTTGCCTTACTGAAATCTGTCAAAAGCAAGGCAGAATTTGCATTTTGGCTCGATTTTCCAAAATCAGCCAATTTCAATTGCTCCAATCCACTTGGACACCTCTGAGGATTGAATTTAAAGGGGACAATCACTGAGCCAAACCTCCAAGGTCCAAGGAACAAGGAATAACATGTTGAACCTAGAGTTGCCAAAATAGGGACAAGACTCCAAATTTGGAATGAGGCATTCAATGGAACCATCAAGGTGGCATGGACTGAGCCATTCTCATCTGAAATCAGTCAAGACTTATCCAAGACCAAGGGAACCACAACCCTGTGCCCTAACCTCTAGTCATTGGCTAGAGGAGACTTGCATTTTCATTGGCCAACATTGAGGAAACACCTGTTGCAGTTGCCATTCACTATTGCAGCCAAAACAAACTTGCTCTACTATAAATAGAGCTCACTTGTGTTCAGTTTAAGTACACCAAAGCCATTAAACAGATGCTTTCCTTAAAATCTCTTCTTTCACTCCAATTTTGCCTTCAAAGGCAAGTCAATATCGGGTTTTGAGTTTGAGAGCAATTCCAATCAAACCAATCACTCACACACCTCACATACATCATATAGAAGTGATCCAAACACTCAAACAACATCTGGAACACAGATTTCACAAAATCACCAGCTGGTTGCTCAAACTTTCAATCAAGTTGCAGCTGAGGTACCACAAATCGTTCCAGCCATTTCCAATCAAATCCACGCATTCAAACACACTCCATAGGGTGTAGGGAAGCTGTTCAGATCATCATAATTCATTTGTAACACCTCCAGCTCAGAAATACATTTGCTCTTGCTGTCACGACTTGGAGGTCAATACTCAATTTTTGAAGCATTAATCCAAGATCACAATTTGTTTCCCATGTGTTAAACAATTTTTGATCAATTTAATTGAATTTTTATTCAATTAAATACATTTTTGGAAATAAATTAGGGTTTTTGGATTAATTCAACCCTCTTAAATCATTTTCAAAACACTTTGGGCCTCTAATAGAGTGTAAGACCCAATCCTTTTTTACCAAATCATTTTTGGGCCTCACTTATTGTATAAGTCCTGATACCGTAAAAAACAAACGGCGCGATCGTCGCCTTTTCAAAAAAAAATCATCCGGGCCTACCCTCGAGTAGTAAGACCCATTTCTTCTTCTTTAAAACACTTTGGGCCTCTATCAGAGTGTAAGACCCAACCCCCTTTTAACCAAAACCTTTTGGGCCTCACTTATTGTATAAGTCCCTCTGCGTTAAAAGAAAACCTCGGCGCGATCGCCATTTTTAAACGAAAAGTCAACTGGGCCTACCCTCGTGTTATAAGGCCCACTCTTTTTCTTTAAAACTTTTTGGGCCTCTTGAGAGAGTGTAAGACCCATCCCTTTGTACAGAAAAACCTTTTTGGGCCACAGTCACTTATATAAGACCCTCTGTACAAATTCAACAGTGCAATCACTGGTAAAACCCTGGGCCTCTCCTTGAGCTGTAAGCCCCAAATCTTTCTTTTTTCAAAGCACTTTCTCCTTTGATTTTGAATATACTGTTGTTTTCAATCTTTCTTTGTTGAACAACTAACCAAACAGCATGGAAGCTCTACAACCGAGTAAGTGGTTATCGCTTTCATTTACTGCTTTCATATATATAAACTGTATTGTGGGGCTGCTCACTATAAGTCTCCTTTCATAAACGCATATCAACTGTGTAATAATAGTATAGATATTTCGAGTTTCCCCGGCAACTACGTCTAGAACTAGGTAAATCCGTTTCGTTTAGTCGTAGAAATAGACACCTAGATCCCCAATAGGAGCACCAGATACAGTCTTCTCTTCGGCTGTCCTCCTTAGGAATCGTCAAGAAACTCTACTCCCCAAGATGAATGTATTCTCCGTGAATGGCATCTTTGAGTTTCTTCCAAATTCTCGAACGTTCCTGACTCGATCTATTCCTTGTGAATAGCTTGCCTTGAATGTCTCGGGGTTTGGGGACCCACTACGGTCATAATCTTGGACCTTAACTAAGGAACCCTCTTTAAAAGTTAAAAGTCGCTGGATAGTAAACCTCGCACGTTTACCAGTGGTTTTTATCTTTAAAAGAGTTATCTCTCCTACGGGCTTCTTAAAAGCATCGGCCTCCTCTTGGGCATCATACAAGGACCCTCAGGCTTCCTATAAGCAACCCCGCCTTCTCTTGGGCTTAATACAAGGACCCGTCGGCTTCTTAGAAGTATTGACAGCCTCCTCTTAGGCTTTGTATAATGATCTCTTCCTCCGGGAATGATAGCCTTCTCTTGGGCTTCGTACAAATTGTCCCGACGACCTCCTACAGGTATAGGAACAGAACTTAGTAATCTTCATAGAGCAGTCCTTTCCAGAGTCTACTACTGTTTCTCAAAGCATAGTACAAAAGATAAAACTCTAGACTTGGACAGTCTGTTTTACTTGAGTCTCAAAGACATTCTCAAGTGACCCTTTCGTTAGATAGGAAGGAACCCGTAGACTCGGACAGTCTCAATCCCCTTTGGATTTCCCCTTTCCTTAAAGAATAGGGAACAATCCCGATCCACAGATCAAACCCATGAGTACAGTGTTGCTCATATAAGAACTGATTTTCTCTTTCAAAATCAGTATACTGGATCTGTCACTCAACTAAACAGTCACCAGCTAATAGCCTCCTCTTAGGCTTTGTATAATGATATCCTAAAAAGAGTCGGTCTTCTTTTCGCCTCCTCTTAGGCTTTGTACAAATGATTCTCCCCAGTGGAGCAAACCTTTTTAGCCTCCATCTCGGGCCTTATACGAGATACAAAAAGGTTCTTATTGAGCCAGACAAATTTTAGCCATCCATCTCGGGCTTTGTACGAGATACCAAAAAACACTCTCTTGTTGAGTATAAAAGACTCCCCCATTGAGTCAATCATCCTTTTGCCTCCATCTCGGGCCTCGTACGAGATACAAATTCCTTAAGCAAGAGTCAAACTCTTTTTCAGCCTCCATCTCGGGCTTCATACGAGCTATAAAAGATTCTCCAGCTGAGTCAACCCTTTTAGCCTCCTCTTGGGCTTTGTATAATGATATCCCCCACTGGGTCGAACCCTTTTAGCCTCTCTCTCGGGCTTCGTACGAGACACAAATTAGCCTCCTTTTAGGCTTTGTATAATGATTTTCCCTAGCGGAAATTAGCCTCCTCTTAGGCTTTGTATAAGAAAACTACTGGTTGATCCAATTAACCTTTTAGCATCAAACCTGTGCCGCGTTCACAGTACTCAAACATCAACAACTCCTTCCCTTTCATCTAATTGCTGTAAGCGGTAAGCCTCTGGATCATCTACATCCATGCCACTGTCCTTCTTTTAGCATGAGGAATTCCTAAGGAAAGATGGCGTTGCTCTATACACAGAGTTAAAGTCTTCTCCTTCAGGTCAAAACCCCTTCTTCGGAAATTATGGCATTGCTCGGATCCGCATATCCCAGTTAAAGTAATTCTCCTTCATCCCTCTTTAGAGGTGACAAACTCTCTCTAAAGTTGAAACCTTTCAGCTTCACATCTTGGGCTTTGAACAAGATACAAACAACCTTTCGCTTCACGTCTTGGGCTTTGAACAAGACACCAAAAAACCAATTTCCTCCCATAGAATAGGAGGAACTACGAATGCTTTGATTTCCCTGTTTCGGCAAACGGGAATACGTAGGCATAAGATTGAAAGAAAAGATCTTAGCGAGCACACTAAACAAAAACCCAAAATCCCATACTTTCACGTATCTATCAGAAAAGCAATCAGTCCTAACATCCTAAACATCTCATTGAACAGATAACTTGAGTAAGTCCCCGAATTTTTGAGGCATCTGTAACCGAACAGACCGTTGTTCAAACTCAGTATGCAAGCAGGGTTAGTTGGAGACATCTATTTCCCTTCCTTCATCAGCTTTAATAGGATAAAAAATGAATCGAGCTGTAGTAGTAACACCGAAGAGCGGTTGTGCCTCGCAAGCACGTCCAAAAAAATCGCTCGCTATACATAGCCATAGTCTAACAAGTGGTATCACGAGCTCCGGTTTATTCTGGTGCTTCGGTAAAACTTCTTGGATCATGGCGAACGAACCTAAGGGGGCTTATAATAGAGCTCCAGTTTTTACAGGTGAAAACTACAGCTACTGGAAGGATTGTATGCGTGTTCATATTAACTCCTTAGATCGGAAGGTTTGGAACGTTATTTTAAACGGTCCCATGGCAATCACTATGACTAACGTGGAAGGCGTTGTCGTTCCTAAACCCGAAGACCAATGGACTGAGGAGGACGAGAAAAAGTACATTTATGATTGGAAGGCTCGTAATATGATCATCTCCTCTTTAGGAGTTGATGAGTATTATCGAGTCTCCCATTGTGAAACAGCCAAAGCTATCTGGGATGCCTTACAGGTAGCCCACGAAGGTACTAATGATGTTAAACTGGCTCGTATTAATACACTAACGCAAGAGTTTGATTTGTTTTACATGAAGCAAGGGGAAACCATTGCGGATATGCAAAAACGATTCACTCACATTATCAACAAATTGCATGTTCTTGGTAAACCAATTCCAAATGAGGTTTCTACTAGTAAAATTCTGAGATGTCTTAGTAGGGAATGGCAACCGAAAGTTACCGCTATCAAGGAGGCCAATGATCTTGCTACATTAGACCTTACAACACTCTTTGGTAAACTCGATGAGCATGAGCAAGTGCTCATTAGCTTGGATAAACATGAGAAGAGTATAAAGAAAGAAAAGGCAAAAGATACGGAGAAGAAGTCGATAGCTCTTAAGGCTTCTTGTTCAAAGTCCACACATCAAGAGCTAAGTGATGATGAAGCCAAAGACGACAAGGATGAAGAATCCGGTGATGATATGAGCTTATTTGTGAAGAGATACAATAGATATATTCGCAAGAATGATATTCAGCACTCGGACAGAAATCTTGTCAAGTTCCGGAAGCAATCTAGAAGTGAAGGAAATAAAAATGGAAAAGTAAAAGGGACGTGCGACAACTGTGGAAAATATGGGCACTACAAGCCGGATTGTCCATCCCTAAAGAAAGACAAAGATAAGGATAAAGACAAGAGTCGCTCAAACAAAAAGTCCAACAAGTCTCGACGAGCATACATCGCTTGGGAAAGCGATAGTGATTCGGAGAAAGATGACTCCTCAAGTGACGAAAGTGAATCCGTCAACCTTTGTCTCATGGCACGTCACAATAAAGGAAAAGAGGTCAAACACTCTAAATATGAAAACTGTCAAAATATGTCTCATGCTGAATTAAAAAGAGCTTTTGATACATTACACCACGAAGCTAAGGAAGCATTTCAACGCCTAGCTTCGAATAAAAAGATTTTTTCTTACTTGGAGAAAAAGGTTTCTGATTCCCAAAAGGAATTGGAAGATCTTAAAAACTCCATGGTGAATGTATCGAAAACTAAGATCAATGAGAATAAATATCCTTGGTTTAAGTTTGGGGGCTGTGATACTTGTCACATTTGGCAAAGAGAAGTTAAAACCCTCAAGGCCAAATTGGACAAGGCTCTTATGCCAAAAGTTACGTTTGCTATTGATCGATCACATTTTCGTGAGAGCATGAATAATCCATATCAAAAGTATACCTATGTGATTCGAGATAGTGATAGCAAAGGTAAATTCCAAATGAATCGCGATTGCTTATACTGTTGTAAGCCCGGTCATACTATTGCTAAGTGCCGCTTTCGGAGATTTCTTGTTCCAAAGGGCATTTATCAATGGTTGCCCAAAGGCAATTTTGGTTTCACTCACCATAAAGGACCCAATGAGGATTGGGTACCTACTCTCCCTTGATTATTCTTGTAGGTACAAAGTCTTGAGACCACTGAAGGAAGATGGGTTCTAGATAGTGGGTGCTCAAGACATATGACCGGAGACATATCCCTTTTCATCGACTTTGTGGCGAAGAAAAAGGGGTTTGTCACCTACGGAGATAACAACAAGGGACAGATTCTCGGCAAAGGTAGTGTAGGTAACCCCTCATCTACTACTATCTCTGATGTGCTTCTTGTGGAAGGCCTTAGACACAATCTCTTAAGCATTAGTCAACTATGCGACAAAAATTATAAAGTCTCTTTTTCAAAGGATTGTTGCGTAGTTGAAGATTGCGACAAAAAGAATGTGTTTAAGGGCTTGAGGGTGAATAACGTCTATATGCTAGACTTAAATGAGGTATCACTGGATGGAGACAAGTGTTTAGTCACTATGAATGAAGATTCGTGGTTGTGGCATAGACGCTTGGCTCATATCAACTTTGATTTGCTTAACAAAATTGTTTCTAAAGACCTAGTCATCGGTTTGCCCAAAATTAAATTTACAAAGGATCATCTTTACGATGCGTGCCAAATGGGGAAGCAAACAAGGATCTCTTTTAAATCTAAAAACATTGTTTCAACTATGAGACCCCTTGAGCTCCTCCATATGGATCTCTTTGGACCATCTAGGGTTAAAAGCCTAGGTGGTAACTACTATGGGTTTGTTATAGTCGATGATTTTTCTAGGTTTTGCTGGACAATTTTCTTGGCAAATAAGAGTGATACTTTTTCAACCTTTGAACGATTTGCTAAGTTATGTCAAAACAAGTTAAACACAAACATTGGGTCAATCAGAAGTGATCATGGGGGTGAGTTTGAAAACCATTTGTTTGAAGCATTTTGTGATTCCAATGGAATTGATCATAATTTTTCCGCACCACGTACCCCTCAACAAAATGGGGTAGTGGAACGTAAAAACAGAGTTTTGGAAGAACTTGGAAGGACTATGATCAATGATAGTAGATTACCAAAATACTTTTGGGCCGACGCCATAAGTACGACTTGTTATGCCTTGAATAGGGTGCTCATCCAGCCTATTCTAAACAAGACACCGTATGAGCTTTTAAAAGGGCGTAGGCCAAACATCTCTCACCTTCATGTATTTGGTTGCAAATGCTTTGTGTTAAATAACGGAAAAGAGACTCTCGGCAAATTTGATGCCAAGGCTGATGAGGGTATTTTTCTTGGATACTCTCAGTCAAGTAAAGCTTATAGAATCTATAATAAAAGGTTACGTGTAGTTGAAGAGTCAGTTCATGTTACTTTTGACGAGTCTTATCCGAGAAATGTCGGAGAAGGTAGTTCTTTTCATGGTGCAGGTGTACCTACTGAAGACATACTCAAGGACACTGATAAGGGAATTGATCAGCCTGAAGCAGTGCGTATTGAGGAGGAAAAGGATCACCAACCAGTGAAAAGTGAGGATGATCATCATGCTAAGGAAGATGAACTTCCTCCAGCTTGGAAGTCTTCTAAAGACCATCCAATTGACAACATTCTCAGTGATATTTCTAAGGGAGTAACTACTCGCTCTAAACTTAGTAACTTTTGTTATTACTCTGCTTTTGTTTCCCAAGTTGAACCTAAAAACTCTAAGGAAGCGTTACTCGATGAGCATTGGTATCTATCAATGCAAGATGAACTAAATCAATTTGAGAGAAATGAGGTTTGGGACCTTGTCCCCCCTCCGCGAGATCATCGAGTAATAGGAACCCGATGGGTGTTTAGGAATAAACTTGATGAAAATGGAGTAATAACGCGTAACAAAGCTAGGCTTGTAGCGCAAGGCTATAACCAAGAGGAAGGAATCGACTATGAGGAAACTTATGCGCCGGTTGCTCGACTCGAGGCCATACGTCTTCTACTTGCCTATGCTTGTACAAAGAACTTTAAACTATTCCAAATGGATGTCAAAAGTGCATTCCTTAACGGATATATAAATGAAGAGGTTTATGTAGCCCAACCTCCAGGTTTTGAATCACACGAATATCCTGATCATGTTTATAAACTTAAGCGAGCTTTGTACGGACTTAAACAGGCCCCTGGGGCTTGGTATGAACGTCTAAGCAAATTTCTACTTGATCAAGGGTATTCAAGAGGAAAGGTTGACACGACCCTCTTTATTAAACGTCAAGGAAAACACTTAATTTTGGTACAAATTTATGTTGACGATATTATATTTGGGTCTACTAACATGATCTTAGTCAAGGAGTTTTCTAGTTTGATGCAGGGGGAGTTTGAAATGAGCATGAAGGGGGAGCTTAACTATTTCCTCGGATTGCAAATCAAACAACTTGAAGAGGGCACATTCGAGAGTCAAACGAAATATTATCTTGAGTTACTAAAACGTTTTGATATGCTGAACTGCAAAGCTATAGATACTCCTATGCCTACGAGTGTTAATCTTGATCGTGACGAAAAAGGTAAGGATGTTGAGGTAAAGAGGTATCGAGGTATGATAAGGTCTCTTCTTTATCTTACCGCATCACATCCCGATATAATGTTTAGTGTATGCATGTGTGCGAGGTATCAAGCACATCCCAAGGAATCCCACCTAAAAGCTGTTAAACGCATACTTAGGTATCTCTCTGGTACCCCAAAGTATGGTCTGTGGTATTCCAAAGGTAGTGCTTATTCCTTAGTTGGTTATTCCGATTCCGACTTTGTCGGGTGCAAGTTGGATAGGAAAAGTACTAGTGGCACGTGTCATCTTTTCGCAAATTCCTTGGTGAGCTGGCATAGCAAGAAACAGGTTTCCGTTGCCTTGTCAACAGCCGAGGCTGAATACGTTGCCGCAGGTAGTTGTTGTGCTCAAGTCCTATGGCTTAAACAACAATTGCTTGATTTTAATTTAAAACTTGAGCGTATTCCAATTTTGTGCGACAACACTAGTGCAATAAATCTAACTAAGAACCCTGTATTACATTCACGTACCAAGCATATCGAAATATGTCATCACCTCCTTAGGGATCATGTTGGGAAAGGTGATGTGATTTTTGAGCATGTTGATTCAAAAAATCAACTTGCTGACATTTTCACAAAACCTTTAGCCACTGAGCCTTTCCTTCATATCCGTAGGGAACTTGGCATTCTCGACATTTCGGATCGTGCTTAATCTCTCTATAAAATATCATATTCTTACTTCGTTTATATGCACATTTATACTTTTGTCACTAACAATTTCAAAAGCTACTACCACATATGTAAGGTATTGCATCATAAAAAACGATCAAGGTAATATCGTTCTCTTTCATTAGAAATTAAATATACCATGATTAAATAATATTGTTGTTGTTTATTGCCAATAATATGTTCACTTTCTTCATTTGTATGTTTGGTGTGCATGTTAGCTTTCTATTTAACCAACACTACAGCTTAAATGTCACAAAAAATTGATTTTCCAACAATTTCATGGTTTGCGTCGACTCATATAGGATTTAGGTCGACTCATAGTTGATGCATTATTTAACTAGCAAGCGCAGGTCTAAACAGGTCGACTAAGTAGGTCGACGCATAGCTTCAACTTTCAAAATTATACATTTCTCTTCAGTATGCGTCGACGCGTAAAGGTCTTAGGTCGACCATTCGCTCGATTTCTGCGATAAATGTTTTTGTTCTCGAGTTACTATTAAAACATTTTAGGTTTTCTTTGCATCATTACCTCATTACATCATCTCCTCCTCTTCCCTAATCTTATCTCCACCAAAACCCTAACTTCATCAATCTCACCCAAAATTCTTGGGGTCTTTAACTAATTGGGAAATTCGTCACTATTCATCCTCCTTCAACACCAATCATCAATGGCTTCACGGAGAATCACCCGTAAAAGAGTCTCAAGAGAATCATCTGTTCAAGCGGGTCCTTCTCAACCACCTCTAGATCAACCGGTAACTCTTTCTTCTCTACTTTCTCCTGAGAATACTAATTTATTTGAGAAAACAATGAAGAAAAGGTCTGTGGTCAAGCAATTTGTGTATTATCGTCGTACGGTAGAACGCATACACTTAGAAGTAGTCATGGATTTATTGGACTTTCAAAATTTAAATGGGTTTTTAGAATGTGATGTCAAATACAATGAGGATCTCGTAAGACTGTTCTATACTGGTCTAGTTGGAAAGTTTGATGATTTTATGTTTAATTGCAAACTAGGGAATAAGACCCTTACTATCCAAAACACCACTTGGCGATATCTATTTCATTTGTCTGTGACCAATGAGAGTCTTATCCAGCACATAACTGATACCAAGCATGTTAATGATTATGAGTATAAGACAGCCTTGAATTCTATGCTCAGAAGACCATATCCTGATGCAGTTGTGGCAAGTAATCTTTTCCCTAGGGCAATGACAACGGGAAAGCTGTCTCCTATTCCTAGGATTTTGCAGTGGATCGTTGCCCATATTCTTAGACCCAAGCTTGGAGGTTATTCTAGGGTGGATCAGCCTGAGGTTCAGTTAATGTACATTTTGATGAACAAGATACCAATCAGTTGGCCTTATTACTTTGCAAGTAGAATGTATGCTCTTCGTGAATCCGGTAGAGGGACTGCACTTGGGTATGCATCCGTTATTCAAAAAAATTTCAATAATGCTACAATAGTTGTTCCTAGTATTCCTTATAAGTCCATTACTATAAATCAAGAGTTCTGCCAGAAAACTATGACTATGATGGGCCATATATGGGATGTCGTAGAGAAAAAGTATAAGTATATTGTGAAAGCAAACACGGCTGTTCTGGAAGATTCTAGTGAAGAAGATGACGAAGAAGAAGAAGAAGAAGAAGAAGAAGAAAGGGAAAATGAAGAAGGCGAGAATGAACAGAATGATGCTAATGAGAACCAAAATGACAATGCTCAATGGCACCAAATGGATACGGGGGCTGATGATAATGCTGCATGGATGTATCAAGGATCTGAAGAAAATCAAGGTTGGAATTCATGGCAATCTCCAATGGAAACTGAAGTTGACCAAGGATGGGGTCAATGGCAATATAATAGTTGGACCAATCTTGGTTCCAACTATAGGCCATCAACTCACGGGCTGAACTACCAAGAGTCATATTACACTCCTCCTTCACCTCTGCGTCCTCAACAAAACAATGAAGATATTCTTGAATTTATGAGGACGATGCAACTTGATCAACAACGGTTTGCCACAGCTCAAGAGGAACGGTTCAAGTCTTTGCAAGAAGAAATTCAAACTCACGCCAACAACTTTGACTCTTTTGCCACTAATATGATGGGAAGATTCAACCCAATGGCCGAAACTTCTGCTAATCAGCATCGTGCTCTTACAAACAGCTT
This sequence comes from Lathyrus tuberosus, assembly GCA_022829125.1. Lineage (NCBI taxonomy): Eukaryota > Viridiplantae > Streptophyta > Magnoliopsida > Fabales > Fabaceae > Lathyrus > Lathyrus tuberosus. The sequence goes on from JALAZF010000159.1 coordinate 894,393, forward strand.
CAACATTCTGAATCACACCGTGTTGGAGATGACCGAGCAGTTGGATGTGCAACCTCCACCACCTCATTATACTCAACCGTTTCACGGAAGAGGCCATTCATTTAGGGGGAGAAGGCCATGAGGATCAACATTGTATCTTGCATCATGTCTCTTCATGCTTTATTCTTGTTTTGTTTATGTTTATGACTCTGCTATGTTTCTGTTTGCTATATGCACTTTCTTCTAGTGACTTTGTATTGCTACTATTTTGGCTTTTCTATGTAGTGACCATCTTTGTGTTCCTTAAGCATTATGGTTTGGTTTAAATAGTCTGTTTGTATTTATCATTATTATGTTCGTTAACTTGCATTATATGTGAATGTATGTTAATGATTATTCGTTGCAATTCGTTAAAAAAAATGCAGCTATTCTTGATACTTTCTCTTTCTCTCTTTTTGATGTTGTCAAAGGGGGAGAAGAAATGGGAAATAACAGGTATTAACAGGTATTGAGATGATCAAACAATAGTGGATGCATAAAGTCAGGGGGAGGATACTACCTCAGTTTGACCGTTTTGCCATCATCAAAAAGGGGGAGTATGTGAGGGAAGTTTCTCTCTATGTACTTGATTTTAATGATGTCAAAACTATCATGCTTTGCACATATATATTTCACATGAATGCACATTAGGTGTTCTAAGGATGTTTGATCATGTTGGCAATGTTCTAGGTGCATTAGATATGGTTAAAACCCTTTAGGAAAGTCAAAAATGTGATTTTTGCATGTTTGAATGGTGTGAGTCGACTCATAACCTTGTTCAGGTCGACTCATACATGCTGGATTTATGTTTGTTAAAACTGTGTGCTGCAGGTATGCTCAGGTCGACTCTTCAGGTCGACGCATACATCCTGCATTTGTGTCTGTCAAAAACTGGGTGCTATGAGTCGACGCATAGCCCTGTTTAGGTCGACGCACAGTATGGATTTTTGCGCAGATTTGTGCGCGGCCTTGCTCAGGTCGACTGGAGCTTCTGTATAGGTCGACCGTTCGCTGTTTCGCACCAATTTTATGCTGTGTTATTCTCTCTAAAATTCTGTTTTTCTCTTATGTTTTTCTAGGATAATATATATATCATTTTAGCTCATTTTTTACATACAGAACAAGAAACGTGAAAGATTTTATGCCATTTCTCTCATCAATTTCATCTTCTTCCTTGAGCATTCAAACAACTACACATAATCAATTTTTGTTTGTTGTTTTCATTGATTTGAAGTGATAAGGTTCATATTTCAGGAAGTGTTATCTTCATTTCTGAGTTGAGATTTTTGGTAGGTGTTTCTTGAATAAAACCTTAGGGTTTTTTCCTCCAAGAACCAAAGGAATTTTGGGGGTTTTGCACAAGCCGTTTCGTTCTACAAGGATTCAGCCGGGCGAAGGTAACCGAAGAGATCGGTTTAGTAGCTGTAATCGGAGGATCGTAGAAGAGAGGTTTGGGTTCGAATCTTTGGTAGATTGCAATTGATCGAGTGAAGGTAACTGAAGAACGGTGTTTTCTTTCGGTTTAGTAGCGTGGGACGATAATTGGATCAACCATATTCGAAGCACTTGATTCATCTTGAATACAAGGAAGAGAAGGCTCTACATCAACAATTTGAAGACGTTCGAAGATTTGATTGTTCATAGTTTTCTCTTGTATAAACGTACAATTGCAACGATAATATATATATCTCAATTCCATGTTTGGAATTGGGGGCAGAGGTACCCATAGCGAGGACGATTGGGGAACTGCCTAATCAAATTGTGTTTGTTCTCTTTCTCCTTCAACTCTTTATATTTTCTGCATTGTTTGAATTTGTCAAGTTTTCAATTTTTCTGAATTTCTGAGGTGTTGTAATCTAGAGCTGAAAAATCGTTTTTGTTAAAGTGATACAATTCCTTGAATTGTATCTAGGAGCAGCTTGAACTTACTAACCATAGAAATTCTGCACTTAGTGTGTTTGTACACACCAAGTGTTTGATAATTTGTCACAAAGCAAATTCAAACATTGTTTGTGTTTCATTGCTTATCGTTTGCCTCATTGTTTTGGTTTATACATAAACACATTATAATTTGTTGATTGCGTTTGATTAAATTAATAAAACTGAATTTTTCTCTTCCATACTCTTTCAAAATATATACGTGCATATCCGATCCTTTTGGTAGAAGGTTCATTGTAGACTTTTGATCCAGTGGTAGCTTCCGTTCAAACAAATTTTTAAATCCAATTTTGCGTGTAAAACTCGAAGGATCTATTCAACCCCCCTTCTAGATCCATAGCCATAGTCTAACAAAAAGAAATACTTATACTATTTCATGGCTAGGTCGAGGATACGACCTGCTCTGATACCAACTGTAACACCCATATATAACATCATACAAATTGCATAAATATTATACATGAATCCAAGTTTTGGTACTGAAATACCATAAGTTCCTAGTTAACACATTATACATATACATGCCAAAAACACTAAATATAAAAAAAACTATGGCATAATATATACAAGATGTTCCAATACACTAAGAACTAGATCAATACAATGATCTCAAAATTAAACTCCAAAGCGGAAGCCATGCAATCCCAAAGAGCCAAGGAACGTAAGGAAATCAAACGACTTTATCCTTACCCTTCGCCGAACCTGAAGCACTTGTAATATAATCAACAACATGGGGTGAGATATTAAATCTCAGTTAGTTCCCTATCTTATGGATTCTCTTGGCTTTACAGGGTTCTAGCCAAATCCTAACTCAAGTCAAGGGGAGGGAATGACCTTGAGTATAAACTCTTACACTATATGGAAACATGTCCTGAGTTCAACAACTCAAACTTTAATTATCACTAATCGATAACACAAACCAAGGCATCTTTCCCCGGCCAACCCTACGAGAGAGTTCAACTCGGGTCACAGATCCTTAAAAGCATAGACATCTATCCCCGGCCAGCTCCTCTAAAGAGTTATGGGCTTGGGTCCCAGAAGCTAACATAGATAAATTTCCCCGGCCAGCCTACTCAAGAGGCCCCTCAACACGGGTCACGATTACCTACACAAGGTACTTTCTCCAGCTAGCCTACACAAGAGGTTATGGTCACGGGTCACTAATACCTCCCACTAAGTAACTTTCCCCGGCCAGCCCCTCCAAAGAGTTATGGACACAGGTCACGATCACTTACTTAATAAACACTTTCCCCGGCCAGCCTACACAAGAGGTTATGGATACGGGTCACTAATATTTATTAAGGGATAAAACGGTTCTGATTACGTGATTTCACACACTAACGTGATTGTATTCGACAATCACCAGGCTACATTTGCCTTTAGGCCTCGTTGGCCTTTTCTCACAACTTGACAAGTTGCACATGTTCCATACAAGTGTCTTATCCTTTCCATACCATTCGGTATTGGACGCACGTCTCGGCCTTCATGTGCACGAGCGTCATCATCTAGAGTTTTCTATCAATCTCTAGTCATGATACTAGATTCTAATACAATTCCATGTTGTGGTTTCCTCACTCTTCCTATTCCATATTTTAAACATGCATATCTCTCATTCATGTTCAACAATGATGGTTAGGCAAGATATATTACAATTGCATAATAGAATTACATATAATAATTCAAACATAAGTTATACCACTTTTGGGTTTTCCTCCGATTATTTAATCGGGCAATAAAATCGATATTTTTCACTTTCATTGTGTAGAATATTCTCATAGTTTTCCATCGGTACCAAGAACGCTTAAATCGGGTATACGAATCGAAAGTTATGGATTTTTAAAGAAAAGAGAATTATTTGAAAAACTGTCAGGAGCTCCCGGCGGTCCATGCTTCGCCCGACGGTGCCCCCTGCGCCTGTTACTTCGCCCGGCGAAGCAGTGGCGTAAGGCCCATGCCAAAAACCAAAGTTTCAGAATCAAAACATGTTGCGCCTCTTGACTTTCGCCCGACGGAGCACCGGCGCAAACCTGCGTCGCCCGGCGCTCAAAGCGCCGCCCGACGGTGCATATCAGAAGTAGAATTTTTCTGTTGCGCTTTTGGGGTTCCAAAATTCACCCTTCCCACACCAGATCATTTCCAAACCACAAAACAAGTATTATCAAATGATCATATGCATCTTACGACTACACTACACAATTTATATCGATTTTCATCCGCCAGATTCTTTGATTTAGCAAAATTACTCATTTTCTCACAATATCAAACCTAGCTCTAGAACTCAAGAAACTCTACAACTAAAGTCTTTATCTAGAACCCACCTGGATTAGTGGATGATGATGAAGAAGATGAGATGAATTGATGAGGAAGAGATGATGATTCTTGATCTTTTTCCTCTTCTAGGTTTTCTTCTTTTCTTTCCTTTCCCCTTCCTTCTCTCTAACTCCTCTCTCTCTCTCTCTCTCTCTCCAATTGCCACTATGTTTGGAAAGGGTGGAAATGAAATGATATAGAAAAATATCATTAATTAGTAACAATACTAAATGTCCAAATAGTCTCTATATCTCCAATATTTAAAACCTCAGAGTCAGATAATACTAATTGGATTTGCTCTGAGCTCAACAGTTACTCTAATTATCTTTGCAGATAAATTCTCAGAGTACACCGGAACCCAGTTGGTCATACTAATATTATCCAGAGAAAAATAACTTATAGGGTATTACACTCGACTTGCCACATGTAATGCTAAAAGTTCTATATTATTAGATGATGTTGTTGTTATGGTTTGTTTCACCGATCTCCATGAAATAGTTATACCCCCTCATGTAAAAAAAAAAAACATGTTTATGATCTACCATTATGAGGATTTGACAAGTAACCTGCATCTACAAAACTTGTTAATTTGAATCTGGATATTTTGTATAAAACTAACTTATGTCTATTTTACCTCTAAGGTAACGAATTATATGTTTGACTCTGTCGGAATGTCTTTGTGTAGGTGAAGAATTGTATCTTGCTAATAGATTGACAACAAATGATATATCAGGGCGTGTATAATTAGCAAGGTACATTAGAGTTTCAATTGCAATGAGATATGGTACTTCAAGACCAAACAATTCTTCATCCTTTTATCGAGGTCTGAAAGGATATTTCTCCACATCTAATGATCTAACAACCATTGAAGTAGGCAACGGGTGACATTTGTCCATATAGAAGCGTTTTAACACCTTTTCTATATAGCCTTCTTGATGTACAAATATTCTTTTGCCCAAATGTTTAATTTGCAAACCTAGACATAATTTTTCCTTTCCTAGGTCCTTCATCTCAAACTCTTTCTTTAAACAATTCATAGCTTTTGGAAACTCTTCAGGAGTTCCAATAATATTTATGTCATCCACATAGACAGCTATTATTGCAAATTCCTTTCCTGATCTTTTTATAAAAATACAAGAACAAATAGAGTTATTTGTATATCCCTCTCTAAGCGGATATTCACTGAGACGATTATACAACATTCATCCAGAATGTTTCAGCCCATAGAGAGAGTTGTTCAATCTTATGGAGTAGCTTTCTCAAGATTCGGAGTTGTGTGCATCTAGTATATTGAACCCTTCAGGAAGTTTCATGTAAATTTTACTATCAAGTGAACCATACAGATAAGTTGTTACAACATCCATCATATGCAAATTAAGCCCTTCATATAGTATAAACTTAATTAAATATCAAAAATTGAATTGCATCCACTACAGGTGGATATGTTTCATCAAAATAAATCTTAGGTCTTTGTGAAGATTATTGAACAACAACTCAAGCTTTGTATCTCACAACTTCACCATTCTTATTTTGCTTTTTCACAAAAAGTCATTTATATCCAATTGGTTTTACACCTTGAGGTGTTCGGAATATTAGTCCAAAAATCGAGTCACTAAGTGAGTTTAATTTTTCTTTAATTCAATATGTTCATATTGATCAATTTTCACTTTGTCTACAAATTTTGATAGACTTTGACTCATGATCCTCATTATTATTTATTATCTTTAGCGTTATATTGTATACATAGACATTGTCAACATTGACTTTATTTTGGTTCCATCATATTCCATTCATGACATAATTTATCGAGATTTCTTAATTTTCATAAAATTCAGGTACCTGGTTAGTTCTTCGGGAACTCAAAATTAAATTATGTCAAAGTGCTCTTAAATTTTTCATATCCTCATTTGGGTCATTTTAACTTTAGTTTCTTTTCTTGGTTGAGGACTTTTTACATCGGAACCGACTTTTCTACCACGCTTGAGGTGCGGCTATAACTCATTTGCAATATTATATTGTCCAATATAAGAATCCACTTTGAGTGGAATATTAGCAGCTAATAATTTGTTTCATAAACTTTGCAAATGAATTTTGTTTTGAACTTCGAGGATCAAAATGATATAATAATATTTTATTTTAAATTATTCATTTGATTTTCTGGCTCACACTTTTTGCTGCTTGTTCTCTCTCCCTAGTATTGAGAAAATTAATTTATAAATTGATAATCAGGCTACCGGACTTCAAACAAGTATCCAATTATTGGACCAAGGTAAAACCTCAAATCCGAGATTCATATAAAATGTATTTTCTCAACATTTTTTCAAAACTCACCTTAGCGTACTATATTGGAGCAATTGAATAATCACAACACATCCAAAATTTTACTTAAATGAGAAGTATTAGATTATGAACCTAAAATAATTTTTAAGTTAAAGGGAGAATTATCATGTACTAACTTGTTGACTTAATGCGAATAAATATCTTAATACCATACTTTGTGTGTTTCAAATATCTAATTTAGAATTGATGATCTCACAAGTATCAACTATATAACTAACTTTAGACGTCTAAAGAATGGATCTTCAAGTCCATTTTTTTATGAGCATGTCCTTCAAGATGTTCAATATTATTTTTAGTAATATATGTGATACTTATCAAGGAATTTCTGAAAATTCCAGAAAACAAGATCTTAGTTTAATTAGTTGAGAAAATAATTTCACAAACTTCTAGCAGTAAATAGACATATGCACGATCTTTTAGTCAATGCAACAATTAATGTCATAAAAACTCAATTTCTCAAATTTTTCGTTTAGAAACACAAATTTTAGTGGATTGAAGAAACTTCTAATTCTTCAAAACTAGTTCTCACATCATAATACATCTGAGATGACCCAACCAATTTTTCCAACAACACACTTAAATGTGATTTGTAAACATCTGCTTTACCATAATACATATGATTATATAAATTTACCATTATTAATATTATTCATGTAATCCTTCTGTGATTGTCAATTTTTCTAAGATTCATGAAAATCGTCATTGATACTTTTCTGATCAATGGAGAGAAAATAATCATTTCTTATCAATCATTAAGGGATAACCCTTCTTTGATGAATGAATAAAAGTAATTCATTTTTTGAACAATCCTCTAGGGATCCTTTATAATATATATAATTTTTTTCGGGAGGTAGATCATAGATCTTCAAACAATGATAAAGATAAGCACTTTTCGTGCAATCCTCCGGAGATGCAATATAATTTCTTCAAGAACTATATAATTTTTTATTTTTCTATCATTCAGGGATCTTGATTAGTTCTTCAAGAACTCTATAATAAATTATTATTTTGCTATCCTTCAGTGATGCTTGATACGTTCTTTAGGAACTATATAATAAATTATTATGTTACTCTCCTTCAGGGATGCTTGATAAGTTCTTTAGGAACTATATAATAAATTATTATTTTTCTATCATTCAAGGATATTTGTTAAGTTCTTCAAGAACTATATAACAAACACATTATTTTATAGTCTTTCAGAGTATTTTAACATTATTCATCCAATCCTTCTGGGATTCATGAAAATCATTGTTGATTTTTTCTTCTAATCAATATATCAATACATAATAGGCAGAATTAGAAATATATATTATGAAATAAAAAATAATAATGTTACCTTCTAAATCTTGGAGATTCATATAGTCAGACCTTCACTATCAAATTATTTGTATCACTTGTTAGACAATTAGTTAATGTTGAGAATCAAGTGTGAGGAAGAAGTCCCACATTGATTAGAAAATGGAAGATTGAACACTATATAAGTGAGAGAACCCACACATCAATCACCTTAAGGTTTTAGGTGAGTATGAGGTGTGTCTCTCACAAAGGTGTGTCCCAAATAAGAAATGCTCCCTCGTTGACCCCCTCGATTGATTCCGCTAACAATGGTATCATGAGCCTTTGGTTCGAGAAAGGGACCGGCTTACTTGTATCGAAACACTTCCCGCAGGTGTGGGTAGAAGGTGTTCCGTTGAGTTCAACGGTGATACAAGTGTATGTGGAAGAGAGAGCTTCCACATGAGGGGGAGCATTGTGTATAAACTCACACTAAAAGGGGGGTGTTGAGAATCAAGTGTGAGGAAGAAGTCCCACATTGATTAGAAAAGGGAAGATTGAACACTATATAAGTGAGAGAACCCACACACCAATCACCTTAAGGTTTTAGGTGAGTATGTGGTGTGTCTCTCACAAAGGTGTGTCCCAAATAAGAAATGCTCCCTCGTTGACCCCCTCGATTGTTCCGCTAACAATTAACATTCATATGGTAGAGTTTTATCCTGATAACACGTTATAAAACTAAATAAAATAATATAGAGATCAAAGAGAGGAAGGGAAGAGAGAAAGTAATATTATATTATCTTCTGCAAAAGTACACTTTACATTGTAACATGGATCTTATTTATAGTATATGACCAATGAATAACCATTAACTTAAGGAATACACAAATGTTAGAAAATTAACTCATAGGAGTTAAGGAACATAGAAAGTAAGGTAAATAAACATCCACATCTATTTACTATTATTTGTAACAAATAATTATTATTATATAATTTATTTGAAATTGAAAAATAAAAAATAACCTTTATGACTTTATATTTTATTAATTTGTAAAATAATTTCAATTTATTATTATAAATTAGTAATAATATTTGATTAAAATTAAACAATCAAATAAATGTAGTTAATTTTAGTTTTTTTATAAGCACTTTCATTAATAAGATATTAAGGAAAAATCAATCCCAAAGGGAGAAATACAATCGACAAGTCGAAAATAAACCAACGACAACACTACTAAAAGATCATCACAGCTATAAGAAGTCAAAAGGAAACTTGGTCCAATTGTAGAGACTACACATCCGTCTAGTACGATTGCCTAAAACTAACCAATTCCAGGAAGATCCTACTATAGCATTAAAGATGGAATCAATATCACATACCTCCTCATTAAAAAGGATGTTATTCCTAGACCTCCAAATATTCTAGTGCGAGAAGAACCAAATGGAATTGATCGATCAGTAGTTGCCTCTACCTTTCAACCTCATGAACCAAGCCCGAGCATGAGAACAACAATCCGATTCCGTAACACATTCGATATCCATCCAGTCACACATTTTCTTCCAAATCAGAACCAATTTAGGACATACAAAAAAGAGGTAAGAAGAATCCTCAAAGCCCTAAAACAAAACATACACGACATTTCATGCGGATTGACAATAGTTCCTCTCGCGACAAGGTTCGAACGAGTTGGTAACCTATCAATAACCAATCTCCAAGCAAGTGCTTTAATTTTTAAAGGAATATCAGTCTTCCAAATTAAATCCAAAACCTCTAATATTGCATCATCAATTGTTACTACAGCCGCATTAGAGCTAATGTATTCATAAAACGAACTCACCGAAAATCCGTTAACAGGATCCAAAGTCCACAACCACTTATCTGCTCCAATATGCTGAAGTTGGACGCCTTCCAGAAGCACCTGCAGGCCCTGAATCTCTTCCTGCAATCTTCCATTCGAGTCTGACACAAGTTCCAAAAACTCCCAGACCCACCTTTCATCCAACCAACGCCCCATGTCAATGATCGAACAAAATTTCTTGCAGCAGACATCGAACAGATTTGAAAACAAGTCTTTAAGTGATCTGTCGCCCTTCCAGTTTGAAAACCAAAAAGGAATGCCATGACCGGTTCCCACAACAGCACGTAAATGGCTAAGGGAATTCATCTGTGGGACCGATAGTGACAGATTCAAAATATCCCTCATCCATTGAGAATCCTCTTTAGAATTTCCCAGCACATTATGCAGCTGAACCTTTAGACTAAGGTTGCCATATCTTCCACTCAACAAAGGATGCCACAACTCATTTCCATCATGGATGAATTTCCAAATGCACTTGGACAGAAGAGCTTTGTTAAAAAGACCGACATGTTTAATACCAAGACCCCCACAATGTTTCGGTTTACAACAAGATTTCCAACTTACCCACGAGATGAACCCATTAATCGAAGAGCCAGCCCACAGAAACCGCCTTTGAATGGCAATTATTTCTTTCAAAACCTGCTTAGGAACCTTAAAGAAGGATAGGTGATGAATGGGTAAATTTGCTAGCACAGAATTTATTAGGATAACCCTTCCTCGAATCGACAAGTTTCGACCAATCCATTTAGACAACCTAACTTTCAAGCAATCCACAACCGACCACCAGAACGAAATCCTACGGTGGTTACCTCCTACGACTAGCCCGAGGAACTTGAAAGCCAAAGACCCCGATTAACATTGAAGAAAATTCTCCGCAGCCACCATGAAATCCTGCTCCAACCAAACACCATACAAACAGCTTTTAGAAAATTTTATCTTCAGGACAAAAATAAGCTCAAAGCCCCGCAAGATTGTCTTAAAAGCCCACAGGTTCGAGATCGATCCATCTCCGAAAAGGAGAGTATCGTCAGTAAACTGGAGAATGCTCACAACCGATGATTCATTGAGTTTAAAAGCAGAAAGGATATTCAAATTCGTAGCTTTTTTTACTAAACAGGACAAGCCTTCAGCAACTATAGCAAATAAGAATGGTGAAAGGGGATCTCCTTGTTTAAGACCTCTCGTCGTCTTGAAATCCAAAGATGGACTACCGTTAATCAGTACCGAAAAAAACAGTTGTAAACAGATCCACGAACCCACTTCAACCAGTTTTTCCCGAATCCCATATTAATCAGCATAGAATCAAGAAACGACCATTCGACGCAGTCATATGCCTACGCGAAATACACTTTGAACAATATACACTTCTTCTTTTTTCTTCTAGCAAAGTTGTTGGTTTCATTAGCAACCAGGACACCATCCAGGAGCTGTCGGCCCAAAACAAAAGCTGTTTGGGCGGGCAAAATCAACTTACCAATTACAGATCCCAACCTCTTTGCAAGCATTTTGGATATAATTTTGTTAATGCACCCGGTAAGGCTGATCGGTCTAAAGTCATCAAATGACTGGGGGCTCTCAACCTTAGGCACAAGCGACAAGAAAGACGATATGAAAGCTTTTGCTAACTTACCCGAGGAGAAAAACTCAAGAACGCAATTGACAACATCAGGACCAACAATCTCCCAACAATGCTTAAGAAATTTAAAATTAAAGCCATCCGCTCCAAGGAACTTATTCCCGTCACAGTCAAAAACTGCATCACGCACCTCATCAGAAGTAAACTCATACTCCAAATACAGAGAATCTTCAGCGCTAAGGACAGCTATGTTATCCATTACGCAAATCGGCCTAGTATTTCCTATTGTTTGAAATTTCTTCTCAAAGAACGACTTGGCTTCCAATTTGATACCATTAGAATCTTCTACTGCTAATCCATCCACCTTAATCACATAGACAGAATTAGAGCGATACCTTGCTTTAAGAGAGCTATGGAAGAATGGCGTATTAGCATCGCCATCACCTAACCATTTACTTCTGGACTTTTGCTTAATCATATTCTCTTTCAGTCTGAGATTTTTCCAAAGTTCTTCTTCCGCTTCAAGTCTGACCTGAATAGCATCAACATCCTGATTACTCTCAGAATCACCCGAATTCATCTCACAATCGTTAACAACATGAACGCAATCCTCAATCTTCAGATCCTGCCAGCCGAATATGTTAACATTCCACCATCTTAAATCTATTTTTAAAAAATCTGAATTTATTCATCAATATGTTACCATACGATCCAGTAATCTTAGCAGAATTCCAGTATTTAGCAACGAAAGCTGTAAAATCTTTGTGTTTTATCCAACAGTTGAAGAAGCGGAACAGTTTCGGCGCCCAGTTCACAAAATTAGATTTCAACCACAACGAGTGGTGATCAGATACGTCTCTATCACCCACACATTGGTTTATCAGATCCATCTTATCCATGACCAAGTCGTTCACCAAAAATCTATCCAGCCTACTACGACATAAGCCATTCGAATTGAACCACGTAAACAAATTCCCAGTCACAGGAAGATCAATAAGGTTCAGATCTTCGATAAAAGAACCAAACTCTGCCATTTCACTAATGCTAGAACTGCTCCTACCCTTTCTTTCCTCTCTAGATTTTATTGCGTTAAAGTCTCCACCAATGATCCACCTTCCTATAGGCATACGATTTTTAACAACAATCAAATCAGACCACAGTCTTCTTTTATCAACAATCCCGCACGGAGAGTACACATTCAAAACATACAAAATAATGTTCTTCTAGGAAAATTGAATACCCAAATATCCTTTCCCACCAAAGCTTGAATAAGCTGATAGAGATCCTTATTTCCACATCGTAACCATACCACCAGATTGACCTTCAGAGTTTGTCGCCGACCACTTGACCTCCACTGAATTCCAAAGGCTATTAACAACCCTATCATCAATGGACCGCAATTTAGTCTCTTGAAGGAAACAAACATCCGCCTGCGCCTTTGCAAGCATATGGGCGATTCTCCTTCTTTTGATAGAGCTACAACATCCTCGAACATTAAACGATACAATATTCATGATCAACATCTTTCCACACCCTTCTTACCATACCATGCTATCTTATCATCTGATTCTAATTTCTTCAAGATGCTTTCAAAGACTTCATCATCTTCTTGTCCTTCAATCCCTAATTGTTTCATGGACAACCACATTTTGGCAGGAACATCATCTTGCACCTTCTTACATCTAGAGTTACCCCTAATCACATCCGTATCAGTTAAAGACTCTCCGCATAACAGAGATCCATTAGAAACTCAAGATACAACATCCCCCTAATTAGACTGATCAGCCTTTCCTCTTGAAGGGAAACGAGAAGAGGCGCCAGGCACCTCAACAGCAGCGTGTGTCAAAGATGAAAAGTACGAGGGTGAATATGGAATTTTGACACAATCATACACTTCATGTAACAACTTCTTTTTTCTGACTTTAGCCCAACGTGACGGCCCAATTAATCCTCATGGAGGGCCAGATATAGGATCAGAACAATTAATATCCACCACTAGCCCAACTTTTGTACGGTCCCCTTTTTCTAAAGATAATGCTCCAGTCACTTCCTTAGACTTTACATTTTCAACCCCAAAGGGCCCAATAGATATTTGTCTACCATGTTGGCCCACGTTACCTCCCAAAACTTCCTTCAGTACTAGCGAATCGACATTTTAGTTAAATATAGATAATAAATTGAAATAAAGAAATACTTTATGAGTATTAAAGTGAATTATGTTTAGTGAATATAATATTTCTTTAATGAGCCATTTTAAATATAGTCTTGATTATTTTGTTAATGATTTTAATGGTTATAAGTTTTTGGGGACAACTTCTCTATCCATCACTAAAAGGTGGGTAATGTACCTTCAACCAATCATATGATACCATCTAATTTTAACACATTTAGTTATTTATTAAATAGTACAATTGTTTTTTGTTTTCAAAACATTTTACACTGAAGGTAACTTTACCCAACTTTTTGAGTTGGGTAGATAAGAATTCACCTAAGTTTTTATGTATAACGATTAAGATAGGAATAATAACACTTAAATTTTAAATTTATAAAAATTTAAAATATAGTTTTTTTAATTTTTATGAGTCTTTATTCAATTATTATATATGGTTGTTTTAATATAGGAATATATTTTTGGGTTGTTTTATAATTTTAAAGTTTAATTGCATGTTATAAATTAAAAGAAATTAAAATTTAAGTTGTTTATGTTATTAAGGGTAATTAAAAAAAAATCAGTTAAAAGTAAATCGATGTCACCAAAAAATAATAATAAATATAGTAATTAGTATATAGACACAAATAAATAAATGAATAAATAAATAAATAAATTGTGATAAATACAATAATAATATTTATAATAACTTATTTAGGAATAATAACTTAGATATGAATAATAATAATAATTATTATTATTATTATTTAAACAATTTGTAATTTAAAAACAAATAAGATTTTATCTTTATAAGTCTATATTTTATTAATTTGTTAAGAAAATTAAAATTATTTTCATGAGTTTGTAAATTTTAAATGACTAAATTAAAAAACTTTATCTTAATTGAGAATAATTTTGTTTGTGGATGTACTGTTTTAATGAAATGTTGTTAATTCTAATATGTTAGATTTATATGAGAAGATACAGATACCTTACGAGCCTTCTTATTACTCAGCTCTGCTTCATTCATCCACGACTATAAAACACCAAATATTCCCTAAAGCGGCTGTGGAGGAAAACTCAGTGTATAGCTCTCAATCTGGGGACAGCGAATCTAGGTACTCGGGTGGTTCAATATTGTGTTGTGCTTCGGTAACTGATTCAGACATGGTTGCTAGAAATGAAAGGGTAAAAAGAAATTCTGAAGATGTGTCAGGCAAAGTGTGGTCAATTCTAAAAGCTTTGGGTGTGGAAGGTCAGGAAGATGACGAAGCTCTTGAAGGGATATTAAGGAGTATGGAGAAAAGAGATAGTTGGGGATTGGATATTGTGAAGGAGGCAAAAACAATAGCCCAATGAATGTGTCGATTTATAACATAAGAGGGTGTAATTATTTTTTAAAAAGAAGGAGACTAAATCAATTTATTGTAAGGAACAAGGTTGAATTTTGTATGGTCCAAGAAACAAAATGTAAAAAGGTGGATGAAGAGCTTGTTAAGAGCATTTGGGGTAAGGACGAGTTTGAATGGTCAGCATCTGAATCTATTGGTTTGTCTTGTGGAATGATTTCAATCTGGAATAAGAGGTCGTTTTGCTCCAATTTTAGCTTTTCTGGGAAAGGATATCTAGGGATTTGTGGCACATGGAAAGGTAGAAACATCTACATTGTCAACATATATTCACCTTGTGCTGTGGCAGAAAAAAGAACAATGTGGAGGAAGTTGCTTGAGGTTAAAGCTAACTTCACCAAGGGAGACTGGATTTTGGGAGGAGATTTCAATTCAATTAAAGAAAAGGAAGAAAGGCAAGGACAGGGTAGGTATAATCTGAATGAAATGGAGAAGTTTAAAGTGTTTATTGAAGATATGAACCTTATTGATCTCCCAACTGTCGGGAATAGGTTTACATGGTTTAAAGCTAATGGATCGTGCATGAGTAGGTTGGACAGGTTTCTAATTAATGATGAACTGTGTGATATTTGGAAGGTGAGTAATCAGAAGGTTGGCTTGAGAGACGTATCTGACCACATTCCTATCTCTCTGGTTTTGAATGATTTGAAATGGGGCCCTAAGCCATTTAAATCTTTAAATGTGTGGCTGGACCACCCTAATTTTTTGGAGTTTGTTAAGGAGAGTTGGAATAATATAAATGCTTATGGAAGTGCAGGTGATGTGCTGCTGAAAAAACTGAGATACCTCAAAAGTAGGCTAAAATGGTGGAACTTTAATGTCTTTGGAATAAGAGACTTAAAGATAGAAGAGAAGGTTATGGAGATCAATGAGTTGGAAGAATTAATGGCAGGGACTGATAATGAAAGCTTAGAAGAGGCAGTGAAACTAAGGGGAAAGAAATTAGAGGAATTGTGGAATGGTTTACAGACAAAGGAAAGCTTGCTCTTTCAGAAATCAAGGCAAAGATGGGTTGAAGAGGGGGATAGCAACACCAAATATTTTCATTCTGTGATTAATAGAAGAAGGAGAGTTAATTCAATTACAGCCATGAATGTTGGCCTTCAAGAGGAGGATGGCGTTGAGAAAGTTAAACAGACTATTCATGATTTCTTTGAAGAAAAGTTTCAGAATGGTTTTCATGAACATTTTGAAATGGATCTTAGTTCTTTAAACCAATTGTCAGAGAAGGATAATGAGAAGCTTACTGAGAGGTTTTCCTACGATGAGATTCTAGAAACGATAAAGTCGTGTGAGGGTGATAGAAGTCCAGGCCCTGATGGTTTCAATTTTAAATTTTTGAAGAAAACTTGGGAGGTGATTGGCCAGGACTTTGTCAATTGTATACTTGAATTTTATGATAAGGCTTCTCTATCAAAGGCTTTCGGCTCTACTTTGTTTGTTCTTATACCAAAGCTTGAAAATCCACAGAACCTAGAGGAATTCAGACCAATAACATTAATTGGTTGTGTGCAAAAGGTTATCTCAAAGATGTTAGCTACAAGGCTTAAAAGTGTAATGGGTAAACTGATATCTTATTGCCAATCTGCATTTCTACCAGGGAGATAGATGGAGTGTTGATGGCAAACGAGATTTTTGATTATGTAAAGAAGAAGAAGAAGAAAGGATTTATGTTTAAAGTTGACTTTGCCCAAGCATATGATTGTGTAAGCTGGAAGTTTTTATGTAAAATGCTAGGTGCAATGAATTTCAGCCCAAAATGGATTTCTTGGATAAGAGGGTTAGTATGCAAAAGTTATGGCTCAGTTTTGGTAAATGGAAGTTCCTCACAGGATTTTACAATTAACAAGGGTCTAAGACAGGGGGACCCTTTATCACCCTTTCTTTTTGTTTTGATAACAGAATGTCTGGCACTTATGGTTAAGAAAGCAGAAGATATAGGAGTTTTGAAGGGTATCAAAATTGAGGGTATGGCCACAAACTGTCTATTACAGTTTGCTGATGACACTCTATTCATTTGTGATGAATCTTGGTCCAATTTTTGGGGTTTAAAATCTGTCTTGAGGGAATTTGAAGCTTTATCTGGGTTGAGAATTAATTATAACAAGAGTTGTATCATGGGTATGGGAGTAGATAGTCATAGAACTGTAGTTGTTTCTACTTTCTTAAATTGTAAAGTAGGAAAATATCCTTTTAAGTTTCTGGAAACCAGTCATTGATTCCTTCAGAAACGGGCTAACCAAATGGAGGAGTAATACATTGTCGATTGGTGGTCGTGTTATCTTGTTGAACTCTGTACTGACAAACTTACCAGTGCATTATTTTGCACTATTCTTAGCACCTGTCACTGTCATAAAGATTTTAAAAGGCATCCAAAGAAGGTTCTTATGGTCAGGCAAGGGAGTTAAGGAGAGCATTTCTTGGGTTAAGTGGGACTTAGTGTGCAAACCAAAAGAACAAGGTGGGCTTGGAGTTAAAGATGTGAGAGTGTTTAATAAGGCTCTGGTGGCGAAATGGTTATGGAGAATCTTGCACGATCAAGAACCTATTTGGAAACACATAATTCAAGCAAGATATAAGGATGATTTTAATAGCATGTTCCTTGATCAAACAGAGGCTCAAAAACATCAGTATTCTAACTGGTGGAAATATTTATGTCGTCTTGCATCAGCTTTTAATAACCAAGGTTTATCCAGTATTTTAAATTGGAACACAGGTAATGGTGGTAACACATTGTTTTGGCAGTCTAGGTGGATTGGGAGGAATGCTCTGCAGGAAATATTTCCAACTCTCTTTGGCTCTTCTCCTAATCAACAGATTTTAGTCAAAGACTGTGGCTGCTGGACAGAAAATGTTTGGAGTTGGGATTTAGTAGGAAAGGGTGTGGTACAGTCAAGTGTAGATGAAGAAATTGTTGAGGAATTACACCAGCTGCTGGGAGAATCGTGTTTATCGCTCTCAGTAGATGATGTTATACTTTGGCCAGTGAAGATTGACAATTCTTTTAGTGTAAAGGAATGTTATAAGAGATGGACGAGAAGAGGTGGTGAAGCTGAATTGGGGAGCAACACTTTAGCTGCTATTGGGTGTATGTGGAAATTAAAGCTCCCTTTGAAAATACTGATATTTGGTTGGAGACTGTTTTTGAATAGGTTACCGACTCGCAAGAACCTTAGTAATCGAGGTATTATTGTTGATCATAACCAAGTACAGTGTGTTTTCTGTCAGCTTCAGATTGAAGAGAATAATCATACTATGCTTGGATGCGATAAAATCAAGTCGTTTTGGAAAGATTTGGAGCACTGGATTGGTTTAAAGCTACAGACGGGAATCAGTTACATTGAAGTATTTTCGTGTTGGTCATCTGCAATGGGTGTCGGAGAGCAACTATCATTTATATGGTTAGCATCATGTTGGGGTATTTGGAGAATGCGAAATGCGATCATTTTCAAAGGCGATGAGTTGAACTTGAAGAAGCTGCTGATGGATATTCAGTTGGTCACTTGGAAATGGAGAAGGAAAAGGAGAAAGGAAGATGATATGGGAAGCTTCTATGATTGGTATAAGATGCCTATTGATCTAAAAAATTTGTAATTATTGGTTTCTGCTGGGTATTCTATTGCTGGTTTTTAGAGTATAGTTCAAACATTATATTGCTTTCTCTTTTCTATTGGCTAATCAAGATGTTGCCCATGAGGATTTAGAAAGGGTTCATCCATATTGTAAACTCTTTATATATGAATGGAGTTTATTTGATTATTAAAAAAAAATTCTAATATGTTAGAGTTAGAAAAATGTATAAAACTTTCTGCGTTATATTATATAGTAGTGTTTTTTTTAAATGAAAGGTTTTTTATTTTTTAGTTTTTATAGTGTATATTATTTTAAATAATAATATTTTATTAAAGTAAAAAATTATATATCTGATATTAAGTTTATGTATAATAAATTATTATGAATAATAATATTTATTATATAATTGATTTGAAATTGAAAAATAAAATTGATTTTACATTTATGACTTTATATCTTATAAATTTGTAAATTAGTTTCAATTTATTATTATAAATTAGTAATAATATTTGATTAAAATTAAATAATCAAATAATTGTAACTAATTTTAGTTAATTATTGATAATAAATTGAAATAATGGAATAATTTATGAGTATTAAAGCGAAATATGTTTATTAAATATAATTTTTTTTAATGAGCAGTTTTAAATATAGTCTTGATTATTTTATTAATGATTTTAATAGTTATAATTTGATTATAGAATATATTATAATCAAAAGATTGGGAAAAATATTAAAGCAGTGACATTTTTTTATAATTAATATTTTATAAGGATATTTTTTTAATGAAAAATTTTTGTAGCTAAAATAATGTAAATTTTTAAATGACTGAATTAAATCAAGAATTTCAATTTAGGATAAAAATTATAAATTTAGTAAATAGTAGTTACAAAGAAATAGTAATATAAAAAATTGTTATTACTTTTATGTATAATGATTAAGATATGAATGATAACACTTAAATTTTAAATTTATAAAAATTTTAAAAATAGTTTTTTTTTTTAATTTCTATGACTCTTTATTGTATTATTATGATTGGTTTTTTTAATATAGGAATATGGTTTTAGGTTATTTTAAAATTTTAAAGTTTAATTTCATGTTATAAATTACAACAAATTAAAATTGAAGTTGTTTATGTTAATAAAAATTCAGTTAAAAATAAATTTATGTTACCAAAATATAATAATAAATATAGTAATTAGTAGATAGACACAAATAAATAAATAAATAAATTGTGATAAATACAATAATTATAATTATAAATTGTCATAAATTATTCTTATGAGTTCGTAAATTTGAATGAATAAAATAAAATAATATATCTTAATTGAGAATATTTTTGTTTTTGGATATACTGTTTTAATGAAATGTTCTTAATTCTAATAGGTTAGTTTTTACAGTGTATATTATTTGAAATAATAATATATTATTGAAGTACAAAACTATATAATTGTTGTTAAGTTTATATATAATAAATGGTTATGAATAATAATATTTATTATTTAATTTATTTGAAATTGAAATATAAAAAAGATCTTACATTAATGACTTTATATCTTATTAATTTGTTAAATAGTTTAAAATTATTATTATAAATTAGTAATAATATTGGATTAATATTAAATGATCAAATAATTATAATTAATTTTAGTTAATTATTGATAATAAAAGTAAATAAAGGAATAGTTTATGAGTATTAAAGTGAAATATATTTAGTGAAAAGAAATTTTTTTAATAAGACGTTTTAAAAATCAATGTGTAATTGCAAATAAATTGAAATAAAGATAAATTTATGAGTGCATAATTAAAAATAAATTGAATTAAAGAAAAATTTATGCTAATATTGGACAACTGTGCCATATTTGATAGTTATTACAGAAATAAAAATATGTAAAACAAAACAAATTGAAAAAGATAGGGAAATCATTATGTTTCCTTAATTTTCAAAGACGATAACTTTGTCTCCTTAGTGATGGATGCATTGCCAACCTCAACATCAATTGTGTCCAAACTCTCAGTCTTTCGCTTTCCAATTGACTTGCTAGTTAGAGTGTGGCAAGAATCTGCAACAATCACTTCATCTTCATTGTTTGAGTCAAACGACCCAATAACCTCCTAAATAGTATTTTAAAAGTAAGATTGTTAATAGTTATTGTTACGTAAAATAAAATTTAGCAAATGATAATTAAAAATTTGTTATACATAAAAGTATTATATCAATGGGTTCTTATCAGCAAGTTTTGTCACTTGTTCAATATACTCAGTTTTCTCTTCATCATTACTCAACTGTAATAAACCATAATTAAATTAATTATAAGTAAATCAGTGATAAAGTAAATTGCCTAAATTTTTATTTATACCTTAATTCCATGAAGAGATATGAATTGTTTTTTCACGGTATAGCTACACAAATTATGAAATAAGTTGCCATCGCTAACTTCAACTTTAAACAGAATGCATTTGTTAATGAAAGTATTCAGGTCTAATGGATAGTTATTCGAATTGCTTCCCTATAAGCACATGAATGATATCAAAGAGTGTCTTATATATTTCATTTGTAGTTTAATTCATAAAAAAGAATATAGGATTAATTGCAATTTTAGTCCTCATATTTTCATTTTTTTTAGTTTTGATCTCCTTATTTTAAAATCCGAAATTTTTGTCCCTTTATTTTCAGTTTTTTTGAGTTTTGGTCCCCCTATTTTAAAATCCAAAATTTTTGTCCTTTCATTTTCATTTTTTGAGTTTTGGTCCCCTTATTTTCATTTATTTAAATTTTTGGTCCACTTATTAAATTAGTTCTAAATTGGAAAGTGGACTAAAAACCAAAACAAAACTTAAAATAGGGGATCAAAACTAAATAAAAATGAAAATAGAGGGACCGAAATTCTGAATTTTAAAATAAGGGGAGCAAAACTAGGAAAAAAATAAAAATGGAGGGACAAAATTTTCGAATTTTAAAATAGAGGGATCAATACTTAAAAAAATGAAAACAGAGGGACTAAAATTGCAATTAAGCCAATAATATATATATATATATATATATATATATATATATATATATATATAGTCCAATTAAACAACCCGATCCATAAAATTAAGCAGATCTTGAGCATTTCTGCCCAGCACTTGAGACACAGTGCGATCAAACAAAATAAAAGTTGTTGATCCTGTCTTATCTATGACTTGTATGTGAACCTTAAACCTGTAAATCCAAAGATACACAATATTTTTCATTAACAATATGTATTATAGTAATTCAAAGTAATTTAGTATAAAACATTATTTTACTTACCTAGGAATAGCAGTTCTTGTCATCTTGCAGTTGTCACAGTATAACTTTCCATCAATAATATTAATTTTTGATGCGCACTTGGAGCATGCTTTATAGAACCATCCTGCATTAGTATCAAGCTCACATGTTCTTGCTAAGACATAACCAAAACGTTTTTGCCACATTTAAAAAAAATAATTTACCATCAATTATTGTCTGTCAGAGTTATCATAAACTATGAATATTTAAAACAAAAGATAAAAAATAGTTACCTCCATAGATTCAATCAAATATTCAATAGTCATTTGTTTGGTTTGAAGCAAATCATCCTCCAATAGAATTATAGTTGGTCCAATAATTTGACAAACACCCTGAGTCAATTCCACATTTTCACCAGTTATCCTATTGAATTATATTGTCAAATATCTACTTATAAAGCAAAGAATTATAAATGACACGTGAATTGTAAAACACATTTACCTCAATTTATAGTCGTTGATAGCATTTATGTCAACATTTAATAACATCTTAGTTCCAAAAAAAATGAATTAAACACACCCATTGTGCCTATTTTTTTTTTTGGTAATAGTGAGGGCCAAAGGCCCAAAAGAAAAGAAACTACAACCAAACCTCCCTAGAGGTGAAGCCCCCCAATTTATCTTTTACAAGCAAATCTTCAATGAAATTAGGAGCATATAAAAGATTCTCCATTCCAGATTGCAAATTACAACCAGCTTTAGCCAGCGCATCAGCGCATCTATTAGCTTCTCTAAACAAGTGAGAACAATAGTCACCTCAAAACGGTTTATGAGGCTATCGATCTTCCGAAGCATCTCTAACCCTTCACTTCTGCTAGATCTACCTTGATGAAGATCTCTAACAATCTCAGCCGAGTTTGTATTAACTTCGACTTGTTTAAACCCCAAGTCCAAAACGCACATCAAACCTTCCAACATACCCCATAATTCTGCCATATAGCTACTACAAGTCTCCAAATTCTTGTAGAATCCTCCCAACCAATTGCCTTCATAATCTCTTATCAGGCCACCACAACCAGCTGAGACACCCTCAATACAAGCGCCATCTACATTAAGCTTAACCATACCATGCTTGGGAGGAGTCCATTTAACAAGGATAATCTCTCTAATTCTACCAACTGCTCTGTTATTTATCATTACAAAATTTTCATAATTTTTCAACCGAGAGACTACAACCAAACTCGGATTAATAGGTCTAACAAAATTCTCCTCATGTTCTTCTTTGTTACGCCAAACCTAATTGGAATAGTATGCCATTGCCCACAAATTGCACCACCCATCTTTCACATTCCAATTTAAATTCTTACTTATGCAAACTTGTAAGTATAAACTAAAGAACTCATGAAGAATTTCCAACGGCATTATTTGCCTCCAAACTTCCCTACCTTTTGGACAATCACGCATCGCATGCATGGTATTCTCCATTACATGCCCACAAATCGAACACGCAGAAGAGCCTAGACCTCTCGAATTTTTATTTAGATTTGTTAGAAGTTTATCATGTTTCAAAATCCAAATAAAAGTCCTAACTCTCTCAGGGACCTGAAGCTTCCATATACTTTTCCAGTCTCTATTATTGTTGCAGCTAGTATCATTTGTCACAAGCTCATAAAACACCTTAACTATGTCAGCATCAATTTTCACTCCATCCAACGTAAAGTTGTCCGCATTTGCTCCAGCAGTAAAAATCGGATGCTTGATTCCACTAATCTTAATAAGAACATCTCTTGGTAACCATTACTTCAAGCTATGCTAATCCCAGTTGCCTGTATCATCCAGCATTTCACGCACCTTAGCATTATTTAAGTTATCAGGGATGTTACTCACATGATCCCGTATGCAGTAGCCAGTCTCAATCCACCAATCGTCCCACGCATGAATCCTGCTACCGTCACCTATATTCCACCTGCCATTTCTCGTCAAAAAAGAGCAAATTTGTTTATAGCTTTCCATAAGCTTGAGCCAATTTTCTTCTTCAAGTGATACCTACTAAAATCCACATCCCTATAAATTCCTTTCAAAACTTGACACCAAAGATCATCATTATTATTGATTAGTTTCCAACTGAGCTTCATGATACAGGCTGCATTCATACTTCTCAGATCCCTTATCCCAAGACCTCCATGATCTTTAGGCCGCATAACTAAGTCCCACCTCACTGCATGAATTTTCTTTCCATTACTTGTGTCTCCCCATATAAAGTTACGTTGCAGCCTCTGAATCTCATCTATGCACGCCTTAGGAAGAAGGTTTGTCATCATTGGATATTTAGGAACTGCTTCAAGCACACTTTTAGCTAGCGTGATGCGACCCGCCATGGACAACGTATTTGCTTTCCAACAAGACAGTTTGGCAGCAAGTTGATCAATAATATATTGAAAGTCTGATTTTCTCAGGCTTCTGCCACTAAGAGGGACCCCTAAGTATTTGCCAAAATGCTCAACTTCTTTAAACATGGAAATATGCAGAAGCTTTTGTTTCAAGTATCTCGGAATATTTCTCGAAAACATTATGCTAGATTTCTCCTTACTAACCTCCTGACCGGTTAAGCTGCAAAATCGATGAAGAACATTCATCACACACCTCATTTGAGATTCAGAGGCTTCCCCAAACAAAATAAGATCATCGGCGAACATTAGGTGCGAGATTGTAGGGTCTCTAGAACCCATCTTGATGGCCTTCCAACACCCTTGAGACACATTTAGTTCAATGATATGACTCAGTTTTTCCATGCAGAGCACCAATAAATAAGGCGAGATTGGATCCCCTTGACAGATACCACGTTGAGGACGAAAATAATCTCCACGAACACCATGCCAGTTCACATTTACTTCATAACTTGTTACCGAATGCATGATGATATTAGTTAACTCATCAGGAATACCAGCTTCCATAAGAACCAGCCAAATGCACTCCCAGCTTATCTTGTCATAAGCTTTGGCTAAATCAATTTTAATAGCAAACAATCCCTTTTTACCTTTCCTCTGATGAATGAGCCTCATACTCCCCTTTGCTATAATGATATTTTCGTGTATTGATCACCCCGAAACAAAGCCAGCCTGACAAGGAGATATCAGCTTATGCATATAACTCTTCAGTCTTTCAACAATAATTTTACTAATTACCTTCTATAAAGAGTTACACAAGGATATTGGGCGAAAATGCACTACCTGAAGCGGATGATCTCTTTTCGGGATCAAATAAATATTCGTCTGATTAATGGATGCAATTTTATCTGACTCGTTCCACAGCTCCTGCACGAAATTGCACACATTATCACCAACAATATTCCAAGATTTTTGATAGAATCCTGCTGGGAAACCGTCCGGGCCAGGCGCTTTCCAAGGCTTCATGGTAAACATGGCATTCTTAATCTCCATGTTATTAATAGGATTTTTCAGCCATCGAATGTCTCCTTCATCTAGAACTGGAAATGTAATATCAGTATGTTTCCATATCTGCCACTTTTGCTTAGCAGTAAACAACTTTATATAGTATTCCTTTATCAGAGCTTGCAGCTGAGCGGCATCTTCTATCCATCGACCATCATCATCCTTCAGCATAATAATTCTATTCCTTCTTCTTCTATTAATCATTTTGAGATGGTAATATTTAGTATTGCGATCACCGTCAGCCAGCCACTTTGTTCGATACCTCTGAAACCACATAATCTCTTCTTTCTTTAGAATGTGGTTAAGCTCTTCAAGTAGCTTCTTTTCCAAGGCCTTCATTCCAGCATGATTATCATTTCTTTGAATGCATCGTCGCACTCCTTTAATTCTAGCCAAGTAACTCTTCTTTTTCTTTAACACTTGATCAAAAGTATTTTCTTTCCAGCTTTGAATATCTTCTTTTTCCTTCTTAATGTTATCAATCAAGCCAGCCTCCTTGCTCCACACTTCCCTCAGCATATCATAATACGAATCCTCCACTATCCAAGCACTCTCAAATTTAAACTGCCTCATTAATTAATTACTCATTCTAACATGCGGCATTATGAGGATCAGATGGTGATCCGAGAATTCAACTCTGGCTAAAACCTTCACATTTGCATTAGGGAACATCTCCTTCCAAGCAACATTGCAAAGAGCTTTATCTAATCTCTCATAGATTCTTTGTCCACCATGATAAATAGGGCAACGCCAAGTGAACTTAGGACCTGACGATCCTAAATCCATAAGTCTGCATCTGTCAATTCGGTCTCAAAATAATAAGCACTTCCTTGAGGACGCAATAAGACCACCATTCTTCTCATTAGAACTAGCTATATCATTAAAATCTCCAGCTATCAACCAAGGATTTCGCATGCCGTCAGCTATATTACTCAAACTCTCCCATAGAACACTTCTAACTGTCTCACTTGGGCTAGCGTGAATTGCCGTAAAAAACCAACTCTCACCGGCCTGAGTAGATATGTGGAGATGTAAGAATTGACTTTCGTTAGAACAAAGAGTAATTGACACATGTTCTTTCTTCCAAGCCACTCCAATACCTCCAACATATCCATTATTTTCCATAGCAGTATAGTTATCAAATCCTAGAAGCAACATGCTCTTATGAAGTTTTTTAGGATCACACCTAGTCTCCACAACTACATAAACAGAAGGCTTATACATCTCTATATAAGATTTACTATAGCGATAGAATGCATTATTCGCAGCTCCTCGACAACTCCAAACCAGTATCTTACTACTATTTGTAAACATCATCAACAATTATATGGTTAAGTACCAGAAAACCAGAAGTACCTAAAGTTTCATACGCCATGCCATAACTTCCTTGTCTTCGATTTCAACACTATCATGCTTGGCTTGAATGGCAACTTCTTCCCCAGCACCAGTTCCCACTTCAAGACCACCTTCCTTGCTTTTAATCTCACCTGGTACATTAAAGTCTGGAGGTCGGATACTAGAAAAATGTGGTCGCACCATTTCTCCTACATGTAGAGTCCCTTGGTGAACAGTACCCATGTTAATCTCCTTCTTGCTTTCCTTGTTATTAACTACTCCACTTCTATTTATGTTTCCCTATTTATCCTTTATTTTGAAATTGACCTGATTTTGCTGCCCAATTTCCCAATTTTCATCCTTTGCAATGGTGCCCTCAATGTGTTTAATACTAACCCCACTTGATCTAATTTTGAAGCCTGGAGCTCCACGTGTCGCTAACATTTCCAACTTTTTTGAAAGCTTTCTTGTCTCCCTTTTTTTCTTGCCCTCATTACTTTTTATTGCACTGCCTTGGTGCCTTCATAATTTTATTCGCTTGATTCCTATTACTACACTTAATATCCACCTAATTTGCCAACTCATCTTCAAGTGTCATTATCCCAACATTAGTGCTTGCTCCTATTTGCTCCTTAATTATTTTAGCATTATTTGGAATATTTTCCACTTTATTATTTGTTATTTTCTTCCCATTATTATTATTCCCTTTTGTGTCAAAGCTGGAATTACTGTTATTAACACTAGGGATTCTCACATTACTACCTCCAGCATCAACATTAACATAGTCATTATGATGAATTAATGCTTCAAATCTTGATCCGGACACCTTTCCGTCAGCATTCAATTTTGCCGGAATCGAATTTTTCTGGCTCTCCACCACTTTTTTGCCTTTCCGTTGCTTTTGAACTACCTTCCATGGTCCATCTTCTTCTTCCTTCAAACTTGCCTCCTCAAACTTGGATGTGCTCTCACCCTTGGTTTTCTCTTTCTCGACAATTTCCATCTGAACTTGATCTTTTCCTCTATTACCACAACCTTCTTTATAATGTCCATATCTACCACATTTCAAACACAGGAGGTGAAGTCCTTCGTATTTGATGCGATAATTCTTCTCCTTTATACTAAATAGACCAAGAAGAGGCTTGGATAAATTAACTTGAACGCAAATTCTCACATACTTACCCCTTTCATGTTGCATTGTGTTCTTGTCAACTTTGGTCGCCCGCCCAACACGATTTCCAATAAAGGTCAAGACTTTAGTATCATAATATTCTATTGGTAGCCCCACAATTCTTATCCAGACATCTATTTCGTCAATTGTTTCCTTCTCCGGATAAATATTAGGACACCATTCCTTAACTATCAGATAATGATCATATATGAACCAGGGACCATTATCCATCGCTAACTTTTTATCATCCTCATGTGAGAATGCTACCAGATAGTAATCATTGCTTAAGTCAATGATTCGGATGACACCATTCTTAACCCACATCTGCTTCAATCTATTCTCGAGTGCCTTGTAGCCAATCTTTCTCCCCAATAGTTTGACTATTACTCCTCTTCTCCATGGCCGATGAATCCGTTTCTCCTCCATCTCAGATAAAACAAAGGTTGGGCATTCATACTCTCCAACTTTAGCTTCAACAATATTCAACCCTGCACCTTCCTCATGTTGATCACCATCAAATATCTCCTCCTCCACCTCCATATTGCTATCGAGATGATTTGAGACACCAGTGACCGTTTCTTTATAAATTTTACCCGATCCATTCGAGACAGAAGTATCCCCTTTAACTCCTACATTTCCACCTTCTTTTATCTTTTTTGTACTCCTTTCCTGAAGATCAACCTCATCAGCACTTTTTCTCAGGACTTCTGTTGAAACAAACCCTAGCAGAGGGTTCATTTTCAACACTTTTTACTTCCTCTTAGTTTTAATTCTAACCCCCATTGTGCCTATGTTAAAATATCAATATCAGTTAATATATTACTAATTTATATAGAAAATATATACGCAATTAGTAGTAGATTAATTTTAAAGTCTAACCAAAATATTTCTTCAACTTGCATAGTTGAAGTATGATAACAACACTATTGGAGGAGTCATGTTTTTCAAAAAATTCAGGCTTCATTTTAACAAATTCACCCGACAAAGTGCAGTTAACTCTATTACTTCTACAATATATATGAATGAAATTATATCAGAGTATTTGATTATAATACGTGATAATAATTAAAAATAAATATTTTTTCAATATAAAAAACTCACTCCAAATCTTCAAGTGTGATATCCATCACCTTGCTATTTTTGCTATTTTTTTTCTATTTCTTTGATACAGTATTTCTTGACCACATGCCCAACAATATCTAATAAAAAAATTTAAAAAACTAATATAAGTTATAATTTTAAATTATGAATATATTATATCATACAAACCATAATAAATCTCACCGAGTAATTTATCATCTTTAGTTGATGACAGGATGTTGAGAAAAAACATAAATTGAAAATGTTGAAGAGGTATTTCTGGTGCACACTTTGAAAAGGTTTGTAGATCCCATTAAACTGACTTTATGCTTATGGTCTGTCATTCGGAATTAAACATCATTCAGAGCAACCAAAAACTTGTCAAAAACATATGTCGAACCTTCTAAAAGTTTTTCCTTGAAATGTCGTATCAGATTTTTTCTAACAGTTGCATGAATTTTTCCACACTATTCATAGATAAAACAAAAAATTAACATATTAGTTTATATATATATATATATATATATATATATATATATATATATATATATATATATATGTATGTATGTAAAAAAATATAAACAAAAATCAAATCATATACACTAATAAAAACAACACATTTTCATCAAGCAACAACATATGGAGACTTCCATCCTCAGTTGGATTTGTGCGATCATAAATAATCCATAGATGTATTACTCTAACCTTCAAGTTAATTTCAATCTTGCCACCCAAAATCTCAGATACTGGAGTTATCATGGAAGGGATACCTACAAACATAAAAAACACCATAGCATAAATTTTATCATATAAATTAAATATACAAAATACGATATATTAAAATTTTCCAATACTAACCATTGTTAGTCATTTTGGCTGACTCAGATAATTGAATCGTTTGTAAAATAATCGTAGATGATGAGATTACCAAATAGAGATAAAAGGAAATGTTTATAAAGAATAACAAAAATATTAACGTAAAATTTAAGGATATGAATATGAATTCTTCAAAGATATTAAAGAGTGGATAATTCTAATCTTTATGAATGAATTAATGGTGGTTGTCTCAAAGATATGAATGAGTTTGGTTAAGGTAATTTTTTTTTTTAATTCTAAGGATATGAAATATTGAATAATTCTAATCATTATGAATGAATTAATGGTGGTTAAACAAAAATTTAAACAAGGGATAAATATACTTCACCCCTAAAGTAGCGAGTTTTGGTTTTACCCCCCTAAAGTATTTTTTTTATCCCCCCTCACCAAACCAAGATTCTATTTTCACTCCCCCTTGCTGACTGGATGACGGAATCTGCACATGTGGCCTTGCTGGCAGGATAAATTTTGAAAATTTTTTTATTTTTTTATTTTTTATATATTTTTTAAAATTTTTAAAATTTTTAAATTTTTAAAATTTTTATTTATTTTTTTCTTTATTTTTTTTATTTATTTATTTTATTTATTTTATTTATTTATTTATTTTTTATTTTTTTTTATTTTTCTTATTTTTTTATTTAAAATAAAATATAAAAATAATAAAAAAAAACATAAAAAAAATTAATTCAAAATTTATCTAGTCAGCAAGGCCACATGTGCAGATTTCGTCGTCCAGTCAGCAACAGGGGGGAGTGAAAATAGAATCTTGGTTTAGTGAGGGGGATAAACAAAAATACTTCAGGGGATAAAACCAAAACTCGCTACATTGGCAGAGGGTGAAGTATATTTAACTCTTTAAACAAATATTAAACCATATACATGAAAAATAAATCATACTATAGTTTTAATCATTATGAATTAATTAATGATGGTTAAAAGAATTTTTAAGGTTTTGATTTTTAAGTATTTTAATGATGTAAGAATTAGTTAAAAATAATAGTAATTTCAAATAATATTAGAAATTCTAAGAATAGTTATAAATAATAACTATTTCAAATAATATTGGAAATTCTAAGGATTTTAATGCTGTAAGCAATTAGTTACAAATAATAAAAATTTCAAATAATAATATTGGAAATTCTAAGAATAGTTACAAATAACAACAATTACAAATAATATTGAAAATTTTAAGAAAATTAATGGGGGCTGTCTCAAACATATGAATTGTTGGAGAAATTTCCAAAATATTAAATTGATAAATAATAATGATTAAATTGATTTTATGAATCTTTTTAATCATAAATAATGGCCAAAAGTTACAATTGTCTAGAATAGAACCAGAGACCCTATAATGACTGGGTGCGTGGTCAAAAGGTGCAACCACAACTTTTCATGAAAAAGTTTGTTGTTATTTATATACAATGGTTCGCGAATGGTCATGTTGGAATCAAATGAAACATTGTTACTCCACACCAATCGGTACAAGTTTTCTTATAAATAGAGATACTTGTTAGCCATAAAAGATACACAAAAATTATTTATTTCAAGTGCCAAAAATTATATCTAAGTCATTCTTTTCTTTTTCTAGTACACGAGAATAAATGAGAGAACTTTATTCTGTAAAATATCATTGATCGATATGCTTAATGAAAATGTGCAATTCATGTTAAGGTTTCTATAACACCCATATATAATATAATACATCAAGCATCCATATTATACATGAATTTCCGTTTTGATACTGAAATACCATAAGTTCCTAGTTAACACATTATACATATACATGCCCAAAACACAACACAACAAAAAAAACTATGGCATAATATATACAAGATGTTCCAATACACTAAGAACTAGATCAATACAATGATCTCAAAATAAGTCTCCAAAGCGGAAGTCTTGCCATCCCAAAAAGCCAAGGAAATCAAGGAAAATCAAACGACTTTATCCTTACCCTTCGCGGAACATGTGGTACCTGTAATATAATCAACAACATGGGGTGAGATATTGAATCTCAGTGAGTTCCCTATCTTAAGGATTCTCTCAGGTTTACAAGGTTCTAGCCAAATCCTAACTCAAGTCAAGGGAAGGGAAGTGACCTTGAGTACTCACTCTCACACTATATGGAAACATGTCATGAGTCTGTTAACTCAAAAATTCTCACGAATCAGTAACCACATCAAGGCATCCCCTTTCCCGTCCGCTTCTACGTCTAGAAGTCGACTCGAGTCATGGATCCTTGTAATCTACTTGACATACGAAATGGATTCAGGATCATCGGCCTGTTAACCGTGAACCGTCACTTCTCATGGCCTGTTAACCATCACAAGTCTCTTTACCATATAGGCTCCATTCGTACTACACGCGGGAATCAAACCTGCCAAGTATTTATACGTACGTTTCAGAGGAGCTCGTTACTCATGAAACTGTATCTCGGGGGAAACGGTTACGATTACGCTATCATATACACAAACGTGATTGTATTCGACAATCACAAGGCCACATTCGCCTTAAGGCCTCTTTTGCCATTTCTCTAATACGTAACATAGTACACATGTTCCATAATAGTGTTTGTTTCTTCCTATACCATTCGGTAATTGGTTACACGCTTCGGCCATTCTTGCACGAGCGTTACATTAGATCGTCTACCAATTTCCTAGCCCATTACTAGGTTCTAATATAATTTGGTGTAAGTTTTCCTCACTTTTCCTATTTTTATCCTGTAAGCATGCATATCTCTTACAATCATGTTTAACAACAATAAGATAGGCAAAGCATATTACATTTGCACAATAGAATTACATATGATAATTCCAACATAATTATACCACTTTTGGGTTCCCTCCGATTATTTAATCGAGCAATAAAATTGATATTTTTCACTTCCATTATGTCGCGGTGAAAATTGGATACCATAGTTATTGGTTAACTAGGATCGCATTTTTAATGTCACCACCGATCTTTGATTTTATCCAAAGGAAGGGAGAAAAACCGAATTCCCACAATGCAATGCAAATGCACTAAGATTCTAAGTTCGGGGGTTGGTTATACCTAGGGAAGGTGTTAGCATCCTAGATATCTGTAGTACCCTACAGGAACCTCTTGATTCATTTTATATTATCTGTTATCTGTTTTGCTAAGGGTTTAAGGGTAGGTGATTTATTATTTTTATCCTAAGTGTGCTCGACAAGATATCGCATCTTGTGCCTACATATCCTGTCAGGAGGGAATCAGAGCACTTGTAGTTCCTTATTAAGGATACTAAATGTTGAAAAGTTTAGGAGAAAAGATGAGTCATCATCTTAAGAAAACCACCACAGTTTTTAAAAATTGTTTGGATTTTGTGGGGTATGGGATTGTATGTCCCTTCTTTGAGATGATTAACATCTAATTCCCTTGTGTGGAGAATTAGATGGGCTAAAGTTTGATTTAAAAAATCAAAATTAAGGGGGGACTAACCTAGAAAATCTATCTTAAGTTATCTAATAGTCTTAACTTAAGGTATCGATTATGAATGCAAATGATATGCACCATGCACAATAACATGGTTATCATGCATGGGATTTTCCCTTGGATATTTTATGCGGTTAATTAATTGTTATTTTAGGCGAGGGTGCTAGCAAAGTGATGCTAGACTTGTGTCTTGTGATCAATAGGTCGAATGTGATGCCCGAAGGCGATCGACTTATATGGGTAGAAAATGGGCTCGACGTTGGATCGAGAAATTTTTATGTTTTGAAAGGGTTTGGAATACGAGAGGCATGCATACATCATGAGCACAATATTAAGCAAAATGATATCAATCACAAAAAATAACACATAGCATACGATTCACTCAGGCGCGCGATGAAGAAATTAAGATAAGGACTGATTATTTGGAAAGTAGTTTTGATTTATTTTAAGGTTAATGAT
Source organism: Lathyrus tuberosus (assembly GCA_022829125.1). Taxonomy (NCBI): domain Eukaryota; kingdom Viridiplantae; phylum Streptophyta; class Magnoliopsida; order Fabales; family Fabaceae; genus Lathyrus; species Lathyrus tuberosus. Next base: position 927,921 of record JALAZF010000159.1, read on the forward strand.
AAGAGGTTTATTTTTTTTAGTTAGAATCATTGCCTAGAGATTATTGACTAATTAAAAAGAAAGGTTTCTACTAGGTTTTAATTATTGAAAAGAAGTTAAGTATTATAAGAGATATTATGTTTAATTTTCAGAAAAGGTTTAAATTATCTAAAAGGAAAAAAAACTAAATTAAAGTTATATTAAAAAAGAGATAAGGATAAACGATTTCAATATTAAGTTTAAAAAGAAAGGTTATTAAGAGTTTTTAATTAAAAAGAGTTTTTAGTTTTTAAATAAAATAGTTTTATTATTATTTTAGAGATTTACTCGTTATTTTCTAAAAAATTAAAGATCCTTATTTATTAATAAAAAAAGATTTTAATTTTAATATATTTTATAAAAGTTTGGATTAAATATGTTTTTAGTCCCTATAAAGTTTGAAATTTCATTTTTAGTCCCTCCTGGGTTTTGGCAACGGTTTTAGCTGGTTTTGGCAACGGTTTTTTTGTAAAAACCGTTGCCAAAAGGTAGGGAAGGACTAAAAATGAAATTTCAAACTTTATATGGACTAAAAACATATTTAACCCTAAAATTTTTATTATTATAAAAAAAGTTTTACTAATAAAAAAAGTTTTAACAAAAACTTATAATTCACTTCTTCTTTTGAAACAGATTAACAAAAGGGTTTAATTTTAAATTATGTTTTTTTAGTTTTGAAATAGATTAACAAAAGGGTTTAATTTTAAATTATGTTTTATTAAACTAAAATTGATGATTAAGTTATAAAACTCTAATTTATTAAAAGAAAAGTGCCCAATTAATTAAAGAAGATATTAAAGATGGAGGGATCGTACGCACACAGGTGAGGAAGCACGGTAAGTGATGTGTGTGCATGTGTACATGATCATAAGGCAAACACAAAAGAAAGACAAGCACAAACTCTCCTCTCTCGATTTCTCCTCTCTCTCGCAGCTCTCTCAAGAATTAGGGTTCTTGAACCCTAACGGCCGTCTCCCTCACTCGATTTCTCTCGATTTCAACAAACATAAACCCTAAATATACCCTAATCCCCAATCGACCCAATACCCCATCATTCTCATTATATTGATGATTACAGTTACAATGATGCGAAATAGAAAGAAACGGCGGAGGAAAAAAGAAAAATGAGGGCCGGCGATGAATGGCGAGTGGCTCCACGGACGTCAACCAGGGAAGTTCTCTTTCTATACCCCTTTTTTACCTTTTGCAAGCTTTCGCGGTTTGTATCGTTTGCCTTTGGTCCGTCGGTTTCTGAGGGACGATGATGAGCGACGTGCTTCTGAGTCTCTGGGCGATGATGAAAGCTCTTGGTGTTCCGAGCCTCGATCGTGTTGTCTTTGAAAGTGTGGGATTCTCGTTGTTTTCCGTCAATCTTTCTTTGGATGCTCTGCTAGGATTTTTTTCTCCTTTTTTCTTTCTCCTTTTCCGATGAGAAAGGCGTCCCTTTTATAAGGCCAATGACGAATTAAGGTACTTGAAAGTCTTGAATGCTGATTGATTTGATTTTGTTGGATTTAGAAAGTTTTTGAAATGTTGAATGGCCTGATACGATCTGATTTTGATTTGAATTTCTGATGCCATGTTGCTGACTGTTTTCCAACGTGTCTTTAGTGAATGGTTTTGGAAAGTTTTGAATTGTTTTGGGTAACTTGATACGATTCACTTGGTTTGCTGATTTGGAAAGTTTTGAACTTGAAATTTGAATTTGTGACACGCTTTTGATATGATCTCTTAATCATTGAATTGAATGCTCTGATTGATCCAACATTGGAAGGAATTGATGCTGGCGGCGTCTTTACGATGTTGCCCTCAATCCTGAATTTTGAAGATGATGAAAATTCCTCTGATTCAAAAAATATTCTGAGGCCAAAATAGGAAGTTCTTTCTTTTTTGTTAAACTGATTTTTAGAAATCGTTCACTCATGTTAACTTCTTACGTGCATAATTTCAACTATTCCATTCCTTTGAGCGATATTTCCTTACTTTGTGTACCGTTTGATGCAGGTCTGATAAAGTTTTTTCGTACCTATACCAAAGCTTGAAGATCACATCTGTCAGCAATTTCAAGCTTAGCTCCGGCTAGATGTCTGTCAGAACAATAGTGGCTTCAAATGTTTCTACTTGGATGTTTTCAGGCAGACCTTTGTGTGACCAACACGGACAAGAAAATAACCGCCATTGTAAGCCATCTAATATCGTCGAATCTTAACTTTTGCAGTCACTTTTAATGATATCATATATGGTTTCAAGTAGGAACTCCATTCTTCTGTCATGATACAATTTGTGCATCAAATTACTGCTGCTAAACCGTGATTGATGTGCTTTCAGCAGGATGATGGTTGTTGGAATGCATTTGGAGTTTTGAGAGCTTAGGTAGCTTTCTTTTTTGAATGCAGGCACTCATTTGTGACGGTTAAGTTAGCGCCGGCTTTGGAACTCTCCTTTGTAAGCACTTGATATTTCCTTTTCTTGAAATTTAGTAACTTGCTGAGCCTTTAAACTGATGGATACCGGGATTTTAACTCAATCTTCAGGTCATGAGATGTGTCGCGGCCTAGCTCATTGATTAAACAGAAGAGGGCCTTTGGTCGAATGAGCCACTTTTGTAGAGGCAAACAAACTTCTGGGAATCGATATCAAAGGTTATGGAGCTTAGCCTTCTGATGTTTCTAAGAGATGCTCTCAGCTACTAGAAACAAGACTTCATTTGCCCTTGATACTACTTCATCTCAATCGCTAGTTGACATATCTCAAATGACAGAGAAGCATCACGCAGGATCAATGTTAGATTGACTTTGAATCCGTTTGTAACTATGAAACCGTAACGATTTGATTTATGAATATCTTCTGAATACATATTTTTCGGAAGCTTCGAAGTATGATGGTAGTGGTGGGTTTAGGTTTAGGATACCAATTTGTTGTTGTTTCTATGTGTATGAAATAATATGAATATTGAAATGGAATTTGGGCAGTCTTTCTCTAATTGGATGTACACTTCCTTGGCAGACAGTTGTGAAGACGGATGAAAACCGCTCGCTCATCAACAACACAACACATGAACTCTGCTTTCTCTTAATCTTACTTGATTCGGATCCTGTGGAAGTCCGTAAGAAGCCACGACCTGGTAATGGTTTCATCTTTGTTGTAAGATCCTTCTTTTGACAAAACTTATGGTGGATGCTAATGTTTAGTTTTATTTGGGTAACATTGATGTTTTCCAACAGGCAGATGGCCTCCCTTACCCCCCTTTATTCCATGTTGGTCCACTGACTAGTATGCGTTGGTGCAGGTAAAGGCTAAATGTTGGGATACAAGGAGGATTTTGATGACATAGTTGTTCTTTGACTCAACAGCCGATCCTGGCAAGAATTTCGTCTATTCTCCGACGAGCTCGAGCAAAGAGTCCACAAGTGCTGCCAGTAAAAACCATTTCCTCATCCCGGCTGTACAGGTTCTATTCACGAGACCAAACAAACTAAAATTTTATTTGCAGTTGTTTTACTTTCTAAAACAATAAGTGCCCTCATGGTTTTCCTGAATTTACGACTGAATCTGACTTTACCAATTATTTTCCTAGGTGTTGACACCTGAGCATGATTCTTCAAAGGGTTGTCGGAGGGTGTTCAATCGGGATGATATGGGAAATAGCTAGCATAGGCGCTATGCTTAATGCTGTCCAGGAGTATGTTCTGCCAAGTTGTGATGTCTACGCAAACCAATGGTGGGGCATTGAGATGTTAGTTGTAACCTTAATACTGTTGGTGGCTTTTCATGCATTGTGGTTTTGTATGCAGGGATGGTTTTTTTTTTGGTTTAAACTTGTAGGAATGAGAGCTTGGAGATTGAAGCAGGGACATGGCGTGAAGAAATATGGAGCTAGGCTAGAGTTTAGGACTTAGGCTTTGTAGATTAGGAACTTTACGGTATTCTATGAATATCCTGCAGCTTGCTAATACATATGATTCCACGAACTTTGTATTCTTGTAATGTGGACCTAGTATGAGCTTCTTGTAACATGTGAATCATATGAAATAAATTAAGTTCCAAAACTTTGTAACCCAATGAATTAATGAACTTGTGCTGAAGGTAACCTCGAATCCAACTTGTCCCTTGAAAGATAAACGAATTTGGACTCTTGAAATACCTGATGGATGACAATGAAATTCGCCCTTGAATCTTGGATGGGCTTTGAATCGGCATGAACTCGTAACTTTAACCTTTGGTATGAAATAAAAATGAGACTCTTCTCTTTGAACTTAGCATTTGATCATTGAAATGGGCTTTGGAATGGCCTCTCAATCCTATGTGAAGTCTTTAAATTTTAAATAACTTAGTGGAAACATCCTTGAAGTAGACCATGTAACTTGGGTGATGGAATTTGGAACCTTGTACCAAAGTTATCATCTCTCCTTCTTCCAATTAAGCTTGAACTTCTTTTTTTTCAATAAACACTCTTAAATCTTAAATTCTTCTTCTTTGGATCGCAACATTATGCCAGCCACACAAGACATCTTCTTGTTGGATCAAGGCTCAAGACAGAATAAATGTCCAAGAATTTAAATCAAGTGAAACACCTTTGAATCCACCACCATTAGCCTTAATCACCAATAAATCGCAAATCCAACACATCAGATCTCAAGCCATATATTGACAAAATTCAAATGATCTTTTACGTAAACACGAGCGTCATGTTTTGAGGAGACCTTGGGAGCACCACTTGAATCGTGACTTGCCATAAAATCATAAGTCTTTCAATGCTCAATCCCAGTGCCAACGGACAGAAGTCCTAGTCCTTCTTGGATCTTCTGGAGAAATCTTGATGAAAGAAAAACCTTGTATTGGCTTAGGGATTAATAGAATGAGGGCACATTATCACAGGAATCCAACACAACTTGCAAAGACCAAAGAACTTCCACAAACCACACACACAACACAACCTTCAAGATCTTGAACCTCCTGCAACAACACCTGTCTCATATAAATGAAACAAACAGACAAACTAGGTGAAACGGTTAGTTATGCAAGAATGATCGACCTAATATGTTATGCAAAAAGAAAAGGGATCTTAGGGTCAAAAATTAGGGTGCGACACATTATATAGAGTATTCTCATAGCTTTCCATTGATACCAAGAACGCCTCGATCGGAAACAAGGTTTGAAAGTTATTAATTTTCAAAGATAATTTTTCAAAGAATAACAGTGGTAACCGGTTACTCACCAGAGGGTAACCGGTTACTCAAGCTTCACTATTCACACAAAATCAAATTGAGAGTTAGAGGCACATTTGGGTAACCGGTTACTCACCACAGGGTAACCGGTTACTTGGTTCAATTTCTGCGCAGAAACACAAATTTTCAAAGGGTAACCGGTTACTCACCAGAGGGTAACCGGTTACTCTGTGCGCAGAATCAAAAATGTTTGTTTTAATTGATACTTTTCCATCTCAAACTCATTCAAAACATAATCAAACACTATAGCAATTACACTACAAGAAAAATAGTGTTTTGCGACACATTAATTGCGACAGTTCCATAAAAACCGTCGTCATTTGTAAGTTACGGCGGTTGCCACGACGGTTTTAGACAACCGTCGTTAAATTTTTTAAAAATTTAAAACATATTACGACGGTTTTGGATAACCGCCATTAAATTTTTTAAAAATTTAAAATATATTACGACGGTTTTGGATAACCGCCGTTAAATTTATAAAAAAAATTAATTTTATATATTATATTAATAATTTTTTATTTAATTATTTTAGACTATTAATTTAAAAAAAACTATAATGAGCAAGAAAAATAAAAAATAAATAAAAGGAAATAAATAAAACAACATCAGGAAGAATGGAAAAGAGACATACAATGAGACTCAATCCCTCTTCTCCCTTTGTTACACATCCATCCCTTTCTCCCTGTTCATCATTCTCAAACTTTCGCTCTCTTTTTCTCTTTCTCACGCCTTCCTCAGTTTCGATCTCTCGCGGTTTGCTTCTCTCCTCGTTCGTGTTCAAATCTTCGTTTCTGATGTTTCTCCCGTGACGGCACCGTGGGTGGCTCGCGGCGGTTTTGGAAAGGATGGTGTTTAAGGAGTATGTGCGGTGGGTTCGCGTCTCGTGCTGAGATGGAGGAGTATTGTGAGAGGGTATGCAAACAATGATTGACAGATGGAGTGCGTTGTGACCACGACGGAGAGTGGAGGTATGTGTTCGATTCTAGGGTTTTTTCTGTCTGTCTCTCTGGTTTTTTTTTGAAGTCTGCATATGTGAATCTTTTCTGGTGTGAATTTGCTGCAAGCTATGGGTGTTTAATTTGAATTTTTCTTTATCAAATTTCATTAAGATGAGTGTGGATGAAGAAATTGATGATAATTCCTCTGGGAAGCAGTGTTCGCAGAAGAAGCGACTTACGTTTTGTGTTGAGGGTAATATCAGTGTTGGTAAGACTACTTTTCTTCAGAGAATAACCAATGAGACTATTGAACTGAGGGATCTCGTTGAGGTGGTTCCTGAACCGATTGGTAAGGTGCAGGATGTTGGACCTGACCACTTCAATATCCTCGATGCTTTTTATGCTGAGCCAGAGAGGTATGCATACACCTTTCAGAACTACGTTTTTGTTACTAGGGTGATGCAAGAAAGAGAGTCTTCTGCTGGAATCAAGCCTCTTCGATTGATGGAGAGGAGTGTTTTCAGTGACAGGATGGTCAGTATTTTCATCCCTTGAATCTTGAGAGGTTGTTGCTTTGTTGTTTTTTTCTTTTGTCGATACTATTTTTTTCCTTCTTCGAATGCCTTTTCAGTTAGAAAATGATGGAATTTCATGGATTTAAAACTGAGAAGCTTTTCCCTTTTCCTGTTTTGTTTAATTTGATATTTACATGAAGAGAGTTTATTAAAGGCTTAAAGTTTTATCATTCCACTGGTCAATACAGGTTTTTGTACGAGCTGTTCATGAAGCCAAGTGGATGAATGAGATAGAGATCACTATTTATGACTCTTGGTTTGATCCTGTTGTGTCTACCTTGCCTGGCCTCATTCCTGATGGTTTTATCTATCTCAGAGCAAGTCCTGATACTTGCCATCAAAGAATGAAGTCAAGGAAGAGAGAAGAAGAAGGTGGAGTCAGCCTAGAATATCTCCGCGACCTCCATGAAAAGCATGAGAGCTGGTTATTCCCCTCCCAAAGTGGTAATCATGGAGTATTATCTATGAATGTTATGAGTGTATAGAACTAGAACTGATGAGAAAAATTGATTTTTTAATTAAATGCATTTAGGTAAACACTTTATGTGATTTGTATTACATTGTCTGCACACTTGGAACTTTCAGAGAGGCACACGGGCCGGCTCTCATGTGTTAAACTATATTTTCTGCTCATTGGAATTTGTATATTCCTTTCAAATGCATTGTAGTTGATTGCTTCACTAATGAGTTTGCTTTGAAATTTGCAGTATGAAATTAGTAGATATGCAGTAAATCTTGGTATTTGATTCGACTAATTATAATCCATGTCAATTTTATAGAAAGGGACGAAACATCGCGTTGCAGATTTCGTTCATGGTGCGGATGGACTTGGCAACCAAAACTTTCCTCCACCAAATGGGAAACCCATTGAAGAATCAACTGCTGAATTTCTGGTTAACCAAGCGAAAGCTAACACTGGAAAAGTCACCATGGTGGCGTTAGGATCTCTTACAAATATTGCTTTGGTATCATATGTCTGCAATTTTCAATACGCCATTTTTACATTACTCTTCATACTGTTTTAGACGATAACATTCTGTTTGCAGGCTATGCAGATGGACCCGGAATTTGCTAAGAACATCGGGCAGATTGTTCTACTTGGTGGAGCTTTTGAAGTAAACGACAATGTGAATCCAGCTGCTGAAGCAAATGTAAGTATTTCCATTTTGTATTCAAACTCTTAATATAACCTCCACAAAAATATTATACCATTCACTGCTTGATCTATCTAAATCTTCAGTTGGATTTAATTCCAGATATTTGGTGATCCAGATGCTGCTGATGTTGTATTCACAAGTGGTGCAGATGTATTGGCAGTTAGAATAAATGTTACTCACTAAGTCGTATTGTCAGGTACCCCTTTCCTTTTCCTTTCAGGATTTATGCATCATGATCCAGTAACATTTTATATGACTATTTTAAACTGTTATATTTAATAAGTTCCCATAAATAGCGTTTTCAGCTCAACAGATTTCATAGATGTCTCCCTAACTTGAACTATTATTCTTGGAAGACCTTTGATTAATGGATAATATTGTGGTAGATGATAATTCTTTTACTAACTACCCTACCCCAAAATATAGAAGTAGGAAAAATGAAGATTAGAGATGAGTTTAGAATCCGTTTATAGTGTTTTTCCTTTGTAATGCGCCTAACAAAAAATTAATTTGCACATCTTGTAGTACACATGATGTTGTACTTATTTTTCAGCGTATAGCATATATTCATTTTCCATGGTATCACCGCACTTTTAGTTGATGTTTTTTTATTTAATGCAGACACATGCCAAAGGCAGGGAAAATATCACCATGTTTGGATTGAGAGGAGACAGAGTTAAAATATTTCCACTAACTTAAATAATTTTTCCCCGTGATAATTGTTAATAACTAACTCTCTCAAAAGTTTCAGTTGCTAAGTGAAGTTCGCGACTGGTTTTATATCTAACTAGTAACTATAATATTTTGAAACCCATGGAACTTTTCATTCATATTTGTAGTATTTTAGCATGAAACTTGACATCGGTTGAATCTATGAGCATGCTTCTAATTTAATTATGGTTCATGTCACTTGCAATATTCTGCCACATTTTTTTTTGGTTTATCCTTATCAAAAACAAAATGACTAGGTTCTGATCGAGAAAAGTTAGCAAGTTCCAAAGGAATATTTGCTCAATACCTGACCAAAAACTTAGAGGTTTATTTCGCTTACCATTGTGATGCATATAACACCAATGGCATGTCTTCATACCGCATCAACGAAATCGGAGAGGCCTAATCATCTGAGTTATTAATGATAGTTCTTTTATACAGGAGTTTACCTTCATGACCCAACAACATTGCTTGCAGCCGTTGATCCTTCACTTGTAACTTGCACAGAGGGTGCTGTTAGAGTCCAAACTAGTGGCATAACAAGGGGACTTACAATACTCTACAATAAACAGAAAAGGTAGAAAGTACTATGAGTTGATAGCCTTGAAATTTATCCATATGAATATTAATGCCATTTCTTAGCAGTTCTATCATTCCAAAATTTCCAGAATAGTTTGTGAAGATGCTATAGGATTGCATTTTGTCCTGAAACTTTCTCTAAAGAAAAAAAACCACCGTAGTTCTATCAAAGCTGTTTTGTTTATTCTTCGCGCCATAATTGTGTTTTGGAGCTCTTGAGCATTACTTTTTACTTCACATTTTAGTTCAATTTCAATATAAATTAACATTTGTATCCTAATTATTATATATTGAGTCTCATTACTTTTTACTCATCTAATATTGATAGTTGGAAGCATCATAACACTATGAGAATCATGACCACCGTCGTATTTGAAGTTACCATTTTAGCACTTATTAATTACTTGAATAATATAACTATTAGGGGTTTTCTACATTTTGTATGTCTATGGTTGTTTAAATTGGGGGTTTGCACTTGTCCAAAATAAGCTGCTATTAGTGCCACACCCTCTTAGGCTCATGGTATCATCTGTCATGAGACATGTGGGTTCTTTCAAGTGGTTAATCATGGCATTCCTTTGAATGTTCTTGAGGAAATGAAAGATGGTGTTGTTAGATTCTTTGAACAAGATACTGAAGTAAAGAAGGAGATGTATACTAGAGATCAAACAAGACCAATAGTTTACAATAGTAATTTTGATATGTATAGTTCACCAGCACTTAATTAGAGGGATACTTTTGTATGTAACGTTGCTCCTAATGCTCCAAAACCAGAAGATTTGCCAGCAGTATGCAGGTGAGTTCTTGTTTGTGATTTACTTCCTCAAATTATAGGCTTCATTATTTATGGCTCCTAATGGTTGGTGGTTTCATCTTGTTGTAGGGATATAGTTCTAGAATATGGAGCACTGATAGAGAAACTTGGAATGACACTGTTTAAATTACTATCAGAAGCTCTTGGATTGGATCCAAAGCATTTAAAAGACATGGATTGTTCTAAGTGGATTATGCTACTTGGTCATTACTATCCTGCTTGTCCTCAACCAGAATTAACTATGGGAACCACCAAACACTCTGATGGTAGTTTTCTTACGGTGCTTCTTCAATATCATATTGGTAGCCTTCAAATTCTTTATCAGGATAGTTGGATTGATGTACCTCCAATACCTGAGGCTCTTGTTGTCAATATTGGTGATCTTCTGCAGGCAAGTTCTCTATTACTATTTTGCTTATGTATATTTTATGCAACAATTGTGTTCTTTTTTACCCACTAGTGTCCTCGATGTGGACCAAACAACAATAGTGTGTTTTCCGAATTCCATCACCAGTCACATGTATTCTTGTTTGCATCTTATTTATTTGTTTTATATATAAAGATAATGAGAAACATAATATATCGAAACTTGAAACGTGTCTCTAAGTCCAACTATTTGTTGTAATTAGGTGATTGGGGTTGGTGGGTGGTATGTATTTAACTGTGTATGTATTCAACAACCTGTTATAGTTATTTCTGTGAGAAAATTTATCAAGGTATGAAAATTTTTCTTATTTAAATTTGTGTTGCAGGATTTTGCAGGACAATAATATAACCGGGCCAATTTCGTCTAAGATTGGAAGGCTTCAAAAGCTTCAAACACTTGATCTTTCTGACAATTTCTTCGCTGGTCAACATCCAGATTCTCTTTCACATATGAAAGGTCTCCATTATTTGTAAGTTCAAGAATGATATATTTTTGTATCTTATATTGTTAAAATGGAAACTTAAGAATTTGATAATAAGAATTTGAATTGAAAATTTGAAATCAGGAGGCTAAACAATAACACTCTTTCTGGACCAATTCCTTCTTCAGTGGCTAACATGTCTCAGCTAGTTTTTCTGTAAGTTTCTCTTTCGAGCTTTTCTTCATTTCTTTTTCAATCATTAATTTGTCTTTTTCTGAATTTTTCTTAGGGATCTTTCTTATAATAACTTGAGTGGACCTGTACCTAGATTAAATGCTAAAACATTCAAGCAAGTTCTTTGGTCTTTTTTTATTTCCTCGTTAGAATTTGAAAAAAAAACTAAATTTTGTTCTAAATAATTGTATAACTTTATGTTTTCCTTCTTTTGTTACAGTATTGTGGGTAATCACCAGATATGTGTCATTGGAGAAAGGACAAGGGATTCTTCAAGTCATGCCAACAATGCATCTTAGCGTGAAAATATTCTTCAATGTATTTGATTCCTTATCTGAATGTAATTGTAATATGATAAGCTTCTAACATAAAAAGTGACATGATGCTTGTATAAATGTAATATGATATATATGTTTAGTTGAATAAAGAATATATGTGATTTTACTTCACATTCTGTTCATATTCTTCAAACAATTTTCTTTTAATTTTAAAAATAAATTACCTGCGGATTTACTTGTGGAAAATAAATTTCCTATGGATTTACCTGCAGATGTAACTGTGGAACAGAAAGTTGCGACAGTTGGAACCGTCGTAATCAACAATGAAAATAAAAATCAAATGGAAATTTACGACGGTTGGAACCGTCGCAATTTGCAAATTATGACAGTTTCCTACCCGTCGTGAGAGATAACGACAGTTGGTGTGACGGTTTTCACACCCGACGCGATACGGCCTCGCGACGCACGTTTTTGCGACAGTGCAGGAACCGTGGTGACTTGAAAATTACGGCGATTTTAACCGTCGTAACCTGCAAAAATAACCGTCGCAATCTGCCAATTTTCTTGTAGTGTTATCAACAGATGATTCCAAACATATATTGATCATACTACTCAGTTTATAACGCATTTCAACTGTTAAATTCTTTGATTTAGCAAAATTACTCATTTTCTCACAATAACTAACCTAGCTCTAGAACTCAAGACATTCTACAACTAAGTCTCTATCTAGAACCCACCTGGATTCAGAGGATGATGATGAAGAAGATGAGATGAATTGATGAAGAAGAAATGATGATTCTTGATCTTTCCCTCTTCTATGTTTTCTTCTTCTTTTCCTTCTTTTCCTCTTCCTTCTCTCTAACTTCTTTCTCTCCAAATGTTTCTATGTTTGGAAAAAGAGTGGAAATGAAATGATATAGAGAAATATCGTTAATTAGTAACACTACTAAAAGTACAAAAAGTCTCTATAGCTCCAATTAATTAAAACCTCAGAGTCGGGTAATATTAATTTGAACGGCTCTGAGTTCAACAGTTACTCTAATTATCTTTGCATATAATTTCTCAGAGTACACTGGAGCTCGGTTGATCACAACTTAATATTATCCAGAGCAATTAAAATACGGGGTATTACATCCTCCCCCCCCCCCCTAAATAGAAATTCGCCCACAAATTTAAAGTTACCTGAAAAGATGAGGGTAAGCATCTCGTATCTGTAATTCTAGTTCCCAAGTTGCATCACCCAGATGCGTCTCATCCCACTGAACTTTCACAAGAGAAATCTCTTTATTCCTTAGCACCTTGGTTTCTCTTCCTGTGATACGGCTTGGTTGAGGTTCAAACGTCAAGTCTGTTTCTATCTCAATTGTATCTGGTAGAATTGGCTGAAGAGGATCTGGAACAAACCTCCTGAGTTGAGATACATGAAAAACATCATGCATTTTAGACAGAGAAGGCGGTAAGGCTAATATGTAAGCTACTTCGTCAATCATTTCTAGAACTTGATACGGTCCCACGTATCTCGGACTTAACTTTCGCGACTTAAACGGTCCTTTCAATCTCAATCTCGGAGTAACCTTCAAAAACACGTGATCACCTTCATCAAATTCTAAAGGTCTCCTTCGGTTATACGCATAACTTTTCTGACGATCTTGTGCTTGCTTAACTTTGACACAGATCATTCTAATCTTTTCCGTAGTCTCCTGAATAATCTCGGGCCACAAAATTGTATCTTTGCCAACTTCTGCCCAACACAAAGGCGTCCTACATTTCCTTCCATATAATGCCTCATAAGGAGCCATACCAGTACTTGCATGATAACTATTGTTGTACGAAAACTCAATCAATGGTAAAAGTTCTATCCAATTTCCTCCACTTTCAAGTACACAAGCCCTTAACATATCTTCCATCGTTTGTATCGTCCGTTCCGTCTGACCATCCGTTTGCGGATGATTCGACGTACTCAAACACAACTTCATTCCCATAGCTTGTTGAAAAGCTCTCCAAAACCTTGAAGTAAACTTTGGATCTCTATCGGACACAATGTTAGAGGGAACACCATGTAACCTCACAATTTCCGAAATAAACAACCTTGCGAGATGACTCGCCTTGTATGTAGTCTTTACGGCTAAGAAATGTGCAGATTTCGTCAACCGATCCACAATTACACAAATAGAGTCATAACCACCTTGAGTACGGGGCAATCCAACTGCGAAGTCCATAGAAATACTATCCCACTTCCATATCGGAATTTCTAAAGTTTGTAACAATTCACCCGGTCTTTAATGCTCAATCTTCACTTGTTGGCATATCGCACACTCCGATACATACACCGCAATATCTCTTTCCATACCGGACCACCAATAGTCCCTTCTTAAGTCTTGATACATCTTCGAAGAACCAGGATGTATAGTAAAAGTACCTTTATGCGCTTCCTCTAAAATCCTTCTTTTCAACACCGCATCATCCGGAACACAAATCCTTTGGTTAAACAAAATAATTCCGTCGGTAGCTCGCACAAATCCTGGTTGTACTGACACTTCTTGTAACTTCTCATCCAACATTTGTCCTTGTTGAATTTCCTCTCTAAGAGTAGAATTAACATTCAAATTTCCCATAATCACACAATTAGGAGTCCAAACAAATTGAAGATCTAGATCCCTAAATTTTTCCAATAAGGCATACTCTAACATCATCAACTCGGCATTATGCAACACTTTTCTACTCAATGCATCCGCTACTTTATTCACTTTAACCGGATGGTACTTTAGTTCCAAATCATAATCCTTCAAATATTCCATCCATCTCCTTTGACGCATATTCAACTCTTTTTGGTCAAAAAAATACTTTAAACTCTTGTGATCACTAAACATCTCAAAACGTACTCCATACAAATAATGACGCCAAACTTTTAAAGTAAAGACAACCGCCGCCAATTCTAGATCATGCGTTGGATAATTCTTCTCGTGAACTTTCAATTGTCGAGAAGCATAAGCCATCATGTGACTCTCTTGCATCAAGACTCCTCCTAATTCCATTTTTGATGCCTCATACGACTTGTTAGGATCAGGAATTATTAAAACATGAGCAGTCATCAATCTTTCCTTCAGACTCATAAAACTTTGTTCACACGCTGAATCCCACTCATAAGGACAATCCTTTCGAGTAAATTTAGTCATTGGTAATGCCAACTGAGAAAAGTTCTTGATAAACCTTCTGTAATACCTTGCCAGTCCCAAGAAGCTTCTAACTTTTGAAACATTCTTCGGTCTCTCCCAATTAATTACCGCTTCAACTTTTGATGGATCAACTGCCACACCTCCCTGAGATATGACGTGACCAAGAAAACTAACCTCCGACATCCAAAACCCACACTTGCTCAACTTGGCAAAAAGTTGCTTCTCTTGTAAAATCGATAAAACGATTCTCAAATGTCCCTCGTGCTCTTGTGAAGTACGAGAATAAACAAGAATGTCATCAATGAAGATCACGACAAATTGGTCAAAGTAAGCTTGAAATATCCTATTCATATAATCCATAAAACTGCCGGAGCATTCGTCACGCCGAAAGGCATTACTAGGAATTCATAATGACCATAACGGGTTCTAAACGCGGTCTTTGATATATCCGAACTCTTCACACGGATCTGATGATAACCCGAGCGTAAATCAATCTTCGAGAACACACAGGCTCCTTTCAATTGATCTAACTGGTCGTCTATCCTTGGTAATGGGTATTTGTTCTTGATGGTGACTTTATTCAACTGTCGGTAATCAATGCATAACCGCATTCCGCCATCCTTCTTCTGCACCAATAACACTGGAGCTCCCCAGGGTGAAACACTGGGTCTAACAAAATGCTTAGCCATTAATTCTTCTAATTGCTCCTTTAGTTCTCTCAATTCAAGTGGTGCCATCCGATACAGAGAAACGGATATAGGAGTTGTTCCTGGTATCAGGTCAATAGAAAATTCCACTTCCCTCTCCGGAGGAAGAGAAGTGACATCCTCAGGGAAAACTTCTGAAAACTCACATACTACAGGAATACTCAACACTCGAAGATCGCTACTCTCCTCCTTAGCGAGAACCAAAAGAATAGATTTTTCCTTCTCAAACAAGAAATTTATCATTCCAACCGTACCTTCTATAATAGTTGTTAATACATCCTTCGGAGTAGCTTCAGTAGATGGAATGATGATTAGCTTCTCCTCACACCCGATGAAAACCGAATTAGCAGAAAGCCAATCCATTCGCAAAACAACATCTACTTTCTTAAGTGGCAAACAAATAAGATCAATCTAAAAAACTCTCTCATCCACAGACAAAACACAATTTTCACACATTAAAGGTGTTTCGACTATCTCATCCATGGCAGTAGTAACCACCATGGGAGGAGATAACGGAATAGCTTGCAACCCAAGTCGCTTCACACATTGCATTGACACAAAAGAGTGTATCACTCCACAATCAAACAATACAAAACAAGGATTCCCACTAACGAAACACCTACCAGCAATCAAAGAGTTATCGCCCTTTTCTTTCTTTGCATCCAAAGTATAAACTCGTCCGGTACTCTTTCCTTGTGCCTGATTCCTATTATGAGGACAATCCCTCGCCATATGACCCACTTTCTGACACTGATAACACTTCATTCCTTCGAAAATGCATCTACCAAAATGCATCTTACCACAAGTACGACACACAGGAGGTGTACTTGCCCTAGAATCCTGAACTTGCTTTCCCTTGAAGGCTTGTTGCCTAGGCCTAAACTGTTGGTTGGATCTTCCACGACCATTCTAATTTGACCTACACGAATCCCCCTCTACTTGAACTTTCTTTAAACTATTCTCTGAAACATAACATTGTCTTAGCAATTCAGCATAACTAGTGAACTCTCTCTGAGACACACTATGAGAAATTTCAGCCTTCAAACCAAAAAGAAACTGGTTAATTTTCCACCTCTCGTCCGGAGCATACATGGCCTGCCTAGAATAAGCAGCCATAACCTCAAACCTCTCAGCATAAGTAGCTACCGTCAAAGTACCCTGTCTCAAATGTTGAAAATCAAACTCCTTCTGGATCCTCAAAGAACCAGGGAAATAATTCTCCATAAAAGAAATCTTAAATTGCTCCCAGACCTTAGGTACTTCTTGAATAGTCATCAGGACCGAGGCACTCTCCCACTACCTCATGGCAGAACCCTTCAACGAATGAGAAGCAAATATCACCTTATTCTCCTCAATACAATGGACTATCAAGAAAATTCTCTCCATGCCAGCTATCCATTCCTGAGCTTTCACAGGATCTAATCCACCATGAAATTCAGAAGGATTCATGCGGATGAAATCTCAAAAACTCCCACCTACAGCTTCTGGAATAACCACCTGAGCATGTAAACCTCCATTCATTTGTTGTACCATCAGCTGCATGAATTGGTTCTGTTGCTGCTGCATCTGTTGCATAAACTGATACAAAGGGGCATTCTCATCGCCGCCTGGCAAATTCGTCCCTGCTGGAGTAGTTCTGGGTCTACCACGATTGCTTCTGCGTCCGTCAGCCATGTTCCTAAAGGTCATACAGATAGGATAAAGTTGATTAGGCTCAATACCATAAATATAACACTTAAGACCAATGGCGACACAACGTATATGAAACGGAAATAAATACTTATACTATTTTATGGCTAGGTCGAGGATACGACCTGCTCTGATACCAACTGTAACACGTATATATAATATAATACATCAGGCATCCATATCATACATGAATTTCCGTTTTGGTACTGAAATACCATAAGTTCCTAGTTAACACATTATACATATACATGCCCAAAACACAACACAACAAAAAAAACTAAGGCATAATATATATACAAGATGTTCCAATACACTAAGAACTAGATCAATACAATGATCTCAAAATAAGTCTCCAAAGCGGAAGTCTTGCCATCCCAAAAAGCCAAGGAAATCAAGGAAAATCAAACGACTTTATCCTTACCCTTCGCAGAACCTGTGGTACCTGTAATATAATCAACAACATGGGGTGAGATATTAAATCTTAGTGAGTTCCCTATCTTATGGATTCTCTCGGCTTTACAAGGTTCTAGTCAAATCCTAACTAAAGTCAAGGGAAGGGAAATGACCTTGAGTACTCACTCTCACACTATATGGAAACTTGTCATCAGTCTGTTAACTAAAATATTCTCACGAATCGGTAACCTCATCAAGGCATCCCCTTTTCCCGTCTGCTTCCACGTCTAGAAGTCGACCCGAGTCATGGATCCCTGTAATATACTTGACATACGAAATGGATTCAGGATCATCGACCTGTTAATCGTGAACCGTCACTTCTCATGACTTGTTAACCATCACAAGTCTCTTTACCATATAGGCTCCATTCGTACTACACGCGGGAATCAAACCTGCCAAGTAGTTATGCGTGCGTTTCAGAGGAGCTCGTTACTCATGAAACTGCATCTCGGGAGAAACGGTTACGATTACGCTATCATATACACAAACGTGATTGTATTCGACAATCACAAGGCCACATTTGCCTTAAGGCCTCTTTTTCCTTTTCTCTAATACTTAACATAGTACAAATGTTCCATAATAGTGTTTATTTCTTCCTATACCATTCGGTAATTGGTTACACGCTTCGGCCATTCTTGCACGACCGTTACATCGTCTACCAATTTCCTAGCACATTACTTGGTTCTAATATAATTTGGTGTAAGTTTTCCTCACTCTTCCTATTTTTATCTTTTAAGCATTCATATCTCTCACAATCATGTTTAACAACAATAAGATAGGCAAAGCATATTACATTTGCACAATAGAATTACATATGATAATTCCAACATAATTATACCACTTTTGGGTTTCCTTCGATTATTTAATCGGGCAATAAAATAGATATTTTTCCACTTCCATTATATAGAGTATTCTCATAGCTTTCCATCGGTACCAAGAACGCCTCGATCGGAAACACGGTTTGAAAGTTATTAATTTTCAAAGATAATTTTTCTAAGTATAACAGTGGTAACCGGTTACTCACCAGAGGGTAACCGGTTACTCAAGCTTCACTGTTCACACAGAATCAAATTGAGAGTTAGAGGCACATTTGGGTAACTGGTTACTCACCACAGGGTAACCGGTTACTTGGTTCGATTTGTGCGCAGAAACATAAATTTTCAAAGGGTAACCGGTTACTCACCAGAGGGTAACCGGTTACTCTGGGCGCAGAATAAAAAATGTTTGTTTTAATTGATACTTTTCCATCTCAAACTCATTCAAAACATAATCAAACACTATAGCAATTATCAACAGATGATTCCACACATATATTGATAATACTACTCAGTTTATAACGCATTTCAACCGTTAGATTCTTTGATTTAGCAAAATTACTCATTTTCTCACAATAACTAACCTAGCTCTAGAACTCAAGAAATTCTACACTAAGTCTCTATCTAGAACCCACCTGGATTCAGAGGATGATGATGAAGAAGATGAGACGAATTGATGAAGAAGAGATGATGATTCTTGATCTTTCCCTCTTCTATGTTTTCTTCTTATTTTCCTTCTTTTCCTCTTTCTTCTCTCTAACTTCATTCTCTCCAAATGTTTCTATGTTTGGAAAAAGAGTGGAAATGAAATGATATAGAGAAATATCGTTAATTAGTAACACTACTAAAAGTCCAAAAAGTCTCTATAGCTCCAATTAAATAAAACCTCAGAGTCGGGTAATATTAATTTGAACGGCTCTGAGTTCAACAGTTACTCTAATTATCTTTGCAGATAATTTCTCAGAGTACACCGGAGCTAGTTGATCACAACTTAATATTATCCAGAGCAATTAAAATACGGGGTATTACAGTTTCCAAAGTATCCTGAAGGGGATTTGCTAGTTAACCCATTTGCATCCAATTTTCCTAAATTGGTGGGGGCGAATCGAACCTAAAGCTTAGTGTAAACACACGCTTTGAAATTTATTTTGTGCAGCTTTCATCATACCGTTTTCATCTTCTTCTTATTCAAGTTTTGCAGCAGACCCCCAACACAAGTTCTAACAATCTTTAGGTTCGAATTTCGATTTTCGATTTTGATTCATACTTTATTTATAATTAGTGTTAAAGTATGCAATTTTAAAGAAGATGGTAACATCTTTCGATGTCGGTGAAAGAAATGAACATTCATGCTTTCTTATTCATTAATATGGTGAAAGGTACACAATCATATTAAATAAATATGTCATTTGTATGATGTTTTAAATTCATGTAAAATATGTTGAAAATAATATTTATTTTTGTTAAGTTTAACTTGTGGAATGAATTTATATATGCATGATTTATAAATTATTCAAGTATGTGAATTTGAATAATTAAGAATATGTTTGGTTTATGGTGTATACTTGAATATAAAATAGATGTTAAATATTATTTTTGGTGTAAGTAATTTGTTTTAATTAATAATGTATTAATTTTGGATAAAATGATTTGGTGAAAAAAAATTATGAATTTGAATGTATGTCGCATGTATTCGTAACATGAAATGATGTAAATAAAATGTTAGAAATATCAAGGACATGTTTAAATTGCATTTTAGTTTGTTCAAGAATTTATTAAATTTAAAATTATTTATCTCATATTATATGTGTAACACCCCCTTTCTATACCCCCAAATAATCAAATTAATCATTTAGGCACATATTAAAAATTTCGTCAGAGTATAATTATAAACATAATATAAAAGAGGTATGTCACATTATACATTCAGTTAAAACATACAACACCTGCTCAGCAGTTGATATGTAACAGTGGGGTAACTTTGCAACAGAGGAACTTAGTCCTTACACCCACATCTCAACATTTAGAATAAAAGCGGAAAATCTAAACATTGAATAGCAACAAACAGATATACATATATACATATATACATGTATCATCAAGTATTCTTCACCAACATCATTCATGTTTACATAAACATTCATCAACAAGATACATATACAAATGTATCACAAAAGAATCATAGCCATCCTAGCTACCCGGTGCTACATATCAGAGCCGACCGACCAAAAGAATGAAGACGCGCTTCACAAAAGACCACCAGCATACCTACTCTGCAATGCCTCATAGAGCATTATAAAACAGCAGAAGGGTGAGAAATAATATCATAATAAATGCATATAATTATATATATCTTAACATAAAATACACATATTCCACATTATCACCACCATTCATCACAACTAACTCATATACATCGCAATATATATATATATATATATATATATATATATATATATATATATATATATATATATAATCAAAACCAAGCATATACATCATGCATACTTTCACAATTCTTATCATTCCACATAAACATACACATTTATGTTTATTCATCAATGCACCATTATAAAGATGATAAATGCAAATCATAGAGACCGACTCACGACTCCATGCAAATGCAATGCGGTACCGACTCAATCATCTCAAGTTCACTCAGGAACTCTGCTGGAACCATCGCTCGTTACATCACTGTAACTCCCCGTTGGGCATACGATGTTCCCCATCGCTCACACCTCTTATTTTTAAGGCACACGATCCCATCTGATCGCTCACACCTCTTGTTTTTAAGGCACACGACGTTTATGGATCGCTCACACCTTTTTGTATAAGGCACACGACCCGATCGCTCACACCTCTTTGTATAAGGCACACGATCACCTATACCCATCGCTCACACCTCTTATTTTTAAGGCACACGATCCATCCGATCGCTCACACCTCTTATATTTAAGGCACACGATGTTATAACGGATTCTCATAGGAATCCCCCAACACCAGAATGCACATCATTATGCTTCACATGCAAATGACTCGAGACATTCTTGAAATGCATACATATTCACAATATATTCATGCATTCTTCTCATACAATCACATACAATCTATATACATTCACCTCAATGCACTATTGTATGATTCACATCCAAACACACATTCAAAACGATAAAAGTCGCTAGATGACACTATTCTCGACTTTTCTGACTTATTTAATCGGCTAACAATTTCCAAATCATCATAAGAAGCAAGAACATTTTACAGGCTTTCCAACGGTATAAATAACGCTTAAATCGGAAATACGATTCGAGAGTTATGAATTTTTTTAAGGAAAAGAATTATAAAAGAAAAAAAAAACTCCTAACCGCCCGGCGAAGCACGCCAACCGCCCGGCGAAACATGCTTCGCCTCTACTTCGCCCGGCGAAGCACAGGAGAAGCCAATTCCACCAAAATGACTCAAAGAGTCAGAAACTTGGCACCTCTGCGCCTCTCAAAACCGCCCGGCGAAACAGGCACATCGCCCGGCGCTTCACACCAGAAGCAGAATTTCTGCTACATTTTTGGCACTGTTCCAAACCCCAAAAATTCCATTTTCTTCCCCAAATCACT
Organism: Lathyrus tuberosus; assembly: GCA_022829125.1. Classification (NCBI taxonomy): domain Eukaryota; kingdom Viridiplantae; phylum Streptophyta; class Magnoliopsida; order Fabales; family Fabaceae; genus Lathyrus; species Lathyrus tuberosus. The sequence goes on from JALAZF010000159.1 coordinate 949,752, forward strand.
TCCATCAGCAAAACAGTTAATAGCAATGGTTCATAAACATATAGAGATCACACAACACAAATTATATCGATTTCCATCCGTGAAAACATCGATTTCGACTCGTTTACACGTTTCCGCCCTATAACCGAAAAATATCGAACAAGCCAATACCACATGCAAACACACATACATAATGATATACATTGATGAGATGATAAGATTTCACACCCTTACCCGGATTCCAAGCTTACTTGATGATTGTTCTTGATGATCCTAGGTTTTTCCCAAGTTTCTTCTCTTTCTCTTCTTCCTCTTTCTTTCTCTCCTTTTCTTTCTATCTTTCTTTTCTTTTTCTTCTCCTTATTTCTTTTTCCTTTCTATTTCTATTTCTATCTCTATTTCTATTTTCCACTCAAATTTAATCAATTCATTTTCTCACAAAATTCTACACTTAATCATTTTTCTAACAATTTCTACTAAATTTCTAACTTACCAATAATTGAGAAATGTCTAAAATATCTTCCATTCTAATTTCCCCGAAAACTCTCAAAAATGGTAAAATAACATAACATGTCAACATAACATATTAACACACCAATTTCACAAATAAAATAGTTTATCACTCAATTTAAATAAAAGATTCAACAAAATGGGAATAATTGGAATCGGGGCGTTACAACTCTCCCCCACTTTAGAAATTTTCGTCCTCGAAAATAATACCTGATTCAAACAACTCCGAATACGACTCTCGCATCCTACTCTCTAGTTCCTAAGTCATATCGCCTTCCGCAGCGCCTCCCCACGCTACTTTCACAAGTGCAATATCCTTGCCTCTTAGCTTCTTAACTTCACGGTCCAAAATCCTAATCGGTAAAGTTTCAACCGTAAGGTTATCTCTCACTTCAACCTCGTCCATAGGAATAACATGTGACGGATCCGGAACATACTTTCGAAGTTGCGAAACATGGAATACATCGTGCAAATTTGAAATATTCGGAGGCAACGCCACACGGTAGGCCACAACACCAACCCGTGCGGAAATCTGATACGGACCAATAAAACGAGAAGTCAACTTCTTCGACTTCAAAGCACGACCCACACCCGTAACCGGCGTAACTCTCAAAAACACATGGTCGCCTTCTTCAAACTCAAGATCTTTTCTTCTCTTGTCATGATAGCTCTTTTGCCTACTTTGAGAAGCTTTCATCTTCTCACGGATAAACTTCACTTTCTCCGTCGTCTGTTGTACCAACTCCGGTCCAACTATTGTCCTCTCACCGGTTTCGTGCCAACACAAAGGTGTTCGACATCTCCGACCATACAAAGCCTCAAATGGTGCCATACTTATACTTGAATGAAAACTGTTATTATAGGTGAACTCAATCAATGCCAAATAACTATCCCAAGCACCACCTTGCTCGAGCACACAGGCGCGCAATAAATCCTCCAATGATTGAATTGTCCTCTCGGTTTGACCATCTGTTTGCGGATGATAAGCCGAACTCAATCTTAGCTTAGAACCCAAAGCCTTTTGTAAACTCTCCCAAAACCTCGATGTGAATCTAGGATCTCTATCCGATACAATACTCTTAGGAACTCCATGTAACTTCACAACCGCAAGAATATAAATCTCGGCTAACCTCTCCAAAGGATAACTAATATCAATCGGAATGAAGTGAGCAGATTTAGTAAGCCTATCAACGATTACCCAAATGGCATTATGACCTCTTTGCATATTCGGCAATCCCGTAACAAAATCCATCGATATACTATCCCATTTCCACTCCGGAACGTCCAACGGTTGCATCAATCCACTAGGCTTTTAATGTTCCACCTTCGACTTTTGACAAGTTAAGCACGCATACACAAATTGAGCCACATCTCTCTTTAATCCGGACCACCAAAAGATTTTCTTCAAATCTTGATACATTTTATTCGCTCCCGGATGAATACTTAAGTTACTTCGGTGTCCTTCTTCCAATATCATCTTTTTCAACTCCGCATCATCGGGAATACAAATACGACCACGGAATCTCAAAACTCCAAAATTATCAACCTTGAAATCCTCATTCTCATTTATCATCAAATCAATGAACTTCAAATCCAACTTTTGCTTTTCACCCACGGTTGCAAGAAAGTCATTCGTAACATGTAGCATACCAAGTCTCACACTTCTCGGCGTCATTTCACAAACCAAACTCAAGTCTCTAAAATTCTCCAAAAGTTCCCATTCTCTCATCATCAATGAGGACATATGTAACGACTTCCGACTCAAAGCGTCGGCCACCACGTTTGCCTTACCCGGATGGTAATTCAAACCAAAATCATAATCCTTTAAAAGCTCTAACCACCTTCTTTGTCTCATGTTCAATTCTTTTTGATCAAATAAATATTTCAAGCTCTTGTGATCACTAAACACTTCAAATCTTGCACCATAAAGATAATGCCTCCAAATTTTCAAAACAAACACCACGGCCGCTAACTCCAAGTCATGTGTAGGATAATTCTTTTCATGCACTCTCAATTGTCTTGAAGCATAAGCCACAACTTTTCCATCTTACATCAAAACACCACCTAAACCAACCAATGAAGCATCACAATACACAACAAATGGTTCCGTCGGATTTGGCAAAATCAAGATCGGAGCCGTTGTCAACCTTCTCTTTAGCTCATTGAAACTTTCTTCACAATGAATATCCCAAATGAAAGCCTTCCCTTTACAAGTCAATTGCGTTAACGGAAGTGCCAACTTCGAAAATCCCTCAATAAACCTCCGATAATAACCCGCCAATCCTAAAAAGCTTTGAATCTCCGTAACTGATCTAGGAGCCCCCCATTGCATCACCGCATCAATCTTGGATGGATCAATGCTAATACCACTACCGGAAATAACATGTCCAAGAAAACTTACTTCCGACAACCAAAACTCACATTTCGACAACTTAGCATACAATTGTTTCTCTTTCAAAATTTGTAACACAATCTTCAAATGCTCTTCATGCTCCTCTTGAGACTTAGAGTAAATCAAAATATCGTCGATGAACACAACCACAAAACGATCCAACTGTTCATGAAAAATACGATTCATGTATTCCATAAACACACCCGGCGCATTAGAAACCCCGAATGGCATCACGGAATATTCGTAATGGCCATACCGTGTCCTAAAGGCCGTCTTTTGAATATCCTCTTCTTTCACACGAATCTGGTGATATCCCGATCTCAAATCAATCTTGCTAAAAACACGCGCACCAACCAATTGGTCCAACAAATCATCGATCCTTGGAAGCGGATACTTGTTCTTAATTGTCACCTTGTTCAATTGTCGATAATCAATGCCTAACCGCATACTCCCATCCTTCTTCTTTACCAACAATACCGGAGCACCCCAAGGAGAAACACTTGGTCTTATAAATCTCTTGTCCAACAAGTCATTTAATTACTTCTTCAATTCTACCAACTCTGATGCTGACATACGATATGGTGCCATCGAAACCGGTCTAGTACCCGGAACTAGATCAATAGGAAACTCAACTTCTCTTTCCGGCGGTACATCCTTAATATCATCAGGAAACACTTCAGGAAAATCACACACAACAGGAAACACATCAAGTGACACTTGACTATCCACAGACAATGAGGCAAACAAACCGAATAATTGAGCTTCGTCCGCTAAAATTTTCTTCAACTCTTTAGTGGATAAGAAACTCTCTTCCTCATCCTCTTCCAAAGAAGGAAACCTCACTAACTTATGATAACAATCTATATGAACTCTATTAAATTGCAACCAATTCATTCCCAAAACCACTTCCAAACCTTCCAACGGAAAACACACTAGATCCATCTCAAAGTCTTTACCATAAATGGTTAAAGGACAACTCAAGCAAGCCAAAGAAGTAGTTACTGACCCCATTGCTGGAGTATCAATAACCATCTTGCCATCCATCAGAGACAACACAAGATTCAAACGCTTCGCGCACTCAGACGAAATAAACGAATGAGTCGCCCCCGTATCAATAATAGCAACTAAAGGCGTACTATTAATAAAGCAAGTACCTTTAATCAGACGGTCTGCACTGGAAGTCTGAGTTCCTGCCAAGGAAAATACCTTCCCACCAGTTGGAGCTTTCTTCGGATTCGGACACTTCGTGCTAATGTGACCAGGTTCCCCACAATTAAAACATTTCACCACATTCCTTCTACAATCAGTAGTAGCATGCCCAAGGCCTCCACAGTTAGAACATCTCGCCATTGTCTTCCCACACTCAAATGATTTATGACCCATTTCACCACACTTGTAGCACTTAATGGAACCGGAACCTCCTCCTCCAGATCTCTTCTCAAAGTTTCCCTTATGCTTGCCCCTGTCAGCGGGTGTCACATAAGGTCCACTTCTAGCTTGTTGTTTTCCCTTCCTCTCATTCAAACTCTTGTAATGTGTAGAGCGAGCCTTGCTATCTTCCTCGAAGATTCTACAACATTCCGTCAAATCTGAAAACCTTCTTATCCTTTGATATCCCACAACTTGTTTAATCTCCGGACGCAACCCATTCTCATATTTAATACACTTTGAGAACTCAGCAGTAATCGCGGCATAGTGAGGATGGAATTGAACTAACTCTACAAACTTAGCAGTATAGTCCACCACGGACATACTACCTTGTTTCAATTCAAGGAACTCCATCTCCTTCTTCCCTTTCACACTTTCAGGGTAATACTTCCTCAAGAACTCAGTACGAAATAAATCCCAAGTTACCTCTTCATCATCCACCTCAAGAACTTGACGCATTCCGACCCACCAATCGTCGGCTTCTTCCTTCAGAATGTGAGACCCAAGCCTCACCTTATTCTCCTCTGCACAGTCCATGACTCTGAAGATCCTTTCAATCTCCTTCAACCAAAGTTGAGCACCATCGGGATCAAATCTTCCTTTGAAGACCGGTGGTTGATTCTTCCTGAACTCGTCATTAGCATTCACGTTCGGCGCACCTTGCACCGCCCTAGCCATTGCTTCCAACGCAGCAGCCATCGCATTGTCGTTCCTACCAGCCATATTCTGATCATTCCCAAAAATGACCACAAAGTTAAACAACAGTTCAACTAACATAACAACAAGACAGACACAACTGACTCAACTCTAGCTCTGATACCACTTAATGTAACACCCCCTTTCTATACCCCCAAATAATCAAATTAATCATTTAGGCACATATTAAAAATTTCGTCAGAGTATAATTATAAACATAGTATAAAAGAGGTATGTCACATTATACATTCAGTTAAAACATACAACACCTGCTCAACAGTTGATATGCAACAGTGGGGTAACTTTGCAACAGAGGAACTTAGTCCTTACACCCACATCTCAACATTTAGAATAAAAGCGGAAAATCTAAACATTGAATAGCAACAAACAGATATACATATATACATATATACATGTATCATCAAGTATTCTTCACCAACATCATTCATGTTTACATAAACATTCATCAAGAAGATACATATACAAATGTATCACAAAAGAATCATAGCCATCCTAGCTACCCAGTGCTACATATCAGAGCCGACCGACCAAAAGAATGAAGACGCGCTCACTACAACAAAAGTAAGTTATAACATCGCACCTTAGACAACGCTTTAATACAAAAGCGTTGCTATAAGTTAAAAACAAGAAAACTATTCATTTAAAAAAATAAAAGCACAAAAAAATATAAGACCTTAGACAGCGCTTCGGTCAAAAGCGCTTTCTAAAGTTTTATTAATTTTAAAAAAAAAATTAAAGGAAAATATTAGACAGCGCTTTCCTTAAAAGCGCTTTCTAAGGTCTTATAAATTTTAAAAAAATAAAATCAAAAGCGCTGTCTAAGGCCAACCTTAGAAAGCGCTGTCTAAGGTCCACTTTAGAAAGCGCTTTTATGAAAAGCGCTGTCTAAGGTCTAATTAAATTAAAATATATGAATAGTCAGTATTCATTTTCATATTTCCGCTCTTTCTTCTCCCCTGCATGCGAACTGAGCTCAAAACCCTTGCGAACTCAAACCTTCACCGTCAACCGTCCTCCACCGTGCCGTCGTTCGTTGTTGCCGTCGTTGCATTGCCGTTGTTACCGTCGTTAAAGGTACGTCGTTGTTGTGAAGAATAGGGTTTTGTTGCTTTACATTGTTGTTGTAGGGTTTTGTTGCTTTACAATGTTGTAGTGAATGAGTATGTTTGATGAGTTTTGTTAATGAAGTTATGTTGGACTGTTTTATTAATGAAACACCGGCGAAAAAAGCTCGCATCGCCGCACCAGAACTGGCCAAAAAAGCTCGCATCGCCGCACCAGAACTGGCCACCGGCGACCGAGCACTATTCCAAGTGAACCAGATTCAGGTCAGTTGCTTCTCTATATCCTTCCTCTAATTTCCCCCAAAATTAACAACTAAACTTCGAATCTATGAATACAAAAGTTACAGATCCATAACGTGTCTTATTATCCTAATCTACCATATATTGTCTTTTGTAAATTGTAAGCATGCGATAATACCAATGATGACAGCTTGTTTTCAAAGGTTGCCTTTAACAGTGGTCAGAGACTCGGTAAAATAAACCGGATAATAAGACACGCTACTATTGTAAGCACACAATAATATTTGCTGTGAAACTGATGTTGCAGTTGATACGTTATTGAATTTTTTTTCTGCAGTGGATGAATTGATGAATTGATTAAGGATAGAACTTCGAGCATCAATCGTCGATTCCGTCCTATCAGAGTCGAAAGTTCTTTGTTGTTCTGTCGTAATTCAATTGCCGTTTATTCATTTTTTTACGTTTTTAGGTTTATTTATCTCTCTCGATTTGCCTTCTGATATTGATTATGTGTTATTGATTGTTATTGCAGTAACTGTTTTATGTGACTCTCTCAGCTTCTTTCGATTCGGTTCTCTTGTTAGGTAACTTATAGCTTTGGTTTTCTTCTTTTATTGATTATTATTTAGATTTGATGAGGCTTGATTGAAATTTACATATTCTGATTTGTTGTGGTTTTTGTTTGTTTGACTCTTGTGTTTGTGATTTTTTGGTTGATAACACAATTCATTGGTATGATATGAGTGTACCAGGTGCTTGATTTAGAGGAATTGGATTTGTGTTTTCACTAGTGATCCATGGTATTGTTGATTAGGTTGTTGTAAGCCTTGAAACTAAGAACTTAGGTTAAGCTAGCATTATTACATTGAGATAGTTTAAGATGAAACTGTGTTAATTGGCAGTTTTATGTAATGTTTGAAAAATATAGGACTTCTGGTTCAACTGGTCCCAAGTTGAATCATATAGAATTCTGCTGTGAAAAATAATGTATGGGTATAGTAAATAATTTATAATTTATGGGTATAGAAATTAATTATACTAATTTATAATTTATAATAGAATTAGAATTCTAATTTATAATAATTTATAATTATACTATGGGTATAATTTATAATAATTTATGGTTATAGTAATTAAATAGAATTCTAACGTACCAATAGTTGATTGGTATACTAATTAATAATTGATGGGTATAGTAAATAATTTATAATTTAATACAAACTTTATTATAAAATGACATAATAAAAAACAAAGTATTATATTTTTGTTTAGTGATTTTTCTCTTTAAAAAAATGTCATTTTATTATACATTTTCTCTTGTAGAGTTGAGGCCGCTTGTGAAGTAATCATCGTTACTCTTGTTTGATTCATCACAAAAAGGTGTTGTGTTCGGTAGAATGTATTATTTAGCTCTTACAACATGTTTTCAACATGTATATACCATTTGATAGAAATCTTATATAGGTAAAACTGAGGAAGAGGTGTTGAGGTTAACTCAGTCATGATTACTAGTAAAAGACCAAAATAGTAAATACATTATGGAACATGCTAAAGAAAAACGTGTCCATGAATGACAATATTTACAAACCATTTTCTATAACTTGTTGAGTAAACCTATGCCGGGATAAGAACCATTTTAAACTCAGCTGTCATTCTTACAATGACCATTTCCATTAGTATTATATTACATATCTAACCATGTTGAATAAATTTGGGACCAACTTCAACACTGTCACCTTCTGAAACTTGGAGGTGGTTGAATGAATTTTGGGTGAGTCTTGAAGATAAAAATGTCAAATAATTCTGATATCAATTTTTTTCATATTAAATTCTTTTCATTTGTAGTGTCCTCGGCAACGCAATCAAATAGATTGCGGCTATTTCATGTTGAGGTTTATGAGAGACACTCTTTTGTTGGATCGAATAGAGATTCCATCCGATGTATGTATTTCTAACTTATGAGTTATTTTAATATTAACACATATCTCTCATGTCTAATGAAATAGTTAAAACTAAATCAAACTATGTTATATTATTATGTAGTACTTTGAAGAATGCAAGTGTGCTCATTACTCAATTTCTCAATTGGATGAAATTAAAGAGGATTGGTGTCAATATATTATGGAGCTCGGAATTTTACAAGGTATAATATTGTACTCTTACTTTAATTGATGAGAATTTAAATATGTGTAACTTTGTTTATGTATTCTTTTAATTGATTTACAATCTTTGTGTTTTCAGGACCTATAATGTAGATTTGAAGCAATGCTTTGGTTGGATGCAAAAGTACTAGTATAAGTAATATGTGCATTTGTAGAAAAAATGTAATGATTTGTAATTATAAATAGGTGTATATATAATTTTGGTTTGTAATTTTAAATATATATATTGGTTTGAATTGCCAATTGTTTTGGATATATAATTTTGGTGTAAATTGGTACATTTAAATAGGATAAATTGGATTGATTTGAATCTCCAAATTGTGGTATTTTTCTGAAAAAAATTGCTGGTTGAAAAACAGGTAAAATTCTGGTTGAAAAAACCTGGTAAAAATTGTGGTTTAAAAAAATTTATATAAAATTTTTCGTATACCTTAGACAGCGCTTCTGGAGAAAGCGCTGTCTAAGGTAGGGCTTAGACAGCGCTTCTAACAAAAGCACTGTCTAAGGTAGGGCTTAGAAAGCGCTTTTGACAAAAGCGCTGTCTAAGGTATACCTAGAAAAATTCAAAAAGGTTGACCTTAGACAGCGCTTTTATTTAAAGCGCTGTCTAAGGTATACCTTATAATGTCAAAAAGCGCTGTCTAAAGGTACCAGAGACAGCGCTTTTCATTAAATATACCCCACTTTAGACAGCGCTTTTGGTATTACCCAAAGCGCTGTCTAAACCTATAGCAGCGCAGGTTTATACAGCGCTTAAAAGCGCTGTCTAAGGGCAAAAAAAGCGCTGTCTAAGGTCTTTTTTGTAGTAGTGGCTTCACAAAAGACCACCAGCATACCTACTCTGCAATGCCTCATAGAGCATTATAAAACAACAGAAGGGTGAGAAATAATATCATAATAACAATGCATATAATTATATATATCTTAACATAAAATACACATATTCCACATTCTCACCACCATTCATCACAACTCACTCATATACATCGCAATATATATATATATATATATATATATATATATATATAATCAAAACCAAGCATATACATCATGCATACTTTCACAATTCTTATCATTCCACATAAACATACACATTTATGTTTATTCATCAATGCACCATTATAAAGATGATAAATGCAAATCATAGAGACCGACTCACGACTCTATGCAAATGCAATGCGGGTACCGACTCAATCATCTCAAGTTCACTCAGGAACTCTGCTGGAACCATCGCTCGTTACATCACTGTAACTTCCCGTCGGGCATACGATGTTCCCCATCGCTCACACCTCTTATTTTTAAGGCACACGATCACATCTAATCGCTCACACCTCTTATTTTTAAGGCACGCGACGTTTATGGATCACTCACACCTCTTTGTATAAGGCACACGACCTGATCGCTCACACCTCTTTGTATAAGACACACGATCGCCTATACCCATCGCTCACACCTCTTATTTTTAAGGCACGCGATCCATCCGATCGCTCACACTACTTATATTTAAGGCACACGATGTTATAGTGGATTCTCATAGGAATCCCCCAACACCAGAATGCACGTCATTATGCTTCACATGCAAATGACTCGAGACATTCTTGAAATGCATACATATTCACAATATATTCATGCATTCTTCTCATACAATCACATACAATCTATATACATTCATCTCAATGCACTATTGTATGATTCACATCCAAACACACATTCAAAACGGTAAAAGTCGCTAGATGACACTATTCTTGACTTTTCCGACTTATTTAATCGGCTAACAATTTCCAAATCATCATAACAAGCAAGAACATTTTACAGGCTTTCCAACGGTATAAATAACGCTTAAATCGGAAATACGATTCGAGAGTTATGAATTTTTTTAAGGAAAAGAATTATAAAAGAAAAAAAAAACTCCCAACCGCCCGGCGAAGCACGCTAACCGCCCGGCGAAACACGCTTCGCCTCTACTTCGCCCGGCGAAGCACAGGCGAAGCCAATTCCACCAAAATGACTCAAAGAGTCAGAAACTTGGCACCTCTCCGCCTCTCAAAACCGCCCGGCGAAAGGACTAACCGCCCGGCGAAACAGGCACATCGCCCGGCGCTTCACACCAGAAGCAGAATTTCTGTTTCATTTTTGGCACTGTTCCAAACCCCAAAAATTCCATTTTCTTCCCCAAATCACTTCCATCAGCAAAACAGTTAATAGCAATGGTTCATAAACATATAGAGATCACACAACACAAATTATATCGATTTCCATCCGTGAAAACATCGATTTCGACTCGTTTACACGTTTCCGCCCTATAACCGAAAAATATCGAACAAGCCAATACCACATGCAAACACACATACATAATGATATACATTGATGAGATGATAAGATTTCACACCCTTACCCGGATTCCAAGCTTACTTGATGATCCTAGGTTTTTCCCAAGTTTCTTCTCTTTCTCTTCTTCCTCTTTCTTTCTCTCCTTTTCTTTCTATCTTTCTTTTCTTTTTCTTCTTCTTATTTCTTTTTCCTTTCTATTTCTATTTCTATCTCTATTTCTATTTTCCACTCAAATTTAATCAATTCATTTTCTCACAAAATTCTACACTTAATCATTTTTCTAACAATTTCTACTAAATTTCTAACTTACCAATAATTGAGAAATGTCTAAAATATCTTCCATTCTAATTTCCCCGAAAACTCTCAAAAACGGTAAAATAACATAACATGTCAACATAACATATTAACACACCAATTTCACAAATAAAATAGTTTATCACTCAATTTAAATAAAAGATTCAACAAAATGGGAATAATTGGAATCGGGGCGTTACAATATGTGTATCATAATATGAAAGTATTATTTCTTGTTCATCTTGATATTAAAAGCAAATTTGGTATATTTTAAATTATAGTAATTTGACAAATATTTATGGAGAAAAGTTATAGAAAATATTAATGATGTGAATTCATTGTTTAATTTGTATTGTGATTTTTATTTCGATATACCATAGAACATTGTTAAATATGAAACATGAATTTATCACATAAAATTTGTTATGCATATTAGTTATGCAAGAAAATTGTTTATTTTAAACAAATAGAAATGAATTCTATGGTGTTGTATTTATATGAAGTTTATGAATTACATGTTTGAATTCACTTCATGAAATAAAAGTTAGTCATGACAAATTTGTTTGATCGTGGTTGTCAATTGCTATAAATGTTTAATGCATTAAATATATTTCGGATATATTTAAGTGGAAGTAAAACTTCAAATTAAAAAGGTTAGCAAATAAAGAATGACATAAAATTTGTGTATATGACAAAATGAATGACAAAAGTGTCATGATGATAGTTTATCGAAACTATCAAGAATATAGAACATATGTTGTATATGGAAATTGTACTAATATGACAAAAGTGTCATGGTTTGATGATAGTTGGTAAATACTATCAAAGGTACATAAAGTAATCATATGCATGATTAGTTGAAAAATTGAATATTCGAAAATTATTAAAGTTTGGAAAAATATTGCAATTCTTTGACGAAAGAATTGACAAAGATATGATGTATTTGGATATAATTGAATACAATGAAGACATCATTAGGGATGTGGAACAAGCCCATATCTAATTAATCATCGATAGTGGAAACTCAACTCACACTTGATTAACATTAAGTCTTGAGTTCAATGATGAAAGTACATTATTAGAGTGATTGAAGTACTTAACGATAGATACATCTCAAGGGGTAAAAGTACTTGGACCATAAGAATAAGTGTGGTAGGATGAGGTTTTCCTCTTAATAGACATATTACATATGTTTGTTGGAATGCATAAATATGAGTGCATTTTTTATATAGTCTACCTATATGAGAATGAAGTGGTTCCGCTTCATAGAGTTCAAAAGCTTGACTCTTAAATTCTCATGAAAAGGAAGGCCTTATTAAATGTGTCATATTGATAATTCGATCAATGATACCGAGATTCATGCGTGAGTTATGCACGCTTGTTCTAATGAATAATTGATTCAAAGCTTGTCTACCAATCTATTCGGGGATGAGTGAAAACTTAACTTACTAAGTAATGGTTCAAATCGTAAGATACCTTTATTTGAAACCATGAAATTTTCTGAATAATGGATTTAGATATATTTTGAAAATGGTGGGGGATTGTTGGAGAAATTTCCAAAATATTAAATTGATAAATAATAATGATTAAATTGATTTTATGAATCTTTTTAATCATAAATAATGGCCAAAAGTTGCAATTGTCTAGAATAGAACCAGAGACCCTATAATGTCTGGGTGCGTGGTCAAAAGGTGTTACCACAACTTTTCATGAAAAAGTTTGTTGTTATTTATATACAATGGTTCGCGAATGGTCATGTTGGAATCAAATGAAATATTGTTTCTCCACATCAATCGGTACAAGTTTTCTTATAAATAGAGATACTTGTTAGCCATAAAAGATACACAAAAATTATTTGTTTCAAGTGCCAAAAATTATGTCTAAGTTATTCTTTTATTTTTCTAGTGCACGAGAATAAATGAGAGAACTTTATTCTGTAAAATATCGTTGATCGATATGCTTAATGTGAATGTGCAATTCATGTTAAGGTTTCCAAAGTATCCTGAAGGGGATTTGACAGTTAACCCATTTGCATCCAATTTGCCTAAATTGGTGGGGGCGAATCGAACCTAAAGCTTAGTGTAAACACACGCTTTGAAATTTATTTTGTATAACTTTCATCGTACCGTTTTCATCTTCTTCTTATTCAAGTTTTGCAGCAGACCCCCAACACATATTCTAACATGAATGAATTTGTCAAATAATAATTTCAAATAATATTATAAATTCTAAGAATAGTTACAAATAATAACTATTTCAAATAATCTACTTAATCTAAAATAATGATGGTTGTCTCAAAGATATGAATGAATTTGTTTAACTTAAAATTCATTAAAATTGTAATGATATGAATGAATGAATAATTCTAATATTTATGAATGAATTAATGGTTGTTAAAAGGATTTTTAAGGTTGGGATTTTTACGGTTTTTAATGATTTGGAAATTCTAAGAATAGTTACAAATAATAACAATTTTGGTGGCTGTCTCAAAGATATTAAAATTCTAAGGATATGAAAGAGTGGATAATTATAATCTTTAAGGATTTTAATGATGTAAGAAATTAGTTACAAATAATAACAATTTCAAATAATATTAGAAATTCTAAGAATAGTTACAAATAATAACAATTTTAAATAATATTGAAAATTTTAAGAGATTGACATGTCAGCATTAGGGTTAGGGTTGTGACCAAGGTTTTCATCATGACAACCTTAGATTTAGATTAAGTAGATGTAGGGTTTGGTTTGTTGAATATTTGATTCAATAGGATCTTGATTGTACCTTAACGAGCTTTTGGATGAACCATATAATCTTCATATAAAGTGGTTGTTCTTATTTGAAGGCACGCTTATTAGAGAGAATATCTTCTCAGTTGGAAAGTTTTGTTAATTTCAGTCTTTGTATTTTATTTCTTGTGTATTACTCTATCTCAAAGAGTCTTTCATATGTTAGGAAGATAAATTATTTGGTATGTAATGGTGATTCAAAATTCACAAGTGATATTTAAAAAAGGTACTGAACTGGGAAAGTTCAAATAAGATCATCATGTAATGTTGACTATTGAATTAGTGAATTTCCTTTTATTGGATCGATGCCCTACGTAGGTGATATTAGGGGTGTTCATGGGTGCGGGTCGACCCACGAACCCACTGATCCAAACCAAACCAACCCATAAATTACTTGAATCTATTCATTTACGGGTATACCCAACCCAACCCATAACAACCTGTATAGTTTTGGTTCGGGTATCAGATTTGAATTTTGCAACCCGCAGACCCGTTGATTCAACCCATTGACGTGGCTTTAGTAATTTCTTATTGTTTTAAATAAAAATATAAAATTAATATCTCACTAATAAGCCTAACTTTTCCAAAAAATTTATTCTCCACCAATAATACTACTAGATCAATGAGTTTATCTAATTCTAAGATTAAATGTTGTTTCTTATTTTCTTTTGTATCATTTCCAACTTATGTATTTTATGGAAATAACATGTCTTGTTGAAATATATATTATTATCAAGTGTTATGTCATGTTGATGAATTTATTAGATATTATATGATGTCTTTCATCAAATTTAAGTGTTATAAATCAATATGATTGTATTGAGGTGTGTTACATTTTTTTTAAATTGACAAAAGGAATCATAAAAAAATATTTTTTATTTGAAACACAACTCGCAAACCCAACCCAACCCAAAAATAAACGGGTCAATTTGGGTCAGTTTTGACGATGAAATTGTGGGCTAGACGACAAACCCAACCCATTGAAGTTTAAACGGGTTGGGTAATGGGTTAGGTCAAACCCGGTCCAACCCAACCCACGTATATCCCTAGGTGATATTGCATCAAATTTAACAAACAATTATCTTTTCTTTTATAAGCAAATTCATTAATAAGAGATTAAGGGGATCTCAGACCAACAAACTACAACCACCAAAATGTACAAAACAATAAAGAAAAAACAAACGGAAACTAAAACCAAACGAACAGCCAACACTACTAGCTCACCTTATCGAGCTCACAGACAAAAAAAACCTACTAGCCACCAAATTAGATCTAAAAGGCAATCTAATTAGTGCCAACCTCCAGATGAAAATCTGAACTTTCGACGGAATGACCGTCTTCACAGAAAATCCAGAAAAGCTGCATAATCTCTTTGTTAACAGAGGGAGTATCCAGCAACTTGCATCAGACGTTCCCATCCTGAACAGAAAATATAATATCATTATCCATCAATTCTTGCAAACTCCCAACACCATTGTTCACGATCCCATTCTCCCAAATCACAACCAGCCACCGCCTAGTTCTGCAGGCCACTAACTCCAAAGGAGAAAAACGATGAGAAAGTTGAAACTCAGAGAAAGTTTTATTGCAACCAACAACAAGCAGAGGCAAACAGAAAAACAAGGATTTGTGTCTGGTTTTTATATCTTTCATCCAAAGCGAATCCGACTTCAATTTACCAACATCAGGGAACGATTGCACCTTAACACCCAGAGCTCCATATCTATTAGTGAGACTCTCCCTCCAAAATACGTTCCCCCCACTATGGATCTTCCATAACCACTTTACAAAAAGAGCTCGAATAAAACTACCATCGTATTTTATACCAAGACCTACTATTAATTGAAAATTCATCTAATAGAATTGAATACCAATGAAACCGTGCCCACGGAAACTAGAACAGGCTTGCAAAATTATGCCATTCCGCTTCGTAATTAAGCCTCCAGATCTCCCATTAGAATTAATACCCGACCAATCCATATCCTGGTTACCCCATAAGCTAGAAACCAGGTTGGAGTTCAGCTCTGTGCTTTTATATTCCTGAAAAAGACAAAAACCCGCTCGTCCTCTTGAAAGGGTTTGAGATACTCTCCTCCTCTTAAGGGACCTACAACACCCACGAACATTATAAGGTTCAATAATCATGGTCCACCAGTAGCTACAACCATCTTTCCTACTCTTCTCATCTTTTCTTCTGAATCCAACTTCCTAAGCACACTGTCCAGCCCATCAGTGGCATTATCATCTACAATTCCCAGTTTCAACAGAGAATCACGTAATTTCGAAGGAACTTCATCTAAAGCTTTACGGCATCTCAAGTTACTTCTAATAATGTCTGTTTCAGAGATAGATTCACAACATAAAAGAGAAGCACTTGAATCGAATGATTTGCTTCTAATAGCTTTTCTAATAGCTTTTCTTCTAGCCGAAGACCTAACTGAATTTCTATCAGAAGGTTTATCTTGATCTCTCGCGGCAGAATGAATGAGGTTAGAGAAATATGAGTGGGAATAAGGAATATTGATGCTATTGTACACCACGTGAAGAGGTTTCTTCTTCCTGACCTTGCCCCAGTTTGAGGGTCCTACTACACCACCAGGTGGGCCTGAAATAGGATTTGGGAGGCCCAAGTCCACAACAAGATCTCCCTTATTAAGATTAATGTTATCAACCTTTATGTTCTGATCTTGTTCAAATCCAACAGGGGTTTCAGGAATAGTTTCTTTTGATAGGTTGGCCCCTATTCTGAACTCCTTACTAGCTGTGCAAAAGTCACCTAAAACGCTATCTTAAGACCCAACCGAGGTTGCACGAGTCTCAAAGCTATCACCAACCAAGGATAATCTTGCAGAGTTTGCTTCATGATTCGGATTTGAAAAGCATCTGTTTGAAACGTGTCCCATAGAGGGCGTTTCTCTCTCCTCATGCTTGTCTTCCGAACCACTAAAGCCCTCACTCTCGCCCTCTACATCTGGTTCCCACGCGCCTTCATCTTCTGAAGAAAACAAGGTCTGAGCTTCATCTGAATCTATCAATTCGTCCTCTTCCTCACCAAATGAATAAGATCTGCCACTACTAAAATCTTCAGTAACAGATATAGTATATTTGATGTTGTGAACTTCCACCCGGATCTTCATGTTGAAAATCACCTCTAAATTAGTTTTGATTAGTAACCTTGCTGCATCCAGCTTCGACTTATTTCTTGTATTCTCATCACATTGAAAGTAAGTTCCCATCGGGGAGGCAACAAGGTTAAAATTTGACTCACTCCAAGCAAAACAGGGCAAACCATAACAGTTTATCCACACAAATCTATCAGTGTCAATCACCTCAGGTGACCACAAACGAATTTCACGAAACCAAACGTCCAACCATTCCTTAGCTTCAGTGACAAAAACTTCCATATCTCCCCCTGATTTGTCTTCTAAAAGACACAGAGATGCACCAAGGGGAGTAACCTTGATATTGAAATGGCCTTCTTCGTTGAAATTTCTTTGAATGTTGAAAGTGTTCCCGTCTTCCATCACCACACCAACTCTCATTCGATTCAGCTTCTCCAAGTTGATGCTATCTTCCTCCAACAGAATACACTTATCGCTATCCTTCTCTACCCTTTTACCAGAACAAACAGGATATCTCACCACTTTGGAATAAGATATCTCAGGGATGGAGAAGCTCCCATTTCTTACAGGTATCGAAGAGACCTCGTTCTTCTTTGTAAGGTTCTTACCAGGAAGCTTCGAATGGGTTTTCAAGTTAAATCTCGGGATATTAGCGAAAATCTTCTTACCTTCGATCACGATACTATCAAGGTTACAAGCCAGAATGCGAGGGTCATGAACTTTCCTGAATTTCGCAAACCCGAATCGTCTTCCTCGTTTGTTCCTTCTTCC
This sequence comes from Lathyrus tuberosus, assembly GCA_022829125.1. Lineage (NCBI taxonomy): Eukaryota > Viridiplantae > Streptophyta > Magnoliopsida > Fabales > Fabaceae > Lathyrus > Lathyrus tuberosus. Next base: position 967,549 of record JALAZF010000159.1, read on the forward strand.
AGAAATGAAAACTTCGGAGATTACACCATGTACCTTAAAAATCTCGAACAAATCTTTAGCATTCATACTCTCCGGGAATTCTGTAACATAGAACGAGGTCAGAATTTCTCCAATAGGTGCTCCTTTACCTTTGTTTTCCTTCCACACTGAAATTCCGCCATTGGTGTTTTGCTTCTCCCTAATGATCTTCTCCCGACTCATCGAAACGCATGCACTAAGATCTAAGTACTAATTCTTCACCTTCAGCTCAGACACAAGAAATCCCCCCAAAAGTGAGAACTAAGATGATACCTAGATGAATGTACTACCAACTAAAACAGAAACAGAACTCGGCCGTAACTTTAGCCAATCAAATACGCCGAGGAACCCAGTATCAAGCAACTCCTTACCAAGGCCCCTGAGCCCTAAAGCCAGGAATTTAAGCCGAAGATAAAGGGAAGTTCAACCAGTATCCCCTTCGTGCTAAGATTAAACTCACCGCAGAAAACCGTCAATGTCGTTATTGATCATAGCATACCTCATTCATTTTTTAATAGAAAGAAAGTTTGAGCAAATAGTGACGGTAAAAATGGTAAATTATAGAAATGTACTTTTATGTGGTCATGTGGCACACTGTATTATGCTGTCTCTTATCTTCAAAGAGAACAACAAACAATTATCTATATTATTTATTTTGTTTATTTGTTTGTCATTCATTTTAAATCATATTGTATCACACATTGTCTTAACATTGTGTGTGAGATGTGATAACTGATGGAACATATATTCAAAATATTGTAGAAAAAATCACTCAAATACAAAATTTGATACCTATTCTCTATAATCGAATAATTTTAAATAGTAAATTCAATAATATGGTCAACTTGTACACAACATTGCTGTCTAATCAAATGTATATTATTTGTACAACTAACTTTATCAAACTGCAACAATTTTATTAAATTAAAACATGTCCTCTTTATATAACAAAGGGTTGAAAATTTATTGAAAAAATAATGAGCTCTAATTATTACAACTTTTAAATATTAAATATACTAAAGGAGCAAAATACAACACATTGGTTTGCTTAAGAGACATTAATTAATTGTGTGAAAAGGACAACCAAAACACACTATAAAGTAATCAATTCATACTCAATTTAAGTAATCAAAACCATTTCCCATTTGTTAAATACAAAGAAGAAGAAAATGGCTAAAACACTCATATTTGTTTATGCTTTTTTATTTCTTTCCTTATTCCTTCTATTAAAGGAGGCAGATGGTAAATAATTTCCCTTTTTTACAAATTTTTTTCTTTATTTTGTAGTTTTTATACAATTTTATCTTGTTTTAATAACAATATTTCATTTTATTTTATTTTATTTTATTTTATTTTTCATTGCAGCACAACTTTCATGCACAAAAGATAAAGATTGTCCAGACATTTCTCACTTGAGGATCTTAGGTTTTCAATGTATTAACAACATATGTGAAGCTGTGAAGCCAAGTGCTGAGTGAATATCATATTCAAGAGAGTACACAAATGCCATGTAGAGAGGAACTATTTCTTTAAATAGCAAATAATCTATGTAATAATCTTATGCTTGAATGTTGCATGAGTTGTCATTTAAGTTTTATGTTGCCAATGAATAATTGTACCTTTATTTATTTATTTTGTTTTGTAATTTTACATATCTTAGTTCACATTTAGTTCCAATTTGAAGCCAAATTGGTCACTCGTTGTGGGACGAAAAGAGTATATACTCCAATCAAACAATTTATCAAAATAATTGCATCTTTCTGTTTAACAAGATGTCACACAATATTTTGTTTTACATATGAACAGACTCAAGCACTGCACTGCCAATTTTTAACAAAAACGAGTAACTGGTAGCTGATAATTTAACAAAAGCAAAATGACCAGAGAATATTGTAAGCATGCGAATACGGTATTGATGAATAAGACTTACAAGGAAACCAATATCTTCATTATGCATATGACCATCATGATGGTTCAAATGTTCTGAACTTAGAGCAGATATCAGCTCTTGAAGAATCGCGACGCTTGATTTTTGAGTTACAAAATTTGTATCCAAATCATTTTTTAAGAGGTTAGTTTCATCAACTTTTGTTATAGAAAACAACTAAAATCATCAACTTTCAACGGTGGAGGTCTTTGGAAGTATTTACTCCAATCATTGTTGATGTTCGTCTCTTCCATCTCCACAGGCATTCCAGTCTTTTGCTTCAAATGGGAACTAAATGTGAATGAAGGTGCATCAATGTTCCTATTGCGGCTCACCTAAACCGGTTCTCCTCACTTTAAACCAATCTTTGACTCTTTAGATTCTTATGAGAAGTTATTGAATTAATCTGAAAGCATGATAGAAAAAAGGAAAGGGATGAATATGTATGTTAATGAAAGTAAGACCTCGAAGGATAAAATCCATGAGCAAGACATTGTTCTTACAAAATTTCATGGAGATTGTATAAAGAGCATAATGATTTGAGGAAAGGTTGATGGTAAGTGTGAAGGTGTTTCTTTTCTCGACAAGCCTAAGTATGTTCAAGGTAAACTCTATGAAACTGTCATTAGTGGTGATGCTATTGTTCCTCTTGATATGAATCAGGTTGTAGTCGATCAAATAGAGGTTAGAAATGTTTTTTCAGATGAGTATAATAACTTGGATAAGACAATAAAGGCATTTAATGATTGTGATAACCCTCCTAGTGAGAATGTGATTGATGTTATTCTAATTTTTGAGATTCTTGCCACTGAAACTGATCACCCCATGCATGATGCCACCACTCACTATGAACCTAAAGAGTTGGTGAATATGTTAATGAAGGTGTCTATAAATATGTCATTGAAGATGTTAGTGAAGATTTTAATGAAGATGACAATGATAATTTCAGTAAAGATGTCAGTGAGGATCTTTTTAAGTTTGTGCGTGAAGATGTTAATAATGATGACAATAAGGTTATCAATTATTACATTGTTTATGAAGTTCATGTTGTTTGAAAATTTCCCAGAGAAAAAAAAAGGTTATGGTTGAGAATAAGAAATGTGTTGAAAAGGAGAAGAACATGTCTTATAAAAACAAGTTTGTGAAAATAAATAAGACTGTGAAGGTGTGAAAAGTACCCAAGAAGGGGCGTTGAATTGTGTTTCGCGTTTTCTAATTATTTAGATTTTGATCATAGTTTCAGAATCAGAACTGATGTTTAGATTCTGAGTTAATTCAGTTGGCAACGGATACAACAGAAGTAAATAAAATAACAGCAAAAGACACAAAAGATTTCTATTGGTTCCTCCTCTGACTGAGAGTAGTCCATCTCCTTGCCTCACAAGAGCTTTTCATTATAACCACTTCATTATTACAATCGCTTATGCTTCTGCATAAGACTTTTACAATTGCTCAGACCAACTGTTTGAGACTTTCCTTGCTTAGAGCTCGTGTGTAAGACTTACCCTTTGCTCACACCGTCAGACTGAGCCGCTTGTTCATCTTCCCTCTGGTTGAAACTTCCCTTTTCTTAGAGCTCATGTCTAAGACATCCCTTTGCTCACACTATAAGACTGAGTCGCCTGCTCATCTGCCTTCTGGATGAGACTTTCCTTTGCTTAGAGGACTTGTCTAATACTTTCCATTGCTCACACCATCAGACTGAGCCGCCTGCTCATCTGTCTTCTGGCTGAGACTTACCTTTTCTAAGAGCACATGTCTAAGACTTTACTTTTGCTCAATCACACTAGCTGAATAAGACTTTCACATCTCAAGCACTTAAGCAATGAGACTTACGTGGCTTAAGCATCTTGGCTCAAGACTTGTTGCTTGAATCCATATGAGACAAGACTTTTTGCTGTAGCACATAGCAAGAGACTTAATCTAAATTACTAAAGGCTCGGCAAAATAGAGAACAGGTTGTACATGATGCAAGCATTAGAGGTACGAGAGATCACCATAACAAAGACCTAAAGCACTTAAGATTTCTAAATATATACAGGGGTAAGAAATCTTAAAACTTTTACAATTACAACCTACAACAGAAAATCTGCCTATTACATAGAGTTGATAATTGCTTGATCTTGCTATTCCTTCAACAGAAGAATCCTTGTTGAAAATTCCGGCTTAAATCTTCAGCCATATATATAGCCTTTCCAAAAACTTGTCGTTGAGAAGGTTACTTGATCAAGTGTATTTGCTTCTCCTCCAAAGTACAAGAGACATTGAAGATGGATGCTAACAGATTTCTGAATCCATTATGTAACAAATTTAACCTTTGAGTCTTCAAGAGGTTCTATACTAATAGAGTCGTTAGGAGTAGACATCCATAGAACGTACTGTTAACCCTCAATTTCGACGCCAGACAAAATCAAAGTTATGTTAATGTTAAAAAAAGTTATTTTTAATATAAAAAAGGCTTCGACCTAACTTTTGGGAGGCTTGAGTCGAATAAGTGTGGAGAAGTCTTAAAAAATGGCTAAGTGTGGAAAGGGTTCTTCGACCGGGAGAATGTAGCGCTGCAGCGGTTATGTTAAGATTGGAGGGAATTTCCAATATTTGAAATTTAAATAAGAACAGTTGTGGACGTGGGAATAGTTGAGATTAAGGTGAAGGCGCCAAAATCCACACGTTCGAAGCAGTAACCACCACTGAGTAGTTATTTCCTAGCACTATAAATAGGAGTGGGTTCTATGTAAATGGTGCGTTTTTCATATTTTTGTACAAGTTACTCTAAGAAACTCAAAGTACCCGCGTGTAGAGAAACGAGTTCGTGAGAATGTACGTAATGTAACACCATTGTCTTCCTTAATCTAATTTATCTTCAGCATGTTTACTTTCCATGTCTTTACAGTTTCTTGAAATTTATCTTCCATGCCAAATTTATGTTCAAAGTCATTTAAGTTTTCTGCGTTTTACTTTCGACCGCATTTTATGTTCAAGCATTTAATCTTTAAACCTTTACTTTTCAAAGCCTTTCATTTTCAAGAACGTGAAGTTCCTCTTTAAATCGACTGCATTTATTTTCGAAGTCTTTTACTTTCCAGCACCTTACCTTCGACAACACTTTTACTTTCCCAGCCTTTACTTTCCAAGAACGTGGAGTTCGTTGCATTTTACTTTCAAAGCTTTTACCTATTCGACGCCTTTAATTTTCGCACCCTTTACTTGCATTGCTTTAAATTTCAAGTTCTCACTTTACTTTATTGCCTGTAGTCGAACGTGGAGTTCAGTTAGATTTTATTTTCAGCATTGTCGAACGTGGAGTTCAGTTTACATTTTCTTTAAGTTACACTTGTCTCTCAAAACTTAGCACATGTCCTAGGATTTGTGTGATCGATCCTGCAAGTTAAATCAATTTGCGTTTAGATTGATAGATCAGAGGTTGTTTACCAAAATTCACAGTAAACAAATTGGCACACCTGGTGGGACCCAGTGCTAAGTCAAACCTTTTTGTCAGCCTTATCTCTCTTGGTGAAGAAGTGGTTTCGTTGCATGTTATTGAGAAGTGGGAAGTTAGCCACAGCAAACGAAGAGATACCAAAGAGAAGATATACTAAGAAGATGGCAACTAATGCCAATCAACAAGTTGATCCTCAAGGGAGTATTTCAAACACTCAGTCCAGTAGCAGTATTGGGACTCAAAGCACTCCATCACCAGTATCTTCGACAGGAGGACCGGCGTCACTTCCATTAGTGGTGTCTGAACCAGGATCAACATATACAAAATCATATACTCAACCTGTGTTGGAATATATAGGACCACAAAGTTCTAATTCGCCAGGAGGAAATACAATGTACAGGCACACTCCTCCACCAGGTTTCCCACATCTAGGGTCAAGGAGTCAACCCTATGGTATGCCTACATCAATGATGCAAAACCTGCAGAGTGCTCCACCTGTATTTTCAGAAACTGTTGTGTCTTCGCCACTATAGGGGTCAGGATCAGGGGGACGAAACAATCAGAGTATAGGCGTTGGTTACTCTGTTCAAACCCCTAGCCTTACAAATACCTCCATAAATTGTTTGAGACAGCAGATGGATGAAAGTAACATGCAAATGGTACATACGTTGTCTCAGACAATGGGAGAAGTTTTTCAGCCTTTGATTCAAAATACAACTCAAACTAACCAACAACTGGCTGCACAAGTGGCACGCATGGCTGATTTCATGGGAGTGCCAGCAGTAGATCAGAGAGCGACGGTGGTCGAAGATATCCCAAGGCGTCATCAACGTCAGATACCTGATGCTAACCTGGAGGATCAAGAGATGGTTGACCATTTCAGAGTCGAACCACCAAGAAACCAGATGCCATACCAGATGGAGGTAGAACCAGTAGTGATGGTGAACAGGAACCAAAACGCAGACCAACTACTTAGGCAGGTTCGACACCAGAATCAAGCAGAAGAAAATAATCTTGCAGCCATGGTCGAAAGGATAATGACTAGGAATGGGATGAATTTTGGCTTCACCAGGCCAAATTATACATCACCTATAGTGGACTACATTCTCCAAGCAGAACTTCCCCCTAGGATGAAGGTTCCAAAGTTCAGCAAATTTTCAGGAGATACTACGGAGTCTACTGTCGAACATGTGGCTAGATATTTGATCGAAGCGGGCGAGATTGCTGCTGACGAAAGCCTTAGGATCAAATACTTCCCAAGTTCCCTTACTAAGAATGCCTTCACATGGTTTACTACGTTGCCTCCAAATTCCATATACAATTGGACCCAATTAGAACGTTTGTTTCATGAACAGTTCTACATGGGGCAAACTAAAATTAGTTTGAAAGAATTGGCTTGCATCAAGCGCAAGGTCACTGAGCCAATTGATGATTACCTGAATAGGTTTCGACTTCTTAAAGCCAGGTGCTTTACACAAGTGCCAGAACATGAGTTGGTCGAAATAGCTGCTGGGGGTCTTGATTATTCCAATAGGAAGAAATTAGATACCCAATATCTTAGAGATATGGCCCAGCTTGCTGATAGGGTTCGACAGCTAGAGAGGCTGAAAGAAGAAAAAGCCAAATTCAGTAGGGGTAAAAAAGTAGCGTTCGTCGAATGCAAGGAAGAGGTGGAGAGTCTGTATGGTGAGCCATCTTGTTTCGAAGAAAATGAGGTTGACGTTGCTGAGTTAAAGCAAGGTCCACCTTACGCTTGCAAATTATTGGCTCCTTCAGAAGGAAAAAATCCTGTCGAATCTAACGACAAATTCCCTAAGAAAACATATACGTTCGACGTCACTAAATGTGACGAAATTTTTGATTTGTTAGTTAAAGATGGGCAAATGATAGTGCCTGCTGGTGCTAAAATGCCACCTTTAGAACAAAGAAAGAAAAGAGGTTTTTGTAAGTACCATAATTCTTTGGGTCATAAAACTTCTCAATGTTTTCTTTTCAGGGATCTGGCGCAAAACGCTATCCAGGAAGGAAGGCTGAAGTTTGGGGAAAAAGGCAAAGCCCAGATGAAGATTGACTTTGACCCGTTGCAAGTTGCAGAGGCCAACTATACAGAGCCTCATGAGGTTCAGATGGTGGAAGTCACAGGGGGATTCGACGAGTCAGTCAACATGGTAGAAGTTACTGAAGACTTCGCCATCAGTGCTGTGAAGATTGAAGGTTCTAGTAAGGCTACAAGTGGCCTAAACGTTGATGGCACCAGTTTGATGTTGGTGACCAAAGAAGCTGCTGATAAGTTTGTGAAAATGGATAATGATGTTAAGGGTTTTGATGTAACCGTGAGTGGGTGGAAGATGGCTGTCAATGAAGGCATTAATATGGTCGAGTTGGCTGAGGAGTCTGATTCTAGTATCAACACCAATGAGGCTATGGGTAGAAATGCCCCCAAAGTTCAAGTTGTTAAGGAATTGGAAGATGACATGCTCTTGGTTGGAGAGATGCTGGACATGGATGGTTGTCTGATGGAAAATTGGATCTGTATGGCTGCTGAAAATTTTTTCAAGACATCTCCTAATGCCGAGAGAGTTAATGCTGCGGAGATGGTAGAGGCTGAGAAAGCTGCTTGGGAAAAAGCTTCCCAAAGAGCTGCAAAAGCAGCAGTTGGTGGTGGCTACTTGGCAAAGACCGCTGAAAGTCTGGAAGCCAGCTTCTCCAAGATGCGCCTGAAGGACAGAATGGATGTCAACATGGTCGAAATTACTGATCGAAAGAATGAACCATTGAGTAAGGTAGATGAGCAAGGGAAACTCAACAAAATGGCTTATCCTAAGCCAGAAGAGACAATTGTGGACTTCTTACATCGTTGCCAGAAAAAAGACTCAGGAGTAATGTTGTGTCCCAGGTGCAGCGCCATTTTTGATGAAAAGGCTGCCCACAAGCTTGAAGATGTTAAGGAAGCTGGCAAAAGCTGGGGGCAGAAGGTGATGAAGGGACACCGAGGTTTTGACCATAGGCGACTTTTGACAGGGCTAAAAAACCAAACACCAGGAATTAGGCCAGGCACGTTCAAGCCAACGGCGAACACACCAACAGGTAGTTGGATCAAACCTGTCAAAGGGAGAGGACAGAAGAAAAAGTGGGAGAAGTTCGATGTAGAAAGAGGTGCGTCATTTGAGTACAGGAAGGAGAACCGCACCACAAACAAATCAGCATACATTTCGCAGAATTACAAGGGTAACAACCCAATGTCTAGATCACAATGGCGAAGAGAGCAGCGCAGGCGAAAAGCTGTTAGGGAGGCCCAGGTGCAAGGGGAGTTAAGTACCTATGTGGCTGGGGCAATGGAGAAGCTGCCCATACGATGAAAGTTGTTTACTATTCAGCCAGAAAAGAAGGTCGAAGAGGATGATGAGATGACTGATAACTTCGACAATGAGTCAGCCGCTTCCCTAGACATTTTGGTAAATGTGGTGTCAGTAATGCCAAGAGAATTTGGTTAAGTCTCAGAGATCGAAGATCTAGACCAAACTGCTGAGTTGGAAATGATGGCACACAAGCCTGTGTGCTATTATATCATGAACAATGGGTGCGTCGAAGAACAAAATGCTTTCTTTGAGTGTCCCACGGAGGCAATGAAGGGTCACTTGAAGCCTCTTTATATTACTGGAAAAGTGGAGAACGTTCCTGTCAACAAGATTTTGGTAGACTGTGGTGCGACGGTTAATTTGATGCCAAGATTTCTGTTGAGCAAGATTGGAAAATTTGAAACTGATACTAAACCCCACAACATGGTTCTGTCGAACTATGAAGGCAAAGTTGGTTCTACTCTGGGAGTGATTCAGGTAGATCTAACTGTGGGAACTATCACCAGACCAACAGTGTTCATGGTCGTCGAAACAAAGGCTAACTATAATCTACTCTTAGGAAGGGAGTGGATTCATGGGATAGGAGCAGTACCCTCATCTATGCACCAGAGAATCAAAATCTGGAGACCAGATGGGATAGTGGAAAACATTGAAGCTGATCAAGGGTACTTCAAGGTGCCTGTTAATCATGTGGACAGTAGGCAATTTGAGAAACATCTGGCAAACATTGCTCCATGTCCTCCAGCTGATTTTGAGTTTACACCTGACGAGGAAACATTTTATTCGTTGTACTTACACCCTGTCGAAGGTTTCAGATGGGACAGGGAGGTACCAGGAGGAAGATTGCCATGCCTAGGCACACCTCCAATAGAGCCCACAGGGTGGGGAGATGAATTCAGTGATCATGACTGAGTTCGATGCTATGAAAAGAATTTCGGCCTATGTGGCCGAAACAAAACTACAAGCGGCTTTGGAAGCCGCCAATAATTATATGGCTGGTGAAGCCATTTCTGAAGTGTATCCAGAAGGTCCTGGCAAGGATTTCGACCCAAAACCACCAGACAAGGTTGAAACTAGAGGGCAAAGCCAGAGGCTCGACGCTATCTATGAAGACGAGCCTTTGGGATTTGAAAAGGATCCGTTGGCAAACAATATAAAAATGCTAGCACAAGATCCTTTGGAAGAAGTGGATCTCAGTGAGGGGGTAACCAAAAGGCCTACTTACATCAGTGTTAATCTTGATCCCCAGTTGAAAGTCGAAGTAGTCCAGCTGTTGAAAGAATTCAAAGACTGCTTCGCTTGGGATTATGATGAAATGTCTGGTCTGAGCAGGGAGTTAGTCGAACACAAGTTGCCTATGACGCCTGGGAAAAAACCAGTCAAGCAGAATCCAAGACGGTTTGCACCAGAGATACTGTCAAAGATCAAAGAGGAAGTCGAAAGACTGCTTCGTTGCAAATTCATTCGCACTGCAAGGTATGTCGAATGGTTGGCTAATATAGTACCTGTTATTAAAAAGAATGGGTCTTTGAGAGTGTACATTGATTTTAGGGATTTAAACTCTGCAACTCCCAAAGATGAATATTCAATGCCAGTAGCAGAAATGTTAATAGATTCTGCAGCAGGACATGAATACCTTAGTATGCTGGATGGATATTCTGGCTATAACCAAATATTCATTGCTGAGGAAGATGTTCATAAAACTGCTTTCAGATGCCCTGGAGCCTTAGGCACTTATGAGTGGGTAGTGATGCCTTTTGGTCTTAAGAATGCTGGTGCTACTTATCAAAGGGCAATGAATTCAATTTTCCATGATTTTATAGACACATTCATGCAAATTTATATTGATGATATTGTTATAAAATATATTTCTGGGAATAGTCACATTGATCATCTTCGACAATCCTTTGAAAGGATGAGAAAATATGGTCTTAAAATGAATCCTCTTAAATGTGCTTTTTGTGTGCAGGCAGGGGATTTCTTAGGCTTTGTGGTCCACAAGAAAGGGATTGAAATAAATCAGAATAAAACCAAAGCCATAATGGAGGTGAAAGCGCCATCAACCAAAAAGGAGTTGCAGTCGTTGTTGGGCAAAATCAACTTCTTAAGAAGGTTTATATCTAACCTGAGTGGAAAAACACAAGCTTTTTCGCCATTGCTTCGTTTTAACAAAGATGGTTTCGAGTGGGGGAAATTGCAGCAGGAAGCCTTCGACAAGATCAAGGAGTACCTAAGCCACCCCCCAATTCTTTCACCACCTTGTAGAAACAAAAGTATGAGATTGTACATAGCTGCAGCAGATAAAACTCTAGGGAGCATGTTAGCTCAAGAGGATGAAAATGGAGTCGAAAGAGCCATTTATTACCTTAGACGAGTTTTAAATGATGCAGAAACTAGGTATAGCATGATTGAAAAGCTATGTTTATGCTTGTATTTCTCTTGTACTAAATTAAAGCAATATATAAAACCTGTTGATGTGTATGTTTCGTCTCACTTTGATGTTGTAAAACATATGTTATCTAAACCCATTTTGCACAGTCGAATTGGCAAATGGGCATTAGCATTGACAGAATTTTCCTTGACATATCAACCTTTAAAAGCTGTGAAATGGCAAATAGTTGCAGACTTCATAGTTGACCATTCCATAAATGAAAATGATTTGAATTACCTCGAATTAAGATCTTGGAAATTATACTTTGACGGATCAAGTCATAAAAATGGAACGGGAGTAGGTATATACATTATTTCTCCTGATAAAATTCCAACAAAATTCAAGTACAAGGTCGAAGATCCTTGTTCTAACAATGAGGCTGAATATGAAGCATTAATTGCTGGCCTTGAAATTTTGTTAGAATTGGGGGCAACTAGAGTCGAAATAATGGGAGATTCAGAATTGGTTATAAAACAAATCACAAAGGAGTATAAATGTGTTAAAGAAAATCTCATTATGTACTTTGTGATAGCCAATAGATTATTAAAGAAATTTGAGGTAGTGGTCATTCAACACATACCTAGAATAGAGAATCAGGTTGCTAACGACTTGGCCCAAATTGCTTCTGGATACAAGGTGTCGAAGGAGAACCTTCAAGAAGTAATTGAGGCAAGGGGTAAGGTGGTGCCTGTTGGATTATGTCCATCAGACTTAGAAACAACTAAGCTTGGGTGTATAGATGGCAAAAATTTTGAAATTTTTGCCATAGATAATTTAACAGATGAAGATTGGAGAAAGCCCATAGTTGAGTATTTGCGAAACCCAACGGCTTCGACAGAACGGAAAGTCAGGTATCAAGCTTTGAGCTATGTGCTGATGGGGAATGAATTGTTTAAAAAGACCCCTGAGGGAGTCTTATTGAAATGCCTTAGTGAGGCAGAAGCGTATTTGGCACTTTCGACAGTACATAGTGGGGCGTGTGGAGCACACCAAGTTGGCCAGAAGATGAAATGGTTGTTGTTTCGACAAAGCATGTATTGGCCCACTATGCTGAAGGATTGCATAGAATTTGCTAAAGGGTGCCAAGAATGTCAAATTCATGCTGGCATACAGCACATCCCTGCAAGTGAATTGCATTCTATAGTGAAACCATAGCCTTTCAGAGGATGGGCTTTGGATATAGTGGGAGAAATTCGACCAGCATCTTCAAAGAACCAGAGATATATTTTGGTGGGAATTGATTATTTCACCAAATGGATCGAGGCAATACCACTGGTGAATATAGGTCAGGAAGATGTTATTGAGTTCATCCAAAGTTACATTATTTATAAATTTGGTATTCCTGAAACAATTACCACAGATCAGGGCTCCGTGTTCACTGGTCGAAAGATGCAGGAATTTGCCAAAGAGATAGGTTTTAAGTTATTAACTTCTACACCGTATTATGCTCAGGCCAATGGGCAAGTCGAAGCGGCCAATAAGATAGTGATTGGACTAATCAAGAAACATGTGGGAAAAAGGCCTAGAAATTGGCACAAGACGTTAGACCAAATTCTTTGGGCGTGTCGAACATCCCCCAAAGAGGCTACCAACACTACCCCATTTCGACTCACTTTTGGTCATGATGCAGTATTACCTGTTGAGATTTATCTACAGTCTGTAAGAGTTCAAAGGCATCATGAGATTCCCTCTGAGAAATATTGGGAAATGATGATGAATGAATTAGTGGATTTGGATGAAGAAAGGCTTAGAGCCTTGGAGTTGCTGAGAAGACAAAAGAAGAGGGTCGAAGAATCCTACAACAAGAAGGTTAAATCTAAATCTTTTGCATGTGGGGAATTGGTTTGGAAGGTGATTTTGCCCATGGATCGAAAAGATAGAACATTGGGCAAGTGGTCCCCTAAGTGGGAAGGACCATTCCAAGTCATACAAGTATTCTCTAATGGAGCTTATGAAGTGGAAGAATTAGACAGAGATAAAAGAATCTTGAAAGTAAATGGCAAGTATTTGAAAAAATATAAGCCTATGCTGCAGGAGATTCATATAAAAACATAAGCTTTATTTGATAAAAGAAAGCCAAAATGGGCCGAGTCAGGCTAATATGGCATACAAAGCGAAGAGAAAATAGTACAACATTTTTCTTCATTAATCTAAGGTTATTCATAATCTCTCCAATCTATGGATTTGAGGAATTCCATATAATCTGCATCTGGCTCATCATCAGATTCTTGGGGGCTGGAATGCCTTTTCTTGGAGATCTTCATTTTGGTTTCCTTCTTCTCGGCTAAAGAGGCTACTCCAATGGAGGCAGTTGGTTGTTGAGGCGCCTCTACTTTCTTTGTTTCCTCAGTTGCCTTGGCCTTTCCAGCCATCTTCTTGGTTGGAGGTTTCTCAGAAGTATTCATGGTTGCTTTTACTCAAAACATGGTCAGATGAAAGAGATTTATAGAGGCTAAGGGCTGATTGGATTGGCCAGCCAAACGGTGGAAATAGGTGAGTGATTCTTGGAAACAGGCCTGAGGGCTATGCTATAAGTGTCACTTTAAAGCTAGAAGCTTATGCCTTGGAATTTAAAGCTGGAAGGGTGACTTTCCAAGAAAAAGATAGAACGCTTTAATTGCGAATTTGACTGGTAAAAAATAATGATAGAGAACATCATCATGCAATATAGGTCGAAAGCAGTTAAAGGCAGAATAATAATGATAAATTAAATCAGTGCCAACAGGCATAAAATTGTCATTACATAAAAAGCCTGAAAAGGCCAAGAAACAAGTGATGATTAGACAAATGAAATAAAGGTGTCGAAGGTATCAGAAGGGAAGCCTCGACGCCAACTGAGAAAAAGACTCTATGTGATATTTGAGACGAGCGTTGCACAAAGATTCGTCAAGTTTTGCGTCTGCGAGCTCTTTCTCGTATCTTTGGGCTGCCTCAATATGATCAATAGCATGCTTCGTCTCTTCAGCTATCTCAGTGTCGTCGAGTTGGCGCAGATTACGGTTGCGGTTTTCAGCATTTGCAATTTTGGCTTGTAGCTCTGTGATCTGTTGCTTCCATGCTTCAATGTCCTTCATGTTGGAGGCTATCTCGTCTTGCTTTTTCTTTTGATTAGCCTTCATACGTTGGATCTCTTCGTACGCCTCTTGTGCACTACACCAGGCTGCACTCTCACTGCCAGATGTTCTCTCGATGGTATCCTTGATCGAGGGAAGCAGTTTTATTTCTGCAGCTATTTGGTTTACCACGGCAGTTAGCTCTATCAGAAAACCGGAGACATCTGGATTGAGGGTAGTGATCTCAATCTTTGCAAGGGTGTCCTTCAGGTAAGCAGTTGCAGTTGGATATGAGGCCAGAATTTTGTAAATATCCCCTTTGAAAAAAAATTTCTTGATGGCTTGGAGGATTGATTGGGCAAAGTCATCTGGTGCTGAGGTCGAAGAAACAGAGGAAGAACCGTGCCTTTGCTCAAGAATTAATTTGGCAAACTCACGTGGGTTCGACCACTTGAGCGCTATCAGTGAGTCCCCAGATGATGGAGCGACCAAAGGCGAAGGAGTATGGTGGGGGCGAGGCTCAGCTTTTTCTTCTTCCTCTTCTGATGATTCCTCTTCCTCTTCACCTTCTTCTACTCCCATTTCCTCATCAGATTCATCCGCAGCTGGTTGCACATTCTCTTGTTGATCAGCCGGTGGGGTTTGATCAAGAGTGGCGTTGTGTGTTTGGATCTCAGGTTCACGCCTTTCGTCTTCAACCATCTGGCCCTTATCCATGGAGGTACCCTGATTGATAAGTGGTGGGCTTGAAGCGTCATCCTCATCATAGTTAGCTCCCTCTGCTTGTGCATGCTGAGTTGGGGTTGGAACTGGTGCTGCATTAGCTATTGTAACACGCGGAATAGGTTAATTAATCTCACTCAAACCAGAGCCAATATCAGAAGATGGGTGATAAGTTGGCTCACCTTGGCTGTTGAGAAGCGTGGTAGTGAGGCTTTCTGAAGTTGGGTGAGAAACGGATTCGTCAAGTGTGGTGGCGGCAAAGTTGCTTGGAGTTGGTCGAGGGTCCGGATTGTTGATGATGGATGCCTGAAGAACACAAGTGAAGATAATGAGAATGAAATAATCGGCGGAGGATGTCAAGCATGATAGAAAAGGTAATGGTGGGCATACCTGAGTTTGTTCAACAGCAGGACTTGATTCTTCAACCCCATGGTCACCAAGAGGGGTTCTCAAGGATACCTGGGAGGGTTCCTTCTCGACACCACTTGTGGTGGATGCCTTTTCGAGTATTTTGGCCACCTTCGAAGGAGGTGGGCCAGCAAGTCCAGAGGCCTTTGCGGGTTTTTTCCTTTTGCTCGTGAGAACCTCTTCAGGAGATTCATCTGAGGCCTCTGAAACTGTAATCACAGCTAGGGTATCCTTCTTACCTTTCATGGAAGGTGTTGGAGGCCTTCGACCAGTCTGAAGAGGCGGTGAAAATGAGGAAGAAATTCATAGAGTATAAGTAAAACAAAAGGTGCAAAGTATACCTGTGTACTCCCTTGGTCTTTGCCACTTTGCAAGGTGGCAGCTCTAGTCGAAGCAGCTTTCCTAGGCACAACTGAAAGATAGCACACAGTTGTTACAAGCTAATGATTACATGACTAGTCATAAGGCCATGGAGTAAGGATCTCAAACCTTCATATATTTCAGATTCGACATGAACGTCCTGAATTCCTATATGAAGGTGCCCTTTAAAACTGTCTAACGTATACTTAGTCGAACCACTCGTTGGGCTTTTGGCTGAGACTGCTGTCGAAGAAGCTTTAAATGCTCCCCACAGATAAACCAATCTGGAAATGGAGGGGCAAGCGCCACTCCAAAATCAGTAGTAGGCAGTCGGGGGAACTTTGGGGGAAAAAGTTTAAAAGCTACCTCATAACGTTTCTCACGAGGGACATTGGGAGGAATTTTTAGTTGATCCAGCTTTTCTAGAAATCTTCTCTTTAGAGTACCAGCAGCCTCATGAATGGTTCGACTAAGATCACCTGGTCGATAGATAGTTTCGAAGTATTTTTGAAAAGCCTGTATTTCTTCGGTGTGAGTGAACTTACTTTTTTTCGTCTTGTCCTGCACATGGAGGAAAGCTTGGTCAAGTAATGAAGAAAACGTAGTCGCATCAAGGAAGTGATCATTATAATGCTTCAACCACCATTGGTGGAAGGGTGAAGTGCATAAAAAGGAAGGTTCGAAAAACACAGGGGAGAGGATGCTTCTTTTTTCGTTCCTGATGTTGAGTGCTTCAGAGACGTTCTCCTCGTCGAGGTAGGCGGTGTGAAAAATCACTTGACCCTTTTTCTTATATAAGCACTGAGGGAAACTCTGGGCCAGCCCAAATTGTCGAGAAACCAAGTTGGGTTGGTAGGCAATCAACGCTGATAAACCTCTCCCTAGGTTCAGCCTGTGGACAATAAATCTAGGAATCAAAAAGGCTTCCCAGATGGCAACAGACTCTGGATCAAGGGGTTGGAGAGGGTTTAGAAATGGCCTTTGAAACCACTCAGGGCCATGGCTTCGTCGAACAAAGGGTGCCATGCTAGGAGTAAACTCATAGCATTTGGCGAACATCATTATATAACTAGTGAAAGCCCTTTGAAGGTTTTCACCATCATCATTAGGAGTGAGCTTAGCTAGCCATATCCCTTCGACGCTCCTCTCCCTGATCTCAGCAGAAGCTTCATCGACTATGCCTTTTCTGGGGAGGCTGGCCTCAAACGTAGCATTGAGCCACAGTTGAAGTAGCCAAAGAGGACCGCTCAAATGCATAGGACCTTGGGCGTCCACATTCTTCAGTCGAGAGGCCCCTTCACTGATAGATTCGTAAAGGTTCGCTAGAATGAGTTCACTCAGACAGGTACCTCTGTTGTGGTGGAGTTGGTTCCCCAGGGGCAAGTATTTCTTAGCCACCTGCAAGGACTTGGTACAAAAAACATACTTCGACAGCCAGACTGTGAGGAAAGCGATGTGTTCTTCATCAGACACCTCATCATCTTCTTGTTTGAAGTGGTGCTTGATAAAGAGGGTGTAGGTCAATTTTGAGCCTGCAATGTTGATGGTATCATTAGCATCAACCTCAGGATTGTAAACAAAGCCATTTGGTCGAAGCCCCGTGATGGCAGCTACGTCAAAGAGGGTTGGAGTGACCATTCCACATGGCAGGTGGAATGTATAATGGGTGCTGTCCCAAAAGTACAAAGATGCTGCCAACATGTTCAAGCAATAGGGTATGTTGGTCTTCGACAACATCAGAAGGTCATAGATCCCTATCTCCTTCCAATGATCAGCTTTAACTTTCTCCATCTTCGCCATCCATTGGTCGAATTCTTTTAAAGGGTGGACGGCTCTCATCAACCTAGTGCCATTAGTGAGATAGCCAACATTGAGTTTGGGTAAAGGGATCTCTTCAGGGGAAGTTCCAGCAGCAGAATCAATTTTAGGGGAACTCTTTTGCCCTAATGGTTTGGATTTCCGGTACGATGGGAAAAACTCACTCAGCTTCTCGTTGGAAATATCCACCTCAGCCAAAGGACCAGATAATTCATAAGTTTTATCAGACATAACAAGGGGAATCATTACTTGAGATTGGTAGATGGCTCTTGCTTCTGTAGAGGTAGGTTCCGGCAAACAACGACGGTTATCTACCAGTTGAGGACCTGGGATGTTAGCGAACGGTGGGATGGTTTGCTTGAACGGAGTGACTTTGCCCTTTTGGGTCTTCTTTGCTTGAGGATTAATGTGGGAGGATGCCATTGTGGAAGAAGATGGAAAGATGGTGTCTTTACTGGGTTGCGCAAAAAACTGAAGAGAAGAAGAGTTGCTTGAGAGTACTAAAGGAGTGGAAAGATCGCAAAATGGCGGAAGTGGGTATATATAGATGTTTGAAAACCTTCAGGGACTTGGATCCACCGTTGAATCTAAGGGGTTAGTGGGACACGTGGCTTCCTCCTGAAGGCGTGATGGAAAGGAGCAGTTATGTGCCGACTGATCACGTCTGTTTTCAAGAAAGGCGTTATGATGAATACGGCTGAAAAGACGTTTTAAGGATTTGTCATGATGGCGTGACCTCAGAGGCGTGGTTTAAAGGAACTGAACATTTTAGCCACTAGGGAATTAGTGGGATGTTAAGTTAAGGCCATACAAATAGGCGTCGAAATAAGCATCATGTCAAGAAATGGCCTTCCTACCAAGTCTGGCGAAATGACATTCCTTGGGGGCAATTTGTTAACCCTCAATTTCGACGCCAGACAAAATCAAAGTTATGTTAATGTTAAAAAAAGTTATTTTTAATATAAAAAAGGCTTCGACCTAACTTTTGGGAGGCCTGAGTCGAATAAGTGTGGAGAAGTCTTAAAAAATGGCTAAGTGTGGAAAGGGTTCTTCGACCGAGAGAATGTAGCGCTGCAACGGTTATGTTAAGATTGGAGGGAATTTCCAATATTTGAAATTTAAATAAGAACAGTTGTGGACGTGGGAACAGTTGAGATTAAGGTGAAGGCGCCAAAATCCACACGTTCGAAGCAGTAACCACCACTGAGTAGTTATTTCCTAGCACTATAAATAGGAGTTGGTTCTATGTAAATGGTGTGTTTTTCATATTTTTGTACAAGTTACTCTAAGAAACTCAAAGTACCCGCGTGTAGAGAAACGAGTTCGTGAGAATGTACGTAATGTAACACCATTGTCTTCCTTAATCTAATTTATCTTCAGCATGTTTACTTTCCATGTCTTTACAGTTTCTTGAAATTTATCTTCCATGCCAAATTTATGTTCAAAGTCATTTAAGTTTTCTGCGTTTTACTTTCGACCGCATTTTATGTTCAAGCATTTAATCTTTAAACCTTTACTTTTCAAAGCCTTTCATTTTCAAGAACGTGAAGTTCCCCTTTAAATCGACTGCATTTATTTTCGAAGTCTTTTACTTTCCAGAACCTTACCTTCGACAGCACTTTTACTTTCCCAGCCTTTACTTTCCAAGAACGTGGAGTTCGTTGCATTTTACTTTCAAAGCTTTTACCTATTCGACGCCTTTAATTTTCGCACCCTTTACTTGCATTGCTTTAAATTTCAAGTTCTCACTTTACTTTATTGCCTGTAGTCGAACGTGGAGTTCAGTTAGATTTTATTTTCAGCATTGTCGAACGTGGAGTTCAGTTTACATTTTCTTTAAGTTACACTTGTCTCTCAAAACTTAGCACATGTCCTAGGATTTGTGTGATCGATCCTGCAAGTTAAATCAATTTGCGTTTAGATTGATAGATCAGAGGTTGTTTACCAAAATCCACAGTAAACAAATTGGCACACCTGGTGGGACCCAGTGCTAAGTCAAACCTTTTTGTCAGCCTTATCTCTCTTGGTGAAGAAGTGGTTTCGTTGCATGTTATTGAGAAGTGGGAAGTTAGCCACAGCAAACGAAGAGATACCAAAGAGAAGATATACTAAGAAGATGGCAACTAATGCCAATCAACAAGTTGATCCTCAAGGGAGTATTTCAAACACTCAGTCCAGTAGCAGTATTGGGACTCAAAGCACTCCATCACCAGTATCTTCGACAGGAGGACCGGTGTCACTTCCGTTAGTGGTGTCTGAACCAGGATCAACATATACAAAATCATATACTCAACCTGTGTTGGAATATGTAGGACCACAAAGTTCTAATTCGCCAGGAGGAAATACAATGTACAGGCACGCTCCTCCACCAGGTTTCCCACATCTAGGGTCAAGGAGTCAACCCTATGGTATGCCTACATCAATGATGCAAAACCTGCAGAGTGCTCCACCTGTATTTTCAGAAACTGTTGTGTCTTCGCCACTACAGGGGTCAGGATCAGGGGGACAAAACAATCAGAGTATAGGCATTGGTTACTCTGTTCAAACCCCTAGCCTTACAAATACCTCCATAAATTGTTTGAGACAGCAGATGGATGAAAGTAACATGAAAATGGTACATACGTTGTCTTAGACAATGGGAGAAGTTTTTCAACCTTTGATTCAAAATACAACTCAAACTAACCAACAACTGGCTGCACAAGTGGCACGCATGGCTGATTTCATGGGAGTGCCAGCAGTAGATCAGAGAGCGACGGTGGTCGAAGATATCCCAAGGCGTCATCAACGTCAGATACCTGATGCTAACCTGGAGGATCAAGAGATGGTTGACCATTTCAGAGTCGAACCACCAAGAAACCAGATGCCATACCAGATGGAGGTAGAACCAGTAGTGATGGTGAACAGGAACCAAAACGCAGACCAACTACTTAGGCAGGTTTGACACCAGAATCAAGCAGAAGAAAATAATCTTGCAGCCATGGTCGAAAGGATAATGACTAGGAATGGGATGAATTTTGGCTTCACCAGGCCAAATTATACATCACCTATAGTGGACTACATTCTCTAAGCAAAACTTCCCCCTAGGATGAAGGTTCCAAAGTTCAGCAAATTTTCAGGAGATACTACGGAGTCTACTATCGAACATGTGGCTAGATATTTGATCGAAGCGGGCGAGATTGCTGCTGACGAAAGCCTTAGGATCAAATACTTCCCAAGTTCCCTTACTAAGAATGCCTTCACATGGTTTACTACGTTGCCTCCAAATTCCATATACAATTGGACCCAATTAGAACGTTTGTTTCATGAACAGTTCTACATAGGGCAAACTAAAATTAGTTTGAAAGAATTGGCTAGCATCAAGCGCAAGGTCACTGAGCCAATTGATGATTACCTGAATAGGTTTCGACTTCTTAAAGCCAGGTGCTTTACACAAGTGCCAGAACATGAGTTGGTCGAAATAGCTGCTGGGGGTCTTGATTATTCCATTAGGAAGAAATTAGATACCCAATATCTTAGAGATATGGCCCAGCTTGCTGATAGGGTTCGACAGCTAGAGAGGCTGAAAGAAGAAAAAGCCAAATTCAGTAGGGGTAAAAAAGTAGCGTTCGTCGAATGCAAGGAAGAGGTGGAGAGTCTGTATGGTGAGCCATCTTGTTTCGACGAAAATGAGGTTGACGTTGCTGAGTTAAAGCAAGGTCCACCTTACGCTTGCAAATTATTGGCTCCTTCAGAAGGAAAAAATCCTGTCGAATCTAACGACAAATTCCCTAAGAAAACATATACGTTCGACGTCACTAAATGTGACGAAATTTTTGATTTGTTAGTTAAAGATGGGCAAATGATAGTGCCTGCTAGTGCTAAAATGCCACCTTTAGAACAAAGAAAGAAAAGAGGTTTTTGTAAGTACCATAAGTTTTTGGGTCATAAAACTTCTCAATGTTTTCTTTTCAGGGATCTGGCGCAAAACGCTATCCAGGAAGGAAGGCTGAAGTTTGGGGAAAAAGGCAAAGCCCAGATGAAGATTGACTTTGACCCGTTGCAAGTTGCAGAGGCCAACTATACAGAGCCTCATGAGGTTCAGATGGTGGAAGCCACAGGGGGATTCGACGAGTCAGTCAACATGGTAGAAGTTACTGAAGACTTCGCCATCAGTGCTGTGAAGATTGAAGGTTCTAGTAAGGCTACAAGTGGCCTAAACGTTGATGGCACCAGTTTGATGTTGGTGACCAAAGAAACTGCTGATAAGTTTGTGAAAATGGATAATGTTGTTAAGGGTTTTGATGTAACCGTGAGTGGGTGGAAGATGGCTGTCAATGAAGGCATTAATATGGTCGAGTTGGCTGAGGAGTCTGATTCTAGTATCAACACCAATGAGGCTATGGGTATAAATGTCCCCAAAGTTCAAGTTGTTAAGGAATTGGAAGATGACATGCTCTTGGTTAAAGAGATGCTGGACATGGATGGTTGTCTGGTGGAAAATTGGATCTGTATGGCTGCTGAAACTTTTTTCAAGACATCTCCTGATGTCGAGAGAGTTAATGCTGCGGAGATGGTAGAGGCTGAGAAAGCTGCTTGGGAAAAAGCTTCCCAAAGAGCTGCAAAAGCAGCAGTAGGTGGTGGCTACTTGGCAAAGACCGCTGAAAGTCTGGAAGCCAGCTTCTCCAAGATGCGCCTGAAGGACAGAATGGATGTCAACATGGTCGAAATTACTGATTGAAAGAATGAACCATTGAGTAAGGTAGATGAGCAAGAGAAACTCAACAAAATGGCTTATCCTAAGCCAAAAGAGACAATTGTGGACTTCTTACATCGTTGCCAGAAAAAAGACTCAGGAGTAATGCTGTGTCCCAGGTGCAACGCCATTTTTGATGAAAAGGCTGCCCACAAGCTTGAAGATGTTAAGGAAGCTGGCAAAAGGTGGGGGCAGAAGGTGATGAAGGGACACCGAGGTTTTGACCATAGGCGACTTTCGACAGGGCTAAAAAACCAAACACCAGGAATTAGGCCAGGCACGTTCAAGCCAACGGCGAATGCACCAACAGGTAGTTGGATCAAACCTGTCGAAGGGAGAGGACAGAAGACAAAGTGGGAGAAGTTCGATGTAGAAAGAGGTGCGTTATTTGAGTACAGAAAGGAGAACCGCACCACAAACAAATCAGCATACATTTCGCAGAATTACAAGGGTAACAACCCAATGTCTAGATCACAATGGCGAAGAGAGCAGCGCAGGCGAAAAGCTGTTAGGGAGGCCCAGGTGCAAGGGGAGTCAAGTACCAATGTGGCTGGGGCAATGGAGAAGCTGCCCATACGATGAAAGTTGTTTACTATTCAGCCAGAAAAGAAGGTCGAAGAGGATGATGAGATGACTGATAACTTCGACAATGAGTCATCCGCTTCCCTAGACATTTTGGTAAATGTGGTGTCAGTAATGCCAAGAGAATTTGGTCAAGTCTCAGAGATCGAAGATCTAGACCAAACTGCTGAGTTGGAAATGATGGCACACAAGCCTGTGTGCTATTATATCATGAACAATGGGTGCGTCGAAGAACAGAATGCTTTCTTTGAGCGTCCCAAGGAGGCAATGAAGGGTCACTTGAAGCCTCTTTATATTACTGGAAAAGTGGAGAACGTTCCTGTCAACAAGATTTTGGTAGACTGTGGTGCGACGGTTAATTTGATGCCAAGATTTCTATTGAGCAAGATTGGAAAATTTGAAACTGATACTAAACCCCACAACATGGTTCTGTCGAACTATGAAGGCAAAGTTGGTTCTACTCTGGGAGTGATTCAGGTAGATCTAACTGTGGGAACTATCACCAGACCAACAGTGTTCATGGTCGTCGTAACAAAGGCTAACTATAATCTACTCTTAGGAAGGGAGTGGATTCATGGGATAGGAGCAGTACCCTCATCTATGCACCAGAGAATCACAATCTGGAGACCAGATGGGATAGTGGAAAACATTGAAGCTGATCAAGGGTACTTCAAGGTGCCTGTTAATCATGTGGACAGTAGGCAATTTGAGAAACATCTGGCGAACATTGCTCCATGTCCTCCAGCTGATTTTGAGTTTACACCTGACGAGGAAACGTTTTATTCGTTGTACTTACACCCTGTCGAAGGTTTCAGATGGGACAGGGAGGTACCAGGAGGAAGATTGCCATGCCTAGGCACACCTCCAATAGAGCCCACAGGGTGGGGAGATGAATTCAGTGATCATGACTGAGTTCGATGCTATGAAAAGAATTTCGGCCTATGTGGCCGAAACAAAACTACAAGCGGCTTTGGAAGCCGTCAATGATTATATGGCTGGTGAAGCCATTTCTGAAGTGTATCCAGAAGGTCCTGGCAAGGATTTCAACCCAAAACCACCAGACAAGGTTGAAACTGGAGGGCAAAGCCAGAGGCTCGACGTTATCTATGAAGACGAGCCTTTGGGATTTGAAAAGGATCTGTTGGCAAACAATATAAAAATGCTAGCACAAGATCCTTTGGAAGAAGTGGATCTCAGTGAGGGGGCAACCAAAAGGCCTACTTACATCAGTGCTAATCTTGATCCCCAGTTGAAAGTCGAAGTAGTCCAGCTATTGAAAGAATTCAAAGACTGCTTCGCTTGGGATTATGATGAAATTCCTGGTTTGAGCAGGGAGTTAGTCGAACACAAGTTGCCTATGACGCCTGGGAAAAAACCAGTCAAGCAGAATCCAAGACGGTTTGCACCAGAGATACTGTCAAAGATCAAAGAGGAAGTCGAAAGACTGCTTCGTTGCAAATTCATTCGCACTGCAAGGTATGTCAAATGGTGGCTAATATAGTACCTGTTATTAAAAAGAATGGGTCTTTGAGAGTGTGCATTGATTTTAGGGATTTAAACTCTGCAACTCCCAAAGATGAATATTCAATGCCAGTAGCAGAAATGTTAATAGATTTTGCAGCAGGACATGAATACCTTAGTATGCTGGATGGATATTCTGGCTATAACCAAATATTCATTGCTGAGGAAGATGTTCATAAAACTGCTTTCAGATGCCCTGGAGCCTTAGGCACCTATGAGTGGGTAGTGATGCCTTTTGGTCTTAAGAATGCTGGTGCTACTTATCAAAGGGCAATGAATTCAATTTTCCACGATTTTATAGACACATTCATGCAAATTTATATTGATGATATTGTTATAAAATCTATTTCTGGGAATAGTCACATTGATCATCTTCGACAATCCTTTGAAAGGATGAGAAAATATGGTCTTAAAATGAATCCTCTTAAATGTGCTTTTTGTGTGCAGGCAGGGGATTTCTTAGGCTTTGTGGTCCACAAGAGAGGGACTGAAATAAATCAGAATAAAACCAAAGCCATAATGGAGGCGAAAGCGCCATCAACCAAAAAGGAGTTGCAGTCGTTGTTGGGAAAAATCAACTTCTTAAGAAGGTTTATATCCAACCTGAGTGGCAAAACACAAGCTTTTTCGCCATTGCTTCGTTTTAACAAAGATGGTTTCGAGTGGGGGCAATTGCAGCAGGAAGCCTTCGACAAGATCAAGGAGTACCTAAGCCACCCCCCAATTCTTTCACCACCTTGTAGAAACAAAAGTATGAGATTGTACATAGCTGCAGCAGATAAAACTCTAGGGAGCATGTTAGCTCAAGAGGATGAAAATGGAGTCGAAAGAGCCATTTATTACCTTAGTCGAGTTTTAAATGATGCAGAAACTAGGTATAGCATGATTGAAAAGCTATGTTTATGCTTGTATTTCTCTTGTACTAAATTAAAGCAATATATAAAACCTGTTGATGTGTATGTTTCGTCTCACTTTGATGTTGTAAAACATATGTTATCTAAACCCATTTTGCACAGTCGAATTGGCAAATGGGCATTAGCATTGACAGAATTTTCCTTGACATATCAACCTTTAAAAGCTGTGAAAGGGCAAATAGTTGCAAACTTCATAGTTGACCATTCCATAAATGAAAATTATTTGAATTACGTCGAATTAAGATCTTGGAAATTATACTTTGACGGATCAAGTCATAAAAATGGAACGGGAGTAGGTATATACATTATTTCTCCTGATAAAATTCCAACAAAATTCAAGTACAAGGTCGAAGGTCCTTGTTCTAACAATGAGGCTGAATATGAAGCATTAATTGCTGGCCTTGAAATTTTGTTAGAATTGGGGGCAACTAGAGTCAAAATAATGGGAGATTCAGAATTGGTTATAAAACAAATCACAAAGGAGTATAAATGTGTTAAAGAAAATCTCATTATGTACTTTGTGATAGCCAATAGATTATTAAAGAAATTTGAGGTAGTGGCCATTCAACACATACCTAGAATAGAGAATCAGGTTGCTAACGACTTGGCCCAAATTTCTTCTGGATACAAGGTGTCGAAGGAGAACCTTCAAGAAGTAATTGAGGCAAGGGGTAAGGTGGTGGTTGTTGGATTATGTCCATCAGACTTAGAAACAACTAAGCTTGGGTGTATAGATGGCGAAAATTTTGAAATTTTTGCCATAGATAATTTAACAGATGAAGATTGGAGAAAGCCCATAGTTGAGTATTTGCGAAACCCAACGGCTTCGACAGAACGGAAAGTCAGGTATCAAGCTTTGAGCTATGTGCTGATGGGGAATGAATTGTTTAAAAAGACCCCTGAGGGAGTCTTATTGAAATGCCTTAGTGAGGCAGAAGCGTATTTGGCACTTTCGACAGTACATAGTGGGGCATGTGGAGCACACCAAGTTGGCCAGAAGATGAAATGGTTGTTGTTTCGACAAGGCATGTATTGGCCCACTATGCTGAAGGATTGCATAGAATTTGCTAAAGGGTGCCAAGAATGTCAAATTCATGCTGGCATACAGCACATCCCTGCAAGTGAATTGCATTCTATAGTGAAACCATGGCCTTTCAGAGGATGGGCTTTGGATATAGTGGGAGAAATTCGACCAGCATCTTCAAAGAACCAGAGATATATTTTGGTGGGAATTGATTATTTCACCAAATGGATCGAGGCAATACCACTGGTGAATATAGGTCAGGAAGATGTTATTGAGTTCATCCAAAGTCACATTATTTATAGATTTGGTATTCCTGAAACAATTACCACAGATCAGGGCTCCGTGTTCACTGGTCGAAAGATGCAGGAATTTGCCAAAGAGATAGGTTTTAAGTTATTAACTTCTACACCGTATTATGCTCAGGCCAATGGGCAAGTCGATGTGGCCAATAAGATAGTGATTGGACTAATCAAGAAACATGTGGGAAAAAGGCCTAGAAATTGGCACAAGACGTTAGACCAAATTCTTTGGGCGTGTCGAACATCCCCCAAAGAGGCTACCAACACTACCCCATTTCGACTCACTTTTGGTCATGATGCAGTATTACCTGTTGAGATTTATCTACAGTCTGTAAGAGTTCAAAGACATCATGAGATTCCCTCTGAGAAATATTGGGAAATGATGATGAATGAATTAGTGGATTTGGATGAAGAAAGGCTTAGAGCCTTGGAGTTGCTGAGAAGACAAAAGAAGAGGGTCGAAGAATCCTACAACAAGAAGGTTAAATCTAAATCTTTTGCATGTGGGGAATTGGTTTGGAAGGTGATTTTGCCCATGGATCGAAAAGATAGAACATTGGGCAAGTGGTCCCCTAAGTGGGAAGGACCATTCCAAGTCATACAAGTATTCTCTAATGGAGCTTATGAAGTGGAAGAATTAGACAGAGATAAAAGAATCTTGAAAGTAAATGGCAAGTATTTGAAAAAATATAAGCCTATGCTGTAGGAGATTCATATAAAAACATAAGCTTTATTTGATAAAAGAAAGCCAAAATGGGCCGAGTCAGGCTAATATGGCATACAAAGCGAAGAGAAAATAGTACAACATTTTTCTTCATTAATCTAAGGTTATTCATAATCTCTCCAATCTATGGATTTGAGGAATTCCATATAATCTGCATCTGGCTCATCATCAGATTCTTGGGGGCTGGAATGCCTTTTCTTGGAGATCTTCATTTTGGTTTCCTTCTTCTTGGCTAAAGAGGCTGCTCCAATGGAGGCAGTGGGTTGTTGAGGCGCCTCTACTTTCTTTGTTTCCTCAGTTGCCTTGGCCTTTCCAGCCATCTTCTTGGTTGGAGGTTTCTCGGAAGTATTCATGGTTGCTTTTACTCAAAACATGGTCAGATGAAAGAGATTTATAGAGGCTAAGGGCTGATTGGATTGGCCAGCCAAACGGTGGAAATAGGTGAGTGATTCTTGGAAACAGGCCTGAGGGCTATGCTATAAGTGTCACTTTAAAGCTAGAAGCTTATGCCTTGGAATTTAAAGCTGGAAGGGTGACTTTCCAAGAAAAAGATAGAACACTTTAATTGCGAATTTGACTGGTAAAAAATAACGATAGAGAACATCATCATGCAATATAGGTAGAAAGCAGTTAAAGGCAGAATAATAATGATAAATTAAATCAGTGCCAACAGGCATAAAATTGTCATTACATAAAAAGCCTGAAAAGGCCAAGAAACAAGTGATGATTAGACAAATGAAATAAAGGTGTCGAAGGTATCAGAAGGGAAGCCTTGATGCCAACTGAGAAAAAGACTCTATGTGATATTTGAGACGAGCGTTGCACAAAGATTCGTCAAGTTTTGCATCTACGAGCTCTTTCTCGTATCTTTGGGCTGCCTCAATATGATCAATAGCATGCTTCGTCTCTTCAGCTATCTGAGTGTCGTCGAGTTGGAGCAGATTACGGTTGCGGTTTTCAGCATTTACAATTTTGGCTTGTAGCTCTGTGATCTGTTGCTTCAATGTCCTTCGTGTTGGAGGCTATCTCGTCTTGCTTTTTCTTTTGATTAGCCTCCATACGTTGGATCTCTTCGTACGCCTCTTGTGCACTACACCAGGCTGCACTCTCACTGCCAGATGTTCTCTCGATGGTATCCTTGATCGAGGGAAGCAGTTTTATTTCTGCAGTTATTTGGTTTACCACGGCAGTTAGCTCTATCAGAAAATCGGAGACATCTGGATTGAGGGTAGTGAGCTCAATCTTTGCAAGGGTGTCCTTCAGGTAAGCAGTTGCAGTTGGATCTGAGGCCAGAATTTTGTAAATATCCCCTTTGAAAAAAAATTTCTTGATGGCTTGGAGGATTGATTGGGCGAAGTCATCTGGTGCTGAGGTCAAAGAAACAGAGGAAGAACCGTGCCTTTGCTCAAGAATTAATTTGGCAAACTCACGTGGGTTCGACCACTTGAGCGCTATCAGTGAGTCCCCAGATGGTGGAGCGACCAAAGGCGAAGGAGTATGGTGGGGGCGAGGCTCAGCTTGTTCTTCTTCCTCTTCTGATGATTCCTCTTCCTCTTCACCTTCTTCTACTCCTATTTCCTCATCAGATTCATCCGCAGCTGGTTGCACATTCTCTTGCTGATCAGCCGGTGGGGTTTGATCAAGAGTGGCGTTGTGTGTTTGGATCTCAGGTTCACGCCTTTCGTCTTCAACCATCTGGCCCCTATCCATGGAGGTACCCTGATTGATAAGTGGTGGGCTTGAAGCGTCATCCTCATCAGAGTTAGCTCCCTCTGCTTGTGCATGCTGAGTTGGGGTTGGAACTGGTGCTGCATTAGCTGCTATAACACGCGGAATAGGTTGATTAATCTCACTCAAACCAGAGCCAATATCAGAAGATGGGTGATAAGTTGGCTCACCTTGGCTGTTGAAAAGCGTGGTAGTGAGGCTTTCTAAAGTTGGGTGAGAAACGGATTCGTCAAGTGTGGTGGCGGCAAAGTTACTTGGAGTTGGTCGAGGGTCCGGATTGTTGATGATGGATGCCTGGAGAACACAAGTGAAGATAATGAGAATGAAATAATAGGCGGAGGATGTCAAGCATGATAGAAAAGGTAATGGTGGGCATACCTGAGTTTGTTCAACAACAAGACTTGATTCTTCAACCCCATGGTCACCAAGAGGGGTTCTCAAGGCTACCTGGGAGGGTTCCTTCTCGACACCACTTGTGGTGGATGCCTTTTCGAGTATTTTGGCCACCTTCGAAGGAGGTGGGCCAGCAGGTCCAGAGGCATTTGCGGGTTTTTTCTTTTTCCTCGTGAGAACCTCTTCAGGAGATTCATCTGAGGCCTCTGAAACTATAATCACAGCTGGGGTATCCTTCTTACCTTTCTTGGAAGGTGTTGGAGGCCTTCGACCAGTCTGAAGAGGCGGTGAAAATGAGGAAGAAATTCATAGAGTATAAGTAAAACAAAAGGTGCAAAGTATACCTGTGTACTCCCTTGGTCTTTGCCACTTTGCACGGTGGCAGCTCTAGTCGAAGCAGCTTTCCTAGGCACAGCTGAAAGATAGCACACAGTTGTTACAAGTTAATGATTACATGACTAGTCATAAGGCCATGGAGTAAGGATCTCAAACCTTCATATATTTCAGATTCGACATGAACGTCCTGAATTCCTATATGAAGGTGCCCTTTAAAACTGTCTAACGTATGCTTAGTCAAAACCACTCGTTGGGCTTTTGGCTGAGACTGCTGTCGAAGAAGCTTTAAATGCTCCCCACAGACAAACCAATCTGGAAATGGAGGGGCAAGCGCCACTCCAAAATCAGCAATAGGCAGTCAGGGGAACTTTGGGGGAAAAAGTTTAAAAGCTACCTCATAACGTTTCTCATGAGGGACGTTGGGAGGAATTTTTAGTTGATCCAGCTTTTCTAGAAATCTTCTCTTTAGAGTACCAGCAGCCTCATGAATGGTTCGACTAAGATCACCTGGTCGATAGATAGTTTCGAAGTATTTTTGAAAAGCTTGTATTTCTTCGGTGTGAGTGAACTTACTTTTTTTCATCTTGTCCTGCACATGGAGGAAAGCTTGGTCAAGTAACGAAGAAAACGTAGTCGCATCAAGGAAGTGCTCATTATAATGCTTCAACCACCATTGGTGGAAGGATGAAGTGCATAAAAAGGAAGGTTCGAAAAACACAGGGGAGAGGATGCTTCTTTTTTCGTTCCTGATGTTGAGTGCTTCAGAGACGTTCTCCTCGTCGAGGTAGGCGGTGTGAAAAATCACTTGACCCTTTTTCTCATATAAGCACTGAGGGAAACTCTGGGCCAGCCCAAATTGTCGAGAAACCAAGTTGGGTTGGTAGGCAATCAACGCTGATAAACCTCTCCCTAGGTTCAGCCTGTGGACAATAAATCTAGGAATCAAAAAGGCTTCCCAGATGGCAACAGACTCTGGATCAAGGGGTTGGAGAGGATTTGGAAATGGCCTTTGAAACCACTCAGGGCCATGGCTTCGTCGAACAAAGGGTGCCATGCTAGGAGTAAACTCATAGCGTTTGGCGAACATCATTATATAACTAGTGAAAGCCCTTTGAAGGTTTTCACCATCATCATTAGGAGTGAGCTTAGCTAGCCGTATCCCTTCGACGCTCCTCTCCCTGATCTCAGCAGAAGCTACATCGACTATGCCTTTTCTGGGGAGGCTGGCCTCAAACGTAGCATTGAACCACAGTTGAAGTAGCCAAAGAAGACCGCTCAAATGCATAGGACCTTGGGCGTCCACATTCTTCAGTCGAGAGGCCCCTTCACTGATAGATTCGTAAAGGTTCGCCAGAATGAGTTCACTCAGACAGGTACCTCTGTTGTGGTGGAGTTGGTTCGCCAGGGGCAAGTATTTCTTAGCCACCTGCAAGGACTTGGTACAAAAACATACTTCGACAGCCAGACTGTGAGGAAAGCGATGTGTTCTTCATCAGACACCTCATCATCTTCTTGTTTGAAGTGGTGCTTGATAAAGAGGGTGTAGGTCAATTTTGAGCCTGCAATGTTGATGGTATCATCAGCATCAACCTCAGGATTGTAGACAAAGCCATCTGGTCGAAGCCCCGTGATGGCAGCTACGTCAAAGAGGGTTGGAGTGACCATTCCACATGGCAGGTGGAATGTATAATGGGTGCTGTCCCAAAAGTACAAAGATGCTGCCAACATGTTCAAGCAATAGGGTATGTTGGTCTTCGACAGCATCAGAAGGTCATAGATCCCTATCTCCTTCCAATGGTCAGCTTTAACTTTCTCCATCTTCGCCATCCATTGGTCGAATTCTTTTAAAGGGTGGACGGCTCTCATCAACCTAGTGCCATCAGTGAGATAGCCAACATTGAGTTTGGGTAAAGGGATCTCTTCAGGGGAAGCTCTAGCAGCATAATCAATTTTAGGGGAACTCTTTTGCCCTAATGGTTTGGATTTCCGATACGATGGGAAAAACTCACTCAGCTTCTCGTTGGAAATATCCACCTCAGCCAAAGGACCAGATAATTCATAAGTTTTATCAGACATAACAAGGGGAATCATTACCTGAGATTGGTAGATGGCTCTTGCTTCTGTAGAGGTAGGTTCCGGCAAACAACGACGGTTATCTACCAGTTGAGGACCTGGGATGTTAGCGAACGGTGGGATGGTTTGCTTGAACAGAGTGACTTTACCCTTTTGGGTCTTCTTTGCTTGAGGATTAATGTGGGAGGATGCCATTGTGGAAGAAGATGGAAAGATGGTGTCTTTACTGGGTTGCGCAAAAAACTGAAGAGAAGAAGAGTTGCTTGAGAGTACTAAAGGAGTGGAAAGCGTAAAATGGCGGAAGTGGGTATATATAGATGTTTGAAAACATTCAGGGACTTGGATCCACCGTTGAAGCTAAGGGGTTAGTGGGACACGTGGCTTCCTCCTGAAGGCGTGATGGAAAGGAGCAGTTATGTGCAGACTGATCACGTCTGTTTTCAAGAAAGACGTTATGATGAATACGGCTGAAAAGACGTTTTAAGGATTTGTCACGATGGCGTGACGTCAGAGGCATGGTTTAAAGGAACTGAACAGTTTAGCCACTAGGGAATTAGTGGGATGTTAAGTTAAGGTCATACAAATAGGCGTCGAAATAAGCATCATGTCAAGAAATGGCCTTCCTACCAAGTCTGGCGAAATGACATTCCTTGGGGGCAATTTGTTAACCCTCAATTTCGACGCCAGACAAAATCAAAGTTATGTTAATGTTAAAAAAAGTTATTTTTAATATAAAAAGGCTTCGACCTAACTTTTGGGATGCCTGAGTCGAATAAGTGTGGAGAAGTCTTAAAAAATGGCTAAGTGTGGAAAGGGTTCTTCAACCGGGAGAATGTAGCGCTGCAGCGGTTATGTTAAGATTGGAGGGAATTTCCAATATTTGAAATTTAAATAAGAACAGTTGTGGACATGGGAACAGTTGAGATTAAGGTGAAGGCGCCAAAATCCACACGTTCGAAGCAGTAACCACCACTGAGTAGTTATTTCCTAGCACTATAAATAGGAGTTGGTTCTATGTAAATGGTGTGTTTTTCATATTTTTGTACAAGTTACTCTAAGAAACTCAAAGTACCCGCGTGTAGAGAAACGAGTTCGTGAGAATGTACGTAATGTAACACCATTGTCTTCCTTAATCTAATTTATCTTCAGCATGTTTACTTTCCATGTCTTTACAGTTTCTTGAAATTTATCTTCCATGCCAAATTTATGTTCAAAGTCATTTAAGTTTTCTGCGTTTTACTTTCGACCGCATTTTATGTTCAAGCATTTAATCTTTAAACCTTTACTTTTCAAAGCCTTTCATTTTCAAGAACGTGAAGTTCCCCTTTAAATCGACTGCATTTATTTTCGAAGTCTTTTACTTTCCAGCACCTTACCTTCGACAGCACTTTTACTTTCCCAGCCTTTACTTTCCAAGAACGTGGAGTTCATTGCATTTTACTTTCAAAGCTTTTACCTATTCGACGCCTTTAATTTTCGCACCCTTTACTTGCATTGCTTTAAATTTCAAGTTCTCACTTTACATTATTGCCTGTAGGAACGTGGAGTTCAGTTAGATTTTATTTTCAGCATTGTCGAACGTGGAGTTCAGTTTACATTTTCTTTAAGTTACACTTGTCTCTCAAAACTTAGCACATGTCCTAGGATTTGTGTGATCGATCCTGCAAGTTAAATCAATTTGCGTTTAGATTGATAGATCAGAGGTTGTTTACCAAAATTCACAGTAAACACATACCAGATTTTCTTGAGCCTTGCAATATTGTAGACTCGGGCTGACAGGCTGATAAGACAATACAACATGCTTTTAGTAGTACGGATAGTCCACAGCTTTATCACCAACTTTGAATGGTACCAGAAGCTGATATACAATTACTAAGTGTAGAAACTCGTCTGAATGCTGAGGCCTTCAGTTTAGAATCTACGTCAAGCCACGCTAGAAATTGTTCTTCAGACTCTGCCACCAGAAGCCAACAATGAAGCAACTCTAAGTGTATCTTAAATAAACAGATTATGTTATTTATGTACAAGAACAAGAACCTGCATAAATAAAACACACATCAAATAAACCATTGTTCTTTTAATACTTTTGTTATCATCAAAACTAAAAGAGAAAATATCAAGAACAAATCTTGTTCTAACAATCTCCCCCTTTTTTATGATGACAAACACAAGTATTTAAAGAACAATGTTAGGCATTTAATTTTCTCTGCAATAACAGGGTATGAGGTTTCTAAGCTCCCCCTGAGTCTGATAGTTCACAGCTGAGCTTGTTCTAGCATTAAGAGCTATTTCTCAAGAAAAATAAACTAGTCTTTTTAACAACATCAGGGTCTGAGGTTTGTAAGCTCCCCCTGAGTCAAACAGTTCCAAGGTTGAGTTTTGTAAGCTCCCCCTTAGTTCCATAGTTAAGAATACCAAAATGGATGCATTTTAACTCCTTTTGGCAACACCAGAATATGAGGTTTGTAAGCTCCTTTTGAGTCTCATAGGTTAAGTCAGAGGTTTGTAAGCTCTATCTTAACACTATGTACAAGAGAGTTAAAATATGTCGCCTTTTTTAACTTTCTTTGGAAACACCAGAATATGAGGTTTCTAAGCTCCTTCTGGGTCTGATAGGCTAAGTCTGAGGTTTGTAAGCTCATACTCAGACCTATGTACAAGAAAGTCAAAATGCGCCCTGGGCAAGTAACAGAAAAATAAATTACAAGAAAATAAATTACCAATATGTATTCAATGGGTTCATTTTTCACTTAAATACTTACTATTATTACTCCCCCTTTTGTCACATAAAAAAGAATAAAAAGAAAAAAAGGAAAGAGAGAAAAAAATATCACCAATAAATGTAACTCAGATCATCATTACAAGATCAGTTTCCAAGAAGGAATAGTAACCAAGTAATAAGAGTCATTAAGGTTTGTAAAGTGCATGCATTGAAGTCTTAATGGTCGTTACTATTCCAAGAATTAAACAAGGATTAAATTTAGACGCTTGGTATCCACAGAAGTTTCTATAAAAACATCTCACTCCTAAATCAATTTCATCAATCACTCATCCTAAGAATATGGAGTCAGCATATGAGAGTCATAAGGCATCTATTGTAACAGACACAACTAAGAGCTCTACAAGCATGCCAATCCAATCCCCTTAGAAGCGAGCTGCTTCTGAGTCCTCTACAACTGTTCATGTGCTCTCAACATAACTTGCTTCTGAAGAAACCACTTCAGCAGCATCTGAACGACCTTCAGAAGGAGGTTCAACAGTGGCTGCTTTGAAGCCTCAGAGAAGAAGCGTGAAGAGATCAAGGAAGAAGAAAAGGAGGGAAAATAAGAGGTTCTACAACTCTCTTCCAGACATAGAAGAGGAAGAAGTGATTGATTCATAAGATGAGAAGGTAAATTACAACAACAATGGACGCCGCTGGGCACGCGATTCAATGGCTAGAGGTGAATTCAAGGACAAATCTTGTACCCCTTTTTTGTTGTTAAATATTTGTAATTCTCATTTAATTAATGAAAAGTTTATTTCAGACCAATACTTCTTTATCACGCATCTACGTTCCAGAATTTTACTTTAGATTTTCTGTAACTACACTTAATAAAGTGAAACTGACACGGAAACGACAGTTAGAACAGATCAGTCATAAACTCATATTAATTTAGAGAATCTTAATAGATTAGATTACATTACCAAGAGTCATTATTAAAATGCTGATTTAATCAAGACTTAAGTAATATTAAACTCAAGACAATGAATGTAACACGTCTATAAAAGGACTCTAGTAAGCTTTCTTCCATCATCACTTAATCCCTAAAACACCAAGATGCATAAGCAAAAGAAAATATGGGTCCCAAAGAGAGATTTCATGAAGGCAGCACTACTGAATGCAGCAACTCAAGCAAATCTAAGCAAGGCAGCAGTTGAAGAATCTGCAATCAAGCAAACAGTTTCAAAAGTGCTCTCCTCTTCAGCATCCTTTGTGAAGACGCATTAAGAAGAAGATCTTCTAGATCCAGACGCAGAAACAAACTGATAAAGGAGGCTTCGTAGTTTGCTAAGGAAGAATGGCAAGATTTCTTAGACAATCTAGATATGTCAGATGATCCTAGGGAGTCCCTTAGGACACATCCATTAGAATAGAAAGATCTAATTGTCTTGTAATAGCTTCATTTTTCAGTAATAAAATAAGTTGCAAACATTTGAGTTCTTTCAACTATTTCAGATACTCAGTGAAAAAACATAAGTAAATATTAATCAGTTAAAACTGAACACAAGCATGAACAAACTTCTAAATTTATTAATAAGATACTTAATACAAAGATTTCATCAACAATACAAGACATAACTAAGCAGAAATATAGCATCATAATCTTTCATAGATAGCTTTAAACTTGTCTCCCAAATCTTAGAAGAACTAGCCTCAGAACTTATGTTGACCCTTTGATGAACAAGCATTTCAGAAATAACTCGTCCAAAAGGTATGAAGAAGGTCTTCCCCTTTTTAAAAGAAGAAAGAGACCTCTTCAGATGGTCAAACATAACTTGAGGAAGATCAATCTTCAAATATGAATTAAGAAGTAGAAGCAGATCTTTTTCAATAGGGTCCACTTGGTCTAAATCTTGATCCTTTGGCAGTAAGTTTGAATTCAGAATCTGACTCCAAACAACAGCTTCTGGAAGAATATTAGAAACCACTGATGTATTAGATGGATCTACAAAGATACGCCAAGTAGGAAGATAGTGTTCCCAAATAAGAGTTCCTGGAATTTCTCGATCTCCTCACAATTGATCACATTTACAATCGCTTTAGAGGTTACTGTAATAGAAACACCAGTTACTCTAGACAGAATAGCATACTCAGAATTCAGCTCAACAATGGAGGCATTAATCCAAAACTCTTTGATAAGACTTGGATAAGTGAAACCACAGAGCATCTCAAAGTAGCCACTCAATCTTTGTTTAGACACAGTTTCCCAGAAGTTGAAACCAATCTTAAGCAACTCATCAAAAGCCACAAACTTTTCATTAATGACAACCAGCTGATTCAAAGGAGAATAAACTGAAGAACTCATCTTAGGTTTGGTTTGATCAGCATGCACACAAGAAGAAAAGAAGAAAGAGAATAAGAAGAAAAAGAAAAAGAAAAAGAAAGTGAACAAGAATCTCACAAAAATAATAATTTTGTCAGAAAAGGACACTATGATGTTTCACAAGATAAGGAATAGTAACAACAAGTACTAAAATAGAAAACATCATTACCCAAAGGTTGTTTATCCAGCAGATAATTCAATTCCACCAGATAAGTTTCACCTTTATGAAAGATTAAGTATTATAAAAGCTTTTAGAAAACTCTTTACTTAAATTGTTATGTCAGACTGAAAGAATCTTCTTCTGAATCTCAAAAACTAACAACTTTCAAAAGCTATCAACCATCAGAGTCTAGTAAGTCCAGACCAAGATAGAGATATCATCTGTCAGTCACAAGTCTCAAAGATTCTATTCAGAACTAGCACTTTATCTTGAAACAAGAGACATGAGTGATAGATGAATATTGAATTGTCTTTTTTAGATAACTAACAAGCAACTGTATCAACACAAAAGTGAGAAAGTTGTTTTCATAAATGTGATCATCATCTGGCTTGATAAGACATTCAGTATAGACAAACACAACAGAGTTTCCTCTTAAAGATTTCTAAAGTTCTCCTTTTTCAAAAGAAAAACTTCTCTAGAAATCTAACAGAAACTTTGCATTTATATCTAAACAAATGTCTTATTGAATCAAAATATAAGTCAGACAAGAACAAACATACCACACTTTTTGTTTGGTCAGACTCGATTCAATATTCAGACTTGACCAATAGAGTCTGAACACAACTTTGAGTGGATTCTGATTCAATGGATGTCTGACCACTGATTTCACTACTTGAATCTGGGTTGTTGGCTCTTCTCCCAATCAATGTTGTAAACAACCTTATGGAAGATGCCTCTGCTTCTTTCCTTGATATTTGTAGCAGATACATTATGATACTCATATTTCTATAAAACCATACATGTAAGTACAAACAGACTCTTTTGTGCCTTACATCTCAATCTAACAGCAGATCATAAGTCACTCCAGACTGTAGGTCTAGAATGATATATGAACAGAATCTTGTTCTAAGCAAGGGCAATAATCTCATTATCTTGGAATAAATATTTTGACTTTGAAATCATTGACAAGCTCAGAACCAGATGGCGATAGCTATCAGAGATTGACATAAAGCATATCAGAGTATTGTCTTAGTACAGCTAACAGAGCTCGAAGAAAAGTTGAGGATTTCTCATAGGAGTGTCTTTTAAAACAACTTCCATAATGGTCCTTAACCAAGAAGCAATGGAGTTTCTTAAGATATCACCTTAAAGAATAAACTCCATATAATCAAATATTTTGAAACAAGATAGCTTTAACAACATCTCTTGCTTTTCAATACTTGATTTTTATTTCAGAACACAAATACTTCTTTCCATCTGCATCCTGCACTAATATCAGTTTCAAACGATTAAGCATTGAACAACATCTGATATTAGCTACAGACCTTCAACAACCTTTTCACTTGTCCAATGAGTTAAAAATGTGTCTAGCTTTTCCATCATTTAAATTCAATGGAATCACCCATTTGAATATGGTAGGAAAAGCCGTATGATATTTTTCATGTGGTACTTGATTCCTTCTTGAAGAAGAGATATACTTTTCTTATTGGATCAATATTTGCACCACTGTTAAGTGTTAAGCACAGACCATGCTCTGATACCAATTGAAGGTGTGAAAAGTACACAATGAGAGAGTTGAATTGTGTTTTAAGGTTTCTTATTATTTAGTTTCTGATCAGAGTTTCAAAATCAGAACTGGTGTTTAGATTTTGAGTTAATTCAGTTGGCAGCAGATATAACAAAAATCAATAAAATAACATCAGAAGACACAAAAGATTTGTACTGGTTCCTCCCCTAACTGAGAGTAGTCCAGCCCCCTTGCCTCACAAGAGATTTTCATTATAACCACTTCATGATTACAATCACTTATGCTTCTGCATAAGACTTTTACAACTGCTAAGACCAATTGTCTGAGACTTCCCATGCTTAGAGCTTCTGTCTAAGACTTACCCTTTGCTCACACCGTCAGACTGAGCCACCTGCTCATCTGCCCTCTAGTTGAGACTTCCCTTTACTTAGAGCTCATGTCTAAGACTTCCATTTATTCGCACCATCAGACTGAGTCGCCTGCTCATCTGCCTTTTGGCTGAGACTTTTCTTTGCTAAGAGCATATTTATAAGACTTTCCATTGCTCACACAATCAGACTGAGCTGCCTACTCATCTGTCTTTTGGCTGAGACTTACCTTTGCTTAGAGCACATGTCTAAGACTATACTTTTGCTCAATCAGACTAGTTGAATAAGACTTTCAAGGCTCAATCACTTAAGCAATGAGACTTATGTGGCTTAAGCATCTTGGCTCAAGACTTGTTGCCTGAATCCCAATGAAATAAGACTTTTTGCTCTAGCACATAGCAGGAGACTTAATCTAAACTATTGAAGACTCATCAGAATAGAGAACAAGGTGTACATGATTCAAGCATCAGAGGTGTGGGAGATAACCATAACAAAGACCTAAAGCACTTAAGATTTCTAAATATATACAGGGGTAATAAATCTTAAGGCTTTTACAATTACAACCTACAACAAAAATCTGCCTATTACATAAGGCTGATAATTGCTTGATCTTACTACTCCTTCAACAGAAGAATCCTTGTTGAAAATTCAGGCTTGAATCTTCAGCCATATATATATCCTTTCCAGAAACTAGTCGTTGAGAAGGTTACTTGATCAATTGTCTTTACTTCTGCTCCAAAGTACAAGGGACATTGAAGATGGATGCACAACAGATTTCTGAAACCTTTGTGTAACACGTTTAACTTTTGAGTCTACAATAAGTTCTACACTAGTAGAGCCATTGGGAGTAGACTGAGCCGCCTGCTCATCTACCTTCTTGCTGAGAATTTCCTTTTCTTAAATCACATGTCCAAGACTTTCCATTGCTTACACCATAAAACATACATAGTTGAGCCGTTGGGAGTAGACATCCATAGAACATACCAGCTTTTCTTGAGCCTTGCAATACTGTAGACTCGAGCTGACAGGCTGATAAGACAATACAACATGCTTTCAGTAGTATAGATAGTCCACAACTTTATGACCAACTCTAAATGGTACCAGAAGCTGATATACAATTACTAAGTGTAGAAACCCATCTGAATGCTGAGGCCTTCAGTTCAGAGTCTGCGTTAAGCCACACTAGAAACTTTTCTTCAGACTCTGCCACCAAAGATAGCAATGAAGCAACTCCAAGTGTATCTTAGATAAACAGATTCTGATCATTTATGTACAAGAACAAGAACCTGCATAAATAAAACACACATCAAATAAACCATTGTTCTTTTAATACTTTTGTTATCATCAAAACTAAAAGAGAAAATATCAAGAACAAATCTTGTTCTAACAAACTGTTCCTTGCATCACAAAGCATAATATTGAGAAACATGTCTCTAACAACATGGAGGACATTGAAGATGATGAGGATAATTATGAGCAGGATGAAAAACATTTTAAAATTGGGAAAATTCTATTGGAAAGAAGAAGCTTTCGAAGAACATTTCTTTTTTTTCCCTTAATAATGTTTCTTTCTAGTCATAGGAAAGTGTAACCAAATGGAAGTTAGTATATTCTAGGAGATTGACACACCCAAAAGAAACCCCCTAGTTGATGCATATAGATGCAATGCAATTATTTAGATCCTAAGTAATGCTAGACTATTGAAAACAATAATGAAGATCATAACTCAAGATATTACTGAAAATGTTCATGAGGACTAGCCTATGAATGATGTGAAGAATGTTATCTTATAAAATATTAGAGCAACTAACTGGGCTTCCTCATCTCATGGATCAATCATCAATCCTAGCCATGTTTGCCTTCTGTACCAAGTAGGAACTTATGTTGCCTTGGATTGTGGAGAATATGTTTTTGATCAATTTGTTAAGCATGTCATCAAATTGCCTATTGGTTTTCTCTCTTTAATATGTGGTATTTTGAGTAGCCATAATAATGATATTGTTACTTGTGATGATGAGATCGGTTCTGCACCGATTTATTGAATTTTAGTCACAAGTTTTTCATTAGGAAACATTTTGCTAACATTGCGTGTTCATTGTTGCTTTTGTTGACGAAACTGGTTTGGGCTTTGATGAATAAATGTTAGTTGTTGTTGCTATTTATAGGCATATGAGAATTCATATTCTCAATGCGTTAACTCATGAATCAAAGGTAACAATAGGGTATGAGGTTTGTAAGCTCCCCCTGAGTCTGATAGTACACAGCTAAGCTTGTTCTACCATTAAGAACTATTTCTCAAGAAAAAGAAACTAGTCTTCTTAACAACATCAGGGTCTGAGGTTTGTAAGCTCCCCTTGAGTCAAACAGTTCCATAGTTAAGAAATCCAAAATGGATGCATTTTAACTCCTTTTGGCAACACCAGATTATGAGGTTTGTAAGCTCCTTTTGAGTCTCATAGGTTAAGTCAGAGGTTTGTAAGCTCTATCTTAACACAATGTACAAGAGACTTAAAATATGTCGCCCTTTTTAACTTTCTTTGGCAACACCAGAATATGAGGTTTGTAAGCTCCTTCTGGGTCTGATAGGCTAAGTCTGAGGTTTGTAAGCTCATACTCAGACCTATGTACAAGAAAGTCAAAACGCGCCCTGGGCAAGTAACAGAAAAATAAATGACAAAAATATAAATGATCAATATGTATTCAATGGGTTCATTTTCCACTTAAATACTTACTATTATTTCTCCTCTTTTGTCATGTCAAAAAGAATTAAAAGAAAAGAAGGAAAGAGAGAACAAAATATCACCAATAAATGTAACTCAGATCATCATTACAAGATCAGTTTCCAAGAAGAAAGAGTAATCAAATAATAAGAGTCATTAAGGTTTGTAAAGTGCATGCATTGAAGTCTTAATGGTTGCTATTGTTCCAAAAATTAAACAATGATTAAATTTAGACGCTTGGTATTCATAGAAAGTGTTATAAAAACATTTCACTCCTAAATCAATTTCATGAATCACCCATCCTAAGAATATGGAGTCTGCATCTGAGAGTCATAAGGCATCTGTCGTAACAGACACAACTGAGAGCTCTACAAGCATGCCAATCCAATCCCCTAAGAAGCGAGCTGCTTCTGAGTCCTCTACAACTGTTCATGTGTTCTCAACACAACTTGCTTTTAAAGAAGCCACTTCAGCAGCACTTGAACGACCTTCAGAAGGAGGTTCAACAGTGGCTACTTTGAAGCCTCAGAGAAAAAGTATGAAGAGATCAAGGAAGAAGAAAAGGAGGGAAAACAAGAGGTTCTACAGCTCTCTTCCAGACATAGAAGAGGAAGAAGTGATTGATTCATAAGATGAGGAGGTAAACTACAACAACAGTGGACGCCGCTTGGCACACGATTCAATGGCTAGAGATGAATTCTAGGACATATCTTGTACCCCTTTTTTGTTGTTAAAAAGTTGTAATCCTCGTTTAATTAATGAAAAGTTTATTTCAGGCCAATAC
The DNA here is from genome assembly GCA_022829125.1 of Lathyrus tuberosus. Classification (NCBI taxonomy): domain Eukaryota; kingdom Viridiplantae; phylum Streptophyta; class Magnoliopsida; order Fabales; family Fabaceae; genus Lathyrus; species Lathyrus tuberosus. The sequence goes on from JALAZF010000159.1 coordinate 1,010,061, forward strand.
TTCATTATCAAGCATCTACGTTCCAGAATTTTACTTTAGATTTTTTGAAGTTACACTTAATAAAGTGAAACTGACACAAAAACGACAGTTATAACAGATTAGTCATAAACTCATATTAATTCAGAGAATCTTAATAGATTAAATTACATTACCAATAATCATTATTAAAATGTTTATTTAATCAGTACTTAAATAATAATAAACTCAAGACAATGAATGTAACACGTCTATAAAAGGACTCTAGTAAGATTTCTTCCATCATCACTTAATCCCTAAAACACCAAGATGTATAAGCAAAAGAAAATATGGGTTCCAAAGAGAGATTTCATGAAGGCAACACTATTAAATGCAGCAACTCAAGCAAATCAAAGTAAGGCAACAGCTGAAGAATCTGCAAGCAAGCAGACAGCTTCAGAAGTGCTCTCCTCTTCATCATCCTTTGTGAAGACGCATAGAAGAAGAAGATCTTTTGGATCCAGACACAGAAACAAACTGAGAAAGGAGGCTTAGGAATTCGCTAAGGAAGAATGGCAAGATTTCTTAGACAATCTAGACATGTCAGATGATCCTAGGGAGTTCCTTAGGACACATCCATTAGACTGGAAAGATCTAATTGTCTTGTAATAGCTTCATTTCTCAGTAATAAAATAAGTCGCAAACATTTGAGTTCTTTCATCTATTTCAGATACTCAGTGAAAAAACACGAGTAAATATTAATCAGTTAAACCTGAACACAAGCATGAACAAACTTCTGAATTTATTAATAAGATACTTAATACAAAGATTTCATCAACAATACAAGGCATAACTAAGCAGAAATCTAGCATCAGAATCTTTCATAGATAGCTTCAAACTTGTCTCCCAAATCTTGGAAGAGCTAGCCTCAGAACTTATGTTGACCCTTTGCAGAACAAGCATTTCAGAAATAACTCATCCAAAAGGTAAGGAGAAGGTCTTTCCCATTTTAAAAGAAGAAAGAGACCTCTTCAGATGGTCAAACATAACTTGAGGAAGATCAATCTTCAAATCTGAATTAAGAAGTAGAAGCAGATCTTTTTCAATAGGGTCCACTTGGTCTAAATCTTGATCCTTTGGCAGTAAGTTTGAATTCAGAATCTGACTCCAAATAACATTTTCGGGAAGAAGATTAGAAACCACTGATGTATTATATGGATCTACAAAGATACGCCAAGTAGGAAGATAGTGTACCCAAACAAGAGTTCTTAGAATTTCTCCATTCTCCTCACAATTGATCACATTTGCAATCACTTTAGAGGTTATTGTAATAGAAACACCAGTTACTCTAGACAGAATTGCATACTCAGAATTCAGCTCAACAATGGAGGCATTAATCCAAATCTCTTTGATAAGACTTGGATAAGTGAAACCACTGAGCATCTCAAAGTAGCCACTCTACCTTTGTTTAGACACAGTCTCCTAGAAGTTGAAACTAATCTTAAGCAACTCATCAAAATCCACAAACTTTTCATTGATGACAACCAGCTGATTCAAAGGAGAATAAACTAAAGAACTCATCCCAGGTTTGGTTTGATCGGCACACACACAAGAAGAAAAGAATAAAGAGAAGAAGAAGAAGAAAAAGAAAGTGAACAAGAATCTCACAAAAATAATAATTTTGTCAGAAAAGGACACTATAATGTTTCACAAGATAAGGAATAGTAACAACAAGTACTAAAATAGAAAACATCATTACCCAAAGGTTGTTTATCCAGCAGATAATTCAATTCCACCAAATAAGTTTCACCTTTATGAAAGATTAAGTATTATAAAAGCTTTTAGAAAACTCTTTACTTAAACTGTTATGTCAGACTGAAAGAATCTTCTTCTGAATCTCAAAAACTAACAACTTTCATAAGCTATCAACCATCAGAGTCTAGTAAGTCCAGACCAAGATAGAGATATCATCTGTCAGTCACAAGTCTCAAAGATTCTATTCAGAACTAGCAATTTATATTGAAACAAGAGTCATGAGTGATAGACGAATCTTGAATTGTCTTCTTTAGACAGCTAACAAGCAACAGTATCGACACAAAAGTGAGAAAGTTGTTTTCATAAATGTGATCATCATATGGCTTGATAAGACATTCAGTATAGACAAATACAACAGAGTTTCCTCTTAAAGATTTATAAAGTTCTCCTTTTTCAAAAGAAAAACTTCTTAAGAGATCTAACAGAAACTTTGCATTTATATCTAAACAAATGTCTTATTGAATCAAAAGATAAGTCAGGCAAGAACAAACATACCACGCTTTTTTTGTTTGGTCAGACTCGATTCAATATTCAGACTTAACCGATAGAGTCTGAACACAGCTTTGAGTTGATTCTGATTCAACGGCTGTCTGACCACTGATTTCACTACTCTCACCAAATTCAGTACCACCAGTACTTGAATCTAGGTTGTTGGCTCTTCTCCCAATCAATGTTGTAAACAACCTTATGGAAGATGCCTCTGCTTTTTCCTTGATATCTGTAGCAGATACATTATGATACTCATATTTCTATAAGACCATACATGTAAGTACAAATAGACTCTTCTGTGCCTTACATCTCAATCTAATAGCAGATCATAAGTCACTCTAGAGTGTATGTCTAGAATGTGATATGAACAAAATCTTGTTCTAAGCAATGGCAATAATCTCATTATCTTGGAATAAATCTTTTGACTTTGAAATCATTGACAAGCTCAGAACCAAACGGCGATTATTATCAGAGATTGACATAAAGCATATCAGAGTACTATCTTAGTACAACAAATAGAGCTCAAAGAAAAGTTGAAGATTTCTCATAGGAGTGTCTTTTAAAACAACTTCCATAATGGTCCTCAACCAAGAAGCAATGGAGTTTCTTAAGATATCACCTTAAAGAACAAACTCCATATAATCAAATATTTTGAAACAATATAGCTTTAACAACATCTTTTGCTTTTGAATACTTGATTTTTATTTCAGAACACAAATGCTTCTTTCCATCTGCATCCTGCACTAATATCAGTTTCAAACGATTAAGCATTGAACAACATTTGATATTAGGTTTTGGTAGAATTTTCTTCTTGCTTTCAAATTTGGGAAATCAGTTGAAACACACATATTTCAGAAGCTCTTGAAGTTACTCTTCTATCAACAGATATCACAATCCATTCAGCCAGTATGAAAGTCCTTCTGACATGAAACCTAAGTTTCTCATCATTAGTCATTCCAAAGAACTTAAGCTAAAGAAGAGAAGGTGATCTGTTGAATCATTTTTCATCATCTAACTTCATTTCTTTTCTTTAACGACTGCCAGACAAATCATCAGAACACAACAGATTTAGGATGTAACCATAAAAAAAACAAATGTGACTTTAGATTTAAGTCAAGAAACAATCCTCTTAGAATTTGCTTGAAAAAATTAGATGAAGTGTAACTACTTCAAGCTTCAAAAACTGATTCTCACAAATCTAAGCACAAGACTTCAAAGATAGTCCAAGACACAGACATATCAATGATGTTGATATACTCAGAAGTGAGATAGTGCATCTACCAGAATGCAGTTATCTCTGAAGATATTCAATATGCATCTTCTGAGTTAGTGAAAGAGATTTAAAAAAATCATCTATAATACCATCAACTTCTATAGTAAGTGTAGCGAGCGATTTTGGACGCGGTTCTTAAGCGCTGGTCGCTCTCTGCGGTTTGAGCTTAAAACTACAGGTTGATTCATTCTTTATCCTATTGTGAGCTGAATAAGGAAGGGAAATAGATGTCTCCAATTAACCCTGCTTTGCATACTGAGTTTAAACAGCGGTCTGTTAGGTTACGAATGCTATCAATGTGGGGGGCCTTTGTACTGGTTATTCGTATTTTCGCCAATATGGTTTCTCTCTTTTTACCTGGGCAGAAGGTTTCTAGCGGGGAACAAGGATTAGGATGTTAGGACTGACGTTTTTGAATTACTGCTTTTAATTGATGGAGATATGGGATTTGGGTTTTTATTTAGTGTGCTCGCTAAGATCTTTTCTTTCGATCTTATGCCTACGTATTCCCGTTTACCGAAACAGGGAAATCAGAGCGTTCGTAGTTCCTCCTATTCTATGGGAGGAAATGGTTGTTTTTGTGTCTTGTTCAAAGCCCAAGACGTGAAGCGAAAGGTGATTTGTATCTTGATCAAAGCCCAAGATGTGAAGCTGAAGGTGATTTGTATCTTGATCAAAGCCCAAGATGTGAAGCTGAAGAGTTTATTTGTATCTTGTTCGAAGCCCAAGATATGAAGCTAAAAAGTCTCAACTTTAGAGAGAATTTGTCATCTCTAAAGAGGGGGTTGTTTGTCACAACTGTCGGGTGACTGGTTATAAAGGAGAATTACTTTAACCGGGATACGCGGATCCTAGCAATGCCATAATTTCCTTCATAGGGGATTTTAACCTGAAGGAGAAGACTTTAACTCAGTGTAGAGCAATGCCATCTTTCCTTCGGAATTTCTCATGCTAAAAGAGGGACAGTGGCATGGATGTAGATGATCCAGAGGCTTGCCGCTTACAGCGATTAGATGAAGGGGAAGGAGTTGTTGATGTTTGTGTACTGTGAACGAGGCACAGCTTTGATGCTAAAAGGTTGATTGGATCAACCAGTGGTTTTCTTATATAAAGCCTAAGAGGAGACTAATATGTGTCTCGTACAAAGCCCGAGAAAGAGGCTAAAAGGTTTTGACTTGACGATGAAGTCTTTTGGTATCTCGTACGAAGCCCAAGATGGAGGCTAAAGAGGTTATTGACTCAACGAGGGAGTCTCTTATGTGTCTCGTACAAAGCCCGAGAGAGAGGCTAAACGTTTGTTTGACTCCGCTGGGGAGAATCATTGTACCAAGCCCAAGAGGAGGCTAAGATGACTGTTTCAGTTGAGTGACAGGTCCAATATACTGATTTTGAAAGAGAAAATCAGTTCTTATATGAGCAACACTGTACTCATGGATTCGATTCAAGGATCCGGGTTATTCCTGTTTTTTAAGGAAGCGGGAAATCCGAAGGGTATTGAGACTGTCCGAGTCTACGGGTTTCCTTCCTATTTTTTGAAGGGTGCTTGAGAATGTCTTTGAGACTCAAGGAGATTAGACTGTCCAAGTCTAGAGTTCCATCTTTTGTACCATGTTTTGAGAAATAGTAGTAGACTCTATGAAAGTACTGCTCTATGCAGATGACTAAGTTCTGTTCCTATACCTCTAGGAGGTCGTCGGGACAATTTGTACGAAGCCCAAGAGGAGGCTGGAAACTTTTAAGAAGCCGAAGGGTCCTTGTACGAAGCCCAAGAGGAGGCTATCATTTCCGGAGGAAGAGATCATTATACGAAGCCTAAGAGGAGGCTGTGAATACTTCTAAGAAGCCGTCGGGTCCTTGTACTAAGCCCAAGAGGAGGCGGGGTTGTTTTTAGGAAGCCTGTGGGTCCTTGTACGATGCCCAAGAGGAGGCTGATGCTTTTAAGAAGCCCATGGGTCCCCAAACCCCGAGAAATTCAAGGCAAGCTATTCACAAGGAATAGATCAAGTCAGGAAAGTTCGAGAATTTGGAAGAAACTCAAAGATCCCATTCACGGAGAAGACATTCATCTTGGGGAGTAGAGTTTCTTGACAATTCCTAATGAGGACAGCCGAAGAGAAGACTGTATCTGGTGATCCTATTGGGGATCTAGCTGTCTATTTCTACGAATAAATGAAACGGCGTCACCTAGTTCTAGACGTAGTTGCCGGGGAAACTCTAAATATCTATACTATTATTACACAGTTGATATGAGTTTATGAAAGAAGACTTACAGTGAAACAGCCCCACAATACAGTTATATGTATATGAAAGCGGTAAATGAAAGCAATAACCACTTACTCGGTTGTAGAGCTTCCATGTTGTTTGGTTAGTTGTTCAACAAAGAAAGATTGATAACAATATTATATTCAAAATCAAAGGAGAAAGTGCTTTGAAAAAGAAAGATTTGGGGCTTACAACTCAAGGAGAGGCCCAGGGTTTTATCAGTGAGCGCACTGTTGTTTTTTGTACAGAGGGACTTATACAAGTGACTGAGGTCCAAAGAGGTCTTCTGTACAAGAGGGGTTGGGTCTTACACTCTAATAGAGGCCCAAGTATATTTTGATAAGGAATGGGTCTTACTACTCGAGGGTAGGCCCAAGGTTGTTTTTTTTAAAAAGGCGACGATCGCGCCGAGGTTTCCTTTTAACGTAGAGGGACTTATACAATAAGTGAGGCCCCAAATGGTTTTGGTTAAAAGGGGATTGGGTCTTACACTCTATCAGACGCCCAAAAAGTTTTAAGAAAAAGAAATGGGTCTTACTACTCGAGGGTAGGCCCAGGTTTATTTTAAAAAAGGCGACGATCGCGCCGTTTATTTGAAAATGTACAGGGGGACTTATACAATAAGTGAGGCCCAAAAAGTTTTATGTACCTAAGGGGGTTGGGTCTTACACTCTAATAGAGGCCCAAGTATATTTTGAAAATGATTTATGAGGTTGAATAAAAAAAACCCTAATTTTAATCTTTAAAAAATAAATATTTAAAGAAAATCAAACAAAATTCAAAATAAATTTGAATAATCCACTTATGATTTTGCTTAAGGTTTAAATAAATGAGGGATAATCACAAGGAATATTTAAACTCATTAGGTTTTGATTTTCAAAGTAAATATTCATTTTTAGAATGTTTAAAAACAATTAAAAACGAATTTATTCACAAAAATACTAATTATATTAAATAAATAATATAAATCTAATTTTTTGGTGGAATAAAATATTTCAACATTTTTGTGAATTGTTGCAAAAAGAGCCAATCAAAAATGATAAAAATTGAAGGAGTTATTAATTTTTCAAATCATTAAAAATAATAATATGAAAAATAACAAAAATGAAAAAGTGGTAAAAAGAAGTCTGGGGCGAGGGGGATTCGAACCCCAGACCTCTCGCTTGCCAATACTCACAAAACCAGCTGATGAACCGCTGGGGCGCAATGCCAATTCATTAATAACATGGCAAGTGAAAAATATATATCAAACTTGTTGGATTTTCTGAAGAATGGCGCCATGGCCATCTTCTTCCTCGAGCTCGTGCATGAAGCACCATATCTCACTCATCTCTCAACCATTGGACATGATTCAAACACCAAACTCATGCGTTTTTTCACAAGGAATAAGATGGCAATACCCAATTTTATTCATTTTCAGTGTGGAGTAAAATAATCATGATGAACACAGATGAACCCTAATTTGCAAAAGCAATCGTGCAGGCATGGTTATGAGGTCTATGATCCAATTTTTTGAGGCAAAACAATCAACACATGATGGCAAGAAAATGGCAAAAATATCATGCGAGGAAATATGCATGGATCATGGAGTTTGAGTTTGAAGCTCACCTTGATGCAAGCTGAAATGGAACTTTGCCCAGATGGTGTTCCAGTCGTGAATTGATGATCCCTACAGCTTCAATGGATGTTATGGAGTGTGTTGCAAGCTTTGGAACACTCTGAAACCTTCTGGATCAAGCTAGAGACCTCCACCTGCAAAATTGAAGCATAATGGCTTGGTTGAAGAGTGATTTTGAGCCTGGGGTGTTACAGTTGGTGTTTAAGTGTTTGGACACCTGAAATACATCATATGTGATGTGTTTGAGCAATTGGAATGGATTGATTGTGGCTGCAACTCAAAACCCTATAGTGGTTACTCAAAAACAAGAAAACTTGAGGTTTAAGAAAGAATGAGAGAAAGCAGTGTTGTAACTGGCTTTGGTGTGAGTTGAATGATCCATTGGGACCTCTATTTATAGGTGATCAACTTTTGTTTTGGAGGAATAGTGAATGGCTGCTGGATCAGATCACATTTGCATGGATTGGCTTGGAGGATTTCTTCTAAAGCAAGGCAAGCTAGCCATTCCCAAGAGCAAGGCTATGCCTTGACCAAAACCACATTCCTCAGATGTTTTTATTGTTGTTTAATTAGAGAAATTGACTGAGTAGGGTAGCTACCTTGACAATGCACTATTCCACATTAATGCACTTTGAATTCAAGGAAAAATGTGCCAAAGTGGATGAACTTCAAGTTGAAAGATTCCTTGGTCTTTTGACTCAGATTTATCAATTGGATCAGTTGCATTGTGATTGGTTTGAACACAGGTGGCATAGTGATCCTTATTCTTTGGCTCAAAATCGTGTGTGGCAAGCAAACATGCAAACTGATTTTTCAAAAATAGCTTGCAGCAGCATGACTTTGGGCAAGGATTTTTCTTGGCTCAAGTTGAATCAATTCATGTTGTTGAGTTCTTTGAATTCTTGGCAACATATGCAACAACATTGATGTTTAACTTTAGACTTGATTCAGCTTGCAACTGTGTGAAAAAATCCCACAAGTTTTGGTGTTTCAACAAAATCTGTCTTGGACAGAATTTTTCTAAGTGTTGGAAAATGGTACATTTTCATGTTTTCAGCCACTTTGGCTCACTCATAACTCAAAATCCATAATGAATTGGAGTTAGGCCTAGTTGAAGTTTTTGTAGAGGGTAATGAGATCTACAAATCAAGCTTTGGATGAAAAAAAATGGCCTTGTGGTTTAGGAGTTATGGTCCTTCAAAGTTGGTACCTTTGTCACTTTATTTTTAACTTAGAAAATTTTCTAAGTTTTTATGGTTACCCCTTTTACAAGTTATCTAACTTTTCTTGATTTTTATTGATGAATGATGATTCAAATCATACATAAACATCATTTTAGGGTTAAAAATCCATTTTGGTGAAAAATCTCCAAAAGTCAAAGTTGACTTTTGTGCACAGTTGACTTTTTATCAAATGAATTCCAAATTATGCAATTCTTCAGGAAATCATGTCCTTGACCTAAATCAAACTTGATGGACATGTTCCAAGGGTGTCATAGGGTGTATTGAGGTATGTCCTAGGGTTTAGGAGCATGTCTTGGTCAAAAGTCAAAGTTACAGTTGACTTTTCCCTTAAAACCCTAATTGTGGTGCAGATGAAATTGAGACTTGTTGCTCAAGCTTCTTGGATTAATCCATTGTTCCAAATGGATCAATATAGTTCATTAGAGACCCTCAAATCATGTCTTGAGGTCTTGGCTCTTGATTTTCCCTAAAAGTCAACTTAGGGGTGAATTAGGTCAAGAAACCCTAATTCCTGATATTTTATGTATGCATCCCCTGAGGTCAAATTGACTTGATGATTGGGTCCATGAGGTTCCATGGAGTATATTAGGTTATGTTTTGGATCATTGGCTTGTGCCCAGATGAAAATTTCCATCTGGAGGCCCTGGTCGATCAAAACCCTAATTTGGTGACATTGGCGATCTTGAGGCTTGATCCACTTAGAAGGGAGCAGCCTTGTGCTTAATCCTTGAAGTGGGAGTCCTTTTGGTCCATTGTGGATGTTTGAGAGGTTTAGACAAGTTGAAGATCATGTCATTCCTTGATTGATCCTTTGTCTAAGGCTCTGAGAGGGCTTAAAACCCTAATTTTGATTGTAGTGAATGCTCAACAACCCTTGAGGCATTTGGTGAGGCATGATGGTTCATTCATATTGTGATGATGATTTGCACAATGATGGGAAATCTTAGTGGTCAAAATTTGGGGTATGAAAGATGCCCCTATTTAATCTTCTTGGACACGAAGGTGTGAATGACGAAGGTATTCGGGCATTCGGGGTGCAAGAGGATTAAATATCGGAATACCCGAAATTTTGGTTGTGGTTATGAATGATAGCTTACGCATTCATCTTCTTTTGCTAAGCAATGATGCTTAGAAAAGGTAAACTTCCCCTCGATCCTGGTTTCCTACCAAGGAACTGGTCTTGGTTTCTGATTTAAACTTCCCCTCGATCCTGGTTTCCTACCAAGGAACTGGTCTTAGTTTTTTTTGTCAATAAACTTTATTGACAAGGGACGCTATTCGTAGCGGTTTTCCTCAAACTTCTCACCGAATTTTCCTGGGGAGATGCCATTTGACGGAAAAACTTTTGATGTCAGACTTGCTGGGGGAACCCAGTCGCCTGAGTTGTAAAGTTGCACAAACTTCTCTGTTGGAGATGCCATTTGTTTCTACTGGGGAAATCGAGTCTCTTGAGAGACTTCCTTCGTTTGGGGTCTTACATCATACTTTTCTCAGGATCTTCCCGGAGAAATGCCATATGATGGGATCCAATTTTGAGGTGCCGATGACCTTTTCATCAGTGGTCTTTTTGGAGCGAAACTGGCATGCTGCCGAATCTCTGATTACGAGGCTTTCTCTGTGGATTTTCCTTAATCCGGGAAAGCAAGGATATCATCTTCAATGGCGAAGAGTGACATCTGCTGAAAGATTTCTCTGGCTTTTCAGAGGTTCAAGTTATCAAAGTGGTCAAGGACCAACTTCTTTCCAGAAATAAACTGGAAGCAAGGTTGTTCAGACACAGTATTTCCTGATGAGGCAAGAACTGACAGCTCGATTGAGAGAACTTCTATCACTAGGGGACAAGACCGACTAGAGTGATAGTGATGCAATATGAAATGTGAATGCAAATAAAAAATGCATGATGTATGTATGTTTATGCGGACAAAACTGACGCGACATAAAAACTAAAAAATAAACATGACTGGATACTCGGCCATCATGGGGCGAAGAAATACCGTTGGTTCAGAATAGCAATTCTACCTTGCTTAGGAGAGATAGTCCCCGTCGGGAGCTATGTTGGCTGGGCTTAGGAGATAAGAACTCGGCCGAGGTGTGTCAGACGAAACAAGGTCTCTGACACAGTTGATCCTTCATTCAGGCGTACTGGCGTAGAAGGAGTACTTTGATTCTGCCCTTTGAGGCTCGAACACCTTTGGAGACGCAATCAATGTTCTTTCGATGTTCAATAGTCAAAAGAATTGCCATCTTTATTTTTAAAAAAAGCAGAAAAATTTCTATCAAGTAAATTCATTTTTGTTTTATTTCAAGAATCGTTAATCATGTTAACAACGTTGTTCTGTAAAGCTAAAACAAATAAGAACTACAAACAAAAGCACAAGGGCTCAAATTTTATTGATAAGATGGAGATCAGCCAAACGCGTGATTCCAAAGAGTATATACAAAGTTTGAAAATGGTAATTTACAAGGAAAAGGGCTACGTTGAAACATAACGACCACTATCCTTCCATCAACTTTGAATTCGGAGCATCCTGAGCTTCTGTCGAAGATGACCTTGACTGGAGTTTTCTGACAGATGATGTAACTGCTGCTGCTGAGGGACTTGCCTCTGTTGAACATAGTTACTTGCCATTATCCCTAATTTTTGCCTGGATTGTTCTATGATGTTTCCAATCCATTGGGATGATTATTTTTCATGTCTCTAACTTTTGCCTGGACCGCCCTTTCGGGTTTTCAATCCACCGAGACGTTTTTTTTTAGTTTAGGCGAAGTATTTCTTGACTACATCAACATTCGTGGGGTAGGCAAATTCCTCTCCGTCCATGGTTGTAAGCCTCAAGGCGCCGCCTGAGAAAGCTTTCGTGACCACATAGGGGCCATCATAATTTAGGGTCCATTTGCCCCGAGAATCAGTGAGAAAATATTATATCTTCTTGAGCACAAGGTCTCCTTTTCTGAAGATGCGAGGTCGGACCTTTTTGTCGAATGCCCTCTTTATCCTCTGTTGATATAACTGACCGTGGCATAGTGCCGTGATTCGCTTCTCTTCGATCAGATTCAGTTCGTCGTGTCGGCTTTGACACCATTCAGCTTCGGTGAGCTTAGCTTCCATCAATACTCGGATTGACGGGATCTCTACTTCCATGGGGAGCACTACCTCCATACCATACACTAAAGAGAAAGGGGTAGCCCCTGTTGAAGTGCGAACAGATGTACGATAACTGTGAAGAGCGAAGTATAGTATCTCGCGCCAATCTTTGTAGGTTACAACCATCTTTTGAACGATCTTCTTGATGTTCTTGTTAGCCGCTTCTACCGCTCCGTTCATCTTGGGTCGGTAGGGAGATGAGTTATGATGTTCGATCTTGAACTCTGCGCATAACTCTTTCATCATCTTATTGTTCAAGTTAGATCCATTATCAGTAATGATCTCGCTTGGAACACCATAATGGCAGATGATATTGTTTTTGATAAATCGGACCACCACTTGTCGGGTTACATTAGCATACGATGCTGCTTCGACCCACTTGGTGAAGTAGTCAATGGCTACCAGGATGAACCGATGTCCGTTTGAAGCCTTGGGCTCAATCATGTCAATCATGTCGATTCCCCATATCGAGAAAGGCCATGGGGAAGAGAGAACTTTGAGATGGGATGGCGGTACATGAATTTTGTCGGAGTATATCTGACACTTGTGACACCTCCTCATGTACTTGTAGTAGTCGGATTCCATTGTCAACCAATAGTACCCTGCTCTCAGGATTTTTCTCGCCATTGTGTGTCCGTTGGCATGAGTGCCAAAGGATCCTTCATGAATTTCTTTCATGAGCATGTCTGTTTCTGGCCTGTCGACGCATCGGAGCAAGACCATGTCAAAATTTCTCTTATAGAGAGTGTCACCGCTCAGGAAGAAGTTTCCAGCCAATCTTCTGAGGGTTTTTCTGTCTTTTCTGAGGGCCCCAGATGGGTACTCTTGTTTCTGAAGGAAGCATTTGATATCATGATACCAAGGTTTGTCGTCTATGACTGCTTCAATCGTGAAGATGTAAGCGGGCCGTTCAAGGCGCATTATGTCGATCTTAGGTATGTCATTCCATTGACCTACACTAATCATGGAAGAGATAGTGGCTAATGCATCAGCTATGTGATTCTCATCACGAGGGATGTGATGAAACTCAACTCTGTTGAAGAAAGGTAGCAAACTTCTTGCGTAGTCCTTGTAAGGAATCAATCCTGATTGGTATGTGCTCCAATCTCCTTTTATCTGATTGATAACCAAAGCTGAGTCGCCGTATACGTCCAAGTTCTTGATCCTTAAATCAATCGCTTCTTCGAGACCCATAATACAAGCTTTGTATTCGGCCTCGTTATTTGTACACTTGAACGTAAGTCGAGCGGTGAAGGGAATGTGGGTACCCTGAGGGGTAACAATGATTGCCCCAATTCCATTTCCATAATGATTGACTGCTCCGTCAAAGATAAGCCCCCATTGGGAACCTGGCTCTGGCCCTTCACTGGGTAGCGGTTCATCGCAGTCTTTCATTTTTAGATACATGACATCTTCGTCTGGGAAGTCAAACCCGATTGATTCTTGATCGTCAATCGGTTGATGAGCCAAATGATCGGCTAAAATACTTCCCTTAACGGCTTTTTGAGCGTGGTACTCTATGTCATATTCTGATAACAACATCTGCCAACGGGCAATTCTTCCCGTGAGAGCAGGTTTTTCGAAGACATACTTGATTGGATCCATTTCGGAGACCAACCAAGTAGTATGACGAATCATGTATTGGCGAAGACGTTTGGCTGCCCAAGCCAAAGCGCAGCAAGTTTTCTCGAGCCTCGTGTACCGAGTTTCGCAGTCGGTGAATTTCTTGCTTAGATAGTAAATGGCAGACTCTTTCCGTTTGGTTTCGTCTTGTTGGCCAAGTACACATCCCATTGAGTCCTCTAGGACTGTGAGGTAAATGATCAATGGTCTTCCTTCCACTGGAGGTGATAGAATCGGAGGATTCAACAGATATTCCTTAATACTGTCGAAGGCGGTTTGGCAATCTTCTGTCCAAATGCAGTCCTGGTTCTTTTTGAGTAACTTAAAGATCGGAGCACAAGTGGCGGTCATAAGGAATATGAATCTGGAGATGTAGTTCAAACGTCCCAGGAATCCTCTGACTTGTTTTTCAGTTTTCGGAGAAGGCATTTCTTGAATGGCCTTGACCTTGTCAGGATCAACCTCAATTCCTTTCTGGCTAACGATGAACCCTAGTAGTTTCCCTGAACGAACACCGAAGGTGCACTTGTTGGGATTCAAGCGGAGCTTGAATTTTCTTAGACGTTCGAACAACTTCGACAGATGTTCAACGTGCTCACTCTCTGTTTTTGATTTTGCAATCATATCATCGACATATACCTCGATTTCTTTGTGTATCATGTCATGAAACAGAGTAGTCATGGCCCTTTGATAGGTTGCCCCAGCGTTCTTCAAACCGAACGGCATTACCTTGTAACAAAAGGTGCCCCATGGGGTAATGAACGAAGTTTTCTCCATGTCTTTCGGCGCCATTTTGATTTGGTTATAGCCCGAGAATCCATCCATGAAGGAGAAAACTTTTAACTTTGCTGTACTGTTAACCAACATGTAAATGTGTGGTAAAGGAAAGTCGTCCTTTGGACTTGCTGTAACACCCCCTTTCTATACCCCCAAATAATCACATAAATCATTTAGGCACATATTAAAAAATTCGCCAGAGTACGATTAAAACATAGTATAAAAGAGGCATGTCACATCATACATGCATTTAATACATACAACACCTGCTCAAAATATTGATATGCAACAGTGGGGTAACTTGCCACAGAGGAACTTTGTCCTTACACCCACATCTCAATATTTAGAATAAAAGCAGAAAATCTAAACATTGAAATACATCCAAGTATATATACGTAGATATATACATCACCAAGTATCATCCATCATTATAAGTCATGTTTACATAAACATTCATCAACAAGATACATGTACAAATGTATCACAAAAGAATAATATACATCCTAGCTACCCGGTGCTACATATCAGAGCCAACCGACCAAAAGAATGAAGACACGCTTCACAAAAAGACCTCCAGCATACCTACTCTGCAATGCCTCATAGAGCATCATAAAACAGCAGAAGGGTGAGAAATATTATCATAATAACAATGCATATAATTATGTACTACAACATAAACATATAACACATATTCTCACCACAACTCATCATATATCACAATATAGATATATCATCAAGCATATTCATTATGCATACATTCACCATTATCATCATTCCACATGAACACACACATACTTGTTTATTCAACAATGCATCATTATAAGATACAGTTTATATCATTTCCCATAAACATACATATATCAATGTTTATTCATCAATGCATAAATACAAAGATGATCAATGCAACTCATAGAGACCGACTCTCGACTCTATGCAGATGCAAGCGGTACCGACTCATCTCCCGAGCTCAATTGAAGAACTCAATGGAAATATCCTCCCTGCCGGGCCTACGATATTTCCCCATCGCTCATACCATCATGGCATCCGATGTTTCTGGATTGTTCACGCAGACACAATCTGATTGCTCAAACCCCACAAGGGCACACAATCATTCTGAAGATTCCCATGGAATCAAGTGTAACTCATCGCAACGATTACACCCATTGACTACGCAATGTTCAGAGGATCCTCAAATGATCATTTGTGTAATCAATCACTCACACCCAACAGGGACGCGATATTACATCCGATTCTCCACGAATCGCGACACATGAATGCATGTCATGATGTTTCTCATACAAAATGACCACATACACTCATGCAATGCACACATATTTCACAATATAGTCATGCATTCATCACATATAATCCACATACATTCACATCAATTGTATAATAACATACACAATTATCCAAACAATTCAATTTATGGTTCACCGTAAAAGTCGGTTAAAAGTCGGCTAAAAATAATATTTTTCATCACCATCAAATAGAACATATTTTTAGCTTCAGTTTGATATAAAGAACAGCTCAATCGGATAAACGACGAAAAAGTTACGGACTTTTAAAGAAAACATTTTTCGGAAAACTAGCAGAGTGCAATCGATTGCACTCCTGATGCAATTGATTGCACAGTCCCAGACTTGCAATTTTTTTCCCTTTACATATGTGCAATCGATTTGCATCCTGCTGCAATCGATTGCACCTGTTAAAAACCAGAAAAAATAGCTGCTGCCCAAACACAAAACCCTCCGGAAACCCGACCGATTCAATTCTATGATACGAAACAAATACACAGTAATCCTTACCAAATATATATCAATGTTTTAGGACCATAAAACGATAATTCTACGACGTTTGATTTTCACCCGAAAACTCAAACCCTCTAATATCCAAAATGTCGAAAGTTACGAAGCTCAACCGATTTCAACCAAACAAGTTTCTATAATCACGGCCTAACATCATACGACTAATCTACACAATCTATTCCGAATTTCATCCGCGAAAACATCGGTTTCTATCGATTGTGTTCAAATTCAACCTAACCACAAATATCTCTAAAACAACCAAATAATTCCAACACACACCCACATAATCATAAACATGGATAATATAACAATGTTTCACACCCTTACCCGGATTCCAAATGATCTAGCTCTTGTTCTTGATGATTTCCACTCTTTTTCCTCTTTTCTTCTCTTTTTCCCTCTTCCTCTTTCTTTCTCTTCTTTTTCTTTCTATCTTTCTCTATTTCTCTCTATTTCTCTTTTCTATCTATTTTCTTTCTTTTCTATTTCTTTTCTCTCATTTTCCACTAAATCAATTAATTCATTTTTCTCACATAATTCTAATTCCACAAAATTTCTAACTTATGATTAATTGAGAAAAGTCAAAAATACCCTTCATTCTAATTTCCCCGAAAACTCTCGAAAACGGTAAAATAACATTTAACACACCAATTTAACAAATAAAATAATTTATCACCCAATTAAAATAAAAGACTCAAGAATAATGGAATAATCAAAATCGGGGCGTTACAACTCTCCCCCACTTTAGAAATTTTCGTCCTCGAAAATAATACCTGATTCAAACAACTCCGGATACGACTCTCGCATCCCACTCTCTAGTTCCCAAGTCATATTGCCTTCCGCGGCGCCTCCCCACGCTACTTTCACAAGCGCAATATCCTTGCCTCTTAGTTTCTTAACTTCGCGGTCCAAAATCCTAACCGGTAAAGCTTCCACCGTAAGGTTATCTCTCACTTCAACCTCGTCCATAGGAATAACATGTAACGGATCCGGAACATATTTCCGAAGTTGCGAAACATGGAATACGTCATGCAAATTCGAAAGGTTTGGAGGCAACGCCACACGGTAAGCCACAACACCAACTCGTGAAGTAATCTGATACGGACCAATAAAACGAGAAGTCAACTTCTTCGACTTCAAAGCACGACCCACACCCGTAACTGGTGTAACTCTCAAAAACACATGGTCGCCTTCTTGAAACTCAAGATCTTTCCTTCTCTTGTCATGATAGCTCTTTTGTCTACTTTGAGAAGCTTTCATCTTCTCCCAAATAAACTTCACTTTCTCCGTCATTTGTTGTACCATTTCCAGTCCAACTATCGTCCTCTCGCCGGTTTCATGCCAACACAAAGGTGTTCGACATCTCCGACCATACAAAGCCTCAAATGGTGCCATACTTATACTCGAATGAAAACTATTATTGTAAGTGAATTTAATCAACGCCAAATAACCATCCCAAGCAGCACCTTGCTCGAGTACACAAGCACGCAATAAATCCTCCAACGATTGAATCGTCCTCTCGGTTTGACCGTCCGTTTGCGGATGATAAGCCGAACTCAATCTTAGCTTAAAACCCAAAGCCTTTTGTAAACTCTCCCAAAACCTCAATGTAAACCTAGGATCTCTATCCGATACAATACTCTTAGGAACTCCATGTAACTTCACCACCACAAGAACATAAATCTCGACTAACTTCTCCAAAGGATAACTAATATCAATTGGAATAAAGTGAGCAGATTTAGTAAGCCTATCAACAATTACCCAAATAGCATTATGACCTCTTTGCGTATTCGGCAATCCCGTAACAAAATCCATCGATATACTATCCCATTTCCATTCCGGAATATCCAACGGTTGCATAAATCCACTCGGTTTTTGATGTTCCACCTTAGACTTTTGACAAGTTAAGCATGCATACACAAATCGAGCCACATCCCTCTTTAAACCGGACCACCAAAAGATCTTCTTCAAATCTTGATACATCTTATTCGCACCCGGATGAATACTTAAATTACTTCGGTGTCCTTCCTCTAAAATCATCTTTTTCAACTCCGCGTCGTCGGGAATACAAATACGACCACGGAATCTCAAAACTCCAAAGTTATCAACCTGGAAATCCTCATTCTCATTTATCATTAAATCAACGAACTTCAAATCCAACTTTTGCTTTTCACTAACCGTTGCAAGAAAATCATTCGTAACATGTAACATACCAAGTCTCACACTTCGCGGCGTCATTTCACAAACCAAACTCAAATCTCTGAAATCCTCCAAAAGTTCCCATTCTTTCATCATCAATGCGGACATATGTAACAACCTCCGACTTAAGGCATCGGCCACCACGTTTGCCTTACCCGGATGGTAATTCAAACCAAAATCATAATCCTTCAAAAGTTCTAGCCACCTCCTTTGTCTCATGTTCAATTCTTTCTGATCAAATAAATATCTTAAGCTTTTGTGATCACTAAAAACTTCAAATCTTGCACCATAAAGGTAATGCCTCCAAATTTTCAAAACAAACACCACGGCCGCTAACTCCAAGTCATGTGTAGGATAATTCTTTTCATGCACTCTCAATTGTCTAGAAGCATATGCCACAACTTTTCCATCTTGCATCAAAACACCACCTAAACCTGTCAATGAAGCATCACAATACACAACAAATGGTTCATTAGGATTAGGCAAAATCAAGATCGGAGTCGTTGCCAACCTTCTCTTTAGCTCATTGAAACTCTCTTCACAATGAATATCCCAAATGAAAGCCTTTCCTTTACAAGTCAATTGCGTTAAAGGAAGTGCCAACTTCGAAAATCCCTCAATAAACCTCCGATAATAACCCGCCAAGCCTAAAAAGCTTCGAATCTCCGTAACCGACCTAGGAGCCTCCCATTGCATCACCGCATCTATCTTGGATGGATCAACACTAATACCACTACCGAAAATAACATGTCCAAGGAAACTTACTTCCGACAACCAAAATTCACATTTTGACAACTTAGCATACAATTGTTTCTCTTTCAAAATTTGCAACACAATTCTCAAATGCTCTTCATGCTCCTCTTGAGACTTAGAGTAAATCAAAATATCATCGATGAACACAACCACAAAACGATCCAACTGTTCATGAAAAATACGATTCATGTATTCCATAAACACACCTGGCGCGTTAGAAACCCCGAATGGCATCACGGAGTATTCGTAATGACCATACCGTGTCCTAAATGCCGTCTTTTGAATATCCTCTCCTTTCACACGAATCTGGTGGTATCCTGATCTCAAATCAATCTTGCTAAAAACATTCGCACCAACCAATTGGTCCATCAAATCATCGATCCTTGGAAGCGGATACTTGTTCTTAATTGTCACTTTGTTCAACTGTCGATAATCAATGCATAACCGCATACTCCCTTCCTTCTTCTTTACCAACAATACCGGAGCACCCCAAGGAGAAACACTTGGCCTTACAAATTTCTTGTCCAACAAGTCATTCAATTGCTTTTTCAATTCTACCAATTCCAATGCCGACATACGATACGGTGCCATCGAAATCGGTCTAGTACCCGAAACTAGATCAATAGAAAATTCAACTTCTCTTTCCAGCGGTACATCCGTAATATCTTCCGGAAACACTTCTGGAAATTCACACACCACTGGGAACACATCAAGCTCAACTTGACTCTCCACCGACAATGATGCAAACAAACCAAACAATTGACCTTCGTCCGCTAAAAGTTTCTTCAACTCTTTAGTGGATAGGAAACTCTCAAATTCATCATCTTCCAAAGAAGGAAACCTTACTAACTTGTGATAGCAATCTATATGAACTCGATTAAATTGCAACCAGTTCATACCCAAGATCACGTCCAATCCCACCAACGGCAAACATACTAAATCCATAACAAAGTCTTTACCATACATGGTTAAAGGACAACTCATACACACCAAAGATGTATTTACCGACCCTGAAGCAGGAGTCTCAATAACCATTTCAGCACCCATCAAAGTTAACGCAAGATTCAAACGCTTCGCGCACTCAGACGAAATAAACGAATGAGTCGCTCGCGTATCAATAACAGCAACTAAAGGTGTACTATTAATAAAGCATGTACCTTTAATCAAATGGTCTGCATTCTTAGTTTGAGTCCCCGCCAATGCAAACACCTTTCCGCCCGCTTGAGCTTGTTTCGGCTTAGTACACTTAGTACTAATGTGACCCACTTCTCCACAATTATAGCACTTCACCATATTCCTTCTACAATCTGTAGCAGCATGCCCAAGACCACCACAATTAGAACATTTCTCTACAGGCTTCCCACATTCAAATGATTTATGACCTATTTCACCACATTTGTAACACCTAACAACACCGGAACCTCCTCCTCCAGATCTCCTATCAAAGCTTCCCCTATGCTTGCCCTTATCAACGGGTGTCACATAAGGTCCACTTCTAGCTTGTTGCTTCCCCTTCCTCTCATTCAAACTTTTGTAATGTGTAGAACGAGCCTTACTATCTTCTTCGAAGATTCTACAATATTCCGTCAAATCCGCAAACCTCCTTATCCTTTGATATCCCACAGCTTTCTTAATCTCAGGACGTAAACCATTCTCATATTTAATACACTTTAAGAACTCAACAGTAATCACAGCATAATGAGGATGGAATTGAACCAACTCCACAAATTTAGCAGTATAGTCCACCACAGACATACTACCTTGTTTCAGTTCAAGAAACTCCATCTCCTTCTTTCCCTTCACACTCTCAGGGTAATACTTCCTCAAGAATTCAGTACGAAATAAATTCCAAGTTACCTCTTCATCATCCACCTCAAGAACTTCACGTATACCGACCCACCAATCGTCGGCTTCTTCCTTCAACATGTGAGATCCAAGCCTCACCTTATTCTCCTCTGCACAGTCCATAACTCTGAAGATTCTTTCAATCTCTTTCAACCAATTTTGAGCTCCATCGGGATCAAATTTTCCTTTGAAGACCGGTGGTTGATTCTTCCTGAACTCGTCATTAGCATTCACGTTCGGCGCACCTTGCACCGCCCTAGCCATTGATTTCAAAGCCGCAGCCATCGCATTGTCGTTTCTACCCGACATATTCTGATTATTCCCAAAAATAACAACAAGGTTAAACAACAGTTCAACCAACACAACAACAAGACAGACACAACTGACTCAACTCTGGCTCTGATACCACTTAATGTAACACCCCCTTTCAATACCCCCAAATAATCACATAAATCATTTAGGCACATATTAAAAAATTCGCCAGAGTACGATTAAAACATAGTATAAAAGAGGCATGTCACATCATACACGCATTTAATACATACAACACCTGCTCAAAATATTGATATGCAACAGTGGGGTAACTTGCCACAGAGGAACTTTGTCCTTACACCCACATCTCAATATTTAGAATAAAAGCGGAAAATCCAAACATTGAAATACATCCAAGTATATATACGTAGATATATACATCACCAAGTATCATCCATCATTATAAGTCATGTTTACATAAACATTCATCAACAAGATACATGTACAAATGTATCACAAAAGAATAATATACATCCTAGTTACCCGGTGCTACATATCAGAGCCAACCGACCAAAAGAATGAAGGCACGCTTCACAAAAAGACCTCCAGCATACCTACTCTGCAATGCCTCATAGAGCATCATAAAACAGCAGAAGGGTGAGAAATATTATCATAATAACAATGCATATAATTATGTACTACAACATAAACATATAACACATATTCTCACCAAAACTCATCATATATCACAATATAGATATATCATCAAGCATATTCATTATGCATACATTCACCATTATCATCATTCCACATGAACACACATATACTTGTTCATTCAACAATGCATCATTATAAGATACAGTTTATATCATTTCCCATAAACATACATATATCAATGTTTATTCATCAATGCACAAATACAAAGATGATCAATGCAACTCATAGAGACCGACTCTCAACTCGATGCAGATGCATGCGGTACCGACTCATCTCCCGAGCTCAATTGAAGAACTCAATGGAAATATCCTCCCTGTCGGGCCTACGATATTTCCCCATCGCTCATACCATCATGGCATCCGATGTTTCTGGATTGTTCACGCAGACACAATCCGATTGCTCAAACCCCACAAGGGCACACAATCATTCTGAAGATTCCCACGGAATCAAGTGTAACTCATCGCAACGATTACACCCATTGACTACGCAATGTTTAGAGGATCCTCAAATGATCATTTGTGTAATCAATCACTCACACCCAACAGGGACGCGATATTATAGCCGATTCTCCACGAATCGCGACACATGAATGCATGTCATGATGTTTCTCATACAAAATGACCACATACACTCATGCAATGCACACATATTTCACAATATAGTCATGCATTCATCACATATAATCCACATACATTCACATCAATTGTATAACAACATACACAATTATCCAAACAATTCAATTTACGGTTCACCATAAAAGTCGGTTAAAAGTCGGCTAAAAATAATATTTTTCATCACCTTCAAATAGAACATATTTTTAGCTTCAGTTTGATATAAAGAACAGCTCAATCGGATAAACGACGAAAAAGTTACGGACTTTTAAAGAAAACATTTTTCGGAAAACTAGCAGAGTGCAATCGATTGCACAGTCCCAGACTTGCAATTTTTCGCCCTTTACATATGTGCAATCGATTTGCATCCTGCTGCAATCGATTGCACCTGTTAAAAACCAGAAAAAATAGCTGCTGCCCAAACACAAAACCCTCCGGAAACCCGACCGATTCAATTCTATGATACGAAACAAATACACAGTAATCCTTACCAAGTATATATCAACGTTTTAGGACCATAAAACGATAATTCTACGACGTTCGATTTTCACCCGAAAACTCAAACCCTCTAATATCCAAAATGTCGAAAGTTACGAAACTCAACCGATTTCAACCAAACAAGTTTCTATAATCACGGCCTAACATCATACGACTAATCTACACAATCTATTCCGAATTTCATCCGCGAAAACATCGGTTTCTATCGATTGTGTTCAAATTCAACCTAACCACAAATATCTCTAAAACAACCAAACAATTCCAACACACACCCACATAATCATAATCATGGATAATATAACAATGTTTCACACCCTTACCCAGATTCCAAATGATCTAGCTCTTGTTCTTGATGATTTCCACTCTTTTTCCTCTTTTCTTCTCTTTTTCCCTCTTCCTCTTTCTTTCTCTTCTTTTTCTTTCTATCTTTCTCTATTTCTCTCTATTTCTCTTTTCTATCTATTTTCTTTCTTTTCTATTTCTTTTCTCTCATTTTCCACTAAATCAATTAATTCATTTTTCTCACATAATTCTAATTCCACAAAATTTCTAACTTATGATTAATTGAGAAAAGTCTAAAATACCCTCCATTCTAATTTCCCCGAAAACTCTCGAAAACGGTAAAATAACATTTAACACACCAATTTAACAAATAAAATAATTTATCACCCAATTAAAATAAAAGACTCAAGAATAATGGAATAATCAAAATCGGGGCGTTACACTTGCCTTGTTCAGATCTCTGTAATCAACACACATTCTGACCTTTCCGTCCTTTTTGGGAACGGGTACGATGTTGGCTAACCATTGAGGATATTCAGACGTAGCGAGGAAACCCGCGTCAATCTGTTTCTGTACCTCCTCTTTGATTTTGATGGCCATGTCCGGGTGAGTGCGTCTTAACCTTTGCTTTACTGGCGGACATTCCGATCTTAACGGTAAGTGATGTTCCACGATGCTGGTATCCAACCCTGGCATATCCTGATAGGACCAAGCGAATACATCGGGGAATTCATTGAGAAGCTTTATCAAACCCTCTCTAGCAGTTGGACTGAGCAGTGCCCCAATCCTGATTTCTTTTCTTTCTTTTTCTGAACCCAAGTTTACCGTTTCCAACGGCTCTTTGTGAGGTTCAATAGACCTTTCCTCTTGTCTGAGTAGTCGGGAGATTTCTTCTGGAATTTCGTTGTCATCTTCTTCTTCAGCCTCGAATACCGGGAACTCAAAGTTGGTAGAAGGCATCGGATCGTATGTTTCAACGGGGTGTAAAACAAGCAATTTGCATGACGTGATGATTCGTGTTTAGAAGAGATAGAGAAAATGCAAGTGTGTGCAGTGTTTTATTTTACTGCTTGTTTTTATTATTGAATTGTTTTTTAGGATTACCATTTTCTGAAAAAGCAAAAAGGGAAAACAGCAATTAATGCAGAAATTACAGAACGACGTTATTTTATTTATGATCAAGTCGATCCTTGAAACTACAGCCCTATAAAACAAAACTCTGTCGCTTTGGGCAAAGCGAAGAGGGAAATTTACAGAAAGCAAGCCCTATCAAAACATCCGTTTCACCTGGGCAGGGTGAAAGGTTAAAAGACGGAAATTACTTTGACTGACGGACGACCTTCGGAACCTCGACGGCAACCCATTGGCGGCAAACTCCTCAGTGAATCACAAAGTCTGGCACCTTCCTTAATTTGTCTTCAGAAATAACGCTGATTTCTGGTGGAGCGGGATCGTTGGAATCTGTTTCCCAGGCAGAATTGTCGTAGGAGAATTCCTCTGTTGCATTTTGCATAGCATTTGTGCTCTCAGGTGTATCTCCCCATCCAGTTGCCTGGATATCCTCGAGCCTGATACGGGAGCTTTCGGGAGCGGTGTACTTGACCATGAAGTCATATTTTCCACTTGGTTCTCCCAAGGTGTCCCAAACTTCTTTGGAACTGGAGGAGTCATCTCTCTCGATGACGTTGACCTCAGGAAAAGCATAGTTGATGAATTTAAGTCCTGCAAACGTTGCGAATTCATCTTCATGTTGAGTAGTTTCTGAATGACCTGAGTGTTGATCCCATGAAATGGTGGGGACACAGGTATTCCGTTCAATGACGGTCAGCTGATTTTCATTGTTCGGCTGACTCTCTTACCCCAAGTTTCCTGGATAAGGTTGCCACATTGGCAGACCATCCATTGGGCCATAGTAGTTGTAGTCAAAATTGTCTTTCATCAGAGTGTCCTCCTCTAATGAATTTGGCGGAGCACGACATCCTTCCGGATCACAATCTCCGTAGATCATTTCGACATCTGATCTTGGTATAAATCTCAGACTTTCTATAGGAAAGCAAAAAGGCATAGGCACCTCTTCCTGAGACATATAACTGTCCTCATTAAGGTAGGACTTCCATTCTTCATCTGGGTCAGAGGGATCTTCCTCATTGATAGCATGAACTGTCTGAGACACTGGGTGAAGGAAACCTCCACTGTGGAAGAAGTTTTGAAGGGGATGAAGACTTTCATCGTTGGCAGCTGCCTGGGTACAGGTTGCAGAAAAACCAAGGCCCTTCTTTGTTTTATTATCAATAGGAATGACAAGCTGTCCCCATCCTGTTGTATCAGTACTCTCGACCGCTTTGATAGCATCTTTGTATGAGGAAATCGAGGTTCCTCCTTTGAAATGATCGTTCTTCCCAACCGATAATGCTTGGAACTGCGTTCCAATAACCTCCTCGGGTTCTACACATGTAGATGATGACAAGCTGCTTACAAGCAAGGCTTGTTCCCCACAAACCGTGACAAGTTGATCATTCTTGACGAACTTTAGCTTTTGGTGGAGGGTCGAAGTGACCGCTCCAGCCTGATGTATCCAAGGTCTTCCTAATAAACAACTATACGTTGCCCGGATATCCATGACCTGGAAAGTAACTTGGAAAGTATGAGGACCAATAGTTATGGGAAGATCAACTTCGCCGATAACCTTTTTTCTGGATCCGTCGAATGCTTTGACAACAACCTCGCTGACTCTCATCGAAGGGCCCTTGAATGATAATTGCATCAAGGTGGACTTCGGCATAACATTCAGGGCTGACCCTGTGTCTACCAGTACGCTGGCTAAAGCATCGTCCTGGCAGTTAACTGTAATGTTGAGCGCCATGTTATGATGGCGACCCTCTTCGGGTAATTCCTCATCACTAAATCCCAAATTATTACAGGAAGTGATGTTAGAGACAATGCTATCGAACTGTCTGATTGTTACATCTTGTTCCACAAAGGCTTGCTCCAAGACTTTCTGTAGAGCCTCCCTGTGGGCTTCGGAACTGAGTAACAGTGATAATACCGAGATCCTCGAAGGAGTTTGTAATAGTTGATCAACAATGTTGTATTCACTCCTTTGGATGAGCTTCAACATCTCATCATTATTTTTCGAAAGGTCGGGATTACTGGATTGACCGACTGGTGGATCAGGAGCTTCTGTCTGAAGTTCCTTTTCTTTGCTATGTTCCCCAACCCCTCGGTTGAAGATTCTACCACTCCGTGTTACTCGACTGATGTCTGCAATGTTCACGACGGGGGGTAATGGAATTTCCTTTCCATTCTCAATTGTTGTTGCATTGTATTTGTAAGGGATCGCCTTAGCTGATTCATACGGTAGTGGTCCTGGTAGATAGATGACTATCGGAGCCCTCTGATTTTTCTGACCATCGTAAGTAATCTCGATCTATTCCCGTTTGGGAACTTTAGATTCGTTAAGTAGAGGGATGATGGCAAAAACATCCCTGGTATGGTGATGACTAGAGATGGTGACAACATCCTCAATTTGATTGGGAAGGTAGTTCGGTGTCCAGTCGATGGGTCCAGAACCCGGATATGGACGAATCTCTCCACGATCCACCCGTCCCTGAAGAGCTGCCCTCACAAGGTAACACCCTTGGTTATTTTCCGAACAGACGCTACAACTGTCATAATTGTGTGGTGGCACCTGGCCACGTCCACTTTGAATACAATGTAACCTCACTAGGTTACCTTCCACTGATCGGACATCCTAACTTTGACGACGAGTAGGATTCCTGTTACTGATACTAATCTGTTGAGTATCTTCATCCAAGTAGATTGGCATCCACCAGTGATTTAACAAGTGTTGGAGTGCTTCCTGGACAAGGGTACAACCTCGATCGTTTTCGCAACCTGCTTTACAGCTTTGATAATCATGTGATATTAAGAATCCGAGTCGGACCTATTTAGCATGTAACTCTACCAGGTTGGTATTCATCACGCGAATGTCAAAGATTTGAACCATATTAATCTGATAGGGATTCCTATCATGGTAGTCTTGGATCCATCCAAGATCCATCTGACGCTGGAGGGCCTCTTGTATAAAAAAGCATCCCTATTTGTTTACCGAGCAAATCAGACAGGAACTATAATCATGTCGCAGCAGATTATGATACTGGCTTTGCCTTGAGTGAATTGCCACCAAGTTGACATTCATTGCACGGATGTCGTGGTTTTGAATGACGTTGGAATTCATGTAGACCATGTTAACTCCACGAACTCGGTGCTTCTGGATCCATCTCAGATCCATCTATTCCTGTAGGGCTGCTTGCACCACAGAACATCCTTGATTATTTTTAGAGCAGATATCACATTGATGATAATTATGAGGTGGCACATGGCCATATCCACTCTGTCTACGATGCATCTTAACCAGATTGGTTTTTAACAAGAGTACATCATGAATTTGGTAGACATTGTTAAATTCTTCCTCAATCAGATTGACTGCAGCCTTCTCGTGTTGAGGCAGTGGGTTCGTAAGAACGTTAGGATTCGTATCTTTGAAAGATAATAGCCCACTCCTAACAAGCTTTTGCACATCGGACTTGAAATTGAGGCAAGTTTCTATGTTATGCCCCGATCCTCCTTGATGATAAGGGCACGTCTGATCCACCTTAAACCAAAAAGGCAGATTTTCTGGTACTGTAAGAGGAGACTTAGTCTGAATGTGCCCCTTAGCCAGTAGTAATGGAAACATTTCTGTGTACGTCACGGGTATAGGATCAAACCCTGATGGTCGTGTTGTACGGTTGTTATTGTATGGAGGACGAGC
Source organism: Lathyrus tuberosus (assembly GCA_022829125.1). Lineage (NCBI taxonomy): Eukaryota > Viridiplantae > Streptophyta > Magnoliopsida > Fabales > Fabaceae > Lathyrus > Lathyrus tuberosus. Next base: position 1,038,040 of record JALAZF010000159.1, read on the forward strand.
CTGCTGAAGAGGCTGTTGTGTCCTTTCCTGATCAGGTTGGCTCTGCGCAACCTGAGGTTGATACGTAGGAATAGGCGTAGGGCTGATAGCAGGAATTACAGCTGCCACCGGCTGATAATGTCGCCTTTGCTTTCCGAGAGAGATATTCCCAATATCTTGCTCCTTTTTCTTAGGGAGAGCACTACCGTATTTTTTAGTACCGCTCGTCGATCCAGTGTCTTTTACCAAACGTCCTTCTCGGACGGCTTCCTCAAGACGTACACCCATGCCGGCCATTTCGGTGAAATCACTGGGCGCACTGGAAACCATTCGGTCGTAGTAGAACGAGCTTAAGGTCTTTAAGAAGATCTTTGTCATCTCTTTTTCCTCAAGAGGTGGACAAATTTGAGCGGCAATTTCACGCCACCTTTAAGCATACTCCTTAAAGGTTTCCTTGTCCTTTTGCGACATTGATCTGAGTTGATCTCTGTCGGGTGCCATGTCCAAATTGTATTTGTATTGTTGGACGAAGGCAGTACCAAGATCTCTGAATGTGCAGATCGTAGTACGGTTTAAACCCATGTACCATTTGAGTGCGGCACCGGTTAAACTATCCTGAAAGTAGTGAATCAGCAGGTCCTGATTCTCCGTCTGAGCTGACATCCGCCGAGCGTACATCACCAGATGGCTCTGAGGGCAAGAGTTACCCTTGTACTTTTCAAAGTCGGGCACTTGGAACTTGTGCGGGACTTTCACATTGGGGACTAAGCGGAGATCTGCGGCGTCCTTTCCAAATAGATCCTGACCGCGAATGGCTTGCAGTTCCTTCTGCATTTCCAGGAACTGCTCCTGGAATTCATCCATTCGATCAAACATAGTTTCCTTTTTACCAGAAGGTATTGGTGGAATCTGTCCTTTCGGGACAGTGTGCACCACAGGAGGTGGTACCGTGACTACGATGGTGAGTCTTGGCGTTTCCCGAAGTTTGTAACCTTCAGGCCCATCGGCTTCTGTTGTGATTCCCTGATCTTCAGTGATCGGCGGAACATATCCTTTCGGGATATAGTTAACAGGCATGCCCCAAGGACGATCTTTCGGTATTTGATACCTAGGATCATACTTCTCTATGATGGGCGTTGAGGTGATCTCGGAGATCACAGTTCTTTGTAGCTGAGCTTCTGCCATGGCTTGCATGTCGTTATGAAGCTTTCTCATATCCTCTCTCAGAGCGTCGATCTCTTCTTTCAAATCTCTGTTTTCTTCCTCAAGATCATCCATCCTTTTCTGACGATTGGCCCGAGTATTATACGAATGAGATAGTTTGACTCTAGAATCGAGACACAAACGTGAGATTCGTAGGGAAGAAGAATACGCGATGTGAGAATGATAAATGCAATGATTATATTAATTGTTCTTTTGGTTTAATCAAAATAAACTTCGACGATTAGATTACAAATATCAAACAGTGGGGAAACCCCCTTTTTATTGAAATTCAAAGGATTACAGAAATGGAAATACAGTAGATTACAAAGTGCGGAAACAGAAACCTAAGCTAATGGGTCCCGAGTCCTGTCTGAAGAGAAATCGGGTGCTGATTCTGGGACTTTCCTTTTCTTTGACAGGGGCTCTTGGGGCATTGTCGGGTTGTCATTCCTTTTCCAAGTGAAAGGAGTGAGCAAATTCCTTTGGTCATCTTGATTCTCTACAGCATGTTGCTCCAAAATTTCAATCACAGCGTCTTTTTCCTTTAGTAATTGCTGTATTTTGGTGCACTCTATGTCGAGGGTGCGGTACTTGTTCTTCCAAGACCTTCTCTCCTTCTGAACTTTGTTGAGAGTAACCTGAAGCTTTTCAGTCTCAGTCATGAAGTATATGACAGATTCCCTCGACGGAAGAATTCCGTAACGAGGATAAGGCATCTTTAGTTTGAGAGCTCTAGTTTGTACCCAGTGGAGATAAGGCTCCACCGAGACACAATCCGGTTTTCCTAGAGACTCTCGTCCTTTCTTATGAACATGTTTCCAAGCATGCACTATTTCCATCTTTAGTGCTCTGTCGTTTTCTCCTTCTTTGAAGAAAAGACCTTCCAGATGAACACCCAGTGGGACGTGTCTCATCGGGTATCCAAATTGACGGCGGACCAAAACTGGATGGTAGTTGATTCCTCCTTTAGTTCCTATGAGGGGTACGTTGGGGAAGTTTCCCCAACGATCAATGATCCTGATTCCCTCATAAATCCTATTACACCAGTCTATATCAGAGTTGGTAAGAGACATGATCTTCTGCGACCAACGTAAGGCACTCTTACAATCCTAAAAAGCAGTAGACTTGGGCAAGTGAGAGATGAACCATTTGTAAAGCAGAGGTACACAACATGTAATCTCCCCTCCACTGTACAAATTTCCTAAGTGTACAGAATGATACGCATCTGTGAGCAAAGTCGGCACAGGATTTCCAATGAGAAAAACCTTAATGGCGTTGATATCAACGAAGTTATTGATGTTGGGAAACAAAAATAACCCGTAGGTGAGCAAGACAAAGATGCTTTCAAAAGCAGTCCCGTTCCCTATACTAGCAAAGTACAGAGCTTTCTTTGTTAAGAACTGGGCTGGAAAACCCTGGATGCCACCCTTGGTAGTTATGTGAGTCCTAACCTCAGACTCGTCCAAATGAATTGCTCTTGTAATGGTCTGATTCTTTTGAATTTCTTCCAGTCCAAAAAATGGAGCTCGATCCGTAATGTGTAGATCGATCAGATGAGAATACTCCTCCAGCATTGGTGCAAGCTGGTAATCCGGGAATGTGAAACAGTGATAAACCGGATCGTAGAACTGAATGAGCGCATCCATGATTCCCTCAATCACATGGACTCTTAATAGTGGTAGTAAACCCCCATGCTTGGCTCTAAAAGCCTCTGGGTTAGTGATCATCCTTGCTAACCTTCTCAAATCCTCTAGCTTTGGAACCTTGAAGGTGTACATATGAGTTCTCCTTCTACCGAAATCCATTAGTGTAATCCTCTTCTCTGATATTTGCAATCACAGTCTTAGTTTAATTTGAAAAACAGAGAGACTAGAAGAGAAGATTTTTTTGTGTGAATGTTTTAATATTTTTTAAATGAATGCATGAATGCAGCACACAAAAACATAGAAAAAACATGGGGTCAAAGGGTCGTTGTCATGAAGTCAAGGCTCTACCCATCCCCAAAGGTTTATACTAGGGTGATTTTTGTACCTGTACTCATTATCATCAGCTCCTCCCAGGAAAGCAAAACAACAAGCGGATCGCCAGCGAGTTGTAGAGCAATCTTAGAGTAAGTGCCATTCACCGAGAATAGATCACCAGCCTCAAATGAGGGTAGTATCGCGTAACAACTATTTCCGATAGTTTTCGCACTACGAAAGGGTTTGGCTCCTCAGCTTCTCAGACTTAACAACCGGCCCATTGGCTAAGAGAGTGAATGGGTTGCGTTGGTCAGCCTCCACTGAGGTTGATGGTCGACCCCGTCGCCATCACTTATCTTAAGTGTATACTCAATCTCACCACATGCGGCATCACATGCATTCCCAGTAGCAGAAAAATAAACACATATTCAATTAGGAAAAGCAGTATATATATTTGTCCTAAACATCCTAGACCTTTAAAGCTAAGAATCCTAAGTTCCTAACAGAAAATGGGTTTCCCGGCGGAAGCCCCAATCAGTGGTATTCACACAAGAGGTGAAAAAGGAAATCAGAATTAAAGGCCCCACGGTGGGCGCCATTTTTCTGTAGCGAGCGATTTTGGACGCGGTTCTTAAGCATTGGTCGCTCTCTGCGGTTTGAGCTTAAAACTACAGGTCGATTCATTTTTTATCCTATTGTGAGCTGAATAAGGAAGGGAAATAGATGTCTCCAATTAACCCTGCTTTGCATACTGAGTTTAAACAGCGGTCTGTTAGGTTACGAATGCTATCAATGTGGGGGGGCCTTTGTACTGGTTATTCGTATTTTCGCCAATACGGTTTCTCTCTTTTTACCTGGGCAGAAGGTTTCTGGCGGGGAACAAGGATTAGGATGTTATGACTGACGTTTTTGAATTACTGCTTTTAATTGATGGAGATATGGGATTTGGGTTTTTGTTTAGTGTGCTCGCTAAGATCTTTTCTTTCGATCTTATGCCTACGTATTCCCATTTACTGAAACAGGGAAATCAGAGCGTTCGTAGTTCCTCCTATTTTATGGGAGGAAATGGTTGTTTTTGTGTCTTGTTCAAAGCCCAAGACGTGAAGCGAAAGGTGATTTGTATCTTGATCAAAGCCCAAGATGTGAATCTGAAGGTGATTTGTATCTTGATCAAAGCCCAAGATGTGAAGCTGAAGAGTTTATTTGTATCTTGTTCGAAGCCCAAGATATGAAGCTAAAAAGTCTCAACTTTAGAGAGAATTTGTCATCTCTAAAGAGGGGGTTGTTTGTCACAACTGTCGGGTGACTGGTTATAAAGGAGAATTACTTTAACCGGGATACGCGGATCCTAGCAATGCCATAATTTCCTTCATAGGGGATTTTAACCTAAAGGAGAAGACTTTAACTCAGTGTAGAGCAATGCCATCTTTCCTTAAGAATTTCTCATGCTAAAAGAGGGACAGTGGCATGGATGTAGATTATCCAGAGGCTTGCCGCTTACAGCGATTAGATGAAGAGGAAGGAGTTGTTGATGTTTGTGTACTGTGAACGAGGCACAACTTTGATGCTAAAAGGTTGATTGGATCAACCAGTGGTTTTCTTATATAAAGCCTAAGAGGAGGCTAATATGTGTCTCGTACAAAGCCCGAGAAAGAGGCTAAAAGGTTTTGACTTGACGATGAAGTCTTTTGGTATCTCGTACGAAGCCCGAGATGGAGGCTAAAGAGGTGATTGACTCAACGAGGGAGTCTCTTATGTGTCTCGTACAAAGCCCGAGAGAGAGGCTAAACGTTTGTTTGACTCCGCTGGGGAGAATCATTGTACCAAGCCCAAGAGGAGGCTAAGATGACTGTTTCAGTTGAGTGACAGGTCCAATATACTGATTTTGAAAGAGAAAATCAGTTCTTATATGAGCAACACTGTACTCATGGATTCGATTCAAGGATCCGGGTTATTCCTGTTTTTTAAGGAAGCGGGAAATCCGAAGGGTATTGAGACTGTCCGAGTCTACGGGTTTCCTTCCTATTTTTTGAAGGGTGCTTGAGAATGTCTTTGAGACTCAAGGAGATTAGACTGTCCAAGTCTAGAGTTCCATCTTTTATACCATGTTTTGAGAAACAGTAGTAGACTCTATGAAAGTACTGCTCTATGCAGATGACTAAGTTCTGTTCCTATACCTCTAGGAGGTCGTCGGGACAATTTGTACGAAGCCCAAGAGGAGGCTGGAAACTTTTAAGAAGCCGAGGGGTCCTTGTACGAAGCCCAAGAGGAGGCTATCATTCCCGGAGGAAGAGATCATTATACGAAGCCTAAGAGGAGGCTGTGAATACTTCTAAGAAGCCGTAGGGTCCTTGTACTAAGCCCAAGAGGAGGCGGGGTTGTTTTTAGGAAGCCTGTGGGTCCTTGTACGATGCCCAAGAGGAGGCCGATGCTTTTAAGAAGCCCATGGGTCCCCAAACCCCGAGAAATTCAAGGCAAACTATTCACAAGGAATAGATCAAGTCAGGAAAGTTCGAGAATTTGGAAGAAACTCAAAGATGCCATTCACGGAGAAGACATTCATCTTGGGGAGTAGAGTTTCTTGACAATTCCTAATGAGGACAGCCGAAGAGAAGACTGTATCTGGTGATCCTATTGGGGATCTAGCTGTCTATTTCTAGGAATAAACGAAACGGCGTCACCTAGTTCTAGACGTAGTTGCCGGGGAAACTCTAAATATCTATACTATTATTACACAGTTGATATGAGTTTATGAAAGAAGACTTACAGTGAAACAGCCCCACAATACAGTTATATGTATATGAAAGCGGTAAATGAAAGCAATAACCACTTACTCGGTTGTAGAGCTTCCATGCTGTTTGGTTAGTTGTTCAACAAAGAAAGATTGATAACAATATTATATTCAAAATCAAAGGAGAAAGTGCTTTGAAAAAGAAAGATTTGGGGCTTACAGCTCAAGGAGAGGCCCAGGGTTTTATCAGTGAGCGCACTGTTGTTTTTTGTACAGAGGGACTTATACAAGTGACTGAGGCCCAAAGAGGTCTTTTGTACAAGAGGGGTTGGGTCTTACACTCTAATAGAGGCCCAAGTATATTTTGATAAGGAATGGGTCTTAATACTCGAGGGTAGGCCCAAGGTTGTATTTTTTAAAAAGGCGACGATCGCGCCGAGGTTTCCTTTTAACGTAGAGGGACTTATACAATAAGTGAGGCCCAAAATGGTTTTGGTTAAAAGGGGATTAGGTCTTACACTCTATCAGAGGCCCAAAAAGTTTTAAGAAAAAGAAATGGGTCTTACTACTCGAGGGTAGGCCCAGGTTTATTTTAAAAAAGGCGACGATCGCGCCGTTTATTTGAAAATGTACCGGGGGACTTATACAATAAGTGAGGCCCAAAAAGTTTTCTGTACATAAGGGGGTTGGGTCTTACACTCTAATAGAGGCCCAAGTATATTTTGAAAATGATTTATGAGGTTGAATAAAAAAAAACCCTAATTTTAATCTTTAAAAAATAAATATTTAAAGAAAATCAAACAAAATTCAAAATAAATTTGAATAATCCACTTATGATTTTGCTTAAGGTTTAAAAAAATGAGGGATAATCACAAGGAATATTTAAACTCATTAGGTTTTGAATTTCAAAGTAAATATTCATTTTTAGAATGTTTAAAAACAATTAAAAACGAATTTATTCACAAAAATACTAATTATATTAAATAAATAATATAAATCTAATTTTTTGGTGGAATAAAATATTTCAACATTTTTGTGAATTGTTGCAAAATGAACCAATCAAAAATGATAAAAATTGAAGGAGTTATTAATTTTTCAAATCATTAAAAATAATAATATGAAAAATAACAAAAATGAAAAAGTGGTAAAAAGAAGTCTGGGGCGAGGGGGATTCGAACCCCAGACCTCTCGCTTGCCAATACTCACAAAACCAGCTGATGAACCGCTAGGGCGCAATGCCAATTCATTAATAACATGGCAAGTGAAAAATATATATCAAACTTGTTGGATTTTCTGAAGAATGGCGCCATGGCCATCTTCTTCCTCGAGCTCGTGCGTGAAGCACCATATCTCACTCATCTCTCAACCATTGGACATGATTCAAACACCAAACTCGTGCGTTTTTTCACAAGGAATAAGATGGCAATACCCAATTTTATTCATTTTCAGTGTGGAGTAAAATAATCATGATGAACACAGATGAACCCTAATTTGCAAAAGCAATCGTGCAGGTATGGTTATGAGGTCTATGATCCAATTTTTTGAGGCAAAACAATCAACACATGATAGCAAGCAAATGGCAAAAATATCATGCGAGGAAATATGCATGGATCATGGAGTTTGAGTTTGAAGCTCACCTTGATGCAAGCTGAAATGGAACTTTGCCCAGATGGTGTTCCAGTCGTGAATTGATGATCCCTACAGCTTCAATGGATGTTATGGAGTGTGTTGCAAGCTTTAGAACACTCTGAAACCTTCTGGATCAAGCTAGAGACCTCCACCTGCAAAATTGAAGCATAATGGCTTGGTTGAAGAGTGATTTTGAGCCTGGGGTGTTACAGTTGGTGTTTAAGTGTTTGGACACCTCAAATACATCATATGTAATGTGTTTGAGCAATTGGAATGGATTGATTGTGGCTGCAACTCAAAACCTGATAGTGGTTACTCAAAAACAAGAAAACTTGAGGTTTAAGAAAGAATGAGAGAAAGCAGTGCTGTAACTGGCTTTGGTGTGAGTTGAATGATCCATTGGGACCTCTATTTATAGGTGATCAACTTTTATTTTGGAGGAATAGTGAATGGCTGCTGGATCAGATCACATTTGCATGGATTGGCTTGGAGGATTTCTTCTAAAGCAAGGCAAGCTAGCCATTCCCAAGAGCAGGGCTATGCCTTGACCAAAACCACATTCCTTAGATGTTTTTATTGTTGTTTAATTAGAGAAATTGACTGAGTAGGGTAGCTACCTTGACAATGCACTATTCCACATTAATGCACTTTGAATTCAAGGCAAAATGTGCCAAAGTGGATGAACTTCAAGTTAGAAGATTCCTTGGTCTTTTGACTCAGATTTATCAGTTGGATCAGTTGCATTGTGATTGGTTTGAACACAGGTGGCATAGTGATCCTTAGTCTTTGGCTCAAAATCGTGTGTGGCAAGCAAACATGCAAACTGATTTTTCCAAAACAGCTAGCAGCAGCATGACTTTGGGCAAGGATTTTTCTTGGCTCAAGTTGAATCAATTTATGCTGTTGAGTTCTTTGAATTCTTGGCAACATATGCAATAACATTGATGTTTAACTTTGGACTTGATTCAGCTTGCAACTGTGTGAAAAAATCCCACAAGTTTTGGTGTTTCAACAAAATCTGTCTTGGACAGAATTTTTCTAAGTGTTGGAAAATGGTACATTTTCATGTTTTCAGCCACTTTGGCTCACTCATAACTCAAAATCCATAATGAATTGGAGTTAGGCCTAGTTGAAGTTTTTGTATAGGGTAATGAGATCTACAAATCAAGTTTTGGATGAAAAAAAATGGCCTTGTGGTTTAGGAGTTATGGTCCTTCAAAGTTGGTACCTTTGTCACTTTATTTTTAACTTAGAAAATTTTCTAAGTTTTTATGGTTACCCCTTTTACAAGTTATCCAACTTTTCTTGATTTTTCTTGATGAATGATGATTCAAATCATACATAAACATCATTTTAGGGTTAAAAATCCATTTTGGTGAAAAATCTCAAAAAGTCAAAGTTGACTTTTGTGCACAGTTGACTTTTTATCAGATGAATTCCAAACTGTGCAATTCTTCAGGAAATCATGTCCTTGACCTAAATCAAACTTGATGGACATGTTCCAAGGGTGTCATAGGGTGTATTGAGGTATGTCCTTGGGTTTAGGAGCATGTCTTGGTCAAAAGTCAAAGTTACAGTTGACTTTTCCCTTAAAACCCTAATTGTGGTGCAGATGAAATTGAGACTTGTTGCTCAAGCTTCTTGGATTAATCCATTATTCCAAATGGATCAATATAGTTCATTAGAGACCCTCAAATCATGTCTTGAGGTCTTGGCTCTTGATTTGCCCTAAAAGTCAACTTAGGGGTGAATTAGGTCAAGAAACCCTAATTCCTGATTTTTGATGTATGCATCCCCTGAGGTCAAATTGACTTGATGATTGGGTCCATGAGGTTCCATGGAGTATATTAGGTTATGTTTTGGATCATTGGCTTGTGCCCAGATGAAAATTTCCATCTGGAGGCCCTGGTCGATCAAAACCCTAATTTGGTGACACTGGCGATCTTGAGGCTTGATCCACCTAGAAGGGAGCAGCCTTGTGCTTAATCCTTGAAGTGGGAGTCCTTTTGGTCCATTGTGGATGTTTGAGAGGTTTAGATAAGTTGAAGATCATGTCATTCCTTGATTGATCCTTTGTCTAAGGCTCTGAGAGGGCTTAAAACCCTAATTTTGATTGTAGTGAATGCTCAACAACCCTTGAGGCATTTGGTGAGGCATGATGGTTCATTCATATTGTGATGATGATTTGCACAATGATGGGAAATCTTAGTGGTCAAAATTTGGGGTATGACAGTAAGACCATTTTCATGGATATTCTATAGACCTTTAACAACCTTTTATCAAGTTCAATGAGTTAAAAATACCCATTTGAATATGGTAGGAAAAGCCGTATGATATTTTTCATGTGGAATTTGATTCCTTCTTGAAGAAGAGATATACTTTTCTTATTGGATCAATATCTTCACCACTGTTAAGTGTTAAGCACGGACCATGCTCTGATACCAATTGAATGTGTGAAAACTACACAAGAAGGGGGTTGAATTATGTTTCGCGTTTTCTTATTATTTAGCTTCTGATCAGAGTTTCAGAATCAGAACTGATGTTTAGATTGTGAGTTAATTCAGTTGGTAGCGGATAAAGCAGAAGTAAATAAAATAACAGCAGAAGACACAAAAGATTTATATTGGTTTCTCCCCTAACTGAGAGTAGTCTAGTCCCCTTGCCTCACAAGAGCTTTTCATTATAACCACTTCATGATTACAATCGTTTATGCTTCTGCATGAGACTTTTACAACTGCTCACACCAATTGTCTGAGACTTCCCTTGCTTAGAGCTCGTGTCTAAGACTTACCCTTTACTCACACCATCAAACTGAGCCACCTGCTCATCTGCCCTTTGGTTGAGACTTCCCTTTGCTTAGAGCTCCTGTCTAAGACTTCCCTTTGCCCACACTATCAGACTGAGCCGCCTGCTCATCTGCCTTCTGGCTGAGACTTTCCTTTGCTTAAATCCCATGTCCTAGACTTTCCATTGCTCACACCATAAAACATACATAGTAGAGCCGTTGGGAGTAGACATCCATAGAACATACCAGCTTTTCTTGAGCCTTGCAATACTGTAGACACGAGCTGACAGTCTGATAAGACAATACAACATGCTTTCATTAGTACAGATAGTCCAAAACTTTATCACCAACTCTGAATGGTACCAGAAGCTGATATACAATTACTAAGTGTAGAAACTCGTCTGAATGCTGAGTCCTTCATTTCAGAGTCTGTGTCAAGCCACGCTAGAAATTGTTCTTCAGACTCTACCACCAGAAGCTAGCAATGAAGCAACTCCAAGTGTATCTTAGATAAACAAATTCTGATTATTTATATACAAGAACAAGAACCTGCATAAATAAAACACACATCAAATAAACCATTGTTCTTTTAATACTTTTGTTATCATCAAAACTAAAAGAGAAAATATCAAGAACAAATCTTGTTCTAACAGACTGTTCCTTGCATCATAGAGCATAATATTGAGAAACATGTCTCTAACAACATGGATGACATTGAAGATGATGAGGATAATTATGAGCAGGATGCAAAATATTTTAAAATTGGGAAAAATCTATTGGAAAGAAGAAGCTTTCGAAGAACATTTCTTTTGTTTCCCTTAATAATGTTTCTTTCTAGTCAAAGGAAAGTGTAACCAAACGGAAGTTTGTATATTCTAGGAGATTGACACACCCAAAAGAAAACCCCTAATTGATGCATATAGATGCAATGCAATTATGTAGATCCTAAGTAATGCTCGACTGTTGAAGACAATAATGAAGATCATAACTCAAGAAATTACTGAAAATGTTCATGAGGACTAGCCTATGAAAGATGTGAAAGATGTCATCTTATAAAAGATTGAAGCACCAAACTGGGCTTCCTCATCTCATGGATCAATCATCAATCCTAACCATGTTGGCCTTCTGTGCCAAGTTGGAACTTGTGTTACCTTGGATTGTGGTGAATGTGTTTTTGATCAATTTGTTAAACATGTCATCAAATTGCCTATTGGGTTTCTCTCTTTAATATGTGGTATTTTTAGTAACCATAATAATGATATTGTTACTTGTGATGATGAGATTGGTTCTGCCCCGAATTATTTAATTTTAGTCCCAAGTTTTTCATTAGGAAATATTTTTCTAACATTACATGTTCATTGTTTCTTTTGTTGACGAAACTGGTTTGGGTTTGATGAATAAATGTTAGTTATTATTGCTATTTCTAGGCATATGAGAATTCATATTCTCAATGCGTTAACTCATGAATCAAAGGATCTCCAAGAGATTATAACCACATCCACTATAAGGAAAAATGTGTGTGAAGGGATTATCAAAATGTTGGCATTGATTTTGTAGTTATCTAGTTATCCGTTGTGACCTTTGATGTTGTTGTTAATTCTATTTTAGTGTTACGATGTGATCTCTGATGTGTTTGTGAAATTATGGCACTCTAACACATGTTAATACTAATGTCCTCACATCAAAACATAATGTCAAGACAGATGTTACAACATCTTCTGTCTGACAAAACAAATAAATCAAACTGAAAATAAATTGCAGAAAGATAAATAACACAGTCAATTGGTAACCAAGTTCAGTGCAACATCACCTACATCTGGGGGCATCCAAGCTAGGAAGGAAAATCACTATGATAGCATTAGTTCAAAGTTAAGCTCCTTCTTTTACAACTTCTTGCCTAATCACTACCTTGTGCAACTTCTACCTAGAAACCCTCTAGATATGAGATCCCCATCTCACTTCCTAACAGTCACAAACCAGTGACAATTCAACAATAACTCAAAGTAGAAGAATAATTTTCCAAGACAAATACTTAGTTTTGCTTAAAAGCTTTAAACTAAGGACAATACACTCTTGCTTAAAAGCTCATGAGTGAACAATAAACCACATACAATCAGTCAACCTCAATGTATCAAAAGATACATGGGTGACTTAAAAAGTCACACTAAAGAGACTCTCAAAACCTAAGACTCTAAAACCTCCCATTATGTTTACAAAAGTGAAAGTCGTCCAAACATTAGGTTTATGTTGCTCTTTAAATACTCCTCAACAGTCCATGGGTTTCGAAATCTTCAGCCAGATATTGCTTGATCCACACGCTGAGGGCTGCATCAATTATGCAAAAAAATCTCCTTGAATCTTGGAACAAATCATCAAGTTTCCTAAATTGTCTTAACACCCAATTTTAGAAACTTATGAACAGTTGGAGATCAAATCAAATGCTCCGGGTTAAATCTTCTCGACCTACGAAAATAAGTGAGATATATCCAAAATAAATCTCACAGAATCAAATCAAATCTGTCAAGAATAAGACTACAGCCTCTACTGATGTTCTGGTACAACATGTCACAACATTTGTCAGAACATCCGTCTTCAATGTTGACAGACCAACAAGTTAGAACATTTCACCCAACATCTTTCTATGAACCATGTTTTAGAAAAATTGATGTCAATCTTAAAACCATGGAACTAACAATCTCCCCATTTGGCAAATTTTGGCTAAAACATCCTTTGCTTAATGAACCTGGAGAGAGGAATAAAACCACAGACAAGACACAAGCTTCATGTAAACTTTGTACAACATGAAAAAACAATATCAGTGTCATACCCGAAATTTTGACCACTAAGATTCCCCATCATTGTGCAAATCATCATCACAATAGGGATGTACCCTTTATGCCTCATCAATCTCCTCAAGGATTGTTGAGCATTCTCTACAATCAAAGATCAGGGTTGTGAGCCCTCTCAGGGCACTTAGACAAAGGATCAATCAAGAAATGACATGATCTTCAACTTGTCTAAACCTCTCAAACACCCACAAAGGATCAAGAGGACTCCCACATCAAGAATCAAGCACCAGGTTGCAGCATTCCAGGTGGATTAAGCCTCAAGATCACCAGTGTCACCAAATTAGGGTTTTGGTCGACCAGGGCCTCCAGATGGAAATTCTCATCTGGGCATGAGCCAGGGCTTCAAAGCATAACCCAAGATACTCCAAGGAACCTCATGGACCCAATCATCAAGTCAATTTAACCTCAGGGGATGCATACACTAAAAATCAGGAATTAGGATTTCTTGACCTAATTCACCCCTAAATTGACTTTTGGGACAATGCATGAGCCAAAACCTCAAGACATGATTTGAGGGTCCCTAATACACTACATTGATCCATTTGCAATAATGGATTGATCCAAGAAGCTCGATTCACAAGTTTCAAGTTCATCAGAACAATAGTTAGGGTTTCGCGGGAAAAGTCAATTGTGCCTTTGACTTTTGACCAGGACATGCTCCCAAACCTTTGGACATGATTCAATACACCCTATAGCACCTATGAAATCAATCCATCAAGTTTTATTTAGGTCAAGGACTTGATTTCATAAAGGATCGCACAGTTTGGGATTCATTTGATAAAAAGTCAACTGTGCCCAAAAGTCAAAGTTTGACTTTTTGATTTTTTTTATCAATTATGGTTCCCTAACCCTAAAACGATGTTAATATGTGATTGGAATCATCGTTCATCAAGAAAAATCAAAGAAAGTGGGATAACTTATAAAAGGGGTAACCATAAAAACTTAGAAATTTTATAAGTTATGAAACAAAGTGGCTAGGGTACCAACTTCCAAGGATCATAACTTGAGATCCAAGTAACCATTTTGGCTGATCCAAAGATGGATTTGTAGATCTTATGACATACTTTACAAGTGTAAACTACACCTCATTCCAATTCATCATGGATTTTGAGTTATGGATGCCTCAAAATGGCTGAAAACATGAAATGTCACTTTTTCCAACACTTACTGAAATTTTCACTAAGTCAGAATCTGTTTCACTTTTTCCAAAATGTAGGGGCATTTTTCACTTGGATCCAAAAAGTATCAAAACAAACTATGATCACACATATGTTGTATCATATGAGAGCTTTCCAAAATGGCCAAGAACTCCATGAAATTCCATTTGAGCTAAGAATTATGACAGTGGCAATATGCCTTGCTGCAACTGTCATAACAAGGCAGATTTGTGCATTTTGCTCGATTTGAGCAATTTGTACAAATGACAAACAAGTCTATCCATTTGAACACCTCAGGGGGAGACCAAGGAGGGATAAACACTGATCCATAAGCCTCCCAAGTCTTTGGAACTAAAAGTAGCATGCCAAACCTAAAAATGCCTAAAAGGGGGACAAGACTCCAATTTTGTTTTGGGGCATTCAATGGATGCACCAAGGTGGCATGAACTGAGCCTTCTCCAACTGAATGAGTCAAGGATGGTCTCTGAACTAGGGAACCAAAGGCCTGTGCTCTAACCTCTAGTCAATGGCTAGAAGAGACTTAAGATTCCAAAGTGATGTAATTGGACAATGAGCTATTGTAGTTGCCATTCACTATTGCTTGCAAAACAAACTTGCTCTACTATAAATAGAGCTCATTTGTGCTCAGTTTAAGTACACCAAAGGCCTACAACACTTTCCTTTCTCAAAATCATCTTCTCACTTTCAAAAATGCTTTTCTTAGCAAGTCACTATCGAATTTTTCAGTAGAGAGCAATTCCACTCAAACCAATTGCTCTAACACCTCATAAACATCATATGTGAGCTGATCAAACACTAAACACACAACTGTAACACTGATTTCTCAGAATCACCAGCCAGTTGCTCATGTTTTCAACCAAGTTGCAGTTGAGATGCCATGAAGTGATCCAGCCATTTCCAATCAAGTCTAAGCATTCAAACACACTCCATATGGTGTAGGGAAGCTGTTCAGATCATCACAACTCATTTGTAACACCTCCAACTCAAAAATCACATTGCTCTTGCTGTCACGACCTTCAAGTAAGCCTAAACTTGGTCATCTCTTAATCTATGCATATTTCCTCGCACAATACTTTTGCCAAATGTTCATAATCATGCATAGAATGTTTTCCCTCAATTAATTGCTTTGTTTGAATCGTGTATGTAAGTTCTTGTAATTGGCTGAAATTTTGTTAAAACAATGTTGTTGTCATGGTTGATGTTACAACATGAGCTTCTAACAGTATAGGTATGTTTTGGCTAACATTCTGGTTTGTGAATATTGTTGAAGAGTTAAAGTGCTGAAGAGTGATGTCACATGCGATGTCTTAACACCACTATACCAGAACATTAAAACATCAGACAGTAATGTGTTTAGGGCTGCACGTGTTTCTGGTGTGAATGAGATATTCTGCTAAAGAGAATCAGAGAATGCAGGCGAAGATCAAGGGAGAGATATTTTCTGTTGCAATCAGTTATGAAGATCAGTTTGTTGCGAATTTAAAGCATAAAGATATGGAGAATATTCAGAGTTAATCATTGAAGATTTAATTGAAGATATGATTGAAGATCTATTTACAAGCAGGATCTGTTGCAGATTTGTTACAGAAGATTTGATATGATTTGAAGGCCCAAATCCAGTTGGGATTATATTATAAATAGAATGCTTGTAACCTAGAATAGGTACGGCTCCAAGATGTAGAACATTAGGACTTTGTCTAAGTGAACCACTCGGGTTGTGAGATGGTCACTGTGTTTAACTCAGAAACCTGTAGGTAATGAGTTTGGTATTGTTCTTGGAGGATGCTTTGAGGCAACTCCAAAGGGTGTCATGGAAGGGTGTCTTCTATGGTTATACAGTTGTTGGTAATCAAGCTGTTGATGCAGTGACGGTGTAGTTGACTGCTAGACATCATTGTGATGATAGGAAGTGAGATGGAGTCTCTTACCTAGGGAGGACTTAGGTAGAAGGGTCATTGGGTAGTGATTAAATTAGGTAGATTGTCAACTGGTCTGTTGAGTCTGTAATTTGATACTACTAATAGTGGACTTCCTTCCTGGCTTGGTATGCCCCCAGATGTAGGTTGTTGAACCGAACTGGGTGAACAATTCAGTGTGTTATTTACTGTTTCTATTATTGCCTTGTTCAGCAGATTGCGATGTTGTGACATTGCACAAAGACATCACACATCTGTACCAGAATTTCAATTGGTATCAAAGCAGGCATTCTGTCTGTTTCTGGATGAGATCTAGGGAAGATACTTTCTGTTTCATGAGCAAGGAAGATAGTTAGTTCATAGAGATTTTCGTATGATCCCTTGGAGTGAAGAATGAAGGCCTGTAGCTTTGGTGGTAAGCTGTTATGTGGTTTGACTTATTTTCAAACCTATAATAACCTAGTGCACTTGGAGTGTTGGGCAAGGGTTATTATGTTTTGCCTGAAGGTAGTAGAGGAGTTTTCTGGTGTATGTTCCGCTGCATATATATATCTGATGGAAAATTCCTGGTGGTTTGGTGTTAAGACTGCAACATTCTGCTCTCCTCTGAAGATGTGGTGATATGTGAGGACATCTCCAACTAGCTTGTTCATCCCAAGTCCACTCATAAAGGAACTCTTCTATAAGCATGTTGAAAAGAGGTCTGAAGAAAGGTAAAAGTAATTTATTCTAGCATCCAACCTTACAAGGTCAATCTCTGGGTTGTGTTAAAGGATCTTTTGGTGTGAAGAGAACTTATGTCCTACCAGCAGATTGTGACATAACAGATGCTTGGGGGCTAAACAAATATGTTGATCACATCTGTTTGGAACCTACTCCTGACTTGGAAGAGGAGGCATCTGGGCTGTGTGAGGATTCATCAAGAAAGAAGCTGAGCTTAATATGTCAATCAGCCTTTGGTCAATTGGAATTGGTGTCTGCGTTATCCTTGTGACTGGAAGGATCAGAAGAAGAAGACCAATCTATTCAGTACTGTGACTCCTTCATCCTTTTGATGGTAGAGCCAAAGCTAAAGAGGATCACTGTCAAAGTTTTTATGCGGGAGTGAAGATCTTGATAAGTTATCTCTTAAGCTTCGTTGTGGTAACTGAATGAGGATGACATCAATAGTTTGAAGATTCTTGAAATATTAGAGTACGTTGATTCATGTTTAGTGTGATTGGTGATGTTGAAACATTATTTCAGTCTTTGCCTTCTCAGCCACAGGAAGTTTGTTATGCTCACGGTGAAGTATCAGGTCAAGCCACTTACCCAATCTAAAGTGATCAGTGGGGTGGATTAGCAAAAGAAGGATCAATCAGTGCCTCAAGTCTGCAGAAAAAGGATATCAGACCAGATAAAATGTTGTATCTTGTATGACAAAAGTTGAATATTTGTCTGCTTTGGATAGTGGTGTGCATTCAACTGATGACATTATACATTGACGGGAGACTATGTATTTGTCTGAGGTTAAAGTGCAGGTCTACAGAAGGTTTGAGAATTTACTTTATGTGAATGTGTTGAAATTATTTTCAAGGGTTAAGCATCTTGGAGTTGAATCAACTGGTGGAGTTGATTGGTGACTATGGAGTATTATCCATATTGTCTGGGGTAAGAGGCAGATAGATTCTGGAATGTTGATGACATCCAACATATCTAAGTCAGACAGTGGCTGAGGCTGTAAGATATGAAGTCATCACATCTTGATGGTTACAGCATGGTCCAGTTGGTGGAGCATATCAAGAATCATGGTGATGATGTCTTGGTGGGTGGCAGATGTTCTAACGTGTGTTGGGACATTATCTGGTTGGATATCCTTGGTGAAGGATGATTATGCTCTGGTTCAGAAGCGTGGTGCCTACATTATGCCTAAAGAGCGTCTACATAGTCATACGGGAGGATGATGAAGTAGAAGGTCTACCTCGGATGGAAAATGTAGTTCAGGTATTGATTGGAAGTCTGAAGATGAAGAGCATGGTAAGGAATGAATGCCTTTGGAGAAAGGGACAATGGTACCAAAATGCATGTGCTCAGCAAGTGTGCTCAAATGTTCATCTTCATCTAGAGCATTAGTTAACCATGACAGGGGGAGTACTTGTCTATGGATTATGCTGCAAAGGTGCATATATTATGAAGCTTGAATGATGATCAAGATTGTGAAGATTGGTTGAATCTTGTGAGGAGTGAGCTCTTGAAGACATAAAGATACAAAGAAGCACAGGTTATCCTTGATAGGGGGAGATTATTAAAAGTTTGTGCAGCTGGACGTGTGACGAATATGTCTGCAATTTTTGGTGATGCCTCTTATTGGGAGGTTGCATACATGAGGAGTTAGTGTCTTGTGCATTTGTGTTCCTCATTACTTTTGTTTAGTATAGATGGAACAGAATTAAAATAGAAGTTTATTACTTTTTGGAAGCTTACAAGATCAGTAAAAACAACAAGCAAAGAGTCTAAAGATTATCCCAACCCCCTGAATCAAGAAATGTCTTCCAATCTTCATCCCATTCATCATCAGATGCTTGAAGCTGCACTTGGTTTTTCTTGATAGTCTCCATCCTTGTTTCTGATGTCTTGCGTGTTCTTGTTGCTCCTGAAGATGCTCCAGCTGTGGACAGTGTTGTGTCCTTCAACTTCTGAGGATCTGGCTTCTTGTCCTCCTGCATGTGTCTCTTTGTTGCATTCTTGTTAGACTGACTCATGATTCCTTCCTTGGTGTGCTGATAGGAGCAAGGAGGTTTGTTATTTATAATGGATAAAATGTCATTGTTTGATCGCATGACCAGTCAGAGTAATCTTTGGTATGGGAATCTGTTTTTCTTGGGAACCTATTTTTCTTGGCACATTAGTTACCAGAACTTCGTGTTTGGTGTCTGGGTAGAAGTGGTCCTAGTAGGATGAGGCTAGGTCTTGTCTAGTTGTCTGATGTTATTCCTTTTTGTTTGCTTCTGGTATAACTGCTGGTGCTGGTTAAGTGGGGTGGTCTTTTGTCTCGTGTTGATGTACTACATGTTGTTACAACATTATGGTTGGGTATGTACCATACTTATGAAGTTTGAAGAAGCAGCATTATCGTCTGAAGTGGCAGTTCTGTCATAGTGTGGATTAGAATGGGCAGATTCTAATCTTGATGGTAAGTAGTTCAGGAAATACATTGCTACTTTCATGATGAACACTTTATTAGGAGCTGGTGAATGTAAGGACAGAAGGGTGTTTATCTTGTGTGAGAAATTTCCAATCAAATGGGCCTTGGTTTATTGGACTTGGCAGGCCTTGTATCTAAAATCCCCATGAGGAATGTGGCATTATTAGTGGGATATCATAAAAGGCATTGAATGTAAGGCTATTAACTATAGCCTATTGTAGCATGTGTGTTGGTCAAGCTTGTACAGTGTGATGATTGGACCTATCATAGCTGTGTGAAGATCGTGCCTATGTAGGAGAGGTCTGAAAAGAAAAAGTGGTGAACATGGCTGATGGTTTGAAGGAATCCAGAAGAGGTTGTGAGAAGTCGTCTCAATACCCATTAGATAAGAAGATGTGTTTATAGAGTCTTGGGTTAATGAGCAGCAGGCAATGTCTGATGCGATGTCAGAACATGATATAGGACATGTTTTTCTTGAGCCAAACAGGGAAGTATTTTGGACGGTGGTGTTAGGATAAAGTGAAACACGTGGCTTCGACTATGCATGGAACGTTATTGGCCTAATTTATGGTAAGATTCAGTTGTGAAATATTTAAGGCAGTCAAGGCAGTTTTTGGAAGGTAGGCATTGAATTTGAATGCAGTTTTTGATACCTAAAATAACGTTTGTTTGACCAAGAACATTGACATATTCAAGGCTCGTTACGTTCTTAGTTACTGGTCAGCTATTTATAGGGGTTATTCTGTTCTCCTTCAGCCAGTGAGTGTTCTTGTCTCATAAGTCTTATGGCGTTTATTCGTGTTTGGGTGAGCATTTCCTGGGTCTGGTTCTGTGAGGGGTTCCTTTGCCAATTTGTGGCTAAAAAGGGGGAGAAAGGAAAGGATCTGGCTAAGTGGTCTGTGCAAATGTTATGCCTGGAGTCTGCAGTTTCTGATGCTACAGAAGAAGATGGTACATCCTTGGGTTGGTGTTGAGTCTTTGTGACTTGTGTCCTGAGTTATGAACACAGTTGTGACTTGTGTTCTGAGTTACCTGGGTTGGCAGAATGGCACTTCTTAAGTTTCCTCTTATGCCATAGACTAAACCCAGTGTCTGATCAATGAAGGTGTGTAGAATTATCTTATGCCACCATTGGTCTTTGTTGAATAGACAAACAGTTCTTTTCTGGAGGAGTCTTCTATAATTGGTCTGGGTCTGACCTGGAAGGAAAAAGAAATGTGTTGTATTTAAGGGGGAGTGTTGGATATCTTCTTCCTCATGTGCACCTCCTATGTGCTGCCTGGGTTTGCTGTGATATGGTGATGTGATGTCCTAACATCCAAGAAGATGATTCTCCATGGATGCAGTACACAGTAGATACTGGAGTTTATTGTTAAGATCAGATGACATCTAACAGTAGTGTAGGGTTGTAACTACTGCTGTAATCTGAGTTGTAATGTTTATATATATGTTTTAGCCAAAATTAGCCAAAGGGGGAGATTGTAAGTTCTTGTAATTGGCTGAAATTTTGTTAAAACAATGTTGTTGTCATGGTTGATGTTACAACATGGGCTTCTAACAGTATAGGTATGTTTTGGCTAACATTCTGGTTTGTGAATATTGTTGAAGAGTTAAAGTGCTGAAGAGTGATGTCACATGTGATGTCTTAACACCACTATACCAGAACATTAAAACATCAGACTGTAATGTGTTTAGGGCTGCACGTGTTTCTGGTGTGAATGAGATATTCTGCTAAAGAGAATCAGAGAATGCAGGCGAAGATCAAGGGAGAGATATTTTTTGTTGCAATTAGTTATGAAGATCAGTTTGTTGCGAATTTAAAGCATAAAGATATCGAGAATATTCAGAGTTAATCATTGAAGATTTAATTGAAGATATGATTGAAGATCTATTTAGAAGCAGGATCTATTGCAGATTTGTTACAGAAGATTTGATATGATTTGAAGGCCCAAATCCAATTGGGATTATATTATAAATAGAATGCTTGTAACCTAGAATAGGTACGGGTCCAAGATGTAGATCATTAGGACTTTGTCTAAGTGAACCACTCGGGTTGTGAGATGGTCACTGTGTTTAACTCAGAAACCTGTAGGTAATGAGTTTGGTATTGTTCTTGGAGGAAGCTTTGAAGCAAATCCAAAGGGTGTCATGGAAGGGTGTCTTCTATGGTTGTACAGTTGTTGGTAATCAAGTTGTTGATGCAGTGACGGTGTAGTTGACTGCTAGATATCATTGTGATGATAGGAAGTGAGATGGAGTCTCTTACCTAGGGAGGACTTAGGTAGAAGGGTCATTGGGTAGTGATTAAATTAGGTAGATTGTCAACTGGTCTGTTGAGTCTGTAATTTGATACTACTAATAGTGGACTTCCTTCCTGGCTTGGTATGCCCCCAGATGTAGGTTGTTGAACCGAACTGGGTGAACAATTCAGTGTGTTATTTACTATTTCTATTATTTCCTTGTTCAGCAGATTGCGATGTTGTGACATTGCACAAAGACATCACACATCTGTACCAGAATTTCAGTGTATCAAAATTCTCAGCCTTCATGCAAATTTTAGGGTTCTTGAGGTTTTGTCTTGATTTCTTATTCCATACTTAAAATAAATGAAATTAAAGACCATAGACATGATCGTGAGGTGAAAGCGAGCAGATTGATATGTGGATTGTGTGATTTTATCAAGTATTCAATGAGATTGGATAGAAAATGCAAATCTTAGCAAAACTCCCTTCGCGCGTGTTCTTGGCCCATGTTCTTGGCGCCTTTTTCACAAATTTGAATATTTGAATTTTGTGATTTCATTTAATTGATTTAAAAATTAATTTCTCTCTGGTTTTTAATGATTTTGAGTTGATTCTTTGTTTAATAATTTTGCAAAAAATTAATTTTTATGTGTGTTTTAGCATTTAAAATATTTTTTCTTCCTTGATTTTTCAAACTTAAATGGTTTCCAATCATTTTGTGGATATAAACATGATTTTTGAAACATTGATCCAAGATCACAACTTGTTTTCCACACATATTTGACAATTTTGATTATTTAATTGAATTTTTATTTAATTAAAATACATTTTGAAATAAATTTAGGGTTTTTGATCTTAATCACCCTAAACAAATCTTTTTAAAACACTTTTGGGCCTCTTGAGAGAGTGTAAGTCCCATCCCTTTGTAAATAAAAACCTTTTGGGCCTCAGTGCATTGTATAAGACCCATCTTTATTCATTTTCAAACTCTTTGGGCCTCTAATAGAGTGTAAGACCCAACCCCTTTTGAAAACCAAAGTAGTTTGGGCCTCAGTCATTGTATAAGTCCCACTGTATTTTTCAAAAACCTCGGCACGATCACCATTTTCAAACAAACAACTGGGCCTACCCTCATGTTGTAAGTCTCATTTCTTTTCTTTAAAACACTTTTTGGGCCTCTTGAGAGAGTGTAAGACTCATCCCTTTGTATAGAAAACCTTTTTCGGGCCTCATTCACTTGTATAAGTCCCTATACAAATTCAAAACAACAGTGCGATCAGTGATAAAAACTTGGGCCTCTCTTTAAGCTGTAAGCCCCAACCATCTTTTCAAAATACTTTCTCCTTTGATTTTGAATCCAAATGTATAGTTGTTATCAAAACTTTCTTTAATTTCTTTGTTGGACAACTAACAAAACAGCATGGAAGCTATACAACGGGTAAGTGTTTATCCGCTTTCATTTACTGCTTTCATACATATAACTGTATTGTGGGAAGCTGCACATGGTTAGTCTTCTTTCATAACCTCCTATATACTCGTCATATGTCAACTGTATATATACTAGTATAGTTATTTAGAGTTTTCCCCGGCAACTACGTCTAGAACTAGGTAAAGCCCTATTGGTCACTCTTAAAATACAAACAAAACTAGATAGCCATAGGATTCCAGATACAGTTTTCCCTCCTCTTGGGGTTAAACAATATGGAACAAAGAGAAAGGCAGTATTCTCGGTGAACCTTTTCTCAGACTGTCACGCTTAGAAATTGTCAAAGAAACTCTAACTCCCCAGAGATGATCTTTTCTCCGTGAATGGCATCTCTTGAGTTTCTTCCAAATTCTCAAACTTTCCTAGAATAATCTCTTCTCTATGAATTGCATTTCTTGAACTTCTCTTGGTTTGGGGACCCACAGGCTTCCTAAAAGCATCTCCGCCTCCTCTTGGGCATTGTACAAGGACCCTTCGGCTTCTTAGAAGTTCTCATGCCTTCTCTTGGGCTTAATACAAGGACCCTGATGACCTCCTAAAGGTATAAGACATAACTTAGTCATCCTTTGATAGAGCAGTCTTTTCAGTGTCCAAACTCCGGCCATTTTAGGGTTGATTCTCATCCTTTAATGCTCGTGCCTCCTCTTGGGCATAGTACAAAAGATAAAACTCTGGACTTGGACAGTCTAAGCCCCTTGAGTCTCAAAGACATTCTCAAGTTCCTTTTAAACATAGGAAGAAACCCAGTCTCTCTCATGAGAGTTCCCCACACTTGGACCTGCCTAGGGATCTCAATAACCCTCAGCAGTAAGATAGCCTCCTTTTGGGCTTTGTACAATGATTCTCCTCAGTGGAGCTAACCTTTTCAGACTCTCTTATTGAGTCAATCTCCTTTTAGCCTCTATCTTGGGCTTTGTACTGTCGCTCCCGGGATTTTCATCCTAGTACAAACGCGAAAGTGGCACCGAAACAGAGTCGCCAGCAATGTGTATTTATCCCAAGAGAGGGAAAGGAAACACCGCATAAACCTGAGGGAAGGAAAAAGCATGGTCTTTCGACCAAAAGATCTGGGTTCGGGAGTCGGTTACGCGTAGGGAAGGTATTAGCACCCCCACGCGTCCATCGTACCCGATGGGATCCACGCTTGCTGTCTCGATCAAAGGGTGATAGGAAAGAAAACTGGAAGAGGAACTAGAAAAGGAATGGAAAGAGAAAGAGAAACAAATGTAGGGAAAATAAAAGAAGTGCTCGCATGGGCCCTACCCCACTGCCTACGTATCTCATCGGGAGCGTGAGAATCAGAGCGACGTAGTTCCCCTCACTAGGGATGGATTGTCTGTGTTTTTTAGAGAACGGCTTACGTCCTAGCTCAGGTGTTGCAGGCTCGCTGGTCCGAGTGCGTTACCATCTTGCAAGAGAACGAGTAGAAGCGCGTTCGTGCGTTGAGAATGAATGAGATGAGAAAAGAATTCCCGAAGGAAAGACGTTATTGTTTGTTTTTGTCTTTTAAGAGTTTTTTTCATTTGTTTGCATATGATAGTGTATCTGAATCTTAGTCATTGGAATGTGTACATTCTCACATTCCAAGATGGAATGAGTAAGAAAGCACACTAAGGGTGAAGAAGACCCCCACACTTAGTTCCACTTGTCAAGGTTCAAACACACTAGCATATTTGTGTTTATTAAGTGTTTTTGTTGATTATGAAATGAAGAAGTGTTTTTCTTTGTACCTTCAACAAGTATTGCATTTAAGTCCCTCATACAAGATCAAATGTTTAACACATTGACCCAAGATGGGCTATATGCTACACATTCTAAGATTACAAGAGAAGACCCCTTATAATCTTTTCTTTATATGAAAGGCCTAAATGCAATAAATGCCTACCTTTATTATATGTTTTGAATTTTCTTTGAGATGAGAAGAGAGACTCAAGGGAGGATAAAGGTAAAAATCTATAGGGACTAATACTCAATCCTAATTGATTAGTTAAGGGAGTGATCCTAAGGTTAGTGAGGTTTAAGAAACCTAACCTAAAAGAAAGGAGAAGAAAGAAGAAAGAATACAACTTACTTCCAAAATGGAAGCTAAGTTGATTCTAAAAAGGGAAGAAAGAAAGTTATGAACACAAAGCACTATTAAATGCTTAGACAATCACAAATTGAATGATTAAAAAGTGAAGTAAGAAGTTAGAATGTGGAAGCATATCCACACTCAATTGGCTTACCCTTAGCCCCTGAAATGGTTAGCACAATTACTTACAAGTAAAGTAAGAAAATATAATGAACCAATCAAACTCAAACAAGTTGACAAACAAAGTAAAATGAGATTGAATGCTATACATGCTTCCAAGTCAGAATGTAACTCATATTTACACAACCTAATGTTATCCTAAATGAGCATACCAAATCATGCAAACAAAATCTCAATCCAACAAGAAGCAAAGAAGAAAAGGTGAAGTGATGTGAATGTGGTTCATACTTGTGAAACAAATGACTTAAGGTGCAAAATAAACATCAAACATGCAAAGATGAAACCCAAATGTCACAATCAGAAGTCAATTAACATGCTATACATCCTCCAACAAAACCACAACTCATGGCACAAGTGCCTTCATGATCAAGCAAACCAAACATGAGGCATGCATTCACAAAATGAACAAGTTAAACTTCATGCTTCAAACAAATAGCAAACATGCTTCAAAAATTATGACTTTCACCAATCAAACACCTTAAACACATGCCATTAACATATCAAGTCCACAAGCAATGAATCAGAACCAAAGTCACTCAACAATTAGGTCAAAGTCTCATGGAAGTTTCATGTATTCATGCTCAAAGCAACACATCAAAAGTCATCCAAAAAAGACTTAAAAATCATCTCATAAATCTCAAACATACCTCAACATATTGTGACCACAATGCAAAAAGAAAGGCATCAAAATCATTTTTTATGATCAAGAACAAAAATGCACAAAATCATATGTCACATTAAGTATGCATACAAATGGAAATTCAAAAGAAATAATGGAATAGGGGCAAAATGGTCATAAAATCAGAAAATAAAATCATGAAAAATTTCCTAAATGTTTTAAGAATATACATGAATTTTTGTAGAATTTTCCAATATGTTTTGGTATTTTTAAAAATTAGAAATCAAACGTGTAGAATACTTGCTATTTGGTGCTTCAATTTTGAATGGCCTTGGTTCCAATTCTGATGCAAAATGGCCAAAACTTGCTATTTTTAGTAACCCTACTTCATCC
Organism: Lathyrus tuberosus; assembly: GCA_022829125.1. Lineage (NCBI taxonomy): Eukaryota > Viridiplantae > Streptophyta > Magnoliopsida > Fabales > Fabaceae > Lathyrus > Lathyrus tuberosus. The sequence continues at coordinate 1,064,447 of JALAZF010000159.1, forward strand.
AAAAATGGCAACTTTCCAAATCTTGATTTTTTTATGATTCCTTTGGAGTTTCTTGATCAAATTTTGTACATTGGTCACATATAACATGAATTTCATGAATTTGGCCTCAAAAAGTCAAGAGTTGACTTTTTCCCCTGATTATTTGACTTGGCCCCAAATTTCCTGATTTTTTATCTTTCTTCCAATTGAACCACCTCCAAAACCAATTGAGGGGCAATTCTCCATACACATACACTTAAGAACATGTAGAATACCATGACATCAAGTTTTGTCCAAAAAATCAAAGATTCCCTGATTTAATGGGAAACCCTAGTTTTGGTGCCCACCTCCTAGGAGAAAAATGTGCAGTCTTCAATTTCAAATTCCTCAGAGTATGTTGTGTATCCTCTTAAAGGATGATGAGAAATGCCACTTGAGAATGATTTTGAATCAATGAGCTATCTCTTTTGAGGGTTTTCCTTCAATTTTTGAACCTCTTGCATAGTGAAAGATGTAGTGCTTCAATCTCCCATTGAATCTCACTTCCTTGAGATTTTGGAAGATCAATTGAGATGGTATGAGACATGAGAGACTCTTGGCTTGCCTTGAGGCAACTTGATTGACCTTTTTGTGCTTTAAATGATCTCTTGATTGTCCACCTTCCACCTGATCACATGCCCTGATGGTAAGAAGGATGCCATGCTTCATTTTTCTATGTTAAATGCAATGCAATGTTAATGAGGTGGATGTGACATGATAAATGATAATGCCATGCTATGATGACAAAAGGGGAGAGCAAATTTTGGGGTATTACATGTACGAGACAGCAAATCACTCTCTTGTTGAGTATAAAAGACTCTCTTGTTGAGTCAACCTTTTTTAGCCTCCGTCTTGGGCTTCGTACAAGACAGATAAAAGTACTCTTTTGTTGAGTCAAACCTTTTTTAGCCTCCGTCTTGGGCTTTGTACAAGACAGATAAAACACTCTCTTGTTGAGTATAAAAGACTTTCTTGTTGAGTCAGCCACTTTTCAAACTCTCTTGTTGAGTCAACCTTTTTAGCCTCCGTCTTGGGCTTTGTGTAAGACATATAAAAGTACTCTCTTGTTGAGTCAAACCTGTTTAGCCTCCGTCTTGGGCTTTATACAAGACATATAAAGAACGATTTCTTGTTGAGTTAACCCTTTTAGCCTCAATCTTGGGCTTTGTACAAGACAGAAAGAACACTTTCCCCGGAAAAGTCAAACTTCTAGCATTCTCTTAGGCTTTGTATAAGGAAGTCCCCGGTTGAGTCAATCAACCTTTTAGCATCAAGTTTGTGCTTTGCTCACAGTATACAAACATCAACAATTCCTATTTAGAGAAGACAAATTCCCTCTCAGTCAAGACCCCTTTAGCTTCATATCTTGGGCTTTGAACAAGATACAAATCACCTTTAGCTTCAATCTTGGGCTTTGAACAAGACACCAAAACACCTCTTTCCTCCCATAGAATAGGAGGAACTACGATCACGCTGATTTTCCTGTTTCGTTAAACGGGAATACGTAGGCATAAGATTGTGAAATCTTAGCGAGCATACTAATTAAAAATCTAAATCAAGTACCTTCATACCTCAATCCAGGAAAATCAAGTCTAGTATCCTAACCAAAAGCCTCATATACAGTCAAGACAATCCGTTCTTAAGCACATAACCCCAAGAGAGATCCCCCTATTTGATAGCATATGTAAACCAACAGTCATCTGTTTAAACTCAGTATGCAAGCAGGGTTAATTGGAGACATCTATTTCCCTTCCTTAATCAGCTCAATAGGATAAAAAATCAATCGAACTGTAGTACCAAAGCGATAGTGATTCGAAACCACAAAAACCGGGCTACAGAAAAAATGGCGACCATAGTGGAAGGCATTCTTTCTTGCGCCTCTTAGGGTGAAACCCTTAAGTTCACAAAGTGTCACAGAAATGGCGACTCTGCTGGGGAATCATTGTTTGTATAGGATCATAGGATTCTAGAGGTCTAGGATGTTAGGACAAATATATATACTGTTATTCCTAATTGATATCTGTGTTTATTTTTCTGCTAATGGGAATGTGTGTGATGCCGCATGTGGAAAGATTGAGTATACACCTAAGATAAGTGATGGCACTAGACGGGTAATCTTACGGGGAGTGAATCCCAGATAAGAGGTCCGGGTCGACCATCGAATCAGTGGAGATGCCCTTTGCGGATTCAATGCCTATACGACTTCGGTTGTTGAAAACAGATTGTTCGATTGGGTTATCTGAGAAGCTGAGGATTGTAGTATACTAAAACCATGTTGTAGTGTGGAAGCTATCGGAAATAGTTGTCACACGATACTACCCTCATTTGAGATTAGTCTAAGATACTACAGCTCGCTGGCATCCGCTTGCTGTCGTTATCCCAAGAGGGGTCAATGATTTTGAGGACAGGTACAAAAATCACCAGTATAAACCTTTGGGGATGGGTAGAGCCTTGACTTCATGACACCGAACCTTTGACCCCATGTTTTTTCTATGTTTTTGTGTGCTCCGTTCATGCATTCATTTCATTAAAAAACTTTTAAAAAAAATCTTCTCTTCTAATCTCTCTTTTCAAATCAAACTAAAACAATGATTGCTAATGGATTTTGGTAGAAGGAAAACTTATAAGTACACCTTCAAGGTTCCAAAATTAGAGGATTTGAGAGGGTTGATAAGGATGATCACCAACCCTGATGCTTTCAGAGCTAAGTACGGGGAACTGCTATCTCTGCTAAGGGTCCATGTAATTGAAGGAATACTGGCTACGCTCATTCAGTTCTACGATCCGGTCTATCACTATTTCACATTCCCGGATTATCACCTAGCACCAACACTGGAGGAGTACTCTTACCTGTTTGATTTACCCATCACTGACCAAGCTCCCTTTTCTGGACTGGAAGAAATTCCAAAAGATCAAGTCATTGCAAGGGAAATCTATTTGGATGAGTCAGAAGTCAGGACTCACATGACCATTAAGGGTGGTATCCAGGGTTTTCCAGCCCAGTTCTTGATAAAGAAAGCTCTGTACTTTGCTAGTATAAGGAACGTGACTGCTTTCGAGAGCATCTTTGTTTTGCTTACCTACGGCTTATTTCTGTTTCCCAACATTGATAACTTCGTTGGTATCAATGCCATTAAGATTTTTCTAATTGGAAACCATGTACCAACCCTGCTCGCAGATGCCTATCATTCTGTACACTTAAGGAATTTGTACAGTGGAGGAATGATCACATGCTGTGTACTCCTGCTATACAAATGGTTCATTTCACATTTACTAAAGTCTGCTACCTTTTGGGATCAAAAGAATACTTTACGTTGGTCGCAGAGGATCATGTCTCTTACCAACTCTGACATCGATTGGTACAATCAGATCTATGACGGGATAAGAATCATTGACCGTTGTGGAAATTTCCCTAATGTACCCCTCATAGGAACTAAAGGAGGAATCAATTATCATCCAGTTTTAGTTCGTCGTCAATTTGGATACCCGATGAGGCATATCCCGCGTAATGCTCATCTAGAAGGTCTTTTCTTCAATGGAGGAGAAAACGACAGGGCGCTAAAGACAGAAATAGTGCATGCCTGGAAACACGTTCATAGGAAGGGAAGAGAGTCTCTGAGAAAACCAGACTGTGTCTCGGTGGAACCTTATCTCCACTGGTACAAACTAGAGATCTCAAGCTGAGGATGCCTTACCCTCGTCAGGAAGTTCTTCCATTAAGGGACCCTGTTATTTATTTCATGTCTGATACGGAAAAACTTCAGGTGACTCTCAACAAGGTTCAACAGGAGAAGAGGTCTTGGAAGAACAAGTACCGTATTCTCAACTACTAAAGGATAAAGATGCTCTGATTGAGATTTCAGAGCAACATGTTGTAGAGAGTCAAGAAGACCAAAGGAACTTGCTTTCTCCTTTCGCTTGGCAAAGGAATGACAGCCCGACAACGGCTCAAGATCCCCGGTCAAAGAAAAGGAAAGTACCAGAACCAACACCTGAGCTCCCCTCAGAGAGGACTCAGGATCCATTAGTTTAGACATTTCCTTTTACAGCACTTTGTAAATTACTGTATTTCCATTTCCGCAATCTTTGAATTTAATAAAACGGGGTTTCCCCACTGTTTGATATTTGCAATATAATTGTCGAAGTTTACTTTGATTAAAAAATAAATAAATAACTTAATATAATCATTGCATATCATTCATCATTCTCACGTAACGCATTCTTCTTACCTACGAATCTCACGTCTGCATCTCGATTCTAGAGTCAAATTGTCTCATTCGTATAATACTCGGGCCAACATTCAGAAAAAGATGGATGATCTTGAGGAAGAGAACAGAGAGTTGAGAGAAGAAATTGACACTCTGAAAGAGGATTTGAGAAAGCTTCATAACGACATGCAAGCTCTAGCAGAAGCTTAGATGCAACAACAAAGGACTGTAATCTCTGAGATCACATCAACGCCCATAGTGGAGAAGTATGATCCTAGGTATAAAATGCCGAAAGATCGTCCCTGGGGCATGCCACTCAACTATATCCCGGAAGGATATATTCTACCTATCCTGGAGGATCCGGGAACTGCGACAGGAACCGCTGGGCCTGAAGGTTACAAACTTCGGGAAAGCGAAGATGCCAGGGGCATGACAGTAACTCCCGAAGGTTACAAACTTCGGGAGAAGGAAGTACCTAGAGTCACTGGCATGATGTTTATACCACCACATGTGGTACACACTGTCCCAGAAGGACAGATTCCCCAGATACCTTCTGGTGGAAATAAAAGCATGGACGACAAAATGATGGGGTTCCAAGAACAGTTCCTAGAAATGCAGAAAGAGCTACAAGCCCTCCGCGGTTAGGATTTATTTGGAAAGGACGCCGCAGATCTTTGTTTGGTCCCCGATGTGAAAGTTCCGCCCAAGTTCAAAGTGCCCGAATTTGAAAAATACAAGGGTAACTCTTGCCCTCAAAGCCATTTGGTGATGTACGCTCGGCAAATGTCAACTCAGACAAAGAACTGAGTTACTGATTCACTATTTTCAGGATAGTTTAACCAGTGCCAAACTCAAATGGTACATGGGTTTAAACTGCACTAAGATCGGATCTTGGCGCTGCTTTTGTTCAACAATATAAATATAATCTAGACATGGCACCGGACAGAGATCAACTTAGAGCCATGTCACAAAAGGACAAGGAAACCTTTAAAGAGTACGCTCAGAGATGGCATGAGATTGTAGCCCAGATTAGTCCACCTCTTGAGGAAAAAGAGATGACAAAGATCTTCTTAAAGACCTTGAGTTCATTCTACTACGACCGAATGATCGCCAGTGCGCCTAGTGACTTTACAAAAATGGTAGGCATGGGAGTTCGTCTTGAGGAAGCAGTCCGAGAAGGACGTTTAGTTAAAGGCGCTGGATCATCAAGTAGTAAAAAACGGTACGGTAGTGCTCTCCCTAAGAAAAAAGAGTGGGATATTGGGAATATCTCTCTCAGAAAGCAAAGGCGACGGTATCAACCAGTAGCAGCAATAACTCCTGCTATCAACCCTGCGCCTGTACCTACGTATCAACCTCAGGTTGCTCAGAGCCAACCGAATCAACAACAATATCAGCAAAGGACACAACAGCCTCTTCAGCAGGCTCGTCCTCCATACAGCAACAACCGTACAACGCGACCACCAGGGTTTGACCCTATACCTATGTTGTACGCAGAACTATTTCCATTACTACTGGTCAAGGGGCACGTCCAGACCAGGTCTCCTCTTACAATACCGAAAAATCTGTCTTTTTGGTTCAAAGTGGATCAGACTTGTCCTTACCATCAAGGAGGACCAGGACATAACATAGAGAACTGTCTCAGTTTCAAATCCGATGTGCAAAAGCTTGTTAGGAGCGGGGTCTTATCCTTCAAGGATACAAATCCAAATGTTCTCATGAACCCGCTGCCTCAACACAAGAAAGCTGCGGTGAATTTGATAGAGGGAGAGTCTAACAACAGCTATCAAATTTATGATGTACTCTTATTAAGGGCCAACTTGGTCGAAATGCATTGTAGACAGAGCGGATACGGCCATGTTCCACCTCATAATTATCACCAGTGTGATATCTGCTCTAAAGACAACCAAGGATGTTCTGTGGTGCAATCAGCTCTACAAGAACAGTTGGATCTTGGATGGATCCAAGAGCACCGAATTCGTGATGTCAACATGATTTGCTCGAATTCCAACATCATTCAGAATCACCACATTCTAGCAATAAATGTCAACTTGGTGGCAATGCACTCAAGGCAAAGCCAACATCATGATCTGCCACGGCACGATTACGATTCTTGTCTGATCTGCTCGGTAAATAAGCAGGGATGCTCTTTTGTACAAGAGGCCCTCTAGCGTCAGATGGATCTTGGATGGATCCAGGACTACCATGATAGAAATCCTTATCAAGTCAACGTGATTCAAATCTTCGATATTCGTTTGATGAATACCAGCTTGGTGGAGTTACATGCCAAGCAAGTCCAACTCGATTTTCTCACTTCACATGATTATCTGAGTTGTAAAGTATGTTGTGAGAGTAACCAAGGGTGCGCTCTCGTTCAAAGAACTTTACAACACTTGTTAAACCATTGCTAGCTTCCGATCTATCTAGACAGAGACATACAACAAATCAGTGTGACCAATGGGAACCCTACTAGGCATCAAAGTCAGGATGTTCGATCAATGGAAACTAACCTAGTAAGGTTACACTGCATTCAAAGCGGACGTGGCCAGGTGCCACAACATAACTATGAACGTTGTAGAGTTTGCTCGAAAGATAACCAAGGATGTTACTTAGTGCGAGCAGCCCTTCAAGGTCAGTTGGACCACAAAGAGATTCAACCGTGTCTAAGTTCTGGGTCAATTAATTGGACGCCAGACTATTTTGCTAATCAAATCAAGGATGTTGTCATAATCTTTAATCATAAGAGGGCCAAAGATGTTTATGTCATCATCCCTCTACTAGACGAATCGAAAGTTCCTAACCAGGAACTGATTGAAGTTACTTACAATGGTCAGAAAAATCAGAAGGCTCATGTAGTTATCTATCTGTCGGGACCGCTACCGTATGAATCAACTAAGGCTATCCCTTATAAATACGGTGCCACAATAATTGAAAATGGAAAGGAAACTCCATTACCCTCCATCGTGAATATTGCAGACATCAGTCGAGTAACACGGAGCGGTCGAATCTTCAACCGAGGAGTTGGGGAACCCAGCAAAGAAAAGGAACCTCAGGCAGAAGTTCCCGATCCACCAGTCGGTCAATCCAGTGATCCCGACCTTTTAAAAAGCGACAATGAAATGCTGAAGCTCATCCAAAGGAGTGAATACAACATTGTTGCTCAGCTGTTACAAACTCCTTCAAAAATCTCTATGATGTCTCTTTTACTCAGTTCCGAAGCCCACAGAGAGGCCCTACAGAAAGTCTTAGAATAGGCCTTTGTGGAACAGGATGTGTCAATAAGACAACTCGACAACATCATCTCTAACATCACTTCCTGCAACAACTTGGGGTTTAGTGATGAGGAATTGCCAGAAGAAGGCAAAAGTCACAACATGGCGCTCAATATTACAGTCAACTGCCAGGACGATGCTTTAGCCAGCGTACTGGTAGATACCGGATCAGCTTTAAATGTCATGCCAAAGTCTACATTAATGCGATTGTCATTTAAAGGATCTCCGATGAGAGGCAGTGAGGTCGTCGTCAAAGCATTTGACGGATCCTGTAAATCTGTTATCGGCGAAGTCGATCTTCCCATAACTATCGGTCCTCACACTTTCCAAGTCACTTTCCAGGTCATGGATATTCGAGCAACATACAGTTGTTTGTTGGGAAGACCTTGGATACATGGGGCTGGGGCAGTCACTTCAACACTTCACCAAAAGCTGAAGTTTGTCAAGAATGACCAACTAGTCACAGTCTGTGGAGAACAAGCCTTGATCGTGAGTTACCTATCATCGTCCACTTGTGTAGAACCCGAAGAGGTTATTGGAACTCAGTTCCAGGCACTTTCGATAAGCAATGAGAATCAATTAGAGAAAGGAACATCGATTTCCTCATACAAAGATGCTCTCGAGGTGATCAAAAGTAACAATACAAATGAATGGGGACAGCTTGTCATTCCTACTGACAATAAAGCAAAGAAAGGCCTTAGTTTTTCTTCAGCCTGTACCCAGACAGCTACTAACAGTGAAAGTCTTCATCCCATTCAAGACTTCTTCCACAGTGGAGGTTTCCTTCACCCAGTGCCTCAAGAAGTACATACTATCAACGAGAGAGATTCCTCTGATATAAATGAAGAATGGAAGTCCTATTTCAACAAGGACAGTTATATCTCTCAGGAAGAAGCGCCTACGCCATTCTATTCCCCCACGCAGGGTCCGAGATATATACCAAGATCAGACGTCAAAATGATCTACGGAGATTGTGATCCGGAAGGGTGCCATGCTCCACCAAACTCATTAGAGGAGGACACTCTGATGAAAGATAACTTTGACCACGACTATTATGGCCCGATGGATGGCCTGCCTATCTGGAAACCGTACCCAGGAGACTCGGGGCAAGAAAATCAGCCGAACAATGAAAATCAGTTGAGCCTCCTTGAAAAGAATACCTGCGTCCCCACCTTGTCCTGGGATTAACACTCAGGGTATTCTGAAAAGGCCCAGCATGACGATGAATTTGCAAAGCTTGCAGGACTAGAGTTCATCAACTATGCTTTTCCCGAGGTCAACGTCTTTGAAAGGGATGACTCCTCCAGTTCCAAAGAAGTATGGGACACCCTGGGACAACCGAGTGGTAAGTACAACTTCTTGGTCAAGTACACTGCTCTCGAAAGCTCTCGTATCAGGCTCGAAGACATCCAGCCAACTGGGTGGGAAGACATACCTGAGAATACCAATAATGTGCAAAATATAACTGGAGAATCCTTCTGCGACAACTTTGCCTGGGAGACAGATTCCAATGATCCTGCTCCGCCAGAAATCAGCGACATTTTTTAGGACAAACCAAGAAAGAAGGTGCCAGACTTTGTGATTCACCGAGGAGTTCGCCACCAATGGGTCGTTGTCGATGTCCTGAAAATCATCCATAAGTCTAAGTAATTTCCATCTTTATCTTAACCTTTCACCCTGCCCAGGTGAAACGGGTGTTTTGATAGGGCTCTCTTTCTGTAAATGTACCTCTTCACTTCGCCCAAAGCGACAGAGTTTTGTTTTATAGGGCTGTAGTTTCAAGAATCGAAAAAATCATAAATAAAATAACGTCGTTCTGTAATTTCTGCATTTATTGTTGTTTTCTCTTTTTTCTTTTTCAGAAAATGGTAATCCTAAAAAACAATTCAAATAATAAAAATAAGCATTTTCAGAAAATACACTGCACACACTCTTGCATTCTCTCTATCTCTTCTAAAAACAATCATCACATCATGCAGATTGCTTGTTTTAAACCCCGTTGAAACATACGATCCAATGCCTTCTCCCAACTTTGAATTCCCAGTATTTGAGGCCGAAGAAGAAAATGACGAAGAAATTCCAGAAGATATCTCCCGATTACTTAGACATAAGGAAAGTTCCATTGAACCTCACAAAGAGCCGTTAGAAACGGTTAACTTGGGTTTGGAAGGAGAGAGAAAAGAGGTCAAGATTGGGGCACTACTCAGTCCAACTATCAAAGAAGGTTTGATAAGGCTTCTCAAAGAATTTCCCGATGTATTCGCTTGGTCCTATCAGGATATGCCAGGGTTGGATACCAGCATCGTGGAACATCATCTACCGTTGAGATCAGAATGTCCGCCAGTAAAACAAAAGTTGAGACAGACTCACCCAGACATGCCCATCATAATCAAGGAGGAAGTGCAAAAACAGATTGACGCGGGTTTCCTCGCCACATCAGAATATCCTCAATGGTTAGCCAACATAGTACCAGTTCCGAAAAAGGACGGAAAGGTTAGGATGTGTGTCGACTACAGGGATCTGAACAAGGCAAGTCCAAAGGACGACTTTCCCCTACCACACATTGACATGCTAGTCGACAGTACGGCAAAATTCAAAGTTTTCTCCTTCATGGATGGATTCTCGGGCTATAATCAGATAAAAATGGCGCCGAGAGACATGGAGAAAACTTCTTTTATCACCCCATGGGGCACCTTTTGTAACAAGGTAATGCCGTTCGGTTTGAAGAACGCCTGGGCAACCTATCAAAGGGCCATGACTACTCTGTTTCATGACATGATACACAAAGAAATCGAGGTATATGTCGATGATATGATTGCAAAATCTAAAACAGAAGAGGAGCATGTAACCCACCTGTCAAAGTTATTCGAGCGGTTAAGAAAGTACAAAATCTGCTTGAATCCCAACAAATGCACCTTCAGAGTCCGTTCAGGGAAATTGCTAAGGTTCATCGTCAGCCAAAAAGGAATTGAGGTTGATCCTGACAAGGTTAAGGCCATTCAAGAAATGCCTTCTCCAAAGACCGAAAAACAAGTCAGGGGATTCTTGGGACGTTTGAATTACATCTCCAGATTTATATTCCTCATGACCGCGACATGTGCGCCAATCTTCAAATTACTCAAAAAGAATCAGGACTGCGTTTGGACAGAAGACTGCCAAACCGCCTTCGACAGTATCAAGGGATACTTGTCGAACCCACCGATTCTATCACCTCCAGTGGAAGGAAGACCACTAATCATCTATTTGACAGTCTTGGAAGACTCGATGGGTTGTGTACTTTGCCAACAAGACGAAACAAAAAGGAAAGAGTCTGCCATTTACTATTTGAGCAAGAAATTCACGGACTGTGAAACTCGATACACTATGCTCAAGAAAACTTGCTGCGCTTTGGCTTGGTAGCCAAATGTCTTCGCCAGTATATGATTCGTCACACTACTTGGTTAATCTTTGAAATGGATCCAATCAAGTATGTCTTTGAAAAACCTGCTCTCATGGGAAGGATTGCCCGTTGGCAGATGTTGCTATCAGAATACGACATCGAGTACCATGCTCAGAAAGTCGTCAAAGGAAGTATTTTAGCCGATCATTTGGCTCATCAACCGATTGACGATCAGGAATCAATCGGGTTTGACTTCCCAAATGAAGATGTCATGTATCTAAAAATGAAAGATTGCGAGGAACCGCTACCCATTGAAGGGCCAGAACCAGATTCCCGATGGGGACTAATTTTTGACAGAGCTGTCAATCATTATGGAAACGGAATTGGGGCAATCATCATAACCCCTCAGGGTACCCACATTCCTTTCACCGCCCGACTGACATTCAAGTGTACAAACAACGAGTTCGTATACGAAGCTTGTATCATGGGTCTCGAAGAAGCAATTGACTTAAGGATCAAGAACTTGGATGTATATGGCGACTCAGCCCTGGTCATCAATCAGATCAAAGGATATTGGAACACATACCAATCAGGGTTGATTCCTTACAAAGATTACGCGAGAAGGTTGTTACCATTTTTCAACCGAGTCGAGTTTCACCATATCCCTTGTGAAGAGAATCACATGGCTGATGCACTAGCCACTCTCTCTTCTATGATTAGTGTAGGTCAATGGAATGACATACCAAAGATCGACATAATGAGCCTAGAAAGGCCCGCTTACATCTTCACGATTGAAGTAGTCATAGACGACAAACCTTGGTATCACGATATCAAATGCTTCCATTAGAAACAAGAATACCCACCTGGGGCATCCAGAAAAGATAGGAAGACCCTCAGAAGATTGGTCGAAAACTTTTTCCTGAGCGGTGATGCCCTCTATAAGAGAAACTTTAACATGGTCTTGCTCCGATGTGTAGACAGACCAGAAGCAAACGTGCTGATAAAAGAAATTCACGAAGGATCATTTGGCACTCATGCCAACGGACACGCAATGGCGAGGAAAATTCTGAGAGCAGGGTACTATTGGTTGACAATGGAATTCGACTGCTACAAGTACATGAGAAGGTGTCACAAGTGTCAGATATACTTAGACAAGATCCATGTACCGCCAACACATCTCAAAGTTCTCTCTTCCCCGTGGCCTTTTTCCATATGGGGAATCGACATGATTGGTATGATTGAACCTAAAGCTTCAAAGAATATCGGTTCATCCTGGTAGCCATTGATTACTTCACCAAGTGGGTCGAAGCAGCATCATACACCAATGTAACCCGACAAGTGGGGGTCCGCTTTATCAAAAACAATATCATATGTCGTTATGGTGTTCCAAGCCAGATCATTACGGATAATGGATCTAACTGGAATAATAAGATGATGAAAGAGTTGTGCGCTGAGTTCAAGATCGAACACCATAACTCATCTCCCTACCTACCTAAGATGAACGGCGCGGTAGAAGCGGCTAACAAGAACATCAAAAAGATCATTTAAAAGATGGTTGTAACTTACAAAGACTAGCACGAGATGATACCCTTTTCTCTTCACGGTTATCGCACATATGTCCGTACTTCAACAGGGGCAACCCCTTTCTCTCTAGTATATGGCATGGAAGTAGTGCTCCCTATAGAGGTAGAGATCCCATCAATCCGGGTATTGATGAAAGCTAAGCTAACAGAGGCTGAATGGTGTCAAAGTCGACACGATGAATTGAATTTGATCGAAGAAAAACAGATAACAGCACTATGCCATGGTCAGTTGTATCAGCAATGAATGAAGAGGGTGTTTGACAAAAAGGTCCGACCTCGTGTCTTCATAAAAGGAGACCTTGTGCTCAAGAAGATAGAATCTTTTCTCACGGATTCCCGGGGCAAATGGACTCCGAATTATGACGGCCCCTATGTGGTCAAGAAAGCTTTCTCAGGCGGCGCCTTGAGACTCGCAACCATGGACAGAGAGGAATTTGCCTACCCCACAAATGTTGATGTAGTCAAGAAATACTTCGCCTAAATAAAAAAAAAGAGAAAAAAACCGTCTCGGTAGATTGAAAACCCGAAAGGGCGGTCCAGGCAAAAATTAAAGACATAATAAAAAATCATTCCGGTGGATTGGAAATCTCAAAGTACAATCCAGGCAAAAGTTAGGGATTAATGGCAAGTAACTATGTCTGATCAGTTTAACTCCTCAGCGGTCATGCCATCCATCAGAAATTTCCAGTTAAGGTCGTCTTCGACAGAAGCTCAGGATGTCCAGAATTCAAAGTTGGTAGAAGGATAGTGGTCGTTATGTTTCAATGTAGCCCTTTTCCCTTAAATTACCATTTTCTAACTTTGTAAATACTCTATGGAATCACGCGCTTGGCTGATTTCCATCCTATCAATAAAATTTGAGCCCTAGTGCTTTTGTTTGCAATTCTTATTTTATTTAGCTTTACAGAACGACATTTTAGCATGATTAACGATTCTTGAAATAAAACAAAAAAATGAATTTACTTGTTAAACTTTTTTCTGCTTTTCAAATAAAGATGGCAATTTCTTTTGACTGTTAAACATCGAAAGAACATTGATCACTTCTCCAGAAGTAATCGAACCTCAAAGTGCATAATCAAAGTACTCCTTCTAAACTAGTACAGCCTGAATAAAGGATCAACCGTGTCAGAGACCATGTTTCATCTGACACCTCCGGCAGAACTCTTATCTCCTAAGCCCGGCCAACGGTTTTCCCCCACATGGATCATCTCTCCTAAGCAAGGCAGAATTGCAATCTTGAACCAGTGATACTTTTATTCCGTGCAGTGGCCGAGTATCCAGTCGTGTTCATCCAATAGTATGTATGTCACGTCAGTTTTGTCAGCATAAACATACATACATCATGCATTATTGATTTACATTCATATTCATATTGCATCACTATCACTCTAGTCGGTCTTGTCCCCTAGTGATAAAAGCCCTCTCAATCGAGTTGTCAGTTCTTTCCCCGTCAGGAAATGTTGCATCTGAACAATCTCTCCTCCAGCTCATTTCTGGATTGGAGTGGGTTCTTCGACCACTTTGATAACTTGAATCTCTGAAAAGCAAGAAAAATTTCAACAAGCGTCACTCTTCGCCATTGAAGATGATGTCTTTGCTTTCCTGGATTAAGGAAAATCCCCAGAGAAAGCCCATTTCCAAATTGGATCACATCGCATGGCATTTCTCCGAGAAGATCTCAAAGAAAAGGGTGATGTAATATCCCCAAGCAGAAAGCAGTCTCTCAAGAGACTCGTTTTCCCCAGTAAGGTCAACAAATGGCGTCTCCAGCAGAGAAGTTTGTACACCTCTACATCTCAGGCAAATGGGTTTCCCCAACAAGTCTGACATCAAAACTTTTTCCGTCAAATGGCATCTCCCCAGGAAAATTCGGTGAGAAGTTTGAGGAAAACCGCTACGAATAGCGTCCCTTGTCAAGAAAGTTTATTGACAAAAGAAACTAAGACCAGATCCTTGGTAGGAAACCAGGATCGAAGGGAAGTTTACATTAGAAACTGAGACCAGTTCCTTGGTAGAAGACCAGGATCGAGGGGAAGTTTATTGATAAAAGAAAATCGAGACTAGTTCCTTGGTAGGAAACCAGGATCAAGGGGAAGTTTACATCAGAAACCGAGACCAGTTCCTTGGTAGAAGACCAGGATCGAGGGGAAGTTTATTGATAAAAGAAAACCAAGACCAGTTCCTTGGTAGGAAACCAGGATCGAGGGGAAGTTCATTTCAGAAACTGAGACCAGATCCTTGGTAGGAAACCAGGATCGAGGGGAAGTTTATTTCAAAAGAAAATTGAGACCAGTTCCTTGGTAGAAGACCAGGATCAAGGGGAAATTTCTACCTTTTCTAAGCATCATTGCTTAGCAAAAGAAGATGGATGAGCAAATTGTCGTTCATAACCACCATCAAAATTTTGGGTATTCCGATATTTAATCCTCTTGCACCCCGAATGCCCGAATACCTTCGCCATTCACACCTTCAGGTCCAAGAAGTTGAAATAGGGGCATCTGTCATACCCCAAATTTTGACCACTAAGACTCCCTATCATTGTGCAAATCATCATCACAATAGGGATGTACCCTTTATGCCTCATTAATCTCCTCAAGGATTGTTGAGCATTCTCTACGATCAAAGATCAGGGTTGTGAGCCCTCTCAAGGCACTTAGACAAAGGATCAATCAAGAAATGACATGATATTCAACTTGTTTAAACCTCTCAAACACCCACAAAGGATCAAGAGGACTCCCACATCAAGAATCAAGCACAAGGTTGCAGCATTCCAGGTGGATTAAGCCTCAAGATCACCAGTGTCGCCAAATTAGGATTTTGGTCGACTAGGGCCTCCGATGGAAATTCTCATCTGGGCATGAGCCAGGGCTTCAAAGCATAACCTAATATACTCCAAGGAACCTCATGGACCCAATCATGAAGTCAACTTAACCTCAGGGGATGCATACACTAAAAATTAGGAGTTAGGGTTTCTTGACCTAATTCACCCCTAAATTGACTTTTGGGACAAAGCATGATCCAAAACCTCAAGACATGATTTGAGGGTCCCTAATACACTACATTGATCCATTTGTAACAATGGATTGATCCAAGAAGCTCGATTCACAAGTTTCAAGTTCATCAGAACCACAATTACGGTTTCGCGGGAAAAGTCAACTGTGCCTTCGACTTTTGACCAATACATGCTCCCAAACCTTAGGACATGATTCAATACACCCTATAACACCTATGAAATCAATCCATCAAGTTTTATTTAGGTCAAGGACTTAATTTCATAAAGGATCGCACAGTTTGGGATTCATTTGATAAAAAGTCAACTGTGCCCAAAAGTCAAAGTTTGACTTTTTGATTTTTTGATCAATTATGGTTCCCTAACCCTAAAATGATGTTAATATGTGATTGGAATCATCATTCATCAAGAAAAATCAAAGAAAGTGGGATAACTTGTAAAAGGGGTAACCATAAAAACTTAGAAATTTTCTAAGTTATGAAACAAAGTGGCTAGGGTACCAACTTCCAAGGATCATAACTTGAGATCCAAGCAACCATTTTGGCTGATCCAAAGATGGATTTATAGATCTCATGGCATACTTTAAAAGTTTAAACTACACCTCATTCCAATTTATCATGGATTTTGAGTTATGGATGGCTCAAAATGGCTGAAAACATGAAATGTCACTTTTTCCAACACTTACTGAAATTTTCACTAAGTCAGAATCACTTTTTCCAAAATGTAGGGGCATTTTTCACTTAGATCCAAAAAGTATCAAAACAAACTATGATCACACATATGTTGTATCATATGAGAGCTTTCCAAAATGGCCAAGAACTCTATGAAATTCCATTTGAGCTAAGAATTATGACAGTGGCAATATGCCTTGCTGCAACTGTCATAACAAGGCAGACTTGTGCATTTTGCTCGATTTGAGCAATTTGTGCAAATGACAAATAAGTCTATCCATCTGAACACCTCAGGGGGAGACCAAGGAGGGACAAACACTGATCCATAAGCCTCCCAAGTCTTTGGAACTAAAAGTAGCATGCCAAACCTAAAAATGCCTAAAAGGGGGACAAGACTCCAATTTTGTTTTGGGGTATTCAATGGATGCACCAAGGTGGCATGAACTGAGGCTTTTCTAACTGAATAAGTCAAGGATGGTCTCTGAACTAGGGAACCAAAGGCATATGCTCTAACCTCTAGTCAATGGCTAGAGGAGACTTAAGATTCCAAAGTGATGCAATTGGACAATGAGCTGCTGCATTTGCCATTCACTATTGCTTGCAAAACAAACTTGTTCTGCTATAAATAGAGCTCATTTGTGCTCAGTTTAAGTACACCAAAGGCCTACAACACTTGCCTTTCTCAAAATCATCTTCTCACTCTCAAAAATGCTTTTCTTAGCAAGTCACTATCGAATTTTTCAGTAGAGAGCAATTCCACTCAAACCAATTGCTCTAACACCTCATAAACATCATATGTGAGCTGATCAAACACTAAACACACAACTGTAACACTAATTTCTCATAATCAATAGCCAGTTGCTCATGTTTTCAACCAAGTTGCAGTTGAGATGCCATGAAGTGATCCAGCCATTTCCAATCAAGTCCAAGCATTCAAACACACTCCATATGGTGTAGGGAAGCTGTTCAGATCATCACAACTTATCTGTAATACCTCTAACTCAAAAATCATATTTCTCTTGCTGTCACGACCTTCAAGTAAGCCTAAACTTGGTCATCTCTTAATCTATGCATATTTCCTCGCACAATACTTTTGCCAAATGTTCATAAGCATGCATAGAATGTTTCCCCTCAATTAATTGCTTTGTTTGAATCGTGTATCGAAATTCTCAGCCTTCATGCAAATTTTAGGGTTCTTGAGGTTTTGTCTTGATTTCTTATTCCATGCTTAAAATAAATGAAATTAAAGACCATAGACATGATCGTGAGGTGAAAACGGGCAGATTGATATGCGGATTGTGTGATTTCATCAAGTATTCAGTGAGATTGGATAGAAAATGCAAATCTGAGCAACACTCCCTTCGCGCGTGTTCTTGGCCCATGTTCTTGGCGCCTTTTTCACAAATTTGAATATTTGAATTTTGTGATTTTATTTAATTGATTCAAAAATTAATTTCTCTCTGGTTTTTAATGATTTTGAGTTGATTTTTTTTTAATAATTCACAAAAATGTTAAAATATTTTATTTTTACCAAAAATTCCCAAAAATATTATTTATTTTATATACTTAATATTTTTGCAAAGAATTAATTTTTATGTGTTTTTTAGCATTTAAAATATTTTTTCTTCCTTGATTTTTCAAACTTAAATGGTTTCCAATCATTTTGTGGATATAAACATGATTTTTGAAACATTGATCCAAGATCACAACTTGTTTTCCACACATATTTGACAATTTTGATTATTTAATTGAATTTTTAATTAATTAAAATACATTTTGAAATAAATTTAGGGTTTTTGATCTTAATCACCCTAAAAAAATCTTTTTAAAACACTTTTGGGCCTCTTGAGAGAGTGTAAGTCCCATCCCTTTGTAAATAAAAACCTTTTGGGCCTCAGTGCATTGTATAAGTCCCGATACAGTCAAAAAGTTCGGCGCGATCGTCGCCTTTTTAACAAAAACCCTTGGGCTTCTCCTTAAGCTATAAGACCCATCTTTATTCATTTTCAAACTCTTTGGGCCTCTAATAGAGTGTAAGACCCAACCCCTTTTAAAAACCAAAGTAGTTTGGGCCTCAGTCATTGTATAAGTCCCACTGTATTTTTCAAAAACCTCGGCACGATCGTCGTTTTCAAACAAACAACTGGGCCTACCCTCGTGTTGTAAGTCTCATTTCTTTTCTTTAAAACACTTTTTGGGCCTCTTGAGAGAGTGTAAGACCCATCCCTTTGTACAGAAAACCATTTTTGGGCCTCAGTCACTTGTATAAGTCCCTGTGCAAATTCAAAACAACGGTGTGATCACTAATAAAAACTTGGGCCTCTCTTTGAGCTGTAAGCCCCTACCATCTTTTCAAAATACTTTCTCCTTTGATTTTGAATCCAAATGTATAGTTGTTATCAAAACTTTCTTTAATTTCTTTGTTGGACAACTAACAAAACAGCATGGAAGCTCTACAACGGGTAAGTGTTTATCCGCTTTCATTTACTGCTTTCATACATATAACTGTATTGTGGGAAGCTGCGCATGGTTAGTCTTCTTTCATAACCTCCTATATATTCGTCATATGTCAACTGTATATATACTAGTATAGTTATTTAGAGTTTTCCCCAGCAACTACGTCTACAACTAGGTAAAGCCCTGTTGGTCACTCTTAAAATACAAACAAAACTAGATCCCCATAGGATTCCAGATATAGTCTTCCCTCCTCTTGGGGTTAAACAATATGGAACAAAGAGAAAGGCAGTATTCTCGGTGAACCTTTTCTCAGACAATCACCCTTAGAAATTGTCAAAGAAGCTCTAACTCCCCAGAGATGATCTTTTCTCCGTGAATGGCATCTCTTGAGTTTCTTCCAAATTCTCGAACTTTCCTGGAATGATTTCTTCTCTGTGAATTGCATTTCTTGAACTTCTCTTGGTTTGGGGACCCATGGGCTTCCTAAAAGCATCTCCGCCTCTTCTTGGGCGTTGTACAAGGACCATTCGGCTTCTTAGAAGTTCTCATGCCTTCTCTTGGGCTTAATACAAGGACCCTGATGACCTCCTAAAGGTATAAGATAGAACTTAGTCATCCTTTGATAGAGCAGTCTTTCCAGTGTCCAAACTCCGGCCATTTTAGGGTTGATTCTCATCCCTTAATGCTCGTGCCTCCTCTTGGGCATAGTACAAAAGATAAAACTCTAGACTTAGACAGTCTAAGCCCCTTGAGTCTCAAAGACATTCTCAAGTTCCTTTTAAACATAGGAATAAACCCAATATCTCTCATGAGAGTTCCCCACACTTGAACCTGCCTAAGGATCTCAATAACCCTCAGCAGTAAGATAGCCTCCTCTTGGGCTTTGTACAATGATTCTCCCTAGTGGAGCTAACCTTTTCAGACTCTCTTGTTGAGTCAATCTCCTTTTATCCTCTATCTCGGGCTTTGTACGAGGCAGCAAATCACTCTCTTATTGAGTATAAAAGACTCTCTTATTGAGTCAACCTTTTTTAGCCTCCGTCTTGGGCTTCGTACAAGACAGATAAAAGTACTCTCTTGTTGAGTCAAACCTTTTTTAGCCTCCGTCTTGGGCTTTGTACAAGACAGATAAAACACTCTCTTGTTGAGTCAGCCATTTTTCAAACTCTCTTATTGAGTCAACCATTTTAGCCTCCGTCTTGGGCTTTGTGTAGGACATATAAAAGTACTCTCTTGTTGAGTCAAACCTGTTTAGCCTCCGTCTTGGGCTTTGTGCAAGACATATAAAGAATGCTCTCTTGGTGAGTTAACCCTTTTAGCCTCAATCTTGGGCTTTGTACAAGACATAAAGAACATTTTCCCCAGAAAAGTCAAACTTCTAGCCTGCTCTTAGGCTTTGTATAAGGAAGTCCCTGGTTGAGTCAATCAACCTTTTAGCATCAAGTTTGTGTTTTGCTCACAGCATACAAACATGAACAATTCCCCTTTAGAGATGACAAATTCCCTCTCAGTCAGGACCCCTTTAGCTTCATATCTTGGGCTTTGAACAAGATACAAATCACCTTTAGCTCCAATCTTGGGCTTTGAACAAGACACCAAAACACCTCTTTCCTCCCATAGAATAGGAGGAACTACGATCGCTCTGATTTCCCTGTTTTGTTAAACGGGAATACGTAGGCATAAGATTGCGAAATCTTAGCGAGCATACTAATTAAAACTCTAAATCCAGTACCTTTATACCTCAATCCAGGAAAATCAAGTCTAGTATCCTAACCAAAATCCTCATATACAATCAAGACAATCTGTTCTTAAGCACATAACCCCAAGAGAGATCCCCCCTATTTGATAGCATCTGTAAACCAACAGTCAGCTGTTTAAACTCAATATGCAAGCAGGGTTAATTGGAGATATCTATTTCCCTTCCTTAATCAGCTCAATAGGATAAAAAATAAATCGAATTATAGTACCAAAGTGATAGTGATTCAAAACCACAAAAACCGCGCTACAATCAGATATAAAATGCGGCTACAGATTATCAGAGATTACAACTCCTTCAAACTCCAGAAATCTCCATAGCTGGATGTCAAGACATGTGGTCTAAGATCACATCAACACAACTCCAAAACTGCAACCTCAGACAGGTCCATTATTCCCCCTGTCACGCATAACCAATACTCCCCTCAATGGAAAAATGGGAAAAAAACCCAAATTACAAGAAATCCCAACCTCGACTGTCTTAGTTCATACATCCCTCTCAAAGGGAAAGCCCAAATCACAAGACAGACAAACATGAACTATCCAAGTTCACACATTAGAAACACATACAGCAGAAGCCACACATATTAGAAACACATACAGCAGAAGCCACAAATATTGTAACAGCCCGGGCCCCTCGCAAGGCGACCCCGACACTGTTACCTCACGATCTTCTCTACCCCCCTCACTAGGAGAGTTTTTGCCTTCCGTGGGAATCGAACCCTGTACCCTGGGGTTCAAGTACATGTTCATTCCATTCCCACTACCAATTGAGCTAGTAGCTCAATTGGTAGTGGGAATGGATTGAACATGTACTTGAACCCCAGGGTACAGGGTTCGATTCCCACGAAAGGCAAAAACTCTACTAGTGAGGGGGGTAGAGAAGATCGTGAGGTGGCAGTGTCGGGATCGCCTTGCGAGGGGCCCGGGCTGTTACAAATATTACTCAGAGCATCAGAGTAATAGATTGCCATAGAGCATCCAAGGTTCTCCATAACCATAACATGTAAGAACATGTGATTGCACATCATTGCACACATGCATCACATCAGTAGCAGCAACATAAGCTGGAGCAGCAGCAGCAACAAGCATGACAAACTATCATGTTCCCCCTAAATAGTTGCATACAGCAAGCAACCATAAATCACACTAACGTATGACATGATGTTATGTCAACATCAGAAACAACAAACATACCAACACTTTACTCCCCCTTTTTAGCCAAAAATTGACAAAAAAAAGAGTAAATGTAAACAAGCATAAATGGAAGCACAAAGTAGCAATGGCTACAAATAGTTTTAATAGAAGCACAAACGACTGGAAACACAAAGCAACAGATGAAAGAAAATAGTTTTAGGGAATTATTACAACACAAACAGCAAAAAAAAACACACCCAACCAAAAAAAATATCATCTATGGGGCCAGCTATCCACTCCAACCACATGAGTTAATGAAATTAACTCAATCTTCATCAACATCCTCGTTAGAGTCATGCAGTTGAGCATGCCTTTTTTTGAAGGACTTCATCTTTGTCACAGACGTTTTCCCTGTCCTGGATGCTCTAGTAGATGATCCAACAGATGTCACAACTTCGGACTCCACCTTCTTTGGATCCGCATTCTCATCCTTCTTGGCATCCATCACGAGAGCCTTTTTAGCATCAATATTTTTTTGAATTCTGAATCATGTTGAAACACAGCTCGATAGTCGGCTGAAGAAGTAAGGTTTTGGAATTTAAAAGAAGAATAATGACCTTGCTTGTATCATTTGACCAATCAAGGAAAGAATTTTTGAAAGAAGTGAAATTATCCTTGGTAACAGAGACATTCTCTTATTCCTCTCTCTCGCTTTCCAAGCTTTGACTGCAACATTTGAAATGACATTCTCCATGTCATTGAAAATTTGTTTTTCTTGAGAAACGCATGCAACTAAAAAACGTTTCCAAGCTTCCTAAATTGTAGTTGCTATAACTCTTCATTAGTATAATTTCCTAAAACACCCCTGGCAAAGTGATGACCTATCACAATGATCTTGTCCTGTTGACAGGAAAAAATTCCCTGACTATCCTGATTGTAACCGGCTTATCACAATACAATGTCATGACATCCTGTGTGACATTGTATTCTTTTAGCATCCAATTCAAGTTGGAACAATAACTTCCTCAACAATATACTTAGACCTGAAAAACCCAAATTATATTCTTGCTGATCCACAAGACAAGATTGTTTCTCAAGAAGAATCATCCTCAACACACAATGGAAACAAGACATGACCCACATAAGAACATCATACATCAGTAACAAAAACAAACTCTCTCTGAATTACATAGCTTAAGAATTCAGCAAAGTGCAGCTGAACAGCTAAACACAATGTCAAGACATGTAGTCTGACATCACAGATCAACCAGAACAACAACTCCTCCTGAAGATCATAACCCACTACAGAGAAAAATAAATTCTTCCAGACAATAAACATCATTGTTCTCAAGGACACACACATGCAACCATGAACTATCCCAGTTCACATATCAGAGGCACATGCACGCAGAAGAAAAATAAGCCTAAAAAACATTTAAGAGAAACCAGAGTTCTCCAAAACACTTTAGGCAGGCAAGATGTCATGCACATTTGGTTTGACTTTATGCACACAAACCACATCAGTAGAAGTACATTTCCTCTTAAGTACCAATAACTAGAATGATGTCAAAACATGGCATCTCAGCACCACCAAAGATCACATAGAAATGTAGAGGTCATTTCCATGTTTCACACCATAGCTTCACAATAGAAAACCCAGAGACTCCATGGTTCTTTCACAACCTTAGGCCAGATGTCAAGACATCAGATATGTCATCCTACACTACACAACAGATCCTTTCTTCCAGCGCTGTCGAAGTCACTATAACCATCAGACTTGGCCAAAACTTTACTCCGAACTTCACCAGAACTAGATATTTTTTATTTGAATCTATTGGTGAACACAAACTCCACATGATTAGCTCCCATGTATAATCTTATTCATTATCTGGAGAGTTAATTTGTTGCGATGATGTTCCAACATTTGCTTGGACATCAGTCCCTTTCACAATCATTAAACCATTGACTTTGAAATTCTAGCATATGCAGACAACAGATGTCCTAATACATGTCAAGACATTGTTTTGCATAAATATTTAAACATAGAGGTGCAACAGCAGACTGATACCTTGAATATCAGAACTGCAGGATGATAGATGTTACGACATCTGATCCAACATGTTTATCATGAACCCTAACAGAAAATGTAAATCTGCAGAATAATAAAGAACACAGCAATTGTTAACCCAGTTCAGTGCAATTCACCTACATCTGGGGGATACCAATCCAGGAAGAAGACTTCACTATCTATAGAATTCTCACAAAGCTAAACTCCCTGGTTTACAACTTTATAGGCTAATATCTACCCAATGGACATCTTTACCAAAGTTAAACTCCATCGTTTACAACTCTGATATAAGATACCCCACTCACTTCCCTTAATCACCAACTGTGATATCTACATCATCCCTGTCAATACAGAAATCTGTCAAGCTTTCTTGACAAACAAGCTAACTTGGATTTGCTTAAAAGCTTCATCCAAGAATAATACATAATCCAATACCTCAAGGCTTATGGATTTGTGCGACACCTATATCTGCTACAATGCATCAAATGATACAAAGAGAGACTTACAACCTAGAGAGCCAACGACTCTCAAAACCCTAAACCCTTATTTTTACACAAGAGAACTAGGTTACAAAAGGCATGCAAAATCCTAGGTCTAAATCTTCTATTTATTCTCTTCTGTTGTCTTGGGCTTTCTATCTATCGTTCTTGATCCATGCGCATTAAATCTTGGCAGATTTGTTACTGATCTAAAAACCTGATAAATCAGTATATCAGTCCAATATGTCGTGTCTTTAGGTTGGGACATCTTCTTCGACATCTTTGTTCATGGACAGATTTATTCATCTTTATCAACAATATGTTTTACCAAAATTTTGTCAAACCATTGGAGCTTTCAATCTCCCCCTTTTGACAAATTTTGGCTAAAACTCCTTTTATTATGAATGGCGGTTATTATTAGAATACTGTGCATACCAAGTTCATGTTGGTGTACACAAGGAGGAAGATAACACAACCTTCCTCTTCCCAGGGTGAGTGAAGTTGAAAAGGTCCAGAAGTTGAGACTCCTAAAGAAGCAAGAAGAAAGTCTGAAACAACAGAACTCTGAACACTCCTTTCAAACACACTCCCCCTCTAGAGATCAGCTGTAGGCTTCGTAATTCTGAGTACATAAAGCATGTAGCTCAGGTCACAAGACACAACTTAATCTTTAACTCAAGTCACAAGACACAAGGGAAACATCGATATAAATGAAAGACTCTTATTCTATGTTCTTGCAAAACAACAGTAAGAACAACACACTCATTCCCTGTACCAGTGACTCTGAACACTCCCCTTTTTTAGCCAAAAATTGGCAAAGGTAGCCAAGACATTCCTATTTCCAACCAATAATTATCCAGACATGAACAAAAGACATTTGGAACAAACCACAAAGAGAACACAGCCTGAGACAAACTGAACCAAGGACTCCCTTAAATACTCAAGAAATTTCCTTTGAATGTAACAAACCAAAAAAATGAAGGAAAATTGAATGAGGTCATTAATCCAAGGATGTAACTTCACCAAAACCCAATGCGCACCGGCCAAGAATGCGTTGACTGTTTCTTCTTCAAAAAAACCGTCCAACAATAATGCAAGTAACGATAAGCATGTTTTCAACGTGCATGTTCTCCACTATTCAAGGCACGCCGACCCAAAGACCAGTTACTTTTAAAAGTATGTTCTTAACATTGTCCTGACATCATGTCAGACATTGTCAACCAGATACTTCTGTATTGATCAATAACTTCACAGTCTTAAGATTACATTCTACAGAGAAAAGCAAACTCTCCAGACCTAACCAATGATTCTTAAGCATCCATTAAGAACCATGTTATTTGTACTGTCAAGTTTCCCCTAACTTGTAAAAGTACACTAATGTCAAGACATTCTTCTTGACATCTCATCCTCCCAGGATGGAAACGCACAATACAAACTGGAACCAGAGCTGCACCCCCGCAGTAATATATCTTAGATCAAGGAGCATCTCCCCCTATCTAAGATAAATAGTGCTCCCCCAATGAACACTTCTGCTGATGAATGGAAAACATAAGACGCATCTTCATGTCTTCAAGAGCGCACCCTCTGTCCAACCTACCTACTGAACACAATTATCAACTCCACTTATTGCTTCTTCTAACAAGAACCAATAATTACTCACACATGAACACCATCATGCTACCCGTGAGGATATATCAGGATCACCATCCTAAAATAACAAACTCTTGGATTGAGATCAAAGCTCTATTGATCCCTCTCGTCCATAAACTATCCATACACCACACGAATTCCTTCTGTGTTCTCATGTATAGACCTCCTTGTTCCCTGAGATACAACCCAATTGATCTGGAATGATCCACATTCGTCAAAGAGACGTACAGGGCCCCTTAGTTTGTTATAACGATGGCAGATATTGTATACATGCTCTAGAACTTCTCAGCTTGCCAAGCTGATCCCTACTAGCATGACTTGTAGCAAGGGGCAGTATCCCCTTCACAAGATTTTCCACTGACCTTAGCAAGGCCAGAAACTGAGATAGACACCCTACAATCTAAGACAGTCATTCCTTCATCATGCTCCCGTATGATAACCTAGAATACCTCTGATTTTCCTGGTGAATATCCACTTCTAAACGCATTAGAATCCAGACCTTCATGCAATCAACGCGTGATCAACTCCAGTCTTTCCAAAACCCTTACATCAGACTTCCAAGACAACTCTTCTACTCTATCATTCTCCTGTATGATAAGGTAGATACTTCTTAGACACGATGTAGGCAACCAGTTCCTCACAGAACTTGAAATCCTCCTCCAAGGATAACCAACCCAGAAAATGTTCTAACATTAGTTAGGACATCCTTCACACATCATAGACACCAATCAACATAGTTCTAGATATGCTCCACCACTGGACTTACTATCTGCATAGTAATCCAAACTAAAGATCTTTACACAACACTGCGCCACCAGCTTGAACAAAGAGAACTTCAGAAACCCAGAGAGAAATAAACTCTCATCAACCAAAAGAGGTAATCTTCCATAACCTGAGAACTTCTGCCACGAAGAAAGAACCAATACCTCCTCATTATTTTTCAACCAACTACCCTTCTTCCCAAGAGTAGTCAGTTCCAAGCATCCTGCTTGAATGCACACTATGAAACCAATCAAATGCCACCTTTTGATTGATATCACTCTTCTTCAGAACTCCCACAAGATACACTGATCCACCAATGAAATCTGATCTTCAAGTCACATAAACTACTTGCTCCATAGCAAGACATCTTGTATCCACCAAGCCTCTAGACATGTAAAATCTTCCCATCCACAGCTCCTGTAAACTGCATGAGATAGACCTTTTTGAAGCATCCATAAATTCTATTCTCTTGTAGATCACCTTATCTTAAGCTGATGTGCCACATCACCAGCTGAGACTCTGATGTTAAACTAGATGTCAAAACATTTTGATACGACATCCAGTTGCTGAAATTAACTCCTCCTTCTGCCACTTAGAAGAACCTTCTCTCTATTGCAGAACAACCTTCATCCTGCTTTGAAACTCCAAAAACTTCACACCTAACACGTCTAAATCTTCAGAAGAAAAAGTAGTCCTAGACTACACCATAGCCATACCAAAGAATGCCACTTTCTTTAGTAGAGCAGTCTGTAAAAAGTCAGAGATAACTGCCACTTAACTTTTACTTCCAAAAAGAGCAAGATCCCATGCACCAAAGTACCTAGATCAGAAATAAACTGATCCAAGTTATGTCGTCACCAGTACTCCAACCCTCCTAGATCATAAATAAACTGATCCAAGAAGTAACCATCAAGATTATGATGTCTTCATCTTCATCTTCAACAGCATCAAAGTCCAGACCAGTTTCTTGCCAGGAAACTCTCCAGAGAACACATGCTTCTGTCACACCCGACTGAAGCAGATTCTTAGGTCACCACCTAAGATCAAAACAGATGTTAAAGCGTATGCAGTACCCCTCCCATGATTCTGCACAAACTCTGATGATGAGATGTTCTAACATCTTGTTGAACATCAACAATTTTGACTTTCAAGGATAATCAATTAAATACTTGTGAACTCCACAAATAGCAATTGATCTTAAATCCTTGTTTAATAACCCTTCTTCACTGTTGTAGCTAAGCTCCACCAGATCACTTCATGAACACTTATCAAGTATTCAATCTTTTGCAAGTATCTTCTTTGACAAACAGTGATGAGATACCAAGGCTGCCACCCTTGACTCAAGTAACTAAGATTCTCTCTGAACGAACCTTATTTACCTTAACCATTCTGAAAACTCCAATTAGATTAGATCCACCCTTAGGGTTAAGAGAGATGAATCCTTCCTTGTTGTTTTGGATGGTGAAAATAAATCACCTCTACTTTCTTCAGGTTGTGTTTCATAGAAACACCTTCTAGTCAGAAGAATAACTAGAAGACTCCAGATGCACGACTGAGACGCCTTTATGAGTGGACTTTAGAGAATTCTCAAGTATCTTTTACAACCTAGTCGCTCAACAATTTATCAAACTCCCAGAGCAAGAACTTGATAAACCTAAACTCAACTCCTCTCCTCTTCAACTGACTTCAACTGTACCAAGAAACCAAGCTTCCAAGTACCAAGTCACCATAACAGACATCTTCCAACAACTCTTTCCATTCCATCGCTCCCGAATTTGGAATAAAAGAATGCAGATATCTTCACATATAGAGGCCAACGATTGAGATCTTCCACCAACTGTCTTCAGTAACAGCTCCAGAATCCCATAATTCTAGAGCTCTTCCATCAGAAACACATGCAACGGAACCACCAAGGAACAGATCCTTCTTGCCCTAATAAGATGTCAGAACATCTTACAAGATACCTCAACAAGAGAACTAGCCACTTCTCTTGCAGTTGTTGTAAAACCTCCTCAGCAACAAGAACAACCTCTGAGTTGTTACCTTCAATCCAGAACATCCATCCCATCCATTAATACCCTTGAGTATGTCTGAGTTGATTGATCTGGTCTTCAAAACTCCTCCTTGTTTAAACTCCAGAAAGTATCTCCCAAAGATCTCATCCAGAACCAGACAGGATGCCTGCTCTGATACCAATTGAAATTCTGGCATATGCAGACAACAGATGTCCTAACACATGTCAAGACATTGTTCTGCATAAACATTTAAACACAGAGGCGCAACAGCAGACTGATACCTTGAATATCAGAACTGCAGGATCATAGATGTTACGACATCTGATCCAACATGTTTATCATGAACCCTAACAAGAAACGTAAATCTGCAGAATGATAAAGAACACAACAATTATTAACCTATTTCGGTGCAATTCACCTACATTTGGGGGATACCAATCCAGGAAGAAGACTCCACTATCTATAGAATTGTTACAAAGCAAAATTCCCCCTTTTACAACTGTATATCCTAATATCTACCCAATGAACATCTTTACCAAAGTTAAACTCCATCGTTTACAACTCTGATATGAGATACCCCACTCACTTCCCTTAATCCCCAACTGTGATATCTACATCATCCCTATCAATACAGAAATCTGTCAAGCTTTCTTGACAAACAAGCTAACTTGGATTTTCTTAAAAGCTTCATCCAAGAACAATACACAATCCAATACCTCAAGGCTTATGGATTTTTGCGACACCTATATCTGCCACAATGCATCAACTGATACAAAGGGAGACTTACAACCTAGAGAGCCAACGACTCTCAAAACCCTAAACCCTTATTTTTACACAAGAGAACTAGGTTTCAAAAGGTATGCAAAATCCTAGGTCTAAGTCTTCTATTTATAGTCTTCTGTTGTCTTGGGCTTTCTATCTTTGGTCCTTTATCCATGCGCATTAAATCTTGGCAGATTTGTTACTGATCTAAAAACCTGCTAAATCAGTATATCAGTCCAATATATCGTCTCTTCAGGTTGGGACATCTTCTTCGACATCTTTGTTCATGGCCAGATTTATTCATCTTTATCAACAATATGTTTTACCAAAATTTTGTCAAACCATAGGAGCTTTCAACTTTGGTTCTAGAGTTAACAACCATGGGTTCTGCTATCATCATAGTAGCCTAGAGACATCCTTTTGCTTGAAATACTTGAGAGCAACAATTTAAACACAGAAGTAACAGAACATACTGCAAGGGCAGATCAGAGACACTCAAAGAAAACTTTAAAGAGAGAAATAAACTCTCACATACAACAAGAACCAAAAAAGCTTCTACACAGAAGCATGATGTCAAGACAACATGTCTGACAACACAGTACCAACATAAACCCTTATGAAAACAAGAAGAGATTCTCTCTAACAAGCAACATCTGAGCTGACCAAATTACCAGGATGTTGACTAAGAATATCACTATTATCAGACTCTTCTACCTCAGTTTGCTCCTCATTTCCATTTTGTTCGACTATCCACTAAGACTCCACCTTACACTGGGCTCATAAGAACTATGAGAGGAAGGTTTATAACATCTGCAGAAGTCTGATGATGCATCATTTGGGACATCTCTACTCCATCTTCCTTGAACATTAAGCAAGAGCATGTAGTTCCTTAGGGTACACAAAAAGCAACCGACTTCTTCCTCAGAGCTTTATAAATCTAATTAGTAACCAAGCATTCTCCCCTTCAATAGGACCTTGATCAAGAGAGACAACATCAGGACTGGAAATTCCAGTTCTTAAACCCCTTTAATTTCACCTTTTGGCACCATCGTTACAAGGACATAGTTGGAGAAAGACTTAGAGTCTACCAAATCTTCCTTTTACTCCAGTCATGAGTCTGAGACACCCACAGCCAGAATACAAATCTTGCTTAGTTGCAACTCCAAAAAGGTATCAGAGATAAGGCAATATGCATCTTCCTAGAGCTCTAACCACTACTTGGTTAACTATAAGCTGAGATGAACCTTTGAGACAACCCTTCAAGTTAAAACAAAAGTGCCTGATATGACCCACTTAACCCTAGAAGAGACACATCTGCAGAGAAAGTTCCTGCCTTTAGCATGAATATTCTGATGTTTAGCACGATGTCGAGACATTTCGATGATGTCATTGACTCAACTTGCCTCTTGATGGAAACAAAGATTTTTGATATTTGAGTTCTACTTTGCTTGATATATCCTTAAGAACCCATTTCTCTTTTAGGCTTCTAGTCAACTCCACAAACAGAATACCTTCTAAACATATCAGAACAGTTGTTCACATCCTCATAGACTTGGTCATGATATCAAGATTGGAGGTCAAGACAGTCACCTCATGCTGCAGGTGATAGATAACCATCCATTCCTTATAGACAGTAGATAGGAGATAGTTACCTTTTATATTCCTTCTTTACTCTTGATGCACAAACCTTAAAGAAGCAACCAGCTCATCATGAATTGATTCTCCAAAACAGGGACTACATCAGAAACCCGTCTTTTAGAGAAGATAGTAACAACCTTCAAATACACGACACTGAGTGCCTATATTTAGAACATCCTAATTTTTGCAGGTGTCATGAAAGATGTGTTTCACATATGGTCTTGACCTTTTACCCATTTTCCTCATATCCTGATTGAAATATCTCCTAACTGACATGATAGTACTGAATAACCCTTCATCAGATATAAGGTCACAAGCTCCTATAGATATAGTGACAGACATCATCCTCTTGTCCTTTATTCAAATCTTTCATTTTAAAGATAGCAAAAACAATATGACCCGCAAGGTCTAATTATGTTGATGATGTCTAGATCTTCTTCTGCACCAGTAGTCACATTCAAGACAGATCTCTTGAGAGAGACCTCAAAATCATGCTAACCAGATGCGCATTTATATGAGGTATTGAGAAACTCCAAAGAACTTTGGCCACCCTACACTCTTCCTTACCAGGGACACTCCACACACACCCTTTAGTGACAGATTTCCAAGAGTTGTTGTCCATTGATCTCAAGAAAGCTACCAATCTAGCCTTCCAATTATCATACAATACCAGAAAAAAATCTCCCTAAGGCTCACCCAAAATCTGACTAAGGTGCTAGCTTTAATGTCAATTAAAATTTTGGCACTCTAACACATGTTAATACTGATGTCCTCACATCAGAACATTATGTCAAGACAGATGATACAATATCTTTTGTCTGATAGAACAAATAAATAAGACTGAAAATAAATTGCAAAAAGATAAATAACACGGTCAATTGGTAACCCAGTTCGGTGCAACATCACCTACATCTGGGGGCATCCAATCCATGAAGGAAATCCAATATGATAACATTAGTTCAAAGCTAAACTCCCTCGTTTACAACTTCTCACTTAATCACTACCTTGTGCAACTTCTACATAGAAACCCTCTAGATAGTAGATCCCCCTCTGACTTCCTAACAGTCACAAACCAGTGACAATTCAACAATAACTCAAAGTAGAAGAACACTCTTTCTTAAAAGCTCATGAGTGAACAATAAACAGCATACAATCAGTCAACCTCAATGTATTAAAAGATACATGGGTGACTTACAAAGTCACACTAAAGAGACTCTCAAAACCTAAGACTCTAAAACCTCCCCTTATTTTTACAAAAGTGAAATCCGTCCAAACATTAGGTTTAGGCTGCTCTTTAAATACTCCTCGGCAGTCCATGGGCTTCAAAATCTTCACCCAGATATTGCTTGATCCACACATTGAGGGTTGCACCAGTTATACAGAAAAATCTCCTTGAATCTTGGAACAAGTAATCAAGTTTCCTAAATTGTCTCAACATCCAATTTTAGAAACTTATGAACAGTTGGAGATCAAATCAAATGCTCCAGATTAAATCTTCTTGACCTGTGAAAATAAGTGAGATATATCCAAAAGAAATCTCAAAGAATCAAATCAAATCTATCAAGAATAAGACTACAACCTGTATTGATGTTCTAGTACAACATGTCACAGCATCTGCCAGAACATCTGTCTTCAATGTTGACAGACCAACAAGTTAGAACATTTCACCCAACATCTTTCTGTGAACCATGTTTTAACAAAATTGCTTCCAATCTTAAAACCATGGAATTAACAGTCTGTGTTCGGCAGGTCTGATCTAGAATACTATGTGTAAGAATGTGGTAACATCTTGCATGTTGGTTGGATCTGTTCTCCATTATGCATCTTGTTTCCTTCAAAATAATTAATGAATCTAGTGCACAATAATTTTATATGTTGGTTGTTTACTTGTTTGATGTAATGATGTGTAAAATGTATGTCGTTTTGGTGCCATTTAGGTGTTGATGTAATACATTTTTTTGGTTTATAATGGTTACCAATTTGGTTTTGATTCACAAATGTATTGTTGTTGTTTTCTAATCTATTATGATTCACAAAAATATAGGTTATAACAATTAGATTTTTGTAAAATAAAAAAAAAAGTATATATTTTAAAAAACAAAATATTTAACCACGGTTGGTTCTTACAACCATGGTGATAAAAAAATCATCATGGTTGGTTATTTCAATCGTGGTGATATGTAACGTATTATCCAATTTAAATAAGCAAAAATGATATTGTTGGGTATCGATACAAGGACCTATCCATTTTTCACCACAGTTGAATATTTCAAATGTGGTGAAAAGTAGCATGTTATCAAGTTTATTACCACGAGCATAAGTCTATAGTCGTAAGTAGCTCACTTACTATCACGCCCTTCGTTACCATAGACCATCACATGTGGTTAAATCTCTATTCCAACCATTGTGAAAGATATTTTTTGTAGTAATAAAAGAGTTAATTGGATATATTTTAAGGGAAACATTTATCATATATTCCTTATTTCTAGGTTTTGTTGAAGTTAGTTTGAAAATATTTAGAATGGAAAAGATTTCATTAAATCAATATTGCATGAAGAGATTTAACTAGATTTGCTTAAAATGCGGGGTTTGGTTTGAGGAATATTTGGTTCAATAGGAATTTGATTGTACCATAATGAGATTTTGGTTGATAATATAATCTTTATATAAAGGGATTGTTCTTCTTATTTGAACACAGACTTATTAGAGAGAATCTCTTCTTAGTTGGAAAGTTTTGTTAAGTTCTGTCTTTGTATTTTATTTCTTGTGTAATACTTTATCTCAAAGAGTCTTTCATATGTTAGGAAGATTAATTATTTGGTCTGTAATGGTGATTTAAATCACTCTACTTATCCTTGTTTTCTTGAAAGCACTTGAGAGAGTATTTGAGTAAAAGTGATAGGGATAACAGATTCATGGGGAATAGGAGAGTTCATATGAGATCATCGTGTACTATTGACTACTAAATTAGTGAATTTCTTTTTATTGGATTGATGCCTTCCAAACCTAGATGATATTGCAGCGAACTAGACAATCAATTATTTATGTTATATATTTTGTTTATTTGTCTGTCATTCAGTTTAAATCATATTGTATCATACATTGTCTTAACATGGTGTGTGATATTTGATCACTGATCGATCATATTTAAATATTGTAGAAAAAATCACACTAATACAAAATTTGATACCTATTCTCTATAATTCAATAATTTTATATACTAAATTCAACAATATGGTCAACTTGTACATAACATTGCTATCTAATCAAATGTATATCATTTGTACAGCTAACTTTATCAAACTCCAACAATTTTATTAAATTAAAACATGTCCTTTTTATATCAGAAAGGGTTGAAAATTATTGAAAAAAATAATGAGCTCTAATTATTACAACTTTTTATGTAACTCATTTACTAAATATTAAATATACTAAAGAGGCAAAATACAACACATTGGTTTGCTTAAGAGACATTTATTAATTGTGAGAAAGGGACAAACAAAACATATTGATCTTTTTAATGGTAAAAATATTAAATATTTTTTAGCATTGCATGACATTTACACACTATAAAGTAATCAAATCATACTCAATTTAAGTAATCAAAACCATTTCCTATTTGTTACATACAAAGAAGAAGAAAATGGCTAAAACACTCATATTTGTTTTTGCTTTTTTATTTCTTTCCCTATTCCTTCTATTAAAGGAGGCAAATGGTAAACAATTTCCCCTTTTTACAATTTTTTTTTTAGTTTTTATACAAGTTTATCTTATTTTAATAATAATAATTTATTTATTTTATTTTATTTTTCATTGCAGCACAAATTTCATGCACAAAAGATAAAGATTGTCCAGACATTTCTCACTTGAAGATCTTAATTTTTAAATGTATTAACAACATATGTGAAGCTGTAAAGCCAGATGCTGCTGAGTGAATATCATATCCAAGAGTACACAAATGCCATGTAGGGAGGAACTATTTCTTGAAGTAGCAAATAATCTAAGTAATAATCTTATGCTTGAATGTTGCATGAGTGGTCATTTAAGTTTTATGTTGCCAATGAATAATTGTATTTTTATTTATTTATTTTGTTTTGTAATTTTACATACGTTAAAAGTATGACTAGTACTCTAAAATATTGGTGATCAAATAAAATAAGGTATTAAATATTATTATAATTATATAGTTTCATTCTCTCTTTATTTTGGATGCATATCATAGTCTCCAAATTTGTCATATCATTCACAAGTTTTAATTATAATTAAATTTTGTTGTCGTAGTTTTGGGTCATGCTTCTCCTTTTTTCTTCAGGTTTTATGATTAGAATCATGAAAACATGTTAGTGATTTCAATCACAATGATGTAGATTTTGTCCTCGAAACTTTCATATCTTTTGTTGTTAGAGTTAATTGACAATGCTTGTCCATTTTAAGATCAAGACATCATATTAGAGTGATTTTTAATCAGAATAGTGTACATTTTGATCTTGAGTTATACATGGTTGATTATTTTGATAAACTTCTTAGAGTGTATTTTAATCACAAACATGTATAAAAACAGGATAACATTATCTTCTAATGGTTAAGAAGGATTAGAAGAAAATATATGTGTTTCAGTAAGGTCCATTAGAGGAAAGAGGATTGGAGACCTATAAAGCAACGATTTGCACACTTGGAGTTCAATATAGACAAATAAGAGATGAAGGAAATTAACAATGCAAATGTGGGAAAGATTTCTATTTCGGGAATGACTTACAATTTGCATAATGAATTCCATATTCAAGGGTATTTTTCAATCAAGATGACCCTACTAGGTACAAACATATGCTTACTTGAAGAACATGACGAAAGATATATCCAAACACTCATAATTGATGTTAGATTATGACTAGAGCAATGGTTCAAAGAAACTAGGACTTGTATCCCTTATAATGTAGACTTGGAGAGAGTTACTTGGTTAAGAATTCACGGTGTTCCACCACACGCGTGGAAACCATAAAATTTCTCCTTTATGGCATCAACCATCGGAACCTATATCAACGTAGATGAAAATACACTCAAAGGAACTCAATGGATGTAGCAAAGATGAATATCAGAATAACGGGATTTGGGCTTGTTAGTGAGGTGTTTATTGTTAAAACCAACAATCACTCATATACAATTAAAATGATTAAGGAAAAATACATGCCAACTAGAATAAAAAAACTTATACAATACAAAAGAGCACAAGCCATCACTAAGCGAATCCGATGAAGAACAATATTCGTCGTTGAAATATTCGTCAGAAGAGGAAGTAGAAAAGTTTGATGTAATTCAAACCAGAGAGGGAAAGCCCTTAGAAATTAATGCAATTAATGAGATTGAGGAAATATGTGGATCTATGTGCTTGCATGTACAAAGTTGAAAATATCACCGAAGATCTATCTGAAGTTTTGATGATGACAACGATGTTTAAAGTTGGTGGAAATAACTTTCAACCTTGATGACGGTGATATATCTAAAGAACCAGTTCACGTCTCATCAACAATAAGAGATTCAAGATCAAAGTGCAAATATAACAAGAAATAATCCAGTAAAAATCTTGAAGCCTCTAATATAGTGTGAAAGTTCGTTAGGTCATATTTGTCAGTCAGTTTGTCTGAGTGACCCGAGTATTGTAAAAGTAAGGAAGTAGTTTATAAGTACTAAGGCAACTCACACACACACCTAAAATATTTTTCAAAATGTATTCTAAGCCAGAGCCAAGTGATTAAAAAGATGTCCAAACCTTTTTCCAAACAATTTTTAAACTAACCAATTAATTGGTTAGTTGTGCCAATCGATTGGCAAAACATTTCTGAGTCAGGTAATTGATTGGATCATTAAGCCAATCGATTAAAAATTTGTTAATCGATTACCTAAATTATAAGGACAACACATTAATGACTTATAATGGCTCTATTTGCAAACTTTCCTATTTGGGCTTGCTAATAGATTAAAAATGAGATGGTCAATCGATTGGCTAATTAATTCGGCCCATGAATTATTCAATTTCTGATTTTTCAAACTACTATATAAATGAGGCACGCCTCCTCCTCAAACCACACCACTTTCCAATGTTTTACTATTTATTTGGAATTTCTCTCTAATTTCTTTCTCTCTCTTTATAAAATATTTCTTTTCGTTTTATATTACCTTAGTGCTTGTAAGTTAAGCTTTGCTTGTGAAGAAGATATTTTTGTAAGTGTTCGTGTTGGTTGTTTAAATTCTTAAGAGTGTGATTCTCTTAAGAGGTCGATTTTGATTCATGAGATAAACCTGTTATAAAATCTTTGTGGTTATTTTCTTAAGCTTTGTCAGAAAAAACATTGTTTTGGTTATTGAGATAAGCCATAAATCTCTAAATGGTTCGTTAGCTTAGCCTGGGGTAAAAGTTGTCATTGGTTGGGGATAAGCCTGTAAAAATATCAAGATTAAATTGTATTAAGGTTTGTGGACATAACCTTCAAAAGCTCAAATTTTATAGCCAAACTCTCAAGAAGACCTCTTGAAGACAGAACTAGGCCAACATTTAGCCAAACTTGTATAAATCTCTGGTGCAACCTCTCTTATCATATCCTTTTAATTTCTGCAATTTAATTTCTTTACCTTATTTCTACTTTAATTCAATCAACCAAAATTACTAATACGATCTTAATCGAGAAAAGTATAAAATTTGAAAATTTTGTTCTAGAGGGGATAAATATTGGACCAGATGCATGGGACAACAAGAACTACTGGTTTATTACAGATTACAACTTCTTGGGACATATGTCAGACACGATGTTTAGAACATTGTAAACCAGATTGCAAGCAAGATATGACAATTTAACTTTTACAAGATGATGAAGTAGAAAAGCAATAAAGAACACAAGAGATTGGTAACCCAGTTCAGTGAAATGACACCTACATCTGGGGGATCTCTACCCAAGAAAGGAAATTCACTACTTCGAATTAGTACACCTGTTTTACAAGAACCAACAAACCCTATGTTATTCAAAGCCTCTTCCTAATCCTTGTGTCTTTATATTTAA
Organism: Lathyrus tuberosus; assembly: GCA_022829125.1. Classification (NCBI taxonomy): domain Eukaryota; kingdom Viridiplantae; phylum Streptophyta; class Magnoliopsida; order Fabales; family Fabaceae; genus Lathyrus; species Lathyrus tuberosus. The sequence continues at coordinate 1,102,363 of JALAZF010000159.1, forward strand.
GGACTCCCCCTAAAAATGAGAACCTACTCACTTTCTTCTCAATCACACAACCATGATTGGTATTAACAAACCACTAAATAATGTTGAATGTTATAACTCAACTAAGATAAACCTTTTATGCCAAGTGACTAAAACATAAAGGTGTACATAAAGATTCAACACTAAACAACCTTTAGCATGAAATGCAAGAAACACTTTGTTTACAATCTTATAGACTTAGTGTCTTGGAACAAAGTGTCGTACCCTAATTTTTATCCCTAAGACCCCACCTCATTTACATCTTTGCAATACATCAAGATCACAAACTTGTTTATCTCCTAACCCTCTCATCTTTGGGTTTGCCTTTGCAGAGATCACCAAGCACCTCTTTGTGTATCTTTCATTTTTGTACTTATATGCTTTATAATTCACTAACCATTTATCAAAATACAAAAATATGCCTTGTCCCTTTTGTTTCTTTCGCAAATTAGGGTTTGGAACCAAGAGCATCAAGTGATTGTCTCCTCAGCTAGGGTTTGAGTTCCTCAAGTCAAAGTGTGGTCAACCATTAAATTTCAAAGGGCTATCAACGAAGCATGACCTCTAATCTCAAAGGATAGGGTCTCAAACACCATTCAACTTCATTTGATCAAAGATTTTTCAAAGTATGATAGCTTGTTTCTCAAGAAACTTCAAAGATTCATGTGTTTATTTCCATGCCTTCATCAATAAGTTTCCTCAAGCCATTGCAAGTTTAATCAAAGAACAATCAAGAGTACATCATTTTGAGTTCATATGATCATCAATGTACCTTGAAATGCAAGTAAAAGTCTAAGGTTTCAAGTTTGTCCAAAGAGGTTTGACCAAAAAGTCTACATTTCAAGTCCAAGTTCAAAATATCATAACTTCTTCATTCTTCAACATTTTTGAGTGATTTTTGGGAAAAATGACTCTTCTTGACATCTTATCCAACTTCTCTTCACAAGTCAAGAGCCAATTATGCTTGGAAAGTCATGAAAGAATTGAAGACATTATAGGTCATTTTTGTGGACTTAGAAAATTTTGACCTGAAACTCAAGTACGACATGCCTATGTTCCTAAAATCATAACTCCTTCAATTTTCAACTTTTATGGGCGCTTATTTGAGCCAAATATCCTTCTTGATGTCCTATACAGCTTTGCTTTAGAGGTCAAACATTAATTCATGCTCCAAGGATCACAAATCTTGAAGGACATTTGTGCACAAAACTATGTCACGACTTGTTTGACCTAATGTCAGACCTATTTTTCAGTGATTTTTCCTCAACTTTACAAGCTTGCTATTTTCTCATCAAGCGTCCAATTGATTTGATTCTTTTTGCATTGATTTCCTTGCCATGAAACGAACATTCGGCTCAAGAAATATCACAAAACGCACGAGGGAATTTCATTAGGCCTCAGTTGGAACAAGGTGAAATCAACTTTGCTTTGTGCCGTGACTTATAATTTGGAATCATGTGCAAACTCAAATGGGACCACCTAAAGCATGTGAAAACTCATTCTAAATGATAAAACACATCTGGTACAACTTGAAAAGACCTTAATGAGCTCAGAATCAAGCATTCCATACTTCATTTCACACGGTTTTGGATCTAGAATTTTCCAAATTTGATTCACACGAGTAAGATTCAATTTGGCATGTGTGGTGACCTCATTCACTTCCTATAAATAGAATAAGCTTTTGCAGTCATTTTTAAACTTTCAGAGCCGAGAAACCTCTGCTACTTTGAAGCTTCGAAAACCTCCCAAAACCAAAAAGTTGAAATCTCATTTTCTTTTTGTTTCAACTCTAATTCTTTGCTCAGAATCCATCATCGGTCTCTTCTGAATCTAACCAAAGTATTACAGAAGCTTACCATGACTTCTAAGCACTAAATCGATTCCACCTTTTCAAACTTTGAAGCTCATTTGGGAAAGGTAGATACGAGTTTCATTTTCATTCAAACAAGTTACCATTCTCTTCCTCTTGTTCCACTGATCATTTCCCCTAACTTAACTGGAATCTATTATTCATATTTGGAATTTAATTTAACTTTGAAGTTGCTAGGGTTCTTGCATATTTCTGCAAATTCTCCTTGCTCAGATCAAATAAATTGATCATGAGTAAGGAGACATGAACGATGAAGGATGAGGAAGCTTGCACCATGAGTATTTGAGCTTGAAAATCCAGTTCATGATCTTATCATAGCGAAGGTTTCAAAGGTTGAAGGCGATGCTTCACGCATTTTCGTGGGAAATTTAAATCATGACCAATGAAAATGCACCACATCTACTAGTCATTGATCATTTTAATTTAATTTCTTTTTGTTTCATTTCCTTAAAAAAAATCATTAAAAATAGCTCTTAGTTGATTTTTCACTCCAATTTTTTTCTTCATAATTTTATAAAATATTTTTCTACCTTATTTGTTTTTCACAGATTTTTAAAATCATTTTTAGTATTTTTTGCTAATTTATTCTTATTTTCCTTTTATTTAACTTTCATCATTTTTATTTTAATCATTTTTAAACATTTTGGATCCAACCTTTTGAGATCTTGATCCTTGAAATTTTCTTGATTTTTCATAATTTTCTTGAGCTTTTATTTGATGTTTAGATGTCTCATTTTCATTTTCTCTTTTATTTTCAATTTAAAATCATTCCCATGCATTTTAATTGTTTATTATTGCATTTTAATTTTGTTTGACTTCTGGCTGCCATGGATCATGACTTCTTGATCAAAATCTTCCTCAATCTCAATGAACTTTGGGTGAGGTTGGATGAATCTTTATCAATTCAAACTTATTATTAAATGATCATTTGGATCATTTTTTAGTACTCTGGATTGATGATAGGTTTAGTGCCTTAATCCACCAAGAGAGGTGATTGAAATTGATGATAGATAGATCTCAAGCCTTGGTTCAATTTGGTTTCTTTTTTCATCTCTTCTTCTCCTTCTTTTTCTTTTTCTTTTCTCTGGACCAATTGGATGATATAGTGTCCATCTTGTTCATGAAGTTTGACTTGATGCTTGATGAAATTTCATCATTTTAAATCTACCTTTCAATTGATCATGGATCATTTGAGGTACTTTGGATGGATGCATAAGTTTGTCCTAAGTTGTAATGAAGGATGATTGATGTAATGGACCAATCTTGTTGCCTTAGTGCTTGATCCTTTCTTGATTTTTACTTGTGCTACATGTTTTAGGAGTATGATTTCAATCATATCTCTAACATGTATGGTACATAAATTGTTATTGATCAGCCTCCTATAGTATGATATTCCTAATAGATTATGCTACGATTGCTTAACATAGTGCTAAATTTGTCCTGAATCGGATCATTAACTCTAACATCAATACTAACATTATTATTTTGCTAACTTTTACTGTATCCCATTTAATTTTCTTGCCCCTTACTTTCTTGTCATTTAATTTCTTCCTCTTTACTTTCTATGCCTTTATTTTTAGCATTACATTTCATATTGTTTATGTTTACGCTTCTTTTTCCTTTGTCCACTTGGACATTTTCTTTTTCTTTTAAAGACATTAATAAAGGAAAAACCTCTAAAAAACTCTAATCTTTCTTAGACTATGGTTACTATCATTTGCTTGACTTGGAGTTGGTCCTTTGGACCTATGGACTTTGATTAATTTTCCCTATGTTATTGGATTCATCTGATACTTGAGACTTTTTTGGTTGACCTTTGAAGACTTGGTTTTGATGCATAGATTGGACTTCATAGTTTGAGTTCTTCTTTCAACTGATGCTTATCTTATCTTATTCTATGATTCTTGCTTATGGCTTACTCAAAACTCAAAAGGAATGAGATGTTGGTTTGACTCATGTCAAGTGCTGGCTAGATCCTGGTTAGTCCATTTGCACACACTTTCACTTTATTGCTTTTCTTAGGATAGTCTCTTCATCTCCCCCCCCCCCCCCCCTCTTCTTAAATTTCAAAAATCTTCTTCCTTTTTCAAAATCTTCTTGTTTTCAAACTTGAACCATTTTCTCAATAAACCTTGACTTTGTTAGGTGATTTTCAAAAATATTTTTCTTAAATAAATGCTAAGACATCTTAAGCATATCAAAATAATTTCAAAAGACTTAAAAAATACAAAACTCATTCAAATCTTTTGTGCATTTTTCATTTTTCATTTTTTTTCTCAAAGATTAGACATGAGTCATCTTCATAGTTGAGATGTAATTCTCCTATCTCCATAGTATTGGTTGAAAAGATGTTGACATTTTCCACTTAGATGTTGAGTGATAGACTTGTTGATTTCAGTCCAAGAAAAAATCCTCCATCTCAAGATGATGCAAATGTTTCTTTTTTATACTTGTGGGTGATTAGTTGAGTTTTCCCCTTTAAGATGACAAAATATCTTTTCCTTTAAAATCAATCAAAATAGACACTTTTGTTATTGTTACCACGAACTACAAGGTTTTGATCCTCAATTGCACTTTGTGGGTACGTAGGCATGAGGCTTAGAAAGTCTTGTAAAAAAAAAATCTTAAAAAGCATTTTTCTTAAGCCAAAACGCAGATTTTCAAGAGGTTCCTATAGAGTACTATAGATGTTTTGGGTGATAACATCTTCCCTTTGCATAACCAACCCCGTACTCTTGTCTTTTTATTTTATTAGTTTTATTTTAAAACTTCTGTGGGTTTTATTCGTTCTTTTCCCATTCCTTTGGAAACAATAAAGAGCAGTGGCGGCTCTTGCTTTGTGAGTTAAGTTAACCAATAGCTTAATCTCCTAATTTTCACTGCTACACAAGGTTTATAACTCAATAAAACCAAGCTTTATGCCTTATGAGGCAGGCTCTAGAGTGGTGCACATATAAAGACTCAAAAGATAAACCTTAACACTAGGTATCTTCTAAACTTTCATGCCTTGCACACCTCAAAAAATGAGGTTTGAGTCTCCTTATATAGCAATGCAATCCTGGGCTTTTTTTCTTGGATTTGTGATTTAATTTCATCAAGAATAATAGCAGAATCTTGTTGGATTTGATTTGCTCCATAAAATTCTCTAACAAAATATATAATTTGTTATTAATTCAAATTCGAATTTAAATCACAATTTAAATTGATTTGTTCTTCAACATCTGTTAAACAAACCACACAAATGCACTGCATTAAAATAGCAACAAATCTGATCGAATGTACACCGAATTTTCTCTCCAAAAATGCAACAATATTGACCTGCTGAACTAGGGCCAGATGTTGCAGTGTACATGTTGGAACATAATGTTCTACATGTTGCAACAGTACATCCAAATTCATTCCTCTCCATAACTTGTAGATCTTATGAGGTAGAGAGAATCTTAGATAGAGAAAAAAAAACTGCAATCATATGTTCCAGCTACCAATAACATATGTCTTATTAATGGAAACCAGATGTCGTATCACACATGTTGGAACATCGTGTTCCACATGTTACACCAGAACATACAAAATGAACCTTTTTCTTATAAGTCTTTTTTGTAGAGTAGTTCTTGGACTAAACCTTTCTTGAAGGTACATTCAATCAACTCTTCTTTGACTGAAAACATCAAAATCTTTTCCAATTGATTTTGGATTATCAACACAAACTTCTTCCTAAAATCAAAACTATGGATCATCTGAAGAAGTCGGCACCTCAACACTTCTGAAGGATATCAGAAGACACTTTAACCTAGCAATTTAGCCAAAAAGCTCTTGCTCAACTAGTTCTGTCAAGCACTTCTTGCTTAACTAGTTTTGTCAAACACTTTAGCCAACAACTTTTCTCGGTAACAAACCCAGACGTTGGAACAAATGATGGAACATATTGTTCCAAATGTTGCGTAAAATACAACTTGTGCATATGTTGTTTTTCCTAATGTAGCAAATCCAAAAGGAAGAACAATCTCCCCCTTTGGTAAATTTTGGCTAAAATAACTACTAGATGTGTTCTTTATGAAGTAGCACAAGCAGCACATCATATCACCCAATAGAATCAGCAGAGCAAACAATAGAAGTAAATTTAACACAAAATTCAGGTGATTGCTACACATACACATCAAGAGATCAACTTCATTACTCCCCCCTTTTTGCCATAATTTGGCAAAGGCATGTAAATAACAATTATCTTCAGAGTTCAAAACATCAACATTCAGAGTATAATCAATACAAATCAGTAGCATAAGGTCAAAAGACGCAAGTAGTTACACACAATAGTCAATGCTCCATAGCAGACAGACATGCAGACACAATGTCAGTCATGCACGAACACTTAGCTAGTAGTTAAGTTAGAATGAGCAACAAATACTACTAACACATAAATCAACACATAAAGTCGAGGTCCAGATATCGGGCTCGATGCTTCAACAAGTATGCACACACAAGATATGAACAAATTGAACCCAAAACACCAGGTAAATCCTATTCACACCAGAGTTAGCAACATGAATTAGTTCCACACTACACAGTCAGTAAAATCAGTAGACAGATCATACTACCCAAGGTAAAAAAAGAGTGAAGGCAACAACAACAAGTTAAGGTGAACCATCACCATCACTTATTTATCAAGAACCATATTAGATTCATCGACTGGTACACAGATGTTGATACATCCTTTTTAACATTTAGCTTGTAACTGATCCTCAGTAACCCAAGAGGAATACCATCATCATAAACCTCAATCTTCTATAAGCTCCAGTACTGTCTTCAACAATTAATCATCATTATGAAGCTCTAGAATCCCATTATACACTAGTGTGTTACCAAACAATCTTCTGCATCCTTATTTGTATATACTTATTTTTCCTCAGTTCCCTTTTCCATAATCATAATCTTATCATTAAAGGGAACATTGATTGTGCCCAATCAATTTAAAGTTGAAGATGAAAGCTTCACACACTTTCCTCTATCAAACACTTTCCTAAGATCTTTGACCATCTTATCATAGCTAGGACCATCATTAGTAACAAATTTCATGGTTTCTTCTCCTAGCTCCCGTTCAGCTTCAAACCTTTTTTGAAAACATACTTCCATTTCAGAACACTTGTTTTAGAATGGAAAAACATGTTATCCATGCGAGCAGAGGTGATATCAGCATAAAGTCTCTTTTCTCCAACATTTCTTCTTAAGGTGGACACAATGTTTTGGACTTTCGCTTCAGAAATTGTATCAAAATGACAAGTTTTAATAAGCTTGTCATTAGCAAGGGCAGCTTGCTGATTTTTCCTCTGAGTTAGAAACTCAGTCAACAACATGTCACACATGTTGTTTGGCACATACTGGTTGACATCTTCATTACCTTTTTTGATGACATCAGAGATCATTTGGTTGCTACATAACAATTGAGTGTAACTTCTTTTAGCATATGTAGCTAGAGAACCACAAGAGTAGTTCTTCACTTGAAAATTAGGAAGGCGACATTCATTTTCTACCATGCTCACCTCAACATCAAATTGAATTTGATGAACCACATGCTCCACCATATTGTATGAGATGTCGTAAAGATATATGTGAGCTCTCTCAAGATTTTCATTGTCTTTCATAATGACTACCTCCAGCAGCTCAACATCCTCTTCAAATGTCAAAACCTCTTTTGGAAGCATCCTTTTAAGAGTTATCCCCATTTGACACAAATACTACAACTTCGACACAATATGCTCATAATAGAGAGACATGTTACAAAGTTCAACATCCTTAGTAACACCTTCATTGATTGGTTCAGACCCATCATGATTCATGAACTTCATTGCAGACAGAACTCTCATAAGAACTTACAGAGTCATGAAAAACATTATTAATGTTGTTACTCACATTATTCTTCATGATTTTCCTCATCATGTTTGCAAAAGGAAAGTATTTAAATTACACATTCAAGAACCTATTGAGGAGAGTACTTTTCTCATCTATCCATTTGAGCTTTAGAATACATGACGTTCTTAGTATAAATCTGATGGCTCCAAGATGGTCAATAGGATCAAAAGTATCAGCATCACACACACTCCTATCTTTCCCAGCAGGTAGCATAGGGTTACATGATTTGTAAGTAATAACTTGCTTTATAGCAAAACCACTATGATCAATATCTTCATTATTTTGGGGAGTCATATCATCAATAAATAGTGTGCTCTTGGTAATCAATCCATACACCTTGCTATCTATATCACACCATACGAGTAGTCTTTCATCCTTACTTATTATATCTTCACACAATGTCTCCACATGATAATGGGTATTAACAACACCACCATCACCCTTAGAAGAATCAACCTCAACATCTTCATGGATATGATAATCATTCTCCTTAAGCCTTTAAGACTCTGTCAACATGTTAGACAAGATGTATGACACATCTTTATCAATGTCTTGATTTCTCAAATTGGATTCTCGGGATTCCTCACCAACAGACATGAGAATATGATTTCTTAATGTCCCATACACGAGTGAGACATCAATCACAATTCCACCAGCAGTCAAATCAGAAATGTTCCACATGTTACAATGTATTATTAAAAGATACATGCACGATATGAGAATATATTTTCAAGACGCATCTCTCGAAAGTCGTCCTCAGTTTTCTTCCAACTTTATCGAGCATCTTTCAAAGAGGCATAAAACTCCTTTACCATCTTTATAATAGAGTTTATTGTCTTGTAGGCCTCAAAAAGAGCCACATTGACCTTGGTCAATGTTGTCTATGCAAGGGCCAGAGCTACGTTCTTCTTTTTCACTGCCTGGACAAGCGACTGCATTTTCTGGACCAGTGTGCTGAGATAATCGAAAGGCTCCATAATGGACCATATCCTTGAAAGTAGAACAAATGCCCATTGAATCTCCTCCACATAACAATATTACTCGATTGTGAGAGCACTGACGCATTCATGGAGCATTTTTTTCCTTTGGAAGACAACCAAATAGAAAGACTAACGAATATGATACACTAGGTCTGTTAACTCTTTCTGGGGAAGGACTTTATCCTCACTCGAGAAGTATGTGTAATCCTCTACAAAAATAATGGCTCGAAACTCTCTAATTGTTCGTGCACTAGGACATGCAAGGAGTGAAGAGGCACGGCCACCAGAGTCGAAGAAGTTCCTATCGTAAAGTCAAGTTCCCATAATTCTTGTTCAAGCTTCCGGCAGCGAAGGGCAAACAAACTTTCCTTCTAAGGCACCTCGAGCTCAGGACTAATGGTTAGACCCCTCACAACCACAAATGACTACGAATACGAAACATCTTCCACTACGACCCAGTTGGGAAAATCACCTCCCCTTCTGCTGGGGTAAGTGAGTAGAGAGTAACCAGCCCAAACAACCTTACACTCTAAAACCCCCATTGGTAGCACCCACCATGAGAGGTACGAACTGATGAGTCATTTTCATCTGTTACATTGTATTGTAATATTTCATTATATTTGTAAGCCAATAATAAAGAGGTTAGAAAGTAAAACACCAAAAGGAAATGTAAGAAAATGGGGCTTCCCTATGATGCTTACCAAAAATGATCTTCTTAGCCTCTTTCGAGACGACATCTACTAACAAGCGTGTGTCTATGTACTAATTCCCTTGTTTCTTCACCGCCATATCAGAAGGGACAACACCATCGACGTAGGCCAAACCCTTAAAGAAAGATACCAATTGTCATTTTAAAGTAAATCTTCTCATTAGACAGATCATCCATTTTGTAATCTTACGATCCATAATCTACCAAGAAATGAGTCTGACGCTAGAACTTGGAGAACCTGTCTAAACATCGGTAGGGCGGCCTAGGCTCTATGTACATATGTTGACATGAGTCACCTTGTTAAGGGGGTAACCAAGATTTTGAAGTGTTTCCCGCTATCCAAGTATACCTCGATTATATATATTTCTTAGGAGATATCATACTTTGGCTCTGTGCCAAATCAGCAGAGCTACATTAAACTTTAAAGAGATGTAAGAAGAGTGGTGTAATTGGCACACCCTTCTTGTATTCACACAAATACCAGAAGAACTTTACGTAAGCCCATCTCACCAGGTGTAGTTGTGAAGGAGTAATAAATGATTAAACATGTCGACCTTGAAATAGTTAAAGGGAGGGCAGAAATCGTTCAAGGAGAATAAACATTCATGAAGGGGAATACGAAACGCATCGTACTTGATACATATCCTCTTGTCTTTTTAGGGAGAATCACCCCCAATCTCCAAAAGGTCCCACCGCCGAGAAGGCATAGTCCATACCACCCTTACGAGCAAAAGCAAAAGCAATATCCATTGTCTTCTAGTCCACCCACACTGATGTGTTGCCCTTTACGGTGTTCCGAACTTCAGTTTGGATGTCCTTAATTATAAGTGACCCTGTTAACATGCGAAAGAAGTAAATACAAATATTAACGCAAGATAAGTTCAAAGTCAAGTCTAGTGTTCCTGCTAAAATAAACGCTACATAAGCCACAAATAAGTAACAATCTCTTCCATCGAACCCTATGTCCTTTTTCTCTATAAAACCTAATAAAGAAAGCAATATTTAAAGAAAACGAAATCTAGGCGTTACCTTAAAAAAAGGAAAATTTGGGAGCTCACATGCTAAAACAAAGAGAACGAACTGATTAAGGATGAAGTTCTGTGCGAGAAACTTGAAACAACGGGAGAAATCACAAATGAGAAAGAAGAATAAGAAATTCTCAAATTCACAGGCAATAGAAAAAGAGATATTAGTAGTCCAAAAAATTCTTATATCCACTTCCACAATAGTGAACCGTGCGATTTACCATATTAAAAAGTTCGAACTACACCACAATGGTTAAGACCTCATCGGATAGTGTTTAGAGCACTCAGTTATCCTATGGGCAGAAAGGACATCAATACCATTAAACATAGAGACACTTGTTAGGGCCTCACTGCAAAACATTGTTGATCAAGAGAAAGACATTTAATGCATATACTCCTGTTAACCCTCATTTTCGACGCTAGAAAGAATCAAAGCTATTTTAAGTTAAAAATTATTTTTAACGTGAAGAAGGCTTCGACCCAGTTTTGGTGAAGCCTGAGTCGAATAGGGGTTTTGGAAACCTCAAAAATGGCTAAGTGTTAGGAAAGGTTTCGACCATGGGAAAATGGAAACGCGCGCTGCAGTTGTTATACTAAGGTTGGAGGGAATTTCCAACGTTTGAAATTCAAATAAGAGCAGTTATGAACGTGGGAACAGTTGAGGCCAAGGAGGAGGCGCCAGAGAAACACGTTTGAAGCAATAACCACCACTTAGTAGTTATTTCTTAGCACTATAAATAGGAGTTAGTTCTATGTAATAAGGGTGTTCATATTTTTGTACAAGTTACTCAAAGAAACTCAAAGTACCCGCGTGTAGAGAAACGAGTTCGTGAGAATGTACGTAATGTAACACCACTTTCTTTCATCAATGCAATTTATCTTCATCATGTTTAAGCTTCAAGCATTTACTTTCCATCTCTTTTCGTTTTTCTGAATTTTACTTTTCATGTCAAATTTACTCAAAGTCTTGTTTTTAAACTTTCATTTAAACTTCCTGCATTTATTTTCGATTGCACCTTTATATTCAAGCATTTACCTTTAAAGTCTTTATTTCCAAGAACGTGGAGTTCATCTTTATTTCTTGTCTTTTATCTTCAAAGTCTTTTATTTTTAAAGTCATTTAAACTCCCTGCAGTTACTTTCGACAGCACCTTTACATTTCAGTCTTTATTTTCAAGAACGTGGAGTTCATTGCACTTTATTTTTAAAAGCTTTTACATTACTGCATTTGCCTTCGACAGTCATTTACTCTTTCTGCACCTTTTACATTCAAGAACGTGGAGTTCAAGCACTTTAACATTTCTTGTTGTTTACTTTCGACAATTATTTATCTTCCTGCACTTTTATTTTTCAAAGTCCTTTACCTTTTTGTCTTTTACATTCGACGCCTCTAAATTCTGCATCATCTATTTACAGCCCTTTACATTTCCAAGTCTTTACTTTATTTGCAAGTAGTCGAACGTGGAGTTCATGTAGTTTTCTTTTACTGTCGAACGTGGAGTTCAATTTACATTTCTTGCATTTATCATTGTCAGTTACATTTTCCCTTAAACTTAGCACATGTCCTAGGATTTGTGTGGTCGATCCCGCAAGTTAGTCAGTTTTATTTAAAATTGATAGAGCAGAGGTTGTTTACCAAAATTCACAGTAAACAAATTGGCACGCCCAGTGGGACCCAGTGCTAAGTTTTATACTTTTTGTTAACCTTATCTTTCTTGGTGAAGAAATACTTTCATTGTATGTTATTGAGAAGTGGGAAGTTAGCCACAACAAACGAAGGAATACCAAAGAGAAGATACACTAAGAGAATGGCAACTAATGCTAATCAACAAGTTGATCCTCAAGGGAGTATTTCAAACACTCAGTCAAGTAGCAGTATGGGGTCTCAAAGCATACCATCACCAGTGCCTTCGACAGGAGGATAAACGTCATCTCCATTAGTAGTGTTTGAACCAAAATCAACATATACAAAATCATATACTCAACCTGTGTTAGAATACATAAGACCACAAAGTCCTAATTCACCAACACCCCCAGGAGGAAATTCAATGTATAGGCAGTATCCTCCTCCAGATTTTCCACATCTAGGGTCAAGGAGTCAACCCTATGGTATGCCTACATCAATGATGCAAAATCTGCAGAATGCTCCACCTGTATTTTCAGAAAATGTGGTGTCTTCGCCATTGCAAGGATCCGGATCAGGAGGTCGAAACAACCAGAGTATAGGTGTTGGTCACTCTGTTCAAACGCCTAGTCTTACAAATACATCCATAAATTGTTTGAGACAGCAGATGGATGAAAGTAACATGCAAATGGTGTATACGTTGTCTCAGACAATGGGAGAAGTTTTTCAACCCTTGATTCAGAATACAACTCAAACTAACCAACAATTGGCTGCACAATTGGCACGTATGGATGACTTTATGGGAGTATCAGCGGTGGATCGAAGAGCAACTGTTGTCGAAGATATCCCAAGATGTCATCCACGTCATGTACCTGAGGTGCACTTGGAAGATCAAGAGATGATTTATCATTTTAGAGTCGAACCACCAAGAAACCAGATGCCAATACAGATGGAGGTAGAGCCAGTAGTGATGGTGAACAGGAACCAAAATGCTGATCAATTACTTAGACAGATTCGACATCGAAATCAAGCAGAAGAAAATAATCTTGCAGCCATGATGGAAAGGATAATGACCAAAAATGGTGTGAATCTTGGCTTCACAAGGCCAAATTATACTTCGCCTATAGTGGATTATATTCTCCAAGCAGAACTACCCCCTAGGACGAAGGTTCCAAAGTTCAACAAGTTCTTAGGAGATACTACTGAATCTACTGTCGAGCATGTGGCTAGGTATTTGATTGAAGCAGGCGAAATTGCAGCTGACGAAAGCCTCAGGATCAAATACTTCCCAAGTTCCCTTACCAAGAATGCCTTCACATGGTTCACGACTTTGCCTCCAAATTCCATATACAATTGGACCCAGTTAGAGCGTTTGTTTCATGAACAGTTCTACATGGGGCAAACTAAGATTAGTTTGAAAGAATTGGCTAGCATCAAACGCAAAGTTACTGAGCCAATTGATGATTACCTGAATAGGTTTCGACTTCTTAAAGCCAGGTGCTTTACACAAGTGCCAGAACATGAGTTGGTCGAAATGGCTGCTGGGGGTCTTGATTATTCCATTAGGAAGAAATTAGATACCCAATATCTTAGAGATATGGCCCAGTTGGCTGATAGGGTTCGATAACTAGAAAGGCTGAAAGAAGAAAAGGCTAAATTCAGCAGGGGTAAAAAAGTGGCCTTTGTCGAATATAATGAAGATGTGGAGAATTCATATGATGAAACATCTTACTTCGACGGAAATGAGGTTGATGTTGCTGAGTTAAAGCAAGGTCCACCTTATGCCTGCAAATTATTAGCCCCTTCAAATGGAAAAAATCCTGTCGAATCTAATGACAAATTTCCTAAGAAAACATACACTTTCGACGTCACTAAATGTGACGAAATTTTTGATTTGTTAGTTAAAGAGGGGCAAATGATAGTGCCTGCTGGTGCTAAGATGCCACCTTTAGAACAAAGAAAGAAAAGAGGTTTTTGTAAGTACCATAATTTTTTGGGTCATAAAACTTCTCAATGTTTTCTTTTAAGGGATTTGGTGCAAAATTCTATTCAAGAAGGGAGCCTGAAGTTTGGTGACAAAGGCAAAGCTCAGATGAAAATTGACTCTGACCCATTGCAAGTTACAGAGGCTAACTACACAGAGCCTCACGAGGTTCAAATGGTCGAAGCCACAGAAGGATTTTATCAGTCAGTCAACATGGTGGAGGTTACTGAGGACTTTGCCACCAATCCTGTGATAACTAAAGGTTGTAAGAAGGCTGCAAATGGCCTGAATGTTGATGGTTCCAGTCTAATGTTGGTGACCAAAGAAACTGCTGATAAGTTTGTTAAAATGGATAATGCTGCCAAGGTTTTGGATATGGCAGTGGGTGGATTGAAGATTAATGCCACTGAAGGCATTAACATGGTCGAATTGGTTGAAGAATCTAATTCTAGCTCAGATAGCATCAACACCAATGAGGCTATGGGCAGAAATGCCCCCAAAGTCCAAGTTGTTAAAGAATTGGAAGATGACATGCTATTGGTAGCAGAGATGATAGACATGGATGGTTGTTTGATGGAAAACTGGATATGTATGGCTGCTGAATAATTCTTCAAGGCATCTCCTAATGTCGAAAAGGTGAATGCTGAGGAAATGGTTGAAGCTAAAAAAGCTGCTTGGCAAGAAGCTTCCCAAAAAGCTGCAAAAACAGCAGCAAGTGGTGGTTGTCTGGCAAAGACTACTGAAAGCCTTGAAGCTCATTTCTCCAAGATGCGCTTAAAGGATATAATTGATGTCAATATGGTCGAGATTACAGATAAAAAAGCTGAACAAGTGAGTAAGGCAGATGAACAAGAAGAGCGCAACAAAATAGCTTATCCTAAGCAAAAGGAGATAATTGTGGATTTTCTGCAACGTTGCCAGAAGAAAGGTTTTGGAGTAATGCTATGTCCTAGATGCAACGCCATTTTTGATGAGAAAGCTGCCCACAAGTTAGAAGGTGTCAAAAAAGCTGGTGGAAGCTGGGGGCAGAAGGTAAATAAAGGTCCCAGAGGTTTTGACCATAGACGCCTTTCGACAGGGTTGAAAAACCAAGTACCAGAAGTTAGGCCAGGTACATTTAAACCAGCTGCGAATGTGCCAACAGGTAGTTGGATCAAGCCTATCGAAGGAAGAGGATAGAAGAAGAAGTGGGAGAAATTTGATGTGGAAAGAGGTTCCTCATTTGAGTATAGAAAAAAGAACCATACCACCAACAAGTCAACATACATTTCTCAAAATTACAAGGGTAAAAATCCCATGTCTAGATCATAATGGCGAAGAGAGCAACGTAGGCAAAAGGCTATCAGGGAGGCTCAGGTACAAGGAGAGTCAAGCACCAATATTGATAATCAAGCTGGGACAGTTGAGAAAATGCCCATAAGGCGAAAGCTGTTCAATGTTCAACCAGAGAAGAAAGTTGAAGATGATGAGAATATGACTGATAATTTCGACAGTGAGTCAGCAACTTCTCTAGATATTCTTGTGAATGTGGTATCAGTAATGCCAAAAGAATTTGGCCAAGTTTCAGAGGTCGAAGACTTGGACTAAACTGCTGAATTAGAAATGTTGGCACACAAGCCTGTGTGTTATTACATCATGAACAATGGGTGCGTCGAAGAACATAATGCTTTCTTTGAACGCCCCACAGAGGCAATGAAGGGTCATCTGAAGCCTCTCTACATTACTGGCAAAGTAGAAAATATTCCTGTTAACAAAATCTTGGTGGATTGTGGTGCTACTGTTAATTTAATGACAAGATTTTTGCTGAGCAAGATTGGGAAGTTTGAGACTGATACCAAACCCCACAATATGGTTCTGTCGAACTATGAAGGAAAAGTTGGTTCCACTCTAGGAGTAATTCAAGTGAACCATTACCAGACCAACAGTGTTTATGGTCGTTGATACGAAAGCTAACATCAATCTATTCTTGGGTAGGGAGTGGATTCATAGGATAGAAGTTGTACCTTCATCTATGCATCAAAGAATCACCATTTGGAGACCAGATGGGATAGTTGAAAATATTGAAGCTGATCAAGGGTACTTTAAGGTGCCTATTAATCATATGGATAGTAGACAATTTGAGAAACATTTGGCGAACATTGCTTCATGTCCTCCAGCTGACTTTGAGTTTACACCTGATGAAGAAACGTTCTATTCATTATATTTACACCCTGTCGAAGGTTTCAGATGGGACAGGGAAGTACCAGGAGGAAGGTTGACATGCTTAGGCTCACCTTCACTAGAGCCCACAGGATGGGGAGATGAATTCAGTGATCATGACTGAGTTCGAAGCTTTAAAAAGAATTTCGGCCTATGTGGCTGAAACGAAACTACAAGCGGCTTTGGAAGCTGCCAATGACTATATGGCTGGCGAAGCCATTTCTAAATTTTATCAAGAAGGTCCTGGTAAGGACTTTGACCTAAAACCTCCAGATAAGACTGAAACTAGAGAGCAAAGCCAGAGGCTCGACGCCATCTATGAAGATGAGCCTTTGGGATTTGAGAAGGATCCGTTGGCGAATAATATCAAAATGCTAGCACAAGATCCTTTAGAAGAAGTTGACCTCAGTGAGGGGACAACCAAAAGGCCTACCTACATCAGTGTCAACCTTGATCCCCAGTTGAAGGTTGAAGTGGTTCAGTTGTTGAAGGAGTTCAAGGACTGCTTCGCCTGGGATTATGATGAGATGCCTGGTTTGAGCAGGGAGTTGGTCGAACACAGGTTACCTATGACACCTGGGAAAAAACCAGTCAAGCAGAATCCAAGACGGTTTGCACCAGAGTTATTGTCAAAGATCAAAGAGGAAGTCGAAGACTGCTTCGTTGCAAATTCATTCGCACAGCAAGGTATGTCGAATGGTTGGCTAATATAGTACCTGTTATTAAAACGAATAGGTTTTTGAGAGTTTGCATTGATTTTAGAGATTTAAACTCTGCAACTCCTAAAGATGAATATTCAATGCCAGTAGCAAAAATGTTAATAGATTCTGCAGCAGGACATGAATATCTTAGTATGCTGGATGGATATTCTGGCTACAACCAAATATTCATTGCTGAGGAAGATGTTCATAAAACTGCTTTTAGATGCCCTGGAGCCTTAGGCACCTATGAATGGGTAGTGATGCCTTTTGGTCTCAAAAATGCTGGTGCCACTTATCAAAGGGCGATGAATTCAATCTTCCATGATTTTATTGACACATTCATGCAAATTTACATTGATGATATTGTTATAAAATCTATTTCTGGGAAGAGTCACATTGACCATCTTCGACAGTCCTTTGAAAGGATGAGAAAATATGGTCTTAAAATGAATCCTCTCAAATGTGCTTTTTGTGTGCAGGCAGGGGATTTCCTAGGCTTTGTGGTCCACAAGAAAGGGATCGAAATAAATCAGAATAAAACCAAAGCCATAATGGAGGCGAAAGCACCATCAACTAAAAAGGAGTTGCAGTCGTTACTGGGCAAGATCAACTTCTTAAGAAGGTTTATATCCAACCTGAGTGGCAAAACACAAGCCTTTTCGCCATTGCTTCGTTTCAACAAAGATGGTTTTGAGTGGGGGCAATTACAGTAGGAAGCCTTCAACAAAATCAAGGAGTACCTAAGTCACCCTCCAATTCTTTCACCACCTTGTAGAAACAAGAGTATGAGATTGTATATAGCTGCATCAGACAAAACTCTAGGGAGCATGTTAGCTCAGGAGAATGAAAATGGAGTCGAAAGAGCCATTTATTACCTTAGTCGAGTTTTAAATGATGCAGAAACTAGGTATAGCATGATTGAAAAGTTATGTTTATGCTTGTATTTCTCTTGTACTAAATTGAAGCAATATATAAAGCCAGTTGATGTGTATGTTTCTTCTCACTTTGATGTTGTAAAACATATGTTATCTAAGCCTATTTTGCATAGTCGAATCGGCAAATGGGCATTAGCATTAACAGAATTTTCCTTAACATATTAACCTTTAAAAGCTGTGAAAGGGCAAATAGTTGCAGACTTTATAGTTGACCACTCCATAAATGAAAATGATTTGAATTATGTTGAATTAAAATCCTGGAAGTTATACTTTGATGGATCAAGTCATAAAAATGGAACAGGAGTGGGAGTATACATTATTTCTCCTGAAAAAATTCCAACAAAATTCAAGTACAAGGTCGAAGGACCTTGCTCTAACAATGAGGCTGAATATGAAGCATTAATTGCTGGCCTTGAAATTTTGTTAGAATTGGGGGCAACTAGAGTCGAAATAATGGGAGACTCAGAATTGGTTATAAAACAAATCACAAAGGAATACAAATGTGTTAAAGAAAATCTCATTATGTACTTTGTGATAGCCAATAGATTATTAAAGAAATTTGAGGTAGTGGCCATCCAACACATACCTAGAGTAGAGAATTAAGTTGCTAATGACTTGGCTCAAATTGCCTCTGGATACAAGGTGTCGAAGGAAAACCTTCAAGAAGTAATTGAAGCAAGAGGTAAAGTGGTGGCTGTTGGATTGTGCCCATCAGACTTAGAAACAACTAAGCTTGGATGCATAGATGGCGAAAAATTTGAAATTTTTGCTATAGATAATTTGACAGATGAAAATTGGAGGAAGCCTATAGTTGAATATTTGCAAAATCCAACGGCTTCGACAGAGCGAAAAATCAGGTATCAAGCTTTAAGCTATGTACTTTTGGGTAATGAATTGTTTAAAAAGACCCTTGAGGGAGTCTTATTGAAATGCCTTAGTGAAGCAGAGGCATATTTGGCTCTTTCGATAGTACATAGTGGGGCATGTGGAGCACACCAATTTGGCCAGAAGATGAAATGACTGTTGTTTCGACAAGGCATGTATTGGCCTACTATGCTGAAAGATTGCATATAATTTGCTAAGGGTTGCCAAGAATGTCAAATTCATGCTGGCATACAGCATATCCCTGCAAGTGAATTACATTCCATAGTGAAACCATGACCTTTCAGAGGATGGGCTTTGGATATAGTGGGAGAGATTCGACCAGCATCTTCAAAGAACCAAAGATATATTTTGGTGGGAATTGATTATTTCACCAAGTGGATTGAAGCAATACCACTGGCGAATATAGGTCAAGAAGATGTTATTGAATTCATTCAAAATCACATTATTTATAGATTTGGTATTCCTGAAACAATCACTACGGATCAAGGATCAGTGTTTACTGGTCGAAAGATGCAGGAGTTTGCCAAAGAAATAGGTTTTAAGTTATTGACTTCTACACCTTATTATGCTCAGACCAATGGGCAAGTCGAAGCTGCCAATAAGGTAGTGATTGGACTAATTAAGAAGCATGTGGGAAAGAGGCCTAGAAATTGGCATAAGACATTAGACCAAGTTCTTTGGGCATGTCGAACATCCCCTAAAGAGGCTACCAATACTACCCCATTTCGACTTACTTTTGGTCATGATGCAGTATTGCCTGTTGAGATTTAAATACAATCTATAAGGGTTCAAAGACATCATGAGATTCCCTCTGAGGATTATTGGGAAATGATGATGAATGAACTAGTGGATTTGGATGAAGAAAGGCTTGGAGCCTTGGAGTTGTTAAGAAGACAAAAGAAAAGGGTCGAAGAATCTTACAACAAAAAGGTTAAGTCTAAATCTTTTGCATGTGGGGATTTAGTTTGGAAAGTGATTTTGCCTATGGATCGAAAGGATAGAACATTAGGCAAATGGTCTCCTAAGTGGGAAGGTCCATTCCAAGTCATACAAGTTTTCTCTAATGGAGCTTATGAAGTGGAAGAGTTAGACAAAGATAAAAGAATCTTGAAAGTAAATGGCAAGTATTTGAAAAAATATAAGCCTATGTTACAAGAGATTCATATCAAAACTTAAGCTTTATTCAATAAAAAGAAAGCCAAAATAGGCCAACTCAGGCTAATATGGCATACAAAGCAAGGAAGAATTAATACAACACTTTTAATCAAGGAAAGGTTATTCATAATCTCTCAAATCTATGGATTTGAGGAAATCCATATAATCTGCATCTGGTTCATCATCAAAGTCCTGGGTGTTGGAGCGTCCTTTCTTAGAGATCTTTATTTTAGTTTCTCTCTTCTTGGCTTGAGAGGTTGCTCCAATAGAGGCTTCAGGTTTCTTTGTTGCCTCCATCTTTTTTGTTTCCTCAACTGCCTTTGCCTTTCCAGCCATTCTCTTGGTTGATGATTTCTCTGAATTGTTCATGTTTGCTTCTATGCAAAACTTGGTCATGTGGAAGAGGATTTATAGAGGCGAAGTATTGATTGGATTGGCCAGTTAAACGGTGGAAGCACGTAAGTTATTCTTGGAAGTATGCCTGAGGGCTATGCTATAAATGTTACTTTAAAGCTAGAGGCTTATGCCTTGGATTTAAAGCTGAAAAGTTTGGCTTTTCAAGAAAAAGATAGAATGCCTTAATTGCAAATTTGACTTAGATGTGAGGCAATAAATAAAATGCATCATAATATAATATGGGTCGAAAGCAGTTAATGGCGAAATAATAACTATTGATTAATCAATGCCAAAGGCATAAAACTGTCATTACATAAAGGCCTGAAAAGGCCAAGAAACAAATGATTGGTTAAACAAATAAAGGTCTTGAAAGCATCAGAAGGGAAGCCTCGACTCCAACTGGGCAAAGGTTTCTATGTGATGATTGAGGCAAGCATTGCACAAGGATTCATCAAGCTTGGCTGTGGCAAGCTGTTTCTCAAGTTTTTGGGCTGCCTCAATACGATCTATGGCATGTTTCATTTCCCTAGCCATCTCAGTGGTGTCGAAGTTCTGCAAATCACGGTTGCGTTTTTCAGCATCCTCAATTTTAGCTTGTAACTCAGTGATTTGCTGCTTCCAGGCTTCAATATTCTTCTGATTTGAGGCTATTTCATCTTGTGTTTTCTTTTGGTCAGCCTCTATACTTTCGACCTTCTCATATGACTCCTTTGCACCACACCAAGCTGCACTCTCAAGACCAGATGTTTCCTCTAGGGTATTCCTGATAGATGGAAGCAGCTTTATCTCTGCAGCTATTTGGTTCACCACAGCAGTTAACTCTATCAAAAAACCAGAAACGTCTGGATTAAGAGTGGTGAGTTCAAGCTTTCCAAGGGTATCCTTCAGATAAGTGGTTGCAGATGGGTCTAAGGCCAAAACTCTGTGAATGTCCCCCCTGAAGAATTTTTTCTTTATGGCTTGGAGGATTGGTTTGGTGAAGTCATCTGATGCTGGAGTCGAAGAGACAGAAGAAAAAGAACCACACTTCTGCCCAAGTATTAATTTGGAATACTCACGGGGGTTCGACCACTTGAGTGCCGTCAGTGAGTCTCCAGGAGGTGGAAGGTTAGCCAGGGTTTGCTGGACCACAAGTGAAGGAGTATGGTGGGGATTAGGATCAGTTTGTTCTTCTACCTCCTCTTCTTCTGATTCTTCTCCTTCTTCATCTTTTTCTTCTTCGACTACCATTTTTTCATCAGGCTCTTCAGCAATTGGTCGAATATTCTCCTGGTCATTAGCTGGTGTAGGATGTGGTTCATTTGTCTCCTCAGGCGCAGCTTGACCAGGATTGTCGTTGTGTGTTTGAACTTCAGGTTCATTTCTTTCTTCTTCAACCAATTGATCATTATCCATGAAGTTAGCCAGGTTGAAAGGTGGTGGACTTGAGGCATCATCATCATCAGAATTGGCGTCATCAGCTTGTGCGTTTTGAGTAAGAGTTTGAACTGGTGGTGTGTGTGTTCTGCAGCATGTGGATTAGGTTGATTAATCTCACTCAAACCAGAGCCAATATCAGAAAATGGGTGATAAGTTGGCTCACCTTGGCTGTTGAGGAGTGTGGTGGTGAAGCTTCCTGCAGTCGGTTGAGGAGTGGGATTGGTAATTATGTTGGTGGTGAAGTTGCTTGGAGTTGGTTAGGGATCAGGATTGTTGATTATATTTGCCTAAAGAACACAAGTGGAGAAAATGAGATTGAAAGAATTTGGGCGAAAGACGTCAGTATAATGAAAAAATGGTGCACATACTTGAGCTTGTACAGCAGTAGGACTTGAGTTATCACTCCCATGGTCACCAAGAGGTGTTCTCGAGGCCACCGTGGAAGGTTCTTTTTCGACACCACTTGTTGTGGGTGCCTTTTCGAGTATTTTGGCCACCTTCGAAGGAGGTGGGCCAGTAGGTCCAGACGCCTTTATTGGTTTCCTTCTTTTCTTTGTAAGAACCTCCTCAGGAGATTCATCTGAGGCCTCTGAAGATATAATAACAGCTGGGGTATCCTTTTTACCTTTCTTGGAAGGTGTTGGAGGTTTTCGACCAGTCTGAAGAGGCAATGCAAATATAAGAAAGGAATTCATATAGTAAAAGCGTAAGCAGGGGATGTGAAATATACGTGTGTGATCTTTGGTTCTTTGCCACTTTGTGTGGCAGCCCTAGTTGAAGCAGTTTTCCTAGGCACAACTGAAAGACAGTAAAAATTGTTACAAGTTAATGATTACGTGGTTAGTTATAAAGCCATGGATTAAGGATTTCGAACCTTCATATATTTCAGATTCGACACGAATGTCCTGAATTCCTATATAAAGGTGTCCTTTAAAACTGTCTAACATATGCTTAGTCGAAACCACTCGTTGGGCCTTTGGCTGAGACTGCTGTCGAAGAAGTTTTAAATGCTCCCCACAGACAAACCAATCTGGAAATGGAGGGGCAAACGCCACTCCGAAATTAGCATTAGGCAGTCGAGGGAACTTTGGAGGAAAAAGTTTAAAAGCTACCTCATAACGTTTCTCACGAGGGACGTTGGGAAGGATTTTTAGTTGATCCAGCTTTTCTAGAAATTTTCTCTTTAGAGTAACAGCAACCTCATGAATGGTTCGACTAAGATCATCTGGTCGATAGATAGTTTCAAAGTATTTTTGAAAAGCCTGTATTTCTTCGATGTGAGTAAACTTACTCTTTTTCGTCTTGTCCTGCACATTGAGAAAAGCTTGGTCAAGTAACGAAGAAAATGTAGCCACATCAAGAAAGTGCTCACTATAGTGCTTCGACCACCATTGGTGGAATGATGAAGTGCATAGAAAAGAAGGCTCAAAAAACACAGGAGAGAGGATTATTCTTTTCTCATTCTGACTGTCGAGTGTAAGGGAGACATTTTCCTCGTCGAAGCAGGCAGTGTGAAGAATTACTTGGCCCTTTCTCTCATACAAGCATTGAGGAAAGCTCTGGGCCAGCCCAAATTGTCGAGAGACAAGGTTTGGTTGATAGGCAATCAGTGCTGATAAACCTCTCCCTAAGTTCAGCCTGTGGAAAAGGATCTGGGAATAAAAAAGGCTTCCCAGATAGCAACAGATTCTTGATCAAGAGTTTGGTGAGGATTTGGGAATGGCCTTTTAAACCACACAGGGCCATATCTCCTTTGAACAAAAGGTGCCATGCTAGGAGTGAACTCATAGCGCTTGGCAAACATCATAATATAACTGGTAAAGGCCCTTTGAAGGGTTTCACCATCATCATTGGGAGTGAGTTTGGCCAAACGCGTCCCTTCGACACTCTTTTCCCTGATTTCAGCAGAGGCTTCATCAACTAGGCCTTTTCTGGGGAGGCTAGCTTCAAATGTAGCATTAAGCCACAATTGAAGTAGCCAAAGAGGCCCACTCAAGTGCATAGGACCTTGGGCCTCCACATTTCAAAGTCGAGAAGCCCCTTCGCTGATAGACTCATAGAGGTTCGCCAGGATGAGTTCACTCAAGCAGGGTCCTCTGTTGTTGTGGAGTTGATTCGCCAGGGGCAGGTATTTCTTAGCTACCTGCAAAGATTTGGTGCAGAAAACATATCTTGACAGCCAGACTGTAAGAAAAGCAATATGTTCTTCATCAGACACTCTGTCATCTTCTTGTTTAAAGTGGTGTTTGATGAAGAGAGTGCATGTAAGTTTGGAGCCTGAAATATTGATGGTGTCTTCAGCATCAACATCAGGGTTATAGGTAAGGCCATCTGGGCGAAGACCTGTGATGGCAGCTACGTCGAACAAGGTTGGGGTAATCATTCCACATGACAGATGGAAGGTATAATGGGTGCTGTCCCAAAAGTATAAGGACGCTGCCAACGTGTTCAGACAGTATGGTATGCTGGTCTTCGACAGCATAAGAAGGTCATAAATCCCTATATTCTTCCAATGTTCAGCTTTGACCTTCTCCATCTTCGCCATCCATTGGTCAAATTCCTTCAAGGGATTGACAGCTCTCACCAGCCTGGTTCCATCAGTGAGATAGCCAACGTTGATTTTGGGCAAGGGGATTTCTTCAGGAGGGGTTTCGTCAGAAACGTTAATTTTGAAAAAGCTTTTTTGCCCTAGTGGGCTTGTTTTCCGGTAAGAGGGGAGAAACTCACTTAGTTTCTCATTGGAAATGTTAACATCAGCTAGAGGACCAGGTAGCGCATAAGGTTTGTCAGAAACGATTAAAGGAATCATTACCTGAGATTTATATATGGCCCGTGTTTCTTCAGTGGTGGGTTCCGACATGCAACGACGGTTATCTACTATTTGGGGGCCTGGGATGTTAACGAATGGAGGAATGGCTCGTTTAAATGGAGTAGCCTTGCTTCTTTGAGTTTTCTTTGGTTGAGGATTGGTTTGGGAAGACGCCATTGTTGAAGAAGACGAAAAGATGGTGTTTTTTCTGGGTTTGCGTAAGAGAAACTGAAGAGAAGAATATGTTCGCTTGAGAATATGAGAGTGAAGTGTGGAAAGTTCACAAAGTGGTGGAAATGGGTATTTATAGACGTTTGAAAATCCCAAGAACCTTGAATCTACCGTTGAAGTTGAGGAGTTAGTGGGACGCGTGTTCTTTTCCTGGAGACGTGATGAAGGGTAACAGTTATGTTCAGACTGCAAACATCTGTTTTCAAGAAAGGTGTTATGATGAATACGACTGAAGAGACATTTAAGGATTTGTCATGATGGTATGACGTCATAAGTGTGAGTTAGAGAAACTGAACAATTCAGCCACTAAGTAATTAGTGGGATATTCAGTTGAAGCCATGCAAACAAGCGTCGAAATGGTTATTACATCAAGAAATGACCTTCCTACCAATTCTGGCGAAAGGACATTTCTTGGGGGCAATTTGTTAACCCTCATTTTCGACGCTAGAAAGAATCAAAGTTATTTTAAGTTAAAAAATTATTTTTAACGTGAAGAAGGCTTCGACCCAGTTTTGGTGAAGCCTGAGTCGAATAGGGGTTTTGGAAACCTCAAAAATGGCTAAGTGTTGGGAAAGGTTTCGACCATGGGAAAATGGAAATGCGCGCTGCAGTTGTTATACTAAGGCTGGAGGGAATTTCCAATGTTTGAAATTCAAATAAGAACAGTTGTGAATGTGGGAACAGTTGAGGCCAAGGAGGAGGCGCCAGAGAAACACGTTTGAAGCAATAACCACCACTTAGTAGTTATTTCTTAGCACTATAAATAGGAGTTAGTTATATGTAATAAGGGTGTTCATATTTTTGTACAAGTTACTCAAAGAAACTCAAAGTACCCGCGTGTAGAGAAACGAGTTCGTGAGAATGTATGTAATGTAACACCACTTTCTTTCATCAATGCAATTTATCTTCATCATGTTTAAGCTTCAAGCATTTACTTTCCATGTCTTTACGTTTTCCTGAATTTTACTTTTCATGTCAAATTTACTCAAAGTCTTGTTTTTAAACTTTCATTTAAACTTCCTGCATTTATTTTCGACTGCACCTTTATATTCAAGCATTTACCTTTAAAGTCTTTATTTCCAAGAACGTGGAGTTCATCTTTATTTCTTGTCTTTTATCTTCAAAGTCTTTTATTTTTAAAGTCATTTAAACTCCCTGCAGTTACTTTCGACAACACCTTTACATTTCAGTCTTTATTTTCAAGAACGTGGAGTTCATTGCACTTTATTTTCAAAAGCTTTTACATTACTGCATTTTCCTTTGACAGTCATTTACTCTTTCTGCACCTTTTACATTCAAGAACGTGGAGTTCAAGCACTTTAACATTTCTTGTTGTTTACTTTCGACAGTTATTTATCTTCCTGCACTTTTATTTTTCAAAGTCCTTTACCTTTTTGTCTTTTACATTCGACGCCTCTAAATTCTGCATCATCTATTTACAACCCTTTACATTTCCAAGTCTTTACTTTATTTGCAAGTAGTCGAATGTGGAGTTCATGTAGTTTTCTTTTACTGTCGAACGTGGAGTTCAATTTACATTTCTTGCATTTATCATTGTCAGTTACATTTTCCCTTAAACTTAGCACATGTCCTAGGATTTGTGTGGTCATCCTGCAAGTTAGTCAGTTTTATTTAAAATTGATAGACCAGAGGTTGTTTACCAAAATTCACAGTAAACAACTCCCAATGCTAATGATGTCCCGTAAAGACTCTTCACTTACTTCTATTAAACAACTGACCTAAATATGTACCTTGTAAAGCCCTCGTTCTATAGAATAAAAACAAGAGCTTGAGTGACAATTGTTATGTGTCGTTCGCAAGACCCAGAAAGAAAGTCTCAAGAGTGAACCTCAAGTTGAAAGACACGTATAGCAGGTAGATCTTTGTTATAATCAGAAGCAGACAATTCCTCCCTCCAGTGCATCAATCACCGCCTAATCCAATCTAACAACTATCTGCACAACACGCCACATCACACACGAGTGATTTCAACCACTCTTAGTATATAAGGATAAAATGCACCATTTCAGGTATTCACATCCATTTTCATTACTTTTGATTTCTCTCACTGACTTGAGCGTTGAAGTGCTAACTTCATAGACCGGCCTTCTCTTCACCACATTAGAAGTACTGACCCTTTACAGTAAGACATAGCTTCAACATATCATCTTTCATTTCTAGTTCCTAACCAAACATTAATCATTATGCATATTCATCAAACAACACCTAATATAATATAAAAAGATAATTAAAATTTTTTTTTTTTGAGAGCTTATAAACTAAAACAATTAAAAGTCTATAATTCTTTTAAATAACCAAAAGTCAATAAAATATTAAAGTTTATTAGTTATAATAAAATTCAAAATTTTCCAATATTTAATGGTTATCATTCATCAAGACATTAAAAAAATATTTAAATTTAACCCATACTTTTCTTTAATGATAAATTTGTACTCTATCTTTTATTTTTTATTTTTTACCATGCAAAAGTATTGACCCGATATATATAGTCTTTCTTTTCCCTTTCTGCCTAAATTTTCTCTCTCTGTGTTCGGTCTTTGTCTTTGATTCTCAATTGCGAATGATAATCGCAGAAACCCCAACCCTCCTTACCCCACCCACCTTCTAGATCGACTCAGGTTCTATTCGTTTTTCATTTTTCAATTCAATTTTTTCTAGCTTTTTTTCTTTTGTTGCATTTATTTATTTCGAAAAAAACGTTTTTTATTTGTCCTTCGATCACCCTTTGAATTTTCTAATTGATTTCGGTTGTTGGGGTTTTCTTGTTTTGTTGCATATAATTAATCCTCTTTTGTGTATGATTTTAGGGTTCTTATGATTTGGGACTTGATTAATTGAAATCTGAATGTTGGGTAGGTGGATTTTGTGTTGGGGAGAAATTGGATTGTATCAATTTCGTTTTTTTTTTCTGTGTATGTATTGAATTAGAAATAAAAATTGGGTTTTGAAAATTCATATTCTCATGTGCTGACTCTGATTTCTGCATTTGATTTAGTGGTTGAAAATTGAAAATTTAACATTACAATTTAATTTGGTAGTTCAAAGTTTTCAATTTTGTATTTGATTTTTGTTGGGGTGGCATCTATCTAAAAGTTTTGTACTGATCACTTGTTAGGGTATCTTATTTCTTTTAGAGACCTGAGATGGTAACTGAATGACGGTGGCGTTTTAAGCTGATTTCAGAAACTTTGCCCTCTGGTTCCATTTGATGTTGAACTATATTGATTATGGACAAAGGGCGGCAATGATTGAAGTCAGATGAAAATCCAGGAGATTGGTGTTAGTAGAGAGGCTGAAGTTGTTATTATTACTACTACTAATGGCTCTGAAGTTTATAGCTATTTCGGCGGTTTCGACAGTGTTAAGTTTTGTAGGTCTTCAGTTTTGCACAGATTTGTCGATAGATAAACTTAAATCAGATGGACTAGTTGGATGGAATTCAGTTCACTTGGATAATGTCGACCAGGACGTTGAGTTACCTTTGGGTTTGTATACCACCATAGGGTTATTTACGAATTGCTTGATCAATGTATTTGTCCTTCTCAATCTTTGTCTCAAGGTGAGTTTGTTGTGGAATAGTAGTCACTACTACTAGTTACTAATATGAAGTATTTATAGATTATGCGACATATTGATATGCGGTGTGGTTTGTGGGTTCAGAACTTTTGGCAAATGATGTGTATTTTGATATTGTTTGTGAGTTTTTCCTGATTTATTTCAAACTAAGATAGAGGGTGAAACACATAGTGTTGACTGTTGAAGTAAAATGATTAAGTGCTTGAGTGTGATTTTCATTCTTTTAATGTTGCTATATGAAGCACCGACATTTCAATTTGAAGGCATTTCGTGTGTCCGACACGCCATGTCGTGTAAGTGTTTGACACCAACTGGACGCCGAGACATGTGATTACATTTACTTTTTCTTTTTTCTCAAATTAATATTTGTCTCGACGTGTTAGTACCGTGTCTGATGTATATGTTAGTTCTTCATATAAAAAGATTAAGTTCCCAAAAGTTGTGATGGTCAATTATTATTACATGTTTTTACTGCCTGCACAAACTTTTTTTTATCGAAAAAGGGTTACGATAATGGTTCACATTCCCCACTTTTTTTACTTAGTAAGTAATTTAGTAGGCAACAAGTGTGTCTGTGATAATTTTTTTCCATGGTAGTATAAATAATTTTTTCCTTTATCAACATTGTTCTTTCTGTTCACAGTCCTTCTTATCACATGCAGGCTATGTTTTTCGCAGAGTTGTATCCGTCTGAATCTCGTAAATTGGTTGAGCGTCTTGTTAATTATGTCATTTACAAGGTTAGTGCTTTTAAACTTCTGTGGTTTATGAGTCTAATTAGCTTAGCAAAGTAATTGTTTTGTCAAAATACTATTAAGTCTAATTCGTAATGCTTTGCTATTTGGATTTACTCCATTGATTAGGCCACATGTTCATTTCTTTTTTGAAGATCTAGTATTTTCATTGGTACGTTGGGTTAGTGTCTGGAACATTTTACGAGCTAGTTAACAAGGTCAATACCAATGTTCCTTAGACACACGTGGATTATGGAAAGTAGTTAGTTTTGTGAATGATTTTTCTTTTCCTACCCAGTTTGACATGCTGTTATACTAACGATTTTTTTTCATGCCTTTTGTTTTTTATTTCATCATTGCATAATGTGTGTATTTGTTTACAATTTGAAAATACCAATGTTGCTCGTTTTGACTTAGAGGTGTGTGAAACATTTGTCAGCAAGTGATATGTTATTTATTATGTGCCGGTGCATGAACAGGGGGCATTTCTTCCGTTGATTGTGCCACCGACACTTTATCAGGCAGGTCTTTGGACAGCTTGGTTGGCCGTGCTTTGTTCCTTAAAGGTATTTATATTATACTAGAAGAGGCCATATTGAAATTATTCCGCCGAGATTTTATATGTACAAAATGTTCATTAACATGTTTTACATATTTTCCATAGATGTTTCAAGCTCTGGCTAGAGATCGATTGGAGAGGCTGAATGCATCACCATCCGCCACACCATGGACATATCTTCGTGTATATTCAGCATTGTTATTTATTTTCTTGGTTGATGTTCTCTGGTACGTCTTACTCTTTTTTAATACAAGCTTGTTTAACTTTGCTATTATCGTTATCACAGCGGACTTTCATCTTATGCCATAGCAATTTAGGCTCTTGCTTTTCCTGTTTGAATTTATGGCATAGTAAATCTGCATTGAACCTGTTTAGATTTAATTTCTATAAAGCACAAACTCCGACACAGACACTAGGACAGGCACAGACACTCCGACACCGATAATATTAAAATATAGGACACCGACCCTGCTACATATATGATAGTATTTGAGTTTCATTTATCCATATGTTATTTAAAGAGTTAAAAATATTCTAATCAAAATTAATATCTTTAATTCTTTCATCGATAACATTGCTTCAATACATGTTTAACCCTTTTCGATGTGTGTGAGATTTGTTCCAGAAATGTATAAGGTGTGTTGAAGCAAAGAAAAACAATTTTTTTATGAAACACTTGTCTGAGTTGTCCGACATATGTTGTTTGAGTGTCATACGGGTATCAGACACCGATTCAAAGAGTGTCGAATCAATGAGAAATACCATTTTTGGGGGGACACTTGTTTGACTTTTCCGACACTTGTTTGACTTTTCTGACACATGTACGAATGTCATACAAGTGTCAGACACCGACACGTGTCGGACACCGCGACATGCCCACTCCTAGAGGTGTCTGTGCTTCATAGTTTAAGTTTGATGAAGGCTGAAACAATCACTTCTGTTATTATAATTTTATATCTTCGAATGCTTCTGACACTTCCCTTTTTATGCTCCTAGGATAAGGCTTTGTCTTGCAATATATACAACACATGGGTCCTCTATGTTTCTGTTACTATTCTTTGAGCCTTTAAGTGTTGCTTTCGAAACCCTACAGGTATTTAAAATGCATCTTTGTAGATTTGAGATCTGCTCACATCATGCCTTGTTTAATGAAATTGTTTATGGTGCGATATGAGTTGTAGGCCATTTTGGTACATGGATTTCAGTTGCTTGACATATGGATTCATCATTCGGCTTGCAGTAGTAGTGATTTCCGAACACCTAAACTGCTTGACTCATTAACTGCAGGTAGCTTGCATAAAAATCGGACCGTGACATTAAGAATATATTTGGTTAACACTTCTGAAATAATCTGATTACTGCGAATCCGTTTTGCTCATTTTCTATCGAAAAGTGATAACATGTTTATTAACTTTTCCATTTGAGCGTCCTAATTAAGTGGTGTAACTGTAGGTTCTTTACTGGAATGGAAGGGAGTTCTTATCCGGAACTTGGGATTTTTCCTTGACATGGCAACATTTTTCATGGCACTTGGTCATTACTTGTATATATGGCGGCTTCATGGCATGGCTTTCCATCTTGTAGACGCAGTGCTATTTTTAAATATACGTGTAAATATATATTTTTTTTCTTCTATATCTCTTATTCTTAATAAGTCATAAATTTTACCGTCCATAGAAATTTAACCGACAATTGCATATTCTGCTGCCTGTACTCATTGATGTTTTTCTGAGCAGGCGTTGCTTAGTGCAATAATAAATCGCATAAAAGGATTTATTAGGCTAAGGATAGCTCTAGGATCACTTCATGCAGCTCTTCCCGATGCAACCGCCGAGGAGCTAAGAGCATATGACGACGAATGTGCCATTTGTAGAGTATGCTTGTTTGCCGAATCTCTGTCTTTCTGATTGATCTTGGTGTTGGTTGGATATACTTTCGAGTAATATGTTAATGTGCTTATGACAGGAACCCATGGCTAAGGCGAAAAAGCTAAACTGCAACCACCTCTTTCATCTTGCATGTTTGAGATCTTGGTATGGTTTGATTTTATAAACTCGTATCCGTTTCTATTTGTGTTCGTTTTAGTGAGGTACTATTTGTTTCTGAATTGATTCTAGGTTGGATCAAGGCCTGACTGAGATGTATACTTGTCCAACATGCCGAAAGCCGCTTTTTGCAGGCCGACCTGAAAATGAAACTAATTCAAGTACAGGGGTAATATCTAGCGACGAGCAACTTGCGCGCCAAATAAGTGCAGGATTTGATCGTCAAAACTCTGCCAGACATAACATGCCTGCAGGATTGTTTCCAAATCAGACTCCAAATAATGCCGAAGGCGTTCCTTGGAGGTGCAATCTCCAAACTCCATGCTACATGGCCTTCTGTCTCTTTCCTTGTTTTTTTTTTGAGATGTATTGATGCATTCTTTTTTGCTCATTTTACTTTTCCTTATCTAGGGGTGCAGGAATGGACTCAGGGTGGTTACATTCTTGGCCGAATCCGGGTGTTGATGGAGCTGGTCCATCTACTGCTATCAGAACAGTAGGTCTCGGAAGAGTTCAAATGATGATGAGACATCTTGCATCAGTCGGAGAAACCTATGCTCAGACCACCTTCGACGATTCTTCTTGGAACCTTTGGCCTATAAATCCGTCTCAAGCTTCTGCGAGTGCTTCAACTCCAACAACCATTCCTTCCCCTGGTGTAAGACTGCCAGGAGGAAATGGTGGTGGTTTACATATAAGGACCAATGCACGATCTGCAAATGATAATGTCGCAAACGTACTTGCTATGGCCGAGACCGTCCGGGAGGTTCTACCTCATATTCCAGATGACATGATATTCCAGGTATTTTGGCCTTTTTTCACATTGTATACATTATTTGAGCTCGCTGCAATGGTAAATATAGGCCAATATTGCGGATTTTTCTGCCATAATCTGCTATGACCAATGTAGTCAAGATCGAATGCTGGATCGTTAGATCTTATGTGCTAAGGATGCCTGAGAGTGCTACTACAAATGGAGAAACAAAGTTCGCTTTCATCGCCATTGCGGTCAAGATCGAGCTTTTTGAAGCCAGATCGTAAAGAAAGCGTGCTGGGCCTTTTTTTTTGGGCTTGAATTATAATTTTCATGTTTTCGTGTATGTGTGTATAAATATATATGAAATTACCATTTTCCCCTTGGGTAGGATTTTACGTGCCATGCTAACGATCCGAGTTTTACGATCTTTTACAAGCCGACCGATCCTACTTAAGATCTCGTGCTTGACTACATTGGCTATGACGGCTCCACAGAGCGACCGGTATGGCGGGATTTTGACTCTGAGCCGTGGACCATCATCTTCCACCGATAACATTGATCACGAAAAGATTGAATGCTTTATGTATTATATTTGTATTTAAAGCTTTTGACTTTATGCAGGACTTGCAGCGGACGAATTCTGTGACAGTTACTGTGAATAATCTTCTCCAAATGTGACTTAATTATTAAGCTCTTATTTTGATGATAAATTAATTGAAGAATGAAGCAAGGACTTAGAGCTACAATTGTTCTTGGAGAGGCATAGACATATATATGATTTTAATGTATATATAGAGTCAGCACATAAAAAATGTTGTACTCAAGAAAGATAGCAGAAAAAATATATAGGCTTTTTCTTTCTCTTCATTTTCTCACCTTGAGTCATGAATGTAGTAAAAATAAATGTGGTGTATTTCTCCAAGTTGTTTTCTGTGATTGTTGTTCATTTATAAATTTTTTGTAATTGTAATTGTTTGAATCTGTTGCTGCCTCTAAATGTACTGTAATTTTCATTTCCTTTGCATCCCTTGGTGTGAGGTTTGACCAAATTGTGTGCATCATGCACTGATGCATGGTTTGTCATATCATCGACCGGTTTTTATGAGCACCGATTTGATGAATTTAGGACCACGTCTGTCTGATTTTTACGAGTATTTGATTTGGTGAATTCAAAAGTCCCGAAGAAGATGTGTCACATTTTGGATTTTCGGAAGAGTTATGGGATGACCTTAAATAATAGTTCATGAGACTTTTGATTGAATTTCACGCTAACATTAGAACCATTTCTTTAGTGAGAAGCATGCATAAATTTATGGCGAAAGTGTTTGTTAATAGGCTGAAGGTATTATTGACAAGGTTATCTCAAAGACTCAATCTGTTATCATGAAGGGTTAATAAATATTAGATTAGTCTTATTGCCATTGAGGTGGATTAAAGAAGTTGAAGAAAAAAAATATTCTTTTTGAAAAAGCATATATGTTGAGTGAGAGTGTCCGAGTCCTTATAAATATGCTAACTTTCAATTTTAATTATTTCAAAATTTTTCTTCGAACAATGATCCTCACAATGTTTTCTGTCAAAAAAAAATGGTCCCTCTTATTAGTTTCTTCTAATGGAGGGTGATGTGGCATGCCACGGGGATAATTGTAATTGCCACGTCAGTTTGATTTGGAATAATATTTTTGTTATCATAAATAGTAGAGGCAAACTGAGTGAACCGTAATCCTTTTGTTCACCGTTTTTCTCCATAACACCATATTTCTGCCAATTGTTCACATTCCTGCAATCGTTCTTCTTCTTCTTCTTCTTATTCGTCTCCCTCATCCATCTCAGAAATATGTCGTCTTCATCTAGGTTAAGCAAAGTAGTTTCGTACTATTCGACGAGTCTGACCAACCGTGGAGTGAAAAGGTGTGGAAGTAACGGTGTTATGATTTCATACATGTGCAAGCACGGAAAGAACAAAGGTTGACTGTTTTGGAGATGTCCGTATTGGAAAAACGAGGGTACTTGCAACTTATTTATTTGGGATGATGAAATTGAACAAGGAAAGGATGATGAGGAATGCGTAGATTCATAATGGAGGATGGATGATAGTAAGGTGAGGGAAATGCAAGCTTTAGAAACTCTGAAGGAGCTTTACGAATCATCCATGAAGAAAAACAAGAGGTTGAAGATGAAGATTAAGGCATAGGCATTTTGGGGGAAGCTGAAGACAATATGTGTTGTAGTTTCAGTCTTGGTCAACTTGTATTTGTTAATTAGGTGTAATTGTTGATTAGGTGTAATCGTCTGTAATGTTGTGTAAGTGTTAATCTTGTGTAAGTGGTATGTTGTGTAATGTAACCTGAACTGGTTTTGTAATTTTGAATTGGTATGAAATACAAATTGAAATTTTATGTAATTCATGTAGTATTGTTCAATTGGTATGTTCATTTTGTAGTTTCAGTCAAGGAACATAGTTTTGACACAATCTGACCTATAAATTGGACATAATATGAGATATAAATTATGTAGAAAAGGTTACCTTAATAATTGACCTATAAAATGTGCAGACAATGGTCATCAAAACTTGCATTTCTGTATGTCTAACTAGCTAGCATATAATTGACTATATAAAATTGACCTATTAGGTGGCCTTAATATTTAAACATACATTGACATATAAGTATGGCATGATATGAGCCATAATTTTCAAGCAAAATGATCTATAATTTTCACATTGAAACCATATGGACTTAACAGATTTGACCACAAAGATCTACTATCAATCAAGGAACATGAGTACAAGAAACTGATCAAAACAAAATGTTCACAAGTTCACAATTAACATACCATAACATGTTCACAAGACAGATTGGACTCAATAGATTTCATTAAATTAGCATACCATAATAGGTTCACAAGAGTACATCAGTACAAGAAACTGATCAATACTGTACATCATTTCCATTACATCAAAAGAACATGATTTGTTCAAAAGGCCACATCAATACATCACATTGAGCAAAAAAGCACATCAGTACTTTACATCAAAATATTTGTTCCTAAACAAATCCATCTGCAAAAAACTACTGCTTCATTGGGTTAGACCTTTGCCAGTTGTGTTGTCTTCTTCAGTTAGATCCAAAGGGTCATTGAGTTTCTTTCTAGGGTTAGGAATGTTCTTTGTTTTCAAGGTCGTCAACCTTTCACTATGCCTTTTTCCTGCTGCAACATTAGTCTGTGTCTTGTACCTGCTCCGGGTTTTAAACTTTGGTGGTTCACTAGAACTTGGCCTTGAAAGATTTGTTCTAATACTAGGTGGTTTGAAAGGCTTGTTCTTGCACACTTTGGGTTGCTTACCAAAGAAAAACTTGACATTACTTTGCCTTGGTGCAGTTGTCTTGAGAGGTGACTTGTCAACCCTTAAAGGTTGAATGTCCAAGACCTCATCACCCCCTAAAAATGCAACCAGAGTTTCATCCAAACATGAAGAACGTGTAGGTTGGTCCCTTTTAGTTGGCTCACATGGTTCACTTACCATTTCCTTAGTGACAGTTGTATCTTGATCAGTTGGATCAGTTGCCATATCCTCCTTGACAGAGGCCTTTCCCTCCTAGACACTAGCCTTTCCCTCCTTGACACTAGCCTTTCCCTCATTGACAGAAGCCCTTCCTTCATTGACAAAACTCTTTCCCTCCTTGACAGTAGCCTTTCCTTCATAGACAGATGCATTTCCCTCTTTGACACTTGACTTTCCCTCTTTGACAGTTGACTTTCCCTTCTTGATAGTTGATTTTCCCTCCATGACAGCAGCTTCCTCGTTGACAGATGTTTCCTCAGTAACTCTTGTTTCATTGACAATTGGTTCCCCAATGTTGGTTGCCTCATTAACAGGTGCATCTTTGACTATTCCCTCCTTGAATTTTGTCTTCTTTGTTCCCTCCTTAGATGTACAATTGTTGGTAGATCCCTTAGGCCTCCCTTACATGAAACAAACAAATAATTAACATTGTTACCCTAGCACAAAATACTTAGATAAACAATCTGAAAATGTAAGATTTAAGTTAAACAATACCCTTTTTTTGGTGCCAAATTGACCTTGCTAGTATGACTTGCTTGTGTAGGTAAGTCTTGAGTGACCTGGTTTGACAATTCTTGACTGGCCATAGTGGTATTAC
This sequence comes from Lathyrus tuberosus, assembly GCA_022829125.1. Classification (NCBI taxonomy): domain Eukaryota; kingdom Viridiplantae; phylum Streptophyta; class Magnoliopsida; order Fabales; family Fabaceae; genus Lathyrus; species Lathyrus tuberosus. The sequence continues at coordinate 1,139,065 of JALAZF010000159.1, forward strand.
CAGAGGGAACAACCACAATCTGCTTGTTCTTCTTGCAGGTCCTTTTGTTGTAACCTAGTTCAAAACAAGTCTTGCACCTATGGATTGTATTGGTTTTATGCCACTTTGTCTGGTTCACTTCATCTGGCTCTCTCCTTCTAAGTTTCTTGGGCCTACCTGGGCCACGTTTGAACAAAGGGGGCAGCATGGTTTCATTGGATGTTTTTGGCCATTTGTTTTGGCCATTCAATGAGGTGATCACTTCACTATATCATTTTTCGTATGTTCTTTTGTGATAACACTTATGCACATTTTTCATCTTTTCCTTGGATGATGGCTTCCAGGGATGCTTCCGTCTTCGGGTGGCGTCGGGAAGTGGTGAAATGAATGGAGAACTGTCTCTTCAGTTCCTTCCAGGAGGTGAAGGATTCAGGTGCGAGGCTCTTGTACCACGCCTTGGAACCCTTCCGGAGGGTAGTGGGGAAGAGCATGCACTTGATGGCTCCCCGATCGTTCCGGTAATCGAGCATCGCGTCAAAGCTTTTGATATGGTCGTCCGAGTCGGTCGTACCATCATATGTCGCCAAGGCGAGGGTTTTTCCATCCCGACAGGAAAGGGGGTCTCCATGATGTCCCTGGACAACGGGGTACCCTGATCGTCCTCGTCACTCCTGACGGGTGACAGGGACTGGTCACCTCGACCATTCCTGCTCCGTCGGGGAGGACTCCTTGGTCAGCTATTTGGCTTCTCGCCGTACCCGTCGGCCTTATTCCTCTTCTGAGCGGGGGAACATCATTCCTTCCGAGGAGGGGACCGGTCACGCTTATGGGCGACCACGGGTTGGGGTTGTTCCAGACGCGGACGACGCCCAGTCATCCGGGGAGAGGGGCTCTGAGAGTCATCGTGTCGTGTCCTCCGTGGGGGAGGAAAGGGACTGCGAGAAACGGGGCGACGATGTCTCCGCGGGGGAGAGCGTGATTGTCGCTCCCTCTCGAGCACTCCTATCCGCTCATTCTGTTGGAAGATCATCAGATTGGTATGATTGATCATTGCGAACAGAGCCACCGTGGTCGGATCAACATTAGGTGGCGTGGGGATCGACTGGTAGACAGCCGGGCTATTAAAGTGTCGGGCGGCGTTGAAGGCCGTGTCGTCAGAGGAGGGAGAGACGGTGTGCCCGTCCTTGGGATCGCCTTCTTCGACGTAAACTACCACATTGGGGTCGTGGTCGTCTCCATTGGCGAATGGGGCGAAGGCGGAATTTGGAGCATTGACGTCATTCCGGGGGCTGGCCATGATCGTCGGAGATTGAAAGTTACTTTGGTTCTTGAGTTTCTACGGGAGAAAGAACGGGGAAGCAAAGGTTCCCACAGACGCGCCACTGATCGTACCTGATCAGAAATAGATCGGTGGCCAGCAACACGCCGTGAGCTCCGTTATACTCTGGTGGTGGTGAGAAGGTGAGAGGTGTACCTACAAGGTACTCTGATGCCAAAGTAAGAGACGGAGTAGAAAACGCATGTACAGAAAGGTGTAGTGAGAGTGAAATTCAGAATACCTGACCCTCTAGTGATAAAGGGTATTTATAGTGTGCCCCCGCGCTGGGCCAACGGTCATCTGCACTTGGTTGGATTGCCAGGCCCAATGCAAACAACTACCAGGGCTTAAGTGGCGTAGGGAAGACCAGCACGTGGTCTTCGCCCTGGAGCAACTGCCCCGTGACCTTCGGACGGTGGGCTGACCAATTCTTCAGGAAATGGGTAGTTACATGGTGACGTGTCCCCACGTGGGAGGCACGTGAAGTCCGTGGGAAAGACGCGTGATCTCTCCCCGTGCTAAGTATTAGTCTGTCCGACTGCATAGAGTGCTGGACGTGCCCGACAGGGAGGAGGATTAGGCCTTGCTGGGCCTCTCCAATATGATATTGGGTTGGGCCTGCCCGACTGTGGGGTAGGTACTGGCCCAGTCCAAAACAATATATATAAAGCTCGAATCCGAAACTTTACTTTAAGCCATTAAAGTTTAGATAAACCTAATAACAAATTAGGAAATATTCATACCTCAGGAATGATGAATTTTCCAGTAAGCAAGCAAACAATCGGAAGAGTACAATATGCAACCAAAGGTATTGATGTTCATGGATATACAATAGCATTGATGTAAGAAATTCTCTCTAAGAACTTCAATCCTCCTTTATATCCATACCAAATAGGACAATGTTTGCTCATGAATATGTCAATGGAAAAACTTGTTGTAGACCATTAGAAAGGTATTGAAAAACTTGTTGTAGGAGCCAGGTTAGTTAATTGTAAGTGGATTTTTAAGGTTAAGGAAGGAATCAAAGGAGTGATGTCGAAGTGCTTTAAGGCAAGGTTGGTTGCTAGGGGGTTCACTTAAAAAGAAGGTGTCGACTTCAATGATGTGTTCTCACTTATTGTAAAACATAGATCCATTAGAATGTTGTTCGCCATGGTGGAAAAGTTCGACTTAGAACTTGAACAGATGGATGTGAAGACAACATTCCTGTATGGTGATCTAGATGAAACAATCCTGATGAGGCAACCTGAAGGGTATGCAGAAAAGGGAAAGGAAAATTATGTGTGCAAGATGAATACGTCTTTATATGGCCGAAAACAATCTCCTCGACAATGGAATATGAGATTCGACAAGTTTATGGAACACATTGGTTTCACTAGGAGCGAGTTCGACCACTGTGTTTACTTTAGATTTTGACTTGGAAATTCACTTGTTCTCTTGTTGCTTTATGTGGATGACATCCTCATAGCAAGTAACAGTGTAGATTATGTTATGAAGGTAAAGGCTGAACTCGATAAAGAGTTCGACATGAGGGATTTGGGAGCTGTCTCCCGTAATACCCTAATTTTTGCCCATAAGATTCTTTGCTTTACATGTGCATTCCTACAAACAGGATCACACATTGGTTCCCTCTTCTATAGGATTGTGCCTTGCAGGGATCTTTGGGTTTGTGTGTGTTTGTTAGTTGTTTTATTGTTTAATTGTTTATGTTTACTAACCTTTAATCAAAATCCAAAAATATTTTGTTTTCTTTCACTAACATTTTCAGGGGAAGAACAGGTTAAAAATACCAAAAACCAGTTCCTCAGCTCGAATGGATTTCATCTGAATAAAGTCAAAGTTGATCTGCGATTGATTCAAAAATTATCTGATCAAGAGTTTCCAAGATTTAATTGATTATTATTCAAGGAATTCCAAGGTTCATGTGTTTATTTCCATGCCTTCTTTGACAAGCAAGAAAATCGAGCCAGAGCCAAGACAACACATCAAAAAAGCCATTTTTTCTCATTTTCACTGTGTTAATCGATTAACCTAATTGCACTGTGAAGTGGTTAATCGATTAACACGTGCAATTTTTGAAAAAATGTGCCAAATTCAAATTCTGCAGCAATTGGCACCAATTTTCACCATTTTGATCACATGTAGAATATTCTAGACCATCTCATTTTAATTCCCTACATCATCATAATTAATTCCCACCATGTACCTCCACTAATCACCACTCTTTTGTGATTTCCCTCCAAATTTGAATTCCAATCCTAATTTTGATCTTCCAATCCTAATTTCAAACCACCAAATTTTCCAAGCCTAAACTCTATAAATAGAGCCTTCATTTCATTCATTCATTGAAGCTTTTGATAGCCAAATTCACCTTGCTAAATTTTCTCTTGAAGCTTTTGATAGCCAACAAACCTCTTGCAAATTCTCTTCCCAACCACAAATTTCACTAAAGCTCACTTTTCTTCTTTTGAAAGTTAACAAGAATTCACATTGAATCTTGTTCAACTTTGAGCTAAACCTTCATCCAAACTTGTTTTCTTCATCAATTCTCATAGATCAAGGCTTTGGTGATTGGATCTTGAAGCAATTTGAAGGAATTTTCAGATTTGAAGTGGTAATTCATCTTTCACCATTGTTGAAGCTTCTATTTCATCTTCCATAATGTAGATCCTTGGTGGATCCTTGTTACTTGATCCTTTGGATCTTGTAATTGTGTTTGGTTGCTGGTTTTTGCTACGGTTTTACTCAAAAATTCGCGCACAATTGAATCCTTGATCCTAAGATGTTTGAAGAAATGAGTGATCAAGGATTTGGCAAATTTCAAACTGATTTTCTGCTGTTTTTATAGTGTTAATCGATTAACCAAAGCCAGTCTAATTAGGTTAATCGATTAATAGCTTGTTTCTGCGCAAAAATTGGAAGTTTGCACTGGTTAATCGATTAACATAATTACACTGTGAGTTGGTTAATCGATTAACCAGCATCCAGAATGTGTTTTTTGCTTGTTTTTGGGGCTGTTTTGGTTTTTCTTCTTCCTTCTTCCCCCTTCTTCTTATTTTAGCCTTGAAACACATTGTTGAGATAAATTTCTCTTCAATTTCAATGGACTTTGGATATGGTTAGAGTAATTAAACATTCATTAGTTCAAATATATCTTTAAATGAATTGTTGAATTCATTTGAGGTGCTTTGAATTAGTGATATGTTTTCACACTTAAATCTATCAATTAAAGGTGATTGAACTTAAAGATGAAAGGTTCTTGAATTTGTAATTCAATTGGCTTTCTCTTCATCTATTTCCTTTTTTTATTTTGATCGATGAAAGTCTTATGGATCTTAGAATTTCTTTGTTGAATTCTTGATCAAGACTAGATAGTTACCTATTTTTTTCGTGTGGTATTGCTTTCGGATGACGATCTACATATCGTTCATCTAGCATGTATTAGCACAAAGATCTATTGACCGACCTCATTGTAGGGTAATTACTCCGTAAATTACTCGGCGATTGCTTAACATAGCGCAACATTTGTCCCTCTTTGTCCAATTTGGAATTTGAACTTTCGTGGTCCGGACCTTGATTGGTCGCGTCAACCTAATGTTGATTAATTTTCTGCATTAGGTCCATAACTTTTGAAACTTGGCATTGTAGAGGCTTTGGTTCTACCAATCTTCTGTCAAGTTCATTAACCTTGGCCTAAGTGCATTGCTTAATCACTAAAGTTCAAGACGCGAAACGGAATAATCAGTGAAGGCTTATGGCACTAGAGCCTTGTGCTACTAATTACTAACTTCTAACCTTTTTTACAATTCCTTCTCGCTCCCTATCTCTCTTTATTTTTTTTATGCTTTATATCATATCATATCATTGTTTATGCTTCCGCAATTTTTCTTTTGTCCACTTGGATCATATTATCTTGTGCTTTTATTTTTTTCTTTTGTCCTTTTGGACTCAAAAACATTAATAAAGGATTAAACCACTAAAAGACTTGTGCTCTTAATTGTTGGGCTATGGCCATTATCCTTTGCATTGGAGGACCTATACTTTTGATTATGGACTTTGGACTTAGAATTAGGATCCTAACCTATGCTTGGGAGTTTGTGATGGAAAACCTTGGATTTTGGATACTTGGAGCCCTCTTTTGAAGACTTATTTTGAATCAAGACCAAATCAAAAAGGGAAAAATTCTTATGCTATGGAGCTTGTCCATGTGGTTAGATCTTTCTTATCCTTAGCTTTTATTTTTATGCACTAGGATAGTCACTTCTTCTCCACCCCTTCTTCAATTTTCAAAACCTTCTTGTTTTCGAACTTAAAACCGCTTTCATAATAAAACCTTGACTTCGGTCAAGTGATTTTTAACCTTTCTTTTTCTCTAATAAATGTCAATTAATGTTAATCATATTTTGACCATTTCAAAAAGACATAAAAAATACAAAACTCATCAAACTCTTTTTGTGCTTTGTGCACTTTTTTCCTTTAAAACTTTTTCATAAGTTTAGACATGACTCATTTCTTTAAGCGGAATTATTCGCTTGGAAATGACGACTTGTCTTTACACTTAAAATCAACCAAAACAAGTAAATTTTTGTTCTTTGTACCACGAACTACGAGGTTTTGATCCTACATTGCACATCGTGGGTACGTAGGCATGAGGCGATAAGTCTCTCCAAACACAAAAATATTAAAAAATAATTCTCTTCTCATCCCCTCAATCTCTTTCAAGCAAACCTTTTTCAGACCAAAACGCATGAATACATCAAAGGGCTCCTATAGAGTACTATAGATGTATTGGGTGCGTAAAACCTTCCCTTAATATAACTAACCCCCCTTACCCATTTCTCTTTGTCTTTTTAGCTTTTGCTTCTTAGACTTCTTAGGATTTATTCGCTCTTTTTTCCTTTTCCTTTGTGGAATAAATAAAAGCGCGGTGGCGACTCTGTTTTCCTTGAGTTAAGTTAATCAATAGCTTACACTCACGATTTTTATCGCTACACTTCCAGAATTCTTGTGAATGACATCCGGAGAGATAGAAAGCAGTCGAGATTATGCTTATCTCAATAGACATACCTGAAGAAGATTCCCGACAAGTTTGATACGTTAAATTCAAAGCTTGTTCTGACACCGACTAATTCTTAGTACAAGCTGAGTATGACTCAAAGTCCTAGTACTAAAGTCGAAAGAGCATATATGAATAGCACCCCATATGCTAGTATAGTAGGTTCTTTGATGTATGTTATGGTCTGTACGAGGCCAGACATAGCGCACGGAATGAACCTTCTAAGCAGGTATATGGCCAATCCTGGGAAGGCGCACTAGGAAGCATTAAAGTGGGTTCTTAGGTACATCAATGGGTCTCTGAGCAGTGTCCTGATTTATGGTGGAGCCTGTGGTGATGATAACAAAGTCAGAATCGAAGGATTTGTCAACTCTGATTATGCAGGTTGTATGGATTTTGAAAAATCTATTTCTGGATATGTGCACTATATTCAGCACAACAATCAGTTGGAAAGTGACACTTCAGAAGATTGTTTCCTTATAGATAATTTGATTTGACATTTGAGACATGTTGGCTTGGACAAAGTTGATTTTTGAATATTTTCTATTCTATGCTTTTTTTCACTAAATTATTTATTTTTGCAATATAATTTGGCTTTAAAAAAAAGTAATCGTATTGAACATGTTAGCAACATACATAGTTTCAAATAGAAAAATACAATCCACATATAAATATTTTGCAAATCCAAACTTTTACTCTAAGAATCAAGTAAACAAATAATTACAAATAAGTTATACAATCTTTCCTATAACCCACACCAAAACAAGATCCAACTTCATCTTTTCCTACAATTATATAAACATCATAACCAAATGTTGCATCTAATTACAATCCAATCCACATTCTTCCAAAATTGGACCATTTGACTTGGGCAAAAATGGATCAATTTTCACCCACAAAACCGAAAAAAAACTTGCAAGCAAGATTGACCAAACAAGAACAATAGTAGGAGTCCTATTATTCCTTCCAACCATACCCTTAAGGAATGGATACAAATGAACAATAACCCAAAATGAAAACAATAGTTTCCCAAACAATGGACCCCATGCCACAAAACCATTGTTAATTGCATGCGATAATCCAGCCACCATAGCAATTATGTTTAATATAAGTAATGTTGTTGGTATGATTAATAATGTTGTCCAATTCAAACCAAACATCATCTTATCATAATGTTCTTTGTCTTCATCATCTCTTTTTGTTGATTTTGATGTTGAAATGAAATTGCTATTTACACCTGTTAGGAGTTTGAATAGTCCTATAAATACAGCATATAGATTTGCTGATACACCCCCTATTACCCAAAATTGTTCATTTCTCCACCATTCATCTATTGTAACTCCACTCCATCTCATTTCTAAAACACTTGTTGTGAAAATGCAAAAGAAAAGTGCAATAAACCACATGCCAGCTGTATTATTAAGCTGCAATTACAACAAAAATAATATTGATAAGCATAGATGAATTTATCCAACTATATGATAATAAAATTTTTGTTATATGAAAAAAAACCCTAATCGAATTGATCTCTTTCAACATTTCGGTATAATTAAACTGAATTGATCTCTTTCAACAATTCGGTATAATTAAACTGAATCAAACCGAACTGATCTAAAAGTTCAATGAACAAATTATGTGGTTACAAACCTGACCTAACCATAACTATTTTTATAGAAATTGATATGTACTTTTTCAAGTTAATTTGATTTTTTCTGAACCAAACTATAAGAAATTGTTATTATTATTTAATGATTAATAGATTCGTTAAAAAATATATTTAAAAAAAATAAAATTGAACCATTAAACTGGACCACTTTAAAAAGAACCAAACAGTAAGAATTAGTTTACAAACTAATGGTTTAATTCTTTTTGAAGCGGTTCAGTTTAGTTTAATTTAACAACTTGCTTCAATTTTTTTTAATTTTAACATCTTGATCGATCTTTGCAACCTCTTCATTTAAACCCCGACTGTAGCATTAATCTAAGAACAAAAATATAACAATAATCTAGATCGGTCGAGGCTTATATGTAAAGGTTGCAGAGATCGAAGTTTGAACCCAAGAATTTGCTTTAAGGTATCAAAGTGTATATAAACCTAATATTAAATTAAAAACCTTCATACCTCAGGAATGATGAATTTTCCAGTAAGCAAGCAAACAGCAGGAAGAGTACAATATGCAACCAAAGGTATCGATGTCCATGGATATACAATAGCATTGATGTAAGAAATTCTTTCTAAGAACTTCAATCCTCCTTTATATCCATACCAAATTGGACAATGTTTGCTCATGAATATGTCAATGGATCCAAGACCCCATTGAAAAACTTGTTGTAGACCATTAGAAAGGTTTGATAATGAAGATACTTTGAATGCTGGTCTTTCAGGGATGCAATATATTGATCTCCATCCATGACAATGCATCTTGAAACCTGTTAAGATGTCTTCCGTAACCGAACCGTAAATCCATCCAACCTGACTCATGATGAAATAAGTTATACATAAGCACTTCTATGATAAGCTCTCTTATGATATAAACACTTAATTAAGTTGTTTATCTTAAGACGATGAATGAGGTAGCTCAACTGATACATGTTAGTTAAGTTAAATGAGTCTGAACTGCTGGTCTAGAATTCAATCTCTGATAATAACATTTAAATGATCTTAAAGAAAAGTAATGGGGAGAAATTGTTTACCTCTTTACCCCATTCTGTTTTCTCTTCATAACCACAACTAAGGACATGTATGGCTTCTGTAACTTGAGAAGCAAGCTTTCCATGATTTAGTTTTTCACCATCAATCAATTGAGTAGATGCAATGAAAATAGGAGATTGTCCAAATTTCTTGACAAACTTTTGATTTGAGATTGGAGAAAAGGTTTCTTCATTTCCTACATTTGAGGTTTTACAAGTTTATATTAAATGAAAAAGAGACGGGTTGATTCAACCGATTGAAATGTCCTATTCAGTTTAGTCTGTTTTGTACAACAACGCTTTTGAGTAGCATCTTTAAATAACCATTATGATGACATTATATATGGTATTATATAATTCTTGAGAGTTCACTAAAGGGAAAAACAAGCATGCCCGTCTCATTTAGATCTACCCCACAAAAGAACATGACAGGGTTAGGTGGACATAATAGAGGATGTGAGCCTAAAATATTGCCTCATCCCGTGAAAATATAATAGCAGGGCAGACCTGACAGCTCCTTCACCCTTAAACTTTAAAAGTTGAAAAAATTCATACAAGTCCTCTTAATGTCTGCACCCACAAAAAAAGCAAACTAGGACAAGCATAACATAGAGGATGCAGACATCAAACCTAAGCTCAACTTGCAAAAAAATGCAATTAAAATGGACATGTCTGGCGGAGCAGGCCCATTTTACCATCCCTAAAATTAGAATATAACATGAAAAAAGAAAAAAAACTAAATGTTAAAACTTTACCTATACTCCTAGCAATAGATGATTCATTATGTATTTGTTTATGGCTATTTTCCATCATCTCAAATTTAGATTTTTTCCCCTTTTTCTTCTTCCTCTTTTCCATGCAACAAAATCCAAAACAACAACACTTTAGCCAACAATTACATGTCTTGTTTGGTGACTTCTTCTTTCTTGGAGCATCAAAACCATAAAGTGCTTGTCTTCTAAACACACATCCTGTCCCAACATAAGTAGGCCCTTGAATTCCATCCAAACCCTTCATGTTTATCTACAAGGTTAGAGAGTTAGCTTATTATAATTTCAATTCAAAGGTTTTATGAGAGTGTGAGAAGAGTTTACATACATCAACAAATGTATTTGTTTGATTGGCAAATTGGTCACTAATCTCCATAGCATCACACCTTTGAGAGAATTGAACAAAACATACACTTTTTCCTAACAATGGTTCCATCATGAAACACATTGCTTCTCTTATAACCTTGCTATTGTTGATGTAATGATTATAGTCTAAGTTCAACACGAATGGTGCATTGGAAAGCACAGCAGATACTCTAGCCTGTTTGATGGAAATTGTTAACAATGAAATACATAATAAAATGTTTGACTAATGTAATATCTCCGTCTCTAAATATAAGACTCTAATGCTTACCAATGCGTTTAGCGCACCAGCTTTTCTTTGGTGATTGAAATTAGGTTTCTTTTCTCTTGAAACATATACCAAACGCGGTAATTCATTTCCAACTATGTCGAATCCACCATTTTCACCTAGAAAAATCTAAGAAAGGGAATCAAGTGTGCAATTAAAAGTTTGTATAAAAATGAATGGATATAGTATGATTAAACTATATATCATGTATGATATGTTTTTGGATTAATTACTCACTTGTATCATTCCTGGATGATCATGAATATTATTTCCTGGCCATGGTGTTCCATCTTGCATTGTCCATCCTTCTTCTGGAGCCTTCTTAGCTTTTGCAACTAGACAATTTATTCTAACTCTAAACTCTTCATATTCTCTCTACATTATCATGAATAAATTTTCACCATATAATATTTTGAACATGGACTAATGATATTTTGATAATCAAATTTTGATAACAAGTTATGAAATTTAATTTCATATTGTTTGTTCGTTGCATTCACGCATCCAATATATCAGAAATTGTTGGATCGAGTTTAAAAAGGTTAAATTTTATGTAGTTTTTAATTTATTTTTTTTAAAAAATATTTATATTTTAAATTTGAATCGTCTGATCTTAATTACCTTCATTGCTCTTCTTTGTTTGACAAACGATGAATGAACCTTATCCTTAAGATAATTGATCTTCTCAGCAAAATACCATTCTGGAGCCCTAGGTTCAATGTTGAATTTCTTACAAAAAGGAACCCATTTCCTTGCAAATTCACAAGTTTCAGATAATGCTTCAAATGTTAACATTGATGCATCATCATCAGAAACATAACATGAAACCTTTTGAGCAGGATAATCTAAAGCTAGAATGGATAGAACTGTGTTTGCTGCCACTAGAGGAGACTCCTTTAATGGATCAATTGTTGTCACAAATATATCAATTGATGAAAGTTGTGACGGTTCACCTTCCTTTTCATACCTATTTGAATAGAAAAAAATTGCTGATAATAAAGATGTACATGAAAAGAAAGTGTGTTATTTTAATAGAAAAAAAATAAATTTATTTAATAATTAATATATCGAAATTATATATTGATTATTCAATAAATTAATTTTTTTTAAGAATTAGAAAAAATACTACTAAAAAATGTTGAGTTGTAACAAAAAAAAAATCAGAATATTATACACATATATATATATATATATATATATATATATATATATATATATATATATATATTGAATATTTCTTTAAAAAAAAATTAATTTTGTCTAATACTTATACTTAGAATATTATAAACTATTTCTGTCTACAAAAAGTGTTCAAAATTTAATTTTATATCTAGCATTTTGTAATTTAGGTTTTTTTAAATTTTTATATTGAATTAGTTTTATGTTAAAATTTTTTAATATTTAAGGAGAAAATTTCTTTATAATATTTTAAATATTTGTTTTTAAAAAAAATCATTAAAAAGCATACATTAACTTAATATTAAATATCAAAATTGTTTATAAGATGATTTTATAAATATCATCGATTTATAAAAGATGAAGAACAAAATTTAATAATTATAAAGATTAAAAACATATGAATCCTAATTTAATCAAACTATTTGTGTGAATTGTTTTCCTTAATGTTAAAAAAATTAATATTTGTGAAAAAAATTATAATAATTTAAATATTTTAAAAAAAAAATATTTTATAACTTAATATTAAATATTAATATTTTTTAAAGATAATTTTGTAACAATTAGAAGGGTTTATAATGATGAAAAACAAAATTAATTAATTATAAATTATTAAAAACATATTAACCCTAATATAATCAAACTATTTGAATATAGATTACTTGCCTTAATGAAAGTCTGTCAAGATAGGTTACTCTGATGACAGGAAACCACTTTGAGAATTGATCAAGAATCCATGAAAGAGTGAACCAAATCTCACATATTACTGACACAAGCCACAAAGCATAAGCATTTTCTACTGGATGCATGATTCTATAGTGAAAGAAGAATCCAAGAACAATTAATCTTAATATTATGATCATTCGATATGGATTTATTTGACTTGATGGAATTGACAATTTTCTTGATAATGGTTGTCTTGATTCATCCATTCTGTTAATTGTCACAAGAAAAATGGAAAATATCAAAGATAAAATTATTCATTTTAAGATGACAATTTAAAAAAGGGTTTAATGGTGATGCACTGACAGTGTAAAAATATTTTACACTATCATCCAATGAGAATATATTATTTTACCATATCATACAAGTATTTTAAATTTTACAGTATGACTTGGCGGGATGCATCGTCGTCATTGGTTGACAGTGTAAATTTAATTTACACTGTCAGTGCATAGTCTCTTTTCTCTTTAAAAAATGCAATTTGACGCAATTTCATGTAATTGAATTTGTATAAATTTTAATTCAAATTGCAACATATTAATATTATAAAAATCTGATAAAATAATAAATTTGATTAGGATATAACATATAATATATTAAAAATATAAAATTATAAGATGAGAACAATTAATTATATTTAAAACAATAAATTATTAAAAAGAAATAGATAAACTAAATTAATAAATAATATTAAAAAAATTAAATATAAATATTAAAGGTATTATATTATATTAATAAAAAAGTAACATATTATTTTAATAATAAATTAACTTAGTATATTATATTAATTAAAAATAAATAAATATTAAAACATATGTACACGGTTCGGTTCAATATAAATTGATTTTGAATAATAAATTCGAAATTCAATTTGATGAACATGTTTTTTATTAATGAGAATCCAACTTTATATATCTATAACTATTCGATTTTTTAAAATCAGTTTGCGATTTTTAATTGATTTGGTTTAAATTTAAACATCCCTACTCATTTTATTGTATTATTTGAGTGATTGTATCTACTATATATGACCATTTATAATCTACATTTTAATGCTAAGTTTTAGAAAGAGATGCTTACAAAGGAAATTCATTGTCATCATCCACAACCTTATCCAATTCTTCATGATCATTATTTTCTTTTCTCATATTACCAATTTTGCCCTCCTGTCTTTGCTTCCATTTCTCCATCCTCTCCTTCCAAGCAATACTTCCATAGCCATAAGCAGCAAGGTCCTTGGAAGGATCCATTGGTCTTGCTTGCAATAAACTTATCTCTTTTTTCAGCTTTGTTGAACTTAGAGGAACTATAGCATTATTGTTCTCTTCAGAAAGTTCCTCACCCTGTTACAATAAGTGCATGCATGCAAAATATAGAGTATATAAGCAATTGATAATAAAATATATTTTTTTGAAGTCTTAGGATCAACTAATATAGAGAATTAATCTTAATGTCTATTAGCTATGGCTAATTGAAACTGAAACTTAACTCTATAGAAATAGATCAAACATAATAAAAAATTAAGCTTAAATGCATTTTTATTGTCTTAGTTTGATGATTTTTAACTTATATTTTAAAAATCAGTTTTTTGTTTTCTGAGTTTTACATCACTTGAAATTTAGTTGATCCCTTTCAATTTTTGCAAATATGGGAGTGATGATTAGGAAAAAAAAATATTTTTAATGAGTTGGCAATATTGACTAGGACAATTAATTAATTAATATTATTTTAATTAATAAATTAATAATTTTAATTTAAGTTTTTTTTAAAAATTTATTTAAAAATTAATTAATACAAATTTTGTTAGGCCTAAACCCAAGTCTTTGCAACATTCCAGCAACCCACAAATTAACATTTAAAGTTGCTAGTGTTAATGTAAATTTATTTAAAGTTTTTTTATAATATTATCAAACTAGCCACACTTCAGGAAGATATAAAATCTTGTCTTTCCGCAAACAAGAACAACGGCAACAAGTCGCGCTTCTTCTATGCTGGAGATCTCTTTAATCTTTTGAGAATCAGTTGAAAGATTGTCGAGGTAGTTATGTATATGTACTTTTAAATTATTTACGACTTGATCTACATAATCATATCCTTGTATGTTTAGAGCATCTGCATAACCATATTGAAAAACACAACAATATCCCCCTTTCGAGACTAGATTTCTTGATAACAATCCTCTCATGTGGAGCAATTTTCGGGACTAGTAAATATCGAAGATTTGTAAATATTGTAAATACTTCAATCTTATGAAGGGATTTCATGTTCCTAAGGTTTCCAAGATTTAGAAACCTTGGGAACATGAAATTCCTTCATAAGATTGTAGTATTTACAATATTTACAACTCTTCGATATTTACTAGTCACCAAGATTGCTCCACATGAGAGGATTGTCATTAAGAAATCAAGTCTCGAAAGGGGTATATTGTTGTGTTATTCATTATGGTTATGCAGATGCTCTAAACACACAAGGATATGATTTTGTAGATCAAGTCATAAATAATTTAAAGGTACATATACATAACTACTCCGACAATCTTTCAACTGATTCTCAAAAGATTGAAGGGATCTCCAGTATAGAAGAAGTGCGACTTACTAGCATTGTTCATGTTTGTGGAAAGACAATATTTTATATCGATCTGAATTGTGGCTGGTTTGATAAAATTATGCTTGCTTTTTATGAAGTCATGCACATTAACTGTACATCTACCATGCATGCTCTAGGAGTTTCATTACAGCAAAGGATGGAAGATGGAATCCTTTACGAAGCTTGAAAGGTTAACTACATTTAAGAACTTAAAACTCACATAGTTAAGCAGTTTCACTAGCTCATAGTGTCACATATACATGATATACACAACATGTGAGAATCTAAATACTAAAGTGTGAACAAAAGGACTTAAGCAATAGGTATCCAGTATTAAAGATGGGTTGTAGTGTAGGATTTTGTTAGTTTTATTTCCCATAAATCCCACATTGATGGGCTTAGATTTAGTTTAGGTGTTTATAAATATACACTAGTTTCTAACAAGATTTATTTTAAAATTTGTGTTAATTAATTTTCAAATAAATTAAAAAAGCTTAAAGTAAAATTATTAATCAAAATAATTATTAATCAAAATAATATTAATAAATTAATTATTCCAGTCTATAATGTCCGCTCATTAAAAATATTTTTTTTTCTAATCATTACTGTATATTTTTTTTTCTAATCATTACTGCTGCTACGTCTGTAAAATTGGAAGAGAACCAACTCAATTGCAAGTGATGTAAAGTTCAGAGATCAAAAGTTGATTTTTAAAATAGAGACTAAAAAGTTAAAAATCATCAAACTAGGAGATCAAAAATGTATTTAAGTCTAATTCTTTTTAGCATAAGTGAGATTTGAACTCGAGACATCGAGAGAACACACTCTTATATTTTAAGCTTTCATTAATGGACATTTGAATGTTAAGTATTTTAAAATAGAAATGATAGGATTAAGGGTGATAAATTGGGTTGGGCTCACTCGTCGGATCTGTTATGCCAAAATTTCTTTGCGGACCTAGACAAAGTTTTAAGCATGTACACTATACTATGTTTGCTCCATTTCGTTTGGACTTTCGCTAAGGTGGTTTTTAATAGGACAAACATAAACTTTATAAATGTAAGACTTTAGGGACACCCGCTTAATTTTTTTCAAAATGAGTCAAGGTTTTAGTTCCGCTCTTTCCACTATATTCACCTTATTTCTTGCCGACTTTTGCAAAGAGAGCCTAAACGAGACGGATTTTGCCACCCTAAGTTAGAACAAAAACTAGAACAAGCTAAGATTTAGAAGCATTACTTGAGGAGACATGGGGATTTGAATATCTTGTTCTTCATTTTGTCCATCAAAATCAAACTCATTCTCCAAATCATCAATGTCATCTTCTTCTTCATCCCCTTCAACTCTAGCACACCCTTAAAAACACATGCCACACCAAGTTATATACTTATATTCATAACAATTTGTAGGACAAGAATTATAAAAAACATATTTAACTTATAGCTAACTTTACTTGTATATATATAATATGCATAGGTAAGTACCTTTGAGACGCTTAAATCTGGTTTTGCATTGAGGACAAACTTGGTGTCCCTCCCTACGTTCATATTCATAACAGCTTCTACAAACAGGAAAAGCACACTCATTGCAAGCCACAAAAGTGTCACCATCTTCATTAACATCAATATCTTCTCCACATAGTTGACATCTTTCACCATTGTACTCTTGCAACTCTCTCCTCTACAATTATATAAACCACAACAACACCACTCAGATATATACATGCAAGAGATAGTCATGATAAATAAAGACTTGTTATTACTTACTCCAAAATCTCCATCTTGACGTATGATAATGAATTCATTGTTGTGGTGAGAGCCTGCAACTAACCCTAAATTTGTTTCCATTTTGTGCTATATATGCACAACACTTAACCGAGCACCATTAATATTTATACAAATTCTTTGCCTTTAAACTTAAGGAAAAGACATAAAATATGTACTTTACTTGTGCTAGAGAAAACCACTTTTATTCTATTCAATTATATTCTTTTCTTCTATTCTATATTTTTCTTAGTCATTCCTTTCTCCGTCCTTTTTTTGTTCATATGTGACACATTTGTTTCCTATACTTTTCTTTTGATCATTTATAACTCCGCCAGCAAAGTTTATGCGTTATTATATCCCTATCTAAAAAGCAAAAAGCAAAAGAAAAAAAAAGAAAAATAAACTTTCCACATGTATTATATTTGTATCATTTTGTAGCTATGTTAATTTATTTCTTGTAGTCCATAGAGAAAAAACAACAATAGAGACATTATTGTATGTCTACTGAGTTCGTTTGAAGAAATATATGACCACTAAGGCCTCAAATTCTATTATAATCTATTTTTGTCAGAGGTGCCAAGTATTTATTGGTTTTGCCAGATAATTCTGAAACTTGATTGACCATTTTTAATTATATTTTTTATCCACTAGTTTGTTCGAGCTCATCAATGTTGAAGTTTGAGGTGTAATTCAAGTGTTGTAACCGGTTTATAGGTTGGTAACTAATTACAACAAGGTTTGATATGCTTTCTAGTAGTAGAGAATTTGAGTTTTTAAGGGCGTAACCGGTTATCAGATTTGGTGTAACTAGTTATCACTGTAGGTCAATTAATTTGCAAATTAATTAGTGTTAGGAGTAATCGGTTACCCACTTTGGTGTAACCGGTTACAAGCCTGAGTTTTTGTTTTTTCTGCTACTGTACTTAGTTAAAGTGTATTTCAATCATTGTATAATCTCTATATAAGTGTGTAGGGTGTACTCTCATCCTAGTCAATGAAAAATTGTATTCTCACTCTCAATTCTCTCTCTCTCTCTCTCTCTCTCTCTCTCTCAACTTAGTTTCACCAATCTTGTGGTTGCTTGTTCCAACATTTGGTATCAAGAGTCTGGTTCATATCCACAAACACCTAGTGTGCAACATGAATTCTGCCTCCAATGAAATAATCCCTGCAAATTTACTCATCCTTGATGCGAAGAACTACGACAAATGGTGCAAGAAAATGAAGGTGTTGTTTGGCTGCCAAGATGTTCTTAAGGTGATCAAGAATGTTGTTACTAATCTCCAATCTAATGCAGAGGCACAACAAATATCGCATAAGGAAGAAAAGAAGAATGATTTCAAAGCGCTGTTCTTCATCCATCAATGTGTTGATGGAGGCAATTTCGAGAAAGTTGGTGATTGCGAAACGTTGAAGTAAGCATGGGAGATCTTAGAGAAATCTTATGCATGGGTTGACAAGGCAAAGGTGGTGAGGTTATAAACTCATAAGCGGCGGCTCGAATTGATTCAAATGAAAAATCTTGTAAGTGAAGACATACAGAGAAACTGTTATGGAGCTGAATGTTGTCGCTAAAATCTTGCATTCTTCACTACTAAAAAAACTGAAATTTGTGACAGAATTTAGGAAGAGAAAAATATTCCTACTAATTGTGACAGATTTAAAGACGGAATACATTGTCTTTTATTAAAATAAAATAGACAAACGTTATGGACAAATATTTTGATGGAAAATTTCCGTTACAAATTCCGTCAAAAATAGGATAAGTTTTGATTTTGTGAGGGATTCTGTGAAAAATTATATCCCTATCTAAATATTTCATTACAAAAAATGTCTATGATGTAAATAATGAAGTTTGTGAAGGAATTATTTTGTCACAAACATATTTATAATTTTTTATAAAAGAAAACTATTAGTATTTATTTTTATAGTAAAAAATAATTGTATTTTTTTTTATTAAAATAGATCATAAAATTCAAATTTATGTAATTAAAAAAGATTTTAAAAATAATTCTAAATTAATGAACAAACAAATGAAAAAAATTGCATGAAATTTTGATTAAATATCTTAAAAAATCCATTGATATTTAATTTTTATAAAAGTTTTGTGAAGTTTTTCCTAGACTCAAATTAAATTTAAGCTTAAATAGTCTTTTCGTCCCTGTAAGTTAGGGGGTAGTTTGGTCTTAAGAGGAATTGAACCCAGAACATTGATAATTACAAGAGATTGTTTTTTCACTGGGCCACTCATTCCATTTGATTGTTACATTGAAACAATGATATATATTACTTAAGTGCTTCATGATTTACACTTGCAACCCTTGTTTACACTAATTGATGTTCATAAAACAGGAGCATGATAATGATAATGATAATGACATGCTCTAACTCCAACCCTTCTTAAACCAACTTGATATTGCATTTAATCTCTTATTATTGTCATATGTGTATATACATGCATGAATGCATTTGTTTTGAAAAATCCTTCACCACCATGCATACATAAAAATCACATTGGAACTTTGAGAAACTAAAATCCAAACCTTACTTCAAAAATAAATATGAAGATGAAGCGTTAAAGGAAGATGATGTTGATGATTGTGAGAGAAAGAGTAAATAATAAAGTTACAATGTCTAAATAAATTACTCCCTCCCACTTTTTTTCATTCCCTCTCACTTCTAAATTTCCCTCTTACCCTATTTTTCCCCTCTCTATATTTTCTTTTTCTTTAATAAAACTCTAAATATCTGAAACCCTACTTTTTTCTCTCCTTCTAGATCTTTCCCTTTTCTTCTTCAATTTAACATTTGGGTCATTATTATTGCTAAAGTTCTTCTATTTTATGTTCTTGTAGTGAATCAAAGCTCTCTTCCACCTACACAATGACTAATGTTATAGTTGAGAAGCATAATTTTGGTTTGATTTTGTTATTAGCGAGGTTATAGTTCTAAAGTATAACTTTTCATGTGTAATCTAACGTTGATAGAGTCTAATGATATATGCACCACCTTGAGCTTATTTGTTAAACATCAGACATCAATAATTATGGTTATGTTAGTACTATTTTATAATACAACTTTCTTTATTTTGAGTTAAAAATACATTGGGTTGGTTTACTTCCAGTATCTTTATTTTCTTTACATGGTGAATGAGTGTGGTGCAAATAACGTGTAAGAGTGTATGGGATCTAAACAATGCTCTAACAAGGAATTTGGTGCTGGTAAAAAGCCCATGTAAATACATGAACTTGAATGACTTAAAAGAGTAGAGTATAGACAACATATAAGACCAATCTCATAGTCACATGTTATTGTGATAAACGATATTAATTAACAAATTCTTGATTGAGAAACAAAGTTTCTTGGGTGAACAATGAAACGGTTAGAACAAAGAGAAATAGAAGAAAGAAGAAAGAAGAAAGAAGGAGAATAGGATTGGGCAAACTGTTTTTCTATTCACTTACTCAAATATGATATAAATGATTACAAGTGAATAAAATTAATTGGCCTCTCTCAACAACCTGAGAGATCTAGCCTATTTATCGGCTACTAAGTTAACTTAAATAACAAGCTAACCTAAACAATTAGATCCATAACACAAGGCCTAATTCGACATTACATTTCGACATTACATACTAGAACTAATTTCGACACCAGCATGTAACACTTCGACATCAACATGTGAACCAACTTCGACTTCATGCTTATCTCCTGTCGAAACATGACAGCTATCCCTGTCGTCAGCCTTAGAGTTCGATCCAATATCTCACAAATCACCACCTTGGAACAAACTCTACAATTACAGGGAATAATCTAGCTTTCATCATGAAGCTTTATCAACTGCATACAGTGGAAAAACTTGTAGCTCGACAATGTCTTGGTGATCATATCAACACCATTGTCATCAGTCGAAACCTTCAGCACTTGGACTTCTCCACGCTTGATTATATCTCTGATGAAGTGCAACCTCACATCGATATGCTTGGTTCGCTCATGATAGGCTGAATTCTTCGACAGGTGTATTGCACTTTGACTATCACATTTAATAGTGATAACTCATCCTTGAAGTCTTAGCTCCTTTGCAAAACCTTCAAGCCACAACGCTTCTTTCACAGCCTTAGTGAGGGTAATATATTCTGCTTCAGTGGTTGATAAGGCAACAAACTTCTGAAGTGTCACTTTCCAACTGATTGCTTTGTCGAACATAGTGAACACATATCCAGAAATAGATTTTATGGAATCCAAACAACCTGCATAATCAGAGTCGACATATCCTTCGATTTCGACTTTGCTATCATCACCACAAGCTCCACCATAAATCAATACTCTATTTAGAGACTCATTTATGCACCTAAGAATCCACTTCAAAGCTTGCTAGTGCACCTTTCCAGGATTGGCCATATACTTGCTTATAAGGCTCACTTCATACACTATGTCTGGCTTCATATAGACCATAGCATGCATCAAAGAACCTGCTATACTAGCATATGGAATGCTACTCATATAGACTCTTTAAGCTTCAGTACTCGGAATTTGAGTAGTACGATGCTTAACTGAGGTTTTCCCGGAGTCACAATAGGCTTTGAATTCGACATACCAAACTTGTTGAGAATCTTCTGTAGATATGTCTCTTGAGATAAACATAGCTTTGACTGCTTTCTATCTCTCCGGATGTCAATCCCAAGAATCCTGGTTGTAGCTCCCAGATCCTTCATTTCGAACTCCTTACTGAGTTCAGCCTTCACCTCCATTACATCCTCGACATTGTTGCTAGCTATGAGGATATCATCCACATAAAGCAACAAAATAACAAGTGAGTTTCCAGGTCGAAATCTGAAGTAAACCCAGTGATCGAACTGGCTCCTAGTGAAACAATGTGTACCATGAACTTGTCAAGTCTCCTGTTCCACTATCGAGGAGATTGTTTCAGGCCATACAAATACCTCTTCAGCTTGCACACATAATCTTCCTTATCCTTTTTCGCACACCCTTCAGGTTGTCGCATCAGGATCGTTTAACCTAGATCACCATACAGGAAGGTTGTCTTCACATCCATTTGTTCAAGTTCCAGGTCGAACTTCACCACCATGTCCAACAACATTCTAATGGAACTATGCTTTACAGCAGGTGAGAACACATCATTGAAGTCGACACCTTCTTTCTGAGTGAACCCCGTCGCAACCAACCTTTCCTTAAAGTGATTCGACATCACTCATTCGATTCCTTCCTTGACCTTAAAAATCCACTTACAACTGACTAACCTTGCTCCTGCAGATTTCTCAATCAGCTCCCGAGTGTTATTATCATGAAGAGATTTCATCTCGTCATCCATGGCTTTTTTCCATTCAGTCTTATTTTGACCCCTCATAGCTTCCTTGTAGTCTCTAGGTTCTTTCTCAAGTACCTCACTTGCAGCTGTAGCACCCCAAAATTTGCCCTACCTTTTTCTGGCTTGTGCTTCGCGCTCATTTCGCATTCATTAGGTCATAACTCATAATCATATCATTGCATCGGTTTTCTGAGACATAGGATCGAATGATTTTCTTGTTATAAGTGTTTGCCCTGTCCGGGGCGATTCTGCAAGTCATCTTCTGCAAAGTTCATCAGTGTACACCTGGGTGATTTAGGTTTTTATTCATGGTTGAGCTTGTGGACTGTTTATCAGTTGAGATTCTTCAGTGGATCATGTGAGTGGCCAGATTGTTCAGTGGTAGCGGTGACCATTTTATCAGAGGCTTGTGAAAGTTTGTGATTGGTTATCCATTTTCTATCCACGATCCATATCCATTTTCATTTTTTGGTTATCCATTTTTAATAACCATTTTAATACCAACTTCATAAACCAATTTTTCTTTATAATTCATTTTCATCCAATTATTACAATCCATTTATCCCACAAATCCAACTAACCACTTCTTAGCTTTCATTGTAGTTTTTAAACACATTTCTAAATACATGTCATTTTTATACCCATGTACGACCATCCATTCTAATCCATTTATATCCATATTACTTACCAATATCCATGAAAACCAATTGTCCAATTATCTTTTTTTTAATATCCATTTTCAATGCCATTAAACCATTTTTCAAGTCCACCTATTCGAACCAATTTCCATAATATCCATTTGTTAATCCATTTCCACTTCCATTAACCATTTATCCAAATTTCATTTGTTGCAAAACGAATCAAAAACCCAAATTTAAACCAAAATTCATGAAATCTGTTTGATCCATCTAAAATGACCAATTACCTGGTTCATGCGCATTATTCAAGGAGGAGGAGAGGCGCAAGCATCATGCTTACCATAATGAAAATTTTGGAACATGATTTTGTGTGTTAGAAGTCCTGGAGTAGGAACATCAAGGATCAAAATTTTCATCCGTAAGCTAGTGGATTTGCTTTGTGTATTCCATTACTTAGGGCCCACTTAGCCAAAAGGCACACAACATTGAGTAAAATTTTAATAAAGAGAATAAACAAAAATGGGGCAGCGCAGGTGAATAAAAATAGGTTCCTGGCAGTTCGTACATAGTAATAACAGTCCATTCATAACAGGAAATTCCACATCATCTTGTTTTAGCGGAAAGGAGTACACAACGGGTGCAGAAAGTATATGGAAATTCAAAGAAATTACTAACAGTAAACAACAAAATTCAAAATAACAGAAAAATCAAACTCCACAACAGGGAACCTTTTCCCTAACCTCTTCAATCTCTAACAGAATAACTCAATTCATAACCAACTTTCTAACAAAAAACTCTAACTGTAACATAACAAACTTCTAACCGATTTTCACCTGCAAAGACCAAATTACCCTCCCTGATTGTTACTATAAAAGACTTAATCCTCTTCATTCTTCACTCGGGGATTCATTCTGCAACTTTTCACTCTTCATTCTTCTTGATCTTCTCTTCACCATTTTCAATTGCAAAACCTGCCATAACCGAATTACTGCAACAAACTCGTAACAAACTCTCCTCTCTCTCAGATTGAATCTCCATTATTCAAGAGCTTCATGCAAATTGCATCATCTTCAATTCTAAAAAATCTCTCCATCGCTGCATCATCATCATCTGTCAAATTCAACAACCTGCAACAGAATCCTCCACATCAACAACAAATTCTTTTCAGATTCGTAGAAAATTGCAGAAGAAGCATAAGAAGAGGTGAATCAGAGGGAAGAGAATTCAACAGCAACAGTAGGTTCACTGAAAAGGCAACACAAGAGAAGAATTGGCAAACGCAAAATCGGTCGCGAAGGTAGAAGAAGAAAAAGGTTCAAAACTCATACCTGAAGTATAATCTCTGGTTTTCTTCCGTTGTCGCCGTCGAAGCGCCATCAGAGAAACTCCGATAGGTACGTTAATCTCTCCTCTAAACTTGGATGAGTTTGCTCTGGTGTGCGATCATTTGTTCGTGTGTTTATCGTTTCCGATTTACAGTTCGTAGCTTGTAAGTCTTATTGCGTTATAAGACTGTTGTTAATTTCCGGAAGCGTGTTTGTTGCGTTGCGTTGAGCGAAGGTTGAGTTGAGAGTTAGCATGGAGTTGAAGCTTGGACGAAGGTGGAGAGAGCGGAGAGGAAAGAGTCGTTGATGGTTGATTTGCGAGCAGAACGGTGACGGAACGACGACGCTGACGGAGGTGTTAAACGGCGACGACGTGGAGCTAAAGGAGGAGACGAGCGAGAAGTCACCGGCGATTTGAACGGAGAAGAAGACGATGAGTGAGGATGTTGACGGCGCGATGGAGGTTTTATTTTACGGCGAAGCGTGGAGAGTGGAGGAGCTGAGTTGTTTTGGTTGTGGAGAGAATAAAGATGATGGTGGAGGCGGAGAGACCTTAGACGGCGCAAAGAGAAGAGAGTTGGTGATTGAAGAACCATTAGGGTTCCCTTTGTCCTAAAAACAGGCTTCCGTCCAAGCTGCATCGGGCATGGGCCCATTCATTCTTCTATTCGCACCCCCGTTTCACTATCTAGCACCTTCCCTTGCTTCATAATAAATTCTTAAGCCCACAATCATTTTCTTTCCATACTCTCCATTTTCGCTAACACCCCCTCCCTCAACTGTTTCTTTTTAACCTTGGGCCTAACACAAAGCCCAACGCCCAGTTTTTTTTCCTTTTCTCACCCTCCGAATCATACTACACCCTTCTCTTTTTTATTGCCTTTGTTAATTGTTTTTTTTAAAAGTAATTAGAGAATTAACTTTTAGATTTTAGTATTAGATTTTTAATACTTGAGTTAACTTTAGAGTTAATTGGAATTAGTTCATAATTAGAATTAGAATTGGAGTTTTTTTTTATATATAGAAATTAACTTGGTTAATGTTAGAATTAAATTTCTTTAGATTTAGTTTTAGGATTAACTTTCTTTTAATTAGTCTATAACTGTAGAATTATATTTTTATTTAGAATTAACTTGATTTAGCTTTAGGTTTAATTCGTTAGAATTAGTTACCAATCTTGATTAACTCTTAATTTTAGGATAATTGTTGACTAATTTTTAATATTGCTTTTTATTAGCATTTTAATTCAACTCGGATTATTTTGATGCTTATTCTGATTAATACATGATTAATTGTTTCTTTGCTCACTTAATTTTTCCTCATCCCTCTTTAAGATCAACTTAACTTCCATCTTGGAAGTAAGTTGCTTCTTATGTTCTTCTCCTCTTTTTTAGGATAATGTTCTTATACCACATTAACCATAGGATCTCCAAGCATGCTAACACTAGGGTGTGTCTTAGTTTCCCCTTAGTTTTCACCTTTGATCCGCTTTTGAGTCTCTTCTCATCTCAAAGAAAATTCAAAATCTCTAATAAAGGTAGGCATTTATTGCATTTAGGCCTTTCATATAAAGAAAAGATTATAAGGGGTCTTCTCTTATTATCTTAGAATGTGTAGCATATAGCCCATCTTGGGTCAATGTGTTATACATTTGATCTTGTATGAGGGACTTAAATGCAATACTTGTTGAAGGTACAAATAAAAAACACTTCTTCATTTCTTAATCAACAAAAACACTTAATAAACACAAATATGCTAGTGTGTTTGAACCTTGACAATTGGAACTAAGTGTGGGGGTCTTCTTCATTCTTAGTGTATCTTCTTACTCATTCCATCTTGGAATGTGAGAATGTACACATTCCAATGACTAAGATTTAAATACACTATCATATGCAAACAAATGAAAAAACTCTTAAAAGACAAAAACAAACAATAACGTCTTTCCTTCGGGAATTCTTTCCTCATCTCCTTCAATCATTCCTTAAGGATGCGTCATTTCCGTTCTACCGCAAACAGGTAACGCCTAAGTCTTCATACAGCGAGCTGCAACACCTAAACTGCTAGGACGCGAACGTTGACGTATTCCACTAAAAAACACAAACAACTTTCCCTTAGGTGAGGGGAACTACGTCGCTCTGATTCTCATGCTCCCGATGAGATACGTAGGCAGTGGGGTAGGGCCCATTCGAGCACTTCTTTTATTTTCCCTACATTTGTTTCTCGTTCTTTTTCCATTCTTTCTCCTTTCTTTCTTTCAGTTCCTTTTCCAGTATTCTTTTCTATCACCCTTTGATCGAAGCAAGCAAGCGTGGATCCCATCGGGTACGATGGACGCGTGGGGGTGCTAATACCTTCCTCGCGCGTAACCGACTCCCTTACCCATTTCTCTTAGTCGTAAGACCATGCTCTATCCTTTCCTTCAGGTTTATGCGGTGTTTCCTTTCCCTCTCTTGGGATAAATACACATTGCTGGCGACTCTGTTCGGTGCCACTTTCGCGTTTGTACTAGGATGAAAATCCCGGGAGCGACAGCAGAGATTAAGGCAAAAGCTATAAGATCGGCATAACCAAGTCTCTGAGGTGGCTTGATGACTCTTCTCGACCTATCTCTTGCTAGTAGGTAGTCATCGACAGTTTCCTCAGTTTCTTCAGTACCTTTCTATTTTTCTTCGACTTCATCCGGGTTATGCACTTTAGCATCACTATGCTCCACCTCAACATGAATTTCTACCTGTTCGAGTTCCTCTTCAGAGATTTCTACAGTTCGACCAGCATCACCAGTTTTCTTGAACGCCATCTCGACTTCATCGGAAACTACATCACAACTTGTGATAAATCTTATGTGACCTGGTTCTAGGCACCACAACCTATAGCCTTTGACTCCCTTAGGATATCCAAGGAATATGCATCTCAGAGCTCTAGGTTCGAATTTGTCTTGCCTAATGTAAGCATAGGCTAAACATCCAAATACTCTCAGTTTGTCGAGATCTGGTGGTTGACCAGACCAAACTTTTTCAGGTGTCTTCATTCCCAAGGCATTCGAGGGACATCTATTTATCAGATAAGCTGCTGTCGAAACAGCCTCTACCCAAACACCTTCTTTAATCCAACACTAACCAACAAGCATCTAACCCTTTAAAGGATTGTTCGATTGAATCTCTTAGCTAAGCCATTTTGTTGAGGAGTACCTGCTACAGTCTTATGCCTTGCAATCCCAGACTCGACACATTAGTTGTCGAAAGCTTCATTGTAAAATTCAAGGCCATTGTCGGTTCTCAACCTCTTGACCTTTCTGCCAGTTTGAGTTTTGACCAAAACCTTCCAACTTTTGAAATTCTCAAAAGTTTCATCCGTAGTCTTCTGAATGAATACCCATAATTTTCTAGAATAGTCAGCAACTATGGATAGAAAGTACCTTGCACCTGAATGTGAAGGATTCCTTTCAGGCCCCCAAAGACCAGCATGAATGTAATCAAGGGATCTATGTGTTCTTTGTTTACCTTTGTTAAACATTATCCTACAGGATTTGCCAAATACACAAGGTTCACAAAACTCAAACTTTTCGACTTTGTCACCACCTAACAGGTTCTGTTTCCCCAGTTCGACCAGGCCTCTTTCGTTGACATGGCCCAATCTCATGTTCCATAATTTTGTCTTCGACACCGGTTTCGTAGATGCAACATCTACTGAACAACTTACAACGACATCCTTAAGGGTATACAAGCCTTGTTTCTTCACCCCTCTCAAGACTTCCTTCAACCCCTTCATGACTTTCAGGATACCTTGCTCTCTTTTGAAGACATATCCTTTCTTGTCGAATTCACCAAGAGAAATAAAACTCCTTTTAAGATCAGGTACATACGTAACCCTAGTCAATAGCCTTATTGACTCATCATGGAGCTTGAATCCCACAGATCCAATACATGCAATCTTGCAAGCTTTATTAATTTCCAACAACACTGATCCACCATCTTGATCACATCATTCTTCAAACACATTCTTGTTTGGAGTCATATGCCAAGTACATCCTGAAGCCATAATCCATTCTTTGCAAGAGTTGCTGCTCGACACCACAAGGACATCACATGATTCATAATCATCTTGCACAATAGCTGCATTGAAATTTCCTTACCTCCATTATTATTCAAGTGCTCAGGACACATCTTTCTTGTGTGACCCTCCTTCTTATAGTGATAACACCTAATACCAGAAATATCACCACCATAAGACTTCTGCCGAGTTTTACCTTTCTTCTTCTTGAACCTACCATCCTTCTTCGAGAATTTTCCTTTAACGGATAACCCTTCGCCAATTGATGATGGTTTTTGCTCCTTTCTTTCGTTCAAATCCTTAGAATACAAGGCTAATTGAACTTCTTCAAAGGTTAGAGACTCTCTTCCATACAAGAGGGTTTCTTTGAAGTGAGCATGTGACTTAGGTAAAGAATACAACAATAACAACGCTTGATCTTCTTCACTGATGGTAACATCAATATTTTCAAGATCAAGAATCAGCTTGCTAAACGTATCCAGTTGCTCCGTCAATGCTTTATTTTCACTCATCTTGAATGAATACAAAGTCTGCTTCAAGTACAAACAATTCACCAAGGACTTTGTCATATACATTACATACTAGAACTAACTTCGACTACAACATGTAACACTTCGACATCAACATATAAATAAGCTTCGACTTCATGCTTGTCTCCTGCCGAAACATGAAAGTTATCCCTGCTGACAACATCCCCGTCGACAGCACTAGAGTTTAATCTAATATCTCACACGTGTAATATTTATTTGTGCATATCGCATGGTTTTAAATTGTGGTAGCGGTTGCGAATGCGGTTGCGGTTGCAACTACTATGATTGCGGCTATTGTGGTTGTTGCGATGCGGATTGCGGACGTTGGGGGGGGGGGGGGTGAATTTGTATTTATGAACATATAACCTTTTAAATTAATTTTGTAAGTAATAATATGAAAAATTAATTTTTATTTGAAGAAATAGCTTATACTAATAAATGTTTTTCAAGTATTTTGTGACTCAATATCCATCTCTTGTTCTTTAACGGTTAAAATTTCTTTCAATGCTTCTAGTTTTCGTTCAACTAATTATTCTATACTTGTTCATTTTGTAAAGCATCAAATTTTATGCTTTTAATAATGAATTAGAGGAGAAGGAAGTGTTGATTGAAGAACTTGAAACATTAAACGAAATTCTAACCGTAAAAAAACAAGAGATAAATAATGAGTTACAGGATGCTCGAAAATCATTGATTAGTTTAAGTTGTTCTTCAAATATAACATAATTTTTCATATAATTGTTTTCTAAAACAATTTGAAAGATTATATGTTCAATTAGGGATAAGCAATCCACATTAGATATAATAAAATCAATTGTAGATTTTTCTCGTTAAAATCCATAATCGAGAGGAAATGTGTTTTTTGCAATTAAAAATACAAAAAAAAGGATGTTGTTCGGGATCGAACCAATGATCTGTATAATTTTCTCCTCAGTGGAACTTTACCTGAAAGAAAAAGTAACAAGTTTTATGCCGCCTTTCGTTATCTCGTCAATGAAACTGAGGTAAAATCTTTTTTTCAACTAAGATAAAAGATTTTTTTTGTAGTAGTTATTGTTTATAAGTTGTCTCATAAAAAATAAGTTGACACTTAATGAAAACAAATTATAAATCAAGATTAAATTTTACAAAAATATACTCTCGAATTTACAAAAGTGTACTCTAGTTTTGTAACATATTTTTTATTATTATAAAATTCAATACAATTAGTTGTAGCTTTTTCTATGAAATACAATTTTGGTTACTTTATTTCAATATGATATTAGATATAGCTGCTAAATATTTGAAGCATTTGCATTATTAGTATATTGAATAAAACTAAGCAAAAAATTTATAATAATATTAATAATTTAGTAATAGAAACAGATTCTTCATTAAATTAGTGTTATTAATAGTTTGTAATTTTGTGAGGGAAATATAGTGTCATAAATTTGAGACGGAATAAACCTCTTGCAATTAGAGAGGGAAGTTTTATTACATCACAAATTAGTGACGGAAATATAAGTGTTATAAGCATCTTTTATTAGAAATTTAGTGACGGAATGATATACTTAGCGACAGATTTATTTTGTGCTTATTTGTGACGGAATAAAAATTCCCTCAGTATAATTCTGTGACAATGAAATTAGGTACGAATTTTAGGTTGTCACTAAATGCGTCATTAAACTGATTTGTGAGGGAATTTCAATGCATTTGTGATGGAAAGTTACCCTCTCTAAATTTAATTTTTTTAGTAATGATTTAACACCAAGATTTGAGAACATAGTTGAGGCGATTGAGGAGTCGAAATATCTTGCAACAATGAGCAAAGAGGAGCTGCAAAGTTCTCTTGAGTCTCATGAGCAAAGGATGGAGGAGTGGAATAATAATAAGGTAAAGGAGGAGATCGTTTTGCAAGCTCGGTTGAATGAGAAGGACAAGAAATCGAAAGAAAAATATCCTATAAAGAAAGAACAAGGGAATTTTGGTGGAAAAGAGTCCCAAAATTCAAAGAATTCGACTTGTCAAATAGGTGAGAGCAGCTACAACAAACATGGTGGTCAAGGCAACTATAGAGGTGAAAGAAAAAGGTTTGACAAGAGTAAGGAACAATGCTACAAGTGTCAACGGTTCGTTGTCTTGTTAGGTTTTATTCTTGAGAGGTTTATGCTTTCTTGATTCATGTGTGGATACTTGGTTGACTTTTTGTCATGATTTAGGATTGAATGTCTTAATGATATGATCACATTACATAATGTTTGACCTCATTTTTTAAGACCTCTCTTGGTGTTGGATCTCTTTCCATGTTGGGTTGGTTTTAGGGTTTGACTAAAATTAAATGTTCATGTGATTTAAAAACCCTAATTATTTGAATTCTTGCTTTGATATAATCTATGTCATGTATGGATGCGTTGCCTTATTGTCTTGATGGCACACTTGAGATATTTGATCTTGATGCATGATTAGGTTTTTCAATTGAAGTCATTTAAGATACTCTGTCTTGTGTTCTTTGAATATTATCTTTATGATGCATACCTTGCTTGATGCTTATGTTTGTGACCCTCATTATTTCTTGTCTATGTTTAAATCCAAGGGAAGAGATTATAGTTGACTTTGTTGTCATGTGCATATCCATAGTGTGTTTCTTTGCATCTTTCACCCATCATTTGCTTCATTTTTTACCCTTTAGACTGTTTACCCTTAGATTGTTTTACCTTTAGATGGTTTGCCCATTAGGTCTCCCCTTTTATAACTTGAATATTTTTATAAAAAACCTTGACATTAGGTCATGGCATTTTCAAAATCTTTTTCTTAATAAATATTTCAAGACATCTTAAGCATATCCAAATCTTTTCATAAGACTAAAACACACAAACCTCATTCAAAACTTTTGCCATTTGACTTTTCATTATAAACCCTTTTCTCAAGAGATTAGACATGAGTCATCCCTAGTTGAGATATAATTCACCTACCACATAACATTGTTGAGAATGATGTTGATTCTTTTCCACTTGAGGGAGGTATGAGGCATACTTGTTGATTCTATATCCAAGTTGGAGCCCTTCCTTTATTGTGATGCAAAGACCCATCTTCCACATGTTTGTGGTGGATTAGTTGAATATTCTTCTTAAGATGACAACTTGTCTCTTCTTCATAAAAATCAACCACAACAAACCCTTTTCTTTTTATACCCCGAACTACGAAATTTTGATCCTTTATTGAACTTCTATGTCATTTGAAAACTTTTCATGTTGTGCTTATGTTTTTAATCTCTGTGTACTGTAAGATCTTATTTCTATATACTAAGTAAAGTCTCGTTTGTGTACTAAATAAGATGTTTGTGTTTTAAAATAAACCCTAATTTAATCTATGATAAATATTGAGTTGATGTCTCTTTAATTTTCAAACTTTAGTAGTATTTTTATATAAATTTTAAGGAAGGTGCAATTATGTTTTATTTATTATGTGTTTATGCTAAAAATAAATAGGGAAAAGAGGTTAGTGAGAAAAATCCAACTCACAGTCAATTTTGAAAAGAGGAGATATCACGACCTCAAAACCTTAGAGTATAATTATTCTATTATTATTATTATTATTATTATGTCTAATTATGTGTAATTTGTATTTTATTCTCTTTATTGTAATATGTTTGGATCAATAAATATAAAAAATTGTTCTAATTCTATTTTGTAAAGAATCATTTTCTATCATTATTTAATCATAAAGATTACAATAAAACAATAATTTTATATAGACAATTTGTTTTATTGAAAGACTAAGTCTCTATAATGTTCTATTGGGTTGAATTGAAACCAACTTAATTGATGTATAATCACTTATTTAAACAATCTCCATTACCACCACATTACCATCGTCTTACAACAAACAAAAACAACAAAAAGAATTACAAGGAAATAAATCAACCATAAAACAATGGATTATATGTATCAATGGATTATATGTATCAACAAAAGGATGTGTGATAGGATTATAATAGTAATATCTTATTTAATATTTTTATAAATTAGTTATTATTTTAATACTTTTAGAATGTTGTTAAGACTTTGAGATTATGCCACATGTATGGCTATTATGCATTTAGAGTTCTATATATTAAAGTGTAATGTGTTTTTTGGAAATCAATCAAAGAAATAAAAAATGAAGTTTAATTTTATTAGTTAGTTTTATCTCTCTCTCTCTCTCTCTCTCTCTCTCTCTCTCTCTCTCTCTCTCTCTCTCTCTCTCTCTTTGTTTTATTTGTCAATTTAAAGTTTTTTTATTAGTTTTGTTAGGGTTCTATTTTAGCATCCTATCAATTGGTGCTCTCATTTTCGATCTCACTTCCGCTTGAACTCGTGACAATATTATTGTATGATGGGGAAGATGAGGCGTATTGGTGGATTCTTTGTTTTGAGAAATTTTTCAAGGAACATGAAACACCGGAGTCATTGAAGGTGTTGAAAGCGGTTGGAGCATTGAGAGGTCGTGCTCTCAAATGGTGGCAATGGCGGTCTCAATATCCCCCATGGATGTCTTGGAATACATTTACTGAAGTGTTTCTTTGGCGATTTAAACCTGAATGGAGACATCTTTTTCTGGAATTAGATGAAGAAATGGAACCAACTTATATATTCGCTGAACCTGTAGCTACAACTTCCTTTCCTGACGTTTCTGCTGATGATAAATCTAGAGATGCAACTCCAGCAATTATTGAGGAGAACCAGGAAAAAATCAGAAAATCAAGAAAATGAAGAAATAAAAAAAGATTCAGATTCACAACAGCAATGCAGAGAAATTTCAAAAGTGCTTCCACTGAAACATCAAAATATTATCATTCTTTCACCACTTTTTTTGAGGATACCTTGGCACAATAAACCATCACATACTCTTGATGTTGGTTTTTCAGGTTCCTCGCATATTTCAGTTCTTAGGGATGAGAAAATATTTTTGACAACATATGTGATGTCACCGAAGAGGAATGTAGTTCACATCACTCCCGTAACATTAAAGTCTCAACAACACTCCATTTTCACTACTGATCTCTGTGGCAAGCAAAGAATCATCTTCGATCACGGTGGGATGGTAGAAAGTGCCTTATGCTTCGACATTTTTCACCCTTCCCGGATGCAAATCTTCCATGGTTTTCTGATTCCATTTTCTAAATTACTTTTCTCTGTTCATGACAAATGCATATCTCTTTTTGAATTTCTAAAACATGAGTTTAAGAACCAATTTGGTTTACACGTTGATGACGTTTTTGGTGCTGTTTGTAGTTGGTTGTTGGTTCCATGGGATTTAAAAATACAGATGACAGCCACCATAGAAGAAAATATAAGGGTAATTTGGGAATTAGAGTCATTAAAGTCCTCATTTGACCTAATGGGCCATTCAAATGTTGGGTTACTTTTACTTTTATATTGGACCCTAATTACCAAAAAGAAGAATTGTGACTTTCTGATCCAATGGAAAACATTGCGATTTGTTTTTAGCAATATCAAGCTTTGTTAATTGGGATCCAGGTGGAAAATTTAGCTTAAAAAGACACTCCAACCTCTCAATTGGTAATATCAGATATAGACCCTTCATCTCTCCTACCAATTACCCACCACCAATCAAAATTTTTCACTCAAATATAAACAAACATTTCTTTCTCATTCTATTTTCTATTTCAAATATATAAATATTATTAGAACCTTGAGGACAAGGTTCATGTGAACCCGATGGCAATGATATGGTTATAATAGTAATATCTTATTTAATATTTTTATAAATTAGTTATTATTTTAATATTTCTAGAATGTTCTTAAGGCTTTGAGATTATGCCACATGTATGGCTATTATGCATTTAGAGTTCTATATATTAAAGTGTAATGTGTTATTTGGAAATCAATCAAAGAAATAAAAAATGAAGTTTAATTTTATTAGTTAGTTATCTCTCGCTCTCTCTCTCTCTCTCTCTCTCTCTCTCTCTTAGTTTTATTTGTCAATTTAAAGTTTTTTTATTAGTTTTATTGGGGTTCTATTTTAACATCCTATCAATGTGTCAAACCCTGCCTAACACAAATCAATCTCAATTATATTAATTAAACCTCTTGCACAATTATACAAAACACTAACTTCAAACAAACCGCATTAGTCCTTTGCTTCACCAACTTCATGTACTCCTCGGGTTAATCACATGATACTCTAAACAATTTCCCACTTTTTCTTAATGCTTTCAAGAGAGGCATCATATGTAAGATACACTGACAAAAGTGAGAATGGTTCAACTAGATGAAGAAAGGTTCGTATGTGAGCTATTTTTTCGACTGTGGAACCTACACATGAGGAAGAAGAAAGGTTCGTATAATGGAAGGATCCTGAGGGTTTCTCTATAAAACCAAGATACCAAAAGTTGTCTAAGGTCCTAAATTCAGAATCGATGGTGGAAGTAAATGTACAGGAAGAGCTCGATAAATTTTGGAGGTGCCAAGTGAGATTCTGTTGGAACAAGCAACCATAAGAATGGTGAAACTAAGTTGTGAAAATTGAGAGAGAGAGAGAGAGAGAGAGAGAGAGAGAGAGAGAGAGAGATCATTTGTGACCCCTTTTGTCAACAAATTAACAACTTGGTCCTTACTTCTGTAGTATCCCAATCGTAGCCTCCCTTCACCAACTAGTTCCCTCAAATAGTGGAACTTCATCTTTATGTTCTTAATCCTCCCATGTGCAATTGGGTTTTTAGCAAGATTAATCGCGGAAACATTGTCAACTAAGAGTGTGACAACCTCACCCAAACTGTTGCCCAACTCCTCCAATAGATTCATAAGCCACACGACTTGGAACAGACATAACAAAGTGACAATGTACTCGACCTCACAAGATGAGAGTGCAACCATCGATTCCTTATTGGAACACCATGAGATTGGTGTAACACCAAACATAAATATGTATCCAGCTGTAGACTTTCGATCATCCTTATCTCCGCACCAATTGAATCGGTGAAACCGAGAAAATCGCTTTTCTGCTCGTATCCGCTGCGGGAAAGAGAATTTCACAGCCAACAAAACCTTTGACATAGTGTAAAATCCTCTTGACTGCTGCCAAGTGAGACACCTTCGGCCTCGCCATGAATCTACGTACAATACCGACACTAAGCTCTAAGTCCGGTCGCGTATTACACAGGTACCACAATGATCCAATCAATCTCCTATATAGAGTTGGATCAACATCTTCCTCATCTTCATTCTTGGTTAGCTGTAACCTTGGCTCATCTAGAGAAATAGCAGAATTGTAATGCTCCATTTCACACGTTTTCAATATCTCAAAAGCATATCTCCTTTGATGCATGAGCAATCCCAAGTTTGACTTGTGGAACTCTATGCCTAAGAAGTATGTCATGAGACCAAGGTCCGTCATCTCGAATTCTTCCATAAGTTTTCTCTTGAACTTTGAAATACCTTCCTCATTATTGCCTGTAATCAATAAATCATCCACATATAGACATAGGATGATTACTCCTTCATTCACACCCGATACACATTTCTTGAAGCCAATGTCTTTTAGGAAACAATCAATCCTTTTATTCCAAGCTCTTGGAGCTTGCTTCAAACCATATAGCGTTTTCCTTAACTTATAGAACTTCAGCTCTTGATCTTTAATAACAAAACTAGGGGGTTGTCCTACATATACCTCCTCCTTAAGCGGTCCATTCAAAAATGCGGATTTGATATCCATTTGGTAGATAAGTCAATTGTGGTTATTTGCAATACAAACAACAAGCCTAATGGTTTCAATCCTAGCAGCCGGTGCAAATACCTCTTCAAAGTATATGCCTTCTCTTTGGAAAAATCCCTTAGCCACCAATCGAGCGTTATGCTTGATTATCTCACCCTTGGAATTTGCCTTCACTTTGAACACCCACTTCACACCAATCGGCTTCTTTAATTTCGATAGATCAACTAACTCCCAAGTACTGTTCTTCTCAATGGATTCCAGTTCCTCTTTCATAACACAAATCCACTTTGGATCAATTAAAGGCTCTTCCATATTGATAGGTTTAGATTCGGCCATAAGTGCAAAGTGGAAAAAATCACCATCGTCATTGACTTCATTGTCACGAAACAGCTCACAAACTTGGAGTCTTTGAAGCAAACCCATTTGCCTTGTTAAACTCCTGACATTTCCTTCATTCCGGGCTTTGACGACTTGTTGTTATGTACTTTCTGGTAATCGGTTATGCTCTGTTGCAGCTACTTCATTTCGTCGATTACAACATCCCGACTGATTACGATCCTCCTATTTACATCATCGAACAATTTGTAACCACCGGTATAGTGATATCCAACAAGAATCATCACCTCACCATTGTCATCCAACATCTTTCTATGTTGTCTCAGAGCATGTCGGTATGCAATGGAACCAAAGAGTCTCAAATGGTTCAGATTTGGATTGAGCCCCGAACATGCTTCCTCCGGTGTTACATTTTCTAGCTTCTTTGTAGGGCACCTATTCAACAAATAGGAAGTTGTAGATACCGCTTATCCCCATAGCTCTTTAGGAAAGTTCTTCCCCTTCAACATGCTTCTCACCATGTTCATCATCGATCGATTCTTCCTTTCGGCTAAACCATCCTGTTGTGGTGTATAGGGTAGTACTACCTCATGTAAAATCCCTTCTTGATCACAAAACCTCCCAAAGTTATTTGAGACATATTTGTCTCCACCGTCCGTTTTGAGCACTTTGAGCTTGTGACCACTTTGCCTCTCAACCATAGACTTGAACTTCCTGAACACATCAAATAACTCATCCTTTCTCTTAATAAGGTATGTCCATAGCTTTCTATTATGATCATCAATAAAAGTGACAAAATACCTATTGCCACCAAGGAATCTACTTGCACAAGCCCACACACATCCGAATACACCGCCTCAAGGTGATTCTTGGTTCTCCGGTATACATCATTGCTGAATTTTCCTCTATGTTGCTTTGCTTGGACACATTCTTCACAAATGTCAACTGGAATATTGATCGTTGGCAGCCCCTTGAGATCTATAAAATTGAGATGCCCAAGATGGTAGTGCCATACCTACTCTTCACGACTTGCTGCAGTAGCAAGACATCTATGCTCCATAACCTTCAACTCAACCTTGAAGGTTGTATTGGCAGCCATAGGTGCTTTAAGGACCAAAGCTCCCTTTGCATCCATAACACACAACCCCTTGTTTTCCATATGAATCTTGTAATCCTTCTCAAGTAATTAGCCAATACTTAAAAGATTAAATTTTATTCTCAGAATATACAAATGTGGAAACAAGCAAATGGTTTCTCTAAACGCAAGATTTTATTCTCAGAATATACAAATGTTGCCGCTAAAATCTTTTCTCATCATGAACCAGACTCTTGATGCCAAATGTTGGAACAAGCAAACACAAGATTGGTGAAACTAAGTTGAGAAAATTTAGAAGTGGAGAGAGAGAGAGAGAGAGAGAGAGAGAAGAGAGAGAGAGAGAGAGAGAGAGAATTGAGGGTGAGAATGAAATATTTCATTAGTTTGGGTGAGAGTGCACCCAACACACTTATATAGAGGTTACACAATGATTAGAATACATTTTAACCAAGTAAAATAGCATAAAAACAAAAAATCGGGCCTATAACCGGTTACGCCAAAGTGGGTAATTGGTTACACTTGAAGCTAATTAATTCCAAAATTCAATCAGTTCTAGTGATAACCGGATACACCAATTCTACTAAGTGGCCATGCCTTCAAAAATCAGATTTTCCTGCTAGAGAACTGCATATCTGCACTTAAATTATCACATCAAACTTCAACAAATTCCTGTGTTTGATTGGAAATATTTTTAACAAGTTTCCAATTAGAGTGTATTTAGGTAAAATAAGTGTGATTAGTGGTCGTCATAGTCTGGTTTGTCCTCATTTCTCCGAAGATGATGAATCAACGCTGCATTTGTTCTTGAACTATTCCTTTGCTAGTCAGTTATGGGTGAAGGTTTATGATTGTATTGGAATGGTTTTAGTTGGAACCAGTGGCTCAAGAATAGAAACTTTTAGGAATTTTTGTAGAAATCAAAAAGCTAAGATCAAGGGTTGTTTTAGTGGTCTCTTATGGATTGCAGTTTATGGGACGATTTGACATAGTTGGAATGAAGTGTTATTCAATGGTGGAATCAAGGATGTGGTTAAAGCATTTTACTATGCTAAGTTGGTTTCGTGGGAATTGCATGTATATAAATTTAGTGGGAAAGTAGATTGTATTTTGGCATAATGGCTTTTAAATCATTTTCCTACTATTTTAAGGGTAATTTAGTTAGATCTTGAAGTGGGTTGAATTACTTGTTCGCCAAATCTCTTCCTATAATATGAATTCTTCCAACACCTTCACGCACCTTCATTAATACGAGGAATGTTTCACTCTTGCCCAAGCATCTCATCATTGGTGTAGTCTTCCCTATCTTATATAGTTTACATGCAACCATAACCATAATGTATTTTTCAAACAACTTTTTTCACTTTTTTTCTTTCTCTTCATGTGTGGATAGTGTTCATTTGTTGGGTACTGAACTATGGATGTCTTCTAGATCCTGACATCTAATATATCTAAAACGTTGACGACTATGGTTTATGCGGTAGGGGTGAACAACATCTCATGCATTATTTTTTTCTTGTGTCCAAAATCATTTGTGATGACGTCTAACAAATGAGATGAGATTGTCGGAGTTAAGTTTCATTATCCTATTCTAATGTACCCAAGTGATCAGGTATATATATTCTGC
Organism: Lathyrus tuberosus; assembly: GCA_022829125.1. NCBI lineage: Eukaryota > Viridiplantae > Streptophyta > Magnoliopsida > Fabales > Fabaceae > Lathyrus > Lathyrus tuberosus. The sequence continues at coordinate 1,178,384 of JALAZF010000159.1, forward strand.
CCAACATTTAATATTATCACATATCACTTTGTGTATGTTATTTATGTCTAAACAACAATGTGATATCAATCATATTACTTAACTGATGATCTCTCAATTAGTTAACCAATATGATAACATTAAGTGTCGATAGTGTATGTGAATGTTAAACCTATATCCATCTATTGAGTTTAGTGTTTAACATTTAAAAATTTGTATCTTGTTATGAAAAGTATTTCTCAATAGCATTTCAAAACAATATATCAAGTAATAATTAGCTAGTTTACAACATATATTAAGAACGATGATAGTCAACAATATTAATGAATAACTATAAAATATATAATTCCATTATCAAAAGGAGTACATAAATGTTTGGATAAATACATCTAACTCCAACAAAATATAAGTTAACTACTTTAATTAATATTATATTTACACTGATGATAAAATAAAGAGATGAAAAAGCATCAGTGATCAATCTCTCTGATCAGATGAAGCCTCCACCTTCAATCTTTAATTCCTACCTTAAGTAGTTTTTCTTTTCATTATCTCTCTATTTTGGTCTGTTCTAAATGGAATAATTCTTAATGGGTAAGTTGTGACTATTCTCTCTCTGTTTGGTTTTCCACTATAATTTGTAACAAATTACACGATGTTTAGTACAATCACAATATCTAAATAATTTTGAAAATATAAAAATGTTCTATCCGGATCCCTTTGACCTCTTCGTTCTACAACGATCTTTCCTCGATCCTACAGATATCTTGATCATTGGTCTGTCTGAAGATTGAGAAGAACTTCCACTTTGTCCGTAGGACTTCCCATGACACTACCAAAGTGATTTCGAAGAGAAGTGTCATACCCCAAATTTTGACCACTAAGATTTCCCATCATTGTGCAAATCATCATCACAATACGGATGTACCTTTGTGCCTCATCAATCTCCTCAAGGAATTATTGAACATTCACTACAATCAAGCTTAGGGTTTCAAGCCCTCTCAGAGCCTTTAGACAAAGGATCAATCAAGGAATGACATGATCTTCAACTTGTCTAATCTCTTAAACATCCAAAAAGGATCAAGAGGTTTTCCACATCAAGAATTAAGCACAAGAGTGCAACATTTCAAGTGGATCAAGCCTCAAGTTCATCTAATACAAAGTTAACTGACGCAGAAAGTCAAAGTTTGACTTTTGGTCAACTTTGAGCTTCACAAGCCATTACTCAAGAAAATATGATGGATGATTTAATTTGATCAAATTTAAATCAAGAAATCATGCAAAATTGCAAAATTGATCAAATTGAAAGAAACTTAGAAATTTTTTCTAAGTTAAAATCATGTTCAAGTGCACAACTTTTCAAGGTTGTAACTATTGATCCAAGCATCCATTGATTTTGGGTAAGATCTACTTTTAAAGAGGGTATTTGATACTTCAACATTGTAGAAGGAATCAACTCAAAATATCATAAGGATCGAAAGATATAAGTGACCAAAGGTGGGAATTCTTAATGTCAAATGTTCCGACATTTCATAGGACATCATTAATATTTTTCCAGTAAGGATGTCCCAACTTCAAGGATTTTCTTTTCCATGATCCAAGTTGATTCAAGCCAAAGCTTGAACATCAAAGTTGAAGTACGTAATCTCAGCTTTCCAGAAAGTTGTAGAACGTCCATTTATCATACTCGAGCAGGAAGTTATGGACTGTACAGTATGGCTTGCTGCAGCTGTTTTTTATGACAGATTTTGTGCACTTTTTCTTGTGCCACAGAATTTTCAAGCTTTGTCACCATGCAGGACAAGCATCAAAGGTGCAATTCACTTCAACTCAAAATATCATAGTGGATTAAAAGATATAAGTGATTAGAGTTTGGAATTGTTAATGTTCAAAGTTGTCAAATGTTTCAACATTTCATAGGACATCATTAATATTTTTCCAGCAAGAATGTCCCAACTTCAAGGATGTTTTTCTCCGTGATCCAAGTTGAACCAAGTCTAGGGTCAAACATCAAACTTGAAGTATGTCATCTCAGCTTTCCATAAAGTCCTGGAACAGCCATTTATCATTCTTGAGCAAGAAGTTATGGATTTTACAACAAGGCTTGCTGCAACTAATTTTTAAGACAGGTTTCAGAACAGATTTGCACATTTCTTGTGCCACACGAATTTTTAAGCCTTGTCATCATTTTGGACACATCTGAGGATTAAATCCAAGGGGGATGATATGATCTCCAAGCCTCCAAAGTCCTTGGAACCAAAAGTAGCATGCCAAACCTAGAAAACCCTAAAAGAGGGACAAGACTCCAATTTTGGTTTGGAGCATTTAATGGATGCTTAGAGGTGGCATGAACTGAGCTTCCTCCAACTGAATTCAGTAAAGATTCCTCCAACAACTAGGGAACCAGCAGCCTGTGCCCTAACCTCTAGTCATTGGCTAGAGGAGACTTGAGATTCCAAAATGCAACCATTGGACAAACCTCTGCTGCAGCCACCATTCACTATTGCTTGCAAAACAAACATGCTCTACTATAAATAGAGCTCATTTGTGCTCAGTTTGAGTACACCAAAGCCATCAAACAGATGCTTTCCTCCAAATCACTTCTTTCACTCCAAAATGGCTTCTTTAGCAAGGTAATTCGGAGTTTTTGAGTTAGAGAGCATTTTCATCACAGCTCATGATCCAAACACATCCAATATGTCATATCTAAGCTGTCCAAACTCTCACAAGTGACCTATAACACCAAAATCACAAAGTCACCTCTCAAAACCTCAAAATTGGACTTTTTTGCATTTTTCAAGCCATGTTTTGATTCAGTCACTTTCCAAACTAGATAAAACCCCAAACACACTCTAAATATCATCCTTGAACTGCCCCAAATGGTGCCACCCATCTGGAACACCATTTGAGAGAGTTGGCATTTTGGCCACTTTTGCCCATTTTGCAAGAAAGAGCTCAAACTTGCTCCAGAGGTTTCCATCTGATTCCAACCATCCTAAAAGCTTCTAAGAGGTCATTTGAGAGTGTCCAAAGCATCAAATCATTTATGGAACAAAGCACTTTGTAGGTTGCACAAAATCTCCAAAAAAGAGGTAAAATTCACAACTTAAATTCTTTGAATCATGCTTTCCTTTGATGTCCACATACATGCATCATATTGAACAATTCTTGAAGCAAAAATGTAGTCCTTAATGTGTATGTTGTGATCCCCCTACTGTTTGCACTTTAACATGTTTATATGTGGAGTTTTTGTTGTTTTAAAATCAACATGCAGTTCTGGTTTTTTGTATCGTGCATTCTGTACATTAAGTTTCAGTGTGAATGAGTGATACCATTGGATTCCTTACGAAAAATTGGTCAAGATAGGTTCTTACGGATTTTAATTTCGTTAAAAATTGAGAGAGTTATGCGTGTTGGAAGTTTGACGACAAAAGATGTCGAAAACTACATGTGCAGTTCTGGATTTTTGCTTTGTGTGTTCTGTACATAAAGTTTCAATGTGCACGAGTAATACCATTGGATTCATTACGAAAAATCGGTCAAGATAGGTTCTTACGGATTTTAATTTCGTTAAAAATTGAGAGAGTTATGAATGTTTGAAGTTTGATAAAAAAGATGTTGAAACTAAAGTTTCAGTTCTGATTTTTTTAAGATGTCGAATGTGATGTTGTGACATCTTTCCTTTTTCTCTTATCTTCAAAACTCATGAAAGATGTCGAATGTGATGTTGTGACATCTTTCATCTTTTTCTTAGTTTATTTTCAAAACTCAACCAATTCTTTCACATAGCAAAAATCATCATTTTTCAATTTTGTTTTACACACTTCTTATTCATACTCCATAATATTTTAATCCACAAAAAATCACAAAAAAATATTATTATTTGATATATTTTTAATATATTCAAAAATATTGTTTTAAATTGTTTTAAATGCTTTTAAAATGATTTCTTTTTCTTGATTTTTAAAACCAAAATGATTTTAAATATTCATGTGGATAAAATACTTTTTTATAAACCTTAATCATTGTTTATAACATGATTAATGATTTTATTTGATATTTTTATCATTTTTTTACTTGATTTTTCTTTGAAAAATGCCTTTAAAAAATGAAATTGGGGTTTCTTTGATTTTCACCCTAACAAATCTTTTTCAAACACTTTTGGGCCTCTAATAGAGTGTAAGACCCAATCCTTTGTAAATACAAACCTTTTTTGGGCCTCAAATGTTGTATAAGTCCCGTTGTATTTCAAAAGTTCGGCGCGATCATCGGCCGTTTAAAATAAATCATCTGGGCCTCTCCTCGAGCTATAAGACCCATTCAAAATCATCGGGCCTCTAATAGAGTGTAAGACCCAATCCCTCTTTTAACCAAAACAATTTTGGGCCTCAGATATTGTATAAGTCCCTCTGCGTTAAAAGAAAATCTCGGCGCGACCGCCAGTTCAAAAATCAAAACCCTGGGCCTCTCCTTGAGCTGTAAGCCCCACCACTTGTATAAAAATAAACCTTTGGGCCTCTTGAGAGAGTGTAAGACCCATCCCTTTGTACAGAAAACCTTTTGGGCCTCACATATTGTATAAGTCCCTCTGTACAGTTTTCAAAACAACAGTGCAATCACTGATAAAACCTTGGGCCTCTCCTTGAGCTGTAAGCCCCAACAAACTGTTCAAAGCACTTTCTCCTTTGATTTTGTATATAATATTATTATCAAAGCTTTCTTTGTTGAACAAACTAACAAAACAGCACGGAAGCTCTACAACCAAGTAAGTGTTTACCCGCTTTCTTTATTCGCTTTCATATATATATAACTGTATTGTGGGGCTGCTCACTGTAAGTCTTCTTTCACAAACTTTTATATACTTGTCAAATATTAACTGTGTAATACTAGTATAGCTATTTAGAGTTTGCCCCAGCAACTACGTCTAGCACTAGGTAAAACCCTGTTGGTCACTCTTAAACACAAACAAAACTAGATCCCCATAGGATTACCAGACACAGTCTTCCCTCCTCTTGGGGTTAAACAATATGGAGACGTGAAATGCAGCATTCTCAGTGAACCCTTTCTCAGACTGTCACCCTTAGAAATTGTCAAAGAAACTCTAACTCACAAGAGATGATCTTTTCTCGGTGAATGACATCTCTTGAGTTTCTTCCAAATTCTCAGACTTTCCTGGCTTTGTCTATTCTCGGTGAATGGCATGTCTTGAACTTCTCAGGGTTTGGGGACCCACAGGCTTCTTAAAAGCATCCCCGCCTCCTCTTGGGCGTTGTACAAGGACCCTTCGGCTTCTTAAAAGCTCTCATGCCTTCTCTTGAGCTTAGTACAAGGACCTAGAGACCTCTACAGTTATAGGAACAAAACCTAGTCATCAATTTGCTAGAGCTGTCTTTCTGAGTCAAGTGTCAGACCTGTTAATGGGTTGACCTTCATCCCTTAACATACCAGCCTTCTCTTAGGCATTATACTAAGATCATTCACTTATCCGAGAATCGATTTCTCAAAACACCAGTAGACTTGGACAGTCTCAATACCCTTTGGATTTCCCATTTTCTTAAAGAACAGGAAATAACCATGATCCTCTGATCAATCTCTAAGCACAACAATACCTTTAATCGTTCCCTTCATAAGAACTGATTTTATCTTTCATCCAACACACTGGACCTGTCACTCAACTGAAATAGTTACCAGCATAAACAACCTCCATCTCGGGCTTCGTACGAGATACAAATCACTCTCTTGTTGAGTATAAAAGACCCTCTTATTGGGTCACAACCCTTTTAGCCTCCATCTCAGGCTTCATACGAGATACAAAACACTCTCTTGTTGAGTATAAAAGACTCTCTTGTTGAGTCAAACACCTTCAACCTCCATCTCGGGCTTCATACGAGATAGAAAATCACTCTCTTGCTGAGTATAAAAGACTCTCTTGTTGAGTCAATCACCTTTAGCCTCCATCTCGGGATTCGTACGAGATACAAAATCACTCTCTTGTTGAGTATAAAAGACTCTCTTATTTAGTCAAACCCCTTTAGCCTCCATCTCGGGCTTCGTACGGGATACAAAACACTCTCTTGTTGAGTATAAAAGACTCTCTTGTTGAGTCAAACCTTTAGCCTCCGTCTTGGGCTTCGTACAAGACACATAAAAACACCATCTTGTTGGACCAATAGCCTCCTCTTAGGCTTTGTATAAGGAAAACCCCGGTTGAGTCAATCAACCTTTTAGCATCAAAGCTGTGCCTTGTTCATAGCATACAAACATCAACAACTCCTTTTCCCCCCATCTAATTGTTGTAAGCGGCAAGCCTCTGGATTATTTACATCCACGCCACTGTCCCTCTTTTAGCATGAGAAATTCCTAAGGAAAGATAACGTTGCTCTACACTGAGTTAAAGTTTTCTCCTTCAGGTTGAAAATCCCCTATAAAGGAAATTATGGCATTGTTGGGTTCACATATCCCAGTTAAAGTAATTCTCCTTTATAATCAGTCACGCAACAGTCGTGACAAACACCCCTCTTTAGAGATGACAAATTCTCTCTAAAGTCAAAACCCTTTAGCTTCACATCTTGGGCTTTGAACAAGATACAAAAAACCCCTTTAGCTTCATATCTTGGGCTTTGAACAAGATACAAACTACATTTTAGCTTCACATCTTGGGCTTTGAACAAGATACAGATCACCTTTAGCTTCACGTCTCGGGCTTTGAACAAGACACCAAAACAACCTTTTTCCTCCCATAGAATAGGAGGAACTACGATCGCTCTGATTTCCCTGTTTCGTTAAACGGTAATACGTAGGCATAAGATTGCAAAAGAATCTTAGCGAGCACACTAATTAAAACATCAAATCTAGTACCTATCCAAAATCCCCATGAATAGTCCCGTCATTTCATTCTTAACAAAATAAGCAGAGAGAGGCCTACAATCTAAACCGCATCTGTAAACCAACAGTCATCTGTTTAAACTCAGTATGCAAGCAGGGTTAATTGGAGACATCTATTTCACTTCCTTAGTAAGCTCAATAGGATAAAAAATGAATCGACCTGTAGTACCCCAGAGCGACAGTGCTTAAGAACCACGTCTAAAATCGCTCGCTACAAGAAGAACCTCCTTCTTTTTCACTGGACTTATTAAAACCAGCCATAACACCCGCACATTGGAACCCTCTAAAATCACAAGAAAATCCTCAAAGAATCGTTAAACAGAATAACATAATCTCCTCAATAATCAAAATCTTCAAAGATGAGATTTATATCCATACAAAAATGGAATTAGAATGAGGTAGAATATAAAAATAATTGTTTCAAGCACTTAAGAGATATTAAAAAATCTTTTTGAAAATGAGAGAACAGGTGAGTTTTGAGTTTTCAAATCAATAGTGAAAGTGTAAATTTTCCAAAATTTTAAAGGTTTTGAGTGAAAAAACTTATATATGTGCTGGAGATTTAGCACAGAAATGAATGAAAATGGTGTATGATTTGAGTCATAAGCAAGAGGTATGATTCAATTCACAAAACTAAGTGATTTGAATCAAAAAGCAAAAACATAAGAGAACCCATTTGTGTGTTTCGAGTACAAATTATGTGATTAGAATCACATGATTCGATTCATAAACTTTGGCGATTCGACTATGAGTTCTAAAAGAAAAATAGGGACCTTTTAGTTCAGTGTGATTCGAATCAAACAATCTTGCGATTCAAGTCAAAGTGTTGTAAGCAGAATCATGAAGCTCATGTTTCGAATCATGGAAACATCAAAAAGATCTTGAGCTCTATGTAATCCTGATTCGAGTCATGTGAAGAACTTGATTCGAATCACACTACATGAATCTCATTTATTCAAAATTTAAGTTGATTTTTGAAATTCTTATATAGTCATGAATTGGCCCATTCTCAAATATAGTTCTTGATCCAAATACTTAATTGATTTACTTGAAGGATATTTCTTAAATTATAATCAAATAATTTGAATTATGCATGCACAATTTTTTTTAAAGTCAACTCTGAAATGGACAATCGATGAGGAGACTCAATAACTATATAAACAAAATCAAAAGCTTAAAAGACAACTAACAAAACATTTAACCCATGAGGCAGAGGCAATCAACATGCAACTTCAATGACCGATATTTATAGGGGTCTAAGAAGTTGTCTTCTCCCATTAACTTCATTAGCTCGTCCAAGAAGCATACCTTTCTTCATCAAGAAGTTACTTCCATATCATACAAGTTGACACTGACCGCATTCTTTCGCCAAACAAGCATGTATATTTTACCAACAAGGATTCTTTACTTTACCATGAAGTCATAACTACAAGAAGTGTTTTTAACGTCAGACTCGAAATGCATTTTACCTCGACTGCAGAAGCGAGGTAACGAAGGACATCATGAAAAGTAACAGCTCATCACCTCAGTTTTTTAAACACCTAGGAGTATATTAATCTACAAATGGGTTCGAATCACGACATCAATATTTTTATTATTTACAAAAATAGCGTCTCATACATCTCGGTTACAATAAAACCGAGGGGTAAGATGAATTATTTTTCAATTGAAATTCGTTACATTGTTTACATAGAAAATAAATAAAAATAATTTGTTTACAAACTACAATATTTACCCAGAATATTACATTGTTTACACATAATATTAAAATAAAAATTAATTTATCCCTAAAGATCATATGCTGGATCTTCGACTCCTTGATATTTGGGTAAGATCAAATGTTTCACCTTGCAAGTTTGTTTCTGATATAAAACAAAAAAATGGTTTAGAAAAATAAATGATTTTCTGCTCAAATGAAAATTTAAAAACACAAACCTTAAACCCATATAATTTTTTGCGCTTGCAATCCATCATAGAGAACTCCTAATGACAAAAGTTAAAGTAGACGATGTAGATAGTTTCATGCGCTTCATGACGTTTCTTTATCAATTATAGATAGCAGAAGGCTTTTATAATGGAGATTTTTTAGGTTTCACGCAGATCGCTAATCGTAGTGTCTTGAGCATTGATAATCATGAAATGGATAACAAAGATTAACTCACATAATCAATTACTCATTCGCATCAACTTTTATCGGAAATTAACTTAAAATCAATGCAGATATGTATGCAATGCTCGACTCCTCAACTTTGTCAGTGCTCGTCACAGTTCTCTATCTGAATCAGACTTACAACTCAACTTTATATGCATGTTGTACCAACTCAACAATGGTTCTTCATACGAACCGAGTCCCAAAATCTGAACCCCGAGCCCTATCTCTCAGCTCCAAACCCCCTCTCTGAGCTTGGGACAAATCACAAGTCCCCTCTCTAAACTTGTGACTCGCCTCTTTCACAACAACGACAACATATGATGTATGGCATACAATGATGCAACAACAACACAACGATTACAACCCTACATCTGACTGTAAAAAATTATTCAGGAGAACAGCAAAACAATCATTACAATTCCACATTTGACTGTAAATAATCATGCATTAAATGCATCAACGATAGTTATCGCTTCGAACTACGCATCTCAACAATCATCAGCAAGTAATTATAATAATTCACATAATTATACTTGCACTCCACATCATATGTTCACACATCGAATAAACATCCACACAACACTCAATCATATTAATTCATATTATCATCGCTTCATCAATGATTCATTTACTCACAACGATTAACCGTTCTTTCTCTGCCGTCAACAATTACGCAATAGGTTAAATCATTAAATTTCACGAATTTTAGTATCCATCCAACCTATAAATACATCATTAAGAGATATCCATACGTGTTAGCTTTCCAATGCTTCAAACCGCACCTCATTTGAATTTACGGAACTAAAGTTATGGTAAAAACCGTATTTGAACCAAATCAACCTGGTTGTGACAGGTGGACTGTCACAAAGCTGACAACCGCCAACTCGCAGCTGAATGCAAAATCGCTGCAGAATGTAGAATTCTACATTTTTTCACCATTGGAGGCCGTCCGGACCTCCGACTTCGATTTTGTAAAAAGCCAAACACTCAAAATTCGAGACACAATATTTATATCATATGAAACATGTTATTTTACCACATATTAACATCTAATTTCACCAATTAATCACAATTCTAAATTATTCTCATGAAATCAACAACTCCTAGCTAACAACAACAACAACATACAATTAAACATGTCATAACACACAGATCAAATCACGAATCACAACAATTGGAGATATAATTCACACCAATTTCATTAAGAACACATTAACACATCAACAATGGTAGAATTAAAAGAAAAAAACTAGAGGAGGGTGATGATCCCATTATACCCTTCATACAATATACACCCATAGAAGAGTTATCTTTCCTCTTACCTTGGATTTCCAACAAAGCAAGCTCTAAGCTCCTCAATAATGGTGTTTTCCTCTTGTCTCTTGTTCTCCAAAATATTACATATTGTCAAAGTTCAACCCTCACATTTTCTATTTAAACCAAAACTTAATTCCCCTTAACTAGATTATTCCCTTATTACCTTTAGCTTACTCTCGTATTCCCTCTTTTTCCCTTACTCCTCTTACTGTCTCCAATTTCCTTTATTTTTAATTTCTAATAATTCAATTATTCACCAAATTCTATTATTTATCTTATTTATCTACAACTACGTTATTTTTAATTATTCCAGTCAACTTAAAATAAATCTAATTAATTTCTACCATTCCCTTAACTCTCTCTAATACCCTCCAAAACACATATATCACCAATTATTCAGATAAAAACATGTGAATTAATTTAAATAATTAAATAAAATGCAACTAAATTAAATTAAATTAATTAATTAAATTCAGGATTGTTACATGCTCTAAAAGAATGTGGATTTGTTCTCCTAGATCCCTGTAAGTATGTCATGCATTGACTCTAACATCATTTTTCATCGTCTCGCCCTCAATGTCTTCGCCAAACCAATCATAAAAATAAAATAAAAGATGGGGAATATACGCGGATGACTATAAACAAAGAAGTAAATAATCTAAAAGGGGCAAGATATGTAAGAAAAATCATATACCCACATGGCAAGCTAACATAGTTGTGTTGAAGAAATCCTCGGGAAAACGGAGCATGTGTGTGGATTTTATTGACCCTAATTTGGAGTGTTTTAAAAAACCTTTCTCCTTATCCATCATAGATATCACTACTACAAGCATACCCATTTCACCTCAGGAACAAAAAGGATTTTACCCCGGTTAGACAAGCGAGGTAACGAAGGACGACATGAAAACCGACCATCTTACCCCCAAGTTTTTGAATAACCGATGGGATAGTTGAAAAGGTAATTGGTTCGATCCCTAGCAACAACAATTTTTATTTTTAAAACTATGTAGCGTGCGCCATATACCTCTCGGTTTTTGTTAATAACCGAGGGAAAAAGACAATATTTACATCGGTTTTTGTACTAACAGAAGGGTATAACGTTATTTTCACCTTTTATTGTATGTTATAAATCTCATTTTGACTTAACTGTATCATTTTTTACACATTAACTACGAATTTTGTGACAAAATCAGATCATTTGTATTTTATACAGGACATAACACAGAATACCAAATTTACATTATTTATAAAACTAAATGTACAGTGCTTACAATACTTATAATGACATTTGGGATAAACAAAACCTCTACTAAGAGAACCTATACATATTTTCACCTATAATGACAAAACCTCTATACAATGCTTACAACAACCAAGACAAACTAGTGTTTTTCAGATTCATAATAAGATGGGAAGGCACCGACCCAACGTGATCAGATTTCATCTACATCTTCTTGTGGGAATGATGTTTTGTCTTTAAACCCCTATAATTTGAACAAAATTTAAATTATGATAAGCTACCAACAACAACATTAACTTAAAAAATATACATAAATTACATGTATATGGATAATATTAATACCTTAAGTCATGCATTGGTAATGCCTCTGGAGACAATATTAACATATGTCTCATAACATAATATCCACATTGAAAGCTTTGGGTTTGTTTTCGCGACTACAAATAGTTTTCATATAGTTTACTAATTAATACACACAAAGTATAAGTAATGCATTAGTGAAAATAATAAAATATCAAAAAGCACAAGTAATACATTAGCAAAAATAATAAAATATCAATAAGCACAAGTAATACTTACATTTGGGGAAATAAACTCTGGGTTTTTACCAAGTATATTATGTTTCACAAAGTTTTATCCTGCCATAGCTCTACATATCGGTAAAATTTAAACATGAATAAAAACTATTCAAAACTAAAGGTACAATTTGAGTACTACAAATAATACCACTTACCCGGTCAATTTTTTTTTTTGCATATCTTCATTAATTTTATAGTGTAATGAGCATAAAATAACTACAACATTTTGCTTCGGACATAAAATAATTAGTTATCAATGGTTCCTACATAAACATTCAAAATAATTAATAATGTGTATAAAATTGATTTATAAATGAAAACACAAATTAATATATACACTAATGCAAATAATACATTTCATGACAAAGCTTTCACCTCAGCCAATGAAAATCTGAGGTCAAATGACTTGAAACAAGTCATTTTTTTTACAGTTTAATCTTATCCCTCAGTTTTGTAGAAAATCGACAAAATATGTAGCTCAGGTTTTGAGCTTCAATTCCCAGCTCCTGTAAGTTTTATGCTTTATTTAGAACCAAAATTTTGCCTTTATTTTATAAATCATTTTATCCCTCAATTTTTTTGAAAACCGACATTAAAGGTTTATTAATATTTTATTAGATTAAATGGAACTAAGTTTTTACCTAGGTTACGTTCTCTCGATTTTTATGAAAACCCAAATGTAAATTCTAAACAATATGAAATTCTGGTACAGATGTGTGATGTTAAGGTGCAATGTCACAACATCAAACTCTGTTGCATGAACAAGACAATAAAAACAAAATATGAACACAATCAATTGTTCACCCAGTTCGGTTCAACCAACCTACATCTGGGGGCATACTAAGCCAGGAAGGAAGTCCACTATTAGTAGTATCAAATTACAGACTCAACAGACCAGTTGACAATCTACCTAATTTAATCCCTACCCAATGACCCTTCTACCTAAGTCCTCCCTAGGTACGAGACTCCATCTCACTTCCAATCATCTCGATGATGTCTAGCAGTCAACTACACCGTTACTGCATCAACAGCTTGATTTCCTAATCTTTTCTATCACATAGACTTTGTAAGACACACTTCCATGACAACCCTTTGGAGTTGCTTCAAAGCTTCCTCCAAGAACAATACATCTCTTACCTACAGGCTTCGAGATAAACACGATGACCATCCCACAAACCGGGTGGTTCATCAACCAACACAGCCCTTATAATCTACATGATGGCTGGCTCACTAAAACTAGGTTACAACCCTTCTATTTATAACCTATTTCCCAACTGGATTTAGGCCTTCAAATCTTATCAAATCTTCTGCTACAAATCTGCAAAAGATTCTGCTACTAAATAGATCTTCAATTAAATCCTCAATTAAATCTTCAATTAAATCTTCAATCTTTACTAGATTTTATCTTTAATCTTCCACACCTTTAAATCAGCTCCACATAATATTTCCAGGATATTATGTATCTTTTAAATCTTCACTATTCAGCTGCAAGATCTTCTCCAAATATCTGATTTGATTTGAATTTAAAAATAGATTTTATCTTCAAATCTTTTCATATCTTTCAGCCCTAAAAAAAGCAACAAGATCTGCTCCACTTTTGATTGCACCAGAATATATCTTTACCAAGATATTCACCTACAATCTCTCACTCTCTTCAGCAGAATATCTCTCCAATAACAGAAACACGCGCAGCCCTAATAACACAGCAGACTGATGTTCTGGTATAGTGATGTCTAGACATCGCATGTGACATCATTCTTCAGCACTTTACCTCTTCAACACAAAAACCACAACAGATGGTTTTCTGATGTTCTGTCAACTGATGTCAAGACATCATGTATAACATCAGACCACAAAACTACAACCCTGTAGCAGCTAATGATACGAACCAATGTTATGACATCAGACATATGACATCAACATTGTTCAGCTTTGTTTTACCAAAATTCCAGCCAATACAAGAACTAACAATCTCCCCCTTTGGCTAATTTTGGCTAAAACAATTTCAGCCTACATCAGAACAACTTGCAGCAGAAACGAACACTTTCACATCAGCATAGGGCAAACTCTCCCTCAAAACAAGAACCAGCATACCATCTGTTCAACTTCGCACACTTCCCCAACAACAAGGCTAACTCTCCCCCTTTTTAGCCACAATTTGACAAGGCTAACTAGGCTAACTCTCCCCCTTTTTAGCCACAATTTGACAACCTCTGAATCTGCCTTTGCTGCAACATCCATAGACAAGTACTCCCCCTATCATGGTTAACTAATGCTCTAGATGGAGATGAACATTTGAGCACCCTTGCTGAGCACATTCACAAACTGTACTTTCACTTTTGGAGAACACAACGAAGTATCCTGTCTGGTTTGACACTGCTCACAGACTCCACGTATCCAACTCCACACGGACAAACTCAATCATCTTCCAAATATAACCATCAGCCATCATGATGTTACTACGTCTCTTCTCATCACCATTCAGTAACATCTTTTGGGATATCAGCTTCTCATTACCATTCAAAGGACTCATTTCGCATAGCAGTTCTTCAAGAAGCTCCCAATAAAGCATAGTCAGAGCAGCTTATTCAGGTTAACATACACACCTAAATACCATAAGCTCGCACACCCTCTCTGATGCAAAGGGTTCAGACTGCAGACTTGCATATTCACAAATTCCTTATCTTCACATGCTTCAAAACTCCACATCTTGCCAGGCTGATCAACTTCTTTCTAGCATGACTTGACAATAGGGCTAGTCCCCTTCACAGGTTTTTCTTCTGCCTTTAGCAAGACCCTGATCTACTTCAGTCTTCTCTACATTCTTCTTCCAAGGCAGACCTTCTACTTCATCATTCTCCCGTATGACTATGTAGACACTCCTTAGGCATAATGTAGGTACCAAGTTCTTGAACCAGGGCATAATCATCCTTTACTAAGGATATCCAACCAGATAATGTCCCAACACAAGTTAGAACATCTGCCACACACCACTAGATCATCATCATGATTCTTGATATGCTCCACCAACTGGACTTACTATTGCATAGTAATCCAAAGACCTAGAGACTTACACTCTCATCCACCTTCAAGAAGAATAATCTCCTTGAGTCTTCAACTCATCACCCTTCTGACCAAGAGTAACTTGTTCCAAGACAAACCTCAATAATAACCAGCTGCCACACTCTGATTATCTTGATTCTTCGAACCCATTTCTGAGATCAACCAATTGCCACAGTTTGATCACCTCAAGCATGAATCCTCATATGAAAACAGCCAAATGCCACATTTTGACCTTTTTCACGTTTGTCAGAACTCTCACAAAGTTATCCTGATCCACCAAGGAAACCAGATCTTCAAGTCACATGTTCCACTTGCTCAAAATCAAACACACTTAGACTCCCTAAGCCATGGTCATGTAACATCTTCTCCTTCCTACAACTCCCGCAAACTGTATGAGACATACCTTTTTGAAGCATCCATAACTCCCATTACTGTAGATCACTCCTATCTTAAGCTGATGTGCCACAACACCAGCTGAGACTTCTGATGTCAAGCTAGATGTCAGAACATTATGACATCCAACTATTGAATTCAGCTCTTCCTTCTGCCACTCAAAAAAACCTCATCCCTTTGCAGAAATAGATTTCCATGCTCTCATAGACTTGATTCAACAATCAAGTTTGAGTAGACAACCTCCATCCTGCTTAGAAACTCCAAAGACTTCAAACCTACCACATCTGAATCTTCAGAAAATAAGTAGTCCAAGACTACCCCATAGCAATACTAAAGAAAGTCACTTCCCTTAGTAGAGCTGACAGTAGAAAGCCAGAGATAACTGCCACTTATCCTCGACCTTCACAACCAGAGCCAACACCATGCTCCAAACCACTTAGATCAGAAACAAACTGATCCAAGCTGTAACCATCAAGATTATGCTATCTTCATGGTCTTCCATCTTCATCTTATCAACTTCCAAGATTAGACCAACAAAACTGCAGTAACTTGCATAACACACTCTTCCAGATAACTGCCAAGCTCCCAATAAGGTCTTTACAAACAGCCAGCAGATGATGCTCACTCCTTCATTCACACACTTCTGATACAGTCTGCTGATAAGGCTACCTCAGGTTGTCATCTTCAAATACCAAGCTTCTCCATCATGTCCCCACAGAAATATCCAGACTGTAGATTTGCATAATCCTCTAGACAAATACTAAGTCTCCCGTCAAAGTATTTACCCTCATGCACACCATCACTAATAGACAGATACTAAGTCTCCCGTCAAAGTATCTACTATTAAACAGAAAAAGATTACCTTCTCACACAAGGCATTCTTTTCTGCACACTTCTGGCACTAGCTGATCCCTTTTTTATAAATTTACACCACTGATGACTCCTGAAACTCCACCATGAGCACAACTAACTTCCTTGGTTGAAAAAGCAATGATGTTTCAACATCAGTTCCGTCATCAGTCTAAATCACATTAACCATTTACTATGGCTTTGGAGACAACAACCACAGTAATCCACACACATCTCTTGCAAGGGACACAAGATGATCGACCATCAGCACCTGATCAACCTTCACACAAGTAAGAGCCTGCATCCTCTACATCTCAAGAGTCTTCTTCTCAACCTTCTGATGTTCAGACCTTCTGTCTGTCTTTGAGATGTTGAATGCCATCCTTCTGCACCTAAAGAGGAGATTCCCTCTAACAAGTTTCTGAAAACAATCAATGACTGGTCATCTAATATGCTTCTCCCAACACTTGAACTTACAAGGATGCCCTTCAATCCTTGCCAAAAAAAATTCCATTATGTGAGGACACCACATAACTGAACTCCAGCTTTAGAGGAAACTTCTCATGCAGATACCAGGGAACCATAATCCTTTGGAAAAAAAACACCAACTTCTCCTTGCACAAATCTGAAATGCTCATCCTATGGTTGGTACACACATATAACTCCTTTCACATAGAATCTGCTCCATGGCCATAAACGAGATTGCAAACAACTGGCTGCTTTGATCAGAAGAAACTTTCAGATATCAGAGAAAATGTCCTTGACATTTGAGCTTGACCTTCACAAAAACAAACAACCTTTGAACACCTACTCACTTGGATCCGAAATACACTAATCCAATGAGTGACACTATATTGATCATCTCTTGACCAACATACATATCTAAGACATGTTTCTTGAAGGAAACATCTTAGACACACAACCCAGATGCCTCCTCTTCCAAGCCAGGAGTAGGTTCCAAACAGATGTGGTCAATACACATTTGTTTAGCCCCCAAGCATCTGTTATGCCATACCTTTATCCAACAAGATTCTGCACAATCTGCTGGTTTTATGTTCCAACATCTGGTAGGACATAAGTTCTCTTCACAAGAAACACACCAAAAGATCCTTTAACACAGCCCAGAGATTGACCTTGTAAGGTTGGAGGCAAGAATAAAATGCTTCTTTCTTCAGACCTCTTTTCAACAAGCTCATATAAGAGTTCCTTTATGAGTGGACTTAGGATGAACCACAAGTATCTTTGGCAACTCTAACAAGCTAGTTGAAGATATCCTCAAGTATCACCACACCATGTGATACATCTTCAGAGGAGAACAGAATGTTGCAGCCTTAACACAAAACCACCGGGAGTTTTCCATCAGATATATATATATATATATATATATATATATATATATATATATATATATATATATATATATATATATATATATATATATATATATATGCAGCGGAACACACACCAGAAAACTCCTCTACAACCTTCAGGCACTGCTCCATAATCCTTGCACATCATCACCATAAGCCAGGTGTCAACACAGTCACAACAGCAGTTCTTATGAAAAGTCCATCCTTCACTTCAAGGGATCATACAAACAACTATATGAACTGACCAAGTCCATAACCCAGCAAAACTATCTTCCTTGCTCATGGACCAGAAAGTATCTTCCCAAGATCTCATCCAGAAACAGACTGGATGCCTGCTCTGATACCAATTGAAATTCTGGTACAGATGTGTGATGTTAAGGTGCAATGTCACAACATCAAACTCTGTTGCATGAACAAGACAATAAAAACAGAATATGAACACAATCAATTATTCACCCAGTTCGGTTCAACCAACCTACATCTGGGGGCATACCAAGCCAGGAAGGAAGTCCACTATTAGTAGTATCAAATTACAGACTCAACAGACCAGTTGACAATCTACCTAATTTAATCCCTACCCAATGACCCTTCTACCTAAGTCCTCCCTAGGTACGAGACTCCATCTCACTTCCAATCATCTCGATGATGTCTAGCAGTCAACTACACCGTTACTGCATCAACAACTTGATTTCCTAATCTTTTCTATCACATAGACTTTGTAAGACACACTTCCATGACAACCCTTTGGAGTTGCTTCAAAGCTTCCTCCAAGAACAATACATCTCTTACCTACAGGCTTCGAGATAAACACGATGACCATCCCACAAACCAGGTGGTTCATCAACCAACACAACCCTTATAATCTACATGATGGCTGGCTCACTAAAACTAGGTTACAACCCTTCTATTTATAACCTATTTCCCAACTGGATTTAGGCCTTCAAATCTTATCAAATATTCTGCTACAAATCTGCAAAAGATTCTGCTACTAAATAGATCTTCAATTAAATCCTCAATTAAATCTTCAATTAAATCTTCAATCTTTACTAGATTTTATCTTTAATCTTCCACACCTTTAAATCAGCTCCACATAATATTTCCAGGATATTATGTATCTTTTAAATCTTCACTATTCAGCTGCAAGATCTTCTCCAAATATCTGATTTGATTTGAATTTAAAAATAGATTTTATCTTCAAATCTTTTCATATCTTTCAGCCCTAAAAATAGCAACAAGGTCTGCTCCACTTATGATTGCACCAGAATATATCTTTACCAAGATATTCGCCTACAATCTCTCACTCTCTTCAGCAGAATATCTCTCCAATAACAGAAACACGCGCAGCCCTAATAACACAGCAAACTGATGTTCTGGTATAGTGATGTCAAGACATCGCATGTGACATCGCTCTTCAGCACTTTAACTCTTCAACACAAAAAC
Source organism: Lathyrus tuberosus (assembly GCA_022829125.1). NCBI lineage: Eukaryota > Viridiplantae > Streptophyta > Magnoliopsida > Fabales > Fabaceae > Lathyrus > Lathyrus tuberosus. Next base: position 1,197,650 of record JALAZF010000159.1, read on the forward strand.
CACAACAGATGGTTTTCTGATGTTCTGTCAACTGATGTCAAGACATCATGTATAACATCAGACCACAAAACTACAACCCTGTAGCAGCTAATGATACGAACCAATGTTATGACATCAGACATATGACATCAACATTGTTCAGCTTTGTTTTACCAAAATTCCAGCCAATACAAGAACTAACACAATATTTTACTCACTCAACATAATGGTAAGTTTCATTCAGTTGTTACACCCTAGCAAACGAAACATCATTATTTTCCGCATAACAAACTAAAATACCATCTTCTCTAAGGAGTAAGGAAGCTCGAACCTCAAACCAACACTTTTCTTTGACTCTCTCATCATATTTCAACTATGTAAAACTCTTTTCATGTTGTTGTTGTTGATGTATTTATAGTTGTTGTTGTTGTTGTTGTTGTTGATGTTGTTGTTGTTGTTGTTGTGGTTGTTGTTGTTGTTGTTGCTATTGTTGTTGTTGTTGTTATTGTTGTTGTTGTTGTTGGTTTTGTTATTGTCATGGTTTTTGAGACTTAGGGTATAATGCAGTGTTATTTTTCATGTATTTGTAATTGTTGTTGTTTATTGTTATTGTTGTTTTATTTTGGAGTGTTTATTTTTATTTTACTTTCAGAAGCTGTATGTGATTATGGATCTAAGTTGGATAAGAGCCAATAAATTAAGTAAAGAGTATGAGAATGGGGTGATTCAATTTCATGAATTCGTGGAAAAAAACCTTCCTAAATATAATGAGATTTTTTAGTGTCCTTGTAAAATTTTCCGAAATACGCAAAAAAAAATTTAGGTTATGATGAAATTATTCAAAATTACTCGAAATGGGTATGGCATACTGATGTGACAAAAAAGACCTATGTCACATAGAAATGAAGATGATGAATTTATGAATGATACTCTAGAAGATATGATTCGTGATATTGGAGTATATGCTTTTATGAAAGCTCCTGTGGAAGATACTTTGCAAAGAGACCTCGAAGAGTCGTTATATCCGGGATGAAAAAATTTTATAAGATTGTTAGCTGTGTTAAGACTATTTAATTAAAGCAAGAGGTGGGTGGACGGATAAAAGTTTCACTAAATTGCTTGAATTGTTGCAAGAAATGCTTCTATAAGGTAACACGTTGTTGAACCGTATTTATGAGACCAAGAAGATATTGTGTCCAATGGGGTTGGACTATGTCAAAATACATGTATGTCATAATGATTGCACATTATATGGGAAATAGTATGAAAACTTGAAGGAGTGCCCGAGGTGTGGGAATTCACACTACAAGAAGAATGACAATGGTGCTAAAGATAATGATGGTGTAACTAGAAAATGTTGAGAATGAAATTCCTTGTGTTGAAGCATGTTACTCGACAGAAGCAAGGAAATGTCGAAATTTTGAAATATGTCTCGACTGAATTTCAGACAAAGCTTTATTTGTTTGTTTTAGTTAACTTAGTTAGGTTAGTTAGGGTTTGCTTGGTATATATGCAACCTTAATCTATAAATAGGGACGAAACCTATTATTGTAAAGTGTGAAAAATGAATGCAGTTGCATAGAAATAAAGAGTAGAAGTTTCTCTGTAGTTTTCACAATTCTTCTTCCAATTTTCTCTAAAACCCTAATTTTTCTTTCTTCCCTAATTCATCTTTTCTTTCTTCTCTCATTATTGATTGTGCAGTGAAATCATCTTGTTCATCAAGATCCATTTAGGAATTCTCCATATGTTTGGTGTAATTCCAACATATGGTATCTAAAGCACTAGCTATGTGATTCTTGGGAAGCATAACACAATGAATCATCCAAACAAGCATTTTCCGGCGAGTCTCTCAATTCTTAAGAATCCGAATTATGTGAATTGGTGCAAGCAGATGAAGATTATGTTTTATTTTTCAGATTTTTGGGATCTTGTGAAGGAAGGAGTAACACCACTTGCAAAAAATGCGACAGATGAAGAAAAGGCTGCATATAAAGAGTTGAAGAAGAAATATTATAAAGCTCTCTTGATAATTCATCAATGTATTTATCCAAATAATTTTAAAAAGATGAGTGATGTTGAATAAGCGAAAGAAGCATGGGAAACCTTGGAGAAATCGTTTGGAGGCGCTGAAAAGGTGAAAGAGGTGAGGCTACAAACTCATAAAAGAATGTATTAATTGCTTCAGACGGAAGAAAGTGAAAGCATAACTGACTTTTTTCACTAGGGTTATGAAACTGGTGAATCAAATCAAGGTACATGGAGAAGTGTTTACATCACGATCAGTTGTTGCAAAGATCTTGAGGTCATTGGATCCAAAGTTTGACCACATGGTAGTAGCCATAGAAGATTCAAAAGATTTGTCAACATTGAAAAAGGAAGAGCTTCAAGGGAAACTTGAATATCATCTAAAGAGCTGCAATCAAGTCAAAGAGTGATGTGGCTTTGCAACCACGACCAACAAGAGAAAAGAAAGGCAAAGGGAAATGGTTTGACAACATAGGTAGAAGAGGCTACAAAAATTATATTGGTTGAGGAAACCAACAAGAAGGAAATGTGTCGAACCAAAGAAGACCCTCATACCAAAGCAACCACATAGGTGGTGTCAGAGATAGAGGAAGAGGTGGTGGTTAAAAACCTGACAAAAGTCACATTCAATGTTTCAATAGTCAAAAGTATGGTCATTACTCTAGTTATTGTCTTGAAAAACAAAAGAATCAAGATAATGATGCAAAGCAGGCAAAGCTTGAAGAACAATAGATGTTGCTAATGGTCACAACAAGAGATGAAGAAAGACTCAAGGATGGTAATTAGACTCATGATGCTCATCACATATGACTGGTAGGAAAGATTGGGTTGTCAACATAAAACCCTCAATGAAAAACATGGTAAAATTTGCAAACGACAATACTATTGTAGCTGAAGGTATTGTTGGTGTTCTGATTATGAGGAAAGATGGCAAAAGATCAGTAATTTCCAATGTATTGTATATACTAGGAATGAAGAGTAATTTTCTCAAGGCAGGGTAGTTGGTCGAAAAGAACTACAAAGTGTCGATCGAAGACAGGATGATGAAAGTTCTTGACTCAAGTGGAAGGTTAATATTGAAGGATCCCATGTCTCAAAATAGAACCTTCAAGATTAAACTTAACGTGATGGAGCATAAGTGCCTTGTAACTGCAGCTAGCAGGGATGAATGTATATGGCACTATAGACTTCACCATCTCAAATTTAAAGACATCAGAGATCTAAAAAGAAGAAATATGGTTTCAGGGTTACCAGAAATTGACATTCCAAATGAAGTGTGTGAAAAATGTGTGTAGGCAAAGCAGCACAAGAACAGCTTCAGCAAGGATCTAGGAAGCCAGTCGAAGTCAATTCTTCAAGTCATATACTTTGATGTATATGGTCATATCCAGGTGGATTCGATTGGAGATAACAAATACTTTGTCACATTCATAGACGATTTCAATAAAAAATTATGGACTTACCTGATCAACAAGTAAAGTTAAGTGATCAAGGTATTTGCCAAGTTTAAATATATGGTCGAAAGATCAAGATTCAGAGGACTGGTGGTCCTGAAGAATATGTGTCAAAAGACTTTGACACATTATGTGAAAAAAAGGGATTATGCATGAGGTGGTGCCACCCTACACTCCACAGTAGAATGGAACTCCAGAAAGGAAGAACATAACCATAATGAATATGGTTAGAAGTATGTTGAAAGGAAAACATTTACCCAAAGAATTATGGGGAGAAGTTGTGTCGACTGCAACATATATACTGAACAAATGTCCGACGAAGAAGCTAGAAGGAATCACACCAGAAGAATGTTGGTCTGGTGTCAAGCCTAGCTTAATTCATCTAAACGTAATTGGATCTATTGATATAGACACATGCCTGGTCAGTTGAGAAGACATATTGATGACAAGTCGAGTCAAATAATCCTAATAGGATATCATTCGACTAGAGGATACAAGTTGTTCGACCCAATGAACAAGCAAGTAGTGTTCAACAAGGACGTGGTCATATATGAGCTTAAGGAATAGAATTGGACTAAAAATGTCAATAAGGATTCAGTGAGAATCCTATGTGAAGAACTAGCAAGTGAAGTCGATACAGAGGTTCGACAAGAAGAAATTATAGGTCAAACAAGCACAAGAAGACCTTAGAGAACAAGACACATGTCTACAAGGTTGCAAGAGGTGTGATTACATCAGATGATGTGGTTAATGATGAAGGTGAGCTGGTACACTATGATTTCTATGCAGATGTCAAACCATTCCATTCAGCTGAGGTATTGAAGTATTTGAAGTGGATGAAAGCAATGAATGAGGAGCTGAAGTCCATCGAAGTCAATAACACTTAGTCACTTGTCGAATTGCCTCAAGGTAGGAAGGCAATCGATGTGAAGTGGGTATACAATGTGAATTTGAATCCAAAAGGAAAAGTAACTCGACAAAAGGTGGGACTTGTGGCGAAAGGATTTCTTCGGAAAGAAGGAATCGACTTCAACGAAGTTTTTGCACCTGTTGCTAGGATCAAAACAATCAAGTTAGTTATTGGTCTAGAAAACATGAACAACTGGAATATGTGTTAGATGAATGTGAGATGTGCATTCCTTAATGGCCATTTAGGTGAGGAAATTTATGTTGCATAACCAGTTGGGCTTGTGAAACAAGGGGAAGAAAGCAAGGTATACAGGTTGCATAAAGCCCTGTATGGACTCAAACAAGCTCCAAGGGCTTGGATAAAGAATATAAATATCTTTCTAAGGGAGAAGGAATTTGTGAAATGCACAATGAGCATGGATTGTATGTAAGAAAAAGCAAGAGTGAATTGCTTAAACTATATCTCTATGTCGATGACCTATTGATAACAGGTATCTACAAGAAAGAGATCGAAGACTTCAAAGGTGATCTTAGCAAGGAATTCGAAATGTATGATCTAGGAAAATTTCCATACTTCATTGGCATCGAATTCTACAAGATTAGTAGAGGTTTGATGATGCATCAAAAAAGATATGCAAGCGAGATACTCAAGAGATTTGAGATGGAAGACTACAATTCGACTTTCACACCTGCTGAACCAAGGTTGCAACTGTCGAAATAATCAGAGGAAGATCATGTCGACCCAACACAGTAAAAAATACTTATTGTGTTATTAAGATACCTTTGTCACACAAGGCCTGATTTAGTATACAGTGTAGGTATGGTGAGTTGATTCACGGAGAAGCCAAAGGTATCACGTCTAGTAGCGATGAAGAGGATTCTAAGGTATCTGAAAGAAACTCTCGAATATGGTATTTTGTTTCTTGCAGCTGATGAAGGAAAATAATTCAAACTAGTGGCTTACACCAACTCAAGTTGGTGTAGTGATGCTGAGGATAGAAAATCCACAGCTGGATATGTGTTTATGCTAGGTGGTGCACCAATTGCTTGGAACACAAGAAAAGAGCTAGTTGTGGTTTTGTCATCATGTGTAGCAGAGTACATAACTGCTTCTCTTTGTGCACGTCAAGCAACATGGATGGTAAATTTGGTCGAAGAAATTACAGTGAAGAATCATGGAGCAATTACCATGAAGTTCGACAATATGTCTGCTATCAATCTGGCAAAGAATCTGATAGCACGTGGAAGTAGCAAGCACATTGAAATGAGGTTCCATTATATTCGAGAGAAAGTAGCAAGTGGAAAGCTGAACTTGGAACACCGCATAACTGATAACTAGATTATAGACATCATGACAAAACGTAAGCAGGTCGAAGTGTTCAATAAATTAAGATCTATGATGAATATAGATATCTTAGACACAATCAATTAAGTGGTGTGTTAAGAATGTAATTCCTTGTGTCGAAATGTCAAAATATGTCTTGATAGAATTTCAGACATAACTTTATTTATTTATTTTAGCTGAGTTAGTAAAGTTAGTTAGGGTTTGCTTGGGGTGCAAGCAACCTCAATCTATAAATAGGGAGGAACCTTATTATTATAAAGTGCATCGCAGACAATTAAATGCATGTCACATATGCCTAAGTTAAATGTAATAACTTGTGTTGAAATAAGCGAGACTAAGAGACATTTAGATTAAACCGTGTGTTTTGAAAAGTACTATGGAGACATTATTATATATAGATATATTTCAACTAATTACATGATATAGTCGATGTGGGACTATTCTATATACAAATATTCTTAACACTATATATATTTACGAATATCAACACTCCCCCTCAAGCTTGAGCATATAAGTCAAATGCACCAAGTTTGTTACATATATAGTTAGTTTTGGGGCTTCGTAGGGATTTTGTAAACACATATGCCAATTGATCATTAGAGTTGACAAACCTTGTGACGATGCCGCCTGACTCGATCTTCTCTCTGACAAAGTGAGTGTCTATCTCAATATGTTTGGTTCTCTCATGGAAGACTGGATTTGAAGCAATGTGTAATGCAGCTTGATTATCACAAATAAGTGTCATTGATCTTGCTTCTTCAATTTGAAGTTCCTTGAGCAACTATTTTAACCAAATAAGTACACATGTTGCCATTGCCATGGCCCTATACTCTGTCTCGACGCTTGATCATGCAACTACATTTTGTTTCTTACTTTTCCAATATATATGGTTTCCTCCAACAAGGACACAATACCCATAGGTGGGTCGTCTGTCAATGGGTGACCCTGCCATATCAGCATCGGAGTATCCAACTATCTCAGTATGTCCTTTATCCTCATACACAAGACCTTTTCCTGGAGCACATTTGATGTATCTCAAAATCTAGATAACAGCATCCATGTGTTCTTGACAAGGGGAATTTAAGAACTGGCTTACCACATTGACTGCAAAAGAAATGTTTGGACGAGTGTGTAACACCCAAAATTTGTAAGAATATTTACTTAATTTATTTAAATATAATATTCGTGATTTTTAGTGAATTTTGGTGGTTTGTGTTGATGTGTGTATTTTTGTGGAGTTTTGGTTATTTATTTAAATAATAGTATATAATATGGAATATATTAGTATTATTATTAATTTAAATAATATTAGAAGGATTAAGGGTAAATTGGACTTTTATGGAGGAGTTAGTGAGAGTAATATTGGGAAAGCCCGTTTTAGAAGCCCAAAGGTTAGGTTTAACAAAAAGGAGAATTTGAGAGGAATATGATTCATTTTGTTAGACCGTGAAAAGAAGGAAAAGGCTAGAGCTCTGAGGAAAGAGGGAAAAGCTTAGGATTCGAGAAGGTTTCCAAGAACTCAAGAAAGAAATCTTGGAATCGACAATCTAAGGTATGAGGAGTATTGCCTTTCATTGTTTTCAATATAGGAATTCAATGTGTTTAAAGCGTACTTTTGAGGTTTACGTGGGTTGGTGGTTTTATGAGTAAATTGATGATTTAGGGGTACTTTTGTGGATTGATGATGGATTATTAAGGGTTGAATTGAATCGGATAAAAATAGGCCTTCGAGGCTAATTCCTCTATTGATGTTGTTTTGACCTTGAAGGGAAAAGGGTTTGTGGGAGTTGTGAAGGTATTTGAATTTGTGAAGGTTTATGTGAATTGAAGCTTAAGATAGTATAATAAATCGGCCTAATAGTCGTGGGTTTTGTGTCCTTGTTGCCTTAATACCTTAGGGATGTTTTGGGGATGTTTTTGAGTAAATGAGGCTGGAATCGTAGGGGTTTTTGGGTCAGATATGCTACTGATGCGTAGCAGCGATTGCAGGAAATCACGACTTCGCAAAGCAAATGATTCCTTCGCAAAGCGAACGTTCGCTCCAGATTCGTACAGCGAACCTCCCGGCGAATACCTTCGCTAGGCGAATAGAGGGTAGCGAGGGAGTTACAGAATGGGGATTCCTCTGGTTTTTGTATGGGATTTTGGGGTTCGCTGGCAGCTCGCTAGGCGAACACCCCAGCAAACAAGTTAGCAAAGCGAACTATCTAGCGAACGCCTGCTGTTTGCGAATTTTGTTTTATGATTCATGTGTTGTCTTGATGTTTTGAGCTGTGATTATTCTGATGAATTACCATGTGTATATTGATAATTATGAGATGATGATTTATGACGTTTTGTTGAATAAATGACGATATGATTAACATGAGATTTTGATGAATGATGATGCACGTAATGACTTTTATTGATGATAATGATGTTGTGTATCATGCATTCATAGCATTTAAAACTTCGGTCTATGGTGGCTTCAATCTCATTGTGTGGATGTGAGGTAATTTTGACGTGCTCCAGTTCTTGTGTAGAATCGATCCTAATGATGGGGATCTTTGGAGGATGATGGCCTAGTGTCCATCGACTTTGACGAATTGGTACCACATGCATGAGTCTTGTTGTGCATTAGATTTCTTTAGCATTGATGTGATATATGATATCCTGATTTTGGATATTTTCCTTTGTGATGACCCTGATGATGTTTTATATGATGATGACGCCATTTTATGCATATCCTGTTTTTATATTGATTATAATGAATTGTAATTACTCACCATGCCTGTTTAAATGTTGCCTCCACATGGGTAACGTGCAAATGATCAGCCTTAGTTGTGGATGCCTTCGAAGACTTTTGGAGTTTATTTGCGTTTGGTTGATGTAGAGGGTCTTGCTCTGATATTGTAACACCGGGTTGTGTCGTTGAGTCGAACCATGTTGAGTTGTTATTTTATTGTTATTTTTGAATGATTATGGTTTTTATTTGGAAACCCTTTTGATTTTGGATTATTGTGGTTATGGTGGTTCCGCTGCTAATTTGATGGCTTTTAAGTATTTTGAGGAAAATCCGTTCTTTACAGAGCAATTGTTTTATTTGAATTTTATTGAGAAATGTGCACCCTTCTGAGGTGATTTTTACTCTGATATTATGTTATTTCTGCTGCGATAATTGTGGGGTAGAAAAGGGTGTTACATTAGTGGTATCAGAGCAGGTCGGTCCGTCCGGCCAGGTTTCACTTGATGTCAGTCCCGTTTTAGTCGACGAGTGTGTGTACACTATCGATGTTTTGTTTCTTCTAACCTTGTTAGTGGTGTGCAAGATGGCTGGAAGAAATGATCGTGCTATTGCTCATGCGTTGGAATCAGTTGCTCAAGTAGTGGCTCAGCTTAATCCGAATGGTGGAGTTCCAGATGAGTTTCGTGCTTTGGGGAAGTTTCAGAGGAACAATCCACTGACTTTTGTGGGTACTCATGATCCATCAAGTGCACACAAGTGGCTGAAGGCGATCGAGAAGATCTTCCGAGTGATGGGGTATACTAATGAGCAACAAGTTCAGTTTGGAACGCATATGCTGGAAGAAGAGGCCGAGGATTGGTGGGATAACACCCGTCAGAGACTCGCAGATGTTTGCTCTGTGATAACCTGGGTTGTGTTTAAGCAGGAATTTCTGGGAAAGTATTTTCCAGAGGATGCTCGTGGCAAGAGAGAAGTGGAATTCCTTGAGCTGAAGCAAGGAGACATGACTGTGGGGGAGTATGCTTCAAAGTTTGAGGCACTGGTGAAGTTCTGTCCGCACTACAATAGTGCTGATGCTAAGATGTCCAAGTGTCTCAAGTTTGAGAATGGGCTGAGACCAGAAATTAAGCAGGGTATTGGGTATCAACAGATCCACAGGTTTTCTGAGTTGGTGGACAAGAGCAGAATCTACGATGAGGATAACCGAGCTTGATCTGCTCACTACAAGTAGTTGAGTGAGAAGAAAGGGAAGTATAGGGGAAGCCTTATACAACTTCAGCTGACAAAGGGAAGCAGAAGGCTTCATAGGGGAAAAAGACAAGTGGGGGAGCTTCTCCCGCTTCTGGGAAGTGTTATAAGTGTGGCGAGCAAGGCCACCGTGCTGATGTGTGCACCAATAGTGTGTTGAGGTGCTACAAATGTGGTAAAAAGGGTCATAGAGCTACAGACTGCAAGGACGATGGTCCAACCTGTTTCAATTGTGGGGAGAAAGGTCATATCAGTACCCAATGTCAAAAGCCAAAGAAGACCGCTACTGCCACTCAGACCAGTGGCCGGGTGTTTGCTTTGAGTGGTGCAGAAGTGCCAGAGAAGGACAACCTGATTCGAGATACATGTTTTATTAATAATATCAAGTTGGTTGCTGTTATTAATATTGTGCTACTCATTCTTTTATCTCGCTTGAATGTGCTAATAGATTGGGTTTGAAGTTGTCTGATATGAATGGGAATATGGTAATAGAAACTCCAGCTAATGGTTCTGTTACTACTACCCTTGTGTGTTTGAGATGTCCTTTGACGATTTTTGGGAAGAGTTTTGTGATGGATTTGGTGTGCTTACCCTTGCACCAAATCGATGTAATCTTTGGAATGAACTGGTTGGAGTTCAACCATGTTCACATCAACTGTTATAATAAGACTGTGGAGTTTCCTGAGTTTGGTGATGCTGGAGAGTTGATGTTCTTATCTGCTAAGCAAGTGGATGAACTGGTGGGAGACGAACCCCTGGTGTTTGCAATGTTTGCATCATTGCATATTGATCGTGAAGTTGCAAGTGTTGACTTACCTGTTGTGTGTGAATTTCCAGATGTATTTCCTGATGACATCAGTGATTTGCCTCCAGAATGTGAAGTAGAGTTTACGGTGGACTTAATACCAGGTACGAGTCCAGTGTCGATGGCTCCTTATCGGATGTCAGCTTCTGAGTTAAGTGAAATGAAGAAACAGTTGGAAGAGTTGCTTGAGAAGAGGTTTGTTAGACCAAGTGTTTCTCCGTGGGGTGCTCCTGTGGTGTTAGTGAAGAAGAAGGACGGAAGTATGAGGTTGTGTGTTGATTATCGGCAGTTGAATAAAGTGACTATCAAGAATAAGTATCCGCTTTCGAGAATTGACAATTTGATGGATCAGTTGGTAGGAGCTTGTGTGTTCAGTAAGATTTATTTGAGGTCTGGTTATCATCAGATTCGTGTTAAGCCTGATGATATTCCGAAGACGACTTTCAGGACGAGGTATGGTCACTATGAATACACTGTGATGCCATTTGGTGTATCCAATGCACCTGGTGTGTTCATGGAGTACATGAATCAGATTTTTCATGAGTATTTGGATAAGTTTGTGGTGGTGTTTATCGATGATATCTTGATATATTCTAGATCTGAAGAAGAACATGCTGAGCATTTGAGAACGGTGTTGCAAGTATTGAAGGAGAAGAAGTTGTATGCAAAGCTATCCAAGTGTGAGTTCTGGTTAAAGGAAGTGAGTTTTCTTGGCCATGTAATTTCAAGTGGCGGGATTGTTGTTGATCCCTCTAAAATTGATGCTATGTTATAGTGGGAGACTCTGAAGTCTGCTACCGAGATACAAAGTTTTCTGGGATTGGCGGGTTATTACCGCAAGTTTATTGAAGGCTTTTCTAAGTTGGCAATACCTTTGACTCATTTGACTCGAAAGGGTCAAGCTTTTGTGTGGGATGTAGCTTGTGAAGAGAGTTTTGTGGAATTGAAGAAGAGGTTGACGACCGCTCCAGTGTTGATCTTGCCTAATCTGATCGAATCTTTTGTGGTGTATTGTGCTGCGTCGAAGATGGGTCTTGGTGGAGTATTGATACAGAATGGACAAGTTGTTGCCTATGCTTCGAGACAGTTGCGAGTTCATGAGAGGAATTATCCTACGCATGACTTAGAATTGGCCGCTGTGGTGTTTGTGTTATTTGGAGACATTATTTGTTTGGCTCTAAGTTTGAAGTGTTCAGTGATCATAAAAGTCTGAAGTATTTATTGATCAGAAAGAATTGAATATGAGGCAGAGGAGGTGGTTAGAGCTGTTGAAGGATTTTGATTTTGATTTGAGCTATCATCCGGGCAATAGAAAATGTAGTGGCCGATGCATTGAGCAAGAAGTCATTGCATATGTCGATGCTTATGGTGAAAGAATTGGAATTAATTGAGCAATTTCGAGATTTGAGTTTGGTATGTGAAAAGACCTCTGACAGTGTGAAGTTGGGAATGTTGAAGTTGACTAGTGGTATTCTGGAAGAAATCAGAGTGGGACAGCAAACTGATTTAAAGTTGGTTGACCGGTTGACTTTGATTAACCAAGATAACAGAGGAGAATTCCGGATTGATGAGAACGGTGTGATGAGGTTTCGGGATAGGGTATGTGTTCCAGATGTTCCAGAAATCAAGAAGAGTGTTCTAGAAGAAGGACACCGAAGTAGGTTGAGTATTCATCCCGGTGCTACGAAGATGTACCAGGATTTGAAAAAGTTGTTTTGGTGGCCGGGTATGAAGAAGGATATCGCAGAGTTCGTTTATGCGTGCTTGACTTGCCAGAAGTCAAAGATTGAGCATCAGAAGCCTTTAGGTATGATGCAGTCGTTGAACATTCTAGAATGGAAATGGGATAGTATTTCCATGGATTTTGTATCGAGATTACCGAGAACTGCTAAGGGAAATGATTCAGTTTGGGTGATCATGGATAGATTAACTAAATCGGCTCATTTCTTGCCGATGAAGATTAATCGTTCTATGCAGAAGTTAGCCGAGATGTACATCGAAGAGATTGTGAAGTTGCATGGGATACCTTCGAGTATTGTGTCAGATAGAGATCCGAGATTTACATCTAGGTTCTGGAAGAGTTTGCAAGATGCTTTGGGTACTAAGTTGAGGATGAGTTTTGCCTATCATCCGCAGATGGACGGTCAGACAGAAAGGACTATTCAATCCTTAGAGGATTTACTGAGGGCTTATGTGTTGCATCACGGAGGATCTTGGGATAGCCATTTACTGTTGATTGAGTTCGCATACAATAATAGTTTTCATGCTAGTATTGGGATGATGCCCTATGAAGCTTTGTATGGGAGAAGGTGTAAGACTCCTTTGTGTTGGTATGAGTCGGGCAAGAGTGCTGTACTCGGACCTGAGATTATGCAAGAGACGACTGAGAAGATTAAGATGATCCAAGAAAGGATGAGAGCGTCGCAGAGTCGTCAGAAGAGCTACCATAATAAGAGGAGGAAGACACTTGAATTCCAAGAGATAGATCACATGTTTTTTATGGTGACGCCAGTGACTGGTGTGGGCCGAGCTTTGAAGTCGAGGAAGCTCACTCCACGTTTTGTTGGTTCATATCAAATCTTGCAGAGGATAGGAGAGGTAGCCTATCGAATTGCTTTACCGCCGTCATTTGAGAATTTGCATGACATGTTCCATGTGTCTCAGTTGAGGAAGTATATTCCAGATCCGTCGCATGTGATTCAGATGGATGATGTACAAGTGAGGGATAACCTGATAGTGGAAGCATTACCTGTGCGGATTGATGGTCGAGAGATGAAGCAACTGCGGGGTAAAGACATAAAATTGGTGTAGGTGTTGTGGGGTGGACCAGCTGGCGAAAGTTGGACTTGGGAACGTGAAGATCAAATGAGGGAGTCATATCCGACTCTATTTCTTTGAGGTAATTTTCGAGGGCGAAAATTATTTAAGTGGGGGAGAGTTGTAACACCCCAAATTTGTAAGAATATTTATTTAATTTATTTAAATATAATATTTGTGTTTTTTAGTCAATTTTGGTGGTTTGTGTTGATGTTGGTATTTTTGTGGAGTTTTGGTTATTTATTTAAATAATAGTATATAATATGGAATATATTAGTATTATTATTAATTTAAATAATATTAGAAGGATTAAGCGTAAATTGGACTTTTAAGGAGGAGTTAGTGAGGGTAATATTGGGAAAGCCCATTTTAGAAGCCCAAAGGTTAGGTTTAACAAAAAGGAGAATTTGAGAGGAATAGGATTCATTTTTTTAGACCGTGAAAAGAAGGAAAATGCTAGAGCTCCGAGGAAAGAGGGAACAACTTAGGATTCGAGAAGGTTTCCAAGAACTCAAGAAAGAAAGTTTGGAATCGACAATATAAGGTATGAGGAGTATTTCCTTTCATTGTTTTCAATATAGGAATTCGATGTGTTTAAAGCGGACTTTTGAGGTTTACGTGGGTTGGTGGGTTTATGAGTAAATTGATGATTTAGGGGTACTTTTGTGGATTGATGATGGATTATTAAGGGTTGAATTGAATCGGATAAAAATAGGCCATCGAGGCTAATTCCTCTGTTGAAGTTGTTTTGACCTTGAAGGGAAAGGGGTTTGTGGGAGTTGTGAAGGTATTTGAATTTGTGAAGGTTTATGTGAATTGAAGCTTAGGATAGTGTAATAAATCGGCCTAATAGTCGTGGGTTTTGTGTCCTTGTTGCCTTAATACATTATGGATGTTTTGGGGATGTTTTTGTGGTAAATGAGGCTGGAATCACAGGGGTTTTTGGGTCTGATATGCTACTGATGCGTAGCAGCGATTGCATAAAATCACGACTTCGCAAAGCGAATGATTCCTTCTCAAAGAGAACGTTCGCTCCAGATTTGCACAGTGAACCTCCCAGCGAATACCTTCACTAGGCGAATAGAGGGTAGTGAGGGAGAGACAAAATGAGGGTTCCTCTGGTTTTTGTATGGGATTTTGGGGTTCGCCGGCAGCTCGCTAGGCGAATACCCCAGTGAACAAGTTCGCAAAGCGAACTATCTAGCGAATGCCTGCAATTCATGAATTTTGTTTTATGAGTCATGTGCTGTCTTGATGTTTTGAGGTGTGATTATTCTGATGAATTACCATGTGTATATTGATAATTATGAGATGATGATTTATGACGTTTTGATGAATAAATGACGATATGATTAACATGAGATTTTGATGAATGATGATGCATGTAATGACTTTTATTGATGATAATGATGTTGTGTATCATGCATTCATAGCATTTCAGACTTCGGTCTATGGTGGCTTCAATCCCATTGTGTGGATGTGAGGTAATTTTGACGTGCTCCGGTTCTTGTGTAGAATCGATCCTAATGATGGGGATCTTTGGAGGGTGATGGCCTAATGTCCATCGACTTTGATGAATTGGTACCACATGCACGAGTCTTGTTGTGCATTGCATTTATTTGGCATTGATGTGATTTATGATATTGTGATTTTGGATATTTCCTTTTGTGATGACCCTGATGATGTTGTATATGATGATGACGCCATTTTATGCATATCCTGTTTTTATATTGATTATAATGAATTGTGATTACTCACCCTGCCTGTTTGAATGTTGCCTCCACGTGTGTAACGTGCAGATGATCAGGCTTAGCCGTGGATGCCTTCGAGGACTTTTGGAGTTTATTTGCTTTTGGTCGATGTAGAGGGTTTTGCTCTGATATTGTAACATCGGGTTGGGTCGTTGAGTCGAACCATGTTGAGTTGTTATTTTGTTGTTATTTTTGAATGATTATGGTTTTTATTTGGAAACCCTTTTGATTTTGGATTATTGTGGTTATGGTGGTTCCGCTGCTAATTTGATGACTTTTGAGTATTTTGAGGAAAACCCGTTGTTTACGGGGCAATTGGTTTATTTGATTTTTATTGAGAAATGTGCACCCTTCTAAGGTGATTTTTACTCTGATATTATGTTATTACTGCTGCGATAATTGTGGGGTAGAAAAGGGTGTTACAGAGTGACAATGAGATAATTCAACTTTCCAACCAATCTCCTATACCTTCTTGAGTCAGATAGAAGCTCCCCCTGATTGGGTTGTAGTTTGACACTTGGATCCATAGGAGTATCGACTGGTTTAGCATTTACCAAACATGTTTCTTCCAAAATATCCATAGCCTATTTCCGTTGAGAAATCACCAAACCATCTCTGGATTAGGCTACTTAAATACCCAAGAAATAATGGAGTTTACCAAGATCTTTTGTCTAAAATTGTTTCGAGAGATGTTTCAACTAGAGTATTCCCTGCTGATCACTACCAGTTATGACAAATTCATCTACATACATAATAAGATAAATACACCCTTGGGGTGAGTGACGATAAAAAACAAAATGGTTAGCTTCACTATGGACCATACCAAACTGTTGTACTACAGTATTGAATCTGCCAAACCAAGCTCTCGGAGATTGCTTAAGACCATAAAGAGACCTGTGTAGCCTACAAACCATGTTCGATGACCCCCCTGAGTAACAAACCCTAGTGGTTGCTCCATATATACTTCCTCTTCAAGATCATCATGTAAGAATGCATTTTTGATGTCAAGTTGATGAAGAGGCCAATTTCAAATGGCTGCAATGGCTAGAAAAAGTCTAACAGATTCCATCTTGGCTATATGCAAAAATGTATCACTATAATCCAACCCAAAAATCTGAGTGTATCCTTTGGCTATCAAGCGAGCTTTAAATCGACCAATCTTACCATCTGGACCAACCTTCACTGTATAAAGCCAACGACAACCTACTAAAGATTTCCCATGGGGTAGTGTTATACCTTAATTTTTACCCCTAAGATCCCACCTCATTTACATCTTCACAAAGAATCAAGATCACAAACTTCGTTCTCCCCTAACTCTCATACCTTTGGGTTCACCTTTGAAGAGATCACCAAGCACATTTTGTATATCTTTCATTTTTGTGCTTATACGCTTTATATTTTACTAACCTCTAATCAAAAATATAAAAATATGTGCCTTATCCTTTTTGTTCCTTTTGCAAGATAGGGTTTACAATCAAGAATATCAAGTCAATGCATTCTCAGCTAGGGTTTAGATTCCCCAAGTCAAAGTGTGGTCAACCCTTGATCTTCAAAGGATATTCATCAAAGCATGATTCCTAATATTAAATCATAAGGTTTCAAGCATCATTCAATTCCATTTTGATCAAAGATATCTCAAAATTGGATGCCTTGTTTCTCAAGAAATTTCCAAGGTTCGTGTGTTTATTTCCATGCCTTCATCAACAAGTTTCATCAATTCATGGCATGCTTCATCAAAGGAAAATCAAGAAAAAATTATTTTGAGTCCATATGATCATCAATGAGCTTTGAAGTTCAAGAAAAGTCCAAAGGTTGCAAGTTTGTTCAAGGAGGTTTGACCAAAAAGTCAACATTTTAAGCCTAAGTTCAAGACTTCACAATTTCTTCATACTTCAACATTTTTGAATTCTTCTTTAGGAAAATGACTCATCTTGACACCCTCTATAACTTCTCTTCACAAGTCAATATCCAATTGTTCTTGGAAGACCATCAAAAGTTTGAAGACATTATAGGTCATCTTGTGGACTTAGAAAATTTTGGCCTAGGTTCAAGCTTGGCATGCATAACTTCCAAAAATCATAACTCCTTCATTATTCAACTTTTATGGGAGATTCTTTTTTCCAAATATCCCTCTTGATGTCCTCTACAACTTTGCTTTAGAGGTCAAACATCAATTCATGCTCTAAGAACCTCAAATCTTGAAGGCCACTTATGCACAAAACTAGGTCATGACATGTTTGACCTATTGCCTGGCCAGATTTTCAGGGCCACGACCTCAACTTTCACCTCATGCCATTTTCACTTCAAGCATCCTTTTGGATTGATTCCTTTTGCATTGTATTCTACTCCATGAATAGATCATTTGGCTCAAAGAAAATCAAAGAATGCACGAGCAGATTGTATTTGGCCTCATCATGAACATGGCTAGCTGAAGCTGAACCTTGGTCCATGATCATAATTGCAAATTAACAAAAATCTCATTTTTAAGTCAATGTGTGCACGTGATTAAGACCTGGTGATGTTTAGTGGTGTACAAGGATAAAAAATGACTTGAAATTGCACATAATAGCCTGCGTTTTTAGTGACTTCATGATCAAGAATTGCCACACTTTGCTTGCTCTTGATTTCACACGAATTCAAGCTAATTCTCACACGTATGAGTCTCATTCTCTTCAGCTATAAATAGAAGGCTCATTAGAACTAAAAAACCAAGCTTAGAAAGCCCCCAGAACCCCTGCTCGAGCTCACACTTCCCTCTGAAATTTTGTAATTTCGTTCTGAACTTCTCAGCTATTTCAACTTTATTTCTTGATTCCATTAGCTCCATCATACTTCTCTCAAGCTTCTGCATCAAGAATCAAGCTCTGAGACTCCCTGAGTCATGCTAACCAGATCCACCATGCAACCTCCTTCGATCACATTTGGACAATATAGTTTGAAGCTCTAGTTTCACTCAAACAAGTTACCTCAATGTAGCATTTTTCCTTATGACCGTTTCCCCTAACTTACCTTGCATTGATACTTCACATTGATCATTTAATTTTTGTTTTCATGTTTTGTTATTTCTCTGCATTTCTCTGAAATTCTCCATGCTCACTTTCAATAAATGAATTCGTGATGAGCTAACGGTCACAATGGTGGTGGTTTCATTCTCTATTTTTTCCATTTGCCAAAACTCCAGCGAGGTATAAACGGAGAAGATGACCAGAGAACAAGAGGTGGCCGAAGTTTGTTTTAAGTTTAAAATGGATCACATGTGATATTTCACTTAAGTTCCACTGTGTGCCTTTGATCTGGACCCTCAGATGTGTTTACTTTCGCCAGTCCACACAGATCTAATGGTCCACGTATTTTAATGATCTAGCGTGTTTTTCCATTTAAAATCCACCATACACTACAGATCTGGTCCTTCCATTACGCATACTTTGATTAGTCAGCGCAGATCCAAGGGTTGTGGCTTTTTCCTTCTTTTCTTTTTATTTTCCTTATTTTCTTTTTGTCATTTAACTTCAAAAATTCATAAAAATTGCTTCCCTTAACATTTTCTCACTCCAATTTTTTTCAGAGTTTCACAAAATTATTTTCTATTTTCTGAGCTATTTTTATATATTTTTGTTGCATCATTTGATATTTTTTCATTATTTTCTTCTTTTTTTTCATGAATTTTAAATTGTTTAAAATTGTTTTTATGCATTTAAAAATTCTCTAAATATTTTCAGGTAATTCTTGAGTTGTTTCTGACTTGTAGTAATTTTCTTGAGCTTTGTTTCGTTGTTTAGATACCTCTTTCTTATTTTCTCTTTTATTTTGATTTTAAAATTCATTTAAAATTGATTTTATGCTTTTTTTTTATTTGCATTTTATTGTCTTGAGATTGGTTTGCTGGTTGTAGCCTTGGATAATAACTTGTTGATCAAGTTTCTCCCAAATTTCAATGGACGTTGGGTGTTGATGAGGTTGGATGAACCTTCATCAATACAAATCTACTATTAAATGAATCATTTGATTCATTTTTGGTGCTTTGTGTTGATGATAGGTTTAATGCCTTAATCCACCAAGAAACGTGATTGAAATTGATGATGAAATGATCTTGAGTATTGATTCAATTTGGTACTCTTTTCATCTCTCCTTCTCTTTCCATCTTGTTCATGAGATTTAGATTGGTGTTTGATGAACTTTCATCATTTCAAATCTACCATTTGATTGATCATTATTCATTGGAGGTACTTTGGATTGATTCATATGTTTGTCCTAAGTGTCATGAAGAATTGATTGATGTAATGGACCAATCTCCTAGCCATAGTGCTTGATCACTCCTTGGTTTTGACTTGTGCTACATGTTTTAGGAGTATGATCTCTATCATATCTCTAACATGTATGGTACATAAATTGTTATTGACCGACCTCCCGTAATATGATCTTCCTTATAAATTGTGCTACGATTGCTTAATATATCGCTAAATTTTCCCCGAATCGGATTATTAATTCTAACACTTGTACTAACCATATAATTGTGCTAACATTTATTTTTATTCCATTTACTTTTATACACCTTTAGTTTTATGTAATTTACTTTCTTGCTCCTTATATATGTTGCTTTATTATTATCATTACATATGATATTGCTATTGTTTATGTTTATGCCTTTTTCCTTTTGTCCATTTGGACTTTCTTAATCTTTTTAAAGACATTAATAAAGGATAAACCAATAAAAAACTTAATGCTTCCTTTGACTATTGGTTATCATCCCTTGCTTGGATGATGGACTTATGGACTTAGAATTAGGTTCTTGATTCTATGCTTTGGAGTTGTGGCTTGAGACCTTGGAATTCATCTGGTGCCTTGACCTTGAGTTTTGGAAGACTTGCCTATGTTACCTCATCTTTGGACTTGGCTTAAGTTCTTCTTTATCTGATATTTGGTTATTTCTCTGCTTATTTGGTTGCTTGTTGCTTAATCCAAATGATGGGAGTATTGACTTGTGTCAAGGCTTACTCTTGGTTAGATCTTTCCTTCCATAGCTTTTACTTTGTGCTTTAGGATAGTCTCTTCATCTCTTCCCCCTTCTTTAATTTTCAAAATCTTCTCCCTTTTTTCAACACCTTCTTGTTTTTAAACATGAACTACTTTCCCAATAAACCATGACTTTGTCAAGTGATTTTCAAACTCTTTTTCTTGAATAAGTGCTAATTCATCTTAAGCATATCAAGATCATTTTCAAAAGACATAAAAAATACACAACTCATTCAAATCATTTTGTGCACTTTTCCTTTTAAAACTTTTTGTTACGATTTAGACATGAGTCATATTCATAGTTGAGCTGTAATTCTCCTATCCCCATAGTGATGATTAATGTTGATTCTTTTCCACTTAAGAGAGTTAGTGGCATACTTCTTGATCTCTATCCAAGTTAGAGCCCTTCTCAATAGTGATGCAAAGGTCCATTTTCATATACTTGTGGGTGATTAGTTGAGTTTTCTCCTTAAAATGACAACTTGTTATTTCCATTTAAAATCAATAAAAACAAATCTCTTTCTGTTATTTTTACCACGAACTACGGGGTTTTGATCCATCATTGCACTTTGTGGGTACGTAGGTACGAGACTCAAGAAGTCTTGTCAAGCACAAAAAACTGAAAAAATGTTTCACTTCTCATCTCCTTAATCTTTTACAAACAACACCTTTTTAATCCAAACACATATTTTCAAGAGGTTCCTATAGAGTACTATAGATGTTTTTGGTGCTAACATATTCCTATTGCATAACTAACCTTCTTACCCTTGTCTCTGTTTTTACTAGTTCTGTTTTAAAAATTATGTGGGTTGTGTTCGTTATTTTCCCCATTCCTTTGGAAAAATAAAAGTGCGGTGGCGACTCTTGCTTTATGAGTTAAGTTAATCAATATCATAATCTCAAATTTTCCCGCTATAGAAAAGTGGCGACTATGCTAGGGAGTAGTCCCTAGTGAGTTTAGCCTAACTTGTATATTTGTGTTTGTATTATATCTGTTATTTGTTGTTTTGTTTTTCTGGTGCTTGGTGATCTTTGAGTGGTGAGATAAGTCCTATACCCAGACTTGAGTGCACTTGAGATAGGATGAGGTATAGTCATGTTTGGCTTACGTGGAGTTAATCCTTAATAAGCTAACTTCAGATCCCCAACTCAGTGGAGACCTCCTTGAGGGTAAATATGATGAACAAGTAGTTATGAAGGCATTTTACTTTCAACCTGGGAGCCTGAGAAGCTGGGGACCTTAGAATCCTTTAACCCATCTTGGCCTTATTAGGACGTAGTGCAGTGACTATTCAGGTGTAGACTTGAATTAGTTGTTACACGATACTACACTCAGACGAGTTTCTCTTGAGAATATTATTGGCTGATGAGTAGTCGTTTAAGCCGGTGATATCCAAAAGATGGAATCACGACTCTGGGGACTTTGTAGAACCTTCTTCTACAGGTGATTTTAACTCCTAGTACATACCTTGTGGGTGGTTCTTACCCTTGGAGTCATACCCCAAATTTTTACCACAAGATTTCCCATCATTCTGCAAATCATCACCACAATATGGATGTACCATCATACCTCATCAATCTTCTCAAGGATTGTTGAACATTCACTACGATCAAGAATTAGGGTTTTGAACCCTCTCAGAGCACTTAGACAAAGGATCAATCTAGAATTGGCATGATCTTCAACTTGTCTAACCTCTCAAACACCCATAAAGGATAAAGAGGTCTCCCATATCAAGAATCAAGCGCAAGGTTGCCAGTGTCACCAAATTAGGGTTTTGGTCGACCAAGACCTCCAGATGAAAATTTTCATCTGGGCAAGAGCCAATACTTCAAAACATGACCTAAAATGCACAAAGGGACCGCATGGACCTAATCATCAAGTCAAAATAGCCTCAGGGGAAGCATTCATAAAAAATCAGGAATTAGGGTTTCTTGACCTAATTCACCCCTAAGTTGACTTTTGAGGTAAGACATGAACCAAGACCTCAAGACATGATTTGAGGGCCTCAAATACACAACATTGATCCATTTACAACAATAGATTGATCCAAGAAGTTTGATTCACAAGTTCCAAATTCATCTGGACCACAATTAGGGTTTTGAAGAAAAAGTTAATTGTACCTTTGACTTTGGACTAAGACATGTTCCCAAACCTTGGGACATGATTCAAGACACCCTAAAACACCTATGGTATCCATCCATTAGGTTTGAATTAGGTCAAGAACTTGATTGCATAGAGGATCACACAGTTTGGAATTCATCTGACAAAAAGTCAACTGTGCCCAAAATCTAGTTTGACTTTTTGAAAATTTTCACAAATATGGCTCCCCTAAGTCAAAAACAATGTTAATTCATGGTTTTGATCATCATCCATCAATAAAAATCAAGGAAAATAAAGTTACTTGCAAATGGAGAAACCATAAGAAACTTAAAATTTTCTAAGTTATGAAACAAAATGGATTTGGTACCAACTTTGCAAGGTCATAAATCCCAAATCCTAAGGCCTTTTTCTTCCTTCCAAAGCTCAAATGAAAGTTCATATGACATACTTCAAAAGTGTCAAGTACATCAGATACCAAATCCTCATGGATTTTGAGTTATGGATAGATCAAACTTTTTCCAACACTTAGAAATTTTTTTTAGACAGAATCTGTCTAAGTTTTTCACCAACTTTTGGACCATTTTTCACCTTGATCCAAGTTGAACCAGGTCCATTGGTGGACATCAATGTTAAAGTATGTCATACAAGCTTTCCAAAGAGTACAAGAACTCCCATTAATTCAACTTGAGCAAGGAGTTATGGGCCTCACAACATGCCTTGCTCAAACAGGTTTCCAAGGCAGATTTGGCGAATTTCTTGCACCACAAGATTTCCATTTCAAATTTTGTCATCTTACAAGCTTTGTCCTCTTCCAAGATTAGTGGGAATCTTGATGAATCACCTGATATTTTCAAACTTGGACCATTGAGTCAAGGATCCAATCTTTTGGCAGGTGATCATTCAAGTTTCAAATCAAAAACTTCAACTTTGTCATTTGGCATTGATATGGAACATAGGACTGCCATGAACCAAGCCTTATCAGTCCAATTGAGTCAAGGTTGTTGCAAAAATCAGAAGACCTAAAGCTACCAAGACCAGCTCAAGTCAATGGCTAAGGGAAGACTTGGTACCTTGGCATTTAAGGAAGTGATACATGGGCATATCAATTGGATAATAGAGTGAACCAGTTGCCATTCACTATTCCTTCAAAAACAAACTTCCTCTACTATAAATAGAGGTCATTTCTGATGTTTCAAACCACACCAAAACAATACCAAAGCCTTGTTTTCTCACTCTCCATCTCTTACTTCAATTTCAAGTCACATTGGAGCAATTTGGGAATTCTTGAAACCAGAGCTAAAACCACTCAAATAACTATCCAAACATATCAAAACAAACAATAAAAAAAAACCAATCCCAGATAACTGCTATAAGTGGCACACTTGTTGATTCAAAAACCCAAGTTGTGGTCCCTCTTTTATCCTGGTAAACTTCATCTTTCATCTAACAGCTGTAAGTGGCAAGGCTCTAGATTATTTACATCTATAGCCAATGTCCCTATCTTAGCATGGAAGACTCCTAAGAAAAATGACATTGCTCTACACTGAGTTAAAGTTTCTTCCTTCAGGACAATTCCCTCATAAAGGAAATTATGGCATTGCTGGATTCCATACATTCCAGTTAAAGTAATTCCCCTTTATAATCAGTTACCCAACAACTATGATAAACAGGTGAGATAACTCCCTTTAGAGATGACAAATTCTCTCTCAGTCAAACCCTTTACCTTCAATCTTGGGCTTTGAACAAGACACCAAACATTTTCCTCCTAGGAACTACGATTGCTCTAATTTCCCTGTTTTCTTTAACGAGAATACGTAGGCATAAGATTGCGAAATCTTAGCGAGCACACATACCAAAAAACTTTAGGTCCAGTACCTTACCAAAAACAACGGAAAACTCGAAAACAACAAAAATACTCTCTCAACACTCCCAAAGGAGAAACTTTCCCAACCTATAACAGATAAACACCAAAAAGTATTTAAACAAGCCAAAGAAGATCTATGGATAACCATATATACACTGGGTAATTGACAACTTCCCTTTGTATAACCTGACCCCGACCCCCAATCTCTTAGCATTTGTTAAAGAAAGCATTTGCTTGCAAGGTTAGTTTTAGATAACTTCCCTTTTCATTCCAGCTTCATAGGATAAATTAGAAATCAGAAAGTAGCACCAAATTCCAACCATCGCGGTAAGGTGGTCGCGTCACCGAAAAAAATCGCACGCTAAA
Source organism: Lathyrus tuberosus (assembly GCA_022829125.1). NCBI lineage: Eukaryota > Viridiplantae > Streptophyta > Magnoliopsida > Fabales > Fabaceae > Lathyrus > Lathyrus tuberosus. The sequence goes on from JALAZF010000159.1 coordinate 1,222,055, forward strand.
GAAAAATGGTGACTCTGCTAGGGAGTTATAGGATTAGAGTTCCTAAGAGGTCTAGGCTTTGTTTGGCATTTTCTATACTTTCTACTATATATATATATATATCATTTACTGTTATACTACTTGATACCCGTGTTTATTTTTCTGTCAACTGGGAATGCGATTAATACGCATGTGGAAAGTTTGAGAGAACATTAAGATATGTGGTGGCATATCCAGGAAACGCTTATAGGGAGTGAATCCCGACCAAGCTAACTTGGCAGTCCGCAAAATCAGTCGAGGTACCCGTGCGGAAATATTTATGTTGAACGACCGATTGTCGTGAAAGCATCGTCTTTCCCAGTGCGGTACCCATGACCCTGAGGATTTAGTAGACATTAACCATATGGCTATTTGGTAGTGCGGTGACTATCGGGAATAGTTGATACTGTCATACCCCAAATTTTGACCACCAAAATTTCGCATCATTGTGCAAATCATCATCACAATATGGATGAACCATCATGCCTCATCAATATCCTCAGAGATGTTTGAGCATTCACCACAGTCAAGAATTAGGGTTTCAAGTCCTCTCAGAGCACTTAGACAAAGGATCAATCAAGAAATAACATGATCTTCAACTTGTATAACCTCTCAAACACCTATAAAGGATCAAGAGGATTCCCACATCAAGTATCAAGCACAAGGTTGCAACATTCCAAGTGGATCAAGCCTCAAGATTGCCAGTGTCACCAAATTAGGGTTTTGGTTGACCAAGGCCCCCAGATGAAAATTTTCCTCTGGCCATGAGCCAAGGCTTCAAGACACAACCCAAGATACTCCAAGGGACCTCATGGACCCAATCATCAAGTCAATTTAACCTCAGGGGATGCATTTACCCAAAAATCAGGAATTAGGGTTTCTTGACCTAATTCACCCCTAAGTTGACTTTTGGGACAAAACATGAGCCAAGACCTCAAGACATGATTTGAGGGTCTCCAATACACTATATTGATCCATTTGCAACAATGGATTGATCCAAGAAGCTTGATCCACAAGTTTCAATTTCATCAGGACCACAATTAGGGTTTCGAGGGAAAAGTGAACTGTACCTTTGACTTTTGGCCAAGACATGCTCCCAAACCTTGGGGCATGATTCAATACACCCTATAACACCTATGGAACATATCCATTAGGTTTGATTTAGGTCAAGGACTTGATTTCACAAAAGATCGCACAGTTTGGATTTCATCCGATAAAAAGTCAACTGTGCACAAAATCAAGTTTGACTTTTTGGAATTTTTCACAATTATGGTTCTTTAACCCTAAAACAATGTTAATATGTGATTGGAATCATCATTCATCAAGAAAAATCAAAGAAAGTGAGTTAACTTGTAAAAGGGGTAACCATAACAAACTTAGAATTTTTCTAAGTTATGGAACAAAGTGGCTAGGGTACCAACTTCCAAGGACCATAACTTGAGATCCAAGCAACCATTTTGGGTTATCCAAAGCTGGATTTGTAGGTCTTGCTACACTCTACAAAAGTTTCAACTACATCAAACTCCAATTCCTCATGGATTTTAAGTTATGGAGTGATCAAAATGGCTAAAAACATGAAAATGACATTTTTCCAACTCTTAGTGAAATTTTCACTAAGTCAGAATCTGCCTTACTTTTCCAAAATGTAGGGACATTTTTCACCTTGATCCAAGTCAAACCAGGTCTAGGGGTGGACATCAAAGTTAAAGTATGCCATGAGGGCTTTCCAACATGTACCAGATCATCTCTAAATTCCATTTGAGCAAAGAGATACAACCTTTGGAACATGGCATCATGAACTGGTTTTTACAAGGCAGAATTTATGCATTTTGCTCGATTTGTCCAAATATGATAAATCCAAGCCTTGTCATCCATTTAGACACATCTGAGGATAAAACAAAAAGGGAATGGTCTGATCCCCAAGCCTCCAAAGTCCAAGAATCTACAATAGCCATGCCAAACCTAAAAAGAGCTAAAAAGTGTCAAAACTCCAATTTTGTTTCCAAGCCTTTAATGAATGCATCAAGGTGGCATGAACTGAGCCTATTTCAACTAAATTCAGTCCAAACTTATCTCTAAACCAAAGCTACAAAGCCTGTGCTCTAATCTCAAGTCAATGGCTAGAGGAGACTTGATATTCCTTTTGCATAACATTGGCCAAAGGCCTGCTGCAACCTCCATTCACTATTGATGCCAAAACAAACTTGACACACTATAAATAGACATCAATTGTGATCAGTTTGAGTACACCAAAGCACCCAAACGGATGTTTTCCTCAAAATCCCTCTCTTTAGGCCAAAATGCCTTCTTTTGCAAGGTATCTTTGAGTTTTTGAGTTAGAGAGCATTTCCATCACAGCTCATGATCCAAACACCTCTAATATGTTGTATCTAAGATGTTCAAACACTAACATGTGACCTATAACACCAAAATCTCAAAGTCCACCTCCAAAACCTCAAAATTGGACTTTTTTTGCACTTTTCAAGCCATGTCTTGATTCAGTCACTTTCAAAACCAGATAAAACCTCAAACACACTCCAAATATCATCCTTGAACTGTCCCAAATGGTTCCCCACATCTGGAACACCATTTGAGAGGGTTGCCATATTGATCACTTTTTCCCTTTTGCAAGAAAGAGCTTAAACTTGATCCTGAGGATTCCATCTAGTTCTAACCATTCTAAAAGCTTCTAAGGGATCAATTGAGAGTGTCCAAAGCATCAAATTACTTCTGGCACAAGAAACTTGGCAGATAGCACAAAAAGCTCCCAAAGAGGTAAGCATCACAACTTGAACTCTTTGAATTATGCATAGTTTTGAAGTCCACTGCTCATAAACATCTCATACACATTGTATATGTTGTGTTTGAATCAATTCATCATACAATTCTGGCCTATACCATAAGGTAGCATAGAAAATGCAAATCATGGCCTATTTCAAAACCACCATGGGGTTTTAAAATGGAGACCTCATATGAAAAAACCAAGGGAACCATTGGATTCCTTGTGAAATTTTAGGCAGGATAGACCTAAATTTTGTCTCAATCCATGGAGAAATTAGAAAGTTACAGCCTTTATATTTTTGGCCCAAGAACTTGCCTTGCCTTGCCTTGGCCAGGCCTAACACAAGGCACCCCTTATGTATTTATGGGGTGGTTTTGATCCACGGATGTATCACCACCCCAGTGGTAGAAGGCGCGCGCTGTAACTTGGAGGTCCGGGGTTCGAATCCCCCTCGCCTCATACCCTTTTTTACCAATTTTTCCATTTTTTTTACTATTTGTCATATTATTTTAAATGATTTGGAAAATTAATTTCTCTCTCAATTTTAATTATATTTTATTGATTCTTTTTGCAAAAAATCACAAAAATATTAAAATATTTTATTCCACAAAAAAATCAGATTTATATTATTTATTTAATATAGTTGGTTTTTGTAAATAAATTTACTTTTTATTGTTTTTAAACATTTCAAAAAGGAATATTCATCTTGAAAATAAAAATCAAATGAGTCCTAAATCATCTTGTGATTAAAACTTAATTTTTCAAACCTTAATCAAAAATCACAAGTAGTTTATTTAGACTTATTTGGTATTTTTGTCATTTTATTAAAAGGATTACTTTTAAAAGAAAATGAAATTAGGGTTTCTCTGGTTCTTGATCTTTATCAAACCTTTCAAAACACTTTGGCCCTCTGATAGAGTGTAAGACCCAATCCTTTGTAAATACAAACCATTTTGGGCCTCAGATGTTGTATAAGTCCCACTGTATTTTCAAAATCACGACGCGGTCGTCGCCTTTTAAAACAAAATCATCTGGGCCTCCCCTCGTGTTGTAAGTCCCATATTTCTTTTGCAAAACATCTTTGGGCCTCTCCTTGAGTTGTAAGACCCATCCCTTTGTACAGAAAACCTCTTTGGGCCTTAGTCATTGTATAATACCTAGTACAATCTTCAAATCAACGGTGCGATCACTGTTAAACCCTGGGCCTCTCTTTGAGTATAAGCCCCAACAATCTTTTCGAAAACAACTTCTCTTTTGATTTAGATTCAAATATACATGTTGTTATAAAAAATTTCTTTAATTTCTTTGAACAACTAACAGCACAACATGGAAGCTTGCTCACCTGTAAGTTTTATCTGCTTTCATTTACATGCTTTAATATATATAACTGTATTGTGGGAAGTTGTGCACTGTAAGTCCTTCTTTCATATCCTTTTAAATACTTGTCATATATCAACTGTATATATACTAGTATAGCTATTTAGATTTTTCCCCGACAACTAGGTCTAGAACTAGGTAAAGCCATGTTGGTCACTCTTTAAATACAGTCAAAACTAGATCCCCCTAGGATTTCCAGATACAGTCCTGCCTTCTCTTGGGCTTAAACAATATGGAACAAAGAGAAAGGCAGTATTCTTCGTGAACCTTTTCTCAGGCTGTCACTATTAGAAATTGTCAAAGAAATTCTACCCCCCAGAGTTGATCTATTCTCGGTGAATAACATATCTTAAGTTTCTTCAAACCTCAGAACTTTCACTAAATGATCTATTCTCGGTGAACAGTATTTCTTGAACTTTTCTTGGTTTGGGACCCACAGACTTCCTAAAAGCATCCCCGCCTCCTCTTGGGCTTTGTACAAGGACCCTCCGGCTTCTTAGAAGTTCTCATGCCTTCTCTTGGACTTGATATAAGGACCCTAAAGACCTCCTAAAGGTATAAGACAAAACTTAGTCATCCTTTGCTAGAGTAGTCTTTCCAGTGTCAAATCTCATACCAATTTAGGGTTGATTCTCATCCCTTAAAACACCCGCCTCCTCTTGGGCATCATATAAAAGATAAAACTCTTCCACACCAATAGACTTGGACAGTCTAAACTTGAGTCTCAAAGACATTCTCAAGTTCCTTACAAACATAGGAAAAACCCCGATCACTTTGGATAAATCTCCAGTAGAGTTAAAACCCATGAGTTCTAAAACCCAGTCCCTCTCCTAAAAAATCACCAGCCAGGTGTCATACCCCAAATTTTGACCACCATGATTCCCATCATTGTGAAAACCATCATCACAATATGGATGACCTTTCATACTCATTAATCTCCCCAAAGATGGGTGAACATTCACTACAACAAAGAATTAGGGTTTCAAGCCCTCTCAGAGCCTTTAGACAAAGGATCAATCAAGAAAGGACATGATCTTTAACTTGTATAAACCTCTCAAACAACCACAAAGGAATGAAGAGGACTCCCACATCAAGAATAAAGCACAAAGTTGCAGCATTCCAAGTGGATTAAGCCTCAAGATCACCAGTGTCACCAAATTAGGGTTTTGGTCGACTGAGGCCTCCAGATGGAAATTTTCATCTGGGCATGAGCCAATGCTTCAAAGCATAACCCAAGATACTCCAAGGGACCTCATAGACCCAATCATCAAGTCAATTTATCCTCAGGGGATGCATTCATCAAAAATCAGGAATTAGGGTTTCTTGACCTAATTCACCCCTAAGTTGACTTTTGGGACAAAACATGAGCCAATACCTCATGACATGATTTGAGGATCTCCAATACACTACATTGATCCATTTGCAACAATGGATTGATCCAAGAAACTTGATCAACAAGCTTCAATTTCATCTGAACCACAGTTAGGGTTTTGCGGGAAAAGTCAACTGTGTCTTTGACTTTTGACCCAGGCTTGCTCCCAAACCTTGGGACATAAGTCAACACACCCTATAACACCTATGGAATCCATCCATCAATTTTGATTTAGGTCAAGGACTTGATTTCATAGAGGATCGCACAGTTTGGAATTCATCTGTTAAAAAGTCAATTGTGCCAAAAAGTCAAAGTTTGACTTTTTGATTTTTTGATCAATTATGGTGGTCCCTTAACCCTAAAATGATGTTAATGTGTGATTTGAATCATCATTCATCAAGAAAAATCAAGAAAAGTGGGATAACTTGTAAAAGGGGTAACCATAAATAACTTAGAAATTTTCTAAGTTATGGAACAAAGTGGCTAGGGTACCAACTTTGGAGGATCATATCTCCTAAACCACAAGGCCATTTTCCCCATTCAAAGCTTGATTTGTAGCTCTCATGGCCCTCTACAAAAGTGTCAACTACACCTCATTCCAATTCATTATGAATTTTGAGTTATGGTTGGATCAAAATGGCTGAAAACATGAAATGTTACTTTTTCCAACACTTAGTGAAATTTTCACTAAGTCAGAATCTGTTTCACTTTTTCCAAAAAGGAAGGGCATTTTTCACTTGGATCCCAAAAGTATCAAAACAAACTATGATCACACATATGTTGTATCATATGAGGGCTTTCCAAAATGACCAAGAACTTCACCAAACTCAATCTGAGCAAGAAGTTATGACAGTGGCAATATGCCTTGCTGCAACTGTCATAACAAGGCAGATTTGGGCATCTTGCTCGATTTGCTCAAATTTTGCAAAGAGCAGGCAACTCTATCCATGTGAACACCTCAAGGGGAGACCAAAGAGGGACAAACACTGATCCATCAGCCTCCCAAGTCCTTGGAACCAAAAGTAGCATGCGAAACCTAGAAATGCCTAAAAGAGGGACAAGACTCCAATTTTGTTTTGGGGCATTTAATGGATACACCAAGGTGGCATGGACTGAGCATTTTCCAACTGAATTTAGTCAAGGATGATCCAATAACTAGGGAACCACAGCTCTGTGCTCTAACCTCTAGTCAATGGCTAGAGGAGACTTGGATTCTCATTGATCAACATTGGCCAAACCTCTGATGCAGTTGCCATTCAGTATTGATCCCAAAACAAACTTGCTCTACTATAAATAGAGCTCATTTGTGCTCAGTTTGAGTACACCAAAGCCATCAAACAGATGCTTTCCTCAAAATCTCTTTCTCTAGGCAAAAATACCTTCTTTAGCAAGGTAACTCCGAGTTTTTGAGTTAGAGAGCATTTCCATCATAGCTCATGATCCAAACACATCCCATATGTCATATCTAAGCTGTCCAACCTCTCATAAGTGACCTGTAACACCAAAATCTTAAAGTCACCTCCCAAAACCTCAAAAATAGGACTTTTGTGCATTTTTCAAGCCATGTCTTGATTCAGTCACTTTCAAAACCAGATAAAACCTCAAACACACTCCAAATATCATCCTTGAACTGTCCCAAATGGTTCCCCACATATGGAACACCATTTGAGAGAGTTGCTGTTTTGGCCACTTTTGCCCCTTTTGCAAGAAAGAGCTCAAACTTGCTCCAGAGGTTTCCAGTTGATTCCAACCATCCTAAAAGCTTCTAAGAGATCATTTGAGGGTGTCCAAAGCATCAAGTCATTTCTGGAACAAAGTACTTGGCAGATTGCACAAAAACTCCAAAAAGAGGTAAGCATCACAACTTGAACTCTTTGAAATATGCATTGCTTTGAAGTCCACTGATCATACACATCTCATACATGTTATATATGTTGTGTTTGAACCAACTCATCATGTAATTCATGCCTGCAACAAGGGATAGCACAGAAAATGCAAATCATAGGCTATTTCAAAACCACTATCGGGTTTTTCAATAGGAGCATGATCTGAAAAAACTACCACCACCATTGGATTCCTTGTGAAATTCTAGGCCAGATGCATATAAATTTTGTCCCAATCCATGGAGAAATGAGAAAGTTATTCTGACCAAAACCTTGCCTTGCCTTGCCTTGGGCCAGACCAAAAACAAGGCAAGCCTTGTATATTTGTGGTTGTGTTCCAATACACGGATGTATCACCACCCCAGTGGTAGGAGGCGTGCACTGCACACAAGAGGTATGGGGTTCGAATCCCCCTCACCCCAGATCCTCTTTTTACCACTTCTTCATAATTTTTGTTATTTTTCATGTTATTTTTAATGATTTGAAAAATTAATAACTCACTCAATTTTAATTATTTTTGATTGGTTCTTTTTGCAAAAAATCACAAAAATGTTAAAATATTTTATTCCACAAAAATACCAGATTTGTATAAATGATTTAATATAGTTAATATTTTTGTGAATAAATTCATTTTTTTTTTGTTTTTTAAACATTTTAAAATGAATATTCACCTTGAAAAATCAAAACCAAATGAGCTTTAATTCATCTTGTGATTAAAACTTCATTTTTCAAACCTTAACCAAAAATCATAAGTTGGTCATTATAACTTATTTGGTATTTTTATCATTTTAATTAATTTTCTTTGAATAATTACTTAAAAAAAATGATGAAATTAAGGTTTTGTTGATTTTCACCCTAACAAACTTTTTTTCAAAACCATTTAGGCCTCTTGAGAGAGTGTAAGTGCCATCCCTCTGTGAATAAACCTTTCTTGGGCCTCTGTGTATTGTATAAGTCCTGATACCGTCAAAAAGTTCGGCGCGATCGTCACCTTTTTAACAAAAACCCATGGGCTTCTCATTGAGTTATAAGACCCATATTTATTCATTTTTAAACACTTTTGGGCCTCTAATAGAGTGTAAGACCCATCCCTTTGTACAGAAAACCTTCCTTGGGCCTCTGTCACTTGTTTAAGTCTCTGTACAAATTCAAAACAACAGTGCAATCACTGTTAAAACCTTGTGCCTCTCTTTGAGCTGTAAGCCCCAATTTCTTTTCAAAGTACTTTCTCCTTTGATTTTGAAATATACTGTTGTTTTCAAACTTTCTTTGTTGAACAACTAACAAAACAACATGGAAGCTCTACAACCGAGTAAGTGTTTATCCGCTTTCATTTAACCGCTTTCATATATATAACTGTATTGTGGGGCTGTTTCACTGTAAGTCTTCCTTCACATCCTTTTATATGCTTGTCACATATCCACTGTGTAATACTAGTATAGTTATTTAGAGTTTCCCCAGCAACTACGTCTAGCACTAGGTAAAGCCTCGTTGGTAACTCTTAAGTACAAACAAAACTAGATCCCCATAGGATTCCAGATACAGTCTTCCCTCCTCTTAGGGTTAAACAATATGGAGCAAAGAGAAAGGCAATATTCTCGGTGAACCTTTTCTCAGACTGTAACCCTAGAAATTGTCAAAAGGAATTCTACTCCCCAGAGTTGATTTATTCTCAGTGAATGGCATCTCTTGAGTTCCTCAAACCCAGAACTCTCACAAAATGATCTATTCTCTGTGAATAACATTTCTTGAACTTTCCCGGCTTGGGACCCACGAGCTTCTTAAAAGCATCCCCGCCTCCTCTTGGGCGTTGTACAAGGACCCTTCGGCTTCTTAGAAATTTTCACAGCCTCCTCTTAGGCTTCGTATAATGATTCTTCCTCAGCGAAGATAGCCTCCTCTTGGGCTTTGTACAAATTGTCCCTTCGGCTTCTTAAAAGTTTTTCCCCGCCTTCTCTTGGGCTTCGTACAAATTGTCCCGACGACCTCCTAAAGGTATAGGAACAGAAATTAGCCATCTTAATAGAACAGTCTTTCAAAGGAGCCTAGATCTTTCTCCCGTAAACGTACCTCTTGGGCATAGTACAAAAGATAAAACTCTAGACTTGGACAGTCTAATCCCCTTGAGTCTCGAAGACATTCTCAAGTTCCCTTCTAAACATGGGAAGAAACCCAGACTCTCTCAGGAGAGCGCTCTACTTGGACCTGCCTAGGGATTTCAATAATCCTCAGCAGTAAGATAGCCTTCTCTTGGGCTTTGTACAATGATTCTTCTCCAATGGAGCTAACCTTTTCAGACTCTCTTGTTGAGTCAACCTCCCGTTTAGCCTCAATCTCGGGCTTCGTACGAGACAACAAAACACTCTCTTGTTGAGTATAAAAGATTCTCTTGTTGAGTCACCCTTTAGCCTCCGTCTTGGGCTTTGTACAAGACACACATAAAAACACTCTCTTGTTGAGTATAAGAGATTCTCTTGTTGAGTCACCCTTTAGCCTCCGTCTTGGGCTTTGTACAAGACACATATAAAACACTCTCTTGTTGAGTATAAAAGACTCTCTTGTTGAGTCAAACCCTTTTAGCCTCTAATCTCGGGCTTCGTACGAGACAGAAAATCACTCTCTTGTTGAGTATAAAAGACTCTCCTATTGAGTCAAATCCTTTCAGCCTCCATCCCGGACTTCGTACGAGACACAAAAACACTCTTTTGAGTGAACCCTTTTTGCCTCAATCTTGGGCTTTGTACAAGACAGAAAGAACATTTTTCCCCTGAAGAGTCAAAATTTCAGCCTCCTCTTAGGCTTTGTATAAGGAAATCCCCGGTTGAGTCAATCAACCTTTTAGAATCAAAACATGCCTTACTCACAGCATACAAACATCAACGACTCCTCGTTAGAGATGACAAATTCCCTCTCAGTCAGGACCCCTTTAGCTTCATATCTTGGACTTCGAACAAGATACAAATCACCTTTTAGCTTCAATCTTAGGCTTTGAACAAGACACCAAAACACTTTTTTCCTCCCTTAGAATAGAAGGAACTATGATCGCTCTGATTTCCCTGTGTCATTAAACGGGAATACGTAGGCATAAGATTGCAGAATCTTAGCGAGCACACTAATCAAATACTCCAAATCCGGTACCCCCCATACATCAATCAAAAGTCCCCTAAATGATTCCGACACTTGCGTTCTTAAAACAAATAAACCAGAGAGAGACCCACCTTTTGATAGCATCTGTAGCCCAATAGTTTTGACTGTTTAACCTCGGTATGCAAGCATGGTTAATTTGAGACATCTATTTCCCTTCCTTAATCAGCTCAATAGGATAAAAAATGAATCGAACTGTAGTACCAAAGCGATAGTGATTCGAAACCACATAAACCGCGCTACAGAATAATGGCGACCATAGTGGGAGACATTCGGTCTTGCTTCTCTCAGGGTGAACCTTTGAGTTCACAAGACTTCACTGGGGACCAGTATTATTGCTAGGATCTGTCATCACTAGGATCTTAGGTCGAAACCTTTAAAGTTAGGAAGGTGTAGCAAAATGGCGACTCAGCCAGGGAGCCATTATCTATTAGGATCATAGGATTTATAGCTCTTAAAAGGTCTAGGATGTTAGGACAAATATATATACTGCTTTTCCTAATTGATATATATGTTTATTTTTTTGCTAATGGGAATGCGTGTGATGCCGCATGTGGAAAGATTGAGTATACACCTAAGATAGGTGATGGCAATACGGGTAATCTTACGGGGAGTGAATCCCATCTAAGAGTCCCCGGTCGACCATCAAACTCAGTGGAGACTCCCTTTGCAGATGCATTGCCTATACGACTTCGGTTGTTGAAAGTAGTGAGGTCAATTGGGTTATCTGAGAAGCTGAGGTTTTAGTAGACTTAAACTATTTTGTAGTGCAGAAGCTATCGAAAATAGTTGTCACGCGATACTACCCTCATTGGAGATTACTCGAAGATACTACAACTCGCTGGAGATCCGCTTGTTGTAGTTATCCCAAGAGGGGTCAGTGATTTTGAGGACAGGTACAAAAAATCACCAGTATAAACCTTTGGGGATGGGTAGAGCCTTGACTTCGTGACACTGACCCTTTGACCCCATGTTTTTTCTATGTTTTTGTGTGCTGCATTCATACATTCATTTAAAAAAACATTAAACAAAGAAAATCTTCTCTTCTAGTCTCTTTTTTTCAAGTTAAACTAAGACCATGATTGCAAATGTCAGAGAAAGAGAAAGATTGCGCTAATGGATTTCGGTAGAAGGAAGACTCACAAGTATACCTTCAAGGTTCCAAAATTAGAGGATTTGAAAGGGTTTGGCAAGGATGATCACCAACCCTGATGCTTTCAGAGCCAAATACGGAGGTCTACTGTCTCTGCTAAGGGTCCATGTAATTGAGGGAATCCTGACTACGCTCATTCAGTTCTACTGTCCGGTTTATCACTGTTTCACATTCCCGGATTACCAGCTAGCACCAACATTGGAGGAATATTCTCACCTGACTGATTTACCCATTACTGATCAAGCTCCCTTTTCTGGACTGGAAGAAATTCCAAAGGATCAAACCATTGCAAGAGCAATTTATTTGGACGAGTCAGAAGTCAGGACTCACATGACCACTAAGGGTGGAATCCCAGGTTTACCAGCCAAGTTCCTGGTAAAGAAGGCTCTATACTTCGCTAGTATAGGGAACGTGACTGCGTTCGACAACGTCTTTGTTCTGCTCACCTACGGGTTATTTCTTTTTGCCAACATTGATAACTTCGTTGATATTAACGCCATTAAGGTTTTCCTCATTGGAAACCCTATACCAACCTTGCTCGCAAATGCTTATCATTCTATACACTTAAGGAATTTGTATAGCGGAGAAATGATCACATGCTGTGTACCCCTGCTGTATAAATGGTTCACTTCCCATTTGCCCAAGTCTGCTGCATTTTGGGATCATAAGAGTGCCTTATGTTGGTCGCAGAGAATCACGTCTCTTACCAACTCTGACATCGATTGGTACAATCGCATCTATGACGGGATCAGGATCATTGACTGTTGTGGAAATTTCCCTAATGTACCCCTCATAGCAACTAAAGGAGGAATCAATTATCATCCAGTTTTAGTCCGTCGTCAATTTGGATACCCGATGAAACATGTCCCGTGTAATGTTCATCTGGAAGGTCTTTTCTTCAAGGAAGGAAAAAACAACAGGGCACTAAAGACAGAAATAGTGAACGCTTGGAAGCATGTTCATAAGAAAGGACGAAAGTCTCTGGGAAAACCAGATTGTGTCTCGGTGGAACCTTATCTCCACTGGGTACAAACTAGAGCTCTCAAGCTGAAGATGCCGTACCCTCGTCACGAGATTTTTCCGCCAAAGGAATCTGTCATGTACTTTATGTCTGATACGGAAAAATTACAAGTTACTCTCAACAAAGTTCAATAGGAGAGAAGGTCTTTGAAGAACAAGTATCGTATTCTCAATGTGGAGTGTAACAAGATGCAGCAATTGTTAAAGGAAAAGGATGCTCTGATCGAGATTTTAGAGTAACATGCTGTAGATAATCAAGATGACCAAAGGAGTTTGCTCGCTCCTTTCACTTGGCAAAGGAATGACAACCCTACAAAGGCCCAAGAGCCCCGGTCAAAGAAAAGGAAAGCACCAGAACCAGCACCTGATCTCCCCTCAGAGAGGACTCAGGATCCATTAGCCTAGACTTTTCTTTTACAGCACTTTGTAAAATACTGTATTCCCATTTCCGCAATCTTTGAATTCAATAAAACGGGGTTTCCCCACTCTATGATATTTGAAATCCAATTGTCGACGTTTACTTTGATTAAACAAAAAATATATACATAAATATCATTCATCATTCTCACATAAGAAAATTCTTCTTCCCTACGAATCTCACGTTTGTGTCTCGATTCTAGAGTCAAACAGTCTCATTCGTACAATACTCGGGCCAGTCAACAAAAGAAGATGAATGGTCTTGAGGAAGAAAACAGAGAGTTGAGAGAAGAGATCGACACTCTGAAAGAGGATCTAAGAAAGCTTCACAGTGACATGCAAGCTCTGGCAGAAGCCCAGCTTCAAAGGACTGTAATTTCAGAGATCACATCAATGCCCATAGTGGAGAAGTATGATCCTAGGTATAACATGCCGAAAGATCGTCCCTGGGGCATGCCTATCAACTATATCCCGGAGGGATATGTTCTGCCGATCATTGAGGATCTAGGAGCTACAGCAGGAACCGCTGGGCATGAAGGTTACAAACTTCAAGAAAGCGAAGATGCCAGGTGTCGCTCCCAGGATTTTCATCCAGGTACTAACGCGAAAGTGGCGCGGAACACAGAGTCACCAGCAATGTATATTTATCCCACGAGAGGGAAAGGAAACACTGCATAAACCCAAGGAAGAGGGAAATGAATGGTCATCGCAACCATAACCTGGGTTCGGGAGTCGGTTACGCGAGGGGAAGGTACTAGCACCCCACGCGTCCATCGTACTCGATGGGATCCACGCTCGTTGTCTAATCTAAGGGTGAGTTATCCTAAAATCTATGGCTGTACTGAAACGGGGGGAGGGGAAAACAAAGACAGACTCGGTAGAATGTTGACGTCCTAGGCCTACGTACTCCCTTTGTGCAATGGGAAATTCAGAGTCAACGTAGTTCAGACCAAGTTCTTTTTGTGTTTTTTATGAGCGACGTTAAGTTCGCGTCCGACAGTTAGGGTCGATGCCTGTTTATGACTCAGACGGAAGGTAACGTGCCCTTTTTGGAAATAGCCTTTAGTTTGATAATCCCGAAGGACAAAAAAGGTTTGAGGTTTGTTTGTATTTTCTAAGACAGAAGTGACTTGAGTTAGTTCGTAACTCAACTTGAACCAAAGTCTATGACACGGGAACGAATGCGTCGCATGGTCGTCCCCAATGGGACGTATGTTCAACACTCTAGAAGAGAGAAGGCGGACCCCTCAATCTTAATTTCCTATGTTTAAGGCTTGTGTGCAAGGCAAGTTGACCTTATTAAGTATCTTAGAAATTGTTATGAGATGAGAAGAGGGACTCAAAAGAAAAGAAAAACACAAAGAGGGAAACCTATCCTAATGTTATCATGCAAAGATGGCCCTAAGGGGAGGATTAGGAGGGAAGACTACCTAATGTTAGCATGCAAAGGATTGAAAGCCTAATGTCTCTCCTACCTCCGGCTTAATCAGAAATTAAGTGGAGCTAGGAATCCTAAGGGGATCATGTGAACAAGCACAAATAAGCATTAACCAATTCAATCACATACAAAGTGAAATCCAAAATTTAAGGAAGAGAAATGAGAAGGAGAGAATGAGTGTGAATATGGATAACTATCCACACCCTTAAATAACTTACCTCAGCCTCTGCATAAAAGGTTAGTACAAAACAAACATAAATGACAATAAGACAAATGAAACCCAAGCATGTCACAAACCAAAGAGAAAAAGGTTATAAACCAAATGAAACTCATACAAGTCAGAATGTGGATGACCTAAACATGTACCCAAACATGCTATGCAAATGTCACATGAGACATGCAAACATATATCCAAGCATCAAACATCAATAGGAGAAGAAGGAAGCATATAAGTGAAACATGTTCAAGTATGCAAGATGAAACAGGAATGACATATGATATGAATGCAAAGCTCCAAAGTCAGAAACATACATTAAATGTAATGCAAATGAATGATATGGCATGGCATACATAAACCAAACATAAATCACGAAGAGACACAGATGAGAAGAAGTGAGAAAATAAGTCAAAAAGAGGCATGTAAACCAAGCATTGAACATATGCACAAAGTATGCAACAACCTCACACCAATGACCTATAATTGCAATCAAGTGACCTATAACAATTCAAACATGGTTTATGAAGTCAAAGAAACAATCCCCAAACAATGGCACAAGTGCCTTCTCAAACAAGTAATCAGACATGATCAAAGATGTGCATACAAGAAGACCTCAAACAAAGAGCAATCAAACAATTATCAAAACATCTTCTAAAATTACCAAATTAAAACTTAACAGACCTCAAGCAATGGCAAACAGCATGTAAAATGCTCATGCCAAAATTCCCAAGATAAGTCACTCAAACAATTATGCGAATTCAAATGAGAATTATGAACTAACATGCAAAATAAAGGGACTAAAATGCAATATGAAATGATTTTAAAAATATTAGAAAAATGTTTTTATGCACTTCAATATGTTGATGAAGCAATTCAAAAAGAATGGACTCAAAATGTTTCATGGATGATGAGAAATAAATTCTACAAGCTAGGGTATGCATGATAAGAATAATTCAAAAAGAAATTACTCAAATAATTAATTCAGATGCTAAACATAAAATAAAATAATAAAATAAAATTTGGGAAAATTTTATAAAACCATAAATGTGATTCATGAATTTTCTTGTAATTTTTGGATACAATTATCTATTTTTAAAAAATGAAAATGCAAATGATGCAATTAAATAAAATAAATAAATTGAAATAAACATGGGGGGTGTGTTCAGCAGCCCAAATACGTTGAAAATGAAAAGTGGGCTTAAACGGGGGTGCAAATAGAAGGCCCAATCCACAAAAAAACACCAGCGAAAATAAAAAAAGAGCACAAGGATCCAGTCAACGGTCAGACTCAATACCAACCCTTGGATTGATCCAACGCATACAATCAGTCAACAAATCAATGAAGTAAACGTGATCAATGCTTCAGATCCACACGCACACCATAACAATGAAGCACGCACGCACACATACTCACTCAGCATACCATAGAACCCCGCATGAGCAGCATGTGACTTTTTAATTCGTTGGCAACATAATATCCACATGATTAATCAAACGCATCACAATCGGTTAAACAATTAAAAAGTAATACATGATGAGAGGTTGAGATTGAGTGCACATGATAGGAAGTGTGGAATAACACACACGCAAGCAAATAAATAAAACAGATTTAAAAAAAACGTGGCAATGTGTGGACCGTGAGATCAAGGTAAGGGACGGTCCTGATTGCGTCTCCTTCACCCAAACCCTACCTCGCCGGAGCAAAAGCCAGACGCCGGAGCCCTAGCTCCGGTCGTCACTTCCGGCCACCTGCAACCAAAAACTTCCCAGAAAATGCAAAAAGGGTACACTATCTTGACCATAATTTAATGAGGGAAAAAAAACTCATATTATTTTTCACAAACAACCATCATACAAAGAGATTCGAATGAAACAAGTTAGGGTTCAAAACTTTCAAACACGCAATATGCACGCAATACACGTCCAATCTCGAAATAAAACATAACAGACTCATCAGTGAGTGCCATCGATCATTTTTCACATCAAAAAATTGAGTTTTAAGAGCATGCAATTTGTCACTAACCTGAGATTATGCAATCCTTACACTTGTTGTTAGCTTCAAATGATGGGAGCTTCGTGTTCTATGGATCCCCAGGACTCAGAATGTGAAAGAAGTTTGTGAAAAACCCTTGTGAGTGAGGAGATTCGAAGGAATGAAGGATTAGGGTTAAAACTTGAATTCTCCTCAATATCACGTGCCTCCCTCTCTAACCAGTGCATGAGTAAGCTTAAATATATTAGGTTTCCACTGATTAGTATTTGGGCCTTGTTAATTCCTCACTTAATGAGTTTTGGGTGATTTTGGAAATTTGCATAATGGGTTATACACCCTCCTCCATGCAAGTACACACAAGCCTTTTATGATGGATCATTTATTTGTCAATTGCTAATCACACCTGAATTGGATTTGGGCCTTGAAACATCTTGATTCATGAGTTTTGATGCTTCTTGCAATTTTGCATAATCTGAAATAAGTGATGAATTTGTCATGGAATTCCTTGGTTCAAAGGCCAAAAATGATCCTCATGGAATATACTTTGATGTTAGAATGTGACTTGAAGCAATAGAATCAATTATAGGTCCATATGTCCCAAAATGCAAAAGGTATGAAAATGGAACCATGAGAAAACCCTAAAAACCACCTTGCCTTCTTTTGATCATAACTTGAGTTCCACAAATGATATGGAGACCATATAGTACTTGTTGGAAAGGCGAGAAAAATATATTCAACTTTCATGTTTAAGAAAAATTCATTTGAAGCTTCCTTGATGGTGAAAAGTCAAGTTGAATGTAGTGTAAAAACTTGCCAAAAATGGAAACTTTCAAATTATAGGTCATTTCCATATTTAGTAACTTTTGCACCAACCCTTGATTCTTGATAAATGGTATGCAACTTGACCCTTGAAGACCATATGAGGATGTGAGACCTTGAAAACCTTGAAGAGAACCTCAAAATTTCACAGTTGACTTCCCCTCTCACTGTTGACTTTTCCCCAATTCTCCTGATTCCCAATCAATTGACCAATTGAACCTCTCCTGAACCAAACTGATGGACAATATTCCAATCCTAGATACTTAGGGACCCAAGGAATACCATGGAATCATGTCTTGCCCAAAAAATCAGAAATAAACTGACTTTATAGCAAACCCTAATTTTGGTACCCTCAGTCTAGGAGGAAATAACACAGTCTCCAAATCTAAATTCCTCTGAATATGATGTGTATCCTCTCCAACAAAGATAAGATGTGCCATTTGGTGATGATAAAAACCCAAGAAGCTTGCCCATTGGAGCAATAAACCCAAGAATCTCAAAACCCTAATTTTTACACTAGTTAGGAGAGAGTGGTTCCCTTGAGATCTCTTGCCAATTGTGAACTCTTGATGATGTGATAGACCAAATAGGATCTCTTGGCCCCCAAGGACCCTTAGTGACTCAAATAATGGTGGCATCAATAACCATTTCTCCTCTTGATCTCTAGGACAATATATGGACTTTTGCTTGAC
Organism: Lathyrus tuberosus; assembly: GCA_022829125.1. NCBI lineage: Eukaryota > Viridiplantae > Streptophyta > Magnoliopsida > Fabales > Fabaceae > Lathyrus > Lathyrus tuberosus. The sequence goes on from JALAZF010000159.1 coordinate 1,240,380, forward strand.
CCTTTGAAGAACACCTTCTCCTCTTGAACTGCCTCAAGCACCTTGACCTCATGCTAAGAAACAATGATATGCACACATGATAATGTAAAAATGAAATGAAACATAAGCCAGTTAGTACTAAGGTATGGAGGGAAAATTTTGGGGTGCTATAGCTGCCCCTATTCAATCAACTTGGTCCTGAAGGTATGATAGCAACGACTGTCATGCGTTCAAAGGATTCACGGGGATTGAATACCAAAATAAACCTGAAATTTGCAATCCTCAAAGGAGGGACGACTCCACTGGGGAACAAGCAATAACTGCTGCACTTGTCACAACACGTACGAGTGTTGGAAACCAATATGAACAATGTATTGGAATGTCATGAAATAAACACAAACGAGTGTTAACTACGCTGGGGATAAACACGTACGGGTGTCAAGGAGTCAAAGATATCAGATACGAACAGGGTACCGAAAAGATACACGAACAGGTGTAAAAAGGTTCAATACGGACGGGTATCGAAAAGATACACGGACGGGTGTAAAAGGGTTCAATACGGACGGGTGCTGAAAAGATACACGGAAGGGTGTAAAATGGTAAATTTACTGGGGATTGATCTCGCTGGGGAACGGAAGGCAACACGGATGGATGTCATCCAAAGGTCAATACGGACGGGTATCGAAATCAAGGGTTCAAACACGGACGGGTGCTGAAAGGACACGGACGGGCGTCAAAAGTCAATACGGACGGGCATTGAAACAAAGGTTCAAACACGGACGGGTGCTGAAAGAACACGGACGGGTGTCAAAAGTCAATACGGACGGGCATTGAAACAAAAGTTCAAACACGGACGGGTGCTGAAAGGACACGGACGGGCGTCAAAAGTCAATATGGACGGGCATTGAAACAAAAGTTCAAACACGGACGGGTGCTGAAAGGACACGGACGTGCGTCAAAAGTCAATACGGACGGGCATTGAAACAAAAGTTCAAACACGGACGGGTGCTGAAAGGACACGGACGGGCGTCAAAAGTCAATACGGATGGGCATTGAAACAAAAGTTCAAACACAGACGGGTGCTGAAAGGACACGGACGGGCGTCGAAAGTCAATACGGACGGACATTGAAACAAAAGTTCAAGCACGGACGGGTGCTGAAAGGACACGGACGGGTGCCAAAAGTAAATACGGACGAGAATTGGCTTAAAAGGTTCAAACACGGACGAGTGCTGAAAGGACACGGACGGGTGTCAAAAGTCAATGCGGACGGGCATTGAAACAAAAGTTCAAATAGGGACGGGTGCTGAAAGGACACGGACGGGCGTCAAAAGTCAATACGGACGGGCATTGGCTTAAAAGGTTCAAACACGGACGGGTGCTGAAAGGACACGGACGGGCGTCAAAAGTTAATACGGACGGGCATTGGCTTAAAAGGCTCAAACTCGGACGAGTGCTGAAAGGACACGAATGGGCGTCAAAAGTCAATACGGACGGGCATTGGCTTAAAAGGTTCAAACACGGACGGGTACTGAAAGGACACGGACGGGCGTCAAAAGTCAATACGGACGGGCATTGGCTTAAAAGGTTCAAACACGGACGGGTGCTGAAAGGACATGGACGGGCGTCAAAAGTCAATACGGACGGGCATTGGCTTAAAAGGTTCAAACACGGACGGGTGCTGAAAGGACACGGACGAGCGTCAAAAGGTAAAAACCCTTGAGGGAATAAACCAAAGGACCACCTAGACGAAGGGGTAAAAAAAGGAATCATGGATTAACGCTCCTGGCAAACAACTCTGCAAGGGAATGTCAAATATTGCTTTGAATGACTAAACCTAACACTTTTGGAGTAAAGTCGAACGATATTCTCCGAAATCTTCCTTTTTCCCGACGAAGGAAAACTCATACCTGGCTTATGCTTCGGATGCCTATGTTTGAATTTTGCCGTAATGCTCCACACGAAGTGGAAATGCTACGCATTTGAGGATGCAATGCAAATGCTTATGATATGCAAAAAGGGTCCCTCCAGCAAAATAAATGCTGGAGAAAAAAGACCAATTCAACTGGGGATGACAAAAATAAATTGTCCTCTGAATCCAGGAACTCTGCTAAGAAGGATCACACTGACCGACTCTTTGGAACCACAACTTCTGCCGGGGATGAAATCCAAAAACATATACACTCTACCGAGGATTACATATGTCCTTTACTGAAGGTGACATCGAACCGGAGATCCCTCCTCTGCTGGTGGGAGTTGAGAATGAATGCCAATAACGGAACCAGAAGTCTGTTACTGAGGATTGCCAATAACAGATGGGCTTAGGACCTGCTGGGGGATGCCAGCCCATAATACCATCCTGCTTGGGGAAAACAGTCCATAATACCATCCTGCTTGGGGATACTGCTGAACTTAGCCTGCTGATGGGGAGAATGACTTTGCTCCCTGTAACACCCCGATTTGTTTAATTCTAATTACCTATTTCATTTATGTGAATTTTGTGAAATGTGTGAATTTATTGTATTTTACCTGCTAATTGAGTTAATTGGTGAATTTCTCTGATAGGTAAAATATTTACAATAAATTATAATTTCTTTTCAACTTTTATTTCCCAAAATATATTTCATCGGTATGGTTATGTTTTATCGCATTTTGAGAGCGTTTGGGAGATATTTGAGCTGAGGGGTAAAATGGTCATTTTGAGGGGTTAGATATTTTAGAAAAATTAGATATTTTATAAATAGAGATTTGAGAGAAAGAGGGTATTTTAAGGTAACTCTAATAATTGATCAATTGGCATTAGAAGACAAAATATCAATTGGAGATATTTAACCCTATTTGATTTATATTATATAATAAGTATTATATATATATATATATATATATATATATATATATATATATATATATATATATATATATATATTGGTTAGAAAGAGAGAGAAAGGGGAAAGTTAGAAAAGAAGAAGAAAAACAGAGAGAAAGAAGAGAAGGAAAACGTGGGAAAAGAGAGAAGAAGGGGAAGAAGGAAAATCAGGAATTCATCCGTTTAAAGCGCGAATAATCGGGTAAGGGTGAGAAGTTTCAATTATATCTTGCTTGTATATGTATATGTGTGTGATTGTGTGAATGTTTTCTTGTTTTTCCATAGCTTTCCAATTCTAGGTTGAAATGAGAAAAACGATTAGAAATCGATGTTTTTACGGACGAAAGTCGGAATAAATTACGTAGTAGAGTCGAGTGATGTTGGGTCATGATTTAATGTGATCGTTCGATTGAATCGAGTCGAATTTGTAACTGTTAAGTTTTTGATATATATAGATGTTTGATACAAATTGATGTTGTGATCAAGTAGAAGTGTTTGGATATGTCTGGTAACGTTGGTACAGGTGATATTTAATCGGGTAAGGATAGAAATTAATCGGGAATGGTTAAGTGTATGTTTTCGAGTGGTTTTGAGCGAGTTTGGAGTTGGGATAAACGGATAAAACTATGTTTTAAAATATTTCAAAAATGGAAAATGTGTTGGATGAATTTTTAATGGTGAAAATATTGTAGTATTTTGAATTCTGAGATCGCAGCTTTTTACGAAATCGAAATCGGAGGTCTGGAATGCATTTAATGGCCGAAAACTGAGTTTTTAGCAAAATCTGCACTTCGTGCGCTAACCCCTGCAACTGTGCGTCGACTCATGATTTCCATGCGCTGACCCGGGCGAAATTTGCAGGATTATGCGTCGACTCATGATTCTGTGCGTCGACCTCTGATTGCAGAATTTTCCAAAATGTCCGATTTTGTTTTCTTCATAACTTTTGAACCGTAAGTCCGTTTTGACCCCGTTCGAAGCGTTGGAAAGCTAATGAAAAGTTATTTCTATTAAAGATGGTTTGGAGGGTAAAATATGATTTAATTAATTCGTGTTTTTGGAAAATAGTCGGGCTGTCGGGTTTTTATCGCGTACAATGTGTGCGATTGACGTGTTATCAAGCTATATGCGTTTGATATGTAACGTATAGCTTGTGTGCTATTGTAAGGCATGAGTATATGTGATAAAATGTTGTGCATGATTGATACGCATTGGTGATGGATGTACGATATTTGAATGTGTGTTTTGGATGTGAATCATACAATAGTGCATTGATGTGAATGTATATAGATTGTATGTGATTGTATGAGATGAATGCATGAATATATTGTGAATATGTATGCATTTCAAGAATGTATTGATTCATTTTGTATGTGAAGCATAATGATGTACATTCTTCTATTGAGTGATTCTAATGAGAATCTGTTGTAACGTCGTGTGCCTATGTGAGGTGTGAGTGATGATTACAAACGATTGTGTGCCTAGGTGAGGTGTGAGCAATCAGGGTCGTGTGCCCATGTGGGGTGTGAGCGATCCATAAATGATGTTGTTGTGTGGTAAAATACATTGTTTTATTGAATATTAATGTATGTTGTTATGATGTGTTGTGAATAGCCTTTGTGGTGTGAATCTCTTGTGGAATGAATTGTGATGATTTTATGATTGTTGTGATATGTGGTATGTGATGAAATGCATTGTTTGAATTGTTTTCAATGCATGAATATGATGATGTGATAATCATATTGTTGATTTGTGAAGATGCATTTGATTGTCATGAGTCCTTGAGTGTCAAGCATCATAATATGCATCTTGTAATGTCGTGTGCCCATGTGGGGTGTGAGCGACGGATTGATTCCAGAGGGAATCCGCTATAAGGTCGTGTGCCCATGTGTAGGGTGTGAGCGATGATTATAGACGATCGTGTGCCCATGTGGGGTGTGAGCGATCGGGTCGTGTGCCCATGTGTGGGGTGTGAGCGATCCATAAACGTCGTGTGCCCGTGTGTGGGGTGTGAGCGACGGGGAACATCGTATGTCCGACAGGGAGTTACAGTGATGTAACGAGCGATGGTTCTAGCAGAGTTCCTGAGTGAACTAGTGATGAGAAATGTTGGAGTCGGTACCGCATGGCATTTGCATAGAGTCGTTGTGTTGGCCTCTGTGCATTTGCATAAATCATGATTTAATTGAGTATGTCTGAGACATTGTGATAGCATTTGTGAATTGATGTGCAATCATGTTAAATGCATTGAATTATGAATGATATGTTTTGTGTATAAACATATGCATCATGTGTGAATATGTGATTATGTCGGTATAATTGATATATGCTATAATTTGTGGTGATGTGGTGGTGTGGTTCCATATGTCATAATCGTGGTGGGATTATGTGTGATAGGTTTTGTATTTGTGACATGCTATATGTGTTAGTATGTGATGGTAGGGGTGAGATGAGTTATTCATGTGTTTGAATGTGTGTTTGCATATTATTATGCAATCTTGATTTAGTTGTTATTTCTCACCCTTCTGCTGTTTTATAATGCTCTATGAGGCATTGCAGATTTGAGTTGCTGGAGGTCTTTTGTGAAGATTAGTCCTCCGTTCTGTTGTTGGTCTTGGTGTCTTCTCTGATACGTAGCACGGGAGTCGGGGAACGATTATATATACGTATATATTTATGGAATGTATTTTGTAGTACTTTTGTGTATTTAGTGGATGTTCTAAAATGATTATTTTGTAAAACAAGTCGGTTATGGATCTTTCCGCTTTATTCCATAATTGACCCTTCCCTTTTATATGGAAAAAGTTTCCCCTTTGAGGGTATTCTATTTTATGCTATGTATCAAATTTATGAGCAGGGATGATGTTTGGTTTATTTAAATGTGACATCCTTGTTTCTGTCGGAAAAAAATAAATTTTTAGTTACTCTGATTTTATTTATGTATTATTTATTCGCGATGGGAATTGGGGTGTTACATGAGTGGTATCAGAGCAGGTCGGTCCGTCAGACCAAGTTGTTGAGCCTATGTGGCATGACAGTTGAATACTGTCGTTGTTGTTTGTTCCTTAGTACGTGATATGTGTGTGAAACACTGTCAGTGCTTTCTGGTTTTTCTAGTCCTTTGTCTGCAGGATTTAGATTGAGATAAGTGGGGGAGAAGCTGGAACTTCTCCAAGTTGCTTCAGGTGTGGAGCATTGGCTCAGTGTGCCGTTGGTTGCAAGATTGTAAGTGTTGTTTGGACATTGTTGCTCCCGATTCCGGAGGGAATGCGGAGGTAAGGTTTATGTCAACTTAGGATTTGTGCCTTGGGTAGTTTTGTGCACAAGGGTAAGAAACGCTATTATAGTTTGGTGAAGATGGTTTATACCCCATCATGATTGTCGGCTGTCTATCGACAAATTGAGGAACTGATCACCCTTAATCTCTTGTTGATAGCAGACGGAAAATTATGTTGGATGGAATAGACGTGTCTTTCCGGCTTTGATAGTGTGTTCAATGAAGTGTTTGAATTTAAGAGAATGATTACGAATTGTTTTGATGAGTCGATGAAGGTTCTTATCTCGGAAGATGAGACGGATTAGAGATTTTTGTATGTTGGTCAAATTGAAATGTCTTTGAGAGAGAATGATTGGGTATCGTTAATGGTTGTTCTTAGAGAGTAGAGATTGAACTTAATTGGACGAAGGGGAATAGTTGAGGCTTTGATCGATTTAAGGTGACTAGTTATGGTTGTTAGCATCGAGATAGGCTGTCATTTACTCGATTAAGCTTATATGTAAGTCTGGACAAGTTTGGATGAGGGTTGGTTTGGTTGGGCATTACAATGCTCAGTGATGTGATTTGGTGTTAGTAGTGCGTCTGTAATGTTTGAGGAGTAGAGGAATCGTATCTTCCATATTTATTTGGATAAGTTCGTAAGGGCTTTGATTGAGAACGTTCGGATCTGTTATAAACTCAGAGGAAGAACAGGTAGAGTGTTTGAGATTTGAATTACAAGTGTTGAAAAGAGACAAAGTGTTATGCTAAGTTATTTGAGTGAGAATTTTGGTTGAAAAGGTTAGTTTCCTTGGATACGTTATTTCGGATGAGAGTATGATTATGGATTCCTCGGAAGTAGATGCCGTTCTACATTGAGAGACTTCGAAGTTGGTTAAGGAGATCAGAAACTTTTGGGCTCAGTTGGTTGTTACTGCAGGCTATGGAAGACTTTGCTAAGTTCGTACTTCTGTTATCTCAGTTGACTTGCAAAGGGTGAGTCGTTTGTTTTGGATGTTCGTTGAAAGGAAAGTTTCAGAGGGCTGATGTAGAAGTTGTTTACAGCTCCAGTTTTGATTCTGTGTGATCCTGTTCAACCGTTTGTGAGGTTTTGGGATGTGTCTTTGATGAGTTTAGCCAGTGTGTTAAGGTAAGAGGGTAAAGTCGTGGCTTATGCTTTACGACAATTGAGGATTCATAAAAGGATCTATTCTATTCTAGATTTGGATTTAGTCGCGATTGTATTGTGTTGGAAAATTTGGAGGTATTATTTTTATGGTTCTCGGCTTGAAGTGTTGGGTAATCGCAAGAGTTTAAAGTACTTGGTTGGTTTGAAGGAATATAGTATGAGGCCGCGAGGATGGTTGGAATTTGTGATGAGTTATGACTTTAGTTGGAATCATCCCATTGGTGAAGTTAATGTCGTGCCTGATGAGTTAGGTCGAAGGTTTTATACATGTCTATTTTGATGGTCAGGGAGTTAGAATTATTTGAACAGTTCAGAGACTTGTGTCTGGTGTGTAAGCTAACATGCAGAGTGCGAGGTTGGGTATATTAAAGTGCACAGTGATTTTTGGCAGAGGTGAGAAAGAGTTAGACCTTGGACGTGAGATTGGCATGCTTGATGGTTTCGAGTAATCAGAGTGCGCAGCGGAAGCATGTTGTGGCACGTTTTGTATATGCGTGTGGGACTGGTAAGAGTTCATGGGTTGAACATTGGAAACATGTAGGAATGGTGAGACTATTGGACGTTTCAGGATGGAAGTGTTAAGTGAAAGGTTTAAATATTATTCATGGGCTACTATGTAGACGAATGTTTGGTTGTATGTTCGATTGGTGGATCGTAGCATTGTTGTAGTATGGTTGTGTGACAAGGATGTTTGTGTTGTTGCCTCGTTTCCATGGTGATGGTTCGAGTGTGTGTAGCTAATTCCTGTGTGGGAAATTAGGGGAGTGTTACCTAGAGTAGGGTAACGATCTTGTTGTGTTTCGGTTCTAGAGTGAACCTGTGTGTTGGTATCTTGGTTTTTCGTTGAGTCGCGAGTTTGTCGTCAAGTGCATTGTATGGGCTTTGCACCTTGTCGTCGTTGTTGTCGCCGTTGCCGTGTCGTTGTTGTAGTTGCTGTTAGCAAGGTGGGTTCTCAGTTTGTGTTATTTGTGGTGTGCCTTTTGTCGGCATGTTAGTTTGTTAGTTGGATGCGAGAGTCGTGTCCAGGAGTTGTTCGTCTCGTGATATTTTCGAGGACGAAAATGTCTAAGTGGGGGAGAATTGTAACGCCCCGATTTGTTTAATTCAATTTACCTATTTCATTTATGTGAATTTTGTGAAATGTGTGAATTTATTGTATTTTACCTGCTAATTGAGTTAATTGGTGAATTTCTCTGATAGGTAAAATATTTGCAATAAATTATAATTTCTTTTCAACTTTTATTTCCCGAAATTTATTTCATCGGTATGGTTATGTTTTACCGCATTTTGAGAGCGTTTGGGAGATATTTGAGCTGAGGGGTAAAATGGTCATTTTGAGGGGTTAGATATTTTAGAAAAATTAGATATTTTTATAAATAGAGATTTGAGAGAAAGAGGGTATTTTAAGGTAACTCTAATAATTGATCAATTGGCATTAGAAGACAAAATATCAATTGGAGATATTTAACCCTATTGGATTTATATTATATAATAAGTATTATATATATATATATATTGGTTAGAAAGAGAGAGAAAGGGGAAAGTTAGAAAAGAAGAAGAAAAACAGAGAGAAAGAAGAGAAGGAAAACGTGGGAAAAGGGAGAAGAAGGGGAAGAAGGAAAATCAGGAATTCATCCGTTTAAAGCGCGAATAATCGGGTAAGGGTGAGAAGTTTCAATTATATCTTGCTTGTATATGTATATGTGTGTGATTGTGTGAATGTTTTCTTGTTTTTCCATAGCTTTCCAATTCTAGGTTGAAATGAGAAAAACGATTAGAAATCGATGTTTTTACGGACGAAAGTCGGAATAAATTACGTAGTAGAGTCGAGTGATGTTAGGTCATGATTTAATGTGATCGTTCGATTGAATCGAGTCGAATTTGTAACTGTTGAGTTTTTGATATATATAGATGTTTGATACAAATTGATCTTGTGATCGAGTAGAAGTGTTTGGATATGTCTGGTAACGTTGGTACAGGTGATATTTAATCGGGTAAGGATAGAAATTAATCTGGAATGGTTAAGTGTATGTTTTCGAGTGGTTTTGAGCGAGTTTGGAGTTGGGATAAACGAATAAAACTATGTTTTAAAATATTTCAAAAATGGAAAATGTGTTGGATGACTTTTTAATGGTGAAAATATTGTAGTATTTTGAATTCTGAGATCGCAGCTTTTTACGGAATCGAAATCGGAGGTCCGGAAGGCATTTAACGGCCGAAAACTGAGTTTTTAGCAAAATCTGCACTTCGTGCGCTAACCCCTGCAACTGTGCGTCGACTCATGATTTCCATGCGCTGACCCGGGCGAAATTTGCAGGATTATGCGTCGACTCATGATTCTGTGCGTCGACCTCTGATTGCAGAATTTTCCAAAATGTCCGATTTTGTTTTCTTCATAACTTTTGAACCTTAAGTCCGTTTTGACCCCCGTTCGAAGCGTTGGAAAGCTAATGAAAAGTTCTTTCTATTAAAGATGGTTTGGAGGGTAAAAGATGATTTAATAATTCGTTTTTTTGGAAAATAGTCGGGCTGTCGGGTTTTTATCGCGTACAATGTGTGCGATTGATGTGTTATCAAGCTATATGCGTTTGATATGTAACGTATAGCTTGTGTGCTATTGTAAGGCGTGAGTATATGTGATAAAATGTTGTGCATGATTGATACGCATTGGTGATTGATGTACGATATTTGAATGTGTGTTTTGGATGTGAATCATACAATAGTGCATTGATGTGAATGTATATAGATTGTATGTGATTGTATGAGATGAATGCATGAATATATTGTGAATATGTATGCATTTCAAGAATGTCTTGAGTCATTTTGTATGTGAAGCATAATGATGTACATTCTTGTGTTGAGTGATTCTAATGAGAATCTGTTGTAACGTCGTGTGCCTATGTGAGGTGTGAGCGATGATTACAAACGATAGTGTGCCTAGGTGAGGTGAGAGGTGTGAGCAATCAGGGTCATGTGCCCATGTGGGGTGTGAGCGATCCATAAATGATGTTGTTGTGTGGTAAAATACATTGTTTGATTGAATATTAATGTATGTTGTTATGATGTGTTGTGAATAACCTTTGTGGTGTGAATCTCTTGTGGAATGAATTGTGATGATTTTATGATTGTTGTGATATGTGGTATGTGATGAAATGCATTGTTTGAATTGTTTTCAATGCATGAATATGATGATGTGATAATCATATTGTTGATTTGTGAAGATGCATTTGATTGTCATGAGTCCTTGAGTGTCAAGCATCATGATATGCATCTTGTAATGTCGTGTGCCCATGTGGGGTGTGAGCGACGGATTGATTCCAGAGGGAATCCGCTATAAGGTCGTGTGCCCATGTGTAGGGTGTGAGCGATGATTATAGACGATCATGTGCCCATGTGTGGTGTAAGCGATCGGGTCGTGTGCCCATGTGTGGGGTGTGAGCGACGGGGACCATCGTATGCCCGACGGGGAGTTACAGTGATGTAACGAGCGATGGTTCTAGTAGAGTTCCTGAGTGAACTAGTGATGAGAAATGTTGGAGTCGGTACCGCATGGCATTTTCATAGAGTCGTTGTGTCGGTCTCTGTGCATTTGCATAAATCATGATTTAATTGAGTATGTGTGAGACATTGTGATAGCATTTGTGAATTGATGTGCAGTCGTGTTAAATGCATTGAATTATGAATGATATGTTTTGTGTATAAACATATGCATCATGTGTGAATATGTGATTATGTCGGTATAATTGATATATGCTATAATTTGTGGTGATGTGGTGGTGTGGTTCCATATGTCATAATCGTGGTGGGATTATGTGTGATAGGTTTTGTATTTGTGACATGCTATATGTGTTAGTATGTGATGGTAGGGGTGAGATGAGTTATTCATGTGTTTGAATGTGTGTTTGCATATTATTATGCAATCTTGATTTAGTTGTTATTTCTCACCCTTCTGCTGTTTTATAATGCTCTATGAGGCATTGCAGATTTGAGTTGCTGGAGGTCTTTTGTGAAGATTAGTCCTCCGTTCTGTTGTTGGTCTTGGTGTCTGCTCTGATACGTAGCACGGGAGTCGAGGAACGATTATATATATGTATATATTTGTGGAATGTATTTTGTAGTACTTTTGTGTATTTATTGGATGTTCTAAAATGATTATTTTGTAAAACAAGTCGGTTATGGATCTTTCCGCTTTATTCCATAATTGACCCTTCCCTTTTATATGGAAAAAGTTTCCACTTTGAGGGTATTCTATTTTATGCTATGTATCAAATTTTGAGCAGGGATGATGCTTGGTTTATTTAAATGTGACATCCTTGTTTATGTCGGAATATGACATTGTCGGTGAAAGCACGCTTCCTGACTGGATGGGGAAAGTGAACACCCTTATTCTGTGGGGAAATAATGTCTTGATCCAGAGAAAATACTTCCCAAGTCTCCTGCTGGGAAGGTCTGCTCTACTGAGGAAAAGTGCAGTCTCAATGTTGAGGAGAGCAACTCTACTGGGGAAGTACAATCCTGTTGCCATCCAACCTGACCTGTCTCTATGGTCATAAACGGCCCTTTGTACTTTCCACTTGCCCCAGACCAACAGGTCTAATGGAAGAAATCATCTCGAGAGGATTTTATAGAAGACCGGGCATTCGCACTGCCCTAGGGTCTCCAAACTCTTGGAGAGATTTATCAGATCTTGACATAACTGCCCCAGACTTCATAATCCATGAAGTACACTACCTCGAAAGGAATTGTCACGACTTGAAAATACTCTGTCCCAGTATTCTGAACTTAGAAGAGCTGTTTTCAATTAACCATTTTTCAGGAGTGGACAATTTCTCACGCTCTAGAGGTGGCCTGCCCCAAGTCTTGAAGGAACTTTTCCCCTGACTGATCTTATAGAGATTTGTCAAATCGACCTGATTGCCCCTGTTCGACTGCTTTAGGGAGAGTTTTCAACGTGACTGCTCCAGATTAGCTGCATCTTATCACCATTTATCGGGAACCCCCAGACTACGCATAGTCTCTTGGCCACATATCCCTTGACATGATTGTCCTTCGGAGATTTCACCATCAACTTGGCATGATCGAGCTTCTCGACTGTCGTTCATCGTGTAAGCTTCTTTGATATCAAACACATGCAAGTAGAAAATGTTTATTATAAGAATGACAATTCTAATGCAACCCTCGTGTTAACCTTGAAGTTTCATTGAAAATGTGTTGCCAAGCCTTGTGAACGAATCACTAGCTGGGATGTGACCTTGATTTTTGAACGGCAAAACACTGCGCACATGCAATACCAACAAATCTTATTAGCACAACTCATAGGAGTCAGGAACGCTATCCTGTTGAAGTACGCTTTCGGAATAAACCCTGTTTCAATTAGGACTTTTAAGGGTTGTAACGTGGTCTGGTTCACGGTTTCAGAAAAAAGGATTTATGGCTCAAAATTTATTGGTGCCCACCCACTCTTCGTGATGTTCTCTAGTCCTATGTTCAGTTAATCTGACCCAAACACTCGTCTTTCAAAAGGTTTATGATCTTTAAGGAACCCATGCAACTAATGGTTTGACACCTAAGGAGGTTTTGGAGCGACAATCACTCCTTTTTATCTTTTGTGTCTATAATCACACGAATTTGTTCTTATCGAGGATTTTCTTTTGTAATCCTTTTCGCTTTTCACTTTTTCTTTCTTTTGCTTTTTTGATCCCTAATTTTTGCCTGGACTGACTCTTTTGATTTTTTTTTTATTTTGAAGTCTAGTGGGATGCCCTAACTTTTGCCTAAGTCGCTTGTTTTAAAGTTTCGACTCAGCGGGCTTTCCTTTTTTTTTGTATTCCCCTTTTTTGAACAAAGCGTGTGACACTGGTTGTCTTACTTGCTTGAAAGGGTTGTGACTGCCTCACTCCTTGATTGTTGATGGATAACCATTGTGGTTTTACATCTCTTGACCTCTTGACGGTGGGATAGAAGGTAATGGTTCCTCGGATGCACACTCTCCTTGGAATTTGAACGCTCGGTCAAACTAACTGACGCCTACCCTGCCCCTGGTTTAAGTATGAGGGTTTTTTCGTACGAAAGAAGCTCCTACTTCAAGGCTCAAAGGGGTTAACGAGGGTCTATCTCCCTTATATCTCCAGTGTTTGTGAATTGGAAACAATGCCTGTACATCCTTAACAGGGTTTTACCCAAAAGCGCACCATTAGAAATATGCGCTCTTATTTCGTCATCCTCCCTCGAGAGTTCTAGAAAAGAAAATTGGTATTGCATTGCATATAAACATTTAAGAGTGAACACGAATGGATTACTTCAAGAAAAACATGCTCATTGTATTATGATTGTCATTAAAAACAAACAAGTCTTACATGCATACAATGCTTTAACAAGAAATGAAAAAACCACAAATGAAAATGCAGTAAAGAAGCTGAAGATTGCCATTGCTGAGGAAGCTTGATTCAGTATGGACGTACTTGCAGACTGAGTGTTCACTTGAGAAAGAAGCTTCAATCTAAAGGGGTACCATCTAGCGTGATGACCTTTGAGTCGATCAAGTCTTGCACCTTGTGCTGGAATACATTACAATTACCAATTGTATGCCCAAACGTTCCCGAGTGGAACTCACACCTAGCATTCATGTCATAATCCGGAGGAATAGGGTACGGTACCTGCGTGGTACTCCTCGTTTGAATCAGAGAGTTCTTGAGCAGACGAGCAAACAACTGACTATAAGGGATAGGAATAGGATCAAATATTCTCTTGGGCCTTCTTGGTCTCGGTTGCCCCTGCTGCTGATAATTCTGCTGTCGATGTTGATTTTGGCGCCTCACATGCGCTTGCACTTTCCTTTCCACATTTGGCTGAGGCACAAACAAGGGTTGTTGACGTAGAGCTTCTGTAGCAAAAGGTTGTGGAGAAAGTCCATGACATGAGGTGGATCCTGCAAAGAGGGGAGGAGTCTCTACTTCCTTTGCAATAATTGGGGTGAAATTACCTTGTATACTCACGCCGCCCGACGTGAATTCAATTGTCCCTGCATCAATCAAATCCTGGACTTTGTCCTGAAAGGCCCTACATTTCTCCACAGTATGCCCTGGTGCCCCAGAATGGAAATCACAATGGGCTTTTGCATTGTAGCCTGGTGGGGGATTATTAGTAAGAGGAGCCAAAGTCCTTTTTTATACCAGTTGCAATTGAAGAAGATGCTGCAATAGCTGAAGATATGGCATAGGGAGTGGATGAAAAACTCTTTCAGACTGCTTCTGTCTCTGTGTACACTTTTTACCCTTGGGCTTCTCTTGGGAGCCAAGGCCTGGCTGCTGTTGGGAAAGTTCTGGAACCTTAGGTTGTGGAGGGGATTCACGAGGCAATACATGATCTAGAGCCAACCCCAAAGAGAAGGGAGGGGTAAGGACCTCTGTTGTGGAAGCGAGCACGAGACTGTTTTCCTTCTTTAACACTGTTTTCAAAATTTCCATGACCAAATCCATCAGAGTCTTCATCTGATTGACCTCCTCCTTCAGCATCTTCTGCTCCTGGGACACGACCAGCATGTCTTCCCCAAATTGCCTCATCTGAACTTTCATTTCAAGCATCTCTGCACGGAGTTGTTCCATGGCCATCCTCTGGTTATCACAGACTGAGTAGAATACCGATGAACTGGCTGATCAATCTTGAACTGCGGAGGAGAACAAAGTAAGAACACCAGAGATAAACACCTGTTATGCAAAATGATTATGAATATGAAAATGCAAATGAACATGTTGAGAAATTCTCAGGACGATCCACCCCTTGATTCCAGTTTAACAATAAGATATAACGGGACTTCCGCTCATGCACTAAGAAAAACCAGAGGATAACCAAATGTCAACAATCACAACTCCCGATAATAAGTCTGAACACAATAATCGTAGATCCCAACCAACAAGCCTGGCGGTGATCCAAATACAATAAAAGAAAATAGAAAACTACGGCATGTCATCAAAGTCCACAAGTGCCAATCCCCCCCATCCATCATGCTCTTTGCTCCAGTCTTGAATTTCCTTGAACAGCTTTTTGGTGTCGGGATGCTTCGGTCTCTAAATTAGCTCTTGAATGAGAACGTCTCTCCTATGCATGATCCCATTCAAGTATCAACAATGCAACTCCCAAGCGTCTTCTCCAGAAACACTATCCATGCTAGGACCCTCATTTCTAGGTCTCTTCACTTCAGCTTGGATCTTCAGTTCCTCTATGGAGGCTATGGCTTCATTGAGTCGACCCTCAACTGCTTGTCTCTGGAATACCCCTGATAGGATCTCAGCGTCTTTTTTCTTGAGCTTTAACTTCAATTGATCAATCTGAGCTAGATAATCGTCTTCCTTTCGCTTATTATCAGCCATTGCAGTGTCTCGGTGAGCATTGAACTTGTGAATTTTTAATAAAGCCTCGGCCAATTCCTCCTTCTTAGACTTGAGAACCTTACTGATACCCTCTAGAGCTTGCTTCATCCTTTGTCTGGCTGTGACCTTGTCAGCTAGCTCCTTTTCTGCCTTAGCGAGAAGCTCTGTCTTCAACTTGGCGATATGAACAGCTTCACCCCGCTCATGTTTCAACTGGTAAATCTCTCTTTGTAGCTCATTGTTTTCTTCTCGCAGCTTTTCCTTTTCAGCCCACAACTTGTTAAACTTCTCTATCTCAACTGTGGTAGGAGGCTCAATCAGCAAGGGGTAAGCTGGTGGTTCTTTGGAGAATGGTAAAAGTTCCTTCTCTACCCTTTTCTGAATCCAATCTTCGTAAGCAGGAAATGTTCTGTTGTTGCTCTTCCCAAAAGAAGTCTTCCCTTTCTTATGACGATCTCCCCAAGTATTTGCAGCTTCTTTTAACAATTCTGGATTGATTTCCCCACTCAGATATAGAGATTCTTGGACCTCCTCGTCTCTTGGTGGCTCTTTCAAGGCATACCCGAATTGCCTAATAGCAAGAATAAGGTTGTAGTTAATCCCCCCTTTCCTTCCTATTAGAGGCACATTTGGGAGACCTCCACAACTGATCATGATATCTTGGCCCAACAAGTCACGGTTAACCCGAATTAGATTATCTTCCCTCAAGCCCATCAATCTTTTGGACCACTCCAAAGTTCCTTGAGTATCTACAAATGCCCCAGATTTCGGAAGACGATCAGCAAACCATTTGTAGAAGACTGGCGCACAAAAATAAAGGGGTCCTCCCCTCCTCTTCTCGTTCTTATAATGCACTGAATAATACAGATCTCCAAGCAAAGTAGGTAACAGATTCTTCATGGTAAATATCCGGACATCGTGCATGTCCACAAAGTCCTTCATATTTGGAAACAACACCGTTCCATAGACGCACATAGCCAAGATGGCGTTGAAAACTGACCAACATCTAGCCTTAGCATACACAGCAGCCCGTTCTACCAAAAATTTTACATGAAAGCCTTTACACCCTCCCTTACTGGCAACGTTATTTTCCAACAAAGATAAATCTAAATGCAAAGCCTCGGAGACCTTTTCCAAATCAGGAAGTTCTTTAGAAGGATAGAAAGGAGCCTCTTCTTTGATAGAAACATCCAGAATGAGAACAAATTCCTCCAATGTCAGAGCCAAAAGATAATCAGTGAATAGAAAACATCGCAGGCGAGGGTCATAGAATTGCACCAGAGTGTGCAGAGCCCTATACTCGTATTCGGTGATGTCGCGGGCAAAATTCAGAATTCTTCCATACTCTCCTCTAAAGTCGGCCAATACCCCAGGTTCTGCCATAGACACAATCTTGTGAACAGTATCCAGAATAAGTGATGGAAACTTATACACTATGATGTTCTTTCTCTTCTCAGTACTCATCCTTAATAGTCTTCAAAAACCAGAATCAAAGTTAGGATGCAACCCTGTGTAGCGAGTGATTTTTGGATGTGGTTGCGAAGCACGATCGCTCTAGTACTACAGCTCGATTCATTTTTTATCCTATTTAAGCTGATGAAGGAAGGAAAATAGATGTCTCCAACTAACCCTGCTTGCATACTGAGTTTGAACAACGGTTTGTTAGGTTACAGATGCTACAAAGATTCGGGGATTTTCCTAGGTTATTTTGTTAAAAAGGGGTGTTTTGAGATGTTAGGACGAACGTTTTTGATAGATATGTGAGAGTATGGGATTTTGTGTTTTTGTTTAGTGTGCTCGCTAAGATCTTTTCTTTCTATCTTATGCCTACGTATTCCCGTTTACCGAAACAGGGAAATCAGAGCGTTCGTAGTTCCTCCTATTCTATGGGAGGAAATGGGGTTTTGGTGTCTTGTTCAAAGCCCAAGACGTGAAGCGAAAAGGTTGTTTGTATCTTGTTCAAAGCCCAAGATGTGAAGCTGAAAAGTCTATTTGTATCTTGTTCAAAGCCCAAGATGTGAAGCTGAAAGTTTTCCGACTTCAGAGAGAATTTGTCATCTCTAAAGAGGGGTAAAGGAGAATTACTTTAACCGGGATATGCGAATCCTAGCAATGCCATAATTTCCTAAGAAGGGGTTTGTAACCTGAAGGAGAAGACTTTAACTCAGTGTAGAGCAATTCCATCTTTCCTTAGGAATTTCTCATGCTAAACGAGGGACAGTGGCATGGATATAGATGATCCAGTGGCTTGCCGCTTACAGCGATTAGATGAAAGGGAAGGAGTTATTGATGTTTGTGTGTACTGTGAACGAGGCACAGGTTTGACACTAAAAGGTTGATTGACTCAACTAGGGATTTCATTATACAAAGCCTAAGAGGAGGCTGTTGGTCCAACAAGAGGGAGTTTTTGTATCTCGTACGAAGCCCGAGAGAGAGGCTAAAAGGGGTTGACCCAACGAAAGGATCTTTTATACTCAACAAGAGAGTGTTTTTATATCTCGTACGAAGCCCGAGATGGAGGCTGTAAAAGAGTTTGACTCTGCTTAGGGGAATTTGTATCTCGTACGAAGCCCGAGATGGAGGCTGATATTTGCTTGACTCAACGAGAGAGTCTCTTAGGTGTCTCATACAAAGCCTGAGAGAGAGGCTAAAAGTTGTTTGACTCAACGAGGGAGTCTTTTGTATCTCGTACGAAGCCCGAGATGGAGGCTGAAAGGTTTGCTCCGCTGGGGGAGAATCATTTGTACAAAGCCCAAGAGGAGGCTATCGTGCTGGTGACTGTTTTAGTTGAGTGACAGGTCTAGTATACTGATTAAGAGAAAATCAATTCTTATATGAGTAACACTGTACTCCTGGATTTGATCTGAGGATCGGGATTGTTCCCTATTCTTTAAGGAAACGGGGAAATCCAAAGGGTATCGAGACTGCCCGAGTCTACGGTTTCTTCCTACTTAACGAAGAGGTCACTTGAGAATGTCTTTGAGACTCAAGGATATTAGACTGTCCATGTCTAGAGTTTCATCTTTTGTACTATGCTTTGAGCAACAGTAGTAGACTCTTTGAAAGGACTGTTCTATGCAGATGACTAAGTTCAGTTCCTATACCTCTAGGAGGTCGTCGGGATAATTTGTACGAAGCCCAAGAGGAGGCTGAAAGCTTTTAAGAAGCCAATCGGTCCTTGTATGAAGCCCAAGAGGAGGCTATCATTCCAGGAGGAAGAGATCATTATACGAAGCCTAAGAGGAGGCTGTGAATACTTCTAAGAAGCCGATGGGTCCTTGTATTAAGCCCAAGAGGAGGCGGGGTTGCTTTTAGGAAGCCTGAGGATCCTTGTACAATGCCCAAGAGGAGGCCGATGCTTTTAAGAAGCCCGTGGGTCCCCAAACCCCGAGAAATTCAAGGCCAGCTATTCACAAGGAATATATCAAGTCAGGAAAGTTCGAGAATTTGGAAGAAACTCAAAGATGCCATTCACGGAGAATACATTCATCTCTAGGAGTAGAGTTTCTTGACAATTCCTAATGAGGACAGCCGAAGAGAATACTGTATCTGGTGATCCTATTTGGGGATCTAGGTGTCTATTTCTACGAATAAACGAAACGGCGTCACCTAGTTCTAGACGTAGTTTCCGGAGAAACTCTAATATCTATACGATTATTACACAGTTGATATGAGTTTATGAAAGAAGACTTACAGCGAAACAACCCCACAATACAGTTATATGTATAGGAAAGCAGTAAATGAAAGCGGATAAACACTTACTCGGTTGTAGAGCTTCCATGCTGTTTGGTTAGTTGTTCAACAAAGAAAGATTGAAAACAACAATATATTCAAAATCAAAGGAGAAAGTGCTTTGAAAAAGAAAGATTTGGGGCTTACAGCTCAAGGAGAGGCTCAAGGTTTTATCAGTGATCACACTGTTTGAATTTGTACAGAGGGACTTATACAAGTGACTGAGGCCCAAAAATTGTTTTCTGTACAAAGGGATGGGTCTTACACTCTCTCAAGAGGCCCAAAAAGTTTAAAGAAAAAGATTGGGGCTTATAACACGAGGGTGGGCCCAGATGGTTTTTCGTTTAAAATGGCGATCGCCCCGAGGTTTTCTTTTAACGCAGAGGGACTTATACAATAAGTGAGGCCCAAAATGTTTTGGTTAAAAGGGGATTGGGTCTTACACTCTAATAGAGGCCCAAAAGTTTTGAATGGGACTTATAGCTCAAGGAGAGGCCCAATTCTGGTTTATTTTTAAACGGGCGACGATCGCGCCGTTTACTTGTACAGAGGGACTTATACAATGAGTGAGGCCCAAAGTTTTTTTTGTACAAGTGGGGTGGGTCTTACACTCTCTCAAGAGGCCCAAAAAGTTTTAAAATGATTTGTGAGGGTTGAATTAATCCAAAAACCGTAATTTATTTCCAAAATGTGTTTTAATTTAATAAAAATTCAATTAAAAAGGTCAAAATTGTTTAACAAGTGGGAAACAAATTATGACTTTGGAATAATGCTTCAAAAATTAAGTATTGACCTACAAAATAATTAGAAAGCATTAAAAGTTGCAAAATCAAGATGGAAAAAATATTTCAAATGTTAAAAACAATTAAAACATTAATTCTTTGCAAAAATATCAATAATATAAAATAAATAATATTTTTGGGATTTTTTGGGAGAATAAAATATTTTAACATTTTTGTGAATTATTAAAAAAAGAATCAACTCAAAATCATTAAAACTCAGAGAGAAATTAATTTTTGAATCAATTAAACAAAATCACAAAATTCAAATATTTGAA
Organism: Lathyrus tuberosus; assembly: GCA_022829125.1. Lineage (NCBI taxonomy): Eukaryota > Viridiplantae > Streptophyta > Magnoliopsida > Fabales > Fabaceae > Lathyrus > Lathyrus tuberosus. Next base: position 1,260,827 of record JALAZF010000159.1, read on the forward strand.
TTTCTGAAAATGGCGCCAAGAACACAAGCAAGAACACGCACGTGTTCTGAGTTTCCCAGATTTGCGTTTTCCATCCAATCTCACTGAATACTTAATCATTTCATGCAATCCACATACCAATAAACTCGTTTCAACCTCACGATCATGTCTAAAACATTTAATTTCATTTAAATTAAACATAAAACATGAAATCACGAAGAAACCTCAAGAACCCTAATTTCTGCATGAAGGCTAGGATTTTTGATACACGATTCAAACAATGCAATTAATTGAGGGAAAACATTCCATGCATGATTATGAACATATGGCCAAATTATTGTGCAGCAAAAATTGTGTGGATCATAGAGTTAGAAGAGCACATGCTTACCACTTGCAGCTAGTGATCGTGATTTGTGTATGAGGTGTTACAGTTGTGTTGTGATGATCTGAACAGCTTCCCTACACCCTATGGAGTGTGTTTGAATGCTTGGACTTGATGGAAATTGGCTGGATCACTTCATGGCATCCCAACTGCACCTTGGTTAAAACCTTGAGCAATTGGCTGGTGATTCTGAGAAATCAATGTTCTAGTTGTTGTTTAAGTGTTTGATCAGCTCATATGTGATGTATATGAGGTGTGTGAGTGATTGGTTTGATTGGAAAAGCTCTCAAACTCAAAACCCGATAGTGACTTGCCTTAGAAGGAAAAATTGGAGTGAAAGAAGAGATTTTGAGGAAAGCATCTGTTTGATGGCTTTGGTGTACTCAAATTGATCACAATTGAGCTCTATTTATAGTAGAGCAAGTTTTTTTTGCAAGGAATAGTGAATGGAAACTGCTGAGTAGGTTTGGCTAATGTTGGCAAATAAAAATCCAAGTCTCCTCTAGCCATTGACTAGAGGTTAGGGCACAGAGCTTTGGTCCCCTTGGTCTTGGATAAGTCTTGACTGAATTCAATTGAGAATGGCTAAGTCCATGCCACCTTGGTGTATGCATTGAATGCTCCAATCCAAAATTGGAGTCTTGTCCCTATTTTGGCCATTCTAGGTTCAACATGCTATTTCTTGTTCCATGGACTGTGGAGGCTTGGCTCAGTGATTTTCCCCTTTAGAATCAATCCTCAGATGTGTCCAAGTGGATAGGAGCATTTGAATTTGGCTGATTTTGGCAAATCGAGCAAAAGTGCAAAATCTGCCTTGCCTTTGACAGATTTCAGCAAGGCAACTTGCCAATGTCATATCTCATGGTGTAAGTTGAATTTGGTAATGTTCTTGGCCATTTTGGAAAGCCCTTACATGATACAACAACTGTTTGAACATATTTGGTTTTGATCTCTTTTGAATCCAAGTGAAAAATCCTCCTACATTTGGCAAAAAGTGAGGTCAAATCTGACTTAGTGAAATTTTCACTAAGTGTTGGAACAAAGTGTGATTTCTTGATTTTGATCACTCCATAACTCAAAATCCATGAGGAATTTGGACATAGGTCAGTATGAAGCTTTTGTAGAGGGTAATGAGATCTACAAATCAAGCTTTGAATGGGGCACAATGGCCTTGTGGTTTAGGAGTTATGGTCCTCCAAAGTTGGTGCATTAGTGGTACTTTTTTCATAACTTAGAAAAATTTCTAAGTTTTATGGTTACCCCTTTTACAAGTTATCCCACTTTCTTTGATTTTTCTTGATGAATGATGATTCAAATCATACATTAACATCATTTTAGGGTTAAAAATCCAATTTAGTGAAAAATCTCAAAAAGTCAAAGTTGACTTTGGTGCACAGTTGACTTTTTATCAGATGAATTCCAAACTGTGCAATCCTTCAGGAAATTATGTCCTTGACCTAAATCAAACTTGATGGACATGTTCCATGGGTGGGATAGAGTGTATTGAATCATGTCTTAGGGTTTGGGAGCATGTCCCAGTCAAAAGTCAAAGTTACAGTTGACTTTTCCTGCGAAACCCAAATTGTGGTGCAGATGAAATTGAGACTTGTTGCTCACACTTCTTGGATCAATCCATTGTTCCAAATGGATCAATATGGTATATTAGAGACCCTCAAATCCTCTCTTGAGGTCCTGGCTTATGATTTGTCCCAAAAGTCAACTTGGGGGTGAATTAGGTCAAGAAACCCTAATTCTTGAGTTTTGATGTATGCATCCCCTGAGGCAAAATTGACTTGATGATTGGGTCCATGAGGTTCCATGGAGTATTTTAGGATATGCTTTGGATCCTTGGCTCATGCCCAGAGGAAAATTTCCAACTGGAGGCCCTGGTCGACCAAAACCCTAATTTGGTGACACTGTCGATCTTGAAGCTTGAACCACCTAGAAGGGAGCAACCTTGTGCTTAATCCTTGAAGTGGGAGTCCTCTTGATCCTTTGTAGATATTTGAGAGTTTAGACAAGTTGAAGATCATGTCATTCCTTGATTGATCCTTTGTCTAAAGCTTAGAAAGGGCTTGAAACCCTTATTTTTGATAGTAGTGAATGCTCACCCATCTTTGGGGAGACTGATGAGGTATAAAGATCCATACATATTGTGATGATGATTTGCACAATGATGGGAATCTAAGTGGTCAAAATTTGGGGTATGACACCCTGCAAATGAACAAACATGTTAGGATGCAGAATGATGATGCAAATGAACACATGGGGTCAAGGATGCCACACAGCCTGGACAACTGCTGCACTGAACAACTGTATAATCTCAAATGGTATGGCCAAATACCCAGAATACCAGAATAACCATAGTACCACACTGATAAATCTATTGATCAGAAAACCGGGTATGTTGAAGGTCAAGGTTACCTGCAAACCTGTAAACACCCTGCCCTCTCACATGTGGGTACTAGAAAGCCGAGGATCCTCAATATCACGGGCTCTCAGGTCGAGAAATGATGATACGTTCACCATTTCTGGTTTGGCATCATCACCAATCGAGGAGGCCTCAACTGATTCCCCTCAAAAGAAAACATCCTATGGCAAGTCCTCAGTTTCAGCACTGAGGTCGAGAAGCAATAGTACATTCATCCCTCGGGGTACAATACTATCGCCAATCGAGGAGTGCTTCCACTGATTCTTTTCCAAAAGGAAACCCTATAGCAAGTTCCCAGCATTGGGTCCTCGGATCGACATGTGTAATGGGTTTGCCATTTCTGGTCTGCCATTATCACGTCTCAGGAGGAGTGCCGTTACTGAGTCCTCGTGAATGGCTGCCAGAGTCGATAGTTTTCCAAGTTACATTCAATCATCTGCACCAATGCGCAGGATAGAACATTACCAAAGAAAACCTCGTCTGGATGTGGAGTTTTCATGTATACCACGTCTGGCCAAATGCCACATAAGTCACACTACTTTCCACGCTAATCCTACGTGTACGCTCAAGCCTGGGTATTGGGCTTATCTCTCAGAACTCCCAACCCGCCAAACAGAAAAACAGTGCAGCAGATGATAATAATATGCAATGCAGAAAATGCGGTAAAAATAAAATACAACAAATAAAGCAAACAAAAACAAAAAACAAAACACCTAAAGAGAACACAACAAACAAGCGCTAGGAATGACTCGCTTAGGGAACTATGTAATCCCCAGCAGAGTCGCTAGCTGTCGCTCCCAGGATTTTCATCCAGGTACTAACGCGAAAGTGGCGCGGAACACAGAGTCGCCAACAATGTATATTTATCCCACGAGAGGGAAAGGAAACACCGCATAAACCCGAGGAAGAGGGAAAGGAATGGTCATCGCAACCATAACCTGGGTTCGGGAGTCGGTTACGCGAGGGGAAGGTACTAGCACCCCACGCGTCCATCGTACTCGATGGGATCCATGCTCGTTGTCTAATCTAAGGGTGAGTTATCCTAAAATCTATGGCTGTACTGAAACGGGGAGTGTAACACCCTTCTACCCCACATACAATTTTAAAGAAATAAATCATATTATCAGAGTAAAATTCACAACCAAGGATGTACATATTCAAAATCATCATACAATTCTCATAGTCCTGTCCCGTAACACGGGTTACTCAAACACCGTCAAAAGAAATCACAATCTCGCAGCGGAATCAACTTGTCATTTGAAATTCAATTAAAAACTTCATAAGAAACTTATCCGATCTAGAACAACATCATCAGTATAAAATTCCAACATAAATCAAAAGAACACGAAGTTCGCAATCCATCCCAACCCGATGTTACATGACACAGAGCAGGACACCTCTAGACTTAAACGACATAAACGAGACACTCCAAAGCTACCTCCTTCGTCACCTCGAAGCTAGTCTTGGTTATCTGCAAGTTACCCACATAGGAGGCAACATTTCCAAGCAGGCAGGGCGAGAAAACATAATTCGATATAGTAATACAAGACATGGAAATTAAATAAATTAAGCAGCAACAACAACAGATCATCATCCACATTCATCCACATCATCATCAACTTAGAATTCATAATACGACTCATCACAATTATTTCATAAGAAATGCAATGTCAACTTCAATGAAAATGCAACGTATGCAATGCGGTACCAACTTTTCTCCATGTGATGAACACTGGCCATCAACCCTCCACACTGGGAGCACAACATAACAACATATCACTCCAATCCACACTATGGGATTGAAGCTACCAATAGGCCGAAGCCCCAACATAAAAATATGCCATGAAATGCAATGATGCTAAACTCCTCATTTCATCCAAATATCAACATGTGCATCATTCATTTCATCTCAACAATATTCATCATACAAATCATGTTTCATCAATTATATATCATCAATACCTCGACCCCAAGGAAACAACACGAGAAAACATCGAGAAAACTTCAAGAAAACAGCAAAAATATAAGACAACCAGCAGTCTGACACGGTCGCCCGTGTCCTGTGACACGGCCCGTGTCAGGAAACCTGAGACACGATTCCAAAACATAAAAAAAAAGTAGTAAGACAGCCGTCTGACATGGCCCGTGTCAGGAAGTCTGGGACCAATTTTCCAAAAATCAATTTTTTTCATACAAGACCAGAAAGCTGACACGGCCGCCCGTGTCCTGTGACACGGCCCGTGTCAGAGTGCGACAAAACCCACTTTTCCAAAAATATGATTTTTCTGCATTTTTGATCCCCATATCCCCCAAAACCAATGTTCTACATGAAATTTGATAAAAATACTCATAAGACACACATATATCAACACATACCAGTGAAGTTCATCATATTCTCATCATATCATACATTTCACATCAAAACCATCAAAATCAAACACAAATTCACACAATCCTAATCTATTCAATCCCCAATTTCATAAACTACAAAGAATTAGGAATTCTCCCCATACCTTAAAGTAATCAGAAACCTTTCTTTTCCTTCTTCAGGGTTCTCCTCGAAGTTCCTCAACCCCTTAGGTTTGCTCTTCCTCGTCTCTGCTTCAGTTTCCTTCACCAAAACACGATCAATTAGAATGATCGTTCCTTTTCTCCTTTAGTCATATATCCCAGTTTATGAACTTCCCATCCTAACCTTTCTTATTTTCCCATAAGACCACCTTGCCCTTCCTCATTTTATTTTAAATAATAATAATAATATAAATAACACATGCTCATTTACTTTATTAATATTATTCAAAATGTATCTTTTAATCCATAATTATCTAAAATCGTCACAAACCCATTAATTCCTTCCAAATTAATTAAATAAATGATTAAATAATTGATTTAGATTTTTGGGTCGTTACAACTCTCCCCTACTTTAAGAATTATCGTCCTCGAAAATTACCTAAAGTAAACAGAGTCGGATACGACTCCTTCATCTGATATTCACGCTCCCAAGTCCAACTATCACCAGCTGTTCCGCCCCACAATACTTTCACTAAAGCAATCTCTTTACCTCGAAGTTGCTTCAATTCTCGACCATCAATCCTCACAGGCAAAGCTTCCATTGTCAGGTTATCCCTTACCTGAACGTCATCCATCTTAATTACATGTGACGGATCCTGAATATACTTCTTTAACTGCGACTCATGAAACACATCATGCAAATTTGCAAGTGACGGTGGTAAAGCCACCCGATAGGCAACCCCTCATATTCTCTGCATAATCTGATACGGACCAACAAAGCGCGGAGTGAGCTTTCTAGACTTCAAAGCTCGTCCTACACCAGTCATCGGCGTAACTCTTAAGAACACGTTGTCTCCTTCTTGGAATTCAAGTGGTTTTCACCTCTTATCATGGTAACTCTTCTGACGACTCTGCGACGTCTTCATTTTATCCCGAATCATTTTAATCTTCTCCGTTGTTTCTTGAACAATCTCAGGTCCAAGTACAGTACTCTCTCCCGACTCATACCAACACAATGGAGTTCGACAACGTCTACCATATAACGCCTCATATGGAACCATCCCAATACTAGCATGAAAACTGTTGTTGTATGTAAACTCGATCAACGACAAGTGACTATCCCAAGATCCTCCTTGATCCAGCACACAAGCTCTCAACAAATCTTCTAAAGATTGGATTGTTCTTTCCGACTGACCATCTGTCTGCGGGTGATAAGCAGAACTCATCCTCAACTTAGTACCCAAAGCATCCTGTAGACTTTTCCAAAACCTTGACGTAAACCACAGATCTCTATCCGATACAATACTCGAAGGTGTTCCATGCAACCTCACAATTTCTTCAATATAAATTTCAGCTAACTTCTGCATAGAGTAATTAATTCTCATTGGCAAGAAATGCGCCGACTTAATTAACCTATCCACAATCACCCATATCGAGTCATTACCCCTTGCAGTCTTCGGTAACCTAGTCACAAAATCCATGGAAATGCTATCCCATTTCCATTCAGGAACATTCAACAGCTGCATCATACCTAAAGGCTTCTGATGTTCAATCTTGGACTTCTGACAAGTCAAACATGCATACACAAATTCAGCAATATCTTTTTTCATACATGGCCACCAAAACAATCTACGCAGGTCTTGATACATCTTCATAGCACCAGGATGAATACTCAATCGACTTCTATGCCCTTCTTCCAAAATACTCTTTTTGATTCCAGAAATATCCGGAACACACACTCTATCTCGAAACCTCAAAACTCCATCTTCATCCATTCGGAACTCGCCTCCATTACCTTGATTAATCTTCATTAATTGGTCAACTAATTTCAAATCAGATTTCTGACCTTCTCGAATTTCCTCCAAAATTCCACTAGTCAGCTTTAGCATGCCCAATTTCACACTATCAGCGGTCGTCTCACACAACAAACTCATGTCACTGAATTGCTCAATCATTTCAAGTTCTTTCACCATAAGCATCGAAATATGCAACGACTTTCTACTCAAAGCATCAGCCACTATGTTTGCTTTACCTGGATGATAATTCAAATCGAACTCAAAATCCTTTAACAATTCTAGCCACCTTCTCTGTCTCATGTTTAACTCTTTCTGATCGAACAAGTATTTCAAACTTTTATGATTACTGAATACCTCGAATTTTGAACCAAAAAGATAATGCCCCCAAATCTTCAGCACGAATACTACAGCAGCCAACTCTAAGTCGTGTGTAGGGTAATTCCTCTCATGGACTCTTAACTGTCTAGAAGCATAAGCGACCACTTTACCATTTAGCATTAAAACTCCACCAAGGCCCATCTTTGAAGCATCACAATAAACCACAAAGGACTCATTCGGGTCTGGCAAAACTAACACCGGAGCAGTTGTCAACTTTTTCTTTAGTTCCACAAAACTTTCTTCACAAGCGACATCCCACACATACGCTTGCCCCTTTCGAGTCAATTGCGTCAAAGGAAAAGCCAACTTAGAAAAACCTTTAATGAACTTACGATAATAACCAGTCAATCCAAGAAAACTACGAATTTCCGTAGCAGACTTCGGAGTCTCCCACTGCAACACCGCATCAATCTTCGAGGGATCCACAGAAATTCCACCACTTGAAATCACATGGCCTAGGAAACTCACTTCCTTCAACCAGAATTCACACTTTGACAACTTAGCATACAATTTCTTTTTCCTTAACACTTGTAACACAATCTTCAAATGGCCTGCATGCTCTTCTTCTGATTTAGAATATACCAAGATGTCATCTATGAAAACCACCACAAATTTATCAAGATATTCATGAAAGATTCTGTTCGTATACTCCATGAACACACCAGGCGCGTTAGAAACTCCAAATGGCATCACCGTATATTCATAATGACCATACCTCGTTCTGAAAGCTGTTTTCGAAATATCATCAGCTTTAACTCTAATCTGATGATAACCGGACCTCAGATCAATCTTACTGAATACACAAGCACCTACGAGTTGATCCATTAAATCGTCGATTCTCGGAAGCGGATATTTATTCTTGATGGTCATCTTATTCAACTGCCGGTAATCGACGCACAATCTCATACTACCATCTTTCTTCTTAACGAGCAACACCAGAGCACCCCACGGAGAAACACTAGGTCGAATGAACTTCTTTTCTAACAATTCTTCTAGTTGTTTCTTCAGCTCACCCAATTCCGAAGCAGACATCCGATAAGGAGCCATCGAAACTGGACTCGTACCTGGTATTAAGTCCACAGTAAACTCAACTTCACGTTCCAGAGGTAAATCACTTATATCCTCAGGAAACACATCTTGAAACTCACAAACCATAGGCAACTCAGCATTGACGGTTTCACCATCAGCTGGCAACGACGCAAACACTGCGAACATCAACGCTTCATCTAATAAAAGACCGTCCACTTGTTTAGGAGATAAAAACATCAGTTCACCACCCTCACTTAACTCTGGAAACCTCACAGTCTTGCTATAGCAATTAATATAAGCGTAGTTGAACTACAACCAGTTCATACCAAGGATAACATCGATTTGGTGTAAAGGTAAGCACACCAAACCCATCAAAAAATCCTTCTCAAAGATTGTCAAAGGACACTTCAAACAAACAAGCATGGTAGTCACCGAACCATTAGCCGGAGTCTCTATTATCATATTACCATTCATGTTAGATAGATTCAAACCCAATCTAGTAGTACACTCAAGAGAGATAAATGAATGCGTAGCTTCAATATCAATAATAGCAATCAACTCAACATTGTTTATAAAACAAGTACCTCGAATCAAGTTGTCCGTCTTGGGAACCTCCAAGCCAGCCAAAGCAAACACTCTTCTAATAGTCTGGGCAGCAGTAGCAGTCTTCTTTGGTTTCTGGCATTGAGTGCTGATATGCCCCTGTTCGACACAATTGAAACAGGTCGGACCCTCATTCGGACAATCACCAATTCTATGCCCAGTCTTGCCACAACGGTAACATCTCAAAACTTTGTTAGTACACACATAAGCTTTGTGACCTGACTCCCCACACTTATAGCACTTAGTTGGTGCATTAGCGGCTCCCCTACTTGACTTCTTCTCATCTGATACCTTCTGCTTCCCTTTATCACCTGGGGTCGCATAAGGTTTTCCTCTAAACTGACCCTTATCTTTCTTTTCACTTAGCTGCTTGTAGTGAGCAGATCGAGCTCGACTATCTTCATCATAGATTCTACTCTTATCCACCAGTTCTGAATACCTACGAATCTGTTGGCATCCGATTCCTTGCTTAATCTCTGGTCTCAGCCCATTCTCAAACTTGAGACACTTAGAAAGTTCAGCATCTGCACGGTTGTAATGAGGACAAAACTTCACAAGCCTCTTAAATTTGGCAGCATACTCCGCCACAGTCATATTCCCTTGCTTCAATTCAATGAATTCCACTTCCATCTTACCACGAGCATCTTCAGGAAAATACTTGCCCAGAAATTCTTGTTTGAACACATTCCAAGTCACCGCAGTGCCAACATCTTCCAACCTCTAACGGGTGTTATCCCACCAGTCATCGGCTTCTTCTTCCAGCATATGCGTTCCGAACTGCACTTGCTGCGCATCATTGCACCCCATCACTCTAAAAATCTTCTCAATCGCCTTGAGCCACTTTTGTGCGCTCACCGGGTCATGAGTTCCTTCAAACTTCGGTGGGTTGTCCTCTGAAACTTCTCCAACGCACGAAACTCATCAGGAGCATGGTTCCGAGCAAGAGTTGCAATGGCATCAACAAGAGCGCGCGTGTTGTTCCCAGCCATTCTGTACAACACTCACCACGTCAGAAAAACAAATAATCGTTAACAAGTAACGACTGACAACAGACTGACCACACAAAACTTGGCCGGACAGACTGACCTGCTCTGATACCACTAATGTAACACCCTTCTACCCCACATACAATTTTAAAGAAATAAATCATATTATCAGAGTAAAATTCACAACCAAGGGTGTACATATTCAAAAACATCATACAATTCTCATAGTCCTGTCCCGTAACACGGGTTACTTAAACACTGTCAAAAGAAATCATAATCTCGTAGCGGAATCAACTTGTCATTTGAAATTCAATTAAAAACTTCATAAGAAACTTATCCGATCTAGAACAACATCATCAGTATAAAATTCCAACATAAATCAAAAGAACACGAAGTTCGCAATCCATCCCAACCCGATGTTACATGACACAGAGCAGGACACCTCTAGACTTAAACGACATAAACGAGACACTCCAAAGCTACCTCCTTCGTCACCTCGAAGCTACTCTTGGTTATCTACAAGTTACCCACATGGGAGACAACATTTCCAAGCAGGCAGGGTGAGAAAACATAATTCGATATAGTAATACAAGACATGGAAATTAAATAAATTAAGCAGCAACAACAACAGATCATCATCCACATTCATCCACATCATCATCAACTTAGAATTCATAATACGACTCATCACAATTACTTCATAAGAAATGCAATGTCAACTTCAATGAAAATGCAACGTATGCAATGCGGTACCGACTTTTCTCCATGTGAGGAACACTGGCCATCAACCCTCCACACTGGGAGCACAACATAACAACATATCACTCCAATCCGCACTCTGGGATTGAAGCTACCAATAGGCCGAAGCCCCAACATAAAAATATGCCATGAAATGCAATGATGCTAAACTCCTCATTTCATCCAAATATCAACATGTGCATCATTCATTTCATCTCAACAATATTCATCATACAAATCATGTTTCATCAATTATATATCATCAATACCTCGACCCTAAGGAAACAACACGAGAAAACATCGAGAAAACCTCAAGAAAACAGCAAAAATATAAGACAACCAGCAGTCTGACACGGCCGCCCGTGTCCTGTGACACGGCCCATGTCAGGAAACCTGAGACAAGATTCCAAAAAATAAAAAAAAAGTAGTAAGACAGTCGTCTGACACGGCCACCCGTGTCCTGTGACACGGCCCGTGTCAGGAAGTCTGGGACCAATTTTCCAAAAATCAATTTTTTTCATACAAGACCAGAAAGCTGACACGGCCGCCCGTGTCCTGTGACACGGCCCGTGTCAGAGTGCGACAAAACCCACTTTTCCAAAAATCTTATTTTTCTGCATTTTTGATCCCCATATCCCCCAAAACCAATGTTCTACACGAAATTTGATCAAAATACTCATAAGACACACATATATCAACACATACCAGTGAAGTTCATCATATTCTCATCATATCATACATTTCACATCAAAACCATCAAAATCAAACACAATTTCACACAATCCTAATCTATTCAATCCCCAATTTCATAAACTACAAAGAATTAGGAATTCTCCCCATACCTTAAAGTAATCAGAAACCTTTCTTTTCCTTCTTTAGGGTTCTCCTCGAAGTTCCTCAGCCCCTTAGGTTTCCTCTTCCTCTTCTCTGCTTCAGTTTCCTTCACCAAAACACGATCAGTTAGAATGATCGTTCCTTTTCTCCTTTAGTCATATATCCCAGTTTATGAACTTCCCATCCTAACCTTTCTTATTTTCCCATAAGACCACCTTGCCCTTCCTCATTTTATTTTAAATAATAATAATAATATAAATAACACATGCTAATTTACTTTATTAATATTATTCAAAATGTATCTTTTAATCTATAATTCTCTAAAATCATCACAAACCCCTTAATTCCTTCCAAATTAATTAAATAAATGATTAAATAATTGATTTAGATTTTTGAGTCGTTATAGGGGGAGGGGAAAACAAAGACAGACTCGGTAGGACGTCGACGTCCTAGGCCTACGTACTCCCTTTGTGCAATGGGAAATTCAGAGTCAACGTAGTTCGGACCAAGTTCTTTTTGTGTTTTTTATGAGCGACGTTAAGTTCGCGTCCGACAGTTAGGGTCGATGCCTGTTTGCGACTCAGAAGGAAGGTAACGTGCCCTTTTTGGAAATAGCCTTTAGTTTGACAATCCCGAAGGACAAAAAAGGTTTGAGTTTTGTTTGTATTTTTTAAGACAGAAGTGACTTGAGTTAGTCCGTAACTCAACTTGAACCAAAGTCTATGACACGGGAGCGAATGCGTCGCATGGTCGTCCCCAATGGGACGTATGCTCAACACTCTAGAAGAGAGAAGGGGGACCCCTCAATCTTCATTTCCTATGTTTAAGGCTTGTGTGCAAGGGAAGTTGACCTTATTAAGTATCTTAGAAATTGTTATGAGATGAGAAGAGGGACTCAAAAGAAAAGAAAAACACAAAGGGGGAAACCTATCCTAATGTTATCATGCAAAGATGGCCCTAAGGGGAGGATTAGGAGGGAAGACTACCTAATGTTAGCATGCAAAGTATTGAAAGCCTAATGTCTCTCCTACCTCCGGCTTAATCAGAAATTAAGTGGAGCTAGGAATCCTAAGGGGATCATGTGAACAAGCACAAATAAGCATTAACCAATTCAATCACATACAAAGTGAAATCCAAAATTTAAGGAAGAGAAATGAGAAGGAGAGAATGAGTGTGAATATGGATAACTATCCACACCCTTAAATAACTTACCTCAGCCTCTGCATAAAAGGTTAGTACAAAACAAACATAAATGACAATAAGACAAATGAAACCCAAGCATGTCACAAACCAAAGAGAAAAAGGTTATAAACCAAATGAAACTCATCCAAGTCAGAATGTGGATGACCTAAACATGTACCTAAACATGCTATGCAAATGTCACATGAGACATGCAAACAGATATCCAAGCATCAAACATCAATAGGAGAAGAAGGAAGCATATAAGTGAAACATGTTCAAGTATGCAAGATGCAACAGGAATTTCATATGATATGAATGCAAATCTCCAAAGTCATAAACATACATCAAATGTAATGCAAATGAATGATATGGCATGGAATACATAAACCAAACATAAATCACGAAGAGACACAGATGAGAAGAAGTGACAAAATAAGTCAAAAAGAGGCATGTAAACCAAGCATTGAACATATGCACAAAGTATGCAACAACCTCACACCAATGACCTATAATTGTAATCAAGTGACCTATAACAATTCAAACATGGTTTATGAAGTCAAAGAAACAATCCCCAAACAATGGCACAAGTGCCTTCTCAAACAAGTAATCAGACATGATCAAAGATGTGCATACAAGAAGACCTCAAACAAAGAGCAATCAAACAATTAGCAAAACATCTTCTAAAATTACCATATTAAAACTTAACACACCTCAACCAGTGGCAAATAGCATGTCAAATGTTCATGCCAAAATTCCCAAGATAAGTCACTCAAACAATTATGCGAATTCGAATGAGAATTATGAACTAACATGCAAATGAAAGGGACTAAAATGCAATATGAAATGATTTTAAAAATACGAGAAAAATGTTTTTATGCACTTCAATATGTTGATGAAGCAATGCAAAAAGAATGGACTCAAAATGTTTCATGGATGATGAGAAATAAATTCTACAAGTTAGGGTATGCATGATAATAACAATTCAAAAAGAAATTACTCAAATAATTAATTCAGATGCTAAAAATAAAATAATAAAATAAAATTTGGGAAAATTTTATAAAACCATAAATATGATTCATGAATTTTCTTGTAATTTTTGGATGCAATTATCTATTTTTAAAAAATGAAAATGCAAATGATGCAATTAAATAAAATAAATAAATTGAAATAAACATGGGGGGGTGTGTTCAGCAGCCCAAATACGTTGAAAATGAAAAGTGGGCTTAAAGGGGGGTGCAAATAGAAGGCCCAATCCACAAAAAAAACACCAGCGAAAATAAAAAAAGGGCACAAGGATCCAGTCAACGGTCAGACTCAATACCAACCCTTGGATTGATCCAACGCATACAATCAGTCAGCAAATCAATGAAGTAAACGTGATCAACGCTTCAGATCCACACGCACACCATAACAATGAAGCACGCACGCACACGTACTCACTCAGCATACCATAGAACCCCACGTGAGCAGCATGTGACTTTTTAGTTCGTTGGCAACATAATATCAACATGATTAATCAAACACATCACAATCGGTCAAACAATTAAAAAGTAATACATGATGAGAGGTTGAGATTGAGTGCACATGATAGGAAGTGTGGAATAACACACACGCAAGCAAATAAATAAAACAGATTTAAAAAAAACGTGGCAATGTGTGGACCGTGAGATCAAGCCATGGGACGGTCCTGATTGCGTCTCCTTCACCCAAACCCTACCTCGCCGGAGCAAAAGCCAGACGCCGGAGCCCTAGCTCCGGTCGTCACTTCCGGCCACCTGCAACCAAAAACTTCCCAGAAAATGCAAAAGGGTACACTATCTTGACCAGAATTTAATGAGGATCAATAATATCATATTATTTTTCACAAACAACCATCATACAAAGAGATTCGAATGAAACAAGTTAGGGTTCAAAACTTTCAAACACGCAATATGCACGCAATACACATCCAATCTCAAAATAAAACATAACAGACTCATCAGTGAGTGCCATAGATCATTTTTCACATAAAAAAATTGAGTTTTAAGAGCATGCAATTTGTCACTAACCTGAGATTATGCAATCTGTACACTTGTTGTTAGCTTCAAATGATGGGAGCTTCGTGTTCTATGGATCCCCAGGACTCAGAATGTGAAAGAAGTTTGTGAAAAACACTTGTGAGTGAGGAGATTCGAAGGAATGAAGGATTAGGGTTGAAACTTAAATTCTCCTAAATATCACGTGCCTCCCTCTCTAACCAGTGCATGAGTAAGCTTAAATATATTAGGTTATTCCACTGATTAGCATTTGGGCCTTGTTAATTCCTCACTTAATAAGTTTTGGGTGATTTTGGAAATTTGCATAATGGGTTATACACCCTCCTCCATGCATGTACACCCAAGCCTTTTATGATGGATCATTTATTTGTCAATTGCTAATCACACCTGAATTGGATTTGGGCCTTGAAACATCTTGATTCATGAGTTTTGATGCTTCTTGCAATTTTGCATAATGTGAAATAAGTGATGAATTTGTCATGGAATTCCTTGGTTCAAAGGCCAAAAATGATCCTCATGGAATATACTTTGATGTTAGAATGTGACTTGAAGCAATAGAATCAATTATAGGTCCATATGTCCCAAAATTCAAAAGGTATGAAAATGGAACCATGAGAAAACCCTAAAAACCACGTTGCCTTCTTTTGATCATAACTACAGTTCCACAAATGATATGGAGACCATCTAGTACTTGTTGGAAATGGGAGAAAAATATATTCAACTCTCATGTTTAAGAAAAATTCATTTGAAGCTTCCTTGATGGTGAAAAGTCAAATTGAATGTAGTGTAAAAACTTGCCAAAAATGGAAACTTTCAAATTATAGGTCATTTCCATATTTAGTAACTTTTGCACCAACCCTTGATTCTTGATAAATGGTATGAAACTTGACCCTTGAAGACCATATGAGGATGTGAGACCTTGAAAACCTTGAAGAGAACCTCAAAATTTCACAGTTGACTTCCCCTCTCACTGTTGACTTTTCCCCAATTCTCCTGATTCCCAATCAATTGACCAATTGAACCTCTCCTGAACCAAACTGATGGACAATCTTCCATTCCTAGATACTTAGGGACCCAAGGAATACCATGGAATCAAGTCTTGCCCAAAAAATCAAAAATAAACAGACTTTATAGCAAACCCTAATTTTGGTACCCTCATTCTAGGAGGAAATAACACAGTCTCCAAATCCAAATTCCTCTGAATATGATGTGCATCCTCTCCAACAAAGATAAGATGTGCCATTTGGTGATGATAAAAACCCAAGAAGCTTGCCCATTGGAGCAATAAACCCAAGAATCTCAAAACACTAATTACTGCACTAGTTAGGAGAGAGTGGTTCACTTGAGATCTCTTGCCAATTGTGAACTCTTGATGATGTGATAGACCAAATAGGATCTCTTGGCCCCCAAGGAACCTTAGTGACTCAAATAATGGGGGCATCAATAACCATTTCTCCTCTTGATCTCTAGGAGAATATATGGACTTTTGCTTGACCCTTTGAAGAACACATTCTCCTCTTGAACTGCCTCAAGCACCTTGACCCCATGCTAAGAACCAATGATATGCACACATGATAATGCAAAAATGAAATGAAACATAAGCCAATTAGTACTAAGGTAAGGAGGGAAAATTTTGGGGTGCTACACCAGGGGCATGACAACAACTCCTGAAGGTTACAAACTTCGGGAGACGCCAAGATTCACTGCCGTAGTAACGGTACCACTCCCCGTGGTGCACACTGTCCCAGAAGGACAGATTCCACAAATACCTTCTGGTAGAAAGGAAAGTATGTTCGACATAATGGATGAGTTCCAGGAACAGGTCCTAGAAATACAGAAGGAACTGCAAGCCCTTCGCGGTCAGGATTTATTTGGAAAGGACACCGCTGACCTTTGTTTGGTCCCCAATGTGAAAGTTCCAGACAAATTCCAAGTACCCGATTTTGAAAAGTACAAGGGTAACTCTAGCCCTCAAAGCCATTTGGTGATGTATGCTCGGCGAATGTCAGCTCAAACAAAGAACCAAGAACTACTGATCCACTATTTCCAGGATTGTTTAACCCGTGTCGCACTCAAATGGTACATGGGATTAAGCCGCACTAAGATTGCCACTTTCAGAGATCTTGGCGCTGCCTTCGTGCAACAGTACAAATATAACCTGGACATGGCCCCAGACAGAGATCAACTCAGAGCCATGTCGCAGAAGGACAAGGAGTCCTTTAAGGAATATGCTCAGAGATGGAGTGAGATTGCCGCTCAAATTTGTCCACATCTTGAGGAAAAAGAGATGACAAAGATTTTCTTAAAGACCTTGAGCTCATTTTACTACGACAGAATGGTCGCCAGTGCGCCCAGTGACTTCACCGAAATGGTCGGTATGGGGGTACATCTCGAGGAAGCCGTTCGAGAGGGACGTCTGGTCAAAGATGCCGAATCATCAAGTAGTACAAAATGATACGGTAGTGCTCTCCCTAAGAAAAAAGAGCAGGATATTGGCAATATCTCTCTCGAAAAGCAAAGGCGACGATACCAACCAGTAGCAGCTGTAACTCCTACTATTAACCCTGTGCCTGTTCCTACGTATCAACCTCAGGTTGCTCAAAGCCAACCAAATCAACAGCAATTTCAGCAAAGGACACAATAGCCTCTTCAGCAGGCTCGTCCTCCGTACAACAACAACCGTACAACGCGGCCACCAGGGTTCGACCAATGTTGTATGCAGAGTTATTTCCATTACTACTGGTCAAAGGGCACGTCCAGACCAAGGCTCCTCTCGCAATACCGGAAAATCTGCCTTTTGGTTCAAAATGGATCAGACTTGTCCTTACCATCAAGGAGGACCAGGGCATAACATAGAGAACTGTCTCAGTTTCAAATCCGATGTGCAAAAGCTTGTTAGGAGCGGGGTTTTATCCTTCAAGGATACAAATCCTAATGTTCTCACGAACCCGCTGCCTCAACATGAAAAAGATACAGTCAATTTGATAGAGGGAGAGTCTAACGGCATCTATCAAATTCATGATGTACTCTTATTAAAGGCCAACTTGGTTAAGATGCATTGTGGACGGAGAGGATACGGCCATGTGCCACCTCATAATTATCACCAGTGTGATATCTGCTCTAAAGACAATCATGGATGTTTTGTGGTGCAATCAGCTCTACAGGAACAGTTAGATCTCGGATGGATCCAAGAGCACCGAGTTCGTGGAGTCAACATGACTTACACGAATTCCAACATCATTCAGAATCACAACATTCTGGCAATGAAGGTCAATTTGGTGGCAATGCACTCAAGGCAAAGCCAGTATCATAATCTGCCGCGGCACGATTACAATTCCTGTCTGACTTGCTCGGTAAACAATCAGGGATGCTCTTTCATACAAGAGGCCCTCCAGCGTCAGATGGATCTGGGATGGATCCAGGACTGTCATGATAAAACTCCTTATCAGATCAACATGATTCAAATTTTCGATACTCGTTTAATGAATACCAGCCTGGTGGAGTTACACGCCAAGCAAGTCCAACTCGGTTTTCTCACTTCACATAATTATCTGAGCTGTGAAGGATGCCGTGAGAGCGACCAAGGATGTGCTCTCGTTCAAAGAACTTTACAACACTTGTTAAACCATTGGTGGCTTCCGATCTATCTAGACGAAGACACGCAATAAATCAATGTGACAAACGGGAACCCTACTAGACGTCAAAGTCAGGATGTTTGATCTATGGAGACAGATATAGTGAGGCTACACTGCATCCAAACCGGACGTGGCCAGGTGCCACCGCACAACTATGAATGTTGTAGAGTCTGCTTGGAGAATAACCAAGGATGCTACCTCGTACGGGGCAGCTTTTCAAAGTCAGTTGGATCGCAAAGAGATTCAACCATGTTCAAGTTCTGGGTCAATCAACTGGACGCCGGACTACTTCATTGATAAAATCAAGGACGTTGTCATAATCTCTGATCATTAGAGGAACAAATATGTTTGTGCCATCATCCCTCTACTTGATGACTTAAAAGTTGCTAACCTAGAACCGATTGAAATTACTTACAATGGTCAAAAAAATCAGAAGGCTCCCGTAGTTATCTATCTGCCGGGACCATTACCGTATGAATCAACTAAGGCTATCCCTTACAAGTACGGTGGGACAACAATTGAAAATGGAAAAGAAATTAGATTACCCTCCGTCATGAACATTGCAGACATCAGTCGAGTAACACGGAGCGGTCGAATCTTCAACCGAAGAGTTGGAGAACCTACCAAAGAAAAGGAACCTCAAACCGAAGTTCCTGACCAACCAGTCGGTTAATCCAGTGATCCCGACCTTTCAAAAACTGAGGATGAGATGCTGAAGCTCATCCAAAGGAGTGAATACAACATTGTTGATCAGCTATTGCAAACTCCTTCAAAAATCTCAATACTATCTCTTTTGCTCAATTCAGAAGCTCACAGGGAAGCTCTACAGAAAGTCTTAGAGAAAGCCTTTGTGGAACAAGATGTAACAATCAGACAGTTCGATAGCATCGTCTCTAACATCACTTCCTGCAACAACTTAGGATTTAGTGATGAGGAACAGCCGGAAGAGGGCCTCCATCACAACATGGCACTCAATATCACTGTCAATTGCCAGGACGATGCTTTAGCCAGCTTACTGGTAGACATAGTGTAACACCCCTTTCTATACCCCCAAATAATTAATTAAATCATTTAGGCACGTATTGAAAATTTTATCAGAGTATAATTGCAAACACGGCATAAAAAGGTATGTCACATTATGCTTGAAATTAAAACACATACAACACCTGCTCAAAATGATATGCAACAGTGGGGTAACTTTCAAACAACAAAGGATCTCAGTTCTTATACCCACATCTCAATATTTAGAATAAAAGCGGAACCATCTAAAATATTGAATAACAACCACATATATACATCAACATATATATACATCATCCAGTATGAATCACAAACAACATCATGTTTATATACACAAATTCATCAGCAAGATACATATGCAAATGTATCACAAAAAGATCAAAACGTCCTAGCTACCCGGTGCTACATATCAGAGCCAACCAACCAACAAGGAAAATGAAGACACGCTTCACAAAAGACCACCAGATACCTAATCTGCAATGCCTCATAGAGCATCATAAAACAGCAGAAGGGTGAGAAGTATTATCATAATAACGTTGCATATAATTATATACCTCAACATATAATACACATATACCACATTCTCACCACAACTCATCACTATGCATGTATATATACATATAACACCAAGCATACACCATAAATCAAATACACGGCATAACAATCCGTAATTAACGCATCCTTCACATAGGCATATTCATTCATGCTCAAATACATGTATCCCCAATACATCTAAATTCATCACCATTCATTCAACATAACACACATACATGTTTATTCACCAATGTATCATTACAAAGATACAACTCTTATCGCCATTCATCACATCTTACTCAATATACATCGCAAGGCATATATATATATATATACAAAACCAAGCATATTCATCACAATGCTTATCATTCAACATAAATACATATATTCATGTTCCTTCATCAATGCACATATACAAAGATGACCAATGCAAATCATAGAGACCGACTCACGACTCTATGCAAATGCAATGCGGTACCGACTCAACCTTGTAATTCATTAGTCCCCCAGGAACTCTTGGAATCATCGCTCGTTACTTAGGGTAACTCCCCGTCGGGCATACGATGTCCCCCGTCGCTACCACTTATCAACAAGCATACGATGTTATGGATCGTTTTTAGTCCTTTATAACAGGCACACGATCAATACGACAATTGCTTACACCCATAAGGGATCTACAATTCAACATGCATTGTTTACACCCACGAAGGGATCTTACAATGTCTTCATGCATTGTTTACACCCACGAAGGGATCTTACAATGTCTAACTGCATTGTTTACACCCACAAAGGGATCTTACAATGTCTTCATGCATTGTTTACACCCACGAAGGGATCTTACAATGTCTAACTGCATTGTTTACACCCACAAAGGGATCTTACAATGTCTTCATGCATTGTTTACACCCACGAAGGGATCTTACAATGTCTAACTGCATTGTTTACACCCACAAAGGGATCTTACAATGTCTTCATGCATTGTTTACACCCACGAAGGGATCTTACAATGTCTTCAACATGTTGCATGTCATATAATGACCCATGGCAATCAAGGCCCATACATTAAATCATGCATTTCGAGTACATATAATACAATGCACATAATTGCCAAACGGCCACAAAACTTCACCACAACATCATATACCCATCAAACATCCCTCACACAAGTCATACGTTACCTATCATATCCTATCGCACAATATAGAAAATAACTCAAAAATTCCATTTTACGGTTTCTCAGAAAAGTCGGCTAAAAGTCGGCCAAAAATAATATTTTCTATCATCATCAAAAAGTACTCATCGAAAGCTTCAATTCGGTATAAAGAACTCTTAAATACGATAAACGGTTAACAAGATATGAATATTTCAAAATAACGCAAAAACATAAACTGGACGCCCGACACTACGAAACGGTTCGTAAAAACTGTACCGATTGGACCAAGTTCAGACCCCAAAACTATTTTTCCTAGAAAGAACATCTCGTTAGCTTTCCAACGCTTCGAACGGGGATCAAAACCGACTTACGGTTCAAGAGATATGAATTTCCGAAGTTTCCCTGACAACCAGAATTTTATGGTTCAACACAGTATGTATCGATTCATAGGCTTATGTATCGATACAAAAAGCCACATGTATCGATACATAGCACGCATGTGTCGACACATGCTGTAGTGAAAATGCTGTTTTCCCAAATTTCTTCAGTATGTATCGATACATAAGGGTTATGTATCGATACATAAACCATTTCGTATCGATACATAGCTGTTATGTATCGATTCATAACTCAGTTTTTCCTCAAAAACCAGATTTTCTCAAAATGCACCTTTGCTGTCCCTTTTCCAAAATGCCCGGAAACTCGACTAAATCGAACCTTTTCACCGAAACAAACATATACGCGCAACCACCAAATACATAAGAACAATTTAGAACACATAAACGAAATTTCTACGACGTTCGATTTTTCGATTAAATTTCAACCTTTCAAAAACCAGAATTTTCAAACATCACTAAATCGAATAAAAAGCACGCTATACGACGACCTAACCTTCCTCGATACAACTACGTAATTTATTTCGAATTCTAACCATGAAAACATCGGTTTCTATCGATTTCCTACAATTCGACCTAAACGGAAACAACCACGGAAACATACCGAAACATAACCAAACTTCATGAAACTTTAAACAGCAGCTCACATACATATAACCAACCAACACATGTATTTATACGACTTTCCGACCGTAAAAACATCGGTTTCTATCGATTCCGTCAAATACGGCATAAACGAAAACATATGGAAAACAACCAAAACATCCACACAAAACACATACATAATCATACGCAAAATTAGGATAACAATATTTCACACCCTTACCCGATAAATCGACTCCGAAAGATTGATCTTGGTGATTTTCCACACTTTTCTCTTGCTCTTCTCTTTTCTCCTCTCTTTTCCTTCTTCTTCTCTTTTTCTCTCAAAATTCTGTTTTTTCTCCCTTTCTCACCTCTAACTTTCTATTTTAATAAGACAAATATCTATCCCCACAAAAGACCAAAATACCCCTACATTCAAATATCTCGCAAACGCTCTCAAAACGCGACAAAATATAATCACGATGAAAAATAACATTTTTCTAAATAAAAGTCGAAAATAAAATAATATAATAATAAAATAATCAAAATGACTCGATTAATTAAATAAGACAAAACCGGGGCGTTACAACTCTCCCCCACTTAGAAATTTTCGTCCTCGAAAATATACTGAGACGAACAACCCCAGACGCGACTCTCGCATCCGACTAACAAACCAACATGCCAACAAAAGGCACACCACAAATAACACAACTGACAAACCACCGTGCTAACAGCAGATACCACAACGGCACGACAACGACGACAACAACAACGACAAGATGCAAAGCCCATACAATGCACTTGACGACCAACTCACAACTCAAGGAAAACCACGATACCAACACACAGGTTCACTCTAGAACCAAAACACAACAAGATCGTTACCATCACCGTAGATAACACTCCCCTAATTCCCCATCATAGGAATTAGCTACACTCACTCAAACCATCACCATGGAAACGAGGCAACAACACAAACAAGAACACAAGTTCCACGACTCAACATCGATTCCACAACAACTACAAAACCAGAATACCAACATCCTTGTCACACAACCTTATTACAACAATGCTACGATTCCCATTCGAACATATAACCAAAACATCCATCTACATAGTAGCCCATGAATAATATCTAAACCTTTCACCTAACACTCCCATTCTGAAACGTCCAATGGTCTCATCATTCCTACATGTTTTCAATGTTCAACCTACGAACTCTTACAAGTCCCACACGTAAACACAAAATGTGCCACCTCACGCTTCCGCTGCACACTCTGATTACTCGCAACCATCAAAACTATCAATTCCACGTCCAAAGTCTAACTCTTTCTCAAATTCACCAAAAATCACTGTTCACTTTGATATTACCAATCTCACACTCTCTTGTATTATCTCATACACCATACACAAGTCTCGGAATTTCTCAAATAATTCTAACTCCCTGATCATCAAAACAGACATGCATAGAAACTTCCGACTTAACTTTTCAGGCACAACAACAGCTTTTCCCCGAAGGATAATCCAAGCCAAATTCATAACTCATCAAGAACTCTAACCATCCTTGTTGTCTCATACTTTATTCCTTTAGACCCAACAAGTACTCAATGTCCTTGCGATTACCAAACACTTCGAACCTAGAACCATAAAGATAATACCTCCAAACATTCCAACACAATACCACCGCAACAAATTCTAAATCCATAATAATACAGATCCTTTTATAAATCCTCAATTGTTGTAAAGCATAAGCCCCGACTTTACCCTCTTGCATTACCACGTTGACTAAACTCATCAAAGACACATCACAATACCCCACAACCGGTTTATTAGGATCGCACAAAATCAAAGCTCAAACCGTAGACACTTCTACTCCAGCTCACCAAAACTTACTCACAACGAACATCCAAACAAATGACTCACCCTTTGTAAGTCAACTGAGATACCAGAAGTACGAACTTAACAAAGTCTTCCATAACTTGTAATAACAACCAACTGAGTCCAAAAGTTTCTAATCTCCTTAACTAACTTCGGAGCCTCTCAATGTAGAACTACATCTACTTCCGATGGATCCATTAAGCATACTCTCATCTGAAATAACATTTCCAAGAAACTAGCCCTTTTCAGCCAAAATTCTCACTCGAATAACTTAGCATAAAACTTCGTCTCTTTTCAACACTTGTAATTCAAATCTCAAACACTTTACTCATTCTTCCTCTTAGTTTATAACAAATCCAAATATCCTCAATCGAAACCACTACGAACTTATCCAATTAAATATGGAAGATACGATTCCTTTACTCCACAAACATTACAGATTCCTTACTAACACCAAATAACATCACTGCACGTTGTAATACCCAAACAAATTCCAAAAGATATAAATTCTTAAAGCTTTTGCAAAACTTTCCACTGGGTAACTGGTTACTCACACACAAGCTTGACCGAGTACATAACAGCCTATCCCAATGATAACAACCATAACCAGTCACATTAAATCGATCAAAGCCTAAGCTCACACAATTCACCACTCTTATCAAACATTCCAAACAATTGTAACTCACTCAAACTCAACCAAACCATTCTAGTCATCTGTTCATGAAAGTGGACACTTATTTTCATTCATTACCTTATTCCACTAACAGTAACTCATACACAATTTCATTCTCTGGACAATCCAAATTCCACAAATCCCAACATGTAGCCACAACTAACCAAAAAGAACTCTTAAATATTACACCCATACCTAAGGGTTCTCTCAAAATTTCCATTAATGCCTTAAAACTCCCAAGACGTCAAACTTCACCAGAACTCTAAGTTTTGCTTTCCATAGTCTCAATACCATTATACACATCCTGCTTGTTATTCCATTCAAACATCATTCCTTTTGTTACCAACAATACTGGAGCTCTCTAAGACAACACCTTAACGTTCCATCCAAAAACATATCTGAAAACCATGCCCAACTGACGGCCCATCACTGCGACTTCCTGCCAATTCCCAGAACACTACCATCACAGACAAAACAAACGTCTTATTCCCATCTACTAAGAGTTTCCTACTTACTTAGCAGATATAAACCTCAACTATTCACCTTCGTCCAATTAAGTTTAATCTCTACTCTCTGTGAAGCAGTCCTTAAATAAAACCCAATCATTCTCTCTCAATGACTTCCCAACTGGACTAACATACCAAAACCTCTAATCCATTTCATCTTCCGATATTAGCATCTTCATCGACTCATCAAAACAATCTGTAATCATCTCTTTAAATTCCAAACAACTCATTTCACACACTATCAAAGCCGGAAAGACCCGCCTATTCCATCCAATCATAATTTCCGTCTGCTATCAACAAGAGATTAAGGGTGATCAGTTCCTCAATTTTCCAATAGACAGTCGACAATCATGATGGGGCATAAACCGTCTTTACCAAACTATAATAGCCTTTCTTGCATCCCATACACAAAACTATCCAAGGCACAAATCCTTAGTTGACATAAACCTTACCTCCGCATTTCTTACAGAATCGGGAACAACGCTGTCCAAACAACACTTACAATCTTGCAATTCACAACACACTGAGCCAGCGCTCCACACCTGAAGCAACATGGAGAAATACCAGCTTCTCCCCCACTTATCTCATTCTAACTCCTGAAAACAAAGGATTAGAAAACCAAAAAGCACTGACAGTGTTTCACACATATATCACGTACTAAGGGACAAACAACAACGACAGTATTCAACTGTCACACCAACAGACTCAACAACTGACTCAACACTGGCTCTGATACCACTTAATGTAACACCCCTTTCTATACCCCCAAATAATTAATTAAATCATTTAGGCACGTATTGAAAATTTTATCAGAGTATAATTGCAAACACGGCATAAAAAGGTATGTCACATTATGCTTGAAATTAAAACACATACAACACCTGCTCAAAATGATATGCAACAGTGGGGTAACTTTCAAACAACAAAGGATCTCAGTTCTTATACCCACATCTCAATATTTAGAATAAAAGCGGAACCATCTAAAATATTGAATAACAACCACATATATACATCAACATATATATACATCATCCAGTATGAATCACAAACAACATCATGTTTATATACACAAATTCATCAGCAAGATACATATGCAAATGTAACACAAAAAGATCAAAACGTCCTAGCTACCCGGTGCTACATATCAGAGCCAACCGACCAACAAGGAAAATGAAGACACGCTTCACAAAAGACCACTAGATACCTAATCTGCAATGCCTCATAGAGCATCATAAAACAGCAGAAGGGTGAGAAGTATTATCATAATAACGTTGCATATAATTATATACCTCAACATATAATACACATATACCACATTCTCACCACAACTCATCACTATGCATGTATATATACATATAACACCAAGCATACACCATAAATCAAATACACGGCATAACAATCCGTAATTAACGCATCCTTCACATAGGCATATTCATTCATGCTCAAATACATGTATCCCCAATACATCTAAATTCATCACCATTCATTCAACATAACACACATACATGTTTATTCACCAATGTATCATTACAAAGATACAACTCTTATCGCCATTCATCACATCTTACTCAATATACGTCGCAAGGCATATATATATATACAAAACCAAGCATATTCATCACAATGCTTATCATTCAACATAAATACGTATATTCATGTTCCTTCATCAATGCACATATACAAAGATGACCAATGCAAATCATAGAGACCGACTCACGACTCTATGCAAATGCAATGCGGTACCGACTCAACCTTGTAATTCATTAGTCCCCCAGGAACTCTTGGAATCATCGCTCGTTACTTAGGGTAACTCCCCGTCGGGCATACGATGTCCCCCGTCGCTACCACTTATCAACAAGCATACGACGTTATGGATCGTTTTTAGTCCTTTATAACAGGCACACGATCAATACGACAATTGCTTACACCCATAAGGGATCTACAATTCAACATGCATTGTTTACACCCACGAAGGGATCTTACAATGTCTTCATGCATTGTTTACACCCACGAAGGGATCTTACAATGTCTAACTGCATTGTTTACACCCACAAAGGGATCTTACAATGTCTTCATGCATTGTTTACACCCACGAAGGGATCTTACAATGTCTAACTGCATTGTTTACACCCACAAAGGGATCTTACAATGTCTTCATGCATTGTTTACACCCACGAAGGGATCTTACAATGTCTAACTGCATTGTTTACACCCACAAAGGGATCTTACAATGTCTTCATGCATTGTTTACACCCACGAAGGGATCTTACAATGTCTTCAACATGTTGCATGTCATATAATGACCCATGGCAATCAAGGCCCATACATTAAATCATGCATTTCGAGTACATATAATACAATGCACATAATTTCCAAACGGCCACAAAACTTCACCACAACATCATATACCCATCAAACATCCCTCACACAAGTCATACGTTACCTATCATATCCTATCGCACAATATAGAAAATAACTCAAAAATTCCATTTTACGGTTTCTCAGAAAAGTCAGCTAAAAGTCGGCCAAAAATAATATTTTCTATCATCATCAAAAAGTACTCATCGACAGCTTCAATTCGGTATAAAGAACTCTTAAATACGATAAACGGTTAACAAGATATGAATATTTCAAAATAACGCAAAAACATAAACTGGACGCCCGACACTACGAAACGGTTCGTAAAAACTGTACCGATTGAACCAAGTTCAGACCCCAAAACTATTTTTCCTAGAAAGAACATCTCGTTAGCTTTCCAACGCTTCGAACGGGGATCAAAACCGACTTACGGTTCAAGAGATATGAATTTCCGAAGTTTCCCCGACAACCAGAATTTTATGGTTCAGCACAGTATGTATCGATTCATAGGCTTATGTATCGATACAAAAAGCCACATGTATCGATACATAGCACGCATGTGTCGACACATGCTGTAGTGAAAATGCTGTTTTCCCAAATTTCTTCAGTATGTATCGATACATAAGGGTTATGTATCGATACATAAACCATTTCGTATCGATACATAGCTGTTATGTATCGATTCATAACTCTGTTTTTCCTCAAAAACCAGATTTTCTCAAAATGCACCTTTGCTGTCCCTTTTCCAAAATGCCCGGAAACTCGACTAAATCGAACCTTTTCACCGAAACAAACATATACGCGCAACCACCAAATACATAAGAACAATTTAGAACACATAAACGAAATTTCTACGACGTTCGATTTTTCGATTAAATTTCAACCTTTCAAAAACCAGAATTTTCAAACATCACTAAATCGAATAAAAAGCACGCTATACGACGACCTAACCTTCCTCGATACAACTACGTAATTTATTTCGAATTCTAACCATGAAAACATCGGTTTCTATCGATTTCCTACAATTCGACCTAAACGGAAACAACCACGGAAACATACCGAAACATAACCAAACTTCATGAAACTTTAAACAGCAGCTCACATACATATAACCAACCAACACATGTATTTATACGACTTTCCGACCGTAAAAACATCGGTTTCTATCGATTCCGTCAAATACGGCATAAACGGAAACATATGGAAAACAACCAAAACATCCACACAAAACACATACATAATCATACGCAAAATTAGGATAACAATATTTCACACCCTTACCCGATAAATCGACTCCGAAAGATTGATCTTGGTGATTTTCCACACTTTTCTCTTGCTCTTCTCTTTTCTCCTCTCTTTTCCTTCTTCTTCTCTTTTTCTCTCAAAATTCTGTTTTTTCTCCCTTTCTCACCTCTAACTTTCTATTTTAATAAGACAAATATCTATCCCCACAAAAGACCAAAATACCCCTACATTCAAATATCTCGCAAACGCTCTCAAAACGCGACAAAATATAATCACGATGAAAAATAACATTTTTCTAAATAAAAGTCGAAAATAAAATAATATAATAATAAAATAATCAAAACGACTCGATTAATTAAATAAGACAAAACCGGGGCGTTACAACTCTCCCCCACTTAGAAATTTTCGTCCTCGAAAATATACTGAGACGAACAACCCCAGACGCGACTCTCGCATCCGACTAACAAACCAACATGCCAACAAAAGGCACACCACAAATAACACAACTGACAAACCACCGTGCTAACAGCAGATACCACAACGGCACGACAACGACGACAACAACAACGACAAGATGCAAAGCCCATACAATGCACTTGACGACCAACTCACAACTCAAGGAAAACCACGATACCAACACACAGGTTCACTGTAGAACCAAAACACAACAAGATCGTTACCATCACCGTAGATAACACTCCCCTAATTCCCCATCATAGGAATTAGCTACACTCACTCAAACCATCACCATGGAAACGAGGCAACAACACAAACAAGAACACAAGTTCCACGACTCAACATCAATTCCACAACAACTACAAAACTAGAATACCAACATCCTTGTCACACAACCTTATTACAACAATGCTACGATTCCCATTCGAACATATAACCAAAACATCCATCTACATAGTAGCCCATGAATAATATCTAAACCTTTCACCTAACACTCCCATTCTGAAACGTCCAATGGTCTCATCATTCCTACATGTTTTCAATGTTCAACCTACGAACTCTTACAAGTCCCACACGTAAACACAAAATGTGCCACCTCACGCTTCCGCTGCACACTCTGATTACTCGCAACCATCAAAACTATCAATTCCACGTCCAAAGTCTAACTCTTTCTCAAATTCACCAAAAATCACTGTTCACTTTGATATTACCAATCTCACACTCTCTTGTGTTATCTCATACACCATACACAAGTCTCGAAATTTCTCAAATAATTCTAACTCCCTGATCATCAAAACAGACATGCATAGAAACTTCCGACTTAACTTTTCAGGCACAACAACAGCTTTTCCCCGAAGGATAATCCAAGCCAAATTCATAACTCATCAAGAACTCTAACCATCATTGTTGTCTCATACTTTATTCCTTTAGACCCAACAAGTACTCAATGTCCTTGCGATTACCAAACACTTCGAACCTAGAACCATAAAGATAATACCTCCAAACATTCCAACACAATACCACCGCAACAAATTCCAAAGCCATAATAATACAGATCCTTTTATAAATCCTCAATTGTCGTAAAGCATAAGCCCCGACTTTACCCTCTTGCATTACCACGTTGACTAAACTCATCAAAGACACATCACAATACCCCACAACCGGTTTATTAGGATCGCACAAAATCAAAGCTCAAACCGTAGACACTTCTACTCCAGCTCACCAAAACGTACTCACAACGAACATCCAAACAAACGACTCACCCTTTGTAAGTCAACTGAGATACCAGAAGTACGAACTTAACATAGTCTTCCATAACTTGTAATAACAACCAACTGAGTCCAAAAGTTTCTAATCTCCTTAACTAACTTCGGAGCCTCTCAATGTAGAACTACATCTACTTCCGATGGATCCATTAAGCATACTCTCATCTGAAATAACATTTCCAAGAAACTAGCCCTTTTCAGCCAAAATTCTCACTCGAATAACTTAGCATAAAACTTCGTCTCTTTTCAACACTTGTAATTCAAATCTCAAACACTTTACTCATTCTTCCTCTTAGTTTATAACAAATCCAAATATCCTCAATCGAAACCACTACGAACTTATCCAATTAAATATGGAAGATACGATTCCT